>CM060937.1:415915571-418432237 GCA_030765085.1 Allium cepa | reverse complement strand
ATAAATGCAGTTCGTGAAAACAAACTCTTTTCGCAAATTTAAATTGTTTCTACTGAGGAATCCTTTTTGGAAATTGTTTTCAATCTTATATTAAGTATTTAAAAATAATAGTTACTTATTTACTATTAAATTATTTATTTAATGATTATTTTATTAATTAATTAATTAGGTAAGGTAATTAGCACCTAAACATTTGTTAATAAAGATAATTAGTATTTTAGCATAATGAAGTAAGTTAATTATAATTTGTTACATAACTAAAAGGTTAACTATTATTTAATTAATTATTTAAGGATTAATTATTATTTTAATTAATTATTAAATTAATTAATAATTATTTGTTTATTCACAAAGGGGTTTAATTTTTAGTTAATTACTAATCTAGTCAAATGTAAGTTAAGATTTAATTAAAACTTAATTATGATTTAATAAATAAAGTTTTAGTTTATTATTTAAGTTTTAATCAAGGATCATTTAATTAATTAATTAAGATTATTTAATATTTAATTATTATTTAAGGGTTAAATTATTATTTAATAATTAATTAAAAATTAGTCATGGTTTAGTTATTTATTTAAAGGTTAGCTATTACTAAATTATTTATTTAAGGATAATTATTATTTTATTATTTATTTAATAGTTGATTATTAATTAATTATACTTTAATTATTATTAAAATGTAGAGTTTAAAATGTTGTTTAAATTTCAAATAAAGGTTTTAAAGTTTTAACTATTTTATTTCTAAAGATCGATTTTTGTTTTAAAACAAGCTGTCTTTTAAAGAATATTTTAAATCCAATGAATTTCTTTGTCGATGACCTTTAAGTAAGCCCAATCGAAACTTAAAATCCAATGACATATACTTAGTAGAAATGAACACCGTTCTACCAATTAAATTGTATTTGTTATCCGTTTTGCAAATACCAATTAATGTATATTGACATCTATTCAAATAGAACAAATCCTCATCTGCTATTTATAAATAAATTTAGAGATTTATAAATGAGTTTTGTAAATGGATTTGAAATTTAAGTGAAGGAGATTTCATAAATAAAAGAGATGTATTAAAAGGATTTATAGAAGTATACTATAAAATAATTTGAGATTGCATTTTCCTTAACTAACCTTCTTAATTATGGTGGTATGGAACATTCGTTCCTTACTTAACACCGAAGGAATATTATTTGGGATTATCCTATCTTTGTTTAAAATTATAATTGTTTTTGATCTTTTTTAATATGATTCTGAGATAAGAATTCTTGCAAAATGTTTTATGAACATACTTATGCTAGTGAGATAAATATATGAATAATTAGATAAATATTTTGGAAAGATATTTAAATTAATGAAAGATTTATTTAGAAGCTTAATAGTTGATATGGGTAATTAAATCATTGAACTGTTGTTGTTTATTTATTTGATAGTTAAATAGCCAACTATCAAATCTTAGCTAGTTTTGACTCAAGAAGTCTGCATTGTATACTTAAGTTCCCCGACGAGGACTTGAATACCTGTTGCATACTTTTGAAAGAACCGAGATTGAGTCAACCGGAAAGTATCAGTTGTTGTTTCAGAGATACGAGAATTGGATAAGTATAAATTATCCAAAAACCACTTCAATCCAACTTAGCATTTTGAACTGAAGATATTTTGAAGAGTATGGAATCGAAGATGAAGCCTTTGAAGTGCAAGGGCTACTTGCTATTAATCCTGAGAGTGATTCCAAAATTGATGTAGTAGAGGTTATGCCTTCGGTTTCGTTCAGACCCAAAACCAACATGTGTGGATGAATTATGGCCTTGCATTTTTTGCTTAGAGGGTAGTGTTGGCATTCTATCATGGTTTAATATGAGGAATAGTAAAGAGCATTGCCTCTCAAGCCTCACAATCCGGAAATGGCTAAAATAGGGTAAGTCGCAAGTGTGACGCCCCACCTCTATACCCACGCTAGCCAAGAACATTACGGTGAATGCTGTCAACTAGCACGGAGAATAAGGCTGTTGAGGAGCGACTATCCGTGTAATTGCTTTGTGCGAGCATTGATATGTCAGATAGTATAACATGCAATACTTTATCAAGAGAATCCGACATACCGACACAAACTGAAAGCTACTACACAATGGCTGTAATATCTTCGGAAACAAATACAGAAATAAACATAACATAAATCAGTCACAGATAATTCATATCACAAAGGCGGAAGAAGATATGAATATATAATTAACACATGGAAGTGTATATCATAGTAGTGGTAAAAAAAAATCCACAATAATACAAAAGAATAGCAACACGTGCTATACAAAAGAATACAACTATGAGTCTATATCTCAAGTGCATACAACAAAATAAACTACTAATCTAAGTAGTTTGCCAAAAGTCAGAGTAATGAATCCCTGGGGAGAAGTCAAGCAGAAGCACCTGTAACATCTCGGTCTGACCCGAGTATTATTTAATAAGAAAATAATAAACGGATCAGACTAACTATAAATATCAGATGAAACGTAGAATAAGAGATATGACTAAACACATAATAATCACAATGCCAAGCTGTGATATTTATAAGTAGTTGAAAATCATCAAGGGATTATTCAATGTCACAAAATCTACACAAGAATCAAAGAAACGTCATACTCCTAATTTAGTTCACCAAACCATAAATATTGACGATAATATCAATGTCAATCACAAAAGTCAATGACACACAAATTCCAGAATTCAACACACGAAATCCAAAAATCACAAAAGTCAATGACGCATAAATTCACCAATGCACAAATATCGATAAAGCTTATCAATGGAAATCACGAAAATTGGTGAAGCACAAATTCTAGAAATCATCTCAAGAAATCCAAAAATACAAAAGGGGGGAGGCCTATCACAAACGGGAGCACAAGGCTCACCAACACGTGTATCACAAACAGAATGCTAATTCCATGGTTGCTAACCATCACAAATTGAGCCGAAGCTCCACAAACGGCCCGAAGACCATGGGTTGCTACCCCACCAATTTGAGTCGAAACTCCAGAAAACGGGGTTTAGTCTCCCTCGCAGACAAAGAGACATCGCACATAGCTAGTCTAAATCATAAAAATGATCGTCATGATCATCAAGAAGTGTCAATTACAGTAAGCTAGTAAATATATGAGCTTAGCTTCATGTCCCATAACCACTAGCTTAACTTAAATATTTACGAACAAATTGTAGATCTCCACTAGGAAATTGTCACAAGAGATTCAATCGAACAAGTCCAAGAATCAACCGACGAAGTAAACGCAAGCGTTTCATACCACCTGTTTTACTAAGCTGTTTAATTGGATTTCTCATACGAGTGAGGTAAAGGTTTGTATATACTAATAGATTGGAAAACGGTTTTATAAACGAATTTGGTATTGAAAATAGAGTTGAAATTGTTTTGAGGAAAGAGTTTTGATATTTACTACTAGTATTAAAACCTTTATATTTTTAAAGTGACAAAACACAAAAATGATTGTAGAACAATCAACCACCTAAATTCACATTCAAAGATGCGAATAAAGATCCAAAGAAATCGATCTGAATCCATCAAAATGGATATTTCCAAAAATTCCAAAAATAGAAGTCATTAACGTCGTAGCAACAACAAGTGGGAAATAACACGAGTCGATGGAATTTGGAAACCAAGCAAAAATATGCACAAATAGGCATAATTAGGCAAATTTGTGCAGGTCAGTCGACTGACTCAAAGGTCTAGTCGACTGAACCAGAAGCAGGGAAAAATAATTTCCTACAGTCAGTCGACTGAATGCAGGGAAACAAAGGACCCGAGCCTCTAGTTATTGCCTTCGGAATGCCTATGTGCTACAGCCAGTCGACTGACTCAAGGGTCTAGTCGACTGACTGGCACCAAGGCTGTTTTCCAGCGTATGAAATGAAGATGCTATCTTCTTCAAAATGCAATCGGGCGAGCACGGTCACTAGGGGTTTATGCCAATCGACTACCCGGTCCTATAAGCTCTTCGACGCATCACCAAAAACAAGTTCAAACTACAAAGCTATGATTTTTGAAGATTTGAACTCGAAACACTAAAAATTGGAATATACACCAAATCAATCCAAAGCAAAACCAAATGCACATGAATATATGTTAGAAATTCATACCTAACAATCGAAGATAATCATAGACCTAGATGTGAGATTAAAAATCTCACCTTTGAACCCAAATGATTGAAGAAGATGCTTGAAATCAATGGAGAATCAACCACTCTTCAAATCCAACTCAAGAAGCTTGATTCTAAGCTTTAAAAGAAGAACATTCCCTAAGTTAGGTTTAGGAAATTTCTGAATTTTGATTAGAGAATGAGTTGGAGAAGAAGAAGAGAAGCTTACCAATGGGTTCTTCTATTAGTTTGGAGCTAGAGTTGATTTGCAAGAGAAAACTAGGGTTTTGGAGTTTTAATTTCCAATCTCTCCCACCATTGATGCTTTAGCTTGAGTATTAGGAATTGGAAATGAAGTAAATGAGGAGGAGAGGGGTTGGGACTGAATACATAAGTGGGCTCAGCCCAAACCAAAACCCTAAGTGAAAAAGTAGCAAAAATCAACCTTCTCCAAACATATCGAAGCTTATACTCAAAAAAGTCGCAAACGGCATTTTAAACTCAATGGGAGTGGTCCCGAGTCCTAATTCGACCATATGCAAAAAGTAGCTTTTCGGACAAAATTCCGAGTATCGATAAAATATTTTAATAAAATATTTAAATATAAAATCGACAAATATGCGTGTTGTTACAGACTCCCCTCCTTAAAGAAATTGCGTCCTCGCAATATTTAAGAAGAAGATATATAGTAACAACCATAAAGGCATATTCAACACAAAAGAAGTTTGAAATAAGAAGTTCACCTTAAAGAGCACGGAAAAGTAAGTCCGGATGTGTTCGCTCGATGAACTCTCTAGATTCCCAAGAACAATCTTTAGGATTTGAAGACCATTGAACTTTAACAAGCGGAACATCTTTATTTCGAAGAAGTTTGACTTCCGAAGCAATGATACGAACAGGATGCTGCTCAAAAGTTAAATTCGGTGAAACTTCAATCTCTTCCACAACACCGGGCTCAAGAATAGAATCGGAATCTCGAAGACACTTCCGAAGTTGAGAAACGTGAAACACGTCATGGATAGCTGAAAATTGAGCCGGTAATAAAAGGCGATAAGCCATGGAACCAATACGTTCAGTGATAGGAAATGGCCCAATATATCGAGGCGCTAACTTTCCCGATCGACTGAAACGTACCACACCTTTCATAGGTGACACACGAATGAACACAAGATCTCCCACAGAAAATTCTAACTTCCTTCTTCGATTATCGGCATAGGATTTTTGGCTACTCTGAGCTTCTTTCATCCTATAACGAATAAGGTCAATCTTTTCTGTGGAATCACGAATAAAATCTGGACCTAAAACCATCTTCTCATCGGCCTCAAGCCAACAAGAAGGAGATCGGCATGGCCTTCCATAGAGTGCCTCGAAAGGTGCCATACCAATACTAGATTGGAAGCTATTATTATAGGAAAATTCCACAAGAGAAATATGATCTTCCCAACTTCCACCAAAGTCAAGAACACATGCACTAAGAAGATCTTCAAGAGTTTGATTCACACGCTCGGTTTGTCCATCGGACCGAGGATGATAAGCGGTGCTAAAATTAAGCTTTGTTCCCAAAGCTTTTTGAAGACTCTTCCAAAATCCACTAGTAAACAATGGATCACGGTCACTAACAATAGAAGTAGGAACTCCATGTAATTTAACAATCTCTTTAACAAAGAGCTTGGCCAAAAGAGGAACGGTTCGGTTAGACCGAACGGGAATAAAATGGGCGGATTTAGTAAGTCTATCAACAATCACCCATAAGCTATCATGACCCGAACAAGAATGGGGAAGGCCATCTATAAAATCCATAGAAATTTGGTCCCACTTTCAAATTGGAATTTCTAAAGGTTGCAATAACCCACCGGGCCTTTGATGTTCGGCCTTAACGAGTTGGCAAGTCATGCAATGCTTAACGAAGTTAGCGATGTCAAGTTTCATTCCCTCCCAATAATAAAGTCGCTTCATATCTGCGTACATTTTACTACTACCGGGATGAATGGTAAATTTAGAGCGATGGGAATCTTCTAAAATATCTTTTCGAAGATCACTAATATTTGGCACGATAAGTCTGCCAAATTTTCGAATGCCTCCACGAGAATCAATATCAAAGTTTTTCAAACCTTCAATATCAATTTTATCCTTAACATTTTGGCCAAGAAGAGCCAATTCGGGATCTAGCCTTTGAGCTTCAAGAATGCGGTCTAAAAGAGAAGAATGAGCCTCAAGGCTACATAAAACAAGAGATGAACATAAATCGGAAACACGGTCTCGAATTTCGCAAGTGGATAAAATCTCGAGATCGTTCCATTCGGTTATCATCATAGAAACAACCGCTTGTTGCTTTCGACTAAGTGCATCCGCAACGCGATTTCCCTTTCCGGGAGTATAAAGGATATCAAGATCATATGGTGCAAGAAATTCGAGCCAACGCTGTTGACGCAAATTAAGTTCCTTTTGAGAGAATAAATACTTCAAGGACTTATGATCGGTATAAAGAACAAATTTCTCTCCTAAAAGATAATGACGCCAAATACGAAGGGCGAAAACAATAGCCGCGAGCTCTAAATCATGAGTGGCATATCTAGTCTCAGCAGGCTTCAATTGCCTAGAAGCATAAGCAATAACACGTTCTCTTTGCATAAGAACGGCACCCAAACCAACGCGACTAGCATCGGTATAAACAACGAAATCTTGATTCCCCTCGGGAATAACAAGAATAGGAGCATCTGAAAGGAGTTCTTTTAGTTTCTGAAAAGAAGTTTCACATTTGTCCGACCAAATGTATTTAATACCTTTCTTCGTTAAGCTAGTGAGAGGCACGGCAATCTTAGAAAAGTCTTTAATAAAATGACGGTAATAGCCCGCCAATCCGAGAAAGCTGCGGATTTCAGTCACACTCTCAGGTTTCTTCCAACTTTGAATCGCTTCAATCTTTGAAGGATCCACGGAAATTCCGGATTCGGAAATAATATGACCGAGAAACTTCACACGAGATTGCCAAAAATGACATTTAGAAAATTTTGCTTTCAATTGATTACTCCTAAGAGTTTCCAACACAATCCTAAGATGCTTCTCATGTTCCTCCTCGGTTTTTGAATACACAAGAATATCATCAATAAAGATGAGAACAAATCGATCGAGGAAGTCTTTGAAAACTCTATTCATAAGGTCAACGAAATAAGCCGGAGCATTCGTTAAACCAAATGGCATAACAAGCCATTCATAAGATCCATAACGAGTTCGGAACGATGTCAAAGGAATGCTATCCTCTGCATTACAAAGCTGATGAAATCCAGTAGCTAAGTCTAATTGTGAAAAGACTCTAGCACCACTAAGTTGATCGAATAGATCATCAATCCGAGGTAAAGGATATTTATTTTTGATAATAAGATCATTAAGCTTGCGGTAGTCAACGCAAAGCCTAAGTGTACCATCGGATTTCTTCACAAAAATAGCTGATGCTCCCCAAGGCGAGGAACTAGAGCGAATAAATTGCTTCGTTTCCAAATCGGATAATTGTATGCGCATCTCCCCATTTTCTTTATTGGACAAACGATAAGGAGGACGAGTGATAGATTGAGCTCCAGGAATAAGATTAATTCTGAACTCAATTGCTCGCTTTGGTGGTAATCCTAAAACGGGCTCGAATATGTCGCAAAATTCACGAACGACGTGAATAAGAGAAATAATATCACCCTCATCATCGTCATCGTCATCACGAGGATTTAAAGAATATAAAGATGCAACCAAGCTGGAATCTGAATCTTTAAGATTAATAGAAATTTGCTTAACAGATTGAGGATGTCGAAGATGAATAATCCTCTCAGGACATAGGATATGAGCTTCATAACGGTTAAGCCAATCCATTCCCAAAATCATTCCAAAGCCTAAATAACGCATGACATGCAAATCGGCTCGGAAAGAAAAATCACACAAAATAATCTAGACATCTTTACACAATAAACTGATTTTCGCGGATCCACCAACCGGATTCACAATTCTCAAAGAAGTCATTAAACACAAAACATCCAAAGAATGGGACGAACCCGTATCGAAAAGAACTTGAATAGGATGATCACGAAATAAAATAATTCCATCAAGGATAGAATGTGAAATACCTTGATTTCGAGATGTGTTGCCAGGGGCTTGAGAAACATTCAACTTTCCCTCCTTCTTGCCCTGAAGCTTGGGACATGAAGATATAACATGACCGGGACCTTTGCAGTAGCGACAAGAGAAAGACTCTGGACACTTGTTCGCGTAATGGTCCTTCGAACCACAATTATAGCATTCCCCACGACCAAAGGAAGAAGTCTTTGCCATGGGGGTTGCTTGCTTCCCTTTCTTATTGGGATAAGGACCTTTGAATTTACTAGGCCTTTTCTTTTTGTTGTTGAAGTTTGGTTTGGAACCCACCACTTCAACATCATTCTCCCTATCCGCCTCTTCAAGACGAAGAGCGATATCAATGAGTTGGTCGAAAGAAACTTCTAACTTTAGAAGTGATGGCTTCTTGAGATTTCTGTTTAAGCCATAGACGAACCTCTGGTTATTCTTTAAAGGCGTGTTGATGTATTCAACCCCATATTTGGAAAGCGACTCGAAGGAGGCGACGTAATCAGTCACGGAGGACTCACCTTGAACAAGGTCTATAAATCGTCGAGCCAATGTCACTTTCTCTGCTTCTGGTACAAATTTCAACTCGAAGCGTTCCCGGAATTGCTACCAGGTGAGATCCGCTTCATTAATCTCAGAAATAAGAAGCTTGTACCAGTCCAATGCTCTTTCTCGGAGCATACTAGAGGCCACCTGAACTCGGTGAACGTCAATAAGATTCATGCGAGAAAAGATTCGATCGCATGACCTTAGCCAAGCCTGTACTTCAATAATAGTTTCGGAACCTTTGAATGGCTCCCCACCCAAATTAGTGTAATCGCTGCACAAGCGTACAAACCCCGACTTTGGGTGAGTAGGTTCCGGGTTAGCTCCAGCTGCTTGAGCATTTGCCACTAAATCAAGAAGCCGTTGAGCAGTCATAAAAACTCCATCTTGGGGTGGAACACTAGACGGTACGGCTCTGGGACGGCCTGGTCTAGACATTTCTCTTCCTTTAGAAAGAAAGAAGAAGAAGAAAAAGGTTATTCACCAAATAACTATCAAGAAATCTTGATAAATAAAACAAGGAATCATAAAAGAAAATAGGATAGAACGGTAGGAAGACTCGAATTAAATCCTAAAGCACGACTCCTAAGATGGACATAGGACGATGATCCTTGTTATAATATTCCATATTGTTTCGAAGTTTGGCTTTGATACCAAGCTGTGACGCCCCACCTCTATACCCACGCTAGCCAAGAACATTACGGTGAATGCTGTCAACTAGCACAGAGAATAAGGCTATTGAGGAGCGACCATCCGTGTAATTGCTTTGTGCGAGCATTGATATGTCAGATAGTATAACATGCAATACTTTATCAAGAGAATCCGACATACCGACACAAACTCAAAGCTACTACACAGTGGCTATAATATCTTCGGAAACAAATACAGAAATAAACATAACATAAATCAGTCACAGATAATTCATATCACAAAGGCGGAAGAAGATATGAATATATAATTAACACATGGAAGTGTATATCATAGTAGTGGTAAAAAAAATCCACAATAATACAAAAGAATAGCAACACGTGCTATACAAAAGAATACAGCTATGAGTCTATATCTCAAGTGTATATAACAAAATAAAGTACTAATCAAAGTAGTTTGCCAAAAGTCAGAGTAATGAATCCCTGGAGAGAAGTCAAGCAGAAGCACCTGTAACATCTCGGTCTGACCCGAGTATTATTTAATAAGAAAATAATAAACGGATCAGTCTAACTATAAATATCAGATGAAACGATATAGAATAAGAGATATGACTAAACACATAATAATCACAATGCCAAGCTGTGATATATATAAGTAGTTGAAAATCATCAAGGGATTATTCAATGTCACAAAATCTACACAAGAATCAAAGAAACGCCATACTCCTAATTTAGTTCACCAAACCATAAATATTGACGATAATATCAATGTCAATCACAAAAGTCAATGACACACAAGTTCCAGAATTCAACACACGAAATCCAAAAATCACAAAAGTCAATGACGCACAAATTCACCAATGCACAAATATCGATAAAGCTTATCAATGGAAATCACGAAAATTGGTGAAGCACAAATTCTAGAAATCATCTCAAGAAATCCAGAATTCACAAAAGGGGGGAGGCCTATCACAAACAGGAGCACAAGGCTCACCAACACGTGTATCACAAACGGAATGCTAATTCCATGGTTGCTAACCATCACAAATTGAGCCGAAGCTCCACAAACGGCTCGAAGACCATGGGTTGCTACCCCACTAATTTGAGTCGAAACTCCACAAAACGGGGTTTAGTCTCCCTCGCAGACAAAGAGACATCGCACATTGCTAGTCTAAATCATAAAAATGATCGTCATGATCATCAAGAAGTGTCAATTACAGTAAGCTAGTAAATATATGAGCTTAGCTTCATGTCCCATAACCACTAGCTTAACTTAAATATTTACGTACAAATTGTAGATCTCCACTAGGAAATTGTCACAAGAGATTCAATCGAACAAGTCCAAGAATCAACCGACGAAGTAAACACAAGCGTTTCATACCACCTGTTTTACTAAGCTGTTTAATTAGATTTCTCATACGAGTGAGGTAAAGGTTTGTATATACTAATAGATTGGAAAACGGTTTTATAAACGAATTTGGTATTGAAAATAGAGTTGAAATCGTTTTGAGGAAAGAGTTTTGATATTTACTACTAGTATTGAAACCCTTATATTTTTAAAGTGACAAAACACAAAAATGATTGTAGAACAATCAACCACCAAAATTCACATTTAAAGACGCGAATAAAGATCCAAAGAAATCGATCCGAATCCATCAAAATGGATATTCCCAAAAATTCCAAAAATAGAAGTCATTAACGTCGTAGCAACAACAAGTGGGAAATAACACGAGTCGATGGAATTTGGAAACCAAGCAAAAATATGCACAAATAGGCATAATTAGGCAAATTGGTGCAGGTCAGTCGACTGACTCAAAGGTCCAGTCGACTGAACCAGAAGCAGGGAAAAATAATTTCCTGCAGTCAGTCGACTAACCTAAAAATTCAGTCGACTGAATGCAGGGAAACAGAGGACTCGAGCCTCTAGTTATTGCCTTCGGAATGCCTATGTGCTACAGCCAGTCGACTGACTCAAGGGTCTAGTCGACTGACTGGCACCAAAGTTGTTTTCCAGCGTATGAAATGAAGATGCTATCTTCTTCAAAATGCAATCGGGTGAGCACGGTCACTAGGGGTTTATGCCAATCGACTACCCGGTCCTATAAGCTCTTCGACGCATCACCAAAAACAAGTTCAAACTACAAAGCTATGATTTTTGAAGATTTGAACTCGAAACACTAAAAATTGGAATATACACCAAATCAATCCAAACCAAAACCAAATGCACATGAATATGTGTTAGGAATTCATACCTAACAATCGAAGATAATCATAGACCTAGATGTGAGATTAAAAATCTCACCTTTGAACCCAAACGATTGAAGAAGATGCTTGAAATCAATGGAGAATCAACCACTCTTCAAATCCAACTCAAGAAGCTTGATTCTAAGCTTTAAAAGAAAAACATTCCCTAAGTTAGGTTTAGAAAATTTCTGAATTTTGATTAGAGAATGAGTTGGAGAAGAAGAAGAGAAGCTTACCAATGGGTTCTTCTATTAGTTTGGAGCTAGAGTTGATTTGCAAGAGAAAACTAGGGTTTTGGAGTTTTAATTTCCAATCTCTCCCACCATTGATGCTTTAGCTTGAGTATTAGGAATTGGAAATGAAGTAAATGAGGAGGAGAGGGGTTGGGACTGAATACATAAGTGGGCTTAGCCCAAACCAAAACCCTAAGTGAAAAAGTAGCAAAAATCAACCTTCTCCAAACATATCGAAGCTTATACTCAAAAAGGTCGCAAACGGCATTTTAAACTCAATGGGAGTGGTCCCGAGTCCTAATTCGACCATATGCAAAAAGTAGATTTTCAGACAAAATTCCGAGTATCGATAAAATATTTTAATCAAAAATTTAAATATAAAATCGACAAATATGCTGGTTGTTACAGCAAGGCTACGTGAGTCGTACCAATTAGGGATTGATTATCCCAAGATTAGTGTCGATATCCCTATGTATGCTTCAAGGCCCATTTCTGATTGTTGATCACAGCCAAAGGGTGATCTATTAGGTACTATCCAATCAGGGTTAGGCTGGTTATGTCATGCCAGGGTCGAAAGATTTTCGATCTCACAGTACATTTTATCTAAAGGTATATTGATTTCGGAAGGTATTTCTTTATCTTGCCATTGTTGGAAATCAATTCTCCAAGAAGAGCTTTAAGTTTTTGATTGTATATCTATTATTGCTGTTATGTACACGCATCATAGCTACTTGGTTATTATATGCTTTAAATCCTAGACATTATCATAATATCACTGGATTTTCAAATATTTTGGTTATCATGGGGTAAATACCCGTCCGCGTTTATGGGCGGAGTGGTCTTACGAGATACCTTTGATTTTAAAGGGTTTACAAGTTAAAGAAATAAAATTCCTTATGATTTTAACGACCCGTAATTTCGCTACTTCAAAAATGAGAGATTTTGTTTATTTTAAATTTAAAAAGAATTTAAAACTTAAATAAATATGTTATATATAATAAATAATTATCTATTATTATAGTTAATAATCAAAAAGTATAAATTTGGATTTTAGAACAAATTTACAAAAGTTAAGTTTTGTTAAAAATAAATAAATGCTTAAATAAATGCTTAAATAAATGGGTCTAAATATTTATTTGATAAGTTAAATCTTATTTAAAACATCTAATAAAAATAATAGAAGTATGTTAAAAGATTTAAAAGTATATTATTAATCATTTTACAAAAATAACAAAAATTAGTCTCATTTTGTCAGTTTTACATACACTGTAAAATTAGAGATTCTGATATTATTTAAATCGATTTAAATATGAATAGACATGTTTTAATTTATTTAAAAGAAGGAAAAAGTTCATTTTAAATTTGGTTTACATAAATGAATAGTGTGACGCCCCACCTCTATACCCACGCTAGCCAAGAACACTACGGTGTAGTGATGTCAACTAGCACGGAGAATAAGGCTGTTGAGGAGCGACCCTCCACGTGATTGCTTATCACACAGTGGCTATAAATAATCTTCGGAAACAAGCATAGAAATAAGCATAACACAAATCAGTCACAGACATCCATATCACAAAGACGGAAGAAGATATGAATATATAACTAACACATGAAAGTATACATCGGAGTAGTGGTCAAAAAGATCCACAATAATACAAAAGAATAGCAACACGTGCTATACAAAAGAATACAACTATGAGTCTATATCTCAAGTGTATACAAAAAAAACTTCTAATCTAAATAGTTAGCCAAAATTCAGAGTCGCAAATCCCGGGAAGAAGTCAAGCAGAAGCACCTGTAACATCTCGGTCTGACCCGAGTATTATTTAAGAAAATAATAAATGGATCAGTCTAGCTATAAATATCAGATGACATGGTATAAAATAAAAGATATGGCATAAAGATAAAATATCCATACTGACATACTACTATAAGTATGCAAATGATGATCAACAGAAGATCAATCAATAAGAGATAAATCAATATCACAAGAATCTTCTCAAAGATCCAAAGAGGGCATCATACCCTAAACTTGTACTCATAACAAGTCAATGACATAAATTCCAGAAATCAACACAAGAAATTCAGAAATCACAGAAAAAGGGAAAGAGGCCTATCACATGACGGTCCGAAGACCATGGGGAGCTACCCCATATGGGTGAGTCGGAATCACCCAGATGAGGTCTAGGCTAACCAAAAAGCAAAAAGGTATGTGTGAGTGGAATCACACAAATGGTGTCTAGCCTAACCTCGCAACAAAAAGGTATGTGTGAGTGGAATCACACAAATGTTGTCTAGACTAACCTTGCGGACAAAGAGATATGTGTGAGTCGGAATCACACCCATGAGGTCTAGTCTAACCTTGCAAACAAAGAGACATCGCACAATTGCTAGTCTAAATCATAAAATGATCGTCATGATCAACGAGAAGTGTCAATTACACTAAGCTAGTAAATATAAAAGTTTATCTTCGTGTCCCATAACCACTTGCTTAACTTAAATATTTACGAACAAACTGTAAATCTTCACTAGAAAATTGTCACAAGAGGTTCAATCGAACAAGTCCAAGAATTAACCGACGAAGTGAACGCAAATGTTTCATACCACTTGTTTTACTAAGCCGTTTAATTAGATTTCTCATCCGAGTGAGGTAAAGGTTTGTATATACTAGTAGATTGGAAAACGGTTTAATAAAAGATCTTTGTTATTGAAAATAGAGTTGAAATCATTTTGTTGAAAGATTTTTGATATTTACTACTAGTATTGAAACCTTCATATTTCTAAAGTTGTTATCCCGCCTTTTTAGCAAGGTCGTGATACCATAAAATCGACCGAGAAGCGAAAGATAGTTTGTCTCGAAGAATGGTCAACTCATCATCTCAACAAAGCAAGTTCTGTTGAATGTTTTTCAGATAAGATCCCCTACGTAGGGGGGGCCCAGGGGGGTGACAACCCCCAAGGTGGGGGTGCGGGGGCAACGCCCAAGGTGGGGTGCGGGGCAGCGCCCCGTCCAAAACGGTACGACTTAGTGAAGACCTAAGGGAGGATAGGATCGAGCGACCTACGAGTATAAGGGGTCGAGCGACCTAGAGGTGTTCGCAACCTAACGACCTAAACAAGGTAGAGCGAGTTAAGGTGATGCGCGACCTAACATGTCTCGCGATTTAACGAAGTCAAGGCCGAGCGAGTTAGGATGATGCGCGACCTAACGTGTCTCGCGACTTAACGAAGGCAAGGTCGAGTGAGTTTGGGAGTTCTACGACCTAACGGGTTAACGGTCTAACGACCAAAGGAAACAAGGTCCTACGACCTAAGGAAGATAGGGGTTATGCGACCTAAAGGCTTGCGGCCTAATGGTGTTCGCGAGTTAAGCAAGGCAAACGACCTAGTGGTTGCCGACCTAAGAGGGAATAAGGTCCAACGACCTAAGGGTTCACGCGACCAAGTGGAACACGCGACCTAAAGGGTAAACGACTTAAGGTCCAACGACCTAACTCATTCGAGCGACCTGATGGTTTAAAGTCCTAACCCATGTAAACAACTTAAGGTCATACGACCTAAAGGGGAACGACCTAAGGTCACGCGACCTAACGAGGTAGGCAAGGCCGAGCGACCTAAAGGGCCACGACCTAAAGGGGAGCAACCTACGACTTATGACCTTGCGACCTAACTCCGAGGCGAATTTTCCACCAGAACGACCTAATTCCGAGGCAGTGCGACCTAAATGCAGGTTTTCACCAAAATATCTAAAAGTTGGAGTTTTTCGCCAATCCAATCAAAACCAAATGCAAAGGTACATGCTAAAGTGACGGGGAATCATTCCCAACAGTCCAATATAGTTATAGACTAGAATTGTGGGATAAAAATCTCACCTTTGCACAAATTCAATGAAGAAGCAGCTTGAAGTCAATAGAGAAGCAACTACAAGCTTGAATCCAATGTCTTTACTTTGATTTTGGAGTTGGATGTTGAATTTGCTAATGAACTTGGGCTTGGAATTTTTATTTCCCTTTCCACTCGTCATTAATGCTAAAACTAGAGTTAGGTAGGAATTTATGAAAAGATGAGGAGAAGGGGTTGGAACTTAGGTTTAATAGGCTAAACCAACCCAAAGTCCAAAGCGGGAAAAGTTAGTGAAATTCCACTAACCCCAAACATATGAAAGTTTATACTTAAAAAGATTGTAAACGGCATTTTGAACTCAATGGAAGTGGTCTCGAGTCCTAATTTGACCGTTTGCAAAAAAGTAGCTTTTCGGACCAATATCCGATTAATGACAAAATATTTAAATAAAATATTTAAATATAAAAAAATCGATAAATATGCGGGTTGTTACAAATAGTTTAACTAAAATGTCAAAATATGACGGTAAAATATTTTGTCGATTAAAAGTTGTCGCAACATTATTGCACCTTTATTTTCTTATATATGAACATATATTCAAATAGTATAAGTATTATTTAATTCACTAATCATGCTTACTTTTACTGAACAAGTTTAGAAACAATTAGCAAAAGTAAGCACAAATGGACAAAACATGTCACATCAAATCCAACCAATTTTTTACCTCTCTTTACTTAAATTTTAAGTGATTAAGACATAATTGATGATGTGATAAGGTGATGGTAAGTGTTGAAAAAAGTAAGATAAAGTAAGGATATTTTGATAATTTTATAAAGGGTTAGTTTTGTAATTCACCACTCCTTACTTTTTCTGTAAATACCCATCCATTCTTCTCATTTTCTTCACATTTCTCATTCTTATTCTTCTTTTTTGAGCTTTCTTTTGCTCATTAAGGCTTCTCTCTTTAAGAGAGGAAGGAGGCTTGAAAGTAATGGAGTGCTTAAGCATTAATCCACTTGTTACTCTCTAACCTCTTCTTAATTCACTTCTTCTTCTTCTTCTCTTCTTTAATGGTGCTTGGCCATTAGAAATATGGAGGTGGGGAGGCATGGCCGAGATCAAAGCAAAGGTAAAAGCGATGGCCGGGAGTAAGGAGTAAGAAGGAGTTGAATTGGACAAGTTTTGGTCGATTTTAGTAATGATTTAGACGAAGTGTTGTTGTGATTTGAATGTTGGTAGGAGGTTAATCAATTTAGTTAAAGGTGAGAAATTCTCATCACTTTTTGAATTATATTGATTATCAAGTTTAATTGCTATGTTAGGTAGTCATCATTTTATGATATGGATGTTTGAATATTGGATAATCCATAGTAATGTTGTGACATTTATCGTACGGTACCCATATTGAAAATGTTAATGTCATATGATTGTTTGTATGGTTTTGATGTTAATATGGACATCAAATTTCTATCATTATTGATTAAGTAATCACCTTTCTTAAATAAGACCATATTTTGGTGATATGAGATATTTTAGAAAAATAAATCTCTTTTCAATTAGTAGTGAAATTAAGGTAAAAATAAAAGAGAATTTGGAATTTGAAGTGAAACAAGGTTAAAAAGGATAGTTAAATTGAAATTGAAATTGAAATGAATAGTGAAATTAAAATTGAGATGAATAGTGAAATTGAAATCGATTTTGAAAAATTGACGTTGAGATTAAGATTGAATTAAAGTTTAAATTGAAATTAGATTTGAAATCTAAGTTTTAAATTTGCTTAATTTGAAGTTAGAATTATTTTTGAATTGAAATTGGAATTTAAAATTTAATATTAAAATAATAGGAATAAAATAATACTATAATATGGTGATAGTGAAAATTCATTTTAAATACTTTAAAAGGTGGAAATTTTGATTTAAAATGATTTATAATGATTTTATAAGTGATAAATCCATTTTGAATAAATTATTTCAAATATTGAAAATAAGTTAAAACTAGGTGCATCGCGCAACGGTAGTTCGCGATTTCGCGTCGAAAAGTTCAAATGAATGTATAGTATGAAATATAGCTAGGAATTCTTCGAGATAAGAAAATTCCAGACTATTATATCCATATCTTCTAAACAAAGAAAGAAAATCAAAGTTTCTTTAAGTAGATTTTGAACTAAGTCCAAATCAATTTTGTAAAAAAATCATGCTAGTGCAGTTAAGTGAGCATAATAGGAAATCCATTAAAATCAAGTTTTTAATATTGGAAAAATATGAAATAAATATGATAAAT
Organism: Allium cepa; assembly: GCA_030765085.1. Taxonomy (NCBI): domain Eukaryota; kingdom Viridiplantae; phylum Streptophyta; class Magnoliopsida; order Asparagales; family Amaryllidaceae; genus Allium; species Allium cepa. The sequence continues at coordinate 418,414,201 of CM060937.1, read as the reverse complement.
CTATTTAAATGGTTTAAAAGAGATTTGGATTGGAAAAATATGAATTATCAAATGTTTAGAAGTTGATTTAATAAAATAAGCTTATATAGTACTTTTCGTAGCACTTTTGTAACAACCCGCATATTTATCGATTTTATATTTAAATATTTTATCGGTACTCGGAATTTAGTCCGAAAAGCTACTTTTTGCATACGGTTGAATTAGGACTCGGGACCACTCCCATTGAGTTTAAAATGCCGTTTGCGACCTTTTTGAGTATAAGCTTCGATATGTTTGGAGAAAGTTGAATTTTGCTACTTTTTACTTAGGGCTTTGGTTTGGGCTGAGCCACTTATGTATTCAGTCCCAACCCCTTCTCCTCTTCATCTCTTCATTCCTTATATACTCAAGCTTTTATATTAATGGAGAGTGGAAGAGGAAATTAAAACTCCAAGCCCTAGTTTTCTTTTGCAAATCAAGTTCTAGCTCCAAACTAATAGAAGAACCCATTGGTAAGCTTCTCTACTTCTTCTCCAACTTATTCTCTTACCAATTTCAGAAATTCCTAAACCTAATTTTGGGAATGTTCTTGTTTTGAGCATAGATTCAAGCTCATTTGGGTTGTGTTGAAGAGAGGTTGATTCTCCATTTGCTTTCAAGCTTCTTCTTGTTTGATTTTGTAAAAAGGTGAGATTTTTATCTCACATCTTAGTCTATAATTATCTTCGATTGTTAGGTATGAATTCCTAACACTTATTCTTGTGCAATTGATTTTGGTTTGGATTGATTTGGTGTATATTCCAATTTTTGGTGTTTTGGTCTAATTTATGAAAATCCTTTTATGGATATTTTGACATTGATATTTGAGGCGTATCGAAGAGCCGTTTAGGCTGGGTTGTCGTTCGACGTAATTTCTTAGTCATCGTCATTTGCTCGTTCGATCGTTTTCGATATTCGTTTGGCCATTTTTTGGCTTAGGTTCAGGGAATGCCCTGAACCATTCATTCAGACGTCTGAAATGTAATATTCAGACGTCTGAATATTGTTCTTCGAAGATTTCTATTCCCAGATTCAGACGTCTGAATATATGGTTTCAGACGTCTGAATATATGGTTTACACTAGCAATTGTGCGATGTCTCTTTGTCTGCGAGGGAGACTAAGCCCCGCTTTGTGGAGTTTCGACTCAAATTGGTGGGGTAGCAACCCACGGTCTTCGGACCATTCGTGTGTTAGGTCTTCGAACCATTCGTGTGTCAAATTAATGGCTAGTTACCATGAGATAGCTTCTCGTTCGTGTGTTACAGCTGTTGGTGAGTTTTCATGCTCCCATTCGTGTGATAGGCCTCCCCCCTTTTTATTTTATGATTTCTGGATTTCGTTTGTTGAGTTCTAGAATTTATGCTTCACCAATTTTAGTGATTTTCATTGATATGATTTATCAATTTTTGTGCATTGGTGAATTCATGTGTCATTAACTTGTTATGAATACAAGTTTTGGGTATGATACCCTTTTTGGATCTTTGAGAAGATTCTTTGATATTGATTAATCGTTTGTTGATTATCATTTACATACTTATAGTAGTATGCCATTATGGATATTATACGTCTATGCCATATCTTTTGTTCTATATCATGTTATCTGATATTTATAGCTAGACTGATCTGTTTATTTTTTTTTATAAATAATACTCGGGTCAGACCGAGATGTTGCAGGTGCTTCGACTTGACTTCTCCCCAGGGATCCATTACTCTGACTTTTGGCAAACTACTTAGATTAGTAGTTTATTTTGTTGTATACACTTGAGATATAGACTCATAGTTGTATTCTTTTGTATAGCACGTGTTACTATTCTTTTGTATTATTATGGATCATTTTTGACCACTACTCTGATATACACTTCCATGTGTTAATTATATATTCATATCTTCTTCCGCCTTTGTGATATGAATTATCTGCGACTGATTTATGTAATGTTTATTTCTGTATTTGTTTCCGAAGATATTATAGCCACTGTGTAGTAGCTTTGCGTTTGTGTCGGTATGTCGGATTTCCTGCATGTTATACTATCTGACATATCGATGCTCGCACAAAGCAATTACATGGATGGTCGCTCCTCAACAGCCTTATTCTCCGTGCTAGTTGACAGCATTCACCGTAATGTTCTTGGCTAGCGTGGGTATAGAGGTGGGGCGTCACAGCTTGGTATCATAGCCAAACTTCGGAACAATATGGAATAATGTAACAAGGATCATCGTCCTAAGTCTACCTTAGGAGTCGTGCTTTAGGATTTTATCCGGGTCTACGTACCGTCCTATCCTATTTTCTTTTATGATTCCTTGTTTTATCTATCAAGAATTGCTTGATATTGAATTTGGTGAATAACCTTTTTCTTCTTCCTCTTTCTTTCTAAGGAAGAGAAATGTCTAGACCAGGCCATCCTAGAGCCGTACCATCTAGTACCCTACCCCAGGATGGAGTTTTTATGACTGCTCAACAGCTTCTTGATTTAGTGACGAATGCTCAGGCAGTTGGAGCTAACCCGGAACCTACTCACCCAAAGTCGGGATTTGCACGCTTGTGCAGCGATCACACTAATTTGGGTGGGAAGCCCTTTAAAGGTTCCGAAACTATTATTGAAGTCCAAGCTTGGCTTAGAACATGCGATCGCATCTTTTCGCGCATGAATCTTATCGATCTTCATCGAGTTCAGGTGGCCTCCAGTATGCTCCAAGAGAGAGCATTGGACTGGTACGAACTTCTTATTTCTGAGATTAATGAAGCGGATCTCACCTGGGAGCAATTCCGAGAACGCTTCGAATTGAAATTCGTTCCAGAAGCTGAGAAAGTGACGATGGCTCATCGTTTCATTGACCTTGTTCAAGGTGAATCCTCCGTGACCGATTATGTCGCGTCCTTTCAGTCGCTTTCCAAATATGTGCTTGAATACATCAACACCCCTTTAACAACACCCCTTTAAAGAAGAACCAGAGGTTCGTCTATGGCTTAAAAAAAAATCTCAAGAAGCCATTACTTCTAAAATTTGAAGTTTCTTTCGACCAACTCGTTGATATCGCTCTTCGTCTTGAAGAGGCGGATAGGGAGAATGATGTTGAAGTGGTGGGTTCCAAACCAAGCTTCAATAACAACAAGAAGAGGCCAAACAAATTCAAAGGCCCCTATCCTAATAAGAAAGGGAAGCAAGCAACCTCCGTGGCAAAGACTTCTTCCTTTGGTCGTGGGGAATGCTATAATTGTGGTTCGAAGGACCATTACGCGAACAAGTGTCCAAAGTCTCTCTCGTGTCGCTACTGCAAAGGTCCCAGTCATGTTATATACTCATGCCCCAAGCTTCAGGGCAGGAAAGAGGGAAAGCTTAATGTTGCTCAAGCCCCTGGCAACATATCTCGTGGCCAAGGTATTTCTCATTCTATTCTGGATGGAATTATTTTATTTCGTGATCATCCTATTAAAGTTCTTTTTGATACGGGTGCGTCCCATTCTTTTATATCAAAAGAACTTGTTGATACTTTTTCTTTGGATGTTTTGTGTTTAATGACTTCTTTGAGAATTGCGAATCCGGTTGGTGGATCCACGACAATCAGTTTATTGTGTATAGATGTCGAGATTATTTTGTGTGATTTTCCTTTCCTAGCCGATTTGCATGTCATGCGTTATTTAGGCTTTGGAATGATTTTGGGAATGGATTGGCTTAACCGTTATGAAGCTCATATCCTATGTCCTGAGCGGACTATTCATCTTCGACATCCTCAATCTGTTAATCAGGTTTCTGTTATTCTTAAAGATTCGGATTCTGCTTTGGTTGCATCTTTATATTCTTTAAACCCTCGTGATGACGATGATGATGATGAGGGTGATATTATTTCTTTTATTCACGTCGTTCGTGAATTTTTCGACATATTTGAGCCCGTTTTAGGATTACCACCTTAGCGAGCAATTGAGTTCATAATTAATCTTATTCCTGGAACTCAACCTATCACTCGTCCTCCTTATCGTATGTCCAATAAAGAAAACGAGGAGATGCATAAACAATTATCCGAATTGGAGATGAAGCAATTTATTCGCTCTAGTTCCTCGCCTTGGGGAGCTTCGGCTATTTTTGTGAAGAATTCCGATGATACACTTAGGCTTTGCGTTGACTACCGCAAGCTTAATGATCTTACTATCAAAAATAAATATCCTTTACCTCGGATTGATGACCTATTTGATCAACTTAGTGGTGCTAGAGTCTTTTCGCAATTAGACTTAGCTACTGGATTTCATCAGCTTCGTATCGTAGAGGATAGCATTCCTTTGACATCGTTCCGTACTCGTTATGGATCTTATGAATGGCTTGTTATGCCATTTGGTCTAACGAATGCTCCGGCTTATTTCGTTGACCTTATGAATAGAGTTTTTAAAGACTTCCTCGATCGATTTGTTCTCATCTTTATTGATGATATTCTTGTGCATTCTAAAACCGAGGAGGAGCATGAAAAACATCTTCGAATTGTATTGGAAACTCTTAGGAGTAATCAATTAAAAGCAAAATTTTTTAAATGCCATTTTTGGCAATCTCGTGTGAAGTTTCTAGGCCATATTATTTCCGAGTCCGGAATATCAGTGGATCCTTCAAAGATTGAAGCGATTCAGAATTGGAAGAGACCGGAGAGTGTGACAGAAATCCGTAGCTTTCTGGGATTGGCAGGTTATTACCGCCGATTTATCAAAGACTTTTCTAAGATTGTTGTGCCTCTCACTAGCTTGACGAAGAAAGGTGTTAAATACATTTGGTCCGACAAATGTGAAGTTTCTTTTCAGAAATTAAAAGAACTTCTTTCTAATGCTCCTATTCTCATTATTACCGAGGGGAATCAAGATTTTGTTGTTTATACCGATGCTAGTCGCGTTGGTTTGGGTGCCGTTCTTATGCAAAAAGAACGTGTTATTGCTTATGCTTCTAGGCAATTGAAGCCTTCTGAGACTAGATATGCCACTCATGATTTAGAGCTCGCGGCTATTGTTTTCGCCCTTCGTATTTGGCGTCATTATCTTTTAGGAGAGAAATTTGTTCTTATACCGATCATAAGTCCTTAAAGTATTTATTCTCCCAAAAGGAACTTAATTTGCATCAACAGCGTTGGCTCGAATTTCTTGCACCATGTGATCTTGATATCCTTTATACTCCCGGAAAGGGAAATCGCGTTGCTGATGCACTTAGTCGAAAGCAACAAGCGATTGTTTCTATGATGATATCCGAATGGAACGATCTCGATCTTTTATCCACTTGTGAAATTCGAGACCGCGTATCCGATTTATGCTCATCATTTGTTTTATGTAGCCTTGAGGCTCATCCTTCTCTTTTAGACCGCATTCTTGAAGCTCAAAGGCTAGATCCCGACTTGGCTCTTCTTGGCCAAAATATTAAGAATAGAGGTGATATTGAAGGATTGAGAGAATTTGATATCGATTCTCGTGGCGGCATTCGAAAATTTGGTAGACTTATCGTACCAAATATTATTGATCTTCGTAGGGATATTTTAGAAGATTCTCATCGTTCTAAATTCACCATTCATCCCGGTAGTAGTAAAATGTACGCAGATATGAAGCGACTATATTATTGGGAGGGAATGAAACTTGACACCGCTAACTTCGTTAAGCGTTGTATGACCTGCCAACTCGTTAAGGCCGAACATCAAAGGCCCGGTGGGTTATTGCAACCTTTAGAAATTCCAATTTGGAAGTGGGACCAAATTTCCATGGATTTTATAGATGGCCTTCCCCGTTCTCGTTCGGGTCATGATAGCTTATGGGTGATGTTGATAGACCTACTAAATCTGCCCATTTTATTCCCGTTCGGTCTAACCGAACCGTACCTCTTTTGGCCAAACTTTTTATTAAAGAAATTGTTAAATTGCTTGGAGTTCCTACTTCTATAGTTAGTGATCGTGATCCATTGTTTACTAGTGGATTTTGGAAGAGTCTTCAAAAAGCTTTGGGAACGAAGCTTAATTTTAGCACCGCTTATCATCCTCAGTCCGATGGACAAACCGAGCGTGTGAATCAAACTTTTGAAGATCTTCTTCGTGCTTGTGTTCTTGATTTTGGTGGAAGTTGGGAAGATTATATTTCACTTGTTGAATTTTCCTATAATAATAGCTTCCAATCTAGTATTGGTATGACACCTTTTGAGGCACTCTACGGAAGGCCATGCCGATCTCCTTCTTGTTGGCTTGAGACCGGTGAGAAGCTAGTTTTAGGTCCCGATTTTATTCGTGACTCCACAGAAAAGATTGATCTTATTCGTCATAGGATGAAAGAAGCCCAGAGTGGACAAAAATCCTATGCCGATAATCGAAGAAGGAAATTAAAATTTTCTGTTGGAGATTCTGTTTTTATTCGTGTTTCACCAATGAAAGGTGTTGTACGTTTCAGTCGATCGGGAAAATTGGCGCCTCGATATATTGGGCCATTTCCTATCACTAAACGTATTGGTTCCATGGCTTATCGCTTATCATTATCGGCTCAGTTTTCTGCTATGCATGACGTGTTTCACGTTTCTCAACTTCGAAAATGTCTTCGAGATTCCGATTCTATTCTTGAGCCCGGTGTTGTGGAAGAGATTGAAGTTTCGCCTAATTTAACTTATGAGCAGCATCCTATTCGAATTGTTGCTTCGGAGGTCAAACGCCTTCGAAATAAAGATGTCCCGCTTGTTAAAGTCCAATGGTCTTCAAATCCTAAGGATTGTTCTTGGGAATCTAGAGAGTACATCGACCGAACACATCCGGACTTAATTTCTCGTGCTCTTTGAGGTGAACTTCTTATTTCAAATTTCTTTTGGGTTGAATATGCTTTTATGATTGTTACTACATATCTTCTTCTTAAATATTGCGAGGACGCAATTTCTTTAAGGAGGGGAGTCTGTAACAACCCGCATATTTATCGATTTTATATTTAAATATTTTATCGGTACTCGGAATTTAGTCCGAAAAGCTACTTTTTGCATACGGTTGAATTAGGACTCGGGACCACTCCCATTGAGTTTAAAATGTCGTTTGCGACCTTTTTGAGTATAAGCTTCGATATGTTTGGAGAAAGTTGAATTTTGCTACTTTTTACTTAGGGCTTTGGTTTGGGCTGAGCCACTTATGTATTCAGTCCCAACCCCTTCTCCTCTTCTTCTCTTCATTCCTCATATACTCAAGCTTTTATATTAATGGAGAGTGGAAGAGGAAATTAAAACTCCAAGCCCTAGTTTTCTTTTGCAAATCAAGTTCTAGCTCCAAACTAATAGAAGAACCCATTGGTAAGCTTCTCTTCTTCTTCTCCAACTTATTCTCTTACCAATTTCAGAAATTCCTAAACCTAATTTTGGGAATGTTCTTGTTTTGAGCATAGATTCAAGCTCATTTGGGTTGTGTTGAAGAGAGGTTGATTCTCCATTTGCTTTCAAGCTTCTTCTTGTTTTATTTTGTAAAAAGGTGAGATTTTTATCTCACATCTTAGTCTATAATTATCTTCGATTGTTAGGTATGAATTCCTAACACTTATTATTGTGCAATTGATTTTGGTTTGGAATGATTTGGTGTATATTCCAATTTTTGGTGTTTTGGTCTAATTTATGAAAATCCTTTTATGGATATTTGGACATTGATATTTGAGGCATATCGAAGAGCCGTTTAGGCTGGGTTGTCGTTCGACGTAATTCCTTAGTCATCGTCATTTGCTCGTTCGATCGTTTTCGATATTCGTTTGGCCATTTTTTGGCCTAGGTTCAGGGAATGCCCTGAACCATTCATTCAGACGTCTGAAATGTAATATTCAGACGTCTGAATATTGTTCTGCGAAGATTTCTATTCCCAGATTCAGACGTCTGAATATATGGTTTCAGACGTCTGAATTGGTTCATTTGGAACCAGAAAGGAAATAGGCTAAAAAGTGCCTATTTCAGACGTCTGAAACACTTGATTCAGACGTCTGAATTGTGTTCTGGAAATCTTTATATTTCCAGATTCAGACGTCTGAACAACTTGTTTCAGACGTCTGAAATTGCAGTGTTTTGTTTATTTGCCTATTCGCTTGAGAATTCCAATTTAAATCGATTCGTGATGATCCTATTTGTTGTTATCATTTATTATGCCTTTGATGACTCCTTTTAGGGATTTTTGAATATCCATTTCAATGGATTCTTTATCGGTTTCTTTGGATTTTATTCACATCTTCGTATGTGAATTTTAGTGAATGATTGTTCCTACAATCTTCTTTGTGATTTGTCACTTTAAAAATATAAAGGTTTTCTATACTAGTAGTAAATATCAAAACTCTTTCTTCAAATGATTTCAACACTATTTTATTACAAAGCTCGTCTTTTTAAACCGATTTCTAATCTATTAGTATATACAAACCTTTACCTCACTCGTATGAGAAATCAAATTAAACGACTTAGTAAAACAAGTGGTATGAAACTCTTGCGTTTACTTCGTTGGTTAATTCTTGGACTTGTTCGATTGAACCTCTTGTGACAATTTTCTAGTGGAGATCTACAATTTGTTCGTAAATATTTAAGTTAAACTAGTGGTTATGGGACATGAAGCTAAGCTTATATATTTACTAGCATATTGTAATTGACACTTCTTGATGATCAATGATGATCATTTTATGGTTTAGACTAGCAAGTGTGCGATGTCTCTTTGTCTGCGAGGGAGACTAAGCCCCGCTTTGTGGAGTTTCGACTCAAATTGGTGGGGTAGCAACCCACGGTCTTCGGACCATTCGTGTGTCAGGTCTTCGGACCATTCGTGTGTCAAATTAATGGCTAGTTACCATGAGATAGCTTCTCGTTCGTGTGTTACAGCTGTTGGTGAGTTTTCATGCTCCCGTTCGTGTGATAGGCCTCCCCCCTTTTTATTTTATGATTTCTAGATTTCGTGTGTTGAATTCTAGAATTTATGCTTCACCAATTTTAGCGATTTTCATTGATATGATTTATCAACTTTTGTGCATTGGTGAATTCGTGTGTCATTAACTTGTTATGAATACAAGTTTTGGGTATGATACCCTTTTTGGATCTTTGAGAAGATTCTTTGATATTGATTAATCGTTTGTTGATTATCATTTACATACTTATAGTAGTATGCCATTATGGATATTATACGTCTATGCCATATCTTTCGTTCTATATCATGTTATCTGATATTTATAGCTAGACCGATCTGTTTATTATTTTCTTATAAATAATACTCGGGTCAGACCGAGATGTTGCAGGTGCTTCGACTTGACTTCTCCCCAGGGATTCATTACTCTGACTTTTGGCAAACTACTTAGATTAGTAGTTTATTTTGTTGTATACACTTGAGATATAGACTCATAGTTGTATTCTTTTGTATAGCACGTGTTGCTATTCTTTTGTATTATTGTGGATCATTTTTGACCACTACTCTGATATACACTTCCATGTGTTAATTATATATTCATATCTTCTTCCGCCTTTGTGATATGAATTATTTGTGACTGGTTTATGTTATGTTTATTTCTATATTTGTTTCCGAAGATATTATAGCCACTGTGTAGTAGCTTTGAGTTTGTGTCGGTATGTCGGATTTCCTGCATGTTATACTATCTGACATATCGATGCTCGCACAAAGCAATTACACGGATGGTCGCTCCTCAACAGCCTTATTCTCCGTGCTAGTTGACAGCATTCACCGTAATGTTCTTGGCTAGCGTGGGTATATAGGTAGGGCGTCACAACTTTTATGCTGTAAATGGTATAACTTTTTGAATGTGAGTTTAAACGTAACGATTTTTCCCAGAATCTATTATGAATGATTTTAATAGGAAAACTAAGTATTTAAAAGATAATTTGGAATCTTTATAATAAATTCCAAAATAAAGTTGATAAACCGAATATGCGAAAACGACTAGTACATATGTCCCGCCTGTGAGATATGGAAAGATAAAACAAGGTGTTTAACATAGGTAGGGATGGAGAAACCAGTGCCTTGAACTTACCTGACCTATGTGTTCTTTCTTTAAGTGAGGGGTGGAACTGATCGAAAGGAAAGCCCGAATGCTCTGAAAAGATTATATTGATTTTTTTCCAAAATAAAAGAAGATTGGTATTATCCAAATTTAAGAAATCTCCAAAATGAATGATTTCTATGATCCTATTTACTCAAAAATGTTTGCTAAGATAGATTTTAGGGTTTATCGTAAACGATGTCTTAAATAACATTGTTTTTGACCAGCCTAAAAGTTAAGTAATTTGGATCGAGAGTTAAGTGAGGAAATTTGAGATATTATCCAAAGCAAAAGATTGAATCACTTAGAATTATCCTAAGTCAAAAAGAAAGAGATTTCGAAATCATCCAAAAAGAATTTAAATGAAAAGAGACTTTATTAATCCTGTACGCTCATATTCACTTTTTATCGATAATTGGATTTCGAAGGAACTAGGGTCGGATTAGGTGATTCCCATCCGAAAACCACTTCGAACCAATGTGTAACGACCCGTAAATTTCGACAATTTAATTTGTTTATTTAATAGGATTTTTGAAATTAATTTTTAGTAGAAAAGGATTCTTACTTGGATATAAAATTCAATATGAGAAATTAATGAAAATATTAAATTGATTTAATGCAATAAAAGAGTGTAAACGGTAATTGGAGTAAATTAAGAAATCATGTTAATGCAAGTTAATAATTTATGACTTGGATGAAATTCCAATTCAATAAAATCATTTAAATGTTATGATTTGATTTTTAATGGAATATGAGAAAAGCAAATGTAAGGATTTGATTAATATATATGTTGTTTATTCAGGTTATTGAATAAAATTGGAAATCCAATTGTAATTAATGGTAATAATGTTGGTATTGGCTAATAAATTAAATTTCAATGCAATACCCATAAATGAATGGAATGAAATGAATGAATGTGAATGCATTCTAGGTTATTTATCAAATAGAAGGAAAGAAAAGTAAATATCGAATTTATTTTTGAATAAATAAGCATTGAATAGTAATTGAATGTAAAGTTAAGGGTAATTGTATAAAATTAATATAAGATAATGAATTGCAATAATTGTAGGCTGATAATAAGGAGGTGAATGGGAAAGTGATTGTATGGTAAATGAATGGAATTCAAATTTATTGGAAAAGAGTAAATGGGTACTCAGTAATAAATTTAAACGGACTTAAAGGTGGAATTTATTTAATTAATATGTATAACGGATAAGGATATACTTAAATGTGGGATTAATAGTTTTACCACGACTATTATGAGTTATATACTTAGTCCCTTCAATTAAATCGGAAAGCATTGCAATAAATATAAATTAAATGTTACGTTAAATAAATTAAAGGAATTAATGAGGAATAACACAGGTGTCTTCATAATATGATGATTTATGTATTATGAAGAATGGAAATAAAGTTTAATAATATATCGGAATTTAATTTATGACAAAAGGTTAACTGCAATCAAATGAGTTGAATATTTTAACAAGAATCAAGCTTTATTTATTCATTTGGATATAAAATATGATAATTTGAATCTAGTGAAATTAATGGAAATTGGATATAACATTTTACGTTAATTGGAAATAAAGATGGAAATAGGAAGGTTTTAACTAAGGGAGGAATATGTAATAATTGCATTAATTTGTAAGGAGAAATAAAACGTTAATGAGAACAAGTATTTAAGATGAACCATCTATTTAGTATATTAAGTTATAGCGGATAATCAATTGCAATAATTAAAAAATATTTTTATTACATTAACGATAATGAAGTAACATTTGAAATTTAATATTTAGATATTATGCGAATATAAATTTAGATGAAATTGGAGAGATTTACGTAATGAAGTATGAATCCAATGATAAATTTATCTATTTGAAAAAAATATGGAAAGTAAATTTAATTTAAATTTTGGAAAGTAAATTTATAATTGGTGAATTTAATGAAATTTGAGAATTTATAGATTTTAATTCGACAGTTAAATTTTGTTTAAGTTAGTAAAGATGATTTGAAAATTTATGATGACAAGAATCATCAATTATCGAAGTGAAATGGGAAATTTGTTTTAATTGACTAAAATTTTAATTTATTTAATTAATATAAAAATAGCCATTTTAGTCACAGACTCGGATTTCGACGAAACTAGTTTCATCAGATCCGTAACAGTGAATTATTGCAGGGTTTCAAGTTTCGTAGCGATCGGACTTATCCTTTGATCTTACGAACGCGGAACGCCTTGAAATCGATTTAATTGAAATCAATTTGAATTTTTTTTGTTTTCAGCATAACTTCTTCATACGATGGAATTTGGACGTGAAACTTTTTCCATCACGTTAAGAATATTTTAAAATACCTATTGTGATATATGGGTTTACCAAATTTCGTTCCGGAGTCAGAACGGGTTTTTTGGGCCAACTACCGTTTAGCACGTTTATAATTCGTGCCCACCTATTCTATTGCAGTTGTCTATAAATAGGTTGTTATAAACCCTAGCAGCCTCTATTCCTCATTTCTATACGTATAGGAACCTCTGTACTCCTCTTCTTCAGTGGTAACAAACAATTCTGGATCCAAATTCAAATTTCAAATCAAATCCAAAGCTAAAAATCCAAAGTCTTTAGAAAAATCTCAAAAAATTATATGTTGTAGATTTCGTCGACACGAATCTACAGGTGGTGTTCGTTTCTGTATACGATGCTCGAATCGTCCAGAAATCGTGGTCAAACCCTGGAATTTCGAAACCCACATGGTTGATTTGGGGCTTTTCGATTTAGGCTTCAATCGAAGAAATTGAAATATGGGTATTGTAGATCTCGTCGAGGGGAGTTGATTGGTGGTCTGAAAGTGCTTGGGTTGGCCGGATTTGGCGAACTAGGGTTCGAAAACCCTAGCTTGGAGGCGGCGGCGGCGGCAACCGGGGAGGCGCGCGCTGGTATAGGTGGGTGCGGCTCGGCGATAGCTTCAAGATGGTGGTGGTGCCGTGTTCAACGGCGGCCTACGTTGGAGGCAAATCTCGGTCAAAGGCGTGGTCAAGGCGCGGGTATTGGGTTCTGTAAGTGGAAACGCGTGAGGGGGGGGGGGAAGGAGATGACGTGGCAAGAAGTGAGTGAACATGTTCACTTTTTAATTTATTTTATAAATTGTTTTCAATCGCATAAATCGTCATAACTTTTGCATACGAACTCGTTTTCACGCGAGATTTTTTTCGTCAGGATCGTAATTAAATTTCGGATCTGTTGATGCTGGTTTGGACAAATTCTGAGACCGTCGAGTTTTTGGGTTTAAATCGGATTTAAATTCGATTTAAATCCCAAAGGTGAGTGTTTTAACCCACTCACAACTTCTAAAATTTCTTATGTTTGTTAAATTGATTTAAGATTTGAGTAGAAATTTGTTACGACTGTTTGGCATGTTTTATTCGTCATCTTTGTTAAATCGCATTTATTTAATTTAACTATTAATTTATTTTATTTATTGCATATAATTTGACAGTTAGAATTTATTTATTTGCATATTAACTGCCTGTCATGGTTATATTTATTTTTATTTCATATTAACTGCCAGTTAAATTTACATTTATTTTTGCATATAAACTGCTAGTTTAATAGTTGTTAAATTTATTATTGAATATAAACTGTTAGTTAATACATGTTATTTATTACCTGTATAATTTATATGCTCTATATCGATGATTGTTTAAATTGGATGATGATTGCAAATAATGGTTGATGATTGATATTTGGATGAATGGATATTATATTTATATTGTATAACTGCAAGTCATCATGCATTTTCATTTCATTCGGGATTGCGGTTTGAAATGATATACAACCGCATTTTTATTTTAAATTGCGGATTGAATTGATAAACATCCGTATCACTTGACGATAGGGTAGAAAATTTTATACAGGCATCGCGGTATATATATAAAATTATTTTTGAAATGATTTTCTATGGTTTTGTAAAGCTATATATATGGTTTATGGGATATTGATTTGGTTATTGATAAAGGTTATTTATATATAGTAATTTCCAGTTTTTAAGCTTTGTATAAATTTGATTTGAAGTATAAAATAAAGTTTGATTTTTAAGATCAAATACGATTAAACATTTATTTAAAATTTAATTTCAGGAAGTTCTATTGACTTAAATGAGAATAAGGTTGGAAGATGAATATTAAGTTAAATTGGAATTAAATAAAAAGTTAGAATTTCTAAAGGATATGATTTTTATTACTTGATTTTTGTGATTTAAATGAATATCAAGTTGATTTAAATGAATATATAATAAACTGAAAGATTTTCCAGTTATGTGAAGTTAAAGGTTTTTCTTAAATTATATTGAATTCATTAAGTAAATATTTCAAGTCTAAATAATAAGTAATTGAATTTAATATATATGGGATTGTCAAATGAGTTTGTTTTGAAATGGTGAAATATTTAAAGCTTTGAAACATAAGAATTGAAATGGTATTTGATAGTTTAAATCGATATTTGAAAATTGATTTGTGAAATCTAAAAGAAGCTATTGTGTTTTATAAAGTAATTTAATATCTAACCATTTAAGAGATGGAAATTTGTTTCGAAGTTATGATTTTCAAGGTAGTATGATTTGAAAATATTATATTCAAGAGTTTTGATTTCTAAATATTTTACTATGAAAATCCTATGATTTTGGAAAAGAATATATATTGGAAAATAAATTGACATTATATGATTTTGGGTCTAAATGATATCGTATTGATTTGGGTTTTTAAAAATATAAATGATATCGTATTTATATGGGTTTAAAATGGATATTTTATTCTGGTTTTAAAGTTTATATTATTTTAAATGACCGTGGTGTTATAATAACGTTTGGTTGTTAAAGAGACCGGGGTCGGAAGTTGTCATACTCTCTGCCAACTCTGAAAATCACTTTAACAACCGTGTACGCGGTGGAGATTCCAGAATGAAGTAGGTTGGTGGCGGCATTTCCTATAAGGTAAATACGTGGACCCGACCCCCGTGAGTTGGCATAAGGTGGCTAAAACAGGAGCGATTGACAGGCCAATGAGGTCATACCTCTGATCGAACGCACTCCTTCGATATTATACTATGACTTTTGGATTGATTCGGTGGCCACTTTACTTTTGATTTTGGGGGTGTTGTTCGAGGTGGGCGGCAGCTGCGCGCTGCGTGTTTCCATCAGCCCGGAAGCGTAATTGGTATATCTACCCTGGCATTGCCTAGTTGTCCCATGTCACCTACCCTATCTCGCATTGTACGAGTTTGGATTTCTCCCGTAGCCCGTGTTGTATCCTCTGGTGGCTTCCCGATCAAGAGGGACTATGATATTGGATGGACTACTGGGGCTATTACGTGTTAAGGGCTATATAGGTAACCCCTTAATGCTAAGAAAAAAGTAAGTTTATTTTACAATTAGACACTATTATAATAGCACAATATACTACATAGTAAATAGTTTAACAGATCCTTAGGAGATGTAAATCCTGAGCATCTCTTGAGTTACTGCACTCATATTTATTTCTGTTAATTTAACTTACATAAGATCTTTTAGTTCTGACTCGAGTATTTTGTCTTTTCAATTCGCTCGGGTCAGTCCGAGCGTTTCAGGATTTGAAGACTTTATTCTGGAGGATGAAGACGAAGATTTGTAGTATTACTATCTACTATATTATCCCACTACACTATTTAATTCCGCTGCATTGATATTATTGGTATGTGAACTCTGATATTTAATTGTATAAAGAAGAATCAAATGTTTTGTAAACAGTTTTATGAACTTTATATTTTATTATTATATTTTATCCTTCCACTATGAGATTCTGTTTTCTTATTATTTCTTTCTTGTTTGTCTTATTTACCCCATAACAATCCGCCCTTCCGTATGGTTTGAATTGGCACGTGTGTCGATTTATAGCGTGCGAAAAGGCGGGATGTTACAGTTGGTATCAGAGCTTTGGTTTGGCGATAAACCTTAGCTTTGTGTTGTTTGACTCTTTACTAATAGGGTAGTAATACCCTATGGGAGTCGCTGAGTGTATATTTATGAGAGAGCATATTTGTTAGTGTTATAAAAAGATTTTATATTGTGTTAATCTGTTCCGTTTTGTATTTATAAATTCTGGTTGATGTATGAGACACTGTGACATCAATAGGGATTTCTAAACACGTAACAGGACAGACCGACATAATATTTGTTTTATATAGGTGAATGAAATAATTTTGCCTCTTATCTTTTCTATATATAAAATAAAAAAATTCAAATAATATCTATATTTGGCTGCAATAGATTGGTTGTTAGGTAATAAAGTATATAAATAATAAATAGAAATAAGATTAAAAAAAATGAAATTTGGAAATTTAGAACTTAAGATCCGGGGTTTTGAATTCCTTTCGAATAAATTTTGGAATATAATAATATTGTTTATAAGTATTTTCTGATATAAATATTTCAATAAAATTCGGAGAAATTGTTTTAAAGAAGATTTTGGAGAAAATAAGTTTGTACTTTCCTCTCTGTCCCTGGAAAATAATTTCGGTGATGGCGGCCGCATCATCGACTTTCATTTTCGAGTTTCGAAGGGAAAAGACCACTGTAGTAGTTTTACTGCAGATTCATTTTTGAAAAAAATTATAAATTTTGAATTGTTTTAAATATAATTAGAGATATATAAGTTGTAAGAATATATTTATCTATTGTTTTATAATAAATTGAAAATTCAACCCGGTATTAAGTTCTTAAATTCCCGATAATTAATTGTTTCAATTATTATAATAAAATGAAAGGTAAGTAATTAATGAATTTGAAACCTCTAGAATTTAGGTAAGAGATTTAATGATAGGTTATAAATGGCATTAACTGAAATTTGAAATTTGTAACCTATGAAATAAAGATTATTATTATTGAACTTTAATTTAATTTAAGGAAATAAAAAAAATTGTATAACTTTCAATTATACCCTTAAATAACATATATAACTTACCAAATATTAAAAGTTGAAATGTTTAATAGGAAATGTAACGAAAATTGTACAAGTAAAAGTAGGTAATGAAGTATTCAATGAATTTGCTATTAAATGAGAATTTAATGTTATAAACTTAAGTTATAATTAAAATTTTACCAAGTAAATATAATTAAAGGTAAGTATGACAAATAAATGATTATAAACTTAGGTAACTAAAGTGTAAATAGATGAGGTCATGCAATTATAAATGAATATAATATAGTAAAGAGAAATTGTCAACTTAAGAAAAGGGGTTGAAGTTATTCTAAATAAAATTTAAAGAAATAAATGAATATAAAAAGATAAAACGTTATATAAACGAAAAAAATCACGGAAATGAATGAATGAAGGAATTAAACAACTAATGTATGAAATAAAATTAATAATAAGAAAAGTTGATTTGAATTGTGTTGTTTGATTTATGGTTGTTGGGGTAAGGATACTTTGGTTTATATGGATGTGTGAATAACCTATTTAGATTTATCTAAGACTGTTGAGTAAATGATACGCTAGTAGTTATTCTTCATTCCGTATAAATTAAAAGTTTGAACCCGAACAACTATTTGTTTGTTTGGTTGAATGGTTGTTTTGAAATAGTTGTGTATGCTGTTTGTTGAAACTGTGGTGGTTGGATTGATTTGTTGTTAGTGATTGAAGCCACTTAAATATTTCACTTTATATAAATTGTTAACCCTTTGGGATTTTATAAGTGAAATGCAGGTTATGGAAGCAATTGCTACTGCTTTTGGTTCCATAAATTTAGTGCAAGTTGCCCGACAAATAGGTACGTTTTCGGATTACGGTTTATAGCGCTATTTTATATATTCTCCCGTGTAGGGATATATATTATTTTGGAAAATATTTGTGTATATTGTTATATTTATATTATATTTTCTTCCGAGCTTCTCCGTACAAAGGAGACTCTGCCAAAATTTTCCGTAAATTTTAGACTTAGAAAATTTGAAAATGTTTAGAAACTTTAAAATTTATGTATAAAGGATTTAAATAGGTATAAATTGGTATATTTTATGTTGAATTATTTTATTTTGTAAACTTATTTGTTTATAAGTTAATTAAGAAAGATATATTGTTTTCTTATTTCTTCTTTTCCCTTCTTTTCCTTTTCGGGGACGAAAATTTTTGAGTGGGGAGAGTGTAACGACCTGTAAATTTTGACAATTTAATTTGTTTATTTAATAGGATTTTTGAAATAAATTTTTAGTAGAAAAGGATTCTTACCTGGATATAAAATTTAATATGAGAAATTAATGAAAATATTAAATTGATTTAATGCAATAAAAGAGTGTAAACGGTAATTGGAGTAAATTAAGCAATCATTTTAATGCAAGTTAATAATTTATGACTTGGATGAAATTCCAATTCAATAAAATCATTTAAATGTTATGATTTGATTTTTAATGGAATATGAGAAAAGCAAATGTAAGGATTTGATTAATATATATGTTGTTTATTCAGGTTATTGAATAAAATTGGAAATCCAATTGTAATTAATGGTAATAATGTTGGTATTGGCTAATAAATTAAATTTCAATGCAATACCCATAAATGAATAGTATGAAATGAATGAAATGAATGAATGTGGATGCATTCTAGGTTATTTATCAAATAGAAGGAAAGAAAAGTAAATATCGAATTTATTTATGAATAAATATTCATTGAATATTAATTGAATGTAAAGTTAAGGGTAATTGTATAAAATTAATATAAGATAATGAATTGCAATAATTGTAGGTTGATAGTAAGGAGGTGAATGGGAAAGTGATTGTATGGTAAATGAATGGAATTCAAATTTATTGGAAAAGAGTAAATGGGTACTCAGTAATAAATTTAAACGGACTTAAAAGTGGAATTTATTTAATTAATAGGTATAACGGATAAGGATATACTTAAATGTGGGATTAATAGTTTTACCACAACTATTATGAGTTATATACTTAGTCCCTTCAATTAAATCAGAAAGCATTGCAATAAATATAAATTAAATGTTACGTTAAATAAATTAAAGGAATTAATGAGGAATAACGCAAGTGTCTTCATAATACGATGATTTATGTATTAAGAGGAATGGAAATAAAGTTTATTAATATATTGGAATTTAATTTATGACAAAAGTTTAATTGCAATCAAATGAGTTGAATATTTTAACAAGAATCAATCTTTATTTATTCATTTGGATATAAAATATGATAATTTGAATCTAGTGAAATTAATGGAAATTGGTTATAACATTTTACGTTAATTGGAAATAAAGATGGAAATAGGAAGGTTCTAACTAAGGGAGGAATATGTAATAATTGCATTAATTTGTAAGGAGAAATAAAACGTTAATGAGAACAAGTATTTAAGATGAACCATTTATTTAGTATATTAAGTTATAACGGATAATCAATTGCAATAATTAAAAAATATATTTATTACATTAACGATAATGAAGTAACATTTGAAATTTAATATTTAGATACTATGCAAATATAAATTTAGATGAAATTGGAAAGATTTACGTAATGAAGTATGAATCCAATGATAAATTTATCTATTTGACAAAAATATATGGAAAGTAAATTTAATTTTAATATTGGAAGTTAAATTTATAATTGGTGAATTTAATGAAATTTGAGAATTTATAGATTTTAATTCGACAGTTAAATTTTGTTTAAGTTAGTAAAGATGATTTGAAAATTTATGATGATAAGAACCGTCAATTATCGAAGTGAAATGGGAAATTTGATTTAATTGACTAAAATTTTAATTTGTTTAATTAGTATAAAAATAGCCATTTTAGTCACGGACTCGGATTTCGACGAAACTAGTTTCATCAGATCCGTATCAGTGAATTATTGTAGGGTTTCAAGTTTCGTAGCGATCGGACTTGTCGTTTGATCATACGAACGCGAAACGCCTTGAAATCGATTTAGTTGAAATCAATTTGAAATCAATTTGAATTTTTTTTGTTTTCAGCATAACTTCTTCATACGATGGAATTTGGACGTGAAACTTTTTCCATCGCGTTCAGAATATTTTAAAATACCTATTGTGATATATGGGTTTACCAAATTTCGTTCCGGAGTCAGAACGGGTTTTTTTGGGCCAACTACCACCGTTTAGCACGTTTATAATTCGTGCCCACCTATTCTATTGCAGTTGTATATAAATAGGCTGTTATAAACCCTAGCAGCCTCTATTCCTAATTCTATACGTATAGGAACCTCTGTACTCCTCTTGTTCAATGGTAACAAACAATTCTGGATCCAAATTCAAATTTCAAATCAAATCCAAAGCTAAAAATCCAAAGTCTTTAGAAAAATCTCAAAAAATTATATTTTGTAGATTTCATCGACACGAATCTACAGGTGGTGTTCGTTTCTGTATACGATGCTCGAATCGTCCAGAAATCGCGGTCAAACCCTGGAATTTCGAAACCCACATGGTTGATTTGGGGCTTTTCGATTTAGGCTTCAATCGAAGAAATTGAAATATGGGTATTGTAGATCTCGTCGAGGGGAGTTGATTGGTGGTTGATTGGTGGTCTGAAAGTTCTTGGGTTGGCCGGAATTGGCGAACTAGGGTTCGAAAACATTGGCTTGGAGGCGGCGGCGGCAACCAGGGAGGCACGCGCTGGTATAGGTGGGTGTGGCTCGGCGATAGCTTCAAGATGGTGGTGGTGCCGTGTTCAACGGCGGCCTAGGTTGGAGGCAAATCTCGGTCAAAGGCATGGTCAAGGCGCGGGTATTGGGTTCAGTAAGTGGAAACGCGTGAGAAGGGGGGAAAGGAGATGACGTGGAAAGAAGTGAGTGAACATGTTCACTTTTTAATTTATTTTATAAATTGTTTTCAATCGCATAAATCGTCATAACTTTTTGCATACGAACTCGTTTTCACGCGAGATTTTTTTTGTTAGGATCGTAATTAAATTTCGGATCTGTTGACACTTGTTTGGACAAATTCTGAGACCGTCGAATTTTTGGGTTTAAATCGGATTTAAATTCGATTTAAATCCCAAAGGTGAGTGTTTTAACCCACTAACAACTTCTAAAATTTCTTATGTTTGTTAAATTGATTTAAGATTTGAGTTGAAATTTGTTATGACTGTTTGGCATGTTTTATTCGTCATCTCTGTTAAATCGCATTTATTTAATTTAACTGTTAATTTATTTTATTTATTGCATATAATTTGACAGTTAGAATTTATTTATTTGCATATTAACTGCCTGTCATAGTTATATTTATTTTTATTCCATATTAACTGCCAGTTAAATTTACATTTATTTTTGCATATAAACTGCTAGTTTAACAGTTGTTAAATTTATTATTGAATATAAATTGTTAGTTAATACATGTTATTTATTACCTGTATAATTTATATGCTCTATATCGATGATTGTTTAAATTGGATGATGATTGCAAATAATGGTTGATGATTGATATTTGGATGAATGGATGCTATATTTATATTATATAAACTACAAGTCATCATTCATTTTCATTTCATTCGGGATTGCGGTTTGAAATGATATACAACCGCATTTTTATTTTAAATTGCGGATTGAAATGATAAACATCCGTATCACTTGACCATAGGGTAGAAAATTTTATACAGGCATCGCGGTATATATATAAAATTATTTTTGAAATGATTTTCTATGGTTTTGTAAAGCTATATATATGGTTTATGGGATATTGATTTGGTTATTGATAAAGGTTATTTATATATAGTAATTTCCAGTTTTTAAGCTTTGTATAAATTTGATTTGAAGTATAAAATAAAGTTTGATTTTTAAGATCAAATACGATTAAGCATTTATTTAAAATTTAATTTCTGGAAGTTCTATTGACTTAAATGAGAATAAGGTTGGAAGATAAATATTAAATTAAATTGGAATTAAATAAAAAGTTAGAATTTATAATGGATATGATTTTTATAACTTGATTGTGTAGAGTGATTTAAATGAATATCAAGTTGATTTAAATGAATATATAATAAATTGAAAGATTTTCCAGTTATGTGAAGTTAAAGTTTTTCTTAAATTATATTGAATTCATTAAGTAAATATTTCAAGTCTAAATAATAAGTAATTGAATTTAATATATATGGGAGTGTCAAATGTGTTTGTTTTGAAATGGTGAAATATTTAAAGCTTTGAAACATAAGAATTGAAATGGTATTTGGAAGTTTAAATCGATATTTGAAAATTGATTTGTGAAATCTAAAAGAAGCTATTGTGTTTTATAAAGTAATTTAATATTTAACCATTTAAGAGATGGAAATTTGTTTCGAAGTTATGATTTTCAAGGTAGTATGATTTGAAAACATTATATTCAAGAGTTTTGATTTCTAAATATTTTACTTTGAAAACCCTATGATTTTGGAAAAGAATATATATTGGAAAATAAATTAACATTATATGATTTTGGGTCTAAATGATATCATATTGATTTAATGTTTTAAAAATATAAATGATATCGTATTTATATGGGTTTAAAATGGATATTTTATTCAGGTTTTAAAGTTTAAATTATTTTAAATGACCGCGGTGTTATAATAACGTTTGGTTGTTAAAGAGACCGGGATCGGAAGTTGTCATACTCTCTACCAACTCCGAAAACCACTTTAACAATCGTGTACGCGGTGGAGATTCCAGAATGAAGTAGGTTGGTGGCGGCGTTTCCTATAAGGTAAATACGTGGACCCGACCCCCGTGAGTTGGCATAAGGTGGCTAAAACAGGAGCGATTTACGGGCTAATGACGTCATTCCTCTGATCGAACGCACTCCTTCGATATTATACTATGACTTTTGGATTGATTCGGTGGCCACTTTACTTTTGATTTTGGGGGTGTTGTTCGAGGTGGGCGGCAGCTGCGCGCTGCGCGTTTCCATCAGCCCGGAAGTGTAATTGGTATATCTACCCTGGCATTGCCTAGTTGTGCCGTGTCACCTACCATATCGCGCCTTGTACGAGTTTGGATTTCTCCCATAGCCCGTGTGGTATCCTCTGGTGGCTTCCCGATCAGGAGGGACTATGATATTGGATGGACTACTGGGACTATTACGTGTTAAGGGCTATATGGGTAACCCCTTAATGCTAAGAAAAAAGTAAGTTTATTTTACAATTAGACACTATTATAACAGCGCAATATACTACATAGTAAATAGTTTAACGGATACTTAGGAGATGTAAATCCCGAGCATCTCTTGAGTTACTGCACTCATATTTATTTCTGTTAATTTAACTTACATAAGATCTTTTAGTTCTGACTCGAGTGTTTTGTCTTTTCAATTAGCTCGGGTCAGTCCGAGCGTTTTAGGATTTGAAGACTTTATTTTGGAGGACGAAGACGAAGACTTGTAGTATTACTATCTACTATATTATCCCACTACACTATTTGATTCCGCTGCATTGATATTATTGGTATGTGAACTGTGATATTTAATTGTATAAAGAAGAATCAAATGTTTTGTAAACAGTTTTATGAATTGTATATTTTATTATTATATTTTATCCTTCCGCTGTGAGATTCTGTTTTCTTTTTTTTTCTTTTTTTTTTCTTATTTACCCCATAACAATCCGCCCTTCCGTATGGTTTGAATTGGCACGTGTGTCGATTTATAGCGTGCGAAAAGGCAGGATGTTACACAATGTATACGTTCGAATGTGAAGACATGTTAAAGATGATGAATATTGAAGACCGTGGATCTTCATTACGTGAGGACTACTTATTGAACATGCTCTAGGTAGCTTCCACTATAGAGCTATTTATAGCAGTGGTCTCCTCGTTGTGGAGATTTTTTGGATTGCAAGGACTATTCGCTACTAGTGTTAGTAGGTGTAACGACCCGCAAATCCGTACCCTTTTAATCAACAAAAATCCACATATGTCCGACCCAAAAAGCACTGACTGACGGAAAGTCAAGTGAAAGAAAAGAAGAGAGAAGAAGAGAAGAGAAGAAAGAGAGAAGATAGAACCAAACATAACAATACAGAATCTCACATCGCAGTGGAAAAGATGTAATATCATATCAACGATCTGTATAAAACAGAAACTCTATACATACATACATCAATCAGAGTACAACAATCAAACAAAAGTTATCAGCTTGAACAGTTATAATAACCAGTGTTCACAGTTGCCAATAATATACAACAACCAAGCACATCAGATAATCAAAACAAATATGTGTATACGAAATGAAGTTCTCCAGCTCTCCTGTTGAAGCTCCAAAAGCACCAAATCTGAACCTATAATATATACTCTGTCCAACCCGAGCATTGAAAGGGAAGAACCCCCGGATCAGTATGGTAAACCATCATGAGAAACACACTCAACTGAATTAATTAAATTACCAAACTTTTCCTTTATCAAAACAAAAGTATCTCGCAAGACAGGCCCACACATAAACACGAACATGTTTTACCTTACGATAACTAAAACATTTGATATCAAATCATCTGATAATATACTAGTGTCTAGTATACAAATAATATTAATCATAGCCGAAATTGTTACATTGATTAAATTCCAGCATATAGCCCAAAATGGGTAATAAATCAAAATGGCAGGCACGTAGTGGAGTTTGGATTTCCATACAAATGACCAGGTGAAGGGACTACCTTCCGGCAGCACATCTCTAGAGGAATGTACCGAGGAGCATCATAAAGGATCCTCTACCAACACAAGACCGACCCACCTCTATAACTAGATGGTACCGAATATATCATCCTCCGGTCGTTATTGACCTTTTCTAAGGGCCCTCATAGCATACAAACCATAATAATCAGATGCACGACGTCATAGCGTGTAAAGATGTATCTAGAAGAGGATGATCATACCCTACTTGGGAGCGACCCACTTAGCCTTGCCGCATCTAACCCTATTTTGGTCATTTTCGATTGATGAGGCCTGAGGTAATGATTACCTTTCACATATCACATCACTTTGAATGCCACACGTCCATTTCTGTTGACTACTAATTGTCTTCCACAAAAATACAACCCTTAAGCTCATACGTCTCAAGCAGGGTGTTAAGCTAAGAGAAGTTGCCTTCTTCGCCGCCACTGATGTACGTTTGTAAAAACCAATATACGTGATCTATAGAAATGCAATGTCGGAGAAACATCCATGCAAGTTGTCCAGGAACAGGACAAATCGAAGGTACTTTCATACCACATCCTGTCGGGAAATCTCTAGGATTAGTAGTGAATAGTCCTTGCATTGGATATTTCATAATGAAGAGACCACTCCTACTATATGTATATTGGTATTTTAACCCCAAATGATCAACAAGCAGTCCCCCACTATGAAAATCCAAAATATCAATATCATCACAAGCAACCT
The DNA here is from genome assembly GCA_030765085.1 of Allium cepa. Lineage (NCBI taxonomy): Eukaryota > Viridiplantae > Streptophyta > Magnoliopsida > Asparagales > Amaryllidaceae > Allium > Allium cepa. Next base: position 418,388,837 of record CM060937.1, on the reverse strand, counting down.
GGACAATCGTCCCATATACGTTGCTCGAAGTGGTTTTCGAATAAACCGATCCCGGTCTCTCCGCACCAACAACACAAAAGCGTTTCTAAACCTCACACAGAAACTAAGTCTCATTATCCTTTAGGCCTAGAAGGAAGCTCGACAGATTGGAGTAATACTCCGCACTATACGAATCAACATCCTCAACACAAACGATAATCAAGCCTAGACGGAAGGCTATGTACTAATGTACGACTAAATAGTTCCCACATCAAGTCGATGAACTAAAATGGCCAAATTTGATAGTCGGTTATTTAACTATCATAAAAAACAAATAAATATTGAGCACCATAAGCAATCACTAGGCCCTTGTAATTAGTCTTTTATTAATTAAACCACTTGCCAAATATTCACTTCAAATTATCTTTAAAAAGATATATTTCCAAACCATTTCAACATTTCAATCATTGGAAAACATTCCCATATACTTATTTAATAATAAGTAATTCACAAATCTCTTTATTTTCAACACTTAGAAAATATTACATATACTTAAATCAGGTTAACTATATTTTTTATTCTTTTAAGGAAAACATTCTCTTTAAACACATTTATTTAGGTCAAAAGGAATGTTGGGTAAAACATCGTTACGACAACCCAAAATCACTAGTATAGGGATTCGAGTATAAGATAGATATATGAATCTCATATACTATAAAAAAACATATCCTTTCGAAAATCATATACTATAAATAGTGTTGTAGTCTATCATTTCCTGTACTTCTCGTAAACGTCTATTTTAACAATGAATGTTGAAATCTATGTATTCGATACTTAACACATTCTAAAAGATCTTCAAGCCATTTTACTATATTTAAAATACCACTTTCCAAAATATTTATTCAATATAAATGATTATTATTCACTGCAAAAAATTGTGAATATACTTTATTTACCAAATGCAATATTTCTACACATTTATTAAAGGATAATCCACTGTCCAAAAGAGTGAATATCCCTTTACCAAATTCATTACTTCTATATATTTATTAAAGGGTTATCCACTGTTCAAAATTGAGGACAAACACCTTTAAGAAACTTCTATATTTAACTTATCAAATTCAATTGATTTCGAATTTATAAAACAATCACATTTATATTTTATAAATACTTCAACTTATAAAATCTCTTTATTTTCCAATTCTATATATATTTCATTTACATGCCAAATCCGATTATAAGTTAATTACTTATAATTCTCTTATTTTACAAAATAATTCTTTTACAACATCATCAATTCATAAATCTATAGATATTATTTTCTTATAGAATCCATTTATTTTGATTTATAAAATATCCATTTTATAAATCTTATATGAATAGCATTTATAATAATTCAAAAATCTCAATTTCAACTATTTTACAAATTAATTAACTTCATATTTCCAAAAACCACATTCTAATTATATTTCACAAAAATCATAATTTTTATAACATGAAAATTATAACATTTATTTATTTAAAATAAATTCATTCCCTTAGCAATTCAAAATAAATAAAACATATATTTTCAAAATCACATGAAAATCCTTTTTAATTTGGAAATCATCACTTTAACAATTTTTAAAATTCCAAAAATAGGCCCAATGCTGCAGTAGCACTAAATATATCGATCAATGCATCCAAAACATCATATATCATATGATAACAGCATATATCATAATATGTGTAAATAAACCAATACTGGTGAGGAATCCAGTTGGATCCCTCCAACCTGCCACCTGCAACAAATATACATGTTAGAAATATATGTACAGTGTCCGCTTCGAGGCAGACACGCATACAAAAGGGTCATCTGCTCATACACGGAAACGTATAGTGTCTCGTCTGCTCCAATAGGCAGGAATATATAGAGTCATGAAACCTCTTTTTAACGTTGGTAATACCAAATCAAAATCAACTCTCATAAATCAGATTGCAAAAACTTATTGAGTAAAAAGGGTCAATAAAAATTATATTAATTCTACTCAATATCAGTTTCAGTATTCCAAATTTACTATTCATCGAATAATGGTGGAATCACCTTTTAAATTCACATGGATAGTAAGGGTTCCCTCCTTGGAATTTAATACCAAGTATAACAAAATTATTTCTTCACAATCTAGTTGTATAATTTTGTAAATTTGAATCTTTACATGCCTCGTTTTCGACATTTCGACCTTATCTATAACTTACCCAGGAAAGAGGCCAGGTGAGCTAGGGCATTGGCTGCTTCTGAACATCTTCCTAGTTTAAGCACCCTACATTCAGATTTCACGAATAGAAAAATCCAATCTGCTCATCGGCTTTTAGAACCCAGATTAAATTATTTGTTTAAACAATTTTTCTTTTAATCATTGTTGTAAACTTTTTTAAAAATAATTATAAAACTTCAAAATTATCCTTATAATACTTATTTATTTATTTGAAAATGTCTATAAAAGGTTCGGGAGAGAACAGTTAAGTTAAAACTGTGATTTGTATAAGTTATTAAAACTGCTAAGAAAAATGCTAAAAATAGTGTTTTCAAAGCTTATTTGATCAAAACAACTTTTCTATCATTTGAAAGTCCATTTTCATAACTCAAACTCCTTTTAAAACATTTTAACATATTTATAGAATTTATTCCATATTTTTAAAGAATTAAAAATATCCATTTAAAGAATTTATCGCTTTGGTTTCCGAACTGCCAAAGCGCGACTATTTTGAAAACTTTTTTGCTCATATTTCAAAATCTACTTAATAAAATCTCGATCTCTTTCTTTTGTTTGAAAAATATGATTATAAGAGTTTGGAAAATTCTTATTTCAAAGAATTCCGACTCTGATCCAACGTATAAATGGATTTAAACTATTACAGTGCGAAATTGCGTACTATCATTACGTGACGCGCCTACTTTACACTACAATTTCAATTATTTTTGAAACTTTACTAAATTGAGTTTTAGCAATTATAAACCATTTATAAAATAAATTAAAAAGGTTCAATCATCTCGTAACACTTTTATAATTCATATTAGAAAATGATTTCCATTGTGTAATTTCGACGTGTATTAAATGTGAATTGTTTACACATCCAAACAACCATATTTTTCATAACCAAACATGATGTTAAAAACATAACAACCAATCATTTCAAACACATCATATTCATTATCCATATCATAGTATAAATAGAGTTTTCTCACCTTCATATGACATGTTTAATTATATATCATTATTTACTTCTTAAGCAACCATTAAGCATCATAAAACTAACCAACCAAACATCACAACCAATTTTAACATTTATGCTAACATATTTATAACCATCTTATAATTATTCTAGAATCAAGTTCTCACCATATCATCCAATCCTCCTCGATGCTTTCATAAATCATCTCGATGGCATTTCTCCTAACAAATTTCACTCTGGACTGCCCCAAATCTCCTCCTTGACTTCAAATGGGTTTGGACTAAACCCTTGGGACGGTGCTCAACCAAAGATGGCTATGGGGTAGGCTGTTAGTCGTAGAGGTGGTAGGGTGGAGCTATGTAGTTAAAGCTCTTGGAAGATTCAATGTAGCGGAGATATAGCGAGGATATAGAGGGATGTAGCAGATGTCTAAAATAGCATATACAATTCACAGTTAATGTTTTAATAAATATTTAAATGATAATTAAATGAAAAATTAATATTCAATTGAATTATAATTAATACATAAATAATTTTAATTAAAAACATGTGTGAATATACCGTAAGCAAACGTAAAACTTTTATATAACATAATTGAATTTATTAGAATAGTATAGCATTTTCGTTTTTGAATATATATATTAAAAATTCAATTAAATAAATTAATTTCATAATTTTTATAATGTATGGATGTCAATTTTCAATTCATTTTTTTAAAGAAGATATAGCGGAATATAGAGGGAATAACGGGATTGAGCTGAAATAATGGGGCTTAAAGCGAAAAGGCTATGTTTTGGGCTATATGGAAAAATCATAAAGGTAGAAATCAGCTATGAGATATAGCAGGGTTATACTGGGGTAATAGCAGGGCATTATCTACACAGGGTTGGAGTTTGGGCTTGTTTTCGAAGTGGATCGACATTGTTTTCATGTAGAACTATTTTTTCCATTATTTTTCTTCATTATTTCCTTAGAGAAGGAGGCCATTAAATCACTCTAGGAAGGAGAAAAATAAGCTTAGGAACGTGAATAAATAAGAGAGTACGGCCTTGTATTTATAGGCAAAAAGTTGAGATAAAATATCACGGTATTTTCACCCATCATGTCACAACTTTCCACCGCGCCACCATCTCCTTCATATGCCATCACTTCGGTCGTGACATCCACTCCTTTCACCTCACTTCACTTCATATTTTGTCTCCCTCCTTAGCCATTAACCAATGTTTCTTTGCAATACATGTGTTATGCTTTGGTTTTGGTGAAGATTTGTTTGATTTTGCATGATAAATATCTAAGATATTTTTATACACACAAACATGTGTGCATGTCATGTATATGTACATATTGATGTATATGTGTTCGTATGTGCACATGTATGTTTATATATGTATATATAGGTGTATAAGTGTATATGTAGGAAGAGAATCCTTGGAAGTGAAGTAAACCGAAATAAATTTCATGATATTTCATATGCTTTCACATCACCGCTTTCCACCTCCTTCTCCTCATAATTTCATATGTTACCCACCTCCTTCCATGTGCATCTCCATATGCTTGTCCTCTCTTGGTGTGTCGTGTGTAAAGAGTTGATGGGTTAGGGTAAGTTGACTTTAGGATGCTTAAGGATGAAGTTTAGGAAAATATCTTAGATATTTTGTAATATATATATATATATATATATATATATATATATGTATGTATGTATGTATGTATGTATGCATGTATGTATGTTGATATATGCTATATGTATGTATATGTGTGCATGAAACATGTATGTGCATGTATATGCATATGCATAAGAAATAAATAACGTTTCAACCACTTTGAACAACTTCCGTTCGTTAAACCGTTGAAAATCTAAAAACATACTCCCGGTCATATTTTCACTTATTAATTAAATAACATATAAATGAAAAAAATTTGAAAACTAATTTCTCACTATTATTAATAAATTAAAATGATCAAATCTGAATTATAAAGCCATATAAATCAATATTAAACAATTGTTTACAAAAATGCTATTATATTAATAAAGCGATATCGATTTTCCTTATAATTTCAAATCCAATATATATCTTTATAGAACTATAATAAATGATTTATTATCACTATCTAACTAATTAAAATAAATTATAATCATTTTAAAAATATTATTTGAATAATTATAATAATTATTAAGTCTCAATTTAAATTCATAAGTCAATTATTAAATATTATGCCGTTATTGAAGATGTCATAAATATATTTTATTTCTAAAAATAAAGTAAATTTATATTTCATATTCTTGTTTAATTGGTGAAATAAATTTATGTATCTAGACCCGTGTGTGACTTATGATGATTATAAAGTTGTTTATTGGTATAATGAGTTTTGACCATTTTATCGATATTCCTTTATCGTTTATATTTTTGTGACCACTTATTCAAAATAAGATTATCATTATTATTTTTCAAAACATCATAATATATGTATTCAACAACTTCTGTTTGAATATTTTAATTTTTTATATCAAATTAATTAATATATGGGTCATTACAGACTTTCCTCTTTAAAGAATTTCGTCCTCGAAATTACAACGCAAATCCTAAAGGTATTTGTCCAAAATATTTATTTTTTAAACTTACCCTTGTATAATGTATATAGACAATACATAGATGATAGTTTATTCGATCTCTTTATCGAATAAGTAACTTTACGTCTGAACTAGTATCGACCCTTCGATTCTCTAGTGTAGGACTTTGATCAGGCTTAGAAACTTTTATTTTCCTTGCATAGCTGTCAACTACAATAGAAAATGTAAGAATCTGACTACAAATAGATATCAATGTTCACCATTAAGAATTGAGTGAAAAATCCTTTTTCGGACAGGTGTAAACACCTCAAATTTCCATTCTCGAATCTTCGATTAGAACCTGCGATGAAATGATTTATGTACCTTATACGTACTTATTAACCTTCCCAAAATTCTGAAAATATTTCACAAAAATTTTATTCAAACATTTTTATAAAGATGCTTCTTTATATATAATTAGTTTAAAAAATTTCTTTGCAAAAAGTTTCTATCTTCTTTCCAAAGAAAATATTTCTATTTCAATACTTCGAAAAACCTCTATATACGTAAATCCATAAAAATATTTAAGGAAAACTTCATATTTTCTGAAATATATTTTATTGGGTCAAAATGAATGTTGTATGAAGCATCATTATGACAACCTAAAAACACTATTATAGGGATCTAATTAATTATACTTAATATTAATGTCACGACCCGCCCTTCTCGACCCTCAAAAAAATCAGCACAAATACACCACTGTATAATATACCAACGATTGAGTGTCGAAAAAGTCAGATTGCTGACGGAAGAGAAAGAAGACAGAAGAAAGAAGGAACCAAACAAATAATAGAATCTCACAACCGCAGCGGAACAAAATATAATAGATAATAACTGATCTTTACACAAAAAGAAACTGTAACTGTTATATATATATATATATATATATATATAACATCATCAAAGTAACACACAGACAAAACAATAATTACCAGCCTGGCAGTAGTAACAACCTGCCTCACAACTTGCTGGAAATTTCGACAAACACAGCAGTGGAAATAAACAAGTACGGGTAATACGTCTCGGACTCCAGCTCCTCTTCTGAGCTCCCAAGCATCATATCCTGTATTTTATAATACTCGGTCTGACCCGAGCATTATAATAAAATAACACCCGAGTCGGTTTGGAATACTAGTGTGAGAAAACACACTCAATTGGTTTATTAAAGTTTTAAAATACTTTGAAATCAAAAGCATCTCGTTAGATCACGCCACAAATAAACATGTCAGGTTTATACCTTATGATAGCCAAAACATTTCTTATCAAAATCCTCTGATATTGTAGTAGTGTCTATATACAAATACTTATTCAAATAGCCGAAATTGTTACATTTATTAAATTTCGGAAATAGTAGGTTCTACAATCAAAACCGTAAAGACACGTAGGGAGAATGGATTTTCAACTAACGACTAGGCACTAGGGTGCCACCTGTCACAGTACCTGGTCTAGATCAGCGTACCGAGGATCCACCCTAAATTCCCTGCAACACAAGACGTGACTACCCCTTACTGGATATCCCGAATAAGATCAACCCGCGGTTGTGATCAGCAACCGCACCACACAGTCGAAATAAAAGTGACATCTAGACGGAGATGACCTTACCCTAATTGGGCGCTACCAACTTAGTCTTGCTGCATAACCCCTGATTTTCAGTCATTCCCGGTTGACGAGGCTCGAGGCTAAGCGTTACCTTTTTAGAACACATCTCTTAGAATGCTTATCGTCCTCCTAACGATGGTCTGAAATCATTCATCCATACAAGTCCGTTCTGGGGTCGAACAGAACCGAAGGCACTACTCCTACTACATCCATTTTGGAATCACCCTCAGGATTAGTAGCGGTTAGCCCTTGCACTTCACTGCACCATCTTCGACCCAAGCTCTTGTCTTCATCATGAAAACATTCAAACTGGATCGAAGTGGTTTTGAGGAAATTAATCCCGATCTTGGTCTCTTCGAAACGATCGACGCATTGTCCAATATTGATAGCCGGTTATTTAACTATCAAATAACATTCGCAAACAACCATCAGACATTAATAATCTCCCAAACTATTTATTTCAAAATATCTTCGCAAGATATTTTCCACACTTCACCCCTTTGAAAAACAGTTTCAACCACCTTCTCTTATGGTATAAATTTCCCAAATACTGTCCATTCCCATTGAAAATCACCAAGTCTAAATACTTAAGATTTTAAAATCATTTTATTCTAAAAATGTACTTTAAAACATTTAAATTAAAACTACTTCAAATACTTTGTTCAAAATAATAGTTATGAAATTCATAATAGACTTCCAAGTAAAAGTTAAGCTACAAACCCCTTTTTTTTAAAAATAAATGAAAGTTTTATATAATATAAATATTAGAAAATCTCTTTTAAAAACATCATACTAATTTATCTTATAAATAATTACTACTAAAATAAATTTGAATAATAAAAACAAGTTTAAATAATATTTACTTTAAAATTTTGAAATAAACTTTCTAAAACATTTCTTTAAAACAAATTTTCAAAACCTTAAACTTATACGTCAAAATTTTCCTTAAAAATATACTTGGCTTTCCAGCGAAATTACACTTCCCATTTCAGAATTACCCATATAACTCTTTATAAATCTTGCTCGATTTATCCCAATTTAATTTACGTTCAAATCCCTTAAATTTCTTTCAACACTTTAAAAAATAAAACACCTTTATATTCTTGAACACATTCCCATCTCCTGGAAATCACTTTCAAAATATATACTTAAATTATTTAAAGTAAGGCTACTAAAATTACTTAAATAAAAATAATACTTAAGAAGTTTTATAAGGGTTTCTGAGTAATTTAAACCAAAATCACTTTTCTAAATAAATTTATTACTTCAAATTTATGTTGAAATTTCCTTTTAAAAACATAATACCGATTTACCTTTAAAATAATTAAATACCATAATTACTTGAATAAATATTTACCTTTCACTTAAAATAATTAAATAGTTATTTTTATAAAACGTTCTAAAAATATTTTAACTTCTAGTTTATACTTTGAAATCTTTTCTTTGAAAATATACTTAGTTTCTAGGAAAAATATATTTTCCAACTTTTAAAAATAAAATGACCTTTTTATTTTTAAAATAAATTGCACCTTTTCTTTATAAATTCCCACCGGAATCTATACTACTAAATTTATCCACTGATAAATAATTCCACTTCATTTATAAATCTAGTTTATTAATTTCCATTCTCATTTCCTTTTAAGTCACAGTTCCCAAAATACTAAATCAATTCGGAACCGATTTCCTGGTTTAAATTCCCATTAAAATTTATCGCTTGATTTATCCAAAATCAATTACAAAATCCATTAAACCAATTTCACCCTTTATTACGATTTAAAATCCATATTTAAATCTGAAACATCCATTTTAGATTTTTATTTCAAAACTCCCAATTTATTTCCTCTAAAAATCTAAACTTATATTTTTCATTCTCATAGATACCTGTATATATTCAACTAAGCCATAGCACTAAATAATTCACTTCCAAATAAAATCAATAAAATCATCACAGGTTATTACATAATTTACAATGCTGATTATAAAATAAATTCAACGTGTTGAGGAATCCAGTTGGATCCCTCCAACCTGTTTCCCCGCATCCACAAATGTTAGCACAATATAAAATACCAATTCCACTTCGAGGTGGAATATCATGGTATATGGGGTTATATTCATATCATCCGCTATTATGCAGTGCATAGGGTCTCATCCGCTATATATAATGCGGGAAATCAATAACTCCAATATATATACTACTATGTATAATATCATATCCAAAATGATAATAGTAATCACATTCAATCAATCAACCAATAATTTAAAATTTTAACTATTTAAATTAACTGAAATTCCAGATGTGAGTGAGATTAACTCACCTTGAATTTGTCGAGCGTTCCAATTTCTAACCAAAATGATCCCTGATCTACATCATACGTGCCGCTCGTCATTGCGATTCCGGTGCTTCCTGTTTCGTCGGAATCTGATCATGCATGCAAAAGATATGCAGGTTTAAAGATTGTATATATAATTTAAAACAAAATTTCTTTTTCTTTTTTATACCAAATGAATCACGTCCTATGGATTTCGAATAGCAAATCAAAGTCGCAAATCCCTCTTTCCTACGCTTGTCTCCTACCAGGGTTAACAAACCCATTTGCCACCGACTAGGTCTTGCTAATGCGGCCACCACGTCGCTGACGAACCAAATCCACCAACACCAGGACGTGCGCCATCCCCACCTCCTCCTGGCCTAGATATGGAAAATCTCGATAGCATATGCTGCCCAAATCACATGCGCGAACGACCGGCATTCGAACCTAAATTTCTCTCTCCTCGCCACACCTCATACGATCATCACCGTTAGATCTACTCACCTCGACGAGCTCTCCATCTTCCTAGTTGGAGCCTCGGCCTGAAAACGCCTAGATGAAGGGAATTTGAAGGAGAAACATTGTACGACTTCGGCCATTGAATTTCAATGTGGCGGCCGTGAAAGAAAAATTAGAGTTTCGCTTCTGAACGTGTTTATACAAACGTTAATTAATATTATTTTAATATTATCTCCAACTTAACAAGCATTCTCAAATGAACTCCAAACAACACATGCCGCCTGGCGTTTATAAGATTTTACCCACATTACAAACACAATGGAATGTGTTTCGGAGGCTAATTTGATCATATGTTGAAGATAGCCTTTTGAATCGATTTAAAATATTAAATTTTCGATTTTAATTTCAACACATTTCTCACCCGTACGAACAAACGGTAATTCCAAACGCTACGAAATTTGAAATCTCATAATAATAAACTATTACAGATCTAATGGAACTAGTTTCGTCGAATTCCGAGATTGTGCCCCGGAAGGCTATTTTAACTCGTCGATAAAATCGGGCGATTTTCAAGATCGTCGAAATCATTTAAAATTTCACTTTTAAAACTTTACCATCTTAACTATAAATCATATATAATCTATACTAACATTAGAAATCATTTTGATTCATTTTAAATCAAAATCTAATTATTTACACCGTTACTATATATTAAATTCCATTATTAAATTAATATAAAAATTCCAATTTTAACTAATCGACTGTTGATTACATCCAATAGTCCAATATTATAATTTAAATCCAGCTAGACTTAAATAAATTTTAGAAAACATTTTCATAACCATTTATTCATAGATTTACAAATTATCCCAATTTTAAAAAAATTAATTATTATTATCCAAATCCAAATGAATTGCCATATTTGAAATTATAACTAAATTTTATTGATTAAACCAAAATCTTCTTATTTCAAAATCAACTCATAATCCACATTCAACATTTAAAATGAATTAAACGTTTAAAATCTAACGACCAAAATTCAAGGTCGTTACAATTAATTTTCGATGTCAAACTTAAACTATTATTAACAATGAAGCAGATCAAGTTGGGGTATCATTACCTCTCACACCTTGAATGGACGTCATTCATAACTTCAAAATAGATATAAGTTACCTACCCCAAATCTTTACATCAAATATAGGATATGAATAAATCTCATATACTATACAGAACATCATCTTCCAGAAATCACTTACTATAACAAAAGTGTTATAGTCTATGTCATCGTCATTTTCTCAGAAATATTTATTACAATAATAGTGTTGAAATCTATGTCTTCCTATTACATAACATATTTTAAACCACTTTTAAAACCAAATGCATCTCCTTTTATAAAAACCATCTTCTACTTATCAAGAGAAACCTTTTTATATTAATAAAACCATGTTTTATAATCTCCTTCCTTTTACAAAACTTCTTTATATGAAATTTCTTTATTTACTAAATTCCATTTATAAATCTATTTACAAAATATTAGTTATACATCCTTTTTTAATATTTATAAAACACCATTTATAAATCTATTACTTTATTTATAAAATATTACATTTATATATCTTTTATATAAACTATTTTGGAAATACTTGTTTCAAACTATTTCTATCTTCTTTAAAACTGTATTTCTTTTGTAACAAAAGATTGACTTATTTATTAAAACACTCCTTTCTTAAAATAACTTTTATTTTGAATCAACTTTCCTAAGAATTCAAATACCAGTTTTATTATTTTAAAATCACTTTTAAATCATTTCTCTTAAAAGATATTTTAATTTTATAGAAACTCTTTATAAATATAAACTTTCCATTTTATAAACTCTACTCCTAAAATTGAAACTTATACCAAATCATTGTACTTTTTTCAAATCTTTTTCCAAAATACCTGGATTTAAATTCTCAAAAATCTCTTTATAAAAATACGTTTTATAAATCCAATTTATAAAATTACTTATTGAATGCATTCATAAAATATATTTATCTTAAATAAATTCCTTTAATTTTAAACCAACATTATTATTTATCGAACACCACATATTCGAATTGTGAAACTAAATTCATAATGTGTTTGTATTTCAACTTTAAATCAAAACAACCAATTAATTAATGATAATAACAGAATACTATGATTCCCTTAACAACAAACACTACATAAATAACTATATCACTTTAAAGTCATTCCTTTATATTCAAAATGTTATCCTAGGTAAATTTCATTTACCAGTTTTTCAAGATTAAAATCATTTTTACATAACATTAACAAAACGCGCTCATATAGAATATGCTCAAACGCATTTTAGGGTGTCACTTACCCTATCTCTACTGAGTTACTCATCCTAGGGTATTACTAACCCTATCTTTTATGAGACTTTACTCCTACCAGGCTTAGTGTTCGCTCAACCTAAGCTCTGGTACCAAAGGTGATGACCCATCTCCTCGACCCTTAGAAGTCAACACTGCTACATCCACAGTATTCATATGTCGCAAATCCATACGTTGGAGAGGCGGATTATCAGCAGTTTTTAAAATAAATAAAGTTAAAAGCCAGAAAAAAATCTCACATCATATTTAAAACAACTTATAGTAATACATGTGGAAAGTACATACAATTACTCTCAAAATGAGATATCAGAGCCATAGCAAGTACTAATACAGTTAGGCGTAGTTATAACTGCGTATCCATACAGGTGCTGGTAGATAGTTATACATCATACAGCAGAAATAGAAATAGATAACTATCTACAAAGGACCCTTTAGCTTCATGCTCCATGCTCCTCCTAAAATGCTCCAAGCTACCTAACTACTTGGCTATCCAGAAAAACAGGGCACCCAGAGTTTAAAGGAATAAGAAAATAAACTCCGAGTTAGTCATGGGACTGGTGCGAGAAAATCATAGTACAAATATTTTGAAACAAAGTGTATCCCATAAGATCATGCCGCACATAAACACGGAATATGTTTTTACCTTATGATAACCAAAACATTTGATACGCAAAATCCGAGAATATTATTTTTGATGTTATTCTTTTGAAAACACTTTTCAAGCAAACTCCTATAATCTTAGCCAAAATTGTTACATTGATTAAATTCCAGAATAATAAGTTCTGTAATCATGTCTGAAAGCATTTATTAGAGAATGGATTTCCATACATTGGTAGGTAAGGGACTATTCTTCCATGTAGTACATCTCTAGAAGGATGTACCAATGATCAACACCTTTGAAACCTCTGCACCTGGCAAGACTGTCCTACTCGAATACCCAGTTGATGTCAAAAATATAATCGAATATGACATCACTCCGGTTGTAACCGACCTATCCAGGATCGCATAGTGCACACAACATACTCGACATATAGAGAGTAATCTAGAAATGTGATGACCGTACCCTAATGGTTGCGAACCACAAAGCCTTAAGGCATGCCCCGTTTAAGCCATTTTCAGGTGATGAGGCTCAAAGTAACAGTTACCTTCCTCATAGCACACATTTCACTTGAAAGCCACATTGCCAATTCCATTTGGTTTCCACAAACGTACAACCTTTGAGCCTGTATGTTCAGAGATGTGTGTTAAGTATAAGAGAGTTACCTCCTACACCACCAAACAGATGTAAATTTATAAAAATCAATGTACATGTATTTTAAAAATGCAATGTATACAAGTTGTCCAAGAATAGGACAAACTAAAGGAACTCTCCTACTACATCCTATCAGGAATCGCTCCTAGGATTACAAGCGAGCAGCCCTTGCATCGAAGATCAAACGAAGATACTACTACCGCACATGTATGATATGGAAAATTTCCATCGAGGGTCAGTGACAAGCAACCCTACGTTCCATCTTCTAATTCTATGTCTTAACTTCGAATGCGTATGTTGGGTCTAAGTGGTTTTCGGATAGGAATCACCTAAATCTGGTCCCCATTCCATCAAACCAATCATCAATAAAAGATGTTAAGTTGAGGGTGATTATCATTTCATTTGTCAATATCTTTTATCAAAATAAAATATCTCTTTTGAAGATATAAGTATTTAAATCATATACTTTTCTAGTATACACGTAATCATTAAACCTCTCTTTAACTTTGGAAATACCAAATCAAAATCATCTCTTATAAATCACACTGCAAAGCTTTGTTGAGTAAAAAGTATCGATAGAAATTATATTAATTCTACTCAATATCAATTTCCATATTCAACCTTCACTATCCATCAGGTAACGGTGGAATCACCTTTTAAATTCACATGGATAGTATGGTTCCTTATTAGTAATTTAATACTTAATATAAGAAGATTATTCCTACACGATCTAAGTTGTATTAAATTTATAAATTAAATCTTTTATACTTGCCTCTTTTCCAACATTTTGACCTTATCTATTCCTTGCCCAGGAAAGAGGCCAAGTGATGCAGGGCACTAGTTACTCTTAAACAACTCCTTACTTTAAGCACCCAACATTTGGATCTCACAAATAGAAAAATCCAGTCTACTCATCAGCTTTTAAAGCCAAGATTAAATCATTTATTTATAACAGCTTTTCTTTTAATCATTTATTTAAACGCTTTTTAAAATAATTATAAAGCTCCAAAAATATCTTTAATTTATTTGAAAATGTTTATAAAAGGTTTGGGACAGAATAGTTAAGTTAAAATTGTAATTTGTGTAAGTTATTAAAACTGCTACGAAAAGTGCTACAAATAGTGTTTTCAAAGCTTATTTGATCTAAACAACTTTTATGTCATTTGAAAGTCCATTTCATAACTCAAATCCCTTTTAAAACATTTTAATATATTTATAAAATTTATTCCATATTTTTAAAGAATTAAAAATACCAATTTAAAGAATTTATCGCTTTGGTTTTTGAACTGCCAAAGTGCAACTATTTTGAGTACTTGTTTTGCTCATATTTCATAATCTAAGAAATAAGATCTTGATCTCTTTCTTTTGTTTGAAAACTATAATTATAAGAATTTAGTAATTTTTTTATTTCAAAGAATTCCGACTTCGAATCCATTGTATAAATGGGTTTAAATTATTACAGTGTGAAATCATCAACTTCCGTTATGCGAAGCGCTTATTTCTGACTCCAATTTCAGTTCTTTTCAAAACTTCAATAAACTATATTTTAGTGATTATAAACCATTTTAAAAAGGTTTAATCGTCTCATAACACTTTTATAATTCATTCGGAAAGTGATTTCCATTGTTTAATTTCAATTTGCATTAAACGTGAACACATATAAACAACCATATTTTTCACAGTCAGACATGATGATCAAAACATGACAACCTATCATTCCAAACATATCATCATCCGTATCATAATATAAATAGAGTTTTCTCACCTTCATATGACATATTTAAATATATATCTTTATTTACTTCTTAAGCACCTTTAAGCCGCATAAATTAACCAACCAAACATCACAACCATTTTTAATACTCATGCTAACTTATTTATAACCATTTTATAATTAATTTAGAATTCAGTTCTCACTATATCATCCACTCCTCCTTGATGCTTTCTGAAGTCATCTTGGCCACATTTCTCTCCATAAATTTCAATCCAGAACTACCTAAATCTCCTCCTCGACTTTAAATGGGTTAGACGTAGACCCTTAGGAGGGTGATGTGCTTGGCCAAACATGGCTATAGGGTGAGCCATGGATTGTAGAGATGGTAGGGTGGAGTTTGGACTTGTTTTCGAAGTGGATTGACATTGTTTACTCATAGAACTATTTTCTTAATTAATTTCTTCATTATTTTCTTAGAGAAGGAATGCATTAAAGCACTCAAGGAAGGAGAAAAAAAACTTTGGAATGTGAAGAAATTAGGGAGTAAGGCCTTGTATTTATAGGCTAAAAGTTGAGATAAAATATCATGATCTTTTCATGCATCATATCTGAACTTTTCACCTCAAGCCACCTCCTCCCTATGTCATCACTTCGGTCGTGACATCCCCCACTTTCAGCTTACTTCACTTCATATTTTTTCTTCCTCCTTAGCCATTAAGCAATGCCTCTTGTCATGACATGTGTTGTGCTTTGTTTTTGGCGAAGATGTGTTTGAGTTTTAATAATAAATATCTAAGCTATTTGCTATATATATACACACATGTGTGTGCATGCCATTTGTATTTATATATGGATGTTTATGTGCATATATGTGTACATATGTGTATATGTAGGTGTATAAGTGTGTGTGCGTATATATGTAGGAAGAGGAGCATTGGAAGTGAAGTAAACCCAAATAAATATCATGATATTTTATATTCTTTCACATTATCACTTTCCACCACCTCCTCCTCATCATTTCATACACTACCCTCCCACTATGTGCATATCCATGTGCTTGTCCTCTCTTTGTGTGTCATGGTGTGTAAGCAGTTGATGGGTGAGGGTAAGTTGACTTTAGGATGCTTGAGGACAAAGTATAGGAAAATATCTTAGATATTTTTTAACATACATATATGTGTGTATATATATATAATTTTTATATATTATATATGTATTAATGTATGTGCATGTGACATGTATGTGCATGTATGTATATGTGCACAAGAGAACAAAAAATGTTTCAACCACTTTGAACAACTTCCCTTTGTTCAACCGTTGAAAATTCGAAAAATAATTACTGGTCACATTTTCACTTATTAATTAAATTACATATAAATTAATTAACTTACATATAACTGTAAAAAAATTGAAAACTAATTTCTCACTATTATCAATATATTAAAATGATCATATTTGAATTAAAAAGCTACATAAATCAATATTAAATGATCGTTTACAAAAAGCGCTATTATATCGATAAAGCAATATCAATTTTCCTTATATTTCAAATCAAATATATATTTTGATAAAACTATCGTAAATATTTATTACCACTATATAACTAATTAAAATGAATTATAATCATTTTAAAACAATTATTTGAATAATTATTATAATTATTAAATCATTAAATCTCAATTTAAGTTCATAAGACAATTATCAAATATGATGCCATTATTGATGATGTCATGAATATATAGTATATCTCCAAAAATAAAATAAAACATTATTTCATATTCATGTTTAATTAGAGAAATATGTATATGTATCCTGTCCCGTGCATTACTTTTGACGATTGTAGAGTTTTTTATTGATAAAATGATTTTCGACCATTTTATCGATATTTCTTTAAAGTTTATATTTTTGTAAATACTTATTCAAAATTAGATTACCACATCACAATTAATTTTTATATAAGCTTATATTTGAATTTTTAAAAATAAATATAATTTATCAAATTGATAAATTTGTGAGTCGTTATACATATACTCGAATCTTAGATCCAGAATATATATGAAAAAGAGAAATAATCTACGTACAACTTACGTACTTATTTGTAGGTTCCAATTTACCCACTTCTTTTTCCCCAAATATTTATGAAATTATTTCACAAAATATTCAACTCAGGTTCAAACATTTTAAACGATACACTTTATTCATAAAACCCTTTCATAAACTAATTTTACTTTATTAATTATATAAAACTCTTATATATCCCAAGAGTATATACAAAACATCCGATTTAAATATTTTCCACTTTTAACCATTTAGATGTAGGCTCAAAATAAATTTGGATCTTAAAACTGAGTTGACCAGGTCAACCTCTTTACCCATTCGGTCTGGTAAGTAGCTATGAAGCTTAGGATGCTCGTATCCAAACTTAGTCCTAGAGTCTACTTTTCCTTAGATAGCTCTAAGTTAAAGATTTTATCAGCCGGTCTAATAACATAAAAAATCTTTCACTTCCTAAGTGTTAAAAAATAAAGATAAGGTTTAATTAAACAAAATTTATTAAACCTTCTTATTAAATTCATCCCTTTTGAAAACTTGACTTAAATTTTTGCTAAGGTTGTTTAAAATTTATTTAACCCTCACTTTTTTTAAAAGAATAATCACTTAAACCCTTACTAACTATCCTCTAAATTAAAAGAGAAAATTTACAGAAAAGCCAACAATAACTGCATAACATTCCCAAAATATATATCCAAGAGTACATACTAGACAAAACTTCTAAAAATACAATACATAATAAGGGTTCCTACTAAAACACTTATCCAAACCTAAGTTCTCCACATCTTCCCATGTAAACTTTCCCCATCTTATCCCTTCTGTAGGGGATGATTTCATTTCAGTAAATCCCTGTCTTGTTGTACCCTCTCCATCAGCGAGCAACACTTCCGAAAGTGTCCAGGCTCTTGGCAGGTGAAGTAATGTTTATCCAAATTATAAGAACATTAACTGGTCCCTCTACTCCCTTCGTGCATTATTTAATATGTTACCCTTCTTATGTCACTATAACAACTAATCTTCTCTTCCTGACGCTTGTTCTAAAGAGGTAGAAATTTCCCCTTTTCAAGCTTACTGTTGCTAATGCTGCCGTTGTTTGGTGTGGCCGCTGGCTTCCTGTGAACTTCAAAAACTTCCTTTTCTAGAACCATAACAACTCTGGTGACTTGTCTATCATCCTTGCCATCCTTGGTGGTTGTTCTGTAGGATTCCTTTCCCTACTCACGTCCTCCTCACGTACTCATTAATTACTACTTGAATATAGTAAGATATCTTTATAATACACTTCCAAATAGGATTTATATTGGGAAACGTATCGTTCACAAATGATAACAAATAAATATTATCATTCCCTAACAAACAATTACAACTAAATAACTATATCAGTTTTGAAATTTATTCCATTTCATATAAATATGATCCTAGGTAAAAGTATTTTATTCACCAATTTTAATACAATACCATGTCGGTTTGCCTTATTTAAGTATTTAGAAAACCCCATCGACATTGTCACATTCCACGTCTCGATCAGAATTTATAAGCCATTGAATAGATAAATAAATACGATTTAAAACATTATTATATTACTAACAATTATGCGCTCTTATATATAATATACCGAACTCATTCTAGGGTGTTACCAACCCTATATCTAATGAGTTACTCATTCTAGGGCATTACTAACCCTATCTGTAATGAGTTTACCCCACCAAGGCCTAGGTGTTCGCTCATCCTAAGCTCTGATACCATGTTTATCGATCCGCCATTTTGACCCTCAAAAGTCGACACTAATACATCCACGACATTCATATGACGCACATCCAAGTACCGAAAAGATAGATTATTTAGGTAAAAGACAAGAAGAGATAGAACTTTGTAACAGCCTAAAAATTTTAACAAATATTTCATTCATTTATTTATAAAACTTTGGGGTTTTATATTTCAAAATATTGAACTTTTAAAATTATTATAAATCATTGCCCGAAATGTTATTAAAATAAGCAATTTCTATAATTTTATTTAAAGTTTAACATAAATTTAAATTTTAAAACTTTAAATTCCAACTTCCAAATCATTTAATTTAACTAAATATATTTCGTAACAACGTTTTTAATCCACTTTGATTCTTTTGAATTTGGTTATGCACCTTTTTAATTAAGAAATTAATATTGGGTAAAAGAGATAAATAAGAAACGAATATTTTTAATCACGTTACTTTTGTCAATTATTTGAGCGTGCGTTCAATTAAAATTTTGCATCTAGTACGCGCTCATAAATTTCATACCTTAGCTAATAAAATCAAATCTTTTACATAAATTATATATATGTACAGTACTTATTTTTTAGTTGTTTTACTGATATTGGTTGTATGCTTTTTAAAGTAAGTAATAAATATTGTGAAACGAAATAAATTTTACGTATATACATCAGTCTATTTGTTAAATGTTAAGTAAATCAAGCTAGTGTAAACAAATTTAAAATTCAAATTAAGTAATAAATAGGGTATTAATAATCTGTTAATTTCGCGTTTAAATGGCGCGTTAATTGATGTAATATTTTAACGTAACGTATAAATTTAAAAGCGTTATTTTTGTTATGAAATTGGGCGGGTGTTTGATTTAATTATTGCGTCGGTTTTACCAAAGCTAAATTTCTTACGTTGGATATAAATAATTAAATTAATCCGTAGGCGTACTTTTCTTAGTGGGAAAGAAATAGATTCCGTAGCCATTCGATTCGGTTAAAAGTTTGCCTTGGGTTCACGTGTTAATTTCTACTCTTTCTAATTGCCTCTCGTTTATAATTGGTGTAAAATATTTTTAAATCCATAACCGGTTCAAAATCAATTTTTTCTCCTAGCCTTTTTCTTTCACCGTTATCAACGCAAGTTTTAATTATAAAACACGTTCAAAAATTCTTGCTTCCTTACCATTCTGGTAAAGATTTCTTGCCAGCTTCTTGTGCGCTTGATTCACGCAACTCAGCCTAAATAAAATCCCACACAACCCTTGATAATTATAAAAATCGTATTGAATAAATTTTCATAGCATCTCCCTTGTTGGCCTTCAACTTCGTCTCGGGTGTAAACATCAGGTATGGCCGCATACTTAGTTTCCTTTCTTCTTCCTCCTTTTATTTTCTTCTTTCTTTTATTTCTCTATTTTCATTTACTGGCCACTGCTCCACCACCGCACAACTCGACTTCGCTCCTCCGCAACCAGCCAAGCATGGCCCCCACCCTCCTTCACAATCAAGTGCGCCCACCATGCAGCCGTCACCATCATCCTCGCTTGCCTCTCTTAACCGATCTCCGCCATCTACCTGTGTTGGGGACCACATGCATGCGCCGCATTCCATCTTAAATTGTAGCCCGTGCTTGGCCATGCCATCATAACAGTGGACGAGCCTAGCATATATGCAAACATCCCTGACTGACACGCGTGCATGCGTCACCCTTGATTTGCACAGCCTAAAATTTTCAGATAATCCCACTGCTTTGTTTACGCGAGTGTTCTAGGAAGAAATATTTCCAGACCGTGCGTGTTTTTGTGTTTGGTCACCTGTGCTTTAAAAATAATAATAATAAATAAATGCATGCACCACCTTTTGAATTTTAATCGCAACTTATGCCTAAAAATCCCATGCCGTGACTAGGTGCGTGCATACATTGCCGAGCATGTGAGGGGTTGGATGAGTCGTATGGTGGAGTAGTCGAGTAAATTGAGTCAATTATCCTTTTATTTTAAATCTCGTTCCAATTTTGTTTTATTTAAAATTCGCTTTGTTCGTAATTAAATTCGAGTACTCAGTTTCATTTATTTATTTTGTTCAAGATTTGAATCGAGTAGTTGCTTCCGCTAAAAATTGATCGTGCCTTCTGTACACTTTTCCGGGTAGATATCGTTGTTTGAATAGAATCTTCAGCAGCAAAAATGTGAGTATTCTCACTTGACAAACATACTTATATATCTGTAAATTAATAACAAGTAAATTGTAGAATGATTATATTCATTTTATTTGACTGTGATATTAATTTATGATGTTAAAAACCCTGTTATTAAATCTATACATCATCAGTTATATTATATACTGTTTTATTTATGCTGTTACACTATTTATTGATTTACTGTTTATCACTGCAAGTTCCCTGTAGAATAGAATCGTTACGGGCTGAAATGATAGGCGTGAACGATATTTATTTATTTAGTTATTTATTTAACTTGGGATTGCGGGTTTGAAATGATAGAACCCAGTTTTCTTTGTAAATTACGGATTTGAAATGATATATTATCCGTATCACTTGACCTAGGTTAGAAAATGTTATACAGACCCGTGGTTATATATATATATATTTTCTGGAAATATTAAATATTTTTAAATTGGAATGTTATAATATTTTGTTTAAAAATGGAATTAAAAATGATTCTTATAAGTATAGTGATATTTTACAAGTTAAAGATGTAAATAAATAAATGTTAAGAATATAAAGTATAAATTTGTTTTGAAAATTTTGATTTGTAAAATAAAATGGAATTCAAGTTAAGAAATAAAATATGATGTTTTGGTATAAATTTGAATATAAGTACATAAATAACGGGTTAAGTTGTTTGTGAATTAAATAGTTTAATAAAGTGAATACTTAAAAATGGAAGATGAAATATAACTAAATTTAGAAATGTAAAGGGGTTTTAGAATAAAGGTAAGTTAGGAAATTGATTAGAAATTAAGTTTATCTTTGAAGTGGTAATTGAACGTAATTATTAAGTAAAATTTATAGAGAATTTTGCACTTGATTCTAATAAGTAAGGAGGATATATTTTTGCAAAATTTACTTTATGAAAATCCTATATTATTGGGAAATTTAAATGACTATTAAAGGTGGAAATATGATTATATAAGTTAAATTAGTTAATTTAAGGTTTAAGTATTGTTGAAATTATATTGAAGTCTAAAATTCAATTTACTCAAATCTGTTGTAAGGGATATTACCGCACTGTGCAAGTGCTGTAGTTAATACAGACGAACTAAGGCTAAACCTTTGGGGTTTATATTGGATTTTATAAGAATTATAACTTCACTTTTAAATAGTTTTAAATGTAGTATTTTTGGTTGTAATATGAAACTATTTTGGATTTTATAACCAGAGGTAATAATAACGTTGGTTGTTAAAAAGACCGGGATCGGTATGGGCACATTCTCTGTCGATACCAAAAACCACTTTGACAACCGTGTATGAGGTGGAGATTCCAAAATGAAGTAGGATGGCGGTGACGTTTCCTTTGAGGTAAATACGTGGACCCGACTCCCGTGAGTTGGCATAAGGTGGGTAAAACATGAGAGATTCTCGGATTAATGAGGTAGCACCTTTGATCGGATGCACTTCTTCGTATGACATTCTATTACTTTGTGATTGTTTGGTGCGCTCCTTTGATATGGGAGCGTTGTTCGAGGTGGGCGGTAGTAGCAGCTACGCGTTACCACCGGTCCGGATCAGGAGGTATTACGATATTTTATAGACTATTGGCACTATTACATGTTAAGGGCTATATGGGTAACCCCTTAACGCTATTTTAAAAGTAAGTTTATTTTACTAATAGAAACTATTGTAATAACGAAATATTACTACATAGTAAATAGTTTAACGGATCCTTAGAGGATGGACAGTCCCAAGCATCCTTTAAGTTACTTGTATTTGATATTACAGTTTTTGAATTAGCTTACACTGTATAAGTATGTATGTCCTGAATCGAGTGTTTATGTTTTATTTTACGCTCGGGTCAGCCTGAGAATCAGTTTGGACTTCATCCCCGAAGCTAGGACATCCGAAGATCATCTTTTTCAAGCTGCTATCAAGTTTCTGTTCCGTTCTCATTTTAGCTTTTGTAATCGAGAAAATTGAATATTGAGATTTTTCTGTGGTGATTACAAACTATATTTGGTTTAAGACTATGTACTTTATACTTATTTTAAGACTATTGATAGTGGCTTCATGAACCAGTAAGTTATTTTTAAATTTTGCTGCGAGTATTCTGATTTCTATGTCTGCGGTTCTGTGATTTGATTTCATTTGCTTCAAATTTATTTACAATCTATTGTTTTGAACTACTCAAGTTTGACATGTTTTAAATTTATTGTCGAATTTGAATGGTGCAAAATAGTGGGTCGTTACAGTTGGTATCAGAGCTTTGGTTTTTAGGCAAACCATAGCCTGAAGAGCAAAAACTCATTAGAGATAGGGTAGAAATACCCTAGAATGAGTGAAGTCAAATCTTAGAATCCTTTCCTTGTGAGAGGGCGTATTTTAAAGTATAAATTAATCTTTAAAGGAATTTCGAAGAGTATTTTGATATATAAATTTCTTGTTTTAAAATAAAATTTTCCAACTACTTCTTTCCTTTTCTCCATCTTATATAATTATGTCCTTTGTTAAAAGCCTGTCCGGTTGAACTTTATCTATCTAATCTATCTTGACCTCTATATTTTCCTTTATCCTTAAATTCATTCTTGATATCTCAGGATGAACCGAGGAAATTCCAGAGGTAGCAGACGAGGTGCTGACCTAGCTCCTACACCCGCTGCCCAAGTTAGGTTCTCTAAGCTTTGAAAATAATATACCGAGCTTGGTGGCACCGAGTTCACAGGGTCTGAAAGTATCATAGAAGCTCAACAATGGTTGAGAGACTTGGAGAGAATCTTCTCCAGTCTCGAAATCACTAATGCCCAACAGTGGAAATTGGTAGCTTGGCAGTTAAAAGGAACAACTTTGGATTGGTGGCTGTCCATTACGGCTCACACCGCTGAGGCTGACATTACTTGGGAACAATTTAGGTATCTTCTTCGGTTGATCAAGTATGGTTCAGTTTCCTCCCTTTTGAAATCTATCTTATATCTCTTATCGTGCTTTAGGGATGCTTTCCTGGCGAAATGGATGCCCGAAGCGGGTAAGTCTCAGCTATATCGAGACTTTATGGATTTGAAGCAGGGAAATATGTCCTTTACCGAGTATGAGAGAAAATTTAATGAGCTATCGCAATATGGCCTTAATATGATAGACACCCCGCTGATGAAAAACGAGAAGTTTATCGCCGGTGCAAGCCCCGAGTATTACGATCGCCTCATCACCCACGTGCATGGTACGTTCATTGCTCTGATGGATATGGCTATCAGGTATGAGAACCCTACCTCTAGGGCTCCTCCAGCTGACCGATCTGTACCATCTCAATCTTCTAGAAATTCTAAGAAAAGGAAGTCCAACTTCTACCGTCATAAGAAGAATAGGACTCCAGGGCTAGGATCATCGTCTTCTGCATCCGAGAAGCAGCCGATAGACCTTTCTACCATCACTTGCCATAGATTCCACCAGAAGGGACACTACGCAAATAGATGTCCTACTTTGGGTGCTGCCATTCCACCTCCTTCTCA
Organism: Allium cepa; assembly: GCA_030765085.1. Classification (NCBI taxonomy): domain Eukaryota; kingdom Viridiplantae; phylum Streptophyta; class Magnoliopsida; order Asparagales; family Amaryllidaceae; genus Allium; species Allium cepa. Next base: position 418,363,855 of record CM060937.1, on the reverse strand, counting down.
GTTGGCTAGACGAGACCTCTGCCATATCTGCCTTCAGCCGGGACATTTCAAGAGAGACTGCCCTACTCAGAAGAAGGGCAAGGCATCAGGGATTTTCGCTATTACTTCTGCATCCTCCCCAGCTCAACAGACTACACCTGCACCAGCTCTCGCTCCTAGCGATTCTCAAGGTACACTTCGGGGTTCTTTTACTTTATTTAAATCACCTGTTCGTGTTTTATTCGATACCGGAGCTTCACACAGCTTTATTTCTTTGGATCTTTGTAATAAATTCGAGCATCGTCTTTTGCCCGAATTTGCTTTGGTGCCTTTGTGTGTCTCAAATCCCATTGGTGGTACTGCAAATCTTAGTAGGATTTGTAAGAAAGTGAGGCTTATATACCTCGATCACCGTTTCACTGGTGACTTCTATGTTTTGGGGTTTGACGCTTTCGATCTATTGCTTGGGGGTGATTGGTTAGATATGCATGATGCCCGTATCTCTTGTAGTTCTCGAATTGTTGCCCTTAAAGATGAATTTGGAAAGCCATTAGAGATCCAGTGTAGTTTGCCTCAGGAGTTCGCTGGTAGTTTCATTTATTCTCTCGATACTTTCCCTGATGATATCCATTCGACTCCTGTAGTCAAATTATTTCCCGACGCATTTGGTGAAGGTGTTTCTCTACCTCCAAAGCGGGAAATTGATTTCCAAATCAATCTCATCCATGGAGCTCGAGCGGGAAATTGATTTCCAAATCAATCTCATCCATGGAGCTCGACCTGTAGTTCTCCCACCCAGAAGAATGGCACCACGGGAGAAGATCGAATTAAGGAATCAAATTAAAGACTTATCCTCTAAAGGTCTAATCAGACCGAGCTTTTCAGAATGGAGAGCAGCCGTAGTGTTCGTCACCAAGTCTTATGGTTCTTTGAATGGCTAGTTATGCCCTTTGGTTTGACTAATGCTCCTGCCTTCTTCGTCGACTTGATGAATCGTGTCTTTCGCAATGTGCTCAATAAATTTGTTCTAGTCTTTATTGATGATATCCGTGTGTTCTCCAAGTCTGAGGAAGAGCATAGGGTCCATTTGAGATATGTTTTAGAGACTCTTCGAAACCATAAATTAATGGCTAAATTCTCGAAATGTCATTTTTGGGAGGAGGAAGTCCGATTTCTCGGACATATTGTCTCTAGTGAAGGAGTTTCTGTTGATCCAGTCAAGATTGCTGCGATCAAAGTAAGTCTTTTCCTCCTTTCCCTTCCTAAATTTAATCACTCTATCTTTTCTGGAGTCCTTATTTTCCCTATTCTGTTACAGGATTGGGAAGAACCTAAGACTCCGACAATTATTCGCAGTTTTCTGGGCCTTATCGGCTACTATCGAAGGTTTATTGAGAACTTCGCTCGGATTTCTGCACCCCTCACTGCTCTAACTCGAAAGAATGCTAAGTTTATTTGGAGCAACAACTGTAAAGCGGCATTCCATGAGTTATAAAATAAGCTTACTTCCGCACCAGTGCTTACCGTTCCGAATGGAAATAAGAGATTGACGGTATACACCGATGATTGTCGTGAGGGTTTGGGAGCCGTATTGATGCAAGATGGGAGGATTATTGCCTATGTTAGCCATCAGTTGAAGACTCACGAAGCTAATTATGCTGCTCATGATTTAGAATTGCTGGTTGTTGTCTTTACGTTGAAGCTTTGGAGACATCATCTCTTGGGTGTAAGTTTGACCTCTCACCGATCATCAGTCTTTGAAATATATTTTCATCCAGAAAGATTTGAATCAGAGACATGTTCGGTGGCTCGAGTTTCTTGCTTCTTATGATCTCGACATCAATTATACTCCTGGGAAAGCTAATGTGGTGGCAGACGTGTTGAGTAGAAAGAAGTCCTTGTTGTGTCAGCTTATTGTTTCTTCTCCACTTTTGGACCGTATCAAGGCTAAGCGGGATAAGGATGTGATGCTTAGAGGTATGAAGGAGAATGTTCGTAGAAGAGGTGGTAGTAATTCTGATGGTAGTGGAGCTCAGATTGATGATGAAGGGATTTTGAGGATTAATAAAAGAATTTGTGTCCCGAATGTTGATGGTTTGAAGAAGGAGTTACTTCGGGAACATCATCAATCCAGACTTTCCATTCATCCTGGTGTAGCAAAGATGTATCAGGATTTGAAGAAACTTTATTGGTGGAGGGGTATGAAGCGCGATGTCTCTATCTTTATTCGTAGGTGTGAGACTTGTCAGCAAGTTAAGGCGGATCATCGAAAGACCCTGGGTTTGCTGCAACCTCTGGAGGTTCCCAATTGGAAGTGGGAGCAAGTTTCTATGGATTTCATCGATGGTTTGCCGAGATCTAGGAGGGGAAATGAGACAATCTGGGTTATCGTGAATAGATTGACCAAGTCCGCTCATTTTATACCAGTCAAGTCTACCCGTACGGCTTCGAGCTTATCTGAGATTTATATGAAGGAGATCGTTCGCCTCCATGGCGTCCCCCTTAGCATTGTATGCGATCGGGACCCTATTTTTACCAGCCAATTTTGGAAATCTTTCCAAGAATCCTTGGGTACTCGTCTGAATCTGATCACTGCTTACCACCCACAAACTGACGGTCAAACGGAAAGGGTGAATCAGATTCTGGTGGATCTTCTCCGTGCTTGCATTTTGGTTTATAGAGGATCTTGGGAAGAACATCTCCATCTTGTGGAATTCACCTATAACAATAGTTATCAGGTATAAATTCCAATCCTCTGTCTTATCTTATCTGTATCCCCTATCTATCTCATTCTATCTTTTTCAAGCTAGTCTTAAGATGTCCCCATTTGCTGCTTTGTATGGGAGACCTTCTAGATCTCCTTCTTGCTGGATTGAATCCGGTAATCGATTGGTCCTTGGTCCCGATATAATTTTGGAAGCTTCGGAGAAAATCGAGGAGATTAAGAGAAGATTAAGGATTGCTCAGGATAGGCAGAAGAAGTACGCTGATCGTCGAAGAAGAAGTTTGGAGTTTTCGGTTGGTGATTTGGTTTCCCTTAAGGTCTCTCCCTTAAGGAACGTGGTTCGGTTTGGGTGTAGAGGAATGCTTGCTCCTAGATTCATCGATCCATTCTGCATCTTGGAAAGGATTGGATCTCTTCCTTATCGACTGGATTTGCCCGAGAAATTCGCAGGAATACACAATGTATTCCATGTATCCCAACTTCGTCGTTGTCTACGTGATACATCTCTTATTATCTAGCCTTCTGCTCTTGATAGTTTGGACATCGAGCCTAACCTGACTATTGAGAGGAAGCCACTTCGTATCGTTGATTGAGGTACGAAACAACTTAGGAGAAAATCTGTCCACCTGGTCAAAGTGCAGTGGAGCACTGATGAACGGGATTGCACCTGGGAGACAGAGGAGAGCATACGTGCTTCGAGTCCGAAATTATTTGTTCAGGTACTTTGCTCCATTATCTTATCTTTCTTTGTTTTCCCCTTTTTCGTTCCTTTTCAAGGACGAAAAGCTCTGAGTGGGGGAGAGTGTAACATCCAGAAAATTTTAACAAATATTTCATTCATTTATTTATAAAACTTTAGGATTTTATATTTCAAAATATTGAACTTTTAAAATTATTATAAATCATTGCCCGAAATGTTATTAAAATAAGCAATTTCTATAATTTTATTTAAAGTTTAACATAAATTGAAATTTTAAAACTTTAAATTCTAACTTCCCAATCTTTTAATTTAACTAAATATATTTCGTAACCACATTTTTATTCCACTTTGATTCTTTTGAATTTGGTTATATACCTTTTTAATTAAGAAATTAATATTGGGTAAAAGAGATAAATAAGAAACGAATAGTTTTAATCACGTTACTTTTGTCAATTATTTGAGCGTGTGTTCAATTAAAATTTTGCATCTAGTATGTGCTCATAAATTTCATACCTTAGCTAATAAAATCAAATCTTTTACATAAATTATATATATGTACAATACTTATTTTGCAGTTGTTTTACTGATATTGGTTAAATGCTTTTTAAAGGAAGTAATAAATATTATGAAAGGAAATAAATTTTACGCATATACATCAGTCTATTTGTTAAATGTTAAGTAAACAAGCCAATGTAAACAAATTTAAAATTCAAATTAAGTAATAAATAGGGTATTAATAAGCAATTAATTTCATGTTTAAATGGCGCGTTAATTGATGGAATATTTTAACGTATATTTACTACATAAGAAAACGTATATATTTAAAAGCGTTATTTTTGTTATGAAATTGGGCTGGTGTTTGATTTAATTATTGCGTCGATTTTACGCAAGCTATACTTCTTACCTTGGATATAAATAATTAAATTAATCCATAGGCGTACTATTCTTAGTGGGAAAGAAATAAATTCCCTAGCCATTCAATTCAATTAAAGGTTTGCCTTGGGTTCGCTTGTTAATTTCTACTCTTTCCAATTGCCCCTCGTTTGTAATTGGTGTAAAATCTTTTAAAAGCCATAACCGGTTCAAAATCAATTTTTTCTCCTTGCCTTTTTCTTTCACCGTTATCAATGCAAGTTTTAATTATAAAACACATTCGAAAATTCTTGCTTCCTTACCGTTCTTGTAAAGATTTCTTGCCAGTTTCTTGTGCGCTTGATTCACGCAACTCAGCCTAAATAAAAACCCACGCAACCCCTGATAATTATAAAAATTGTACTGAATAATTTTCATAGCATCTCCCTTGTTGGCCTTCAACTTCGTCTCGGGTGTAAACATCAAGTATGGCCACATACTTAGTTTCCTTTCTTCTTCCTCCTTTTATTTTCTTCTTTCTTTTATTTCTCTGTTTTCGATTACTGGCCACTGCTCCTCCACTGCACAACTCGACTTCGCTCCTTCGCAAGCAGCCGAGCATGACCCCTACCCTCCTCCACAATCAAATGCGCCCACTATGCAGCCGTCACCATCATCCTCGCCTGCCTCTCTTGACCGATCTCCGCCATCTACCTGTGATGGTGACCACATGCATGCACTGCATGCCATCTTAAATTGTAGCCCATGCTTGGCCGTGCCACTCGTAACAGTGGCCGAGCCTAGCATATATGCAAACATCCCTGACTGGACACGCGTGCATGCGTCACCCTTGATTAGCACAACCTAAAATTTTCAGATAATCCCATGCTTTGTTTACGCGAGTGTTTAGGGAAGAAATATTTCAAGACAGTGCGTGTTTTTGTGTTTCGTCACCTGTGCTTTAAAAAAAATAAAAATAAATGCATGCACCATCTTTTGAATTTTAATCGCAACGTATGCATAAAAATCCCACTGCAATGACTAGGTGCGTGCATACATTGCCGAGCATGTGAGGGGTTGGTTGAGTCGTATGGTGGAGTAGTCGAGCAAATTGAGTCAATTATCCTTTTATTTTAAATCTCGTTCCAATTTTTTATATTCAAAATTGGCTTTATTCGTAATTAAATTTGAGTACTCAGTTTCATTTATTTATTTTGTTCAAGATTTGAATCGAATCGTTGCTTCCGTTAAAAATTGATCGTGCCTTCTATACACTTTTTCGGGTAGATATCGTTGTTTGAATAGAATCTTCAGCAGCGAAAAGGTGAGTATTCTCACCTGACTAACATACTTATATATCTATAAATTAATAACAAGTAAATTGTAGAATGATTATATTTCATTTTATTTGACTGTGATATTAATTTATGATGTTAAAAACCCTGTTATTAAATCTACACATCATCAGTTATATTATATACTGTTTTATTTATGCTGTTAGACTATTTATTTATTTACTGTTTATCACTGCAAGTTCCCTGTAGAATAGAATCGTTACGGGCTGAAATGATGGTCCTGAACGATATTTATTTATTTATTTATTTATTTATTTAGTTATTTATTTAACCTGGGATTGCGGGTTTGAAATGATAGAACCCGGTTTTCATTGTAAATTACGGATTTGAAATGATATATTATCCATATCACTTGACCTAGGTTAGAAAATATTATACAGACCCGTGGTCATATATATTTTCTGGAAATATTAAATATTTTTAAATCATAATGTTATAATATTTTGTTTAAAAATGGAATTAAAAATGATTCTTATAAGTATAGTGATATTTTACAAGTCAAAGATGTAAATAAATAAATGTCAAGAATATAAAGTATAAATTTGTTTTGAAAATTTTGATTTGTAAAATAAAATGGAATTCAAGTTAAGAAATAAAATATGATGTTTTGGTATAAATTTGAACATAAGTAAATGAATAAGAATTAAATAGTCAAATAAAGTGAATACTTAAAAATAGAAGATGAAATATAACTAAATTTAGAAATGTAAAGTGGTTTTAGAATAAAGGTAAGTTAAGAAATTGATTAGAAATTAAGTTTATCTTTGAAGTGGTAATTGAACGTAAGTATTAAGTAAAATTTATAGAGAATTTTGCACTTGATTCTAATAAGTAAAGAGGATATATATTTGCAAAATTTACTTTATGAAAATCATATATTATTGAGAAATTTAAATGATTGTTTAAAGGTGGAAATATGATTATATAAGTTAAATTGGTTAATTTAAGGTTTAAGTATTGTTGAAATTATATTGAAGTCTAAAATTCAATTTACTCAAATCTGTTGTAAGGGATATTACCGCACTGTGCAAGTGCTGTAGTTAATACAAACGAACTAAGGCTAAACCTTTGGGGGTTTATATTGGATTTTGTAAGGATTATAACTTCACTTTTAAATAGTTTTAAATGTAGTATTTTTTATTCTAATATGAAACTATTCTGGATTTTATAACCATGGGTAATAATAATGTTGGTTGTTAAAGAGATCGAGATCGGATATGGACATACTTTCTGTCGATACCGAAAACCACTTTGACAACCGTGTACGCGGTGGAGATTCCAAAATGAAGTAGGATGGTGGTGACATTTCCTTTGAGGTAAATACATGAACCCGACTACCGTGAGTTGGCATAAGGTGGCTAAAACAGGAGCGATTCTCGAATTAATGAGGTAGCGCCTTTGATCGGATGCACTTCTTCGTATGCCATTCTATTACTTTGTGATTGTTTGATGCGCACCTTTAATTTGGGAGTGTTGTTCGAGGTATGCGGTAGTAGCAGCTACGCGTTACCACCGGTCCGGATGCGTAATTGGTATATCTACCATGGCATTGCCTAGTTGTGCCGTGTCACCTACCCTAGCGAGCCTTGTACGAGTTTGATCTGTGTCGTACCTATGGAGTATCCTCTGGTAGCCTCCCGATCAGGAGGTATTATGGTAGTGTATAGACTATTGGCACTATTACGTGTTAAGGGCTATATGGGTAACCCCTTAACGCTATTTTAAAAGTAAGTTTATTTTACTAATAGACACTATTGTAATAGCAAAATATTACTACATAGTAAATAGTTTAACGGATCCTTAGAGGATGGACGGTCCCAAGCATCCTTTAAATTACTAGTATTTGATATTACAGTTCATTTGAATTAGCTTACACTGTATAAATATGTATGTCCTGACTCGAGTGTTTATGTTTTATTTTATGCTCGGGTCAGCCTGAGAATCAGTTTGGACTTCATCCCCAGAGCTAGGACATCCGAAGATCATCTTTTTCAAGCTGCTGTCAAGTTTCCGTTCCGTTCTTATTTTAGCTTTTGTAATCGAGACAATTGAATATTGAGATTTTCTGTGGTGATTATAAACTTTATTTGGTTTAAGACTATGTACTTTATACTTATTTTGAGACTATTGATAGTGGCTTCATGAACCACTAAGTTATTTTTAAATTCCACTACGAGTATTCTGATTTCTGTGTCTTTGATCCTGTGATTTGATTTCATTTGCCCCAAATTTATTTACAATCTATTGTTTTAAACTATTCAAGTTTGACATGTTTTTAATTTATTGTCGAATTTGAATGGTGAAAAATAGTGGGTCGTTACAAACATAATCTCACAACGTTACGAGTAATATATAATGTATCCATGTTCTTTACAAAAGAAAGACTTTAATATACATACTACATAAGAGTACTAACCTATCATCGGCTTGGACAGTTATAATAGCATTTCCTTACAATTGCTAATAAATACAAATAAGAAAAAACTACGAAGATAAGATACATGAATATGTCTTGGAGGCGCCTGGATCGTCTCCTAAAGCTCCAAAGCATCCAGCTGAATCTAGAAATCTACTCAGATCTAATCCAAGTATTATAACACAATAACATCCGGCTCAGTCAGGTAAACCAGCATGAGAAAACTCAAAACATTTGGTTTCTTAATGTTATAAAGACCTTTCAAACATTAAGGTATCTCATAAGACCATGCCGCACATAAAAACGAATAGGTTTTTACCTATCGATGACAAAACCATTTTTATTAAAAATTTAATGATATTATAATAATATCTAGGGGTGTAAAATAAATGTATGACATATCTGGAATGGTTACCTATAATTACATTCAGCAGTACTAGGCTCTACAGCTAAAACCGTATGGCACATATTGAAGATTGGATTCCAACAATGACAAGGCTCCAAAGCACCGCCTATTATAGTATCCCTCTAGAAAAATATAACGAGGATCCACACTTGGACTCCCGCAAACACAAAGTTGGTTGTCCCATGAACCTAACATACTGCATTACATCATCCCTTGGGCAACAGGGCTGCAAACATTTGGAAGTTACTATGTGATCATGTAATATGAAATTATAACTAAATTAATTACTTATGCGGAATAATTACAGTAATAACAGAGTAGTAAAAGACACCAGATATTTTTATACTGGTTCGAACTTCCCTATCTACTTCCAGTCCCAGACTCCTTCTGGATTAAATCAATATACTTGCTTCACCCGGAGGAACAGGTATTGCACCGCCTAGACAACCGAATAGGACTTCTACCGCCCGAGGATAGTACAATAGGACTTCAAATACAAATGGAAATGTTTTTGACTGAGTATGCTCTGAAATAGCACCGATAGGTCAATATAAGTACACCCTTCCTATAATCAACTCTTTATGGTATATAGTGTAGTTTGTGAAGAAAGGAAGTTTAGTTGACCACACAAGAGTATGCTTGAGTGTTTGGTGATCAAATAGTTTGATTTGTAAAACTTGAAAGTAAATAGCAAGAATATATAGTTTAGAAACCAAAATAATAATTTGTTGAAAATAGTGTTGAAATTGCTTGCTATTTATAGTTGTTAAAGGTCGCAATGATTACTGAAGAGTTGCCATGAATCAGAATAAAAGCAACTGTTAAAATGAACGTTGTTTCTGTTCATGGAAGAGAAGCAACCTTCCAAAAAACTAGCCGTTATTTTTAACTCAGACTTCTAAATTAAAATTTAGCCTTCTAAATGTAATGAAGTAACAAGGCAACGTTGAAACAGTGTATTTTTGATCTTATTCAGACGTCTGAAAATTGTGTTCAAATGTCTGAATTGACTATTTAAAACATGCTTTGCTTCAGCGGTCGGACGTCTGAATTTATGATTCAGACATCTAAATTTTTCTAATTCAGACATCTTTAAAACTTCTTTCGAAAACAATTGAATGTATTCAATAGCTTGTGCATCTATACCAATTAGGAGAGATTTTAACATATATTACTAAAAAGACACATACTCTATAAATTGTAAACGATTACGTACATCAATCTGGAATTTGGTCATCAATATTTTCCTGTAAACTTGGTTAGATAAACACATATAATTGTTATAATCAAAATATCAGGAACTGAGGTTCTAACATTCTCCTCTTTTCTATAATGACAACTATGAAAATATTGGTCAGTAAACAATAACTTCTCCTGTCATTAAAACTTGGTTTCTATAAAAATATAAAATTTCTCCCCCTGAACAAAAGAATTCATACATCAGTATTTTTACCTTTTTCTCCCCCTTTGTCATTACTAAAAGGAATTAGTAACTAAAGTAGCAATGAAATATACATAATACGATAACATCACAGATAATGAATAGAGAGAAACATACGGCTAATTTAAAATAGAGCATAACGTTTCAACTGACAACATCATAGAACATAACATAATATTTAAAACACAGAAACTAGAATTGTAGTAATAAGATAACACAACATAATAAAAAGATAGAAAATCATCCATACCACTTCAGAATTCCTCACTATCCTCAACTTGTTCATCATCTTCTTCTTCCTCTTCTTGGTCGCGGAGTACGTTTCACGTCGGTAGACGAAGAAGATGCACACGAAAGCTTATCCCTAATTTTATTTAAGAAACCCTTGATGGAGTTGAATTTCTTGTTTGTGTTTCATTCCAAGCGAACCATTTGTTTTTGAAGCTTCTTTTGGTTTTGAGAGATTATAATAAAAGCTTTCTTTGGAGCGACATCTCCTTGGATCTCTTGAATATCATCATAGTCTTCTTCTTCTTGTTGTTGATATGGTTGAGATGATGACGATGAAGCAATGTTTGGATAAGACGGTTGACAAATATTATGATTTCGGTTTTCAATCCATTGTTGAAAGGAAATGATATTACGAGATGGAAGTTGCTTTGGTAATTGCATTAGCCCTAGAGTTTTAGAGCCAAGCGCGCTAACAGACGAACATTTCGAATCGGGTATTGGTATGCCACATTGCATTAAAATTTTCATGATATAAGCGCCATAGTGTAAAGTCTTGTATTTTCGGTGAATTGTTGCATCTTGAAATTCGTCCAATATAATTTTCTCCCAGTTGACTTGTTGGTTAGAATAAATAGCATAGAGTGCTTGGAAATCGCTTTTGTAAATCTTCTCATAACTCCTGGTTCTTGGTTGTAGAGATCGGATGAGTGTTCAGTGGATTATCCTAGCCTGAGGATGCAACTTAGATGATATCATACTTGTCATATCATCGGAAAGAAATCTATGAGATACTTCGTCTCGTTCATACATATCCGCATCAACATGGTCAATGTCTATTCCTTCATAAGGACATCTTAAAATATAGCCTAATCTTTATAGCGGGAGAAAGATTTTGATGCCATATACCATCGTCCAAACACAATCTTCTCTATTATGAACAAGGATTGATTTTACTTCCGCACCTAGCTACTCTAGCTTGGGGGATAGGTCCGGGGGGAGAAGTTATAAACACCTTTCCATACTTTGTATCTGGAGTACTTCACTTAATTTCCTATGCAGTATTGGGCTTTGGGGGTATTTATCACGCGCTTCTTGGACCTGAGACTCTTGAGGAATCCTTTCCATTCTTTGGTTATGTATGGAAAGATAGAAATAAAATGACGACAATTTTGGGTATTCACTTAATTTTATTAGGTATAGGTGCTTTTCTTTTAGTATGGGGATTGTGATGATCTGAATTCATATTTGCATAAAATAACTTGATAAGTAGATGATTGATTTTCAAGTTATTGAAATCATACCAAATTAATGAATCGAAGTTATTGGATTCTGCCATTTCTATAATCCTATAGCTGTTGAATTCCAAAAATTGCATAAAAGCTCCTTCAAATATTTTGGAGTTCTTCATGTGTTGAATCTTGTAATAGTCGTCTCATTGTGAAGCCCAGATCTAATTTATGCTTCGGATGGTCCGGTTGTTGATTCTCTTGATTTCCTGGTCTTAAGAGGCATTTTGTTTTGATTTTGTGGTGGAAGATTTAGGAATTTTAATGGTGTTCTAGGGTTTAGAGAATGGGATGGTGAAGTAAATTGTAAAGAGATGCGGTGAAAAATGGGTAGATAATAGAGTAAAGTTGGAAAAAGTAGGTGGATTAAAAGGTGCAGGCTTGGCCCCATTTTTAAAAAAATTGCATGGTTTGAAACAGAAATTTGTTTTCAAAACAGACTTCTGTTTTGATCAAATTTGACAAGCAGCAAAAAAACAGTGTATTTTGAGCTTGATTCAGATGTCTGAATCTGGGTAGAATTTTTTACCCAAATTGACAAATCAGACGCCTGATTTGATAATTCAAACGTCTGAATTAGCACAATGTGCTAATATCAGCTCTATTTGTAAAATAAAAAAACTTTATTCAAATTTTTATGAAACATGACCATTAAAATAAATAACAAACAAGATTTTACGTAAAATTCAACATGCAAAATAAGACAATAAAACAGAAACTAATAGTTGGAAGGAGAGTCATCAAAATTCCTTGGTTCATCCTTAGTGTTTTCTTTGAGTGGTTTGAGAGGAGACCAGTAGTTTTGACGAGCCGGTGATCCAACCGATTGCCCACCTTCCCATGAGTTTGGTGACACATGAGGACGTTGAGGTGAATGAACGATCGTTTGATTTTGAATCAGAGTGGAGCCACAAAATTTGACGGTAATTTTCTCAAACCAATTTAGTTTTTGTCCTTGAAATTTTTGTTCATGGTAAAGTTTTCTCTGAATATTCAAAGTTTCCTGTTGGTAATGATGGATATCATTAATCTTTTCTTGGGTTGATGGAGAAATAAAGTGATGTTTCCTTAGTCGTTTTGGTTTCGGAGTGTAACCACTATGGTTAAACGGAGCCTTTTCATGATAAGGAGTAGGACTAGGTAATGACAATGATCCCGAACTAGGAGATTCAAAGTTGATTGATGAATAGCCAGAAGAATACTCAGAGTTTTCATGAAAAGACATATTTGAGAATAAGATAAATTTCGGTTTGAAACTAAGAAGTATTGAATATGAATTTAAATTATTTTGAAGCCAAATATATAGTGAATATGTGGCTTAAAATTAAGAGGTGTTCCTGGTATAAACGATTATAACCAATTAAACTCAAAACTATTAAAATTTCTAGTTGAAAGACAATTTTGTATAACAATCATCTTGCTAAAAATAGATAATAATAAAATCTATAAAATCAACTGAAGTATAATCTATAAACAAGAGACACAAATAGAAAAATGGTAATTACAAGGAACTTTCAACCAATAGTGCAGAGATCGAATCCCAGCAGCCCTTTTAAAAATTTATAATAATTTTTTTATTAAAGTTACAAATCTTTTTGAGAAATAATACCTAATTCTCTTCTTAATTTTATAAAAATATTTTCATTTCAAAGGTTTTGTAAATATATCAGCCAATTGATTTTTAGAGGAAACAAATTCTAATTTTATTAAATCCTTTTCAATATTATCATGAAGAAAATGATCACGAATGCCAATATATTTTGTTCATGAATGATTGACTGAATTTTTAGATAAGTTTATAGCACTAGTATTATCATAGAAAATAGTAGATTTAGACAAATTTATTCTAAAATCTTGATGTGTTTGTTGCATATATTTGACTTGAGCACATGCTAAAGCAGCAGAAATATATTCTACTTCACAGTTCGAGAGTGAAACATAGTTTTGCTTCTTGGTAGACCAAGATACTAAGGACTGTCCAATGTAGTACACGTCCCACTCGTACTTTTTCTATCCGTTCGAAATCCTCGAAAATAGACACCGCTGTATGATACTAATTTGAAAGGACATTCTTTTGGATAAAATAGTCGAAAATCTTTGGTTTTGCTAAGATATCGTAATATACGTTTCACTGCTCGCATATGTGATTCTTTAGGATTTGGTTGAAATCGAGCACACAGACAAATATGTCAGGTCTACTAGCAGTTAAATAAATTAGTGATCCAATCATACTTCGATATAATTTTTGGTCAACACTTTTGCCATCCTCAACTACTTCAAGATGTACTGTTGTACTCATCGGAGTTACTTAGGCCGAAGTATTTTCCATATCAAAGCGTTTAATTAGATTGGTACAATATTTTTCTTGGTTAATAAAAATTCCATTTTCCAGTTGTATAATCTGTAATCCAAGAAAATATGATAATTTTCCCATATGTGACATTTCAAATTCTTTGGTCATTATATTAGAAAAATCCTGACATAACTTATTATTTGTAGAACCAAAAATAATATCATCAACATAAATTTAAACAATTAAAATATCCTTTTTATTTTTCTTAATAAAAAGTATCAGGTCAACTTTCTGTATTTCAAAACCAGAATTTATAAGATAGCTTTTAAGTCGTTTATGCCAAGCATGTAGTGCTTGTTTCATACCATATAAAGCTTTCTTAAGTTTATAAACATGATCTGCTAATTTTTCTTATGTATATTGGGGAGGTTTTTCAAAAAAAACATTTTCTTTAATATAGCCATTTAAAAATGCACTTTTAATATCCATTTGACGAAGTTTAAGATTATGAAAACATGCAAAAGCCAATAAGATTCGTATTGCTTCTTATAGGGCGACTGAAGCAAACGTTTCTTCATAGTCAATTCCTTCCTCCTGATTATATCCTTGTGCAGTTAATCTAGTTTGTTCCTAGTTATATTACTTTGTTTATCAGCTTTATTTTTGAAAACCCATTTCGTACCAATGATAGTTTGATTACTTGGTCTAGGAACTAATTCCAAACTTCGTTTCGTTCAAATTGGTTTGGCTCTTTCATAGCTATAATCCAATAGTCATCAGTAAAAGCTTCTTTAGCATTTTTAGGTTCGATATTTGAAAGAAATGCTACATGGCCCATTTGATTAAGTTGACTTCTAGTCCTAACATTTGAATTAATTTCTCCAATAACATTTTCAACAGGGCGATCTTTTAATATCCTAGGAGGAGATCTTAACTCATTTTCATGATTAGCATTGTTTTCATTTTGAGTAATAGAGTCATCAAAAGATTTTTCAAAATTAGTATCTCTGACTATGACGACCCAAAATTTCTGTACATTTAAAATTGGATATTTAATTAATTTTTAATATTTAAAAATTTTAGTTTCTAACTTGAATTTCAAATATCACTATTTATTTGGAAAATTAATTATTGGATTAACAATTGGAAATTGGGTGAATGGTTGAATCTGGAATTGTAAGCTTGTTAAAAACATTTTTAAAGGTTTAGAAAATTCATATTGAAAATATTGAAGGTAATATAATGTTTAAAATTGAATTTGAAAGTGATTTGTTCAGTTCTGAATTTATATCTTTTAAATCAATATTTAAAAATAGCCTTCCGAGGCACAGTCTCGGATTTCAACGAAACCGGTTCCATTGGATCTGTAATAGTGTGTTATTGTTGGATTTCAATTTTTGGAGCGATTGGAGTTGTCATGTGATCATACGGGTAAGTAAATGCGCTGAAATTCAAATCGGAAATTCAATATAATAACTGTTCCAAAAAGGTATCTTCTCCACACGATCAAATTTGGACTCGAAACCTTTTCCATTGCGTTTGGAATAGGGGTTTAAGATTATAAACGCCTAGCGGCATGTCTTGATTGGAGATCGAGATTGTGAGTTGCAGAAACCGAGACGATTTGAATTTGAATTTAAATTTGAATATAAATAATATAATTAAAATTCTATAGCAAGGACACATTGTGAAATTTTAAACACGTGTCCTTTGTAGTGAAACACGCGTCCTCTATGAAATTTAATATCTCATTCAAAAGAAACAAGTGGCCAAAGATAAATGCCCATTTCCGTTGATCGTGATGATGCTGGAATCTAGCCATCTCCAACCAGTTGATCTCGCAAGATACCGTGTTGAAAGATCTACAATTCGATCGTTGATCACTCGCAAGTGATATCGAGAATTGGCTTCAACTTCGCTGATTCACGCACGAATAACCCGAAGATGGAAAGAAGAAGGAGATCACACTCAACTTCAACAATGGTGGCAAAATCTCACACAAAAATTTATTCAAAATCAACCCCCTTTTACAAATACATCACGCCCCTATTTATGGGAATTTACAACACATATGCGACTCAACTACAACGACTCACGACATACTACCCACAATACAACATCACACGACTTAACACTTTACGCGACTTAACATATGCGAGTTACAACATCACGCGACTTAATAATACAACACATACGACATAACGACTTAACATCATACGTGACTCACACATGTGACATAAGCATCAGCGACATAAGAAGATACACAGCTTCATGCGACCTAAGCGACATAGCGGCATAAGAGAAAGTACGGCTTCAGGAACGGCTCAAGCAACTTAATCTTCATGCGAATTAAGAAATCGGCGGCATAAGGAAATGCGGCATAAGATGGAGCTTTAAGGTTGAGCGATTTAAGGGATATAATTCGCTTTCATGCGATGTATCATCTGGCATGCGACTTAAGGATGGTTGGGGCGGCTTTAGGTCGTTGAGCGACTTAAGTAGTTGCGACTTAAGGAAATGCGACTTAACATGGTGCGCTGCATCATCCTCCCCTGGTTGAAAAGAATTCGACCCTGAATTTATACCTTCTTCTTCTTCGACATGCTTATTCCCATGATATGGAATCAAGTGTTTGACGTTGAAAACGTCGGCAGTATGGATATGATCCGACAATCTTAACTGATAAGCATTCTCATTAATCTTCTTTACGATTTCCAAAGGACAAATCTTTCTAGCAGCTAGTTTGTTGTAAGTACCAATAGGAAATCGATCCTTAGTCAATACTGCATATACAAAATCCCCTTCTTTGAATTCAACATTTCGTCGTTTAATATCTATGGATTGCTTGTATTTCTCATTCCCCTTAAGCAATCGTTCCTGCACAACCTTGTGGCAGTATTGCAATTCATTAACAAAATCACTAGCTCGTTTGATCACTCCTTTCTGCTGTGGTACTACAGATAAATCCAATGGTCCCTTAGGAATTGTTGAGTAAACAACCTGGAATGGACTGAACCCAGTTCTACGATAAACTGCATGGTTGTGTGCAAACTCAGCTTGACACAGCTTGGAATCCCAACTCTTCAAATTGTCATTCATGAGGCATCTCAATAGATTACCTAGGAATCTATTCACAACTTCTGTCTGTCCATCCGTTTGTGGATGATAAGCACTACTAAATTTCAGCTTTGTCCTGACCATTCTCCATAGACTCATCCAAAAATGACTCAGAAAACGAGTGTCTCTATCCGATACAATAGATTCAGGCAACCCATGAAGATGATAGATCTCTGTAACAACCCTGTATTTTGTAATTATTTTATTGTATATTTTAATTATTTTTAATGTAAGATTTTGATTTAAAAACTTAATTTACTTATTTGAAATGATTAAATTTATTATTTAAATATAATCTTGATTTTTATATGAGTTATAATTCCAAACTTGTGTAAGTTGAATATTTGCCGGAAATGCTGATTTTGGTCAAAATAGTCAAACTGTGTGTAACGACTCGGTATTTTCAACCATTTGCATCCATTATAAGTGCATAGGCAGACACTCATGCCGGAATTGAATTGCTCAAAATACCGTGTTGTAAATAAAATTTTGGCAAACCTCAGAATATACAGTAAATAAAAATCACAGATCACAGACACGGAGTATATAAAAATGCAGCGGAAGAAAAGGAGATAGTAGTTCATGAAGCTACTATATAAATATGAGATACATCAGAGTTAAATAAGATACAACAGAAGAGTAACTGGATACATCAGGTACAAATCAGATACATCACTGAACCACTGGATACTGAAACAAAATAGATGGCCGGATCTTCAAGGAAAGCTCCAACGCCGAAGGTGAATCTTGAATGCTAACTCAATCAATCTGACCCGAGCGTAAAGCAAAACACAAAACCCTCGAGTCAGGACATAAATACTTATAAACTGTAAATCAACTCAAGTGAACAGTAACAAAATGCATCAGTAACTTAAAGGATGCTTGGGACCGCCCATCCTCTAAGGATTCGTTAAACTATTTACTATGTAGTAATATACGCTATATACGGTAGTGTCTAATCAGTAAAGTATAATCATATAGAAAATAGCGTTAAGGGGATGGTGAACCTTAACGCGGTCGGATCTTTAAAACCAAAATCGTAGTGGGCTCGATATAAGGATATGACACGGCACGCGAGGCAATGCCAGGGTGGATACACCGTTTGCACTCCCGCACCGGTGATGACGGCAAGCCAGCAGCTTCTGCCCACCTCGAACAATACCCCCGAATCAAAGTGGCGCCACCGAATCGAATCACAACAGTAATAGAATGGTTTCCGATGGAGCATGCTCGATGAAAGCGTGCGACCCTTTGTGTAGCCGGGTATAGCTCCTGTTTTAGTCATATATGCCAACTCATGGGAGTTGGGTCCACGTAATATATACCTCGAGAACGTCGCCACCATCCTACTTCATTCTGGAATCTCCACCGCGTACACAGTTGTTAAAGTGGTTTTCGGTATTGGCCGGCTATAAGACAATATCCGATCCCGGTCTCTTTAGCAACCAATCGTTATTATAACCTGTAGTTATGGCTTTTTAAAACAATATTTATACTTCAAAATAAAATATTATTTCAACCCAAATCTTTATCAAAATAAAGATTAAATCATTCCAAAATATCATATCTTTCGGATCTTCTTTTCAAATCATTTTAATATCAAAATATCATATCTTTCAAAACCACATTTCAATCATTTAATATATCAAAATATCATATCCTTTCGAAACCACATTCATTTCAAATCATTATTCATTTTATTCAATTTAAAATATCATTTCAATCCATATTTCAAAATAGTATATATTCCAAAAATCATTTTTAATCATTAATATGAAGTTATTATGTTTAATAATTAAATTATTAAATTTCCAAAATTTTCGACTTCCAAAGTTCATTTATTCACCTAAGTTTATCAACGCAGTGAAAATTCACTTTTCGTGGCATATAGAAAACGCTACGGAAAAATACATTCAAAGCAGTTCAATTTAACAAAAGACAACATTTTAAAATGTTGTAATAGGGTTTACTTAAATTTCGAATAAACTTAGTTAAATTCAACAATTTATAGCACTTACAAAAATTTCTATAATAGCTTTTAATTCAATTTAGCTTTTTAGTTCATTATCATCAACTTCAGCATTTACAAATGCCGTAATATCATTTACATTGTAATTAATAGCATTTCAAAATGCAGTCAATTAACTTCAAATATTCAATATAATTTCTCAACCAATTATATTTTTATTTAAAACATTTTAACTTATAAAATCATACATTTATCACATTTATAAACATCATTTAATTTTCCTTAAATTCATGATTTTATAAAGTTAAATTTTCATTCAAAAATCAAGATTTAATAATAATTCACTTATTAAATTGCAATGTTGAATTTTTAAAATCCATTACATTAAATTTCAACTTAACACTTAAGTTCAAATCCTCAAATATAACTTTGTTTTATTTTTATTTACTTAACTAAAAGTTCACTTTTACGTCAATTTCATAAATTTCCATTTTTAGTTATATTTCAAAATTTCAACTTACAATATTCATTCATTTCATATTTCAACTTTATTAAAATCATTAATATGATATAAAAATCACTTTAAATTCATTTAAATTCAAATTATCATAAATTTATCATAATTTCATATTCAATTAAATTTCCAATTATAATTAAATCAAAATTTCCAAAATAACTTACGTTCAAAATTTCTAACTTTTTCATTAATTCATTTCACCTACAATTATTCAGAAAATCAATAATAATTTGCAAAAATCCTTTTTTTTAAAATTTAAAATCAAAATATTATAATAATTAAATTTCTAAAATATTTAAAATTTTAGAAAAACATATTTTAACCACGGGCCTGTATATAATTTTCTACGCTAGGTAAAGTGATACGGGTAATATATCATTTCAACCCGTAATTTACAAAGAAAATCCAGGTTTTATCATTTCAAACCGGCAATCCCAAGTCAAAATGAAAAATTTAAAACCATTCAGGCCTATCATTTCAGCCCGTAATGATTTTATTCTAACAGGGAACTTGCAGTGTAATCATATACATGAATAATATAAACAAGGTCAATATCACAATATACAGTCATATATCAGATGTCAGGTGAAAATTAACAGTTTTAACATGGTAATAATATGATAATAACATGGCATAGCATATCATATGATCATCATTAACTTGCATAAACATTTTTTATTACTAAACACTTGTCATCAATTCACTTTCATAAGTATAAATGTCAGGGTGAGAAAGACGCACTTGTTCAAGCTGAAGACCAAAACAACAAATACAAGTGCGATTCCAAAAGCACGACAAGCACGATATAGCATGACTTTTGATTTGAATGAATGGAGAGCCTTGATATTTGTCTTGTAAACATATACACAAAACAATACAATAATACATAAGTTTTCAATTCAAAAACGACTAAACTAGGCTAGAAATAACTGCATAAATCAAGGCAGAGTTGTTATGCACTTGCTTCCAACACACTCTAGCTTCATCCATAAGGTATACTACAGGTCTAAGGTAAGATTTGGATCAGGTTTTGGTTGGGTATGGTCAGCCTAACATAGGTTAACATGGTGCAAAAGTGTGGAGAAGGGAAAACAACACAACAATCAACATACACATGATTTTCAAGGCACTACAAGGCACGGTCAAGGCTAGTATGGTCATGGCCTGTACTTTGGGGTCAAAGGGGATGGTGTGGCCGAGAGTACAGGTGGTGCTGGAGGTGGTGTTAGTGGCGGCCATGGGTGGTGGAAGGTGGTG
This sequence comes from Allium cepa, assembly GCA_030765085.1. Taxonomy (NCBI): domain Eukaryota; kingdom Viridiplantae; phylum Streptophyta; class Magnoliopsida; order Asparagales; family Amaryllidaceae; genus Allium; species Allium cepa. The sequence goes on along the minus strand of CM060937.1, from coordinate 418,343,311 downwards.
GATGCATAGATTTGCTCGGTTAGGTCATGTAGGTGAATTATATTGTATTTGGTGATAGATCTACCACCAAGGGTGGCTCGGCTTGGGATGGCCAGTGAGGAGGAGGTGGTGGTGATGGGTTCCAGTGGTGGTGGAGGCAGCAGGGGCTGGAGAGGAGGCAGGGCCGAACCTAGAAGAGGAAGAGACAAGTGCAAAACAATATAAAACAATGAAAAAGTGAAATAGAAAAGAAGATTTACCAAAGTTTTTGAACAAGGAGGCCATGATTTTTTTTTTAGGGTTGAGAAAGAGAAAAATTTCGTGACAAATGAGTAAGGGAAGTCGGCTGGAGATGGTATAGGGAAATGCCAAAAAAACAGATGTATTGATGACAAAAGAAACAGTGAAACGTTTTTACGTTTCTTAGCCTTTAACCCTTTCAAATTTCTCATATATATTTATATACATCTAAATAACTGAAAATAATTAAAATCTCAGTTAAAATTCGAAAGTATAACAGATAAACAAAATATTAATAATTAAGTATTAATTAGATATGATTAAAACAAGAAAAATAGCACAGAAAATGAAAACTTGACTTAAGAATTAGAAATAACTTCAATATACTTTGGAAAAATTTACTTTAATTTAAATACATGTAAAATGAATAAAATAAAGTAAAAAACAGAAAATAAAAGTGAGTGCATAAAATAAATAAATAAATTTTAATTATATATAATTAAATTAAGAAAATGGCTTAAAATTGTAGACTAGGCTTTAAAATTAGAAATAAATTCAAATAACTTTAGAAAAATTATATTATCAATTTAAAAATACTTAAAAGTCAAAATATACATAATATAACATATTATCACATATTAAAGTAAAATATAACAAAGAAGAAGTAACTTATACAATTTAAAATAGTCATTGTTAAATAACCCAACATACGCACAATATTGTAAAGGGTATAACTTTCACAATTTACATCCGATTTCAACGAAACAAAAAGTGGTGTTCTTATAATTTTATGTACTTTCATAATAAAAGAAAAAATAAATAAATTTTAAACTTTTAAAATTTTAAGTTGAAAGTCACAGTTTGACTATTTTGACCAAAATCAGCATTTCAGGCAAATATTCAACTTACACAAGTTTGGAATTATAACTCATATAAAAAATCAAGATTATATTTAAATAATAAATTTAATCATTTCAAATAAGTAAAATAAGTTTTTAATCAAAATCTTACATTAAAAATAATTAAAATATACAATAAAATAATTACAAAATACAGGGTTGTTACACTGTGACTTTCAACTTAAAATTTTAAAAGTTTAAAATTTTAATTTTTTTCCTTTTATTATGAAAGTACATAAAATTCTAAGAACACCACTTTTCGTTTCGTTGAATTTGGATGTAAATTGTGAAAGTTATACCCTTTACAATATTGTGCGTATATAGGGTTATTTAACATTGACTATTTTAAATTGTATAAGTTACTTCTTCTTGGTTATATTTTATTTTAATATGTGATAATATGTTATATTATGTATATTTTGACTTTTAAGTATTTTTAAAATGATAATATAATTTTTCTAAAGTTTATTTGAATTTATTTCAATTTATAAAGCCTAGTTGGTATTTACTGTATTATTCTTTATTTAACTTTCTATTTAATAAAAATTAAATTATTATTTTACCTTGAAAATGTTTTAAAACCATTTTTCATTCAAATTTTGTGTTATAATATTTTTTTTGTGAAGTAATAAATTTCCAAAGTCATTGGAGATTTTCTTGTAATTTTTATGTCAGGGTTGCTATTTTTAAGCAATTTCTTATTTTCTTTTTCTATTTTACTTAAAATAAATTATTTATTTTATTTTATTCTCACTTAGTTTCAGTTTTAAATAACATTTCTGAGTTTATTTTGTTTTTATAAAATTAAAAAGAAAAGGAAATGCAAAAGGTTTAGAAAGTTAAGAGATCTTAAAAGCCTGAAACGTAAAGACGTTTTATCCGTTTCTTTTTGCAGTTAATACATCAATTTATCTTAGCCATTCCTTTCCTCATCCTTTACAGCTGACTCCCTCATATTATTCACGAATTTTCAAGCTCCAAAACCCTAAAAATAATGGCCTCCATCTTGAGAAAAAAAATCTGGTAATGGCTACATCTTTTTCTACCTTTTTCTTCTCATTTTCTATGTATTTTGCCTAGTTTTCTATGCTTTCTGGATTGGCCTCTACCACCCACCATCACCACCATACTCTCCACCATCCCCTACCACTCTTCCTTGGCATCATCTCCAGCCATCATTTCAGATCCATCCATGGCCACACCTCCTTTGGTGACAAAACTCCACAAAGTTGCAAATAATGTCCAAAACAATGCCCTAGCCACCACTATTACTTCACCACCTTTATACTTCACCATGGACACCACCTCTAGCCACGACCACCACCTTGCTACCACCACTACACTTCATCTTAGCCTCTGTCCAGATCTGAAATTGACATGGCCAAGACTCCATGAACCAAAACTCCACAAAAACAATGCATAAAGCCTTGAAACATTCATGATAGCCACCCTATCACTTCATATCTTCATCCACCACCTTGGCCACCACCATAGGCTGCCACCACCACCTTTTCCATACCTCCCCACACCCCTCCATCTACTGTCCAAACCTGTACAAGTATGGCCAAGCTCCACTTGACCCAAGGCCGAGCCATGTTGTGCTCAAAAACTTCATATATGTTGCTTTGACCAATTGTATGCTTCATGTTATAACCCTACCACTGCATACTCCTTCTAGCCGTGAGTTATGGTGCCAAACCTGAGCTATATCATCATCATGGCTGAACCCAAGAACCTCCTAGGCCAAGCATTTGAATGGTTAAAGCAAGGTCAAGTAATCTATTCCTTTGTTGCTTCGCATTTTCATTGTTTCAACATTGTTTTGCGTTGAATATTTATGTGTATATTGTCTTGTTTTGGTTATTGTTTACAAGACAAATATCAAGGCTCTCCATTCATTCAAATCAAAAGTCATGCTATATCATGCTTTTCGTGCTTTTGGAATCGCACTTGTGTTTGTTGTTTTGGTCCTCAGCTTGAAAAAGTGAGTCTTTCTCACTCTGACATTTATACTTATGAAAAGTGCATTGATGACAAGTGTTTAGTAATAAAAAATGTTTATGCATGTTAATGATGATCATATGATATGTTATGCCATGTTATTACCATATTATTACCATGTTAAAACTGTTAATTTTCACCCGACGTCTGATATATGACTGTATAGTGTGATATTAACCTTGTTTATATTATTTCTGTATATGATCACACTGCAAGTTTCCTGTTAGAATAGAATCATTACGGGCTGGAATGATAGGCCTGATTTATTTTATTTAATTTATTTTAACTTGGGATTGCGGGTTTGAAACGATAAAACCCGGATTTTCTTTGTAAATTACGGGTTGAAATGATATATTACCCGTATCACTTTACCTAGCGTAGAAAATTTTATACAGGCCCGTAGTTAAAATATGCTTTTCTAAAAATTTTAAAATATTTTAGAAATTTAATTATTATAATATTTTGATTTGAAAATTAATAAAAATAAAATTTTTGTATAATATTATTGATTTTCTGAATAATTGTAAGTGAAATGAATTAATGAAAAAGTTAGAAATTTTGAACGTAAGTTATTTTGGAAATTTTGATTTAATTTTAATTGTAAATTTAGTTGAGTATGAAATTATGATAATTTGAATTTAAATGAATTTAAAATGATTTTTATCATATTTATGATTTTTAATAAAGTGGAAATGTGAAATGAATAAATATTTTAAGTTGAAACTTTGAAATATAACTAGAATTGGAAATTTATGAAATTGACGTAAAGTGAACTTTTAGTTAAGCAAATAAAAATAAAACTAAGTTATATTTGAGAATTTGAACTTAAGTGTTAAGTTGAAATTTAGTATAATGGATTTTAAAATTGAACATTGCATTTTAATAAGTGGATTATTATTAAATCTTGATTTTTGAATGGAAATTTAACTTTATAAAATCATGAATTTGAGGAAAATTAAATGATGTTATAAATGTGGAAATGTATGATTTTATAAGTTAAAAATGTTTTTAATAAAAATATAATTGGTTGAGAAATTTTGTTGAATATTTGAAGTTAATTGACTGCATTTTTGAAATGCTATTAATTACAATGTAAATGATATTACAGCATTTGTAAACGCTGTAGTTGATGATAATGAACTAAAAAGCTAAGTTGAATTAAAAGCTATTATAGCAATCTTTGTAAGTGCTATAATTTTTGAATTTAACTAAGTTATTCGAAATTTAAGTAAACCTATTATAACATTTTAAAATGTTGTCTTTTGTTAAATTGAACTGTTTTGAATGTAACTTTCCGTATAAGTTTTCTAAATGATGCGAAAAGTGAATTTTCACGGTTTTGATAAACTTAAGTGAATAAATAAACTTTGGAAGTTGAAATTTTTGGAAATTTAATAATTTAATTATTAAACATAATAACTTCATTGAAATGATAAAATATAAACTGTTTTGAAACATGAATTGAAATGGTATTTTAGATTGAATAAAATGAATAATGATTTGAAATGAATGAAGTTTTGAAAAGATACGATATTTTGATATATAAAAACGATTTGAAAATGAAGTTTTGAAAGGATATGATTTTTTGATATATTAAAATGATTTGAAACGAAGTTTTGAAAGATATGATATTTTTGATATTAAATGATTTGAAAAACGGAGTTTGAAAGATAGGATATTTTGATATTAACATGATTCAAAAAGAAGTTCAGAAAGATATGATATTTTGGAACTGAAAGGTAGTGTTGAAAGGGTATGAAAATTTAATATATTGAAATGGTTAGAAATGACTTGATATTTATTTTGATAAATATTTGAATTGAAAGATATTTTACGATGATATATTGAAATGGTTTTGGAAACGATTTAATCTTTATTTTGATAAAGATTTGGATTGAAAAGGATATTTTACTTTGAAGTATAAAATATTTTTAAAGTTATAACTACGGGTTATAATAACGATGGGTTTTTAAAGAGACCGGGATCGGATATTGTCTTATAGCCGGCCAATACCGAAAACCACTTTAACAACTGTGTATGCGGTGGAGATTCCAGAATGAAGTAGGATGGTGGCGACGTTCTCGAGGTATATATTACGTGGACCCAACTCCCGTGAGTTGGCATATATGACTAAAACAGGAGCTATACCCGGCTACACAAAGGTTCGCACCCTTTCATCGAGCATGCCCCATCGGAAACCATTCTATTACTGTTGTGATTCGATTCGGTGGCGCCACTTTCATTCGTGGGTATTGTTCGAGGTGGGCGAAAGCTGCTGGCTTGCCGTCACCACCGGTCCGGGAGTGCAAACGGTGTATCCACCCTGGCATTGCCTCGCGTGCCGTGTCATATCCTTATATCGAGCCCACTACGATTTTGGTTTTAAAGATCCGACCGCGTTAAGGTTCACCATCCCCTTAATGCTATTTTCTATATGATTATACTTTACTGATTGGACACTACCGTATATAGCGTATATTACTACATAGTAAATAGTTTAACGGATCCTTAGAGGATGGGCGGTCCCAAGCATCCTTTAAGTTACTGATGTATTTTGTTACTGTTCACTTGAGTTAATTTACAGTTTATAAGTATTTATGTCCTGACTCGAGGGTTTTGTATTTTGCTTTACGCTCGGGTCAGATTGATTGAGTTAGCATTCAAGATTCACCTTCGGCGTTGGAGCTTTCCTTGAAGATCCAGCCATCTATTTTGTTTCAGTATCCAGTGGTTCAGTGATGTATCTGATTTGTACCTGATGTATCCTGTTACTCTTCTGTTGTATCTTATTTAACTCTGATGTATCGTATATTTTATATAGTAGCTTCATGAACTACTATCTCTTTTTCTTCCGCTGCATTTTTATATACTCTGTGTCTGAGATCTGTGATTTTTATTTACTGTATATTCTGAGGTTTGCCAAAATTTTATTTACAACACGGTATTTTGAGCAATTCAATTCCGGCATGAGTGTCTGCCTATGCACTTATAATGGATGCGAATGGTTGAAAATACCGGGCCTTTACAGTTGGTATCAGAGCTTTGGTAGCTCTAGGCAAAACTCAGCATATGAAGTGAATGTAGTTACAGAATCACTTTCATTCGAGTTTGAATCTCTTCCTTTTTGACTCAATTCATTTGAATTTGGAACGTTCCCTACGGTTCCAAAATCCATTCGTGTCCCTCACTATTCATCTTCTTTTGACTCTGGAGTATTCCATAACTCCGCTTCGAATGATCTTTATAATGAGTCGGCGGTCACGCCAATTTCAAATTTAATTGAAAAAGGGGGAAAACTCCTTTGCAATTTGCATCGATTCACTAGAGATTTATATCTATCCTTGGTTTAGAGGCTAATATCTTTTGTTATTCCAATTTCTAACTCTTAGGATCGAATGTAGATTTACCCTAGAAAAATCCACATTGATCTTATTCATTAAGTCAAGGTTGACCCGGATAAGGTTGCCCGCGATTTATTTAAGCTTACCCACCTCCCAACTCTGTAATTTAATCATCTTGTCTTTTGTTTCAAATCTACTCTTCCAAACATTTTGAATTGTACTTGTAATTTTTTTTTTTAAATATTGTGTTGTTTGAGTTGTTGATGTTGAATTGGGTTTCTGATCGATTCGTCTGATCAACGCTATCGATAGGATTTCTAAAACACTTTGACAGAACAAACTGACACAATATTATTTTAAATTTTGTTTTGGTTAATGAAATAAATTTTGATATAAGTTTATGGAACTTAATGAATTGATTTAAGTTGACAATTTGAAATGATAATACTTGATTTATCATTAATTGTTCTACAAATGAATCTATAAATTGTTGCTTATAAATTGATTTGGGAACTTAAATGAATTTAGAAAAAGAAATTTGAGAATTTAATTTCCGATGGTTTGAAACCTTGTGTTTATGTTTTAAAATGTTATATTATTTAAAGTATTTTCAAATAGAATTTGTTTCCAAAGAATTTTATAGTGCTCTTCTCTTTGTCGCTGGAAAATAACTTCGGTGATGATCACGACATCATCGACGTTCATTTTCGAGTTTCGAAGTTAGGAGACTGTTCTGTAGTCTTGCTACAGCTTTGTTTTGGGAAATTAAATTGATTTGAATTTCTAAAATATGACTTGATTTATAATATATATATATAGATATATATGATTGAAATTTGATTTGACATATTATATATGTATATATATTATTTCTTATCTCTAAATGGTCTGAAGAAATCGGAAATTTAATTCTTAAATTCTATTTTTAAAGAATAATTTCAATTATAAAAAAAAATTGAATAAATGATTTAAGCTTGAAATGATTGAATTGGAAATTTTATTTGTATAATACAATTGCATTCAAATATAACTTACCAAAATTTCAGAAGTTAAAAATGTAATTGGATAATATACGATTTAAAAAGATTTTATAAATAAAATTTGAGTAGTTATAATAAATGTTATACACTTAAATTTTAATTATAAAATGATTAACAAAGGTAAATATAATAAAGGGTAATTGAATGACTTACAATAAAATGATGTTAAAAGAACTAAGAATAAAAGGAAGTAGTTATAAAAAAAAAGTGTAAATATATTTAACATGAGTGATAAATATATTGAGAGGAATAAATTTAATTTTGATTAGGAATAAAGAAGAATAAAATTTATTAAGTACAATGTGAGTGTAATAAATGATTATTTTTCAAACCCATGGTTCTAAAAATTGTTAATTTAAGATGATTGGATAATAAGATAATGAAATTTGAGATAGTTAAAATTTATTTAACTTGTGTAAAGATTTATTCACTGTTTAAGTTGAAATCTCCCTGCTTTCAAATTCATTTCCTTATTTGTTTTTCAAACTATCTTTTGGTTGTCCTTATCATCCTTATCTTGCTATAGACCAGTATAGGCATCTTTCTATAATCTTTCTGTTTAGAAATCTTTCTATAATCTTTGATAGACCTTTGGTAATCATTTTGAATCCACCTTTTTCGTGCTTGTGTTCTTGATTCTGGAGGATCTTGGAAAGATCACCTCCACCTTGTAAAACTTACCTATAACAACAGTTATCAGGTATAACTTCAATCTTCTTGTCATCTTATCTTAATCCTATTTCACTCTATATTTTCTGTGCCCTTCCATACCTCATTCCTTTTCGGGGACGAAAAGTTTTGAGTGGGGGAGAGTGTAACAACCCTGTATTTTGTAATTATTTTATTGTATATTTTAATTATTTTTAATGTAAGATTTTGATTTAAAAACTTATTTTACTTATTTGAAATTATTAAATTTATTATTTATATATAATCTTGATTTTTATATGAGTTATAATTCCAAACTTGTGTAAGTTGAATATTTGCCGGAAATGCTGATTTTGGTCGAAATAGTCAAACTGTGACTTTCAACTAAAAATTTTAAAAGTTTAAAAATTTAATTTTTTTTCTTTTATTATCAAAGTACATAAAATTCTAAGAACACCACTTTTCGTTTCGTTGAATTTGGATGTAAATTGTGAAAGTTATACCCTTTATAATATTGTGCGTATATAGGGTTATTTAACAATGACTATTTTAAATTGTATAAGTTACTTCATCTTGGTTATATTTTATTTTAATATGTGATAATATGTTATATTATGTATATTTTGACTTTTAAGTATTTTTAAAATGATAATATAATTTTGCTAAAGTTTATTTGAATTTATTTCAATTTATAAAGCCTAGTTGGTATTTACTGCATTTTTCTTTATTTAACTTTCTATTTAATAAAACTTAAATTATTATTTTACCATGAAAATGTTTTAAAACCATTTTTCATTCAAATTTTGTGTTATAATAATTTTTTTGTGAAGTAATAAATTTTTCAAAGTCATTGGAGATTTTCTTGTAATTTTTATGTCAGGGTTGCTATTTTTAAGCAATTTCTTATTTCCTTTTTCTATTTTACTTAAAATAAATTATTTATTTTATTTTATTATTAGTTAGTTTCGGTTTTAAATAACATTTCTGAGTTTTTTTTTATAAAATTAAAAAGAAAAGGAAATGCAAAAGGTTTAGAAAGTTAAGAGATCTTAAAGGCCTGAAACGTAAAGACGTTTTATCCGTTTCTTTTTGCAATTAATACATCAATTTATCTTAGCCATTCCTTTCCTCATCCTTTGCAGCCGACTCCCTCATATTATTCATGAATTTTCAAGCTCCAAAATCCTAAAAATAATGGCCTCCATCTTGAGAAAAAAATCTGGTAATGGCTACATCTTTTTCTACCTTTTTCTTCTCATTTTCTATGTATTTTGTCTAGTTTTCTATGCTTTCTGGATTGGCCTCTACCACCCACCATCACCACCATACTCTCCACCATCCCCTACCACTCTTCCTTGGCATCATCTCCAGCCATCATTTCAGATCCATCCATGGCCACACCTCCTTTGGTGACAAAACTCCACAAAATTGCAAATAATGTCCAAAACAATTCCCTAGCCACCACTATTACTTCACCACCTTCATACTTCACCTTGTCCACCACCTCTAGCCATGACCACCACCTTGCTACCACCACTACACTTCATCTTAGCCTCTGTCCAGATCTGAAATTGACATGGCCAAGACTTCATGAACCAAAACTCCACAAAAACAATGCATAAAGCCTTGAAACATTCATGATAGCCACCCTATCACTTCATATCTTCATCCACCACCTTGGACACCACCATAGGCTGCCACCACCACCTTTTCCAGACCTCCCCACACCCCTCCATCTACTGTCCAAACCTGTACAAGTATGGCCAAGCCCCACTTGACCCAAGGCCGAGCCTTGTTGTGCTCAAAAACTTCACATATGTTGCCTTGACCAATTGTATGCTTCATGTTATAACCCTACCACTCCATACTCCTTCTAGCCGTGAGTTATGGTGCCAAACCTGAGCTATATCATCATCATGGCTGAACCCAAGAACCTCCTAGGCCAAGCATTTGAATGGTTAAAGCAAGGTCAAGTAATCTATTCCTTTGTTGCTTCGTATTTTCATTGTTTCAACATTGTTTTGCGTTGAATATTTATGTGTATATTGTCTTGTTTTGGTTATTGTTTACAAGACAAATATCAAGGCTCTCCATTCATTCAAATCAAAAGTCATGCTATATCGTGCTTGTCGTGCTTTTGGAATCGCACTTGTGTTTGTTGTTTTGGTCTTCAGCTTGAAAAAGTGAGTCTTTCTCACTCTATTTTAAAAGTGAGTCTCTCCTTCTAGCTTGTGTGTGCTTTTGGAATCGTGCTTGTCGTGCTATGCCATGTTATTACCATATTATTACCATGTTAAAACTGTTAATTTTCACCCGACGTCTGATATATGACTGTATATTGTGATATTGACCTTGTTTATATTATTTCTGTATATGATCACACTGCAAGTTTCCTGTTAGAATAGAATCATTACGGGCTGGAATGATAGGCCTGATTTATTTTATTTAATTTATTTTAACTTGGGATTGCGGGTTTGAAATGATAAAACCCGGATTTTCTTTGTAAATTACGGGTTGAAATGATATATTACCCGTATCACTTTGCCTAGCGTAGGAAATTTTATACAGGCCCGTAGTTAAAATATGCTTTTCTAAAAATTTTAAAATATTTTAGAAATTTAATTATTATAATATTTTGATTTGAAATTTAATAAAAATAAAATTTTTGTAAAATATTATTGATTTTCTGAATAATTGTAAGTGAAATGAATTAATGAAAAAGTTAGAAATTTTGAACGTAAGTTATTTTGGAAATTTTGATTTAATTTTAATTGGAAATTTAATTGAGTATGAAATTATGATAAATTTATGATAATTTGAATTTAAATGAATTTAAAATGATTTTTATCATATTTATGATTTTTTAATAAAGTTGAAATGTGAAATGAATAAATATTTTAAGTTGAAACTTTGAAATATAACTAGAATTGGAAATTTATGAAATTGACGTAAAGTGAACTTTTAGTTAAGCAAATAAAAATAAAACTAAGTTATATTTGAGAATTTGAACTTAAGTGTTAAGTTGAAATTTAATGTTATGGATTTTAAAATTGAACATTGCATTTTAATAAGTGGATTATTATTAAATCTTGATTTTTGAATGGAAATTTAACTTTATAAAATCATGAACTTGAGGAAAATTAAATGATGTTATAAATGTGGAAATGTATGATTTTATAAGTTAAAAATGTTTTTAATAAAAATATAATTGGTTGAGAAATTTTATTGAATATTTGAAGTTAATTGACTGCATTTTTGAAATGCTATTAATTATAGTGTAAATGATATTACAGCATTTGTAAACGCTGTAGTTGATGATAATGAACTAAAAAGCTAAGTTGAATTAAAAGCTATTATAGCAATATTTGTAAGTGCTATAATTTTTGAATTTAACTAAGTTATTCGAAATTTAAGTAAACCTATTATAACATTTTAAAATGTTGTCTTTTGTTAAATTGAACTGTTTTGAATGTAACTTTCCGTATAAGTTTTCTAAACGATGCGAAAAGTGAATTTTCACGGTTTTGATAAACTTAAGTGAATAAATAAACTTTGGAAGTTGAAATTTTTGGAAATTTAATAATTTAATTATTAAACATAATAACTTCATTGAAATGATAAAAAAGAATTTTTGGAATATAAACTGTTTTGAAATATGAATTGAAATGGTATTTTACATTGAATAAAATGAATAATGATTTGAAATGAATGAAGTTTTGAAAAGATACGATATTTTGATTTATTAAAATGATTTGAAAATGAAGTTTTGAAAGGATATGATTTTTTGATATATTAAAATGATTTGAAACGAAGTTTTGAAAGATATGATATTTTTGATATTAAATGATTTGAAAAACGGAGTTTGAAAGATAGGACATTTTGATATTAACATGATTTAAAAAGAAGTTCTGAAAGATATGATATTTTGGAACTGAAAGGTAGTGTTGAAAGGGTATGAAAATTTAATATATTGAAATGGTTAGAAATGACTTGATATTTATTTTGATAAATATTTGAATTGAAAGATATTTTACGATGATATATTGAAATGGTTTTGGAAATGATTTAATCTTTATTTTGATAAATATTTGGATTGAAAAGTATATTTTACTTTGAAGTATAAAATATTTTTAAAGTTATAACTACGGGTTATAATAACGATGGGTTGTTAAAGAGACCGGGATCGGATATTGTCTTATAGCCGGCCAATACCGAAAACCACTTTAACAACCGTGTACGCGGTGGAGATTCCAGAATAAAGTAGGATGGTGGCGACGTTCTCGAGGTATATATTACGTGGACCCAACTCCCGTGAGTTGGCATATATGACTAAAACAGGAGCTATACCGGGCTACACAAAGGGTCGCACCCTTTCATCGAGCATGCTCCATCGGAAACCATTCTATTACTGTTGTGATTCGATTCGGTGGCGCCACTTTGATTCGGGGGTATTGTTCGAGGTGGGCGGAAGCTGCTGGCTTGCCGTCACCACCGGTCCGGGAGTGCAAACGGTGTATCCACCCTGGCATTGCCTCGCGTGTCGTGTCATATCCTTATATCGAGCCCACTACGATTTTGGTTTTAAAGATCCGACCGCGTTAAGGTTAACCATCCCCTTAATGCTATTTTCTATATGATTATACTTTACTGATTAGACACTACCGTATATAGCGTATATTACTACATAGTAAATAGTTTAACGGATCCTTAGAGGATGGGCGGTCCCAAGCATCCTTTAAGTTACTGATGCATTTTGTTACCGTTCACTTGAGTTGATTTACAGTTTATAAGTATTTATGTCCTGACTCGAGGGTTTTTTATTTTGCTTTACGCTCGGGTCAGATTGATTGAGTTAGCATTCAAGATTCACCTTCGGCGTTGGAGCTTTCCTTGAAGATCCAGCCATCTATTTTGTTTCAGTATCCAGTGGTTCAGTGATGTATCTGATTTGTACCTGATGTATCCTGTTACTCTTCGTTATATCTTATTTAACTCTGATATATCTTATATTTTATATAGTAGCTTCATGAACTACTATCTCTTTTTCTTCCGGTGCATTTTTATATACTCTGTGTATGAGATTTGTGATTTTTATTTACTGTATATTCTGAGGTTTGCCAAAATTTTATTTACAACACGGTATTTTGAGCAATTCAATTCCGGCATGAGTGTCTGCCCATGCACTTATAATGGATGCGAATGGTTGAAAATACCGGGCCGTTACAATCTCCCTAAAGTATAACTTTGCGACATTTACTGCATCTGCAGTCTTCTTACATGCGATAAAATGTACCATTTTTGAAAACCGATCAACCACTACGTAGATAGAATCATTGCCATGTTGCATCCTCGGCAAACCCAATACAAAGTCCATGCTAACATCCACCCATGGCTTAGTAGGTATAGGCAACAGCAACTATAAACCTGCATTTGTCGCGGTCCCCTTTGAAACTTGACAAATATGGCACCTCTGAACGAACTTTTCAACTATTTTCCTTATTGACGGCCAAAAATAAGACTTTGAGATCAATTGCATAGTACGGTCGCGGCCCACGTTTCCTTCTTCATGTAATTCTTTGATAATTTTCATTCGTAGACTGCAATCTGGAATATACAATTGATTTCCTTTGAATAGAAAACCTTCGACCAGCATATATCCATCCATGCTTCCCTGCTTGACTTTGTCTAGGATTTCGGAAAAATATGAATCTGAAATAAGAAGATTTGGAATTAAGTCAAAACCTATCACCTCTACTCGCATGGTTGTTAGTAAATTCTCCCTCCGACTCAATGCATCAGCGACGCGATTAGTTACTCCAGGCTTGTGCTTTACAACGAATGTAAATTGTTGCAAATAAGCTATCCACGATGCATGCCTAGCTGCAATTTTATTCTGCCCTTGTAAATGTTTCAACGCTTCATGGTCCGTATACAAAACAAATTCTTTGTGGAACAAGTAATGTCTGCAATGCTTCACAGCCTGCACAATAGCATAAAACTCCACATCATAAGTATTGTATCTCATCTTTGCTACAGAAAGTTTTTCACTGAAATGGGCGATTGGACGACCCTTCTGACTCAACACTCCTCCAATTCCAACTTTAGATGCATCTGTATGTAACTCAAATAGTAACTGAAAATCTGGCAACACTAGAATCGGTGCTGATGTTAAAAGTTCCTTGATTTTCTCAAAAGCAGATCTTGCCTCTTTCGTCCATGAAAACTATTTTCCTTTCATACAATTAGTAATAGGAGCCATCACACTACTAAAGTGTGGTACAAATCTTCGATAAAATGAAGCTAACCCATGGAAACTTCTGACTTATGTTATAGTTTTGGGCTGTGGCGAGTTTTTGATTGCGGTTACTTTACTCTGGTCCACTTGTATCCCTTCCTTAGACACGACATAACCCAGAAATAAAACACTTGGCGTCATGAACATGAATTTCTTCGCTGCTGCATAGAACTGTTCTTGATGAAAAGTAGTTAACACCTTTCGCAAGTGTTGAATGTGCTCCTCTGTACTAGCACTATATATCAAGATATCATCAAAGTAGACTACAACAAACTTCCCGATGTAAGGTCTGAAAATTTGATTCATCACCCTCATAAATGTACTTGGTGCATTAGATAGACCAAAAGGCATGACCAGCCATTCATATAATCCTTCCCGAATCTTGAATGCTGTCTTCCATTCATCACCTGGTCTTACGCGAATCTGATGATACCCACTCTTAGGATCGATCTTTGAAAAGATTACAGACCCACTGAGTTGATCCAATAGAGCATCAAGCCTTGGCATAGGAAATCTATATCTGACAGTTATTTTGTTGAGTGCCCTGCTATCCGTACACATTCTCTATGAACCATCTTTCTTCGGTACCAACAGAGCTGGTACAGCACAAGGACTGAGACTCTCTCGAACACGCCCTTGCCCAAGCAACTCCTCAACCTGTCTCCTCAACTCTTCATGCTCTTTTGGACTCATACGATAATGTGGCCTATGCAGTAAAACAACACCTGACACTAGATCAATTTGATGATGTATATCCCTCAGCGGTGGTAATTCCTTGGGTAATTCTGCAGGAAAGACATCTTCAAATTCATTTAACACCGGCTTAACCTCCGTAGGAATTTCAAGAACTTCACTTGTTTCATACCCAATCAACATAAACAATTCAGCACTATCTTTCACTTCTTCAACAAATTCTCTCATAGATAATAGACTAGTTGATTCCACTTTCTCCTCTGACTTGCTTTCACTTTGTTCACGCTTCTTAGGAACTAAGGTAATTTGGGTCCCTTCGAACATGAAACTGTAGCTGTTGGTGCGACCATTATGTTGTACAGATCTATCATATTGCCGTGGTCTTCTCAATAGTAAGTGACACACATCCATATCGACAACATCACACCATATATCATCTTTGTACTTCTTCCCAATAGAAAATGTAACAAATGCTCGTCTTTCCACTGTCACTTCTCCACCTTTCTTTAGCCATGCCAGTTCATAAGGTCTAGAGTGTTTTTCAGTCTTCAACCCTAACTTCTTGACAGCTTCTTCAGAAACAATGTTATCACAGCTTCCCGCATTAATAATAAATCGACAAACCTTTCCCAAGATAGTACATGTAGACTGAAAGATATTGCTTCTCAGCCAACTAGAATCATTCTCATGCTTTGGCACTAAACAAGTCCTCCTTATCATCAAGTTACATCCTTCGTCTCCTGGCACAACTTCTTCATCTTCATCAAACTTCGATGGTTGAGAATAATCAACTTCAGCTTCCACATCCTCATATTCACATTCCTCTACAACTAATGCTCTATTCTTTGGCTTTTTACATTCATTACTTTTATGGCCAAACTTTAGACAATTATAGCACTTGATACTGTTATTGACCTTTGCTTTAGCGGCTTCAATGACAATTGGTTTATTGATTGCCTTGGAAACATTAGCACTGCTACTAGCACCCTTATTCTGGTTGTTAGAACCCGCAAACACACTACCTCCTCGTCTCTCTTGTTTCTCCCAAGCTAGAGCTTTTTGATGTGCTTCAGCAACAAACATTGGATTAAACATATTAACCATGTCTTGATTTTGCATTCGTAACCCTCCAATATATCTAGCCATTAGCTGTTCCTCGGTTTCCATAATATCATTCCTTGCAATCAATTGATAGAATTCATCTGCATAGTCATTCACTGTCTCCGTCCCTTGTCTCAAATTCTGCAAACGTTGATACATAAGAGATTGATAATTGTACGACAAGAAAGTCGCTTTCATTATTTTTCTCATCTTCTCCCAAGTGACAACTTTTGATTTTCCCATTCTCTCCCGAGTTAGTTTAGTTTGTTGCCACCAAGCCATAGCTCTTTCCCTTAGTCTTGTAGCAAGTAATTAGACTCTGCGATTCTCAGGCACCTCCTTGAATTCCAAAATCTCTTCAACATTCGACAACCAATCAAGAAATTCTTCCGCTTGCATACCACCTTTGAATTCTGGAATTTCCATCCTCATACCTGACTCCCATTTACGATCATTTTCGGAATCCAGATATTGATTTCGCACTTGGCTTCGATTTCGATAATGAATACTACCTCCATCACCATCCTCCTCAAAATCATATGTATTTCGATATCGATCATGACCATCTACATCTCTACGACCACGCATGTCTCTTCTACTCTGTCTTTCAGCATCACGATATGGTTCATTCTCATACCCACGTTGAGTTCTTCTTTATTCATTTCTGTATCCATGGTGGTCTCGCATCATTGAAACTGATGATTCTCTTCTATCTCGATGAGACTGGGGTGACATCCTCCTTTCTCCCGAAACCGATGGTGAAACCCTGTTTCCACTCTGGTTCGAAACTGGTGATGTTCTCCTTTGATTTTGATTCATGTCTTTCATCAATTTCTCCAATTTTTCAATACCCTCCATGAAATTTTCATTGATACGCTGCTCCATCTGCTCAGCTTCTTGTCTTCTATACAAATCTTCAACATTATGATAACGATTAGCACGTCTCGGAGGCATGATCATTAAACAATCTCGTTTCCGTCTCTGATCTAACCTTGATATGGCTCTGAACTGGATTTGATATGGCGCAATCTCTGATATGGCTTTGATCTAGCTGACATGGCTCTGAACTGGCTCGGACTTGGCTCTGACTTGGCTCGAACTATCTTTGACTTGGCTTTGATCTGGCTTATATGGCTCTAATACCAAATTGACGCAGCGGTTTAAACCGATAGAACGATAAATGTCCAATTCCATTGATCGTGATGATGCTGGAATCTAGCTATCTCCAACCAGTTGATCTCGCAAGATACCATGTTGAAAGATCTACAATTCGATCGTTGATCACTCGCAAGTGATATCGAGAATTGGCTTCAACTTCGCTGATTCGCGCACGAATAATCCGAAGATGGAAAGAAGAAGGAGATTACACTCAACTTCAACAATTATGGCAAAAGCTCACACAAAAATTTATTCAAAATCAACCCCCTTTTACAGTGACATCACACCCCTATTTATAGGAATTTACAACACATAAGCGACTCAACTACAACGACTCACGACATACTACCCACAATACAACATCACGCGACTTAACACTTTACACGACTTAACATATGCGAGTTACAACATCTCGCGACTTAATAATACAACACATACGACATAACGACATAACGAGCTAACATCATACGCGACTCACACATGCGACATAAGCATCAGCGACATAAGAAGACACACAACTTCATGCGACATAAGAAATCATGCGACCTAAGCGACATAGTGGCATAAGAGAAAGCACGGCTTCAGGAACGGCTCAAGCGACTTAATCTTCATGCGACTTAAGAAATCAGCGGCTTAAGGAAATGCGGCAAAAGATGACGCTTTAAGGTTGAGCGACTTAAGGGATATAACTCGCTTTCATGCGCTGTATCATCTGGCATGTGACTTAAGGATGGTTGGGGCGGCTTTAGGTCATTGAGCGACTTAAGTGGTTGCGACTTAAGGAAATGCGACTTAACATGGTGCGCTGCATCAGAAAGAAAAGTGTATTTCCCTGAAAAGCCAAGTACGTTTTCAAACAGATTCTTATGTATGAGGTGGAAGTTTTTAAGTTATTTTAAAAGAACATTTTTTAATAATTATTTATTTAAGTTGTTTAGAATTTGAAAGATAAATTTTTTATTAAATTAGTCATAGTAGTAATTATTTTAAAAGGCTAATTGGTATTATGATTTAAAAAGATAATTATTAATATCCATATTCTATGAAGTAGTTTTATTTTAATTATAGTTTGGCTAAAGTTTTTATTTGGAAAACTTGTATAGAATTCAATAACCTTTATTTTTAAATTTGTTTTTTCTTAAGTTTTACATGAAAGATTAACATTAAATTTCATAGTTGGAATTTTAAATAAGGTGTTTTAAATAGTTTTTTTATTTTTAGTATTTTAAAGTATATATATTTAGATTAAGTGATTTAAATTATTTTAAAATCCAAAGCATTTAGTCTTGGAAAATTTTCAGTGGAAATAAATAATGTTTGGGAATTTATTCCGCAAGAGAAAAGTAGTCTGAAAATTATTTTCAAAGGAATGAAGTGTGAAAATATATCTTGTGAAGATATTTTAAAATAAATAATTTGGGGGAATTATTTGAATTTGATGGTTGTTTGTGGATGTTGTTTGATAGTTAAATAACCGACTATCAACATAAATAATTTGGGAAACAATTAAGGCTTGATGATTGTTGTGAATGTTGTTTGATAGTTAAATAACGACTATCAATATTGGCCTTTAAGACGACACTTGATTTTTTTTTAAAAATAAGCGCTCATTATTCTGTTAAGTCGGGGGAGGACATTAAGTCATAAAACCCATTTTGAATAATGATACAACGAAATGGGATTGCATTTAAAGATGGTGGCTGAAGACCGGGTATTTTCAAAAACGAAAGGATTACCTGTCGATTGTTTCTGCACTGAGTTGCTCCGGTTTAGAGATTACCCTATGTGATAGGGATTCCGGACGTGATTAGAGGATATCCGGATTTGCAAGGACTTTTTTCCTTAATTGGAGGAAGTGTCTTCGGTTCCATTCAGACCTAGGATGGACTTGTGTGGATGTATGTCTGACATTGCACTTTGAGATATAAAGCTGGTTTCTATCATTTCTGTTTGGTGGCGAAGAATTTATTCTCTTAGCTTAACACCCTTCTCTAAGGTGTACGATCTCAAAGGTTATGTAGTTGATGGTTACTAGTGGTATATTCCCAATTTGGTAATGTGGCATGCTAAGTGTTGATCATTGGTTAATCGAAGCATGGCTTTTTTGAAAAGCGTAGCTTTATGGGATGAGACTTCATCGGACCACACACCCCGGAAAATGGTCGAAAAAGGAAAGGATGCAGCATGGTTATGGGTTCGCACCGCTCATGGTGTGTGCATTTCCTTCTGGATAAAAAGTGGTATCTGGTATGGAACCCAGATACTTTACTTATGTGGATAAAAAAGTGGTATTCTAGTATGGAGCCCAGATTATTTTACTTATGTGGTTGTTGGTTGTTGAGGCACCTCGGTAAAGGTCGGTCTAGACTGGGGAATGACATACTCGTGATAGTTAGTTACCTAGTTACAGAGGTAACCCGGCCTTGTGTTGGCAGAGATCCGGTTACGTTCTCGAGGTGTCTCTCCAGAGGCATACCCTTCGGGTAAAGGAAGTTTCTTAGCCTTGACCATTTGTTGGAAATCCAAACAAAACAATACGAGCCCTTTACGGTTGCAGTTATAGAACCTACCACCTTAGGTGGTAGCTATAGTAGGCATAATATAATGGTACCTATGCTGGCTAAGATTAATATTATACTTTCGAAATGTTTTCCACACTATGCACTAAAATAATATCAAAAGGATTTTCACGTATCAAGCATGTTTGACTACTATAAGAGAAATCTTCCCCAAATGTGCGATTGCATTGCTTGTGTGGCGGAAGACCTTATGGTAGTTTCATTTTCCAAAAAGCATAACAGATTTCTTTTTATTTCTTTTTGTGCAAATAACTATTTTAAGATCTCACACCAGTCCCATGACTGACCTGGAGTTTATTGTTCCCTTTCTAAACTCTGTGTGCCCATAATTTTCCACATGGGCAGCCTAGAGTCAGGTTATCGGTTGTTCTAGAGCGAGGTCAGGAAGTATGCTGTGGAGATCAGGAGACAAGCTGGATGGAGAGATGTATCACTTATATTATGTATTATCCGCTGCGTATGGGTTGGTGCAAATTCAATTTCCATATGGGCAGGTTATCTTAAACGCCAGTATTGTGTTTTGTTGATGTTGTACTCTGATAATGTAATGTATAAACAGATATAATTCTTTTGTTTTAAAGACTAGTCATTTATCTATGATATATTGTTCCGCTGCGAATGTGAGATTCTGATATTGTTTCTATTTCTTCTTCTTTAACCCTAATGATTTGGTTTTTCGGCACGTGATTGTTCGGCATTTAATACAGTGAACGTATTGATGTCGACTTTCGGGCGTCGAAAAATCGGGTCGTCACAGAGTGGTATCAGAGCTTAGGCTGGCTATAACCTTAGCTTTGGTGGGGATTACTCATTAGAAGTAGAGTCTGTAGTACTCTAGAATGAGTTTGAGTGTATTAATAGTTATGAGCGCGTATTTTTTAGTGAATATAAAAATTATTTTTATATTATGTTGACTTATCGGTTGAGTGTTTATGAATTTTGGTCGATATGTGGGACGCCATTTTATCGATAGGGGTTTCTAAACTCTTAAACAAGATAAACCGACACAGTATTGTTTTAAAATAGGTTAAATGAAATAATTTTACCCAAATTATTTTTGTATATAAAATAAATAATTTTCCATAAATTATTATAGTTAGATATGGTTGCTTGGTTGTTAGGAAGTGATAATATTAAATTATTATCATTGTTGGGTAAAAAAAAATTAAAATAGGAATTAACCAAAGGTTAAGGAAATAAATTCAGATAACAAAATGGAAATTGAAATGTGAATTATGAATATGATTTATAAAATTGAAATAGAGTTCCACAGAAATATTTGAAAGGATTTGAAATTTTGAGATTTGAGAAATTTAAATCCCTTTTGATTTTGAAAATGGTTTTCAAAGGTTTTGGAAAAATAATTTTGGAAATATTTTTGAATTGGATATGAAATTTGGTGGAGTTTGGAATTAAAAATATTTGGAAATGCTTTTGAAGGGATAAAAGCACTAAACCCTTTTCGGTCGTTGGAAAATAATTCCGATGATGACCGCGACATCATCGGTGTTCATTTTCGAGTTTCCAAGGGAGGAATTGCTACCCGAATGTTTTGAATTGGGAATATTTAAGAAACTGAGTTTGATTTTGAAATAGTTTAATTTTGGATATAATTGATTTAAAAAATGATTTTGAAATACTTAAGTGATTATTTAAACTCTAGAATCTTATTTAAAAATGGTTATGGAATATTTATAAGTTCAAAAACTTATAAAGGTTTGAGAGATGAATAGAATTTAATATTTAATTTGATTTGGAAATAAATTAAGAACTGAAGAAAAAAAATTGAATTCAGAATGGGATTGAAAATTTGATTCAAATAAAATGATGATATGGATTCAAATGAAATTAAAATGCAAGTAAATGAAATTGAAAACTAAATGTTGAAATTCATTAGAATTTGAAAGTAAATAGAACTGGAATTGGAATGGAATATTGGAATTCAATTTGAATAAAAGTAGATAAAAACTAAGTGGTGAAGTGAAATAGTATAAGAAGTATATAAAACATTTATCTTGTACTTGCGAGGAATGACAAAATTCTTAAGTAAATTTGTATAGGAGAAATATTCCAAGTTAATAATGTATTAAGGTTTAATAGAAGTGTGTGAAATGTTAAGAGTGAATAGGAATCAAAGTAATTGTGAATAAAAAGGAAATTTTTATGGCTAATAATCAATTGGAATAAATATGTAGGATGCACGTATATTATTGTATTCACATAGAAATTCGATCCAAAATTTGAGCACAGAATTTCGAGATATTTATGTCGATTCGAGTTGGGATTTTTCATTCGATTTTCGACGGTGAACCCTGGATATGGATTTTTGGTTGATTCTGGAAATTCTTTATCATAGTTATGGCTATGCAAGAAGAATGACAGTTTTTGGGCAAGAAACCAGATCAAGTCCGCACTAGGAAGTCGGGTGGACGATACTAGTTCGGAAGTGAAATTGTGTGATCAAGTGAGTGATCGGATTTGGTATTGCATACAGATAATATACGGACATCGTACGAACTTGAATGAAATAGATGTTGAAAACTTTTGTAAAGAAATGTGCAAACTGATTTTGAATGTCATAATTGGAATTATTGTTAAGTAGAATAAACAGGTGTTATAAAGGAAAAGGAAAAGGAAATTGGATTTTTTATTTCAGAAGATAAATAGATTTGCTCAACAAAAAGGTATGTATTTAAATTTCTATGTGAAATTTGATGATTTTCTGGTCTAGCCACTTGACCTTTTGTTTTCTTTTGAAATTTGGGGGCCCGTTGTGGCATTTTGTATTCATATCGAGCTAGCTGCGCAAAGGAGACGCTGGCGAAATTTTTTGAAAACTTAGGGAGTTAGAAAAATTTTGAGAAAATTTTGAAACTTTAAAATTTGAAATTAAATTTGAATTGTTGGGAAAACAATATTGATTGGAACTTATGATTGAGGTTGGGAAGATAGTAAGAATAATAATGCCTTTAATAAAAATATTGTTTTGGAAAGTTGAAACTGTTTGGTTTTGGGAAAATGATAAACGGGTTGTGGATCATTCATCTTAACTTGTAATTTCAAGATGAAATTCTTTTAAGAGGGGAAGAATGTGACGACGCGAAATTTCTGGATATTTGAAATTGGATATTTAATTAATTTTAAATATTTAAAAAGTTAGTTTCTAACTTGAATTTCAAATATCACTATTTATTTGGCTAGTTAATTATTGGATTAACAATTGGAAATTGGGTAAATGGTTGAATTTGGAATTTTAAGCTTGTTAAAAAGATTTTTAATGGTTTAGAAAAGTCATATTGAAAATACCGAAGGTAATAAAACTTTTGAAATTGAATTTGAAAGTGATTTGTTCAGTTTTGAATTTATATCGTTTAAATCGATATTTAAAAATAGCCTTTCGAGGCACAGTCTTGGATTTCGACGAAACTAGTTCCATTGGATCCGTAATAGTTTATTATTGTCGAATTTCAATGTTTGGAGGCTTTGGAGTTGTTGAGCGATCGTACGGGTAAGTAAACACACTGAAATTTAAATTGAAAATTCAATATAATAACTGGTCCAAAAAACTATCTTCTCCATACGATCAAATTTAGACTCGAAATCTTTTCCATTGCATTCAGAATAAGGGTTTAACATTATAAACGCCTAGCGGCATGCCTCGATTGGAGATCGAGATTGTGAGTTACGGAAACTGAGACGATTTAAATTTGAATTTAAATAATATAATTAAAATTATGTAGCAAAGACACTTGTGAAATTTTAAACACCTGTCCTTTGTAGTGAAACACGTGTCCTCTATGAAATTTAATATCTCGTCCAAAAGAAACAAGTTGCCGATCAAATGAAAAAATATAATAAAAATAAAAGAAAAATCATGTTTTCTCCACAAAGTTTCAAATTGAATTCACTTTTCTTCTTTGAACTCAAATTAAAAAAATGGCCGAAACGAAAATCTTCAGAATGGAACTCAATTAAAATGGCCGCGTACCGTTTCAAAATCACGTCGAGCTAATAAATGGCTGATTCAAATTATCAAATCGATCGAGCTCAAATTTGACTCAGTGGAAGCATCTCCGAAGGCTAGGTGGCCAAGCGGCGGTGCGGCATATAGACGGTAGTCAAGGCAACAACCCGAGTTCGAATCATGGGAAGGGAGCTGTTTCGTGGTCATCGCGCAAGTACTGGTGGTCGCGAATTCGATGTCGAAGGGTGAGGCTCGAGCGCGTGGTATTGGGTCGTCGTCGAATGCAATGGCGAATGGATGCTCGAGTCGATTGAGTCATTAAGGTACGAAATCCATATTTTTTCAAGTTCAATGTATATGTATATGTAGGTTATATCTAATTTCTTCAATTTATGGATTTCTATATATATCTGGACATATATACATTAAAAAGAAATTATATATATATATATATATAGAACTTTGGCAAACTATAGAAAATATATTTAGCAGCCTGTTATAAATTTAAAAATATATATTAAACAGGAAATAACTATATATAGTTAAGTTTGGAAAAGATAAATAAATAGAAATTTTAAAATATTGAAAGTTAATGTAAAATTAGTTTCTGAAACCGAGAAATTATTTTTAGTTTCATTTTAAAAAATAAATATACATGTATGTAGGAAACAGTACACAGTAAATACATACATACATAGATATATATATATATATATATATATATAGGATTTTGTGGGCGAGAATTCATTTAAAAAATTTGATTTTTTTTTGAATATAAGTTATTTCATAAGTACATATATGTATATATATAGTTTGGAAATAAAATAAGTACACATTTTAAATCTACTAGTTTAGCTTAAAATAATTTATTAAGGTAACTTATGTGGTTAATAAACTTATTTAAATTATTTAGTTACTAAAAGATATTTTAAAGGGAAAATTGGTTTAAACTAAATTATTAGTTGATCAAATTATTTAAAAAAGGAAATTAATTGTTTGATTAGTTCGAATATTAATAAAAATTATATAATTGTTTATACTAGGTCAAAAATATGAAATGGAACAAGCCGGTTTGGATTGGGATTGCAAAACAAAAGCAAATGTGAGATCTTCTCACTTACTTGGTTTGCCTGTTTAATTTAAATAGCTAGAATTTAAATTACTGATTGATTGTTTGGATGTGATAGTGTGTGTGTGTGTGTGTCTATATATATAAATATATATATATATATATATATATATATATATATTGAAGTGATTGATTTCCCGCATTATATAGCGGATGAGACCCTATGCGCCCCTCATAATAGTGTATGACCCCATATACCACGATATTCCACGTCGAAGTAGAATTGGTATTTTATTTTGTGCTAACATCTGTGGATGTAGGGAAACAGGTTGGAGGGATCCAACCGTATTCCTCAAATATTTGAATTTATTTCATATGCTGTGATATGATTTATTTATAATCTATGATTGATTATATTGGTAATAGAAGTTATTGAAGGTTGTGGGTTGGTCGAATATATTCTGGTATTTTTAAAATACCAGAAATATAAAAATTAGATTTTTGGAAGGAAATTGAAATAGAGAATTTTAAGTAAGATAATTTTAGAGAATTGGATAAATTAAAAGAAGGGATTTGAAAAAGGATAATAGTTGATTTTTGAAATCCTATCGAATAAAATTCCAAGTACGGGGAAAAGATTTTAATAAATGGATTTTGAACAGTATTGTTTAAAGTTGAAGAATTCATTTAAATTCGAATTTTAAATGGTTTGGGAGAAAGAAAGGGTAGAATTTTGAATGCAATTGATATTCAGTTTAAATAAGATTTTAAACCATAAATAAGAAGTAAATATGGAGTTGATGGGTTTTGGAATAAATCTGGGAAAGTAAAAGAATTTATTTTAAAATAGAGTTGATTTTGGGAATCGATTTGAAAATGGATTAGATGTTTGAAACTATGTTTTAATAGAAGAATGAGACTTTGAAATTTATAAACGGGGTTTATAAATAAAGTAAAATATTTATCAGAGGAAAATTTGGAAGTATAAATTCAGGATGGGAATTTATAAAGAAATAAGTAGTTTGTTTTAAAAATAAATAGTGGTTTATTTTTAAAGGTGTGAAAGAAAAGTGTATTTCTCTGAAAAGCGAAGTACGTTTTCAAAACAGATTCTTATGTATAATTTGGAAGTTTTAAAGTTATTTTTAAATGAAAGTTTTTGAATAACTATTTATTAAATTGTTTAAATTTTAAAGATAAATACTTTATTAAATTAGTTATAGCAGTAATTATTTTAAAAGGCTATTTGGTATTATGATTTAAAAAGATAATTATCAATATCTATATTTTATAAAGCAGTTTTATTTTAAATATAGTTTGACTAAATTTTTATTTGGAAAACTTGTATAGAATTCAATAACCTTTATTTTTAAATTTGTTTTAGCTTAAGTTTTACATGAACTGTTATTAATAAATTTCATAGCTGGTATGTAACATACCAAAATTTATCAATTTAAAATTGGTAAATGTTGAACTTTTATAATAAAATTTGAAGTTTTTTAAAATAAATAAATAAATGATGATTTAAATGAATAAGGATTTCAAATTTCTTTTAAGTTTAAAAAATTTGAAATATTAAAAGTTTTTAAAATCATTTGAATTTAACTTTTATTCATATATGTAAATATATATATGTATGTGTGCATACATGGGTAGATTTGAATATTGAATTTGATTTTTTTTAATTTGAATTTAAATATTAAAATAAATGTTTTTAGTAAAATAATATGCAGAGAATTATTTAATATGTATTTAAAAAAAAGTTCAAAACCATTCTCTTTTTAATAATATGCATTTATATAAAGTTAATATTCGTTAATAGGAAACTGTAAGTATAAATACAATTTAAATAATGCAAATTATTAGGTTAATAAAATAAGAATTTTTTTATTACAAGTGTTAAAGTTAACAAGGACTATAGTGACAAATGTAATTCAAAGGAAGAAAGGAATTACAAGTGTCATTTGTATTATTTCTTTTACTTAATAAAGTTATAGAGAAATAAAATAGGATTTTACGAGTAATTTATCTTCTTCTTTTTTTCATTTCAAAAGAAAATTCTGTTAAATCTTCACATCAAAAAAAGAAGAAGAAATCATCAACAAACAAACACAATTCCTCAACAATTGAAACCAGAAAAGATTTCCAGAAAAATTCTGTTAAATCTGTAACAACCTTCCTCTTAATATCTCAAGCTAAAGGAAGGGTAATTCCAATCTTCAACCAACATTACAGAATCAAGCAAGAGCTTCAAATATTCAGGAAAGTTCAGGAATCAATTTAAAAGGAAAAAAACAACAGCAAACACAAAGCTTAAAGAGTGCAGGCCACAAATTTCTTATCCTGTTCAGAAAAAAAAAGTACTGTAAGTAATTTAAATTTTAAACTTTTGTTTAAAGATTGAGTGAGAAAATTCCATCAGAACTTAAGCAAGTTCACACAAAATTTGCTGCAGATAACAATTCAAAAAGAAATCAAGCTAAGAAGAAGGAAAAGAGAAAAAGAAGAGTTCCAGATTTTTAAATTGAAAACAGGAAATTGTCTCCGCTATAAAAAAATGGTGAGTAAACTTTTCCAGAAACTTGATTATTATCTGATTGATTGAATACGTGATGTTTGCAAGTTGAATATGGTTTGCATGCAACAAAAATTTGTGAATGAATTGTGCATTTCCCTATACATATTGACAACCCTGTTCTAGTTATAGGTTCTCTTTTTTTTATGAAACCTGTCAAGAATCAAAATTCTTTGATTCTAGCTGTATAAGACTTTAAGTATCAGAGAAAAAATGTGTTAAATTCATTTAAATTGAAAGTTTAAACATTTAAAAAGATATTACTCAGGATTTAGAACCTGGAACAAAAGGAAAACACAGTGACAATGTAAAATATGTAAAAATTCAAACTTCTTAAATTTAAATTTCAAATATACTATCTGGAAGCTTATCAAAAATAATGATTTTTGAAAGTCAAATCAAATTTTTTAAGCAAGTATTCATTTAGTAAAGTAATGATGATCATATTCGAATTTCTGGGCAAATTCTGATGATTAGCAACATAGTTCATCGGGCGATCTTGGGTGAAGCTTGCTGGGGGGGTAGGGAAGCTTGAGAAAAAAGCTTAGGGATTTTTTAAATCATTATGGAATGAAGATGAGATCAAATTAGGGTTTTACCCCTTTTTTCTGCATCGATCAGTAATTGGCAAAAATTGTCCTCTTGGGTGCATCGGACTAGGTGAGACCGGGTGGTGGAGAGGCATGGTTGACATGGGAAGCTCGTGATGGAGATAGGCTGCCTCTGGTGATGTTTGGCGTCGGCGCGAAGCGAATTTTCCCAATGGCGTTCTAATGGGTTTGGGGACGAAGGACCCAAATTTCTCGTTTTTGAATTTTCTTCAAAATTTGGTTACTGGAGTGTTTTAGGAATGCACGACGACTCGTGGGTTGCCGCAGCACCCACCAGCGACGGCAAAGGTGGCTGTGCACGTGTACGTGCTCATTTGCATGCCAGTTGAGAACAATGGGGAAGACATGGGAGAACTCAAAGCAATACACGAGGGAAATGGTTGGAAACTCGAAGGTGTGCTCATGTCAAATAAGCATGGTATCGGGTTTGGTTTTTATATCTAACGAAATTTTGAAAAAAAGTGTCACACGGGTTAAATTTTGAAAGTTTTGAAGCAAGTAGTAGGAATTTCCAGGGAAGACTCGAAGTGGTTATCGTGAATGCTCGGGTTTCTTTTGTTTGACTCCGATCTGTAGTGGTTAAGCTACAGTTTTTAAGAAAATTTGTTTCTAGGGTTTCAAAGTTTATATTAAGTTGAAAATGAACCAGATTTAAGTTTGGAAAGTATTTCCTGGTTTAAAATTTTTAACTAATAAAGGTAAATGTTTTAACTAAGTTTAATAAAGAAATTTAATCAAGTTCAAATGTATTAAGTTTAAAGATATATTTAAATTAAGTTTCGAAAGGGATGAGATTTTTATTAAATTTATTAAACAAGATTGATCAAGTTTTCCCAATATTTGAAATACTAAAAATTTAATGTTCAACTCGTTTTGTTTTAAATAAATCATATCTTTCTAATTATAAAATTGATTACTAAATGTTTTCTAATAAATTTTATGATGTAATTAAATTTAACCTTATTAAATGTATTTATCTTTAATAAATTGGGGTTATGATTAATTAAGATAATTAATTTGGGAAGTTAATTTAAAGAATCATTTAATGAAAATAATTATGTGATTAATTGGTTTAAATCTCACGATCGATTCATCTTAGTTGTATATGATTGATAACTATTGTATGATGTGTATTGATTGATATCCCCGATTGTAACTGTGATGATATGTGATATGAATTGCTTTATGCCAAACTATGATATCTATGATGAATATACTTCTGTGTGAATGTGAAAACCCTTTGGCCGTAAAACGGCTTTTGAATTTCGATGCGACAGGGAGTCAGATTCCAGTTGGATATCTGAAACCCACATCGAACCTGTGAATCTTTGTGAATGACATATCCACATGTTTTAAAAATTGACGCTCACTATTCGGATTAGCCGGGAAAGGACCTTTGTGTCATATAACCCATTTCGAATAGTGATTCGACAAATGGAGAGCAATTGAAGATCGGTGGTGAAGATTGGGTGTCTTCGAAAATGATAGGATAACTTATTGATTGTCTCTGCACCGAGTTGCTTCGATATAGGGATTCCCTAAGTGATGGGAATTCCGATCGCGATTGTGGACGCCCTGATTTGCAAGGGCTTCTTCCTTTATTGGACGAAGTGCCTTCCGTTCTGTTCGAACCCGGAACAGACTTGTATGGTCATGTGTCTAACATTACACTTTGAGATATAAAGCCGATTTCTTTCAAATACATATCTGTTGGTGGAGGAGAATTTATTCTCTTAGCTTAACACCCTTCTCTGAGACGTACGAGCTCAGAGGTTATGAAGTTGAAGGTTATCAGCAATAAACTCCTAATTTGGTAGTGTGGCACGCTAAGTGCTGCTGTGTATTGATAATCAATTTTTGATCATTAAATGATCGAAGCATGGCTTTGTGAAAAAGCGTAGCTTTGTGGACGAGGCTTCGTCGAACCTCACAACCTGGTTATGGTTGAAACAGGAATCTTGGCAGCAAGGTTATTTGGGGGTAGCGCCCCCTGAGGGTATGTCCATTTCCTTCTGGATTATAAGTGGTATCAGAGCTAAAGGTTGAGTAAGAACTTTAGCTACGGAGTATAACACATTTGATGGCTCATTAGAGATAGGGTGAAGTATACCCTAGAATGAGTATAAACCGAAAGACCGAAACCCTACAAATTTCTTGGTCTATTCCTTTTGAACTGTTGATGTTTCCTAAGATATCTTGTCTGTATGCCTAAATAAAGTTTTCTTGCTATTTACAAATAGTAAGAATGAAGGGAAGAAGAGGACAAGGTAAGGAACGGGGAAATACCATCGCAACTAGTCAAGTACCTGTAATTGTAACTGTGCCAACTCAATCTCAGCCGAATCTGGCTGATCTGTGTAAAAGTTTCTCAAGGCTTGGTGGAAAGCCGTTTACTGGCAAGGAATCAGTTGTAGAAGCCCAATCCTGAATCCGATCTTGTGAAAGAATTCTTAAAGGATTGAAGTTGGAAGACGATCAAAAGCGACTAATAGCTTCTTGGAAACTCCAAAAGGAAGTGTCAGCTTGGTGGGAGACAGTTACTACGGATGAGTCAGAAGATAAGTCTACTTGGAGATGATTTAAAGAAGTGTTTGAGCTGTGATACGTTCCATTTGCTGGTATCTCTCGAATGTACCAGGAGTTCCTAGATTTGAAGCAAGGAAGTTTATCATTTGAAGAATACTTGAATAAATTCAATGAATTGTCTCGATTTGGTCCGGAGCTAGTGAGTTCACCCTTGAAGAAAAATTAAAGATTCATACGGGGAATGAATAAGGAGTATCACGAAAGGATGACAGTCCACTTTAAAGAATCTTTTTCGGACTTGATTGATATGAGTTATCGATATGCTACTCTAGATATGCAGAAAATTCCGGAAGGGAAGGGAAGTTCAAGTAGTTCAAATTGGAAGAAAAGAAAATTCGAAGGAAAGAGGCCAGTTCAAGGCAAGGAGAATAAGAGGAGTAATCAAGAGAATTCAGTTAGAAATGTTACTTATTATAACTTTCGGGAGAAAGGCTATTTAGTAAATGATTATGAGAAGCCAAAGAAACAAATTAAGAAAAATCAACTTGTAAAGACAAGTCGAAGATCCAAGGAATGCTATTGTTGTCACCAGCCAGGGCATGGAGTTAAGAATTGCCCGAAAAAGAAACAAGCACAAATAGCGAAAGTGTGCACAATAAAAGAAGACCCCTTAACTTCTAAAGCGAATGATGGAAAGGGAGTTGTGGAGGGTAACCTTATGGTTGGTGAAAGAGTTGTTAGAGTTTTATTCGACACGGGAGCTTCACATAGCTTTATCTCCCAACAGATCGTGGACGAATTAAAACTTAAACTCAAGTTTGTCGATGAGCCTATTTGTGTGAAGAATCCAATAGGTGGTCCTGCAAATCTTTGTCTATATTGTAGGAGGGAGCCTATCTCTTATTCTGGCCATAAATTTCCTATTAACCTTTATGTTCTCGACTTTAATGAATTTGAATTCCTACTCGAGATGAATTGGTTATCGAGATACGAAGCCAAGTTAGATTGCAGCAATCGAACGATTCTAGTCAAAACTAAACATGGAGATTCTATTGAAATTTCTTGTGAAGACACTAGTCCGAAAAGGGATAAACTGATGTATACATTGGGATATCCAGAACCTAGTCTGGAGTCTATTCCTATTGTCCAGCATTTTTCCGATGTATTTAAAGAAGTAGAATCTTTACCCCCACGTAGAGAGATTGAATTCAGAATTGACTTAATTCCGAATGCTCGCTCTGTCGTTCATGCTAGTCGTAGGATGGCACCACGGGAAAGAATTGAATTAGTCAATCAAACTCAAGATTTATTAAAGAAAGTACTGATTCATCCTAGTGTTTCTGAATAGGGTTCAGCAGTAGTATTTGTTGCTAAATCCAATGGATCGTGACAAGTGTAGCAACTGAGATGACCCGACTTCCTATCTCCAGGAAGACGCATCTCTAATGAAGAAAGAAAGGGATAGAAGAAGAAGAGAAAGAGAAAGAAGAAACACAACAACAACAACAAACAACTCACAGCGGAACGAATGAAATATAATATATCACATAAAATATTACATAGTATCATATTACATCAGAGTACACAACTTAAACCACACATATTAGACAGTTACAATCATCTGTCTAACTATACAACTCAAGTACAACAGATACAAATACCAAACAACACAGCGGAATCATAATATATCTACACATGAAAGCCTCCTGCTCCATAACTCCTCCAGAATTCGTCAAGCAAACCTGAATCACTTGACTACTCATACATGATATGAGTACCCAAGAGTTTAATAAAACAGAAAATAAACACTCAGGTCAGAAAGGGGTCTGGTGTGAGTAAACGGGTTAAAATTGCTTAACTTTAGAAAATCCTTTGAAAAGAAAAGGTATCACGTAAGACTTCCACACATAAACATGGAAAAGTTTTTACCTTACGCTAACCAAAACATTTGATAGGAAATTCAGTGATATTATAATAG
This sequence comes from Allium cepa, assembly GCA_030765085.1. NCBI lineage: Eukaryota > Viridiplantae > Streptophyta > Magnoliopsida > Asparagales > Amaryllidaceae > Allium > Allium cepa. Next base: position 418,310,614 of record CM060937.1, on the reverse strand, counting down.
TGTCTAGAATTTTCAAGTAAATAAGAAATAGCCGAATTTGTTACATCTATTAAATTCCAGCTACTAGCCACAAAAGTGGGTAATACAAACAAAACCGTAGGGTCTCGTAGGAAGAATGGGTTTCCATCAATGGCAGGGCTACTGGGGTACCATCCGTCACAGTACGTGGCCTAGATCAACATACCGAGGAGTACGCCCGCTCCCCTGCAACACAAGGCCGGAACCATTCCTTACTGAACAGTCCCGAACAAGACCACCCCGTGGTTGGCGCAACCAACCACACACTAAGCCGAAATAGAAAGGGACCTCTAGACAGGGGTAAATCTCACTCTTCAGTGGGGGCTACCCACGAAGCCTTGCTGCATGTCCCCTATTTTAGACATTCCCGTTTGATGAGGCTTGAGGTTGCGATTACCTTTATACAACACATCTATCTTAGAATGCTCATCGTCCACCTGACAATGTTCTGAAAGCATTCAATCCATACAAGTTCGTTCTGGCCGAAGGCACTATCTCGTTGCATGCATTTTGTAATCACCCTCAGATTCAACAACCATAGCCCTTGCACTCTAAATCACCATCTCGAATCTATAAGTACCATTCTGTCAAACTCATTACGGAATCAACCATAGAGTTAAACTGACGTATAGTTCTTACACCTCGAATCTTCACTTGTACTCCACTTGGATTCACGACCTAACGTTTAATTGAAAAAAAGAAGAAGAAATCATCAAGAAACAAACACAATTCCTTAACAATTGAAACCAGAAAAGATTTCCAGAAAAATTCTGTTAAATCTGTAACAACCTTCCTCTTAATATCTCAAGCCAAAGGAAGGATAATTCCAATCTTCAACCAACATTACAGAATCAAGCAAGAGTTTCAAAGATTTAGGAAAGTTTAGGAATCAATTTAAAAGAAAAAAAACAACAGCAAACACAAAGCTTAAAGAGTGCAAGCCACAAATTTCTTCCCCTGTTCAAAAAAAAGTACTGTAAGTAATTTAAATTTTAAATTTTTGTTAAAAGATTGAGTGAGCAAATTCCATCAGAACTTAAGCAAGTTCACACAAAATTTGATGTAGATAACAATTAAAAAAGAAATCAAGCTAAGAAGAAGGAAAAGAAAAAAAGAAGAGTTCCAGATTTTTAAATTGAAAACAGGAAATTGTCTCTCCTATAAAAAAAGGTGAGTAAACTTTTCCAGAAACTTGATTATTATCTGATTGATTGAATACGTGATGTATGCAAGTTGAATATGGTTTGCATGCAACAAAAATTTGTGAATGAATAGTGCATTTCTCTGTGCATGTTGACAACCCTATTCTAGTTACAGGTTTTCTTTTTCTTATGAAACCTGTCAAGAAACCAAGTTCTTTGATTCTAGTTGTGTAAGACTTTAAGTGTCAGAGAAAAAATGTGTTAAATTCATTTAAATTGAAAGTTTAAACATTTAAAAAGATATTACTCAGGATTTAGAACCAGGAACAAAAGGAAAACACAGTGACAATGTAAAATATGTAAAAATTCAAACTTTGTAAATTTAAATTTCAAATATACTATCTGGAAGCTTATCAAAAGTAATGATTTTTGAAAGTCAAATCAAATTTTTTAAGCAAGTATTCATTTAGTACAGTAATGATGATCATATTCGAATTTCTGGGAAAATTCTGATGATTAGCAACATAGTTCATCGGCCGATCTTGGGTGAAGCTTGATGGGGGGTAGGGAAGCTTGAGAAAAATGCTCAGGGATTTTTTAAATCATTGTGGAATGAAGACGAGATCAAATTAGGGTTTTACCCCTTGTTTCTGCATCGATCGGTAATTGGCAAAAATTGTCGTCTTGGGTGCATCGGACTAGGTGAGACCGGGTGGTGGAGAGGCATGGTTGGCATAGGAAGCTCGTGAGGGAGATAGGCTGCCTCTGGTGATCTTTGGCGTCGGCGCAAAGCGAATTTTCCCAATGGCATTCTGATGGGTTTGGGGACGAAGGACCCAAATTTCTCGTTTTTTAATTTTCTTCAAAATTTTGGTTACTGGAGTGTTTTAGGAATGCACGGCGACTCGTGGGTGGCCACAGCACCCACCAACGACGGCGAAGGTGGCCGTGCACGTGTACGTGCTCATTTGCGTGTCAGTTGAGAACATTGGGGAAGACAGGGGAGAACTCGAAGCAATACTCGAGGGAAATGGGTGGAAACTCGAAGGTGTTCTCGTGTCAAATAAGCATGGTATCGGGTTTGGTTTTTATATCTAACAAAATTTTGAAAAAAAGTGTCACACGGGTTAAATTTTGAAAGTCTCGAAGCAAGTAGGAGGAAATTCCGGGAAAGACTTGAAGTGGTTATCGTGAATGCTCAGGTTTCTTTTGTTTGACTCGGATCTGTAGTGGTTAAGCTATAGTTTTTAAGAAAATTTGTTTCTAGGGTTTCAAAGTTTATATTAAGTTGAAAATGAACCAGATTTAAGTTTGGAAAGTATTTCCTGGTTTAAAATTTTTAACTAATAAAGGTAAATGTTTTAACTAAGTTTAATAAAGAAATTTAATCAAGTTCAAATGTATTAAGTTTAAAGATATATTTAAATTAAGTTTCGAAAGGGATGAGATTTTTATTAAATTTATTAAACAAGATTGATCATGTTTTCCCAGTATTTTAAATACTAAATATTTATTGTTCAACTCATTTTATTTTAAATAAATCATATCTTTCTAATTATAAAATTGATTACTAAATGTTTTCTAATAAATTTTATGACGTAATTAAATTTAACTTTATTAAATGTATTTATCTTTAATAAATTGGGGTTATGATTAATTAAGATAATTAATTTGGGAAGTTAATTAAAGGAATCATTTAATGAAACTAATTATGTGATTAATTGGTTTAAATCTCACGATCGATTCATCTTAGTTGTATATGATTGATAACTATTGTATGATGTGTATTGATTGATATCCGTGATGGTAACTATGATGATATGTGATATGAATTGCTTTATGCCAAACTATGATATCTATGATGAATATACTTTTGTGTGAATGTGAAAAACCTTTGGCCGTAAAACGACTTTTGAATTTCGACGCGACAGGGAGTCGGATTCCAGTTGGATATCCGAAATCCACATCGAACCTGTGAATCTTTGTGAATGACATATCCACATGTTTTAAAAATTGACGCTCACTATTCAGACTAGCCGGGAAAGGACCTTTGTGTCATATAACCCATTCCGAATAGTGATTCGACGAATGTAGAGCAATTGAAGACCGGTGGTGAAGACCGGTTGTCTTCGAAAACGATAGGATAACTTATCGATTATCTCTACATCGAGTTGCTCCCGTATAGGGATTCCCTGAGTGATGGGAAGTCCGATCGTGATTGTGGACGCCCGGATTTGCAAGGGCTTCTTCCTTTATTGGACGAAGTGCCTTCCGTTCTGTTCGAAACCGGAACAGACTTGTTTGGTCGTGTGTCTGACATTACACTTTGAGATATAAAGCCGATTTCTTTCAAATACATATCTGTTGGTGGCGGAGAATTTATCCTCTTAGCTTAACACCCTTATCTGAGACGTACGAGCTCAGAGGTTATGTAGTTGAAGGTTATCAGCAATATACTCCCAATTTGGTAGTGTGGCACGCTAAGTGCTGCCGTGTATTGATGATCATTTTTTGATCATTAAATGATCGAAGGATGGCTTTATGAAAAATCAGCTTTGTGGATGAGGCTTCGTCGAACCTCCCAACCCGGTTATGGTCGAAACAGGAATCGTGGCAGCAAGGTTATTTGGGGGTAGCACCCCCTGAGGATATGTCCATTTCCTTATGGATTATAAGTGGTATCAGAGCTAATGGTTGAGTAAGAACTTTAGCTATGGAGTATAACACATTTGATAGCTCATTAGAGGTAGGGCGAAGTATACCCTCGAATGAGTATAAACCGAAAGGCCGAAACCCTACAAATTTCTTGGTCTATTCCTTTTGAACTGTTGATGTTTCCTAAGATATCTTGTCCGTATGCCTAAATAAAGTTTTCTTGCTATTTACAAATAGTAAGAATGAAGGGAATAATAGGACAAGGTAGGGAACGGGGAAATACCATCGCAACTGGTCAAGTCCTTGTAATTGCAACTGTGCCTACTCAATCTCAGCCGAATCTGGCTGATATGTGTAAAAGTTACTCGAGGCTTGGTGGAAACCCGTTTACTGGCAAGGAATCAGTTGTAGAAGCCCTAGATTGGATCCGATCTTGTGAAAGAATTTTTAAAGGATTGAAGTTGGAAGACGATCAAAAGCGACTAATAGCTTGTTGGCAACTCTAAAAGGAAGCGTCGGCTTGGTGGGAGATAGTTACTATGAATGAGTCAGAAGATAAGTCTACTTGGAGATGATTTAAAGAGGTGTTTGAGCAACGATACGTTCCATCTGCTGGTATCTCTCGAATGTACCAGGAGTTCCTAGATTTGAAGCAAGGAAGTTTATCATTTGAAGAATACTTGAATAAATTCAATGAATTGTCTCGATTTGGTCCGGAGCTAGTGAGTTCACCCTTGAAGAAAAATGAAAGATTCATACGGGGAATGAATAAGGAGTATCACGAAAGGATGACAGTCCACATTAAATAACCTTTTTCGGACTTGATTGATATGAGTTATCGATATGCTACTCTAGATATGCAGAAAATTCTGAAAGGGAAGGGAAGTTCAAGTAGTTCAAATTGGAAGAAAAGAAAATTCGAAGGAAAGAGGCCAGTTCAAGGCAAGGAGAAGAAGAGGAGTAATCAAGAGAATTCAGTTAGAAATGTTGCTTTTTATAACTTTCGGGAGAAAGGCCATTTAGTAAATGATTATGAGAAGCCAAAGAAACAAATTAAGAAAAATCAACTTGTAAAGACAAGTCGAAGATCCAAGGAATGCTATTGTTGTCACCAGCCAAGGCATGGAGTTAAGAATTGCCCGAAAAAGAAACAAGCACAAATAGCGAAAGTGTGCACAATAAAAGATAACCCCTCAACTTCTAAGGCGAATAATGGAAAGGGAGTTTTGGAGGGTAACCTTATTATTGGTGAAAGAGTTGTTAGAGTTTTATTCGACACGGGAGCTTCACATAGCTTTATCTCCCAACAGATCGTGGACGAATTAAAATTTAAACTCAAGTTTGTCGATGAGCCTATTTGTGTGAAGAATCTAGTAGGTGGTCCTGCAAATCTTTGTCTATATTGTAGGAGGGTGCCTATCTCTTATTCTGGCTAAAAATTTCCCATTAACCTTTATGTTCTCGACTATAATGAATTTGAAATCCTACTCGGGATGAATTGGTTATCGAGATACGAAGCCAAGTTAGATTGAAGCAATCGAACGATTCTAGTCAAAACTAAACATGGAGATTCTGTTGAAATTCTTGTGGAGACCATAGTCCGAAAAGGGATAAATTGATGTATACGTTGGGATGCCAGAACCTAGTCTGGAGTATATTCCTATTGTCCAGCATTTTTCCGATGTATTCAAAGAAGTAGAATCTTTACCCCCACGTAGTGTGATTGAATTCAGAATTGACTATGCTCGCCCTGTCGTTCATGCTAGTCGCAGGATAGCACCACGGGAAAGAATTGAATTAGTCAATCAAACTCAAGATTTATTAAAGAAAGGACTGATTTGTCCTAGTGTTTCTGAATGGGATTCAGCAGTAGTATTTGTTGCTAAATCCGATGGGTCGTGACATGGTATTTTAAATTAAGTGTTTTAAATAGTTTTTTTATTTTAAGTATTTTAAAGTATATGTAGTTTGATAAAGCGATTTAAATTATTTTAAAATCCAAAGCATTTAGTCTTGGCAAATTTTCAATGGAAATAAACAATGTTCGGGAATTTATTTCCGCAAGAGAAAAGTAGTTTGAAAATTGTTTTCAAAGGATTGAAGTGTGAAAATATATCTTGCAAAGATATTTTGAAATAAATTATTTGATGAAATTATTTAAATCTGATGGTTGTCTGTGGATGTTGTTTGATAGTTAAATAACTGACTATCAATATAAACAATGTAGGAAATTATTAAGGCTTGATGGTTGTATTGAACGTTGTTTGACAGTTAAATAATGACTATCAATATTGGCCTTTAAGACGGCACTTGATTATTTTTTTAAAATAAGCATTATTCTTTTAAGCCGGGGGGAGGACATTATGTCATAAAACCCATTCTGAATAATGATATGACGAAATGGGATTGCATTTGAAGACGGTGGTTGAAGACCGGGTATTTTCAAAAACGAAAGGATTACCCGTCGATTGTCTCTGCGCTGAGTTGCTCCGGTACAGAGATTACCCTATGTGATAGGGAGTCCGGACATGATTAGAGGGTATCCGGATTTGCAAGGACTTTTTTCCTTAATTGGAGGAAGTGCCTTCGGTTCCATTCAAACCTTGGATGGACTTGTATGGATGTACGTCTGACATTACACTTTGAGGTATAAAGCTGGTTTCTATCAAATACATTTCTATTTGGTGGTGAAGAATTTATTCTCTTAGCTTAACACCCTTCTCTGAGACATGTTAGTCCGTGAGATGATGGTTTTGATGACAACAACCTTAGAATAGATTATAAAATATAAATAATAACATTATAAGTTTAGATATATATGTATATGCAGGATTTAACCATGCAGGTACTAAGAATGAAGACTGTACAGTATAGAGATTCAAGATATCAAGATAAAATATCAAGATAGAAGACTCATGAGTATCGAGACTATCAAGAGTTCAAGATTTCAAGGATAAGTATTTTTTATTATTATTAGGAATTTTTGTTAAAACTCGTAGAAAAGCACTGCATCTTAAAATCCAATTTATTCGTGGAATGGAATCCACTTCGAGCCCGTTAAAGGGATGGAACCCTAAGTTGGATGGAACCTACGAAAAATCTAGTCGAACATTGTTTTGTATCCGCTAACTTTTATTCAAAATGATTTTTCAAAATTATATCCTGTTTTCAAAATGTTTTCAAAAGTTTCCTTTTAAAAGATTCAAAACCCTCGATCCTTATTTTAAATAATTTTAGCCTCAAAAACATCTTTATTTTCAAAGTCAAATTACTCCTGATTTTAAACTGTTTTTTAAATAAAATATTTAACTTTTAAATATTTATACTTAGATTTATCTATAAAATTATAGTTAAAATATATATATATATTATTCTTTATATTTACTTATGAATTTTAACTACAGTCAAGTATATTTATAAAGTTTAAAATAGTTTTTATATAAGATAAAGGTTATTTTCAAAGAAAATCAAAAACACCAGAAAATCCTTTGGGATGTCGACACGCCTAGCATGACCATGTCGACATGGTGACAGTTTGATTCAAAAATTCAAATTTCAAAAGAAGTGTCTATTTGCCATAACTCTTCATGAATGGTCATGGCTGTTGTTCTTCTATAAATAGGGGTCAGTTTCAATGAATTTTTAATATATTTTTCTAGTTTTCACTCCTCTTCTTCTTCCTCATTTCTTAATACATATTCTTATCATTACTTTGCCGAAATCAACATTGAATCATACTCGATTATTCTAGTTTGATTCTCTATCACTATCTCCACAAGATTCTCGGTGCTATTTAGAGTTATAGACTTCTTTTTAATCTACTAAGCGAGAAAAGGTGTGATTGTAGCCTTGGAAATTAATCAAAAGGGAAAAGGTGTGATCGTAGCCTTGGTAAATCAATTAGGTAAACTTGTGGCTCAGAAATCAAGTATCTCTACCAAGAGGATCGAAATTCTAGAGGGTGTACCTCGTAGCCTTAAAACCGAGGGTGTAATTGTACAATTGCTTTTGAAAGAAAATCTGTACCTATGTTGCGGGACTGGATGTAGGGTAACTCCGAACCAGTATAAAATCCGGTGTGTTCTTTCCTTTACTGCTTTTACTTTATTTCTGCATCTGTGATTGTTTCTGTGATCATATCTGTGTCTGTATATTGCATACTTTTGTGTCTAAACTAACATAAATTAAAAAGATTTAGTAATTCTTTATGAACACTATTCACCCCCCTAGTGTTAATCTTAGCCTTAAGATCCGTAATCCGCATTTCTCACAACTGGTATCAGAGCAAGGTTTTCAAAGTTTTCATAATCTGAATTTTGAAAAAAAAATTAATATGGCTATTTTTCAAGATTTTATTAGCACTATTTTCGTATGAATATGTCACAGAATCATCATGATATTTTTGTTTAAAACCATATTTAATTATTTTGAAAAACAACTTGATTCTTTAAAACGTTGTATTGTTTTTCAAGAGAAGAATTATGTCTAATGACTGTTGGTTAAAAGATACCAGATAATCATTCATCGATCAAGAAGAACAAATGGATATTTAGTGGAAATCGACAAAGAAATGGATACCATATCAATTCAAAACTTTTGGTTCTCATCTACAACTTGATTTGATACTGCACTTCTCTCCATTTTCTTCGCAATGCCACTGGTTTCGTGCGAATCCGTCAAGAAATGACCAAGTTGTGGTCAAATGAAGTTTTGGTGAATAAAGAGAAAAGGAAGGCAAAACTGTCAAAGGTATCCTTCAAACTGCGTACAAAGATTTGAATATTTTGTTCCCACTCCTTTTCAAATTGTAGTTCTTGTTCTCACGGTCGTTTTGATGGGTGGATCAATAAATTCCGATCAAAATTGAGTGAAATATGACAGTTTGAAGTTGGCTATCCAAAACTGAAAAACTGTGAACAGGATCTTCTACATTTCTTCTATTGTTCGGCCTGTTGCATCACAATACCATCCAAATTCGACACCAATCTATTACTTGATCGTAGCCCTTGCCTTCCTCTTCGATTTGCCGCTAGTTTCATCCAATTCCGTTAAGAAACGAAGGAGATATGCCCTCTAGAAGTTTGATAGTATATAGAAAAACGGAAAGAAGAAGAAGAAGAACAATTAAAATGAAAAGTGGTGACCGTTGGGCCTATTTATAGTGGTCGAAGTGTCCACTCATTCAAAATTCAAATTCAAAGTTTTGGCGCCAAGTTGGTCAATCTACTAAATCATCTATGTCTTTCTCATACGGCCTCCAAATTCAGCAAATGAATATACTACGATGATCAGAAAAACAAGCCCGTCGCAATAGAGCAGATCTCGTCATCAAATTCTGAAAGATATAAATGTGTGACTCACGACAATGGAAGAACAACAAAGTTAGAAAGAAGGAGTGCAAAAATTGGTACGCTTACTATTATTTCATCCTTATTGTTGCATTTAGGAATATATATATATATATATATATATATATATATATATATATGCATTTAGTTAGGTATAGAAATTTATCTCTTTTATAAGTTTTGATATATTGGTCCATATATCAACACACCATAGTATAAATATCGATGTACAAGCATAATTTTTTTTAAAAGTCTTTTAAAATGTGTTTTCTTTCAAATAAAATCTACAACTAATTTATTACAACTATACTAAGTAGAAAAGCATACCTTCATTCATGATTTCAACTTTTCTAATGTTATTTTTACTTCTAATACTCTATTTCTTTTAAGATACTAATCTATATCATTAATAAATTAATAGAATGAATTTAGAATGTTAGAATAAGGCTCAATTTATATATTTCTTCAATAAATAAGATAGCACCACATCACATGACCGAAATTTTAGATAGCATTTCTAAAATGCTTCTTTTCTTCTGTAATGTTTTGTAAGAGCTGCAAATTCGTTTTTATAGCATTTCTATGCTTTGAAACGCTGTAGAGTTTCAGAAACTTTACACGGCATTTGGTAAAATCTATAGTTTCAGTTTTATAAAGTTTCGAATTTTTTTACAACAAAAACTTTTTATAGCATTCTTTAAATACTATTTTTTTTCTTTATGAAACTTTAAACTATGTAAAAATAATATTTAAATTAAGAATTTTTCTCTATTCCTTTTAGAAGTTATTTTCTAACTTATATTGGAATATTTTAAAATAAATTTCATGTTTAAATATATTCTTTATAATTAATTAATTTTTTTTATAAAAATAGAGGCCTTAATATAACACATGTTTATTTTAGTTTTTCAATCTTTATCATTTTATTTAATATTTCATTATGATATTTTTTATGTTTAAACATGTTTCTAAATATTTTAATCAATAAAAATTTAATATAAAGGTTTAATTTACTAAGTTAAGTATTTTATAAACATGGAAGTATGGATTCTTAAAAATAAAAAAAATAAAAACAACCAAATTAAAATAATTATTTTAAATTAAATAAATAGGCTATTAATTTTTATAAAAATATATTTGATCATATATATATATATATATATATATATATATAGTTTAGGTCCATATTTCTTAGCAATTTAATTTTGATATTGAGTTTGATTACTACCTTTCATAAATATGTTATAATTTTAATATCATTTATTACCTTTAAACTCTTTTCTTTACTACTCTTTCAGTCTCATTCATTAGTTTCCTTAACTTAAGTCTAGTAATTGGTGTGTATTACCTTTGTTTGGTTGAAGTAATTTATAATAAATAATTTGATATATATATCTATATATATGCTTGTCAATTAGATATTACTTATACTCATGTTTATCTTATAATCTGGATGTCACTTACCGTAGTATATATATCATCATATCATTCTGCATATTATTATTTTTACTTCATTATCATTTTGTTTCATATTACATATCATTATGCATTCTATTTCATATCTCATTTTTACATCATAAAATACAATGCATATCATAATTATTTGCATCACAAGTTGCACTTCATTCTGCATATTATCTCATGCTACATTGCATATGTCATATATTTCATACTGCATTACAAACTACATATTGCATACATGTATACATAACGAATGTATTTTATTTAGGAGTTTGTAGTATTGTTTTATAATATAGGATTAATAGTTTTTGATTTGTTTGTTATGTTTTGATTGACTTGATTGACTTGTTTGACTTGATTGACTTGTTTGACTTGATTGATTTGTTTGACTTGTCTGACATGATTGGTTTTGATGAGTGTGTTGATTATACTTAATAAATAATTTATGTTCTTATATTTTTCTAACTATTATAAGTATTATAATAGATTCCTAGTTAGGATAGTTAGTAATTTAGGATTAAGTTTTAGTTTTTAGAGTTAAAGTGTTGATTATTTATGATAACACTGTCATTAGAATCACATATCATATAGTATTAGATTAAGGGGGACTTATATAGTTTGGAGTTAGTTTTTGTTGATGAAAGAGGGGGAGAAATATAAAATAGGGTAATTAGGCATAGATTGAGGGGGAGTAATTAGTTTTAGGGGGAGTTATTAAGATAGAAATAATATTTTATAAACAAAGGTTGTCATCATCAAAAAGGGGGAGATTGTTTGTCCGTGAGATGATGGTTTTGATGAAAACAAACTTAGAATAGATTATAAAATATAAATACTAACATTACAAGTTTAGATATATATGTATATGCAGGATTTAACCATGTAGGTACTAAGAATGAAGACTGTACAGTATAGAGATTCAAGATATCAAGATAAAATATCAAGATAGAAAACTCATGAGTATCGAAACTATCAAGAGTTCAAGATTTCAAGGATAAGTATTTTTTATTATTATTAGGAATTTTTGTTAAAACTCGTAGAAAAGCACTAGCATCTTAAAATCTAATTTATTCGTGGAATGGAATCCACTTCGAGCCCGTTAAAGGGATGGAACCCTAAGTAGGATGGAACCTACGAAAAATCTAGTGGAACATTGTTTTGTATCCGCTAACTTTTATTCAAAATGATTTTTCAAAATTATATCCTATTTTCAAAATGTTTTCAAAACTTTCCTTTCAAAAGATTCAAAACCCTCGATCCTTATTTTAAATAATTTTAGCCTCAAAAACATCTTTATTTTCAAAGTCAAATTACTCCTGATTTTAAACTATCTTTTTAAATAAAATATTTAACTTTTAAATATTTATACTTAGATTTAAATATAAAATTATAGTTAAAATCTATATATATTATTCTTTATATTTACTTATGAATTTTAACTATAGTCAAGTATATTTATAAAGTTTAAAATAGTTTTTATATAAGATAAAGGTTATTTTCAAAGAAAATCAAAAACACCAAAAAATCCTTTGGGATGTCGACATGCCTAGCATGACCATGTCGACATGGTGACAGTTTGATTCAAAAATTCAAATTTCAAAAGAAGTGTCTATTCGCCATAACTCTTCTTGAATGGTCATGGTTGTTGTTCTTCTATAAATAGGGGTCAGTTTCAACGAATTTTAAATATATTTTTCTGGTTTTCACTCCTCTTCTTCTTCCTCATTTCTTAATACATATTCTTATCATTACTCTGCCGAAATCAACATTGAATCATACTCGATTACTTCTAGTTTGATTCTCTACCACTATCTCTACAAGATTCTCAGTGCTATTCAGAGTTATAGACTTCTTTGTAATCTATTAAGCCAAAAAAGTTGTGATTGTAGGCTTGGAAATCAATCAAAAGGGAAAAGGTGTGATCGTAGCCTTGGTAAATCAATTGGATAAACTTGTGTCCCGGAAATCAAGTATCTCTACCAAGAGGATTGAAATTCTGGAGGGTGTACCTCGTAGCCTTGAAACCGAGGGTGTAATTGTACAATTGCTTTTGAAAGGAAATCCGTACTTGTGTTGCGGGACTGGATGCAGGGTAACTCCGAACTAGTATAAAATCTAGTGTGTTCTTTCCTTTACTGCTTTTATTTTATTTTTGCATCTGTGATTGTTTCTGTGATCGTATATGTGTCTGTATATTGCATACTTTTGTGTCTAAATTAACATAAATTAAAAATATTTAGTAATTCTTTATTAACACTTTTCACCCCCCCCCCCCCCTCTAGTATTAATCTTAGCCTTAAGATCTGTAATCTGCATTTCTCACAAGACGTACAAGCTTAGAGGTTATGTAGTTAATGGTTACTAGTGATATATTCCCAATTTGGTAATGTGGCATGCTATGTGTTCATCATTGGTTGATCGAAGCATGGCTTTTGTGAATATTATAGCTTTGTGGGACAAGACTTCGTCGGACCTCACATCCCGGAAATGGTCGAAACAAGAAAGGACGCAACAAGGTTATGGGGGTCACGCCCCTCATGGTATGTGCATTTCCTTCTGGATAAAAAGTAGTATTTGGTATGGAGCTAAGATATTTAACTTATGTGGATAAAGAAGTGGTATTCTGGTATGAAGCCCAGATTATTTTACTTATGTGGTTGTTGGTTGTTGAGGCACCTCGGTAAAGGTCGGTCTAGACCGAGGAATGGCATACTCATGACAGTTAGTTACCTAATTATAGAGTTAACCCGGCCTTCTATTGGTAGAGATCCGGTTAGACTCTCGGGACGTCTCTCCAGAGGCATACCCTTTAGATAAAGGAAGTTCCTTAGCCTTGACCATTTGTTGAAAATCCAAACAAAACAATACGAGCCTTTTACGATTGTAGTTATAGAACCTGCCACCACATGTGGTAGCTATAATAGGCATAATATAATGGTACCTATGCTGGCTAAGATTAATATCATACTTTCGAAATGTTTTCTGCACCATGCACTAATAATAATGTCAAAAGGATTTTCACGTATCAAGCATGGTTGACTACTATAAGGGGAAATCTCCCCCAAGTGTGTAATTGCATTGTGTGTGTGGAGGGAGGCCTTATGGTAGTTTCATTTTCCAAAAAGCATAGCGGATTTCTTTTTATTTATTTTTGTGCATATAACTGTTTAAAGATCTCACACCAGTCCCATGACTGACCTGGAGTTTATTGTTCCCTTTCTAAACTCTAGTTTCCCATAATATTCCACACGAGCAGTCTAGAGTCAGGTTATTAGTGGTTCTGGAGCAAGGTCAGGAAGTATGCTGTGGAGATCAGGAGACAAACTGGATGGTGAGATGTATCACTTATATTATGTATTATCTGCTGCGTATGGGTTGCTGCAAATTAAATTTCCATATGGGCAGGTTATCATAACTGCCAGTGTTGTGTCCTGTTGATGTTGTACTCTAATAATGTAATGTATAAACATATATAATTCTTTTGTTCTAAAGATTAGTCATTTATCTATTATATATTGTTCCGCTGTGGATGTGAGATTATGATATTGTTTCTATTTCTTCTTCTACTTTCTTCTTCTTTAACCCTAACGATTTGGTTTTCGGGCATTCGATTGTTTGGCATTTAATACGGTGGACGTATTGATGTCGACTTTCGGGCGTCGAAAAATCGGGTCATTACAGTGACAATCCTATTAATTATCTCATCTTCATCAATTTTATTATTAATTTTGACTCTCATCGAATGGTACATGAAGTGTTTCTTCGATTGTTTTACTTCTTTGATTGAAAATACGATAAGCTTTGCTTCGTTCCGAATATCCTATGAATATTCCTTCATCGGATTTTGGATTGAATTTACCAAGCTGATATGGTGTATGTTTTGTTAATGGTCGAATGGAGACACGATTCAAAACATAACAAGCTATTGCTACAGCTTCTACCAAAAAATGCTTTGGTAAAGTGCTTCCATTTAAAAGAGTCCTTGCACATTCGTATAAAGTTCTATTTTTCCTTTCTACAACTCCATTTTGTTGTGGTGTTCTAGAAAAAAAATGTTCTGTGAAATTCCTTTTTATTACAAAAATGTTTAAAATTTTCATTTTCAAATTCACCTCCATGATTACTTCTAATATTCTTAAAATTTTGAATTCTTTTAACAAATATTTTAAAATTTTCAAAAGTATCAAATTTATTTTTCATCAAGATTATATCTTGAAAAATCATCTACTATTACAAACACATATTTGTTATGATTAATAGGTAGAATTTGCATTGGTCCAAAAAGATCCTAATGCAATAATTCAAGTGGTTGTAATGTAGAAATGTTTTTCATTGATTTAAAAGATGATTTTTATAATTTTCCTAACTGACAAGCATCACAAACACTTTTTACTTTGAAATTCATTTTAGGTAAACCATTTACTAAATCATTTTGAGAAAGTTTACTAATAGCTTTAAAATTAATGTGACAAAATCTTTTGTGCCATAACCAAGGATCATTTTCTTTGGCTATTAAGCATATATTTGAATCATGAATGATTTTCATGTTTAAAACATACATATTTTTATCTCTATCACCTTCAAAAATTAGTTTTTTATTTTGATCACGAATGCTACACTTATTTTCAGAAAAAAATACATTGAAACCTTTGTCACAATGTTGCTGATACTAAGTAGATTATGTTTCAAATTCTTAACTAATAAAACATTTGTAATAAGAGGTAAATTATATGTACCGTTATTGCTCACATCGCCTTTGCCGATGATGTATCCTTTGAAATTATCTCCAAAGTTGACAAACCCTCCATCTGAGTAGATAACGTTAGTCAACATGTCTTTAGTTCCTATCATAAGTTTTGAACAACCACTGTCTAATATCCATTTCCCTCTTTTATTAAGTGGTACCCGCAATAAATATGAAAATGACATTGGTACCCACTTTTTGTTAGGGTCCTAAGAGTTAGATCTTAGGAAACCAAACCCAAACAAGTTCAGCATTCCGTTTGTAATTTATTCTCATGAACATTTTCCATAAATGATTTTATATATTTGTTTCTAATCAAAAAATTGTTAGTTTTAGGAACCCACATTTTAATGTTCTTAGAATGTTTTGGACTTTTTGAAATACCATCAATAATACCATGATTTCTTTTTAGAACATGATTCTCAAAAGATTTCCTTTTCTTAGGCAAACTATTTAAAGCTTTCTTATAGCCTAAACCCTTTTTATCTGACACGGTTTGAGAATTTTCCAAAATTTTAGAGAGATTTTCCATTCCTTTATTAAAATTTGAAACATTCTTCCTAATTCCTTCTAACTGTATTTTGAGACTAAAGATATCTAATTCTAATATTTTAACGTTTGATTTTAAATCATGATTTTCAACTTGGAGAGAGTCATTCATTTCTTTTTGAGTTTTGATTTCTTGACTCAGCATAGAAATTTGAGAAGTTGTATTAGAATAAGATTCTTGAGAAGCTTGAAGTTCTTCTTTTGAAATATTCTTTTCATCCCTTAGCATTTCAATTTCAAGTTCGGTTATGTTTAACTTTTCACTAGCCTCTTTATATTTCCTTTTGATGTTTTTCATTTTATCTAATAAAATTAAATTTATTTCAATTAAATCATCAAAATTTAAATCACTTACTTCATCATTTGTAGCCATAAAGCAAACATTTGCTTGTTCATTGTCACCGTCGATGTCTCTATCTGATAAGGAAGAGGATTTTGAATCATCCCATGTTACTGAAAATGCCTGCTTCTTTTTGTATTTTTCCTATTTGTGTTTAAACTTGTCTTTCTTTTGATAAGGACAATCTTTCTGCCTGTGACCTTTATTGTGAAATCCATAGCATTCTATAGTAAAAGTTGATGGTTTGGTGTTGTTTTTGTTATGTCCAAACCTATTATTCTTTTTGAACTTCAAAAACTTTTTGAAATTCTTTGCGATAAGAGCGATATCTTCATCATCTGAATCAGATTCTTCTTTTTCTGCCTTGAAAGCTATTGTCTTTTTACTTTTTCCTGTAATAGTTTAGCCTAGAGATTAACTTCATAAGACATTAGATTTCCTATCAACTCTTCTGGTTTGATGGTTGAAATGTCATTAGCTTCTTGAAATTGCTAAGACTTTTCGTTCCCATTCATCCATTATAGAATTTAGATTTTTGAGATGATACCAAAATCAATAATTTTTCTCCTTGTGCCAAAAGTGAATGATATATATCTTGAAATCTAGAATACATATCATTATAGATTTATCTTGCTTCATTCTAAAGTTTTGGAACTGATTCTTAAGATAGAGATCTTGCTTTGTTTAACTTTGTTAGTGCCTTCATGTATAACTTTCAATATGCCTCATATTTCATAGGCAGTAGTACACATGCTAACGCTATTAAACTCATTTTTATCTAGTGCACAAAATAACATATTCATAGCTTTTGCATTTGCAGCATCTAGTTTTTATGTGTTAGACCATTCTGAATATTCAGTAGTAGGTATGTGATATTTAGTTTGATAGATATTCCATGTGTCATAACCATTAGCTTGCATATAGATTCTCATCCTAGTAGCCCAATAGTTATAGTTCAGACCATTGAATAGTGGTAGTCATGCAGTGGATTGACCATCAGTAAAACTTGTGTTGGAGTTATTTTCCATATTTCTAAAATATCAAATAACTGTGTTACCGTTAAGAGATAACTAAGTCTAATACCAAAGAAAGTTAGTATGTGATCGTGTAATATGAAATTATAACTAAATTAATTACTTGTGTGGAATAATTATAGAAGTAATAATAGAGTAGTAAAAGACACAAGAGATTTTTATGCTGGTTCGAACTTCCCGTTCTACCTCCTATCCCAGACTCCTTCTAGATTTAATCAATACCATCGCTTCACCCGGAGGAACATGTATTACACCGCATAGACAACCAAATAGGACTTCTACCGCCTGTGGATTCTACAACAGGACTTCAAATGAAAATGGAAACGTTTCTGACTGAGTATGCTATGAAATGGCACTGATAAGTCAATATAAGTACACCCTTCCTATAATCTTCTCCTTTATGGTATATAGTGTAGTTTGTGAAGAAAGAAAGTCTAGTAGACTACACAAGAGTATGCTTGAGTGTTTGGTGATTAAGTAATTTGATTTGTAAAATTTGAAAGTAAATAGCAAGAATATAGAGTTTCGAAATCAAAATAAGAATTGGTTGAAAATAGTGTTGAAATTGATTGCTATTTATTGTTGTTAAAGGTCACAATGATTAGTGAAGAGTTGCCATGAATCAAAATAAAAGCAACTTTTGAAATGAATGTTGTTTCTGTTCAAGGAAGAGAAGTAACCTTTCAAAAAACTAGCCATTACTTTTAATTCTGACTTTTGAATTAAAATTTAGCCTTCTGAGTGTAGTGAAATATCAAGGCAGCATTGAAACAGTGCATTTTTGACCTTATTCAGAAGTCTGAATATTGTGTTCAGACGTTTGAATTTGCTATTTAAAATGTGCTTTGCTTCAGCAGTCAGACGTCTGAATTTATGATTCGGACGTTTGAATTCTTCTAATTCAGACATCTTTAAAACTTCTTTTGAAATCAAGTGCGTGTATTCAATAACTTGTGCATCTATACCAATTAGGAGAGATTTTAATATATATTACTAACTAGACACAGACTCTATAACTTGTAAACGATTATGTCCATCAATCTGGAATCTGGTCATCAATATTTTCCTATAAAACTTGGTTAGATAAACACATATTGTTGTTATTATCAAAATATCAGGAACTGTGGTTCTAACAACATTGTCCTCCATTCACGTCATGTGCATACCAAATCCATAAATTTCGATTCAAGATCCAAGAATGATGCTCCTAACGGAAGCAAACCACATAGCTCTACGAGTATCTCTTGATTTTAGTCACTTCATGTTGTAAGGCTTGCAAAGCCACGCTTTTACCTTTTCCTCCTAGCAATTCCTACTTGGAATGATAATATTGCCCTCTAGGTGGTAATGGGATGCCAGCATTCATCCATTTAAGTTGCTCAGGATATAAACAAACCTAAGATAATACTTTTACCATATCCTTAAGATTTGCAGCAAGTATCCCTTGCACTTCAAAGAACTCCATATTTAATTTTCCACATCTTGAACCAATCACAAACCTCTTCCAAAGAGTAGAACGTGCATATTATTTTGGGGTGATTATGGTTTTTAGTCGTCTCATATAAGTACACTCTCTCGCTTACCCTCGCTCCAAAACAAATATATAGATTGTGGTAAACTCAACTCCGCGTCTTTTAGAAATAATAAGATAATAAATAAGTGAAAAGATCACCTCCTAATAGTTTAGGCGGACAGATTTTCTTATCATTTGTCCTTGAAGAACACAACAGGTTTATACATACAATATAGCATCAGCGAAGATAACCGCACCATATAATTTCCGTGTTTCTTTTAGATATTTCCAAAGTTCTATTTGGTCAAAGTTACAAATAACCAATCGTAGATTTAATTTCAAATGAGAATCAAATATGTTTAAACACAAAGCAACCACTAGCCCTTTTAACTAATTTTATATTAACTAATCACTGTCTAATTTTTTGCAGAACACTTATGTACTTATCCCACATGTATAAGCATATTCACAAACCGTTTTACATTCAATACTTTGAAAACTTTCCATATACTTATACAATGGTATAAGTATATTAACAAAACATTAAAGAAGGTTTCCTATTTCAAAATCATATTAAATGGATAAACAGATATCAATCCGAGCATTGTTTACTATAAACCAAGCCACTTATCCTTTAGTGTTAAGTATGGAAAGAATACTTCCATACCACCGCAATTAAGAAGGACTATTTATAAATTTCATAAACTTGATTTTCATAAGTTATCCAATTTGTATACGGAAGAATACTTCATATAACGAACATCAATCTTCAATTTCAAACTAAAGCTATCCTTTGGATAACAATGATGTTGTTCAAGTTAGGGTACTATTACCTCTCAAACATTGACTTAGCAACATTCTTATATTTTAGGATTTGTAGAAGTTTCCCCACCTTGAAGTTTAATATCAATTATATGGTTTCATAAATCCCGTATACTATTCATTAAAACAAAGTTTTAAAAACCAAACTTCTTTCCACTTTTCCTATCTCCTTCCAATTTATAAACTCCTTAAATAAATCCCTGTCATTATGTAAAATTCCTTATATAAATATTTCCTTTAAAAATAATTCCATTTACAAAATAATTTATTTTCATAAACTACTTTTATAAAATAATTAATTATTTATATACCCATTTATTAAACAATCACCTTTTCTAAAATAATTAATTATTTATACAACTTTAATAAAATAATTAATGAACTTTAAATGCCTTTACTAAAATGATCAATTAGCTTTAAACATCATTATTAAAATGATTGATTAACTTTAAACATCATTTATTAAAATGATTAACTAACTTTGAACATTATTAATTAAAATGATTAATTCACTTTATTATAATTCAATAATAATTAAAAGTATATTTAAACCTCAACCCCTTTAAAAAAATTACAAAAATCCTTATAAAACTTTGAAAAGAATTCACAACAAGTTAAAGGTATATAACCCCAACACACTTTGAAAATCAAATATTTTTGAACTGCATCCATGGGGACTATCGCTACATGGACCATAACTTTTAAACTTGGTTTTTTTATAAAGCAAATCACATTCAAACCACTTTAAAATCCCTTTAAATATATTTATATACTATTTATCAAACTTCCTTGGAAAATTTTTATAAATATCCAAAAGGAAACCACATTTAAAACTGTAAACTTTAAAAGTGCATTTATTGCGACTATTGCTATATGGCGGTTTCATTTTCAATTCAAATTCGACTTATTCAAGTGTATTAGCTTTACTAGCAACATTCAATCATTTATAAACATACACATATATATACAAAATTAAATAGCATTCTCAAGTCAAGGAAAGATTGTCACTTTATTACTTATGCACTTCGAAGTGTGTCGTAGTGAACTATTTACTACAAATACTCAACTTCATTTCAAGTCCCCTACAAACATCCACTGTGACATCTACTTTCCAAGTGGGAATCAATCCGACCAATAATCATTACTTACACTTACAAAACGCAAGTAAAATACCAAGATTATTATCAAAAACAATAAAGTTTAAAACTTGGTTTTCAAGTAAGATTTTCTCACCTTAAAGCAACACGAACTTAATCCAAGCTTCTACGAACTATCAAACCACACATGGTCTTGCCTCTTTCTATAAAATCTCAAATTTTAAGACCTAGAGGGAGTCATCTATTTTGACCATGACTTAAAATGGAGGGTGTTGATTTTTTTTCTTCAAGTTAAGTGATGTAGAGAGGAAGGGAAGTGATTTTGAGAACTAGTTTAAGGATTAAAAGTGGAAAAGAAGTGATTTTTAATTTAAGATCTCTTTGGAAAATATGGATGAAAATTAGAAAAGCTTGGAAAGGATGAGGAAAGAAATGAGAAGAAGAATGAAATGAAGTAAAAAGAAGATGGAAAGAGTAGAGTTGTTTATATAGAAAATGCAAACAAAAAAATTACAGAAATGCCCCCTTTAACCAAAATTTCCCATACCCTCCACCAAAGTCATGACACATCACCATTTCCCCTTCTCCATTCCACTTGCAAGCATCACCTCCTCCTTACACATCTTTCATCACTTTATCTGTTATGACATGTACTTATGTCTAATTTCTAACGCAACCTTCCTTTTTTAAAATATAAAAGAAAAGCCAAAACCTACTTTATTAACTTAAGTACATATTTAACCAAATCATTTCATTAAAACAAGCATATTTTATTTATATATATGTTTACATATATACTCTAGTGTACACAACACAGTCTGATAACTTTTGATCGACGAAAAGTCAAAAAATCCGAAAAACGTTTTTCCGTCATATTTTTATTTTTCAACAAACTATTTATTTTTGTAAATCAAATTTTATAACAACTTTTCCATCATTAGTTATTACAAAAATAGGTTTATTTGAGTTATAAAATCCATTATTTGAATATTTAAGATTAATTAAATATTCACAAATCAAAGTGAAATTCAGGTCGTTACGGTAAATGTCATACTAAATAACATGAATGAATGTAGTTGCTATGATGTATTTCTAAACAATCATATAGTTATATAGATTACTACTGTATCACTTTATCTTTAGATCGTTATTTGAATACTTAATTGAGGTGAGTAACCATGCATTTTGACAAAATATGAAAACTACTGCTGACTTTATTTTATGATAACCAAGCATGAAAACTAAACATATTTTCAACGAGCATGGGTCATAAATAAAAAATATATGTATCTATCAAATATAAATGCATCAAATTATAAACTGTATGCCTTTTCTTATTCCAAATACAAACATGTTGCATCATTAAATTTATTGCAACTTGCGCATTTAGTGCATTTATAATAATAAGTTATTAATTTATTACCATAATAACCACATTTAACGCATCTATGATAATAATAAATGCAACTGATCATTATATGGCCTAAAATATAAAATATTGTTACCACAAAACAAATTGATTTCGTTGCAAATTGTGACGCCCCACCTCTATACCCACGCTAGCTAAGAACATTACTGTGAATGCTGTCAACTAGCACGGAGAATAAGGATGTTGAGGAGCGACCATCTGTATAATTGCTTTGTGCGAGTACCGATATACCGGATAAAAATATAACTTTTCATCTCGAGAGGAAATCCGACATACCGACACAAACTCAAAACTACTACACAGTGGCTATAATATCTTCGGAAACAAATATAGAAATAAACATAACATAAATCAGTCACAGACAATTCATATCACAAAGGGGGAAATAGATATGAATATTACACATAAAAGTGTATATCAGAGTAGTGGTCAAAAGATCCACGGTAATACAAAAGAATAGCAACACGTGCTATATAAAAGAATACATCTATGAGTCCATATCTCAAGTGTATACAACAAAATAAACTACTAATCTAAGTAGTTAGCCAAAAGTCAGAGTAATGATCCTGGATGAGAAGTCAAGCAGAAGCACCTGTAACATCTCGGTCTGACCCGAGTATTATTTCATAAGAAAATGATAAACGGATCAGTCTAGCTATAAATATCAGATGAAGTGATATATAATAAGAGATATGACATAAACATATAATAATCACAATGTCAAGCTGTGATAAATAAGTAATTGAAAATCAACAAGAGATTAATCAATATCACAATAATCTACTCAAGATAAAAAGGAATGTCATACTCCTAATTTCATTCACCAAGCCACAATAAACGACATATATATCAATGCCCATCGTAAAAGGTGGTGAAACATAAATTCCAGAAATCAACACAAGAAATCCAGAAATCACAAGAAAAAGGATGGCCAATCCCACAAACTGGACATCGACGTACCTAGAAAGACACGCCCCATGAACAGTCGAACATCGACGCACCTAGAAAGTTACGCCCCATGCTCTAGCATCGACGCACCTAGAAAGATACGCCCCGTGCACAAATAAACATCGATGCACCTAGAAAGATACACCCCATGCACAAATAAACATCGATGCACCTAGAAAGATACACCCCATGTAATGTCTAACATCGATGCACCTAGAAAGATACACCCCATGTAATGTCTAACATCGATGCACCTAGAAAGATACGCCCCATGCATAGACGAACATCGACGCATCTAGAAAGATACGCCCCATGCCCCGACTTATTGAGCCGATTGCTCCACGAAGTAAACAAGCATGGGGTGCACCTAAAAAGGTACACCCCATGCATAAACAAACATCGACGCACCTAAAAAGGTACGACCCATGTGTAAACAAACATCGATGCACCTAGAAAGGTACACCCCATGCATAATAAAACAATGACGCACCTAAAAAGGTACGACCCATGTGAGAAATGAGACGAAGCTCAATAAAATGAGGAACAGTCCTCCACATAAACAAAGAGACATCGCACATTGCTAGTCTAAACCACAAAGATGATCATCATGATCAACGAGAAGTGTCAATTACAATAAGCTAGTAAATATATGAGCTTAGCTTCATGTCCCATAACCACTAGCTTAACTTAAATATTTACGAACAAATTGTAGATCTCCACTAGAAAATTGTCACAAGAGATTCAATCGAACAAGTCCAAGAATTAACTGACGAAGTAAATGCAAGCGTTTCATACCACTTGTTTTACTAAGTCGTTTAATTAGATTTCTCATACGAGTGAGGTAAAGGCTTGTATATACTAATAGATTGGAAATCGGTTTGAGAAAACGAGCTTTGTTATAAAATAGTGTTGAAACCATTTGAAGAAAGAGTTTTGATATTTACTACTAGTATAGAAAACCTTTATATTTTTAAAGTGACAAATCACAAAGAAGATTGTAGGAACAATCAATCACAAAGATCACATTCGAAGATGTGAATAAAAATCCAATGAAATCGATAAAGGATCCATCGAAGTGGATATTCCTAAAATTCCCAAAGAAAATAAGTCATCAAAGAGGATAATAAATAATGACAATAAATAGGATCATCACGAATCGATTTAAATTGAAAATTCAATCCAAAAAGGCAAATTGGACTAAAACAGCAGGTTCAGTCGACTGAACAGAGTTTTCAGTCGACTGACCCTGTACCTGGAAATTTTCCAGGTTCAGGAAACTTTCTGTTTCCAGGTTCAGTCGACTGAATAGAAGATTCAGTCGACTGAATAATGCTTGGAAACTTTCGGGTTCCAGGTTCAGTCGACTGAACAGAAGATTCAGTCGACTGAATCATGCCTGGGCTGTTTTTCAGCCTATTCAAATGAAGGGCAAACTCTTCCAAAATGCAACCGGACGAAATTGGCTCTAAGGATTTATGCCAATCGGCAACCCGGCCCTATATGCTCCTCGATGCATCATCCAAAGCATGATCAAACATCCATAAAAGGATTTCACACAAATTTGACTTAAAAAACCCTTTAAATTGGAATATTCACAAAACTAATCCAAATCAAGAGCAAATGCACATGAAGAAGTGTTAGGAATTCATACCTAACAACCAAAGATAATTATAGTCATAGACGTGAGATAAAAATCTCACCTTTGAACCCAAATCAATGAAGAAGAAGCTTGAAAGCAAATGGAAATCAACCACACTTCAATCTCAACACTAGAAGCTTGAATCTAAGCTAAAAAGAGAAACGTTTCCCAAAGTTAGGTTTAGGAAATTTCTGAAATCAAAGAGAGAATGAGTTGGAGAAGATGAAGGAGATGCTTACTAATAGGTTCACTTTGATTTTGGAGCAAGAACTTGAGCTAGCAAGAGGAACTAGGGCTTGGAATTTCTAATTCCCATTCTCTTCTACCATTTTTGCTTGAGCTTGAGTATTTTAATTAAAGAGGAGAAGTTATGAAGAGAAGGGGTTGGGCTGAGATAATAAGGGTGCAGTCCAAACCAAAGTCATAAGCGGGAAAAAGTAGCAAAAATCAACTTTCTCCAAACATATCGAAGCTTATACTCAAAAAGGTCGCAAACGTCATTTTGAACTCAATGGGGGTGGTCTCGAGTCTCAATTCGACTGTTTGCACAAAGTAGCTTTTCGGACCAAAATCCGATGAACGGTGAAATATTTAAATAAAATATTTAAATATATAATCGATAAATATGTGGGTTGTTACAGACTCCCCTCCTTAAAGAAATTGCGTCCTCGCAATAATTAAGAAGGAAATATATAGTAACAACCGTGGAAGCATATTAACACAAAAGAAAATTTGAATCAAGAAGTCCACCATAAAGAGCACAAAGGAGTAAATCCGAAAGTTTTTGTTCGATGAATTCTCAAGATTTCACATGAGCAATCCTTACGATTTGAGAACCATAGAACTTTTATCAAAAAGAATATCTTTATATCGAGGGCGCTCAACCTCCAAAGCAATGATGCGAATAGAATGTTGCTCAAAAGTCAAATTTGGTGAAACTTCAATCCCTCAATAACACCGGGCTCAAGAATAAAAACCGGAAACACAAAATCATTTCCATAGTTAAAAGGCGTGGAAAACGTCAAGAATAGCAGAAAGTTGAGCCGGTGCAACGGCGTAGTACAAATACGGTACGCCCGAGAAACTAGAAACTCGAATAATTTGGAACACCGACGTAGTACAAAGAAGGTACGTCCAATGAACCAAAAAGCCAAGTCATTGATGTAGTGCAAACGGTACATCCAATGAATCAAAAAGCGAAGACATTGATGTAGTACAAACGGTACATCCAATGAATCAAACAGCAAAGTCATTGATGTAGTACAAACGGTACATCCAATGAATCAAAAGCAAAGACATTGATGTAGTACAAACGGTACATCCAATGTATCAAAAACATATCATTGATGTAGTGCAAACGGTACATCCAATGAATTCAAAAAGAAAAGACATTGATGTAGTACAAACGGTACATCCAATGAATCAAAAACACTGATGTAGTACAAACGGTAACTTCCAATGTATCAAAGCACAAATGATTTCGGAACACCGACGTAGTACAAAAATGGTACGTCCAATGAACCGAACACAATAAAAGAACATCGGACGCAAGCTCATAAAAGAAATGAGATGAAACTCAATAAAACGAAGTACATCAAAACGCCCGATGAACTTGATAAAAAGATAATTTCATTCGGTCATCAACAAAGAAACAACCCCTTGTTTCTTACGACTAAACGCATTGGCAACACGATTTCCCCTTCGGGAATAAAAAGAATATCAAGATCATAGGAAGCTAGGAACTCGAGTCAACATGCAGTTCCTTAAGAGAACATAAATATTCCAAAGATTTATGATCGAGGTAGAGAACAAATTTCTCATCCAAATATGATGATGCCAAATTCCAAAAGCAAAAACAATAGCCGAGAGCACTAGATCATAAGTGGCATATCTAGTCTCGATAAGCTATAATGATTTAGAAGCACAAGTGATAGCACGTTCTCTATGGCAAGAGAATGGCATCCAAACCAATACGACTAGTATCGGTACAAATAGCAAAGTCTTGGTTCCCCTTCAGGAATCACAAGAAAGAATAAGAGTATCGAAAAGAAAGAACTTCTTTTAAATAATTCTCTTCCCCGAAAAGTTAAAACTTTCAAAATTACATTTTTACTTTTATGTAATAATCTTTCTACAAAAATTTACATTTTTACAAGTCAATATATCGTGTCTGATTGTCACATCAAAGCGTTTAGGAAATTCCTATCGATAACGTTGATCAAGCGCATCGACCAAAAATTTTAAAGCACTCAACGGGCAATACAATCACAAAACCATCTTTTATAGGATAAATAAATCTCTTAAAAAGTTTTAAGAATATTCTTTGTTCGTTTCAAGAACAAAAATCCAGTTTTACTTCTAAATAAATCTTATGAAAAAGATTTTGCAAAAATTTTAAATTGCTATTTTCATCCAAAAATCAATAAATAAAAGAATGGTCTCATCGAAATATTCATAGAATATTTGATATATAAAATGGATGAAATAAGCTGGACAAATTGAATGACATAATAATTCATTCATAGGAATCATAACGAGTGCGGAATGCGGTAAGTGGACTTCCGCAACTCGTAACAAATGAAAACGGTGGTAAAGTCGAACTAAAAAGACCTTAACACCACTCAAAAGATTGCTTAGGAGATATTCCTAAGACAAACTCAAAAATACCAGAAAATTTTCAAACGATGTGATTGAGAGAAATAATACTTTCCTTATAAGTGGGCTTAAGGAATAAAATGATGCCATCAAGTTGGAATCAAAATCATAAAGGAAAAATAGAAATCTTCTTAACAGATTGAAAATGTCGAAGATGAATAATCCACTCGGAAAAATAGGATATGGGCTTCACAATGATTAAGCCAATCCTTACAGAAAGGTCAATTCCGAAGCCAAAGTAAAAATATCGGCTCGGAAAGAAAAGTCACATAGGACAATCTCGACATCTAAACAAAAGCAAATTAAGTGTTGCGGATCTACCATCCGGATTCACAACTCTCAAAGAACTCATCAAGCCCAAAATATTCAAAGAAAAAGAATCGACAAGTTCTTTTGATATAAAAATAATGAGATGAATCCTATATCAAAAAGAGCTCAAATAAGAAGATCACAAAATAAATGTAATCAAGGATTAAATGAGAAATACCTTGACCACGAGAAGTGCCAGTAGGGGCTTGCACTGCATTGAGCTCTCCCTCCTTCTTACTTTGAAGTACGGGACATGCAGTAATATGGTGATCCGAATTTTTGCAATAGCGACAAAAAAGGGGTTTCGGGCACTCCCTTGCATGGTGGTCTGTGAAATCACAATTGTAGCATCGTCCACGACTAGAGGTAGGAACTTTTGCTACCAGAATTTGTTGCTTCCCTTTCTTATTAGAATTGGAGCCTTTGAATTTGATAGGCCTCTTCAAGTTATTGTCGAAGTTCTGTTGGGCACGCACAACTTCAACATCACCTTCATTATCGGCCTCTTCAAGACGAAGAGCGATATCAATAAACTGATCAAATGAAACTTCAAGTTTCAGAAGTAATGGCTTCTTAAGATTCTTATTCAAGCCATAGACAAATCTTTGATTTTTCTTCATCGGGGTATTAATATACTCAACCCCGTATTTAGAAAGAGATTCGAAAGACGCGACATAATCCGTCACAGAAGATTCACCTTGAACAAGGTCAATAAAATGCCGAGCCAAAGTTACTTTTTCGGCCTCCGACACAAATTTCAATTCGAATCTTTCCCGGAATTGCTCCCAAGTGAGATCCGCCTCAACGATTTCAGAAATTAAAAGCTCATACCAATCTAACGCTCTTTCTTGGAGCATGCTAGAAGCCACTTGGACTCGGTGTAGATCGATAAGGTTCATGCGAGAAAAGATGCGATCGCATGATTTGAGCCAAGCTTGAATTTCAATAACACTCTCGGATCCTTTGAATGGCCTTCCACCCAAATCGGTATAGTCTCTGCACAAGCGTGCAAAACCGGATCTAGGATGAGTAGGCTCTGAATTGGGTCCGGCAGCTTGAGCGTTCTTAACAAGATCTAAAAGCTGCTGGGCAGACATAAAAACTCCATCTTGGGGAGTAGCACTAGATTGACCGGCGCTGGGACGGCCTGGTCTAACCATTTCTCTTCTTTAAGAAAGAAAGAAAGAAGAGGAAAAAGTTATTCTCAAAATGAATATCAAGCAATCTTGATAGATAAAACCAGGAATCATAAAGAAAATAGGATGAATCGGTACGAAAACTCGAATAAAATCCTAAAGCACGACTCCTAAGAAAGACTTAGGACGATGATCCTTGTTAAATTATTCTACATTGTTCCGAAGTTTAGCTCCGATACCAAGCTGTGACGCCCCACCTCTATACCCACGCTAGCCAAGAACATTACTGTGAATGCTGTCAACTAGCACGGAGAATAAGGCTGTTGAGGAGCGACCATCTGTATAATTGCTTTGTGCGAGTACCGATACACCGGATAAAAATATAACTTTTCATCTCAAGAGGAAATCCGACATACCGACACAAACTCAAAACTACTACACAGTGGCTATAATATCTTCGGAAACAAATATAGAAATAAACATAACATAAATCAGTCACAGACAATTCATATCACAAAGGCGGAAATAGATATGAATATTACACATAAAAGTGTATATCAGAGTAGTGGTCAAAAGATCCATGGTAATACAAAAGAATAGCAACACGTGCTATACAAAAGAATACATCTATGAGTCCATATCTCAAGTGTATACAACAAAATAAACTACTAATCTAAGTAGTTAGCCAAAAGTCAGAGTAATGATCCTAGATGAGAAGTCAAGCAGAAGCACCTGTAACATCTCGGTCTGACCCGAGTATTATTTCATAAGAAAATAATAAACGGATCAGTCTAGCTATAAATATCAGATGAAGTGATATATAATAAAAGATATGACATAAACATATAATAATCACAATGTCAAGCCGTGATAAATAAGTAATTGAAAATCAACAAGAGATTAATCAATACCACAATAATCTACTCAAGATAAAAAGGAATGTCATACTCCTAATTTCATTCACCAAGCCACAATAAATGACATATATATCAATGCCCATCGTAAAAGGTGGTGAAACATAAATTCCAGAAATCAACACAAGAAATCCATAAATCACAAGAAAAAGGATGGCCAATCCCACAAACTGGACATCGACGTACCTAGAAAGACACGCCCCATGAACAGTCGAACATCGACGTACCTAGAAAGACACGCCCCATGAACAGTCCAACGTCGACGCACCTAGAAAGATACGCCCCATGCACAAATAAACATCGATGCACCTAGAAAGATACACCCCATGCACAAATAAACATCGATGCACCTAGAAAGATACACCCCATGTAATGTCTAACATCGATGCACCTAGAAAGATACACCCCATGCACAAATAAACATCGATGCACCTAGAAAGATACACCCCATGTAATGTCTAACATCGATGCACCTAGAAAGATACACCCCATGCGAAGTCGAACATCGACGCACCTAGAAAGATACGCCCCATGCATAGACGAACATCGATGCACCTAGAAAGATACGCCCCATGCCCCGACTTATTGAGCCGATTGCTCCACGAAGTAAACAAACATCGATGCACCTAAAAAGGTACACCCCATGCATAAACAAACATCGACGCACCTAAAAAGGTACGACCCATGTGTAAACAAACATCGATGCACCTAGAAAGGTACACCCCATGCATAATAAAACATTGACGCACCTAAAAAGGTAGGACCCATGTGAGAAATGAGACGAAGCTCAATAAAATGAGGAACAGTCCTCCACATAAACAAAGAGACATCGCACATTGCTAGTCTAAACCACAAAGATGATCTCATGATCAACGAGAAGTGTCAATTACAATAAGCTAGTAAATATATGAGCTTAGCTTCATGTCCCATAACCACTAGCTTAACTTAAATATTTACGAACAAATTGTAGATCTCCACTAGAAAATTGTCACAAGAGATTCAATCGAACAAGTCCAAGAATTAACCGACGAAGTAAACGCAAGCGTTTCATACCACTTGTTTTACTAAGTCGTTTAATTAGATTTCTCACACGAGTGAGGTAAAGGCTTGTATATACTAATAGATTGGAAATCGGTTTGAGAAAATGAGCTTTGTTATAAAATAGTGTTGAAACCATTTGAAGAAAGAGTTTTGATATTTACTACTAGTATAGAAAACCTTTATATTTTTAAAGTGACAAATCACAAAGAAGATTGTAGGAACAATTAATCACAAAGATCACATTCGAAGATGTGAATAAAAATCCAATGAAATCGATAAAGGATCCATCGAAGTGGATATACCTAAAATTCCCAAAGAAAATAAGTCATCAAAGAGGATAATAAATGATGACAATAAATAGGATCATCACGAATCGATTTAAATTGGAAATTCAATCCAAAAAGGCAAATAGGACTAAAACAGCAGGTTTAGTCGACTGAACAGAGTTTTCAGTCGACTGACCCTGTACCTGGAAATTTTCCAGGTTCAGGAAATTTTCTGTTTCCAGGTTCAGTCGACTGAACAGAAGATTCAGTCGACTGAATCATGCCTGGGCTGTTTTTCAGCCTATTCAAATGAAGGGCAAACTCTTCCAAAATGCAACCGGACGAACATTGGCTCTAAGGATTTATGCCAATCGGCAACCAGGCCCTATATGCTCCTCGATGCATCATCCAAAGCATGATCAAACATCCATAAAAGGATTTCACACAAATTTGACTTAAAAACCCTTTAAATTGGAATATTCACAAAAATAATCCAAATCAAGAGCAAATGCACATGAAGAAGTGTTAGGAATTCATACCTAACAACCAAAGATAATTATAGTCATAGATGTGAGATAAAAATCTCACCTTTGAATCCAAATCAATGAAGAAGAAGCTTGAAAGCAAATGGAAATCAACCACACTTCAATCTCAACCCTAGAAGCTTGAATCTAAGCTAAAAAGAGAAACATTTCCCAAAGTTAGGTTTAGGAAATTTCTGAAATCAAAGAGAGAATGAGTTGGAGAAGATGAAGGAGATGCTTACTAATGGGTTCTCTTTGATTTTGGAGCAAGAACTTGAGCTAGCAAGAGGAACTAGGGCTTGGAGTTTCTAATTCCCATTCTCTTCCACCATTTTTGCTTGAGCTTGAGTGTTTTAATTAAAGAGGAGAAGTTATGAAGAGAAGGGGTTGGGCTGAGCTAATAAGGGTGCAGTCCAAACCAAAGTCATAAGCGGGAAAAAGTAGCAAAAATCAACTTTCTCCAAACATATCGAAGCTTATACTCAAAAAGGTCGCAAACGTCATTTTGAACTCAATGGGGGTGGTCTCGAGTCTCAATTCGACTGTTTGCACAAAGTAGCTTTTCGGACCAAAATCCGATGGACGGTGAAATATTTAAATAAAATATTTAAATATTTAAATAAACACCTTAAATTAGTATACTTTATTTCTACTTAATCGAAATTGCTAAAATAACCCAAATAACTTACACACACACACATGCATATATTGTAAAGATTACGATTTTCAACTCACGAAAGCCGACATTAATACGTCACTGTATCAACTACCGAGCAATCGAATGCTGGAAAACCGAAAACTTAGGGTTTAAGAAGAAGAAAAAGATAGAAGAAGAAAGAAAGAAAGAAAGAAAAGCAACAGAACAATATCAGAATCTCACAATCGCAGCGGAACAACATAATAATAGATAAATGAATAATCTTTAAAAACAAAGAACTATATCGGTTATTACATTACATCACATTACATTAAATTATCAGAGTTTACAACAACAAACAGCGGAAAAGAAATACTATATACTAGTTGATACGCCATGCCATCCAGCTCACCTCTTGTGCTCCACGGCAACATTTGAATTCTAGAATATCCTGATAACCTGACTCTAGACTGCCCATGTGGAAATTGGTGGGCATCCAAAGTTTAGGAAGGAAACAATAAACTCCAGGCCAGTCATGGGACTGGTGTGAGAACTTAAAACAGTTACTCCTTAAAAACAAAGAAAGAAATATTTTAAAATAGATCCGCAATGCTTTTAGAAAATGTAACTACCATAAGGCCTCCCGCACACACACACACAATGCAAACGCAGAATCGGAGAAGATTTCTCCTTATGATAGTCAAACATGCTTGATACGCAAATTTCTTTGATATTATTACTATAAGTATAAAGTGCAGGAAAACATTTCGAAGGTATAATATAAATCTTAGCCAACATAGGCATTTCGCACTATGCCTACTATAGTTACCATCTAAACAGTGGTGACCACCATAAGTAAATGGCAGGTTCTACAACTAAAACCGTACAAGGTACGTATTGAAGTTTGTATTTCCAACAAATGGTCAGGCCAAGGAACTTCCCATTGCCAAATGGGTACGCCTCTGGAAAGACGCCCCGAGAACCTAACCGGATCTCTACCAACACAAGGCCGGGTTACCTCTGCAAAAGTAGGTCACAGCTGACACGAGTATGCCATCCCCCGGTAGTAACAACCTTTATCCGAGGATCCTCAACCAACATCAATCACAAAGTCATATATATTTGCGACATCTTATGTAAGTATCTGGGCTCCATACCATGATACCACTTCTATCCAGAAGGAAATGCACATACCCTAAGGGGCGCTACTCCCTAAAACCTTGCGGCATCTTTCCTGTTTTGACCATTACCGGGGTGTGAGGTCCGACAAAGTCTCGTCCACAAAGCTACGCTTTATACAAAAGCTATGCTTTGATCAACAAATGATTAGCAGCATTTCGTATGCCACATTACCAAATTGGGAATGTATCACTAGTAACCATCAACTACATAACCTCTGAGCTCGTACGTCTCAGAGAAGGGTGTTAAGCTAAGAGAATAAATTCTCCGCCACCAACAGAAATGTATTTGATAGAAACCAGCTTTACATCTCAAATTGTAACGTCAGACACACATCCATACAAGTCCGTTCCGGGATCGAACGGAACCGAAGGCACTTCCAAAGAAGCCCTTGCAATCCGGATATTCACTAATCACGACCGGACTTCCCATCACAAAGGGTGATAAAATCTCTATATCGGAGATCAGCCGATGCAGAGACATTCGACGATAATCCTAATGTTTTCGAAAATATCCGGTCTTCATCACCGGTCTTCAAATGCTATCCATTATGACGTATCACTATTTGGAATGGGATTCATGACCCAAAGGTCTTCCCCCGGCTAACCGAATAACGAGCGCTTATTTTAAAATAAGTGTAGCATTCAAATTCAAGCAAATCACAACAAATACGTATTTAAAGGTAAATATTGATAGTCGGTTATTTAACTATCAATTGATATGCACAACATCACCAAATCCCAAATAATTTCCCGAATTATTTATTTTCCAAAAATATCTTTACAAGATATATTTTCCCACACTTCAAAAATAAATCAATGTTTATTTTTAAACAAATTCCCCTTTCCTTTATAAACTCCATGTGAATTCAAATTTCCAAATATCCATTGATATATGATTTTCAAATAGATTTCAATTATTCACTTTCAATTTATCTTTAAAAGATATAATCTCAAAACATTTCACTTCATATTGGAAAACATTTCCATACTTATTTAATAATAAGTAATTCACAAATCTATTTATTTTCTACATTTGGAAAATAATCAATACACTTAAATCACTATTAAGTATATATTCTATTCTTTAAGGAAAACATTCTCTTAAACACATTTATTTGAGTCAAAACGAATGTTGCGTAAAACATCGTTACGACAACCCAAAATCACTAGTATAGGGATCCGAAATTAAGATAGATATATAAATCCCAATACTATATAAGAAATTTCCTTTCAAAAATCATTTACTATAACAACAGTGTTATAGTCCACCATTTCCTTTTATTTCTCGAAAACGTCTATTTCAACAATGAATGTTGAAATCTATGGTTTCGATCCTTAACCCATTTTAAAACAACTTCAAATCGTTTTAATTCTATTTAAAATATTACTTCCCCAAAACATTTCTTTAATATATTATTCATTGTCCAAAATCATGAATATAAATCGTTTGTCAAATTCAACACTTCTACATATTTTAATTTAAAGGATTAACCACTGTCCAAAATCGTGGATATATCTCCTTTAATAAGCTTTCATATTTACTTATCAAATTCAATTGGTTTCGGATTTATAAAACAATGTTTATAAATTCACATTTACATATATTTTCTAAAACTTCAACTTATAAAATCCCTTAATTAACACATTCTATTTATATCTCATTTAAATGCCAAAATCCAATTTATAGGTTAATTATTTATAAATCTTTTATTTTCCAAAATCTATTCATTTTATAACTTCACAATTTATAAATCTATAAATTTCATTCACTTATGAAATCCATTTATACTTCATTTTAACACTTAAAAAAACTCGTTTCATAATTCCAATATTTTAATTTGTAAATATCAATTTTACAAACCTTTTATATAAATTGTTAATAATAATTCAAAAATCCCAATCTAAACCAATTTACAAATTAATCAGCTACTTATTTCAAAAATCACATTTCGGTTATATTTCACAAAAATCATAATTTGCATAACATAAAAATTATAACATTTATTTCTTTAAAATGAATCAATTCCAAAATTCAATAAAATGTATACTTTCAAAAAATCACATAAAAATCCTTTTAAATTCGAAATCGTTACTTTAACATTTTTAAAACTCCAAAAATAGGCCCAATGCTGCAACAGCAACAGTACATCAACCACAGCATCCAAACATCATATATCAATATGATAACAGAATATATCGCAAATATCTGTAAATAAATCCATACTGTTGAGGAATCCAGCTGGATCCCTCCAACCTGTTTCCCTACATCCACAAATGTTAGCACAATACCAATCCCGTTTCAAGAAGGAATATCGCGGTACATGAGTTTATATAAAATATTATCCGCTATTATGCGGCGCTATAGGGTCTCATCCGCTATATAATGCGGGAAATCAACTCCAAGTACATATATAATACCAATTCCACTTCAAGGTGGAATATCGTGGTATATGTGTTTAATATAATAACCTTCGCTTAATATGCGGTGTATATGGTCTATTTCAATACAACAGATAGCAATTTATCATCCAAGCATACAATCAAGAAATTTTAAATTTAACTATTTAAAATTTAAATCGAAACACAATTCGATTGAGTGAGAAGTTCTCACCTTGTTTCAAATAACAGTTGCAGTGTTTTATTTCGAATAAAATTAAATGCGCGTTTAATTTTACCCAAAATTCACACTAGCTCCAATCGATTCCAATCCAGCTCCATTGCGTAGTATTCGTTCATACGAACCCAATGCAAGTTGTTTCGTCAGTTTTCGACCTCATATGAACCGGCTACAGCTTTTTAAAGTTTACACAAATTAATATAAACTAATTAACTATTTTTTTTAATTTTAAACCTTATATCCATCTGGGCCGTCCACTTCATCAAAGCAAATCACGGCCGTGCTTCCATTCTTCTCCCTCTCCAGTTTATTCACGTGACTGAACCCATCTTGGCCGCTCCAAACCCTAATGCCGCGATCCACCACGTCGACTTCTACCACGATCAAGCAACGCCATCTCGAAGCCCATCACAAGTGCCTCCATCGCCCAAAGGTCTGCCACGCTCGGTTGCTACGTCACGTCGAAAAACGGAATGACTAACGCCTCTTTGAACGTCGATTGCTGTTGATCTGTTGCTCCATTTTCGATCACAACAGTTGATTTTAAAGATCTCGATACCCTCTACAACTTTGCAGTTGAAGTCGAGGCGAAAAAGTTTGTAAATTGGAAGAAATTGATGAAGAACGTGGTGGAATTCTGGTCATTATTTTCGTATGTGGCGGCTAGGGCGTTGAACTGAAATCCTAGGTTTTAGTTTGCAGATGTGAATGTTTAAGGTCCTTTTATAGAAAATTTGACGAAACACTATTCACCCGAGATTTTCTGAACTCCAAACGAAGCGTGCCGCCTGGCGTTTATAATGTTTTACCCCCATTCCAAACACAATGGAATATATATCGGGAGCCAATTTGATCGTATTTGAAAGATAGGTTTTCAAATCAACTATTTAAATTTAAAATTCACTCAAGCCGATTTTAGTGCGTTTTAGCTTGCCCCGGACAAACCGTAAATCCGATTGATACGAAATATAAAATATTACAATAATATAACATTATGGATCCGATGAAACTAGTTTCATCGAAATCCGAGACTGTTTGAAAAATGACTATTTTTACTCGTCAATCAAATATTAAAATATTCAATTTCTGCAAATTAACTTTAAATTCAATTTTAAAAGTTCTATAACATTATTCTAACTCCAATATGATTTAATACAACTTTATAAATCATTTTAATCATATTAAACCCAATTTCCAATTATTTCTATAATTTCAAATATTAAATTATCGATTTAATTATCCAATTAAATCTAGATATTCGAAATAAAATTTATTCGACTTACAAATTTTACTTATTAATATTAAAAATCAATTAAATATACGAATTTCAAATGACAGAAATTCTGGATCGTTACAAACTTCCCCCCTTAAAAGAATTTCGTCCTCGAAATTTCCAAGTAAGAAAAAGTTATCCATTAACTTTTCAAAACCATTTGTTCAAATTAAATTTCAAATTCACTTATGTGTTTAACTTTCCCAAAATCCATAGTTAAACTTCTTACAATAACTTTACTAAGTTTTCAAATCATACTTAGTTATCTTTTCAAAACCAACTATATCGTTTAACTTTTCACTCCAAAATCAAAGTTATAGTTTTCAAAAATTTATAATTTTAAAATATTCTAACACCTTAAATTTTCGCAAAATTTCGCCAGCATCTCCTTTGCGCAGCTAGCTCGGTACGACTACAAAATTGGCACCACGTGCCCCAGATTTCAAAAAGAAAAGAAAAAGCCAAGTGGCTGGACAAGAAAATCGTCAAATTTCATACTGAAATTCAAATACATACCTTTTGTCGAGCAATTCAATTTTTATCTTCGAAATCAAAATCCCAATTTCCTTTAATCCACCTGTATATCCTACTAACCATAATATCCATTTTCATTCAATCTCACATTATCAATTTCATTTGAGTTCAATTTACAATTTCAATTCTATTTGGATTCAATTTACTATCTGAATATTGAATTTTATCAATTATTTTTCATTCACAACTGATTCATCTTGCTATTTTAAATTAGTTTCTTTTACTAATTCATCACGAGTTCTAACTCATTTCATCTCGCACAATTCAAATTGGTTTTCGATATTCGGTTTTCAATTTCATTTACTCGCAATTGTAAATTCATTCATTCATAAATTTATTTCCATAATTCAAACTCAATTTCAATTCATTTGTTTCTATACAAATTTATTTTCAACTTAATAAATTTTATTCCATAACTATTTTTATCAAATTCCAGAGTCTTTCCAACATTTCAAAACCATTTTTGACACCAATTCAAATTGTCCTTTGAATTTCAAAACCCAAACCTAAATTTTCCAAACAACTTGGCAGCAATCCCTCTTTTGGAAACCCGAAAATGAACACCGATGATGCTGTAGTCATCACCGAAGTTATTTTCCAACGACCGAAAAGAGTTTAGAGCTTTTATCCCTCCAAAAACATTTTTCCAAATCCTGGAAAACCATTTTCAAACTCAAAAAGGAATTTAATCTTTTCCAAATTGCAAACCCTTTCAAAACATTTCCAAATATTCTTATGGAATTTTACTTCAAATTACAAAACACATTTACAATTTATATTCTCCAATTCTATTTGTATCTGAATTTATTTCTTAACTTTGGAGTTACGATTTCAATTTCTTTTTCAACATTAATGATGATAATTTAATATCATCACTTTCTAGCAACCAAGCAATCATATATTATAATAAAAAATTCTCTTTTATATACGAAAATAATTTAGGTAAAATTATTTCATTTACCCTATTTTAAAACAATATCGTGTCGAATTTGTTCTGTACAAGTGTTTAGAGATTTCTATCAATAACGTTAATTACTCGTATTGACCAGAATCCATATACCACTCAACAAACCAATCAACAAAATATAAAACAATTTTTATATTCACTAACAAATACGCGCTCACATGTATTATTACACTCACACTCATTCTAGAGCTGCCGACTCTATCTCTAATGAGTAATTCCCAATAGAGTCAAGGTTGTCTCTTAACCAAATGCTGTTATACCAACTATAAAGGTTACGATTTTCGACTTACGAAAGCCGACATTAATACGTCCACTGTATCAACTGCCGAGCAATGGAATGCCGGAAAACCAAACCCTTAGGGTTTAAAAGAAGAAAAAGATAGAAGAAGAAAGAAAGAAAAGCAACATAACAATATCAGAATCTCACAATCGCAGCGGAACAACATAATAATAGATAAATGAATAATCTTTAAAAACAAAGAACTATATCAGCTATTACATTACATCACATTACATTACATTATCATAGTTTGCAATAACAAACAGCGGAAAAGAAATACTATATACAAGTTGATACGCCACGCCATCCAGCTCGCCTCTTGATCTCCACAACAACTCCTGAATTCCAGAATATCCAGATAACCTGACTCTAGAATGCCCGTGTGGATATTGGTGGGCACCCAGAGTTTAGGAAGGAAACAATAAACTCCAGGTCAGTCATGGTACTGGTGTGAGAACTTGAAACAGTCATTCTTTAAAAACAAAGAAAGAAATATTTTAAAATAGATCTGCAATGCTTTTAGAAAATGTAACAACCCAGGGATTTGTGACAATTAATTATCGTCAAATGACGATTAAAGTGGTTTGCTAATCGCTAATTTGAGTTTTTAATCGAGTTGAAAAATTCGTTTAATAATTTGATAAAGGGTTGTGGGCTTTAAATTTTCTTGGCCCATATTTTGTTTGTTGGCGTGATAAAAATTAAGACCCGTCCCTCTTTCCTTTTCTCATTCATTTTGAAACCCTAAAACTAAAACACACGAAATGAAGGAAAATAAAAATGGTGGCTGCGCTTCCTTCTCTTCGAAAATTTGGGCTTTCTGCTAATTTGTTGATGCCAATTGCAACTTGATTTCCGTGCTTCGCTAGGAGTTCGTCCTTGCTTCGTTTTGAGCATCGTGTAAAGGCGAGCAAAAGGAGATGCTTGCGGCTACGATTGGTTGGAATTCTTCGACAAAAGTGAGTGGTTCCACTCACATTCAAATTCAAATCTTAGTACTTTACTTCACCAGTTTGATCTGGTTTGGATGTTGGTGATTTCATTGATTTTTCAATTCACGTCCAATTGATTTCGTTTGAATGTTGTTGATTCTCTGATTTTTTACACGGTTGTGAACTGTGACTTAGTTCGACTCCTTGATTATTTGGGTTTTTCGGCACTGGTTGGTTTTCGTGGTCACCTCGGTTTCACTCGACTTTGGGCTTTGATTCATTCATGATGACCATGGCCTGATCGACTTGAACAGTTCGTTCTTGTTTTGGAACCTGCGATGTACTCATTGGTCACAGTTCATTTGATTGCTGACTTGTTCGATTTTGAGATAGCACGGCTTTGAATTCTTTTGGCTTTGAGATGAAAAATTGACTTGTTCATTCTCGACTTTGACTTGATTTTTGTATTACTGTAACCTGTATGTGTGCACTGGACTTGAGTATATGATACCATTGGTTATCTTTATGTTGATTTTGTTTGGCCTTGATTTGAAACTGTTAATTGAATTTGTTTACTTGGTTATCAAGGTTTGAACTGTACCTTGTTTTGTTTTTCATTTCATTGGGTATGCTGTGGTTCTCTGCAGTGGCATTCTGGCTCAATACATATTGTCACCCCTATGTATTTGCAGTTTGCATTTGGGTTATATTGTCTTGAGTTCGAGTATATGTGGCGTTAGCTTGATCTTTGTTGAGTTTCCTATCCACTGTTATAGCCAAGTGGCTATGGGACAGTGTTGTTCTTATATCCACGGTTCACTGTTGTAGCCTTGTTCTATCCACTGTTCACTGTGTTTTGGCTACCTGTGCATTGCTTTGACTGTCTTGTTCAATCACTGATACATTGCATTGATGCAATTGTATTCATTTGTATTTGGTGGAGTTCATTTGCATTGTGCATTTGAGTAAGTGGTTTCACTGCATCTTCATTTACCTTTATATTTGAACCTAGTTCACTGGTCTTGCTCTTCCCTGGTCATGACTTGATAAATTTAGTTGGAACAGTGGCTTTGTGATTTTAGTCATATATATATATGAACGAAGTTGCAATGTTGCTTGATCACTGGTCTTCACTACACTTGTATATGCTGGTTGCTTCGAGTACATATGTGTATATGAGGATAGTTTCACTGGTGATATTGTTTTCAAATTGAAGCTACATTGCAGTTTCCTTCATCCTTGCGTTTGCATTGTGTAAATATATTCAGGTTGGCTGCTGTGCACTTGATTTTGTTTTCCAATCTTGCTGCATTTTCAAACTATTGCAGTGTGTATATATATATAAGCTTGATTTATATTATGCTGTGCATTGAGCAATGCCTCTGACCTTTGTGCATATAAACACCATTTCATGTTGTTCCTCACTGTAACATGTTGTCACTGTACATGTATCCTTGTTATACACTGCATATACATGTGTCATCTCTTTGTTGATGTACTTGAGTATGCATCCCTGATCATGTCACTGTATGTATTTTTGACTTATGAGGTTTATGTGGTCGAAGTATTTTTGTTGTCCGTTGCTTGGACATTTGTGCTCTTTTGAGTTGCAGATCATGCTTTCAGATCACTGTCATGATTCATAGATGCCTTTGTTCATTTTGGTTCATGTGTACTTGAGACGTTGATTCTTGGTCGAGACTTGTTTTAGATGTCTTGACTAATTTCTTATACTTGTACATTCGTTAAATTTCACTTGTGTTGAATCCGGTATTCGGGTTTGACCTTGTGTTCGTTTGTGAACTTTCATTGTGTACATACGTGCACATTTTCCATGTTTGTCTGTTTTGACCATTGAGGCCGTGGCATTGGTATTTGAACCTTCATTGATTTTGGTTCGGTGATCTTTTGGGTACATCATCACTGTAGTGGCAAGGCAGTGCATGCAAGCGTGAACTGCAGCCACACGGTATGAAGTGTATGATATTCTATTTTGTCTCGATTTATGGATCTTTTGCGTATTTCATATTTCGTAGTGGCGAGGCAGTGCACGCGTGCGTGTACTGTAGCCCTACCCGTATTGTTATTTTAATTGTCATTTCAATTGTTTGAACTGTTTTGTTTATTCAATTAAATATTCTGAATTGCACTCTGATTTGGTTTAATTACTGGCGTCTATTGGTTACTTAATTATTATTGCTTCTGTGCACTAATAACTGAGTTTGAATTAGACTGACCCGAGTATTATTTCCTTTTGAATCTAATACTCGGGTCAGACCGAGTATTTACAGGTTGTAGATTTTTAGCTTTGGAGTTGCTGCTTGAGCTATGAAGTCACTTCATATCTTTCGGAGTAGTCGTGTCACATTTATGTATTCATGTATATTATTGTCAATAATGTACTTGTATATATAACTTCCTGTGTCGACAGTTGTAGTTGTATCATATGTATTGTATCACATGTATTGTAACTGACATCAGTTATTGTATATATGAGACTTTCCGTTTTATCTGTGTTCCGCATTTATATTATCTGTGTTATTATTATATCTACTGTCCTAAACTATTATGAACCATCGTAGTTCGTTTTATACTGGAATTGGGTATGTCGATGGGAGTAAATAAATAAGAGATGAAAAATAAAAAATATATATCACTCCTATTGAGAT
Source organism: Allium cepa (assembly GCA_030765085.1). NCBI lineage: Eukaryota > Viridiplantae > Streptophyta > Magnoliopsida > Asparagales > Amaryllidaceae > Allium > Allium cepa. Next base: position 418,267,940 of record CM060937.1, on the reverse strand, counting down.
AACCAGTACTAGTGTTAGGCCTAACTACGGATGGCCGCTCCCATCCAGCCTTATTCTTCATGATAACAGACAGTATTTCCTTTAATACTCTTTGTTATTGTGAGCATAGAGGTGGGGCGTCACAATTGGTATCAGAGCCTGAGGTTTATGGACATAATATGAAACATAACTTAGATGGAACATGTGTTACAACTATTAGTCGATGTTTTATTTGTGCTTTGAGTCAAAACTAAAGTTTTCAAAATATGTTGAAATTTTTAGATATATTTGTTTAAAAATAAAAAGTGAAACTGTGTTTTAATGATTGATTGATTCGTGTTTTGTTTTTCAAAGTGCGCAGCGAAAATAGTGAGACTATCTTCGCTAAACATAACTGATGATCCTTTTGATTTAAAAATCAAAATATGAAATTGAAGTAAATTTCAATTGTTGTTTACATAGCTGTGTTTAATTTGTTTTCTTTGAAAATTTCGAATCCGATTTGAGGATTCGAAGCGATTGCAGTTATGTGAATTTAATGAGATTTCTGCTGTTTTGAATTATCTTCATTGAAGATATATTTGAACGAATTCTTTGTTCATTTTGCGGTATGCATGCAAATTTATGTTGCACGTTACTGCATTAATTTTACGTTGAACCGATGCTTGGTTATGAAACGTATTTTGTTGCCGTTATTTTTATAACGGGATTTTTACACCAATGCAAAATTTTTGAAGCACGGTGTTTTGTTGACATTTTAATGAATGAAAATTCGCTGATATTTTATTCTGATGCAAATTATTTTGATAAGATTTTGACGTTTAAAAATTACTGTCGCATTGACTTTAGTAACCGTCAAATTTTAAAGTGGATTTTCAAGCGGTTATCTCGCAATGCTGATTTTGTTGTCCGTTTTTACGGTATTTTGAGAAGTGCAATTTCCTTGTCCAAATTGTCACTGATGTTACTGTTTTATCACAGATTTACAAATCGTTTTAAAAATAAATTTGTTTTCCATATTTTTTTATAGTTTACGCTTTCAAAGGAATGAGGAAGCGACTTAAACGATTCAGCAAAATCGAGGACTATGAACCCTTTCTTTTACCGATTCGCTTAATTCCGGACTTGTCCGTTTGAGAATGTAAATTATTACTTTTATAAAATAAATAAAATTGATTTTAGGATTTTTACAGTTTGCGCTTTCAGAAGAATGAGAAAGTGACTTAAACGTTTCAGCAAAATCGAGGATTATGACCCCTTTCTTTTACTGATTTGCTTAATTCCGGACTTGTTCGTTTGAGAATGTGAAATGTTATTTTTGGAATACACAATTTTGCACTTTGAAGGAAATGATGAAGAGAATTAAACGATTTAGTAAAACTCGTGGTTATGGGACATGTGCGTTTGCTATTTTGGTTAATTCCGGACTCGTTAATTGAAATATTTGATGATTTTCGTGTGCTTTCGAGCCACTATGAGGACCTTCGGGTCATATGAGGACCTTCGGGTCATATGTTGGACCTTCGGATCAATACCAGTACCAAACCTTCGGGTCATTTGTTGGACCTCCGGGTCATTTGTTGGGCACTAAAATTATGTTGGGTACTTGGTAGGCTTCGGCCATTTGTTGATGCACGTGCGGCGTAGCTAAAAACTCGCCATCTGATGGGATTGATCCAACCTTTTATGTTGATTTTCTAGATTATCTTAATTGATTTCTAGATATTTGTTGTTTCCAATTATCTGCAGGTAATTGGATATTTGTTGATATGAGTTCTTATTATCGTTTTTGATAATTAGATATTTGTTGATTTGATTATCGCTTGTGATAACTAAATATTTGTTGATATGAGTTCTAATTATCGTTTTTGATAATTAGATATTTGTTGATTTGATTATCGCTTGTGATAATTAAATATTTGTTGATATGAGTTCTAATTATCGTTTTAGATAATTAGATATTTGTTGATTTGATTATCGCTTGTGATAATTAAATATTTGTTGATATGAGTTCTAATTATCATTTTTGATAATTAGATATTTGTTGATTTGATTATCGCTTGTGATAATTAAATAATTGTTGATTTGAGATTTGATTATCGTTTTTGATAATCGAATATTTGTTGATTCTGATTATCGTTTTTGATAATCGAATATTTGTTGATTTTGATTATCGAGTGTGATAATTGAATAATTGTTGATTTGAGATTTGATTATCGTTTTTGATAATCGAATATTTGTTGATTTTGATTATCGATTGTGATAATTGAATAATTGTTGATTTGAGATTTGATTATCGTTTTTGATAATCGAATATTTGTTGATTTTGATTATCGATTGTGATAATTGAATAATTGTTGACTTGAGATTTGATTATCGTTTTTGATAATCGAATATTTGTTGATTCTGTTTATCGATTGTGATAATTGAATAATTGTTGATTTGAGATTTGATTAGCGTTTTTGATAATCGAATATTTGTTGATTTTGATTATCGATTGTGATAATTGAATAATTGTTGATTTGAGATTTGATTATAATCGAATATTTGTTGATTCTGATTATCGTTTTTGATAATCGAATATTTGTTGATTTTGATTATCGAGTGTGATAATTGAATAATTGTTGATTTGAGATTTGATTATCGTTTTTGATAATCGAATATTTGTTGATTCTGATTATCGTTTTTGATAATCGAATGTTTGTTGATTTTGATTATCGAGTGTGATAATTGAATATTTGCTGATTTGAGATTTCATTATCATTTTTGATAATCAAATATTTGTTGATTTTGATTATCGATTGTGATAATTGAATAATTGTTGATTTGAGATTTGATTATCGTTTTTGATAATCGAATATTTGTTGATTCTAATTATCGATTGTGATAATTGAATAATTGTTGATTTGAGATTTGATTAGCGTTTTTGATAATCGAATATTTGTTGATTTTGATTATCGATTGTGATAATTGAATAATTGTTGATTTGAGATTTGATTATCATTTTTGATAATCGAATATTTGTTGATTCTGATTATCGATTGTGATAATTGACTAATTGTTGATTTGAGATTTGATTAGCGTTTTTGATAATCAAATATTTGTTGATTCTGATTATCATTTTTGATAATTAAATATTTGTTGATTGGTGATTTCTGATTATCGTATTTGGTAATTAGATAATTGTTGTTTTCAAATTATCTGGTTAATAACTAGATAATTGCAGTTTTGCTAATTGTGATTTGTGTTTTCTAATTATCTTTGTTGATAATTAGGTTTTGCTGTTTTCTAATTATCGTCTCGATAATTAGATATTGTTGTTTTGAGATTTCTGTATTCTAATTATCTAATTGATAATTGAATATTGTTGAAAATTGCATTTACTTAGTTTTGTTGTTTTTTGATTATTTATTTGATGGTTAGATTTTGTTGAGAATTTGTGAATTTCTTTTATGAAATTGAAAGATTTCTTTGGCGTTTGTGTTCCTGACCTTTATTTTTCCAGCTTAACCAGTTTATGTTAGAAAAATAATTGTTATTAACGACTTTAATTATGAAAATTGCGGGGACGCAATTTTTATAGGAAGGGGAGTCTGTAACAACCCAGGGATTTGTGACAATTAATTATCGTCAAATGACGATTAAAGTGGTTTGCTAGCTAATTTGAGTTTTTAATCGAGTTGAAAAATTCGTTTAATAATTTGATAAAGGGTTGTGGGCTTTAAATTTGCTTGGCCCATATTTTGTTTGTTGGCGTGATAAAAATTAAGACCCGTCCCTCTTTCTTTTTCTCATTCATTTTAAAACCCTAAAACTAAAACACACGAAATGAAGGAAAATAAAAATGGTGGCTGCGCTTCCTTCTCTTCGAAAATTTGGGCTTTCTGCTAATTTATTGATGCCAATTGCAACTTGATTTCCGTGCTTCGCTAGGAGTTCGTCCTTGCTTCGTTTTGAGCATCGTGTAAAGGCGAGCAAAAGGAGATGCTTGCGGCTACGATTGGTTGGAATTCTTCGACAAAAGTGAGTGGTTCCACTCACATTCTAATTCAAATCTTAGTGCTTTACTTCAGCAGTTTGATCTGGTTTGGATGTTGGTGATTTCATTGATTTTTCAATTCACGTCCAATTGATTTCGTTTGAATGTTGTTGATTCTCTGATTTTTTACACGGTTGTGAACTGTGAGTTAGTTCGACTCCTTGATTATTTGGGTTTTTCGACACTGGTTGGTTTTTGTGGTCACCTCGGTTTCACTCGACTTTGGGCTTTGATTCATTCATGATGACCATGGCCTGATCGACTTGAATAGTTCGTTCTTGTTTTGGAACCTGCGATGTACTCATTGGTCACGGTTCATTTGATTGCTGACTTGTTCGATTTTGAGATAGCACGGCTTTGAATTCTTTTGGCTTTGAGATGAAAAATTGACTTGTTCATTCTCGACTTTGACTTGATTTTTGTATTACTGGAACCTGTGTGTGTGCACTGGACTTGAGTATATGATGCCATTGGTTATCTTTATGTTGATTTTGTTTGGCCTTGATTTGAAACTGTTAATTGAATTTGTTTACTTGGTTATCAAGGTTTGAACTGTACCTTGTTTTGTTTTTCATTTCATTGGGTATTCTGTGGTTCTCTGCAGTGGCATTCTGGCTCAATACATATTGTCACCCCTATGTATTTGCAGTTTGCATTTGGGTTATATTGTCTTGAGTTCGAGTATATGTGGCGTTAGCTTGATCTTTGTTGAGTTTCCTATCCATTGTTATAGCCAAGTGGCTATGGGACAGTGTTGTTCTTATATCCACTGTTCACTGTTGTAGCCTTGTTCTATACACTGTTCACTGTGTTTTGGCTACCTGTGCATTGCTTTGACTGTCTTGTTCAATCACTGATACATTGCATTGATGCAATTGTATTCATTTGTATTTGGTGGAGTTCATTTGCATTGTGCACTTGAGTAAGTGGTTTCACTGCATCTTCATTTACCTGTATATTTGAACCTAGTTCACTGGTCTTGCTCCTCCCTGGTCTTGACTTGATAAATTTAGTTGGAACAGTGGCTTTGTGATTTTAGTCATATATATATGAACGAAGTTGCAATGTTGCTTGATCATTGGTCTTCACTACACTTGTATATGCTGGTTGCTTTGAGTACATATGTGTATATGAGGATAGTTTCACTGGTGATATTGTTTTCAAATTGAAGCTACATTGCAGTTTCCTTCATCCTGGCGTTTGCATGGTGTAAATATATTCAGGTTGGCTGCTGTGCACTTGATTTTGTTTTCCAATCTTGCTGCATTTTCAAACTATTGCAGTGTATATATATATAAGCTTGATTTATATTATGCTGTGCATTGAGCAATGCCTCTGACCTTTGTGCATATAAACACCATTTCATGTTGTTCCTCACTGTAACATGTTGCCACTGTATATGTATCCTTGTTATACACTGCATATACATGTGTTATCTCTTTGTTGATGTACTTGAGTATGCATCCCTGATCATGTCACTGTATGTATTTTTGACTTATGAGGTTTATGTGGTCGAAGTATTTTTGTTGTCCGTTGCTTGGACATTTGTGCTCTTTTGAGTTGTAGATCATGCTTTCAGATCACTGTCATGATTCATAGATGCCTTTGTTCATTTTGGTTCATGTGTACTTGAGACGTTGATTCTTGGTCGAGACTTGTTTTAGATGTCTTGACTAATTTCTTATACTTGTACATTCGTTAAATTTCACTTGTGTTGAACCCGGTATTCGGGTTTGACCTTGTGTTCGTTTGTGAACTTTCATTGTGTACATACGTGCACATTTTCCCTGTTTGTCTGTTTTGACCATTAAGGTCGTGGCATTGGTATTTGAACCTTCATTGATTTAGGTTCGGTGATCTTTTGGGTACATCATCACTGTAGTGGCAAGGCAGTGCACGCAAGCGTGAACTACAGCCACACGGTATGGCGTGTATGATATTCTATTTTGTCTCGATTTATGGATATTTTGCGTATTTCATATTCCGTAGTGGCGAGGCAGTGCACGCGTGCGTGTACTGCAGCCCTACCCGTATTGTTATTTTAATTGTCATTTCAATTGTTTGAACTGTTTTGTTTATTCAATTAAATATTCTGAATTGCACTCTGATTTGGTTTAATTACTGGCGTCTATTGGTTACTTAATTATTATTGCTTCTGTGCACTAATAACTGAGTTTGAATTAGACTGACCCGAGTATTATTTCCTTTTGAATCTAATATTCGGGTCAGACCGAGTATTTACAGGTTGTAGATTTTTAGCTTTGGGGTTGCTGCTTGAGCTATGAAGTCACTTCATATCTTTCGGAGTAGTCGTGTCATATTTATGTATTCATGTATATTATTGTCAATAATGTACTTGTATATATAACTTCCTATGTCGACAGTTGTAGTTGTATCATATGTATTGTATCACATGTATTGTAACTGACATCAGTTATTGTATATATGAGACTTTCCGTTTTATCTGTTTTTCGCATTTATATTATCTGTGTTATTATTATATCTACTGTCCTAAACTATTATGAACCATCGTAGTTCGTTTTATACTGGAATTGGGTATGTCGATGGGAGTAAATAAATAAGAGATGAAAAATAAAAAATATATACCACTCCTATCGAGATAACCAATACTAGTGTTAGGCCTAACTAAGGATGGCCGCTCCTATCCAGCCTTATTCTTCATGATAACAGACATTATTTCCTTTAATACTCTTTGTTATTGTGAGCATAGAGGTGGGGCGTCATAGAAAATGTAACTACCATAAGGCCTCCCGCACACACACACAACGTAAACGCAGAATCGGAGGAGATTTCTCCTTATGATAGTCAAACATGCTTGATATGCAAATTTCTTTGATATTATTACTATAAGTGCAAAGTGCAGGAAAACATTTCGAAAGTATAATATAAATCTTAGCCAACATAGGCATTTTCGCACTATGCCTACTATAGCTACCATCTAAACAGTGGTGACCACCATAAGTAAATGGCAGGTTCTACAACTAAACCGTACAAGGTACGTATTGAAGTTTGGATTTCCAACAAATGGTCAGGCCAAGGAACTTCCATTGCCACATGGGTACGCCTCTGGAAAGACGCCCCGAGAACCTAACCGGATCTCTGCCAACACTAGGCCGGGTTACCTCTGCAAAAGTAGGTAACAAATGACACGAGTATGCCATCCCCCGGTTGTAACAACCTTTATCCGAGGATCCTCAACCAACAACAATCACAAAGTCATATATATTTGCGACATCCACATAAGTAAGTATCTGGGCTCCATATCATGATACCACTTCTATCCAGAAGGAAATGGACATACCATAAAGGGCGCTGCTACCTAAAACCTTGCTGCATCTTTCCTGTTTTGACCATTACCTGGGTGTGGGTCCGACAAAGTCTCGTCCACAAAGCTACGCTTTATACAAAAGTTATGCTTTGATCAACAAACGATCAGCAGCACTTCGTATGCCACATTACCAAATTGGGAATGTATCACTAGTAACCATCAACTACATAACCTCTGAGCTCGTACGTCTCAGAGAAGGGTGTTAAGCTAAGAGAATAAATTCTCCGCCACCAACAGAAATGTATTTGATAGAAACCAGCTTTACATCTCAAACTGTAACGTCAGACAAATATCCATACAAGTCCGTTTAGGGATCAAACGGTACCGAAGGCACTTTCAAAGAAGCCCTTGCAATCCGGATATTCACTAATCACGACCAGACTTTCCATCACAAAGGGTGATAAAATCTCTATATCGGAGATCAACCGATGCAGAGACATTAGACGGTAATCCTTCCATTTTTGAAAATATTCTGTCTTCATCACCGGTCTTCAAATTCTATCCATTACGACGTATCACTATTCGGAATGGGATTCATGACCCAAAGGTCCTCTCCCGGCTAAACCGAATAACGAGCGCTTATTTTAAAATAAGTGTAGCATTCAAATTCAAGCAAATCACAACAAATACTCATTTAAAGGTAAATATTGATAGACCGTTATTTAACTATCAATTGATATGCACAACATCACCAAATCCCAAATAATTTTTCGAATTATTTATTTTCCAAAAATATCTTTACAAGATATATTTTCCCACACTTCAAAAATAAATCAATGTTTATTTTAAACAAATTCCCCTTTCCTTTATTAATTCCATGTGAATTTAAATTTTCAAATATCCATTGATATATGATTTTCAAATCGATTTCAATTATTCACTTTCAATTTATCTTTAAAAGATATAATCTCAAAACATTTCACTTCATATTAGAAAACATTTCCATACTTATCTAATAATAAGTAATTCACAAACCTATTTATTTTCAACATTTGGAAAATATTCAATATACTTAAATCACAATTAAGTATATATTTTATTCTTTAAGGAAAATATTCTTTTAAACACATTTATTTGAGTCAAAACGATTGTTGCGTAAAACATCGTTACGACAACCCAAAATCACTAGTATAGGGATTCGAAATTATGATAAATATATAAATCCCAATACTATGTAAGATATTTCCTTTCGAAAATCATTCACTATAACAACGGTGTTATAGTTCACCATTTCCTTTTATTTCTCGAAAACGTCTATTTCAACAATGAATGTTCAAATCTATGGTTTCGATCCTTAACCCATTTTAAAACAACTTCAAATCGTTTTAATTCTATTTAAAATATTACTTCCCTAAAACATTTCTTTAATGTATTATTCATTGTCCAAAATCGTGAATATAAATCGTTTGTCAAATTCAACACTTCTACATATCTATTATTTAAATAGGAAAATAGAAACCATACATTTTCATTGCAACACGTGTGATGTATATAATAATTTATAATTCCGTATGATATTATTCCTCTCTTCCATTAATTATTCCAACCGCTACTTCATTTTCTCTCCCCCTTGCACCTTTTGTCTCTATCATCTTCCCGAAATTCATTTTCATTACCCTTACTGTCTTCTGATTTCTCTCTTAATCCTTCATCATTCTTCGGATCCCTTTGATACAGCCTTAGCTTTCACGACATAATGAGTAGATATAGGGTTTTCGATATGGATCTTCGCTTTGGGGGATGGGTCGAATTGATGTACGAATTTGATGTCATGCCCATTATTTGAAGATGTTTATTTCATATAAAACTTCTATTTTATTCTCCATTTTATGAGGATAAAAAATTGATTTCGATATTTTGGTTTTGACTACAGATGCAAGAATTGGAATAACCCATTCCAAAATTGATGTTTTTTCACGAAAAATGCAACTGCAAGCAGTGGATGCACGGTTTCAAAGAAAATACGATAAGTTTAATTGTTGCTATTTTCATGTTTTAATTCTTCATGTGTAGCATGCAATTTAAAATATTTTATTTATTTTGTACCCACATGAGGATGTCCATATTACTTAATCTGTAAAGGTTGAAGTTCGATGTAAACAATTAGACCATCTGCTCATGCATATATTATTTTCTCAAAATCCAATTATAGAATTTCCATGCTTTTCCTTTTTATAATTACCATTTTGTTTGCAAATATATATTTAGGATTATTTAAAAGGTTCTTCAACGGTTGAAGATTACAAACAAATGTTTATACTTTTACAACCATATTTTTTTCATTAAGGTTTACTAACTATATGCACTCCACTCAAATTATGCTTTGGTTGAAATTAATCCTATGTTCATATAACCTGATTATGCGGTAATTATTTTTCTATTCAAAATGATTCACTTTTACAATAGTTATTTTGAAAATCTATGAAAATCTTTTATGTTGCTACTTTAAAATGTAATATTTCCCCAAGCTTGAAAGCCCCAACTACTTGGGATTCTGCATTATACATTAAAGATAAATATTTACTAGCATGTAATACTTTATACAACCCATCTTTTTATTATTATTTTCTCAGTCTGGACCGGGATGATCATTTGATCAATATGTAGCTACTTTGGTATATATAATAACATTGAAGCAAAATTTCATGAAATAATAACCTGGGAATCAAAAATTAGAGTAAAGAGATAACTATACGCTTTATTATCATAAACTTATGTTTCTTAATAATCATGAATTTAGTAATTTATATCCAATGACTGCTTCTAATGGTGCATTTTATCTCAACTTGCATAGCCAAGGTTTACTTTATCGTTTTTTTTCATTTCTTTTGCAATTTTACGAAACTCATATATGCTATAGCAACTTTGTTTTGCTTTGTTTGCATTTACATGATATATTTGTTCAATATCAATTGGATTTAATCGTGAGGAAAATTCTCTTATTTTTCATTGTTCTTTTGCATCAGATTAAGATGTAATTCATTTATCTCAACCATTTGTTATTGCTTATTTACATCATTTATATATCTCTTATTTATCTTAACCAATCTTATTCCCTTATGAAGAAATTGTTTATTTCTAGAAATCTTAAGTTTATTATGTTGAGATGGTTAGATTTTACGTCGATCACATGTCTCAGCCATTGTGTTAAATATTAGCTTCTGCAAGTAACTCCGCATTTCTTTTTGATATATTTCATTTTTATTAATGATTTCTAAATTTCAATTTCAGTTTACATTTTTTGGTCAGTTTTATTCGAACAACGTAAGAATGAATGTGAATTTAAGAATCTTGAAATGGTTTTAACAAAAAGGCAGCACATATTGTAATGGTCATCATTCAATATTCTGAATTAAGATATGTAAAATTTGTTGTTCTTAACCTTAGCCTGATATTGACAAATATAATTTGGCCATTTATGTTGTGATTGGGAGTTTTTATGCAGTATATTCATGAGCATTGCTAACTGTACCTGATTAGACTTTTTTCTGTTTTAGAAAACAACCAGGTGGATGATCAATGTATTTTATTTATTTCTTATGTAGTATATGTATTACCTCTTCAGCTTATTTTTTAGTTAGTTTGATTTCATCAAAACATTATTATTTAACATTTTGGAGTTTTATCTCAGCAGAAACTACACCCTTATGCAACAAACATTTGTAACATGAATGAAATGGTACAAGAAGCTTTTGCTCATGAAATCGACCCTTAAAGGCAGAAGTGAGGAAAGAAAGTCATTGTAGGGGCTATCAAATTCTTTCTCTTTGAGCTTAAAACTTGCAACAGTAAGTGCTTAAATTGAATCAATAGCCTTTGTCAAGTAGCACGGTGATCTATCAAAATAGATTAGGCATCTAAAAGGTTATTGGGGTATACATAATGGAAAGGTTGTCTGAAATTTTCTATATAGTAGAAATAAAATCATGCTCATGGTGTTTGATATTTTTATTTTCAAAAAGGTTTTTATTCTGTGCATACGATAATATGCACCTCAAATAAAGTTAAGTGTATGTTTATATTTTTCAAAGGTGCAAGTTTCTGTTAAAACTAATTTCAAAATTGCAACTAACAATGGGAAATCTATTTCCTCAAATTAAAAATCTACTTCTTAAATAACTAAAAAATTTGATAGGTGTTGTTTTAGCATAAGGCAGTTATATCCACTAATAAAATATTTTCCTGTTTAAACAATAAGCAAAGCTTGCTTACAAGAATTAATATTTGGTTTACATGGACCCTAAAATCTCTCCATGTATGTGTTAACATAGTAATGTTTCTCACTGTTGTAATTATATTTTTAGATAACTACTCATGAATAAATCATTAAATGCTAATAAATCATTAAATGCTAATAAGGTAATATTACTCATATTCATTTTCTTCTTATCAGTTTTTCTAATACCAGCATTAAAGTGGTATTACCATATCCACACGCGTCTCATCATTTATCAGTCATAAATACCAACATTTATTGTGAATGTACAAGCAACCTTTTGCTATAAATCATTTCCGTAGTTATCCAAGACTCGGTTAAGGTCAAGTCCTGAGTGCATGGCAGCCGTTCCTTTTTTTTTAATTATTCTCATCATATTACTCAGACCTTTGAATAAACTTATGTTAAGTTTGATACGTCCACATGCATTTGGTAAGAACTAACGGAAAAAAAACATCAGTATTGTATAGCAACCTCTTCTTACTCATGAGCGAAATGCATGTCTCTCTTCAACTTACTGCCCTCACTATACTTGAAATAATTTAGTTTAGAAGAATTTTTTTTATTGGCGAGTATTCACAATTGGTAAATTCTTTGTTCTAAGAAAACAAACCAACCACACTTGAGAGGAAATTCCTTCTACATGATGCGAAGCAGTCATCTTAACTATTTGTGAGTTCGTTTTATACTTATTTTCTGACCTATATGGCTTTGTTTTAAGAATACAATGTATAAATAAATTCTACCTTAAGGTTTACTGACAATATGCATTATTTGTACGTGAGTTCTTCTAATAGAAGTAATATGGTTTCCAAATTGAAGAACGAAATGCATTTATTGCAAATTACAATACTTTGTACACAATTTAACAAGTTTGTCATTCATTGTGTAGCGTGAGTTGAATGAAAGGGTTAACCTGATCTCCATAATCTTCTTTTTTGCAAATAACTTAATATATATGTCGTGGATTTGTGGCATACTCACTCACAGCTTAGAAATGAATTTCAATTTTCCCTGTATTCATTAAGAAATGAAACTTTTGTAAATCATTCACTTTAAGTTCAAAGTATATAGTCATCCATTCCTAAGAGCAGGTTTCTAAAAGCATTTTTATTTTAATTTCAACCAAACTGCAACTATTTGCGATAAAAACTATAAATAGTGTCCTTTGATCATATTGATAAAAACTGTAAATAGTGTCCTTTGATCATATTAAAGTATAGGTAAGTGAAGGTTTGATTGTAAAAAAGAATGCAAAACTTTATCGAAAATAAGTTTTGGAGGGTGGTTTATCACTTGGTTTTGAGAAGGATTTTCACATACTAAGTTTGGAAAAAGGAACGATTCATTATTTCCACATAAAATATTCAACTTACATGAGTGTGAATCGAAATAACATTTAGAAATATGCATATTCATGATTCATTGTACATCGATTTTAAATGTTTTCATTTCCAGCTTAAGATGATCATAATTATAGTAAAAACTACTCGAAAATAGATTTTTTAAATTTGTTTTTATTACCTTTTATTCTACTCTATGTATACTAATCCACTCTATAAAATAATAATAAATAAAAAAATTTCCTACCTCACAATTATAGCATGCATCTTAATACATATACATGGCAATCTTATTTACGTAACATTTTGATAACTTATATACATGTGTGTGTATGTGTATGTAAGCATATACAAACAATAATGCTGATGTACATAATTACAATCATTCATCATAAAACCAGGCAGCTTAAGTGATCATCAAAATTATAACTGCTAAAACTTCCTATGTAGGATGCATGGTCAAACGATAAACACTAAACAAGTATTATACATGTTGAACTCACAATCCTAACATTCACAACTGTCCGTGTGCGTAGCACGGGCCTCACACTAGTTTTAATTTAAAGGATTATCCACTGTCCAAAATCGTGGATATATCTCCTTTAATAAGCTTTCATATTTACTTATCAAATTCAATTGGTTTCGGATTTATAAAATAATGTTTCTAAATTCACATTTATATATATTTTCTAAAACTTCAACTTATAAAATCCCTTAATTAACATATTCTATTTATATCTCATTTAAATGCCAAAATCCAATTTATAAGTTAATTATTTATAAATTTTTATTTTACAAAATCTATTCATTTTAATTTCACAATTTATAAATCTATAAATTTCATTCACTTATGAAATCCATTTATACTTCATTTTAACACTTAAAAAAAACTCATTCATAATTCCAATATTTTAATTTGTAAATACCAATTTTATAAACCTTTTATATAAACTGTTTATAATAATTCAAAAATCCCAATCTAAACCAATTTACAAATTAATCAACTGCTTATTTCAAAAATCACATTTCGGTTATATTTCACAAAAATCATAATTTGTATAACATAAAAATTATAACGTTTATTTATTAAAAATGAATCAATTACAAAATTCAATAAAATGTATACTTTCAAAAAGTCACTTAAAAATCCTTTTAAATTCGAAATCGTTACTTTAACATTTTTAAAACTCCAAAAATAGGTCCAATGCTGCAACAGAAACAATGCATCAACCATAGCATCCAAACATCATATATCAATATGATAGCAGAATATATCACAAATATCTGTAAATAAATCCATATTGTTGAGGATTCCAGTTGGATCCCTCCAACCTGTTTCCCTACATCCACAGATGTTAGCACAATACCAATCCCGTTTCAAGACAAAATATCGCGGTACATGGGTTTATATAAAATACTATCCGCTATTATGCGGCGCTATAGGGTCTCATCCGCTATATAATGCGGGAAATCAACTCCAAGTACATATATAATACTAATTCCACTTTAAGGTGGAATATCGCGGCATATGTGTTTAATATAATAACCTCCGCTTAATATACGGCGTATAGGGTCTATTTTAATACAACAGATAGCAATTTATCATCCAAGCATACAATCAAGCAATTTTAAATTTAACTATTTAAAATTTAAATCGAAACACAATTCGATTGAGTGAGAAGTTTTCACCTTGTTTCAAATAACAGTTAAAGTCTTTTATTTCGAATAAAATTAAACGCGCGTTTAATTTTACCCAAAATTCACACTAGCTCCAATCGATTCCAATCCGGTTCCATTACGTAGTATTCGTCCATACGAACCCAATGCAATTTGTTTCGTCAGTTTTCGACCTCGTACGAACCAGTTACAGGTTTTTAAAATTTACGCAAATTAATATAAACTAATTAAATATTTTCTTTTTTTTAATTTTAAACCTTAAATCCATCTGGGCCGTCCACTTCATCAAAGCAAATCACGACCGTGCATTCATTCTTCTCCCTCTCCTGTTTATTCATGCGACCGAACCAATCTTGGCCGCCTCCAAACCCTAATGTCGCGACCCACCACGACGACTTCTACCAAGATCAAGCAACGCCATCTCGAAGCCCATTGCATGTGCCTCCATCGCCCAAAGGTCGGCCACGCTCGGTTGCTACATGTCGTCGAAAAACGCGAATGACTGATGCCTCTTTGAACGTCGATTGCTGTTGATCCGTTGCTCCATTTTCGATCACAACCGTTGATCTTAAAGATCTCGATACCCTCTTCAACATTGCAGTTGAAGTTGAGGCGAAAAAGTTTGTAGATTGGAAGAAAATTGAGGAAGAATGTGGTGAAATTCTGGCCATTATTTTCGTATGTGGCAGCTAGGGCATTGAACTGAAACCCTAGGTTTTAGTTTGCAAATATGAATGTTTAAGGTCCTTTTATAGAAAATTTGACGAAACACTATTCACCCGAGATTTTTCGAACTCCAAACGAAGAACGCCGCCTGCCGTTTATAATGTTTTACTCCCATTCCGAACGCAATAGAATATATATCGAGAGCCAATTCGATTGTATTTGAAAGATAGGTTTTCAAATCGACTATTTAAATTTAAAAATTCACTCAAACCGATTTCAGTGCTTTTTAGCTTGCCCCGGACAAATCGTAAATCTGATTGACACAAAATTTGAAATCTTATAATAATATAACATTACGGATCCGATGAAACTTGTTTCGTCGAAATCCGAGACTGTTTGAAGAATGACTATTTTTACTCGTCAATTAAATATTAAAATATTCAATTTCAGCAAATTAACTTTAAATTCAATTTTAGAAGTTCTATAACATCATTCTAACTCCAATATGATTTAATACAACTTTATAAATCATTTTAATCACATTAAATCCAATTTCCAATTATTTCTATAATTTCAAATATTAAATTATCGATTTAATTATCCAATTAAATCTAGATTTTCGAAATAAAATTTATTCGACTTACAAATTTTACTTGTCAATATTAAAAATCAATTAAATATACGAATTTCAAATGACAGAAATTCTGGGTCTTTACATATACATACATACATACATACATACATACATATATATATATGTATATCTGTGTGTGTGTGTGTATCTAAATTACTTAATCAAAAGTTAAGTAAGGTAAAATAATCAATAAACCGGATTTATATTTTCTTGCATAAATGGTTCTCAATTATACAAGTCTATCTATACCATTGATAAACATTAAAGGAAAATAACTGTACATATCTAAAATATTCCTCACATTAAAATTCACAACTTATTTACAAAATATATAATAATAAACATGTGGATACTATAACCATGTTGTTTCTAAAATTTAGAGGAATTTAGAATATTTCTCCAAAATCTAATGATTTCAGAATTCTAACTTATTTCACAAATAACATACAGATCATTTTGATCTATATATGTATCTACACCAATATAGTTTCACAAATCAGTCTTTCAATTTACAATATAAATTTTTTTGACACAAATCAAATCCAAAATGATCACCAGAAAATCGTTGATATATAGATCAAATAGATCTAAAACTTGGGTGAGAAATTACATGAATTCAATGACTTCTAAATGAATTTCAATTCAAAACTTACTCCAAAAATGCATAAAAAATTTCTCAATGAAATCAATGATGCATGGCTCTGGTACCACTTGTTATGATTTCAACAAACTTTATGTGACCTATATTGATTTGATTGAATAGAAATTAGAGGAAGATAAATAAAGTGGCAGAAGCCGTACTTAAATCCATAGTTGTTTATTGAAATAAGAAGAAGAATTGGTTTGATCTTTCAAATTGACCCGAACCCTAGATTTGGATTATTTTCATAGAAGAGATTAGAGAATAACTAGAGCTTGTGTAAGGACCATAACCTCTTATTTATAACATTGCATTTCCTAATTTTACCCTTCAACAAATTCGAATTGCCACGGTATCTACATAGTAATACCATGACAATGATATCTTTAAATCTTTTAACTTTAATTCATACTTTGGTCACTTTAACTAGGCTTTACATCATAATAGCACAACGCATTTTATTCTACATATGTGACTCACATGTTAATTTTTTTTATAATGGTAATGTTTTATGAATGTATTTTATCTTAATTGTTAATTAGTAGTTTTCTCATGCAGTGTTAACATGAAGTACTACTATCCAATTATGTGATGGAAAGCTACATAATTGAAAATGCATAAAAAATCAATAAATGAAGGACTATTGTTTATCTTTGTTTGTGCAAAATTTGGCCTTTTTGAGCAAATGTTGACCCAAATATCCAAAAGGAAAAGTTGCAGAAGTTAATGAAAGAAAATTTTATGTAGGAGTAAATGTAAGAAAGTGAATGGAAAAGCAAGAAACGGCAAGTAAAGATCACCAATAGAATTTTTAAAGTGGTTCGACAACCTGAGCCTATGTCCACTTGAACATTCTTTATTAATGTTCCACTAATTTTTTATTACAAGTGATTGGGATCGGTTTTGCTCCTTGATTATAATGAATTTTAATGGATGTCTAAGGAGGAGTTAGCTAAAAAAGAGAAGCCCTCTCTAACGAAAGTTTTCTGGTGTATTTACAAAGGTGAACGATTAAATATCTCTCTCAAATATCGCCTACAGAACCTGGCCGCATAGAAGAAGTCCTCCAAAAAAATATCGATCCCTTGCTATGGGGAGGTACTGATCCATACTTAGTCAACTCTGAGAATCTGTTGCCTATAGGGAAAGGGATAGGTACCAATCCCCTACTTCGGGGAGGTACCAATCTATACTTAACCAATTCCAAGAGGCTATATACTTAAGTTCGCTTGACTATTATCTTGTGTTATTGTCTATTCCGGGTATCTGGACTCTAAGATAAAAAAATTTGATTGATTGCCTCGGTAAGTCAAACTTCTCCAGTCAGTTTGAACATAGCTAGACCAAAAGGCTGGATAACATTAGCCCCAAAAGTACACTCTATGGCGAACACAATGTACTTTGACTCGAGGTAAGTCAAGATCATTGTGAATGATTCTGCTCAGTGTCTAGGATGATTATTGCAATGCATGGTCGTACCTGACATCATAAATTGGGATGTACTCTCTTGATGATTGTTTGTGCTCGGTTCCATTAAGCTAGTTAATTGGGTTGGTAGGCTTCAGTTATCTGAACTGGTTTCTTTTCTTTGGAATGTCTCAAATAAGAATTCAATTTTCATCGAGTCGGGTAATTGTACGTCAGGTATGTTGTTGCCTCCAAAGCATGTTCATATGCCTATGGGTCGTTTCCCAGTTCTACCCAATTGTAACCACAAATTGTTTTTAAGCTTGTTTGACGAAGGGTAGTAGTCAAGGCAACTAATTCTGGTTGATGAATGAAGAAATTCATGCTTGAGATATTAATCTGATAACCTACTCCAGGATGTTTAGTTCCGATCGTTCCCCCAGTCCTCGTTTAGGAGGTGGAGGAGGCTCATGATGAAGTTGATGAAGGTGAAGTAGTAGATGCTAGTGATGAAGCTAACCATGATGTTGTGAATTCAAGTTATGGGTTGGTGATCAAATGATTATGATCATTCAATTCCGAGGCATCATTTCATCGTAGCCTTAAATCATATCAAACACCAGGCACAGGACTATAGTGTTGAGCTATTATGTTCAACTATCAGATGATGATATTCCTCTACCATAGGTCTAAGGTCAACAGGGTTAGCGCGTGGATGGTCCAGTCTCGTCCTTATGAAGTTATCCTTTTCCTGTCAAGTCTAAGGTTTAAGTTGGTGAACGGGCAGTCATGTCACACCCATTTAAGTTTGTGCTCCTATTGACGGATCAAAGGTAGGAGAAGGTAAATGAATGGTCAAGTCATAATCATTCTATGTTTATGCTCCAATGAAGCAATGGGGAGTAGAGTTAATGGATGAATGGTTGGATCACATTCATCCTAATTTCAAACTTTCGTTTTCAAGTTAAAGATAAAAGGAGGTAATTGGACGGTTAAGTCACATCCGCTTTGGTTTGAACTCCCCCTGTCGGGTTAAGGGAGTGAGTTAAGTCGATGGATGGTTAATCACATCCATTTTAGTTTAAACTCACCATGTCGGGTCAATGGAAAGCGCTCGGAGATGGATGATCGGTCACATCTACTCTAGGTTTGACAAGGGACAATCGGATCACGTCCAACTCGAAATTCGTAGTCCTTTTATCGGATCAAGGGAAGTAGTAGATCAAGGTAAAGAATAACTCGATGGATGGTCATGTCATGTCCATCTTAGATTGTACATTAGGCCCTACTTGAAGGGCGTGAGTTAATACATGAACGGTCATTTCACATCCACATTAGATTGGATTTTGAGCCTATTGAGCCCTAGGTAAGGCATGAGTGTTTTTGGAAAAGATTACTAATATGCATTTGAGATTGGATGGTCAAGTCACATCTACTTTGGATCACAGGCTCGCCCCCGAGTCAGGGGAAAGAGTTGGCTATTGAGCGATCGAATCACACTTATCTCGTTTGAGCTTGAAAAGTTGGGCCATGTGTCGTGGAGATTTGGTAGGCACTGACTCTAGGTACCTGAACACCTGCATTGTTTATATGAAGTCTCTTTCTGTATTTCAAGACACATATAACATGCAAAGACAAGGTGGCATGATTGAAAAGCAAATCCATTGAATATAGAGAAATAACAGAGTCTGACTTATGAGTGAATTCAAAACAAATAAAGAAAAGAGTTTATTCTAAGTTAAAATGATGTCATGCTCGTCATTCCATGCTGCTCCAGCCCTTCTCCACTGGGAGATGAACGTCTTTGGTTTAGTTATTGATCAATTGTCTTTCCAGCCGTATAGATCTACCAGTATAGGGGCAGTCTGTCCTTCCCGAGGGTTGGATGTCCCTGCCCGCCATTTGTATGGCTTTTATAAATTATTAAAGCCTTTTATTCTAGATAAGCTGTTCGATCTTATCTTAGAGGTGACAACATTCGTTTGTGTCGTGACCTTAGGTCTCATGAAATCTACCGAATTTTCCAAACTTCCTCTGGCTTTCGGTCAATTCTCCTGGGTCCGGTTTTCGGCATTGCTCTAAATTGTGAGTTGCTAATTATATGTTTTCAGTTGAATCATTCAAGGGTAGTGTGTGTTTCAAATCTTAGAATTCTTGGTCGTCTCCTAGAATCTGGGTTCTCATTTGGGGCACTGCGTCGGCCCTTGTTCTAGTTTCCTACCTTGTTCTATATATTCACATCATTTTTTCATAAACTTTGTAACGACCCTGACTCGACCCTCGAAAATCGGCACCGAATACGACACTCGTATTCAAATGCCGCAGATCCAAACGTCGAATCTGGTTCGTTGGAGCTTATAACACATTAAGTACAACAACACAGCGGAAGAAAGAAATGAATATTAATATATACAACATTGATACAATATCCAGATACAATGATGATACAATAGAATGATACAATAGATATCAATACTATCATAGATACAAGAAATAGCAGCAGTAAGATAATGTCTTCAATGCCAAGCTCTAATAACTCCATCTCCAATCCAAAGCTAGCGAGAACTCCCATCAAGTTGAAATATTCTAAGCAAGGTCAGTCGTCCAAGACTGAAGAAGACCCCAAAAACTGAAAGCTACCAATCCAAAGACTTCGAAGGCTATCGAATCTACACCTATTACTTGATTATCTGAAAACCCAACTCTAGACTACCCGTGTGGAAAATCGTAGGTACCCAGAGTTTAGGAAAGGAACAATAAACTCCATGTCAGGGACTGGTGTGAGCGAACAAAACAGTTTTACCTTTAAAACAAACAAAAGAATTTAGATTGAAATTCGCAATGCTTTTTGGAAAATGAAACTACCATAAGGCCTCCCGGCACACACACAATGCAATCGCACACATGGGGGAGATTTCTCTTTATGATAGTAAAACATGCTTACTACGCAAAAATCCTTTTTGATATTATTATTAGTGCATAGTGGAAAACATTTCGAAAGTATAATATAAATCCTAGCCAGCATAGGTACCATTATACTATGCCTACTATAGCTACCACCTGAGGTGGCAGGTAATACAACTGCAATCGTAAAAGGCTCGTATTGGATGAATGGATTTCCAACAAATGATCAAGCTAAGAAACTTCCTATTGCCACATGGGAACGCCTCTGGAGGGACGCCCTGAGAACCTACCCGACTCTCGGCTAGCACAAGGCCGGCTACCCCCTTCCCGGGGAATAAAACCTAAGATATGCCCCACTGGGCCTTTAGGACCTTTATCCGAGGGCCCTCTACACCAACAACATCACACAATAATAAATATACTACAGTGTCCACATGAGTAAGTATCTGGGCTCCATACCATGATACCACTCTTTTCCAAAAGGAATGGTCATACCCTAGGGGAGCTACCCCTGAAACCTTGCCGCATCTTTCCTGTTCGACAATTACCGGTTTGTGAGGTTCGGTGAGGTCTCGTCCATAAAGCTATGCTTTTTCACAAAGCCATGCTTTGATCAACAAATGATCATTAACATACAGCAGCACTTAGCGTGCCACACTACCAAATTCGGAGTATATCGCTGATAACCTTCAACTACATAACCTCTGAGCTCGTACATCTCAGAGAAGGGTGTTAAGCTTAGAGAATAAATTCTCCGCCACCAACAGATATGTATTTGAAAGAAATCGGCTTTACATCTCAAAGTGTAGTGTCAGGCACACAACCATACAAGTCTGTTCCGGGTTCGAACAGAACCAAAAGCACTTTCGAAGAAGCCCTTGCAAATCTGGGTATTCACAATCCCGATCGGACTTCCCATCACTTAGGGAATCTCTATACTGTAGCTACTCAGTGCAGAGACAATCGATAGGTCATCCTATCATTCTCATAAATACCCGGTCTTCACCACCGGTCTTCAAATGCTATCCATAACGACGTATCATTATTCGGAATGGGTTATATGACACAAGGTCCTCTCCCAACTAAACCAAATAATGAGCACAGTATATTTAAAAACATATGGATATGGGATTTTAGTTAAGTCAAAACTTTAAAATTCAAAACTATTTCTTTCAAATGGTTTAACGCAATTACCATTTCAAATCTTTAACAAACATATTTATTTCACAAAGTTCACCCAATTCCACAAAGGTCTATTTACTGATTTCAAATAATTTCCATTTTAATTGGATTAATTCATTAAATCTGTAAATCCAAGATTTTACCCATAGCTTTCAAAACCTTTCCAAAGATTCATTCATAACTTGGAAAACCATATCAATCCAAACTTGAAATTCCTTTCATAAAAATTGGAAATTCATTTCTTATATGAAAGCTTTTATCATTTGAAAACAAATAGTTTTCATTTCGGAAAATTCCGATTTCAATTATACAAGTTAAAGTTTTTCAAACTTGGGTTAAATTTAATTCCCAAACAACACTATAAAAATGGTTTAGAAACCCATATAAACTTGTATGACCTTTTACATCATAAATTCTCAAAATAGAATTCATTTTCAAATATTGAACTCAAATTTAAATCAAATTTCAAAACTAAATCAAGTTATTCAAAAATAATTTTTATCTGTGAAGTCCTTTTCAAAAGCCTTTTCCACTTTAAATCCGATCCATTTCCAAAACCATTTAGATTCCAAAATTCAATTTTTAAAATTATTTTAAAAATCTGTGACTTAAACAATTTCCACGTGCAATCCATATTTGTGTGTATATAGTGTAGTCCAGGGGTTTTTATACGATAGTGCACAACATCAGTCATCACAGATTCAATCATATCAATATTGATAAGCTGCATAACCCATAACGCATATCTTCGTTCACAGATTCATAGATAAAGTAAATTTATCAATCACAAAGATTCATCATTACGATTCGATGTGGGTTTAGGATAACAAACTGAAATCCGACTCCCTGTCGCATCGAAGTTCAAATGCCGTTTTACGGGAAAAGAGGGTTTTTCACATACATATAGGAACAAATCACAAATCACAAATCACAGTACATTACAAAGCAATCACGGTATCACAACAGAAGTATCAATCCAGTACATAATATTTGATGATAGTCAATCATCTTCGATTAAGGTGATTGTGATTAAAGTGAATTAACCATATAATTATCTTTATTATTTATTTAAATCAATGTTTAATTTGACTTAATTATGAATTAATATTAATCAACTTTATTAATTATTCCTTTATTTGTTTTTTTTAATTCATTAATTCCTAATTGTTAATTAGTTAAGTTTAATTACTTTTTATTAATTGGCTATTCTTTAATTGATTAATTATTAATTATAAAATCATTACAAAATATCAATTGTTAATTACTACTTCATCATTATAAACAAATTTGGTTAAAGTTAATACTTGAATATTTGATTTAATTTTAAATTTTTATCAAGTTAAAATTTTAAAACAACTTTTATATAAAAGAAAATATGAGATTAAAATTTCTTTGAACTTCACAAATTTTAAATAATTGATCCTATACCCTTTACCTGAAATTCCATTTACATTATCATTAATTTATAAAGAGTGGATTTAGAATAAAATTTAATTTGTATTTCAAAATTTAGCAAAAACTGGATTTTCTGTTTTCATTGACCAACCCGAGGCATGCTTCGAGTTGTCCCCGAGGATAACACCCCCCTACTTCGGGTTTTAACCAAAACCAACCCGAGTGACATTTCTTTGCAAAAAAATTTGTTATGTTTTTAAACAACCAGATACAACGCTAAAATGACCCGAGCCTGACTTCGAGTTTCCTCGTCCCTTACCCGAGCAGTGCTTCGAGTTCCCCTTTCTTCTACCCAGCACGAAAAAAATGATACACAACGCATCACGTATACGTGCACATCAAGTGGACGACGTTCTGGTCGTCGACTCCACCTCCAACAAGACAACGTCAACCCACTCAAGCACCTCGAGCCTCCAGAACCTAGCATTCGTCACGAAATCGAAAATTTAGCCTATGGGTTCGACTATACAAAAACCGGGTCACCCAAACCCACTTCAAACTATCGCCTCCAACCATCGGCGATCGTGCCACCTTGCTCGAATCCTCCCTGATACCCAAGGATTCAAACCCCCCATGACCGATCGCTTGAAACGCCGTATCGATGACACAGTTAACCCGCGACCTCACCATCAAAAATGCAGAGCTTAAACCTTAATTCTATCTCTCATTGAAAATTTAAGGATTTGTAAATTTTACTCGTATTTTTCTTGTAATCTCGCACATTTAATCTAACCCTGACGATGAACTCGAGACCCCCGTCGTTTGGATCATCAGAATTGTTCAAAAGTTCATTTTCTGTTCAACTTTCATTTCCCAGAGAAATGTTCAATGAAAAATTTAAATTTTTGTTTCTAAAATCATCATTTTTGAAGGGGATTCAAATATTATTACTGAAATAAAAATCAAGGAGGTTCAAATTTCTGCAAAACTTAGGTGGTGCATGTATTTTCAAAATTTCCAGAAAGAAAACTTTATAAACTTGCTTTAATTCCTTACTAAAATAAAATACAAGTTTAAACAATATTTTTAACTTGTTTAAAATCTTTTTCAGAAGCAAGAGGTAGAGAGAGATTTGAAATTTTGATATGGTTTGCTTTGTAAACCTGATACTTAGATGTAAATCAGTTTCCAGTAAAAAGAAAATCACAAAAACTTGCTTTGAGTTGTTACTAGAACATAGTGCAAGTTCAAAAACAAAGCTTCAACTTGTTTTCAATTTATTTTCAGAAGGAATAAAGGGAGAGTTTCTGGTTTTGGCATGGTTTACACTGTAAACCAAAGTGTTACAGGAAGCAGGAGAACAGAAGAAAAGAAATCAATATTTCCAAGCAAAGAAAACTTAATCATAACAATCCATTCACATACAAGGCATTTAGCATCTTTCAGGCACCCAGACAGTCAACAATTTATGGAAAAATCAAGGGTTCACTCACATTTTTTTTCAAGAGCCGCCTGACAGTTTTTTTCAAAACAGCGATGAAGCTTGGCAACTATTCTTCTTTTCCTACTTTAAAATTTAGAGTTTAGATCTGCAAATTATAAACACAGATCTTTGTTTATTCCTTATTGTATTTATTTACTTAATCATTAATAACAATAGTTTTTAATTACTTACAGTTGAACCCCTTTTTTTTTATAATGGAGAGCTCCTTTTTTCTGTAGCTTGAAAACCAGAGGTAAAATCTATCTTGGATCTTGATTTTCCTGCAAATGATTGAATGTTATTTTATTAAATCTTGCTTCATTACAGATTATAACCTCAAGTTAAAATTTAAAAAAAAATGTTACTTGCCTTTAACTTATTTTCAGAAATCTACTGCATTGGCCAGAAACTTGAAGCTTCCAGTTTTTACAAATTTGCAGTTTTGTTTGAACTTTGTTTGTTAAAAATTGATCTAAAAATCACAATTTTATTAACTATAAAGTTTTAAAAAAAACTTACTTGAGAGATGAAGTATATCACTACAGTTTGATGCTTTGAAGCGATTCTCAGATTTTTTTTTTCTTTCTTTTGAATTGAATTGAAGATAGGCAATTTTTTTTTTTCTTTCTGAATTTTTTTCTTCTCTTGCTTGAGTGTTGGAGTTAAGATTGATAAATCTTTTTTGGTTACTGAACTTCAGAAATTTGGAGGTTTAAAAATTTGAATTTGGAAGCTGAAAGGTTTTTCTGAAATTTTTTATTTGATTATTTTATTAAGGTAATGATGTTTTGTGCCATTTGCAAAAAAAAAAATCATAAGCTTTAGATTTTGTTAATTATTCTACTCCACCTCCCATGTGAATGTATATTCACATTTGTGATTTTTTTACAAGGCAAAAGAATTTTATAAACTTTAATTTTTATATTATATACACGTTATAAATAAATGTATTCTTTTATTCATTTGTGTGTGTGTGTGTGTATATATGTACAATGTTAAAATAATTTAACCAATATTTACATTACATATATTACATATTATTAATTTTAAATGCCACATACTTTTAAAACATTTATTTTAAATTTAAATTCAAACTTCAGTTCTTAAACTTGAAATATAAACATTTATGCCCATTTATATATTCACACATATCTGGAATAAATTTAAATTAGATTTCAATATGTATTTAATCCTACTCATATATGAATTATACATATATGTATAAAATTTAAATTCAAATTCAAATGACTTTTTTAAAACATTCATTATTACAATATTTTAAATTCAAAATAAAATTGGAATTTTATTCATTTCTAATTTTCACTTATTTTATCTGTTTAGGAATTTTTTCAATTTGTTTCCAAATAAAATTCTAAAAATTATTAATTTTAATTGATAAATTTTTGGAATGTTACATATATCCCCTCCTTAAGAAAATTTCGTCCCCGAAATTTGCCATGGAGACAACAAAGATTGGATAGATACGCAAAGATAAAGAATCAACTCACAAATCAAGCCGATTATCTGTTCTGTATTTGGCTCACCAAATCAGAATATCAATAATAGATACAAGAACGAATCTATTTAACTCCTTACAAGATACTCGGGGTCATCCAGATCTATGAAGTATGCAGGGGCACTGGTTAGTTCGAAGGGATAACTAACCGTTCGTAGACTATATCTAGACCCAACAGAACAAACAACATATACTCAATTCAGGTTGGAATATCTCATAGTATACAACAACTGGTCCCTCTTCGGACTTTTATACTCACAAGCAATTACAATAAAATTTCAAATTTGGTTTTAATTGAAATCGTTTTATCGATACAAATTATTTAACTTTATATTTTAGTTAACCAATTTACTTCAAATCAAATTCCAATTCTGCTAAAGTCAAGAACGAAAAGTTGATAGAAATTTGACCAGGAGAATACGAAATATAGACTTATCCACACGATTCGTAGGGCCACCATCCCACCGAAGCTTCTTCCTTGAGCTGCTACGAAGCAATCAAAGAAATTGGGAAGAAGAATCAAAGGAGATTGATAAAGAAAGATATTTCCGTTGTTGCAGGGCATTGACCACTTATACTGGTATCTCCCTGTCCCCGATCTCGTTCTCTTCTTGCACTCATACTTACTATCAGTGAATAGTAAGAGAATTTACCGAGGATTTCGAATGGATATCTTGGGGATTACTCATTCTAGGGTATACTTTACCCTATCTCTAATGAGCTACTTAATGTGTTATACTCCTGAGCTAAAGTTTTAATCTTCATCCCTGATACCACTATAACGGTCTAGGCTTTTCAACCATCGACAGCGGCCAATCTAGACTGGTAGGCTTTTCAACCATCCTAGCCTTGCCATGGCTTTCATTGGTACCCCAAACTTGCTTTTACGGCCAACCTTTCGTGACTGTCACGACATACGGCTAACCAACCCCTTAAAGAGGACGTGTGGGGGTAAGAGTCTCCTTCTTGCCACCAAACAAAAAGCGAGAATCCCCCATCACGTTTCACCTAGATAAGCAAGTCTGGTCCAGGTTCGAACAGAACCAAAGGCACTTCTGAAGAAGCCCTTGCAAATCCGGGTATTCGCAATCCCGATCGGACTTCTCATCACTTAGGGAATCTCTATACCGTAGCTACTCAGTGCAGAGACCATCGATTGGTCATCCTATCGTTCTCGCAAATACCCGGTCTTCAAATGCTATCCATAACGACGTATCATTATTCAGAATGGGTTATATGAAACAAGGTCCTCTCCCGGCTAAACCGAATAATGAGCGTAGTATTTAAAAATATATGGATATGGGATTTTAGTTAAGTCACAACTTTAAAATTCAAAACTATTTCTTTCAAATGGTTTAACCCAATTACCATTTCAAATCTTTAACAAACAGATTTATTTCACAAAGTTCTTGATTTACTTCTAAATTTTATTAAGTTAACTTTTTTATTTAAAACCACTTTTATTTAAAAGAAAATATACAATTTAAAATTCTTTGAATTTCATAAATTTTTAAATAATTGATTCAATACTGTTTACCTAAAATTCCATTTACATCATCATTAATTTATAAAGAGTATATTTAGAAGAAAAAATTAACTTGTATTACAAAATTTAGTAAAAACTGGATTTTCTGTTTTTATTGACCAAGCCGAGGCTTGCTTCGAGTTGTCCCCGAGGATAATACCCCCTTACTTCGGGTTTTAACCAAAACCTACCCGAGTGACGTTTCTTTGCAAAAAAATTTGTAAAGTTTTTGAACAACCTGATACAATGCTAAAACGACCCGAGCCTGACTTCGAGTTTCCTCCTCCCTAACCCGAGCAGTGCTTCGAGTTCCCCTTTCTTCTACCCAACACGAAAAAAAACCGATACACAACGTATCAAGTATACGTGCACATCAAGTGGACGACGTTCTGGTCGTCGACTCCAACTCCAACAAGACGACGTCAACCCACTCAAGCACCCCGAGCCTCCAGAACCTAGCATTCGTCACGAAATCGAAAATTTAGCCTATGGGTTCGACTGTATAAAAACTGGGTCGCCCAAACCCACTTCAAACTATCACCTCCGACCATCGGCGATCATGCCACCTTGCTCGAAGCCTCTCTGATACCCAAGGATTCAAACCCCCCACAACTGATCGCTTGAAATGTCGTATCGATGACGCAGTTAACTCGCGACCTCACCATCAAAAATGCAGAGCTTAAACCCTAATTTTATCTCTCATTGAAAATTTAAGGATTTGTAAATTTTACTCGTATTTTTCTTGTAATCTCGCACATTTAATCTAACCTTGTCGATGAACTTGAGACCCCCCATCGTTTGGATCATCAGAATTGGTCAAAATTTCATTTTCTGTTCAACTTCCATTTCCCAGAGAAATGTTCAATGAAAAATTTAAATTTTTGTTTCTAAAATCATCATTTTTGAAGGGGATTCAAATGTTATTACTGAAATAAAAATCATGGAGGTTCAAATTTCTGCAAAATTTAGGTGGTGCCTGTATTTTCAAAATTTCCAGAAAGAAAACTATATAAACTTGCTTTAATTCCTTACTAAAATAAAATACAAGTTTAAACAATATTTTTAACTTGTTTAAAATCTTTTTCAGAAGCAAGAGGTAGAGAGAGATTTAAAATTTTGATATGGTTTACTTTGTAAACCTGATATTTAGATGTAACTCAGTTTCCATTAAAAAGAAAATCACAAATACTTGCTTTGAGTTGTTACTGGAACATAGTGCAAGTTTAAAAACAAAGCTTCAACTTGTTTCAATTTATTTTCAGAAGGAATAAGGGGAGAGTTTCTGGTTTTGGCATGGTTTACACTGTAAACCATAGTGTTACAGAAAGCAGGAGAATAGAAGAAAAGAAATCAATATTTCCAGGCAAAGAAAACTTAAGCATAACAATCCTTTCACAAACAAGGCATTTAGAATCTTTCAGGCATCCAAACAGTCAACAATTTATGGAAAAATCAAGGGTTTACTCACATTTCTTTTCAAGAGCTGCCTGACAGTTTTTTTCAAAACAGGGATGAAGCCTGGCAACTATTCATCTTTTCCTACTTTAAAATTTGGAGTTTAGATCTGCAAATTATAAACACAGATCTTTGTTTATTCCTTATTGTATTTATTTACTTAATCATTAACAACAATAGTTTTTAATTACTTACAGTTGAACCCCTTTTTTTATAACGGAGAGCTACTTTTTTCTACAGCTTGAAAACCAGAGGTAAAATTTATCTTGGATCTTGATTTTCCAGCAAATGATTGAATGTTATTGTATTAAATCTTGCTTCATTACAGATTGTAACCTCAAGTTCAAATTTAAAAAAAAGTTACTTGCTTTTATTTTATTTTCAAAAATTTACTGCATTGGCCAGAAACTTGAAGCTCCTGTTTTTACAAATCTGCAGTTTTGTTTGAACTTTGTTTGTTAAAACTTGATCTAAAAATCATAATTGTATTAACTATAAAGTTTTAAAAAAAACTTACCTGAGAGATGAAGTATATCGCTACAGTTCGATGCTTTAAAGTGATTTTCAGATATTTTTTTCTTTCTTTTGAGTTGAATTGAAGATAGGCAGTATTCTTTTTTTTCTTTCTGAATTTTTTCTTTCTCTTGCTTGAGTGTTGGAGTTAAGATTGATAAATCTTTTTTGGTTACTGAACTTCAGAGATTTGGAGGTTTAAAAATTTAAATTTGGAAGCTGAAAGGTATTTCTGAAATTTTTATTTGATTATTTTATTAAGGTAATGATGTTTTATGCCATTTGTATAAAGAAAATCATAAGCTTTAGATTTTGTTAATTATTCTACTCCATCTCCCATGTGAATGTATATTCACATTTGTGATTTTGTTACAAGGCAAAAGAATTTTATAAACTTTAATTTTTATATTTTATACACTTTACAAATAAATGTATTCCTTTATTCATTTGTGTGTATATATATGTACAATGTTAAAAGAATTTGACCAATATTTACATTACATATATTACGTCTTAATAATTTTAAATGCTACTTACTTTTAAAACATTTATTTTAAATTTAAATTCAAACTTCAGTTCTTAAACTTGAAATATAAACATATATGCCCATTTATATATTCACACATATCTTGAATAAATTTAAATTAGATTTCAATATGTATTTAATTCTACTCATATATGAACTATACATGTATGTTTAAATATAAATTCAAATGACTTTTTTTTTAAACATTCATTATTACAATATTTTAAATTCAAAATAAAATTGGAATTTTATTCATATCTAATTTTCACTTATTTTATTTGTTTAGGATTTTTTTCAATTTGTTTCCAAATAAAATTCTAAAAGTTAAAATATATTATTAATTTAATTGAAAATTTTTGGGATGTTACAAACTTGCTCTAGTCTATTTCAAAACAATGTTGTTCTAACCTCCATCAACCGGGTAGCTTGATCTATCTCCTCGTCTAGTTCGTAGAAAATCCTCATTGAGCAAATACCGGGCCGCCTAGTTGTAAAAGCGATCCAAAGTGGAGGAAGGCTTTCTAGATAACCATTCTCCAAATTCTGTGTAGGGGTGGATCCTCCTAATCAAAGCCATGAGCATGATATGTTTTAATAATTGCTCACCTCAATCAGAATAGTGTTGAATCTTTTTAGAAAGTCCCTAAGTGGCACCTCGGGTACTCAAAATGAGTTAGATTGGGGCGAGTAGCGTGCATCCTGAATTGCTTGATAAATTTGCTTGCAAGTTAGTCAAATGATGAGATGGACCTTGGTGGAGTCGAGTAAACCACATGGTCTCTACTCCTTCTCGAGAAATGGAAAGCTTTTTTGCACTTGATGACATCCATGGCTCTGGAAAAATCCATGTGCCATTTGTACTTCATGATGTATTGTCTTGGATCCGTCATTCCCTAGTAAGATGACAATGTTGGCATATTGAATCTTCGTGGGTATCCTTTGCGGAGGATAGTTTCAGTGATAAGGTTCGACAAAAGGAAATGCCCCAATTGTCATCAGTTTGGTCTTGGCTCTCTATAACAAGCTGTCATAACATTGCAATCAAATATGTTCCTTGAAGGCTTGTTAGGTTGCGGTAGTCGTGATCTACCCTTTGTGCTTGGCTCAGTTAACATTTCTGGTTCATGCCTCGTTGTCTAGGCTCTCTTTGCTTTGGAAGAGTCACTTGTCCATTAGAAAAATCTTGACTCCCAGTATCCTGGTCTGTTACGGTATGCATAGGTTGATTTCTTTCACTTAGTTAAAGTGTTGGGTCCTACATGAAGTCCTATGCCTAGGGAAAATGGATCGGTGGTGATGTCCCTAGTGAGGGATCGAAGGTGACCTCCATAGGGACGGGATCAGTGGTGACCTCCCTAGGGGAGGGATTGTTACCTATCCCTCAGCTTAGGTGGTAATTAGTATTTTCCAGCCTAAAGCCTCCTGCCTTGTATGCTCTTGCCCTTCGCCATATGTTCCTATGATGGTAATCCGACGATGATGAACTTCCAGAATCTGAGCATGGAGGAGATAGCTCTCTCTTAGTCCTCCTCCTATGTGAGTGTTTAGTTGGTCCATCAAGGTCCTCTTATCTTGAGTTTGCCGGTTTAGCTCTGCACGACTATCATGTAGATCTTTCATCATATACTCTAAGTCCATTCTAGTGATAATATCGGAAGGGTTCTGGAGATCCTATGCTCCTTGCATGCCATCTTCCTGAATGTTCAAATCTGTAGTCTCTTCTTCATCAACATCTCTTGAAGAGGTAGCAATAGTTCTTTCTTTCATGAGGGCCATAGCTTTAAGTAAAGATGTTAAAATCTGAATGGGAAGAAACCAGTTCTGTTTCTTAGATATTAGAAAATCCAACAATAGACGTGGAATCAAATGGCCTAAGAATAGATTTTAGTGAAAACACTAAACGTTTGAGCAATATTTGGCTTATTTGAGCAAAATTTGACCCTAACACTCAAGAGAGAAAAGTTGCAGAAAGTTAATTCAAGAAAGTATTATGTAGGACATAAATGCATGGAAGTGAATGGAAAAGTAAGAAAAAGCAAGTACAGATCACACAGAACATTTTTATAGTGGTTCCGCAATCTGGGCCTACATCCTCTTGAAGGCTCCCTATTAATTTTCCACTGATTTACGACTACAAGTGATTGGGATCTATTTTGATCTTTGATTACAATGAATTTTAATAGTTCTCTAGGGATGAATTAACCAATAAAGACAAACCCACTCTAATAAAGGTTTCCCGTTGTATTTATAGGGGCGAACGCTGAAATATCTTCCTCAAATCTCGCCTCCATGACCATGCCGCATGGAAGAAGTCCTCCAAAAAATATTGACCCCAGATTCTCTAGGGGTTGGGAATATGTGTCGATCCCCTAGAGGAAGGGATCGGTACTGATACCTATACGGGGCCTATAGTGGTGCGATCCCTCCTAGTGGCTCGCCGTTACGTCTACTTCATGATTCAGGAGTTGTTTTACATAGTTCCCTAGGTGTATTTTAGAGAAATCAATGTATCTTTGATAAATTGAATTGCTAATTTAAATTGCCTATAGGAAAAGGGATAGCCATTGATCTCTTGCCTAGGAGATACGCTAATCCGAAATTAGTAAATTTGGAATGTTTTTGCCTATAGGGAAAGGGATAGGTACCGATCCACTGACTATGGGATGCATCAATCCATACTTAATCAATTCTGAGATGCTTTTGCCTATAAGGATAGTAATAGGTGTCGATCCACTGCCTTGGGGGTAGTAATCCATACTTAGTCAATTTTGAGATGTTATTACCTGTAGGGAAAGGGATAAGTGCTGATCCTCTGCCTAGTGGAGGTACCAACCCATGCTTAGTCAATTCTAGGAGGCTATTCGGTTGAGTCCGCTTGACCGTAATATTGTGTTCATGTTTGTTCTGTATCTCTGGAAACTAGGATGATTTTTTGTAGTTGATTGCTTTGGTGGAGTCAGACTATTCCATTCAGTCTCAACATAGTCAAGTCGAAAGGTCGGATAACAATCTTAATACTTTGTTACTCCATAAACAATATAACAACCCTCCTTTTCAATGTCAAACCACGGAACTGTTTGTGGTGATATTCAGCAACTTATAATATCAAAGTGATACTACATGACTGATTCCATCTTTTATACCCAATAGTGATTTGGTTGGGTTATCCAAACATAAGTTTATATATTTATTTTATTTTAGAATATAGTAAATTTTTGTTATCTATGTAGCAACTTAGGAATTTCCATAGCATTTGTTAATTAGGGTTGCCACAATAAAGTATTATTGCAACCCTATTCCTTAAGACCCTGTATGTTCACATTTAGATGTCCACTTTTTACTTTAATTTTAAGTTGGTTCTATTTTTTACTCAACATTCTAATGGAAAGCTTTTATGATGTGTTATCCACCTACAAATTGAAAAAGATAGAAAACTAGCGACGACTCAAGCTACCATATTATTTGGCCCAATGTGAGTAATTAAATATTATATAACTATTATAATGACTTTTTCTTTTTTTCATATTTATTACACTCTATTGCATAATTCTACATGCGTGTTTCCATCAACATTCGTGGATAAATTAATTTACAAGTTTACATGTTGTTTGGTTATGTTGAGTGAAGATACATGATTTATTAAAGCAACAAGTAGTTGTCTAATGTTTTCCATAACTAACTTCCCCTTTAACTGCTAAGTTGCTCTACATCTATTTTTTAATATCCTAAAGTAACCCTTAATGTTATTCAATTTTATTAAAAAAATAAAATATATTTACCCTTTTTCCGATGTCCCCAATAGTAATGGTCGATATAACTAGATTTCCCAATCACACGTTTCATTTGATTTGATATAAATTCATTCCTTTCGGAATTTAATGGTAGTTAGCTTTGATGTTTAAGTTGCTTAAATTTATTTTCACCCCACTACATGTAATGACGACCAGTAAACACTTGAATACTTAAAAGTTTATATAGTGTTTAAATGGAAATATAATGAAAATCGTTTAACAATGCTCCTTTACAGTGGCAATTTGTTAAATGATAATATAAAGAAAGTTTAAATAGTCTTTATAGTGGCCATTTTTTTATTAGTCTTTCCCCCATGTCTTCCCCTGGTAATTGGACGAATACTTTTTCATAGAATACGAAGTCCAACATACCATGCTGAAATTCTCAACATGTAGCTCGAAAAACATACTAAAATTATTTTGTCCATTCAATGTTATTATTTCCACACGTGGCACACATTTTGAAGAAATTCAAATTCCCTATGTATAAGTAGTCATTTAGGATACTACATTTTAATCTCCAACCCTTCAAGGTACTTTTATAGTTGCATTTTAGAATATTGGATTTATGGTAAAAAAAATGCTATTGTGGAAATGAGACTTGTATAACATTGGAACATTTGACATTTGAATGTTAGTTTAAGGCATAATCTCTACATGCACAAAAATTAATAAATGTGTAATTATATATATAAACTAGCATAATTAATTTACAATTGTAACATTAATTAATTTAGAATTGTAACATATTAATTGCATAGTTAATTAAGTTAATAATAGACATTTCAATCCCCTTTAGGAAAGTAATTAATTAGGAGAAATAAGAAGGATTTCGTATAAGGCCCGAATAATAAATAAAGCGAGATGTGTGATAATACACTTAGAGGTGTTATGAAATATAACTAAGTTATAAGGATTTGAGGTCAGTCAAAATCAGACAGAATTTTGTCTAGCTGCTCAAGCTACATTAGTGCGACTCTGAGGCTCATGTGAGACATCGCTTATAATAAGTAAGTATGGATGACGTGAGGTTAGTCCCAATTATGTTAGGAAAATCTTCCTATCCATCTAGCTACTAATTCCTATGAATAGTCGGACTAATGTAAAAAATCTCCTTAAGGTATGTGTCATCATACAAAAGACCTGATTTAGGGAACTAAGGGTATTAAGTGGTTGTATATGGACCCGTCTTTTTCCCTTATATAAAGTATTAAATAGTAAGGATTGGGTTTAGGCACAGTTGAGAATATCTTAACAAGCTCCACTTCAATTGAAGTATTAAGTGTCCAAACAGATTTTCGTACAATGTCAACTAGATAGAGACCTATATAGAGTCCGCCTTGGTATTAAATGATTGGATACCTCGCTTGAGATCTTAAATGGTCAGAATCTGCCTATTTTCTATTAAAAAATATTAAGTGTCTTGGGTTCTATCCCTCACATTGGTAGACATTAATAATGGTGGTTAGGGGTTATCGATTATGCAAGAACCTACTTCGAGGATTGAAGATATTAAGTGGTTATTTGAGGGTCCGTCTCATTTCCTTATATGAAATATTAAATGGTTTTGAATATAGTTTAAAATGAGAAAGTCATATCCTTATTTAAATTATACCGCCCAAGCATTGATATTGAAAGGCTCGAGATTTTCTATTCACCAGACATTATTTTTCTAACTTTCTCCACATCACAACACAAGTTAAGGAAGGAGACGATGATCAATATGGATATGACGGCGAGAGGCGGTAGTCTATATATTTATTTATACTATTTTCTATTATACCCATTTGAATTTAATAATGTATTTTTGAACAAGATGATGTAACCGTTATTATTGACATTATATTATGGTTTTGTTTTGTAACATTTGGAATTTGAAATAAAATGGGTATTGTTTATGTTATTAAATTTTATCCTTCCGCTTTGAGTTCTGTATGAATAGATATAGCTCTGTATTATTCCTTTTACTAACCAATTGCCAGCTTTAGAATGATTTTATGTTTCGATGGGGCTTTTCTGGGTCACGATTTAGGCATATTTTTGGGGTGGGTTGTTGCATTTAGTATTAGAGCCTAGGTTACCCGATCAATGGGGAATAATATACGTATGAGTGGCCTATTTGATATTTTTGAAAATATTTTCCGAAAACCCCGACTATATACATACACTATTTTTGAACATATGCCATACACTAGGAAAATCTTTCTTTTAGCATATAATACTATCTTAGGAAGTTATAACTAAAATCAACATCCAGATAGTTGATATGGTTGATAATCATATATATATATACACACTACACACACACTCTCTCTATTTTGTCAAAACTTTTGGACGAATAATAAATCGAAAGAAAGTTCATGAAAGAGGGTATGGTGTGTAGGAGATGCCTAAAGACTGGCCATGTAGACAAAGATTGTAGGATAAGTCTGATGAAGGAAGCTTCTAAGGGGAAGTGTTATCACTACCACGAGGAAGGACACCTTAAGAACCAATATCTAAAGTGATGAAGGAAGCGCTGAGTGGAAATGCCAATGCCATTAAGGCTATCCCTATTTCGAGTTGACCACCCTTAAGAGACCAAAGGAAGTCAACATTGGATGGATAACTCTTATTTTTTGGGCTATAATTCATATCTATTTGATTCTGAAGCATCATATTCCTTCATAGCTAGGAATGTAGTTAACTCCTTAAATCTTCAAATCTAATTTATCACCAGTCCAATAGTAGTCTCTAATCTATTGAGGGGTCAATACATTTCTCATTAATTTGCAAAGACCTAGTTGTAGACATATGTGATGTCAATTTCAAATGTAAAGCGTACATTGTAAATTTTAAGAGGCATGGACTTATCTGGGGATGGATTGATTATCACACTACGGGGAAATTTTAGACTTTGATAGGAGGATTGTATGAATAAAGAGTTGAAAAAGGCGAGATTTAGAGGTCCACTATACACATTAAGACTCAGTCGGGTCAAGTTATTCGTACTCGTTGTGCCTATCTCATATTGAGCTTTCATATGTACTCGTTGTCTAAGAATTTACCGATGTCTTTGAGGAATTCTCAGGTCTCCAACCCGAAGGGGAGATCGAGTTTAGAATTGATTCGATGAAGGATGTTATATCAGTTGCTATACCATTAAGACATAAGACCCCAAAGAAAGATGTGAGTTCGACAAGCAAATCACGAAACTTTTATAGAAAGGATTCATCTGACGAAGTACTTTGGAGGGGAAGCCCCTATTATTTTCGCCACTAAGGCAGATGGCTCATTGTGACTATGCGTTGACTATAGCGAACATAATAAATTGACAAGAAGAATACACATTCCTTACGTAGGATAGATGACTTATTCGATCAACTTGTGGGAGCAGAAGTCTTCTCTTAATTGGACCTGACAACTAGATTACATCAGTTGGGGATCGTAAGGGACAACAAATCAAAGACTGCATTTCATACACAAAATATACTCTATGAGTGGT
This sequence comes from Allium cepa, assembly GCA_030765085.1. NCBI lineage: Eukaryota > Viridiplantae > Streptophyta > Magnoliopsida > Asparagales > Amaryllidaceae > Allium > Allium cepa. The sequence goes on along the minus strand of CM060937.1, from coordinate 418,230,216 downwards.
AGGTAATGCCTTTTGGATTGACGAATGCCTCTACATACTTTGTACATTTGATGAGTGGAGTATTTAGGGATAATAAGTTTGTTGTAGTGTTTGTTGATGATATCTTAGTATTCTCCAAGAGTGAAGGACAGCTCAATAATCACTTAAGGGAAATATTATGGACCTTGAGGGGGCACCAACCTAGAGCCAAATTTACATAATTCCACTTTGGAAGAAGTAGACAAGGTTTCTTGAACACGTCGTTTCTGAGCATAGATTGGTGATGGACCCTACAAAAGTGGAAGTTATTCAAGAGTGGAGAATTTCCAAGAGTGAAACAGAAGTTAGGAGCTTTCTCGGTTTAGCAAGCTATTATAGGAAGTTCATAAAGAAATTTATAAATGTAGCAGTCCTTTTAATCCAGTTAACTAGGAAGAATCCAATCTTTACTTAGGATGATAAATACACTAAATCATTCGAGAAACATAAGGAACTATTGATAGGTGCAGTTGTCCTTACCATTCCCGATGCGAAAAAGCCTTTTACAGTTTCCATAGATGCATGTGGCACAGGATTGGGAGAAGTTTTCATGCAATAAGAAAGAGTAGCAACTTATGTTAGTAGACAACTTAAGGACCATGAGAAGAGATACTCAGTTCCTGACTTAGAGCTAGCAGTTATTGTCTTTAACTTGAAGATGTGGAGGCACGATCTTTTGAGAGAAAGGTTTGAGTTATTCATTGACCATAAATCACTCAAATGCTTATTTTTTTCAAAAATATTTAAACTTTAGGTAGCAAAGTTGGATGCGGTATATAGCATAATTCGACTTCAACACACAATATACCACCGAAAATAGGAACGTCATCGCCAGTGCCTATAGTCGGAGGCACACTAACTTAAGTGCTATATATGAATGGAGGCAGTTGGAGTTCCTCTCAAATTTCAATTTCCAACCGCTAATAGAACCTATCCAAGAATTTTTGGCAATGATGGAGGTAAGGCCGGCATTGATGAACTGCGATAGGCTTGAGCAAAAGAAGAAAAAGAAGACAGTGGAGGTACTGGATAAGTTGAGAAGAAGAGAACTTTTCCCCACATCAGTAGATATGTAGTTGACGAGAAGGAATGTTTAAGAAGGGATGGTTTCCTTTGTGTCCCAGTGATTGACACTGTGTTGGAAGAAGTGCTTCCAGAGTGTCACCACTTAAAGATAGCCATTCACCTCGAAGGAATAAGATGCATAAGGATATAATAGAATTTTCTTTCAGCTAAGAATGAAGAAGAGAGTAGCTGAGTTTGTTGCTAAATGTTTAACATGTCATAGAATACAGGCTGTGCAAGGGAAACCCGGAGGGTTTCTGTTACCATTGAAGATTCCGACTTGCAAATGAGAGCACGTTTCGAAGGAATTCGTAAAAGGATTGCTAAGAAGTCAGAGTGGCAATGAAGCTATTTGGATCACAGTAGATAGACTCACTAAGAGTGCTAATTTTATTCCTATTAATAATAATAGGACCACGTCGTCTCTAGTGTAGATTTTATTAAGGAGTTGGTATGACACCATGGAATTCTGACGAGCATTATTAGCGAGTGGGACCAATTATTCAATTATTAGTTTTGAGGAGTTTGTAGGAAGCTTTGGAAACTTCGTTGAATCTTAGAACTGTTTACCACACAGAGACGGATGGTTAAATAGAAAGGGTGAATAGAATCTTGGAAGACTTGCTGAGGGTTTGCTTCATGGACTTCGGAGGACACTGAAAGTAGCATCTACTATTGGTTGAGTTCGCAAATAATGATAGTTAACAACTGATGATTGGTACGACCCTTTTGAAGCGCTTTATGGGAGGCTATGCAAATCGCCAAATTGTTGTTGTGAAACCACTAACGAAAATCTGCTCATACCAAATTTGATTTGCGATACTTTGAAAAAATTAGAGTTGATCAGGCAACGTACGAAGGAAGTGTAAGACCGCAAGAAATCCAATGCCGACAAAAGAAGGAAAGAATTAGAGGAGGTTGGTGACTCGGTATTTATCAATGTCTCCCCTCTTAGAAACATTGTAAAGTTTGGTAAGTCTAAGAATTTGGCAACCAAGATTTGTTGGGCCTTTCCAAGTTTTGGAAAGGATAGAAAGACATGCTTATCGTATAGACTTATCAAATAGATTGGTAGAAGTCCACGATATTTTTTGCATCTCACATTTGGGAAAATGCTTTCTTAACAAAGTCATGTGGTGGAACATGATCAATTGGGGGATATGGATCACATGCCACCACACGTGTTGTGGAGCACAAAATTAGGAAGCTCCGCAATAAAAAAAATTAGGCCGATCAGAATACACTAGAGATACAATCCAATGGAAAGCACATAGGAAACTAAATAAAAAATGAGGATCTCAGATCTTTACTTTTCACTGGTAAACTTCTCTCTCCAAAATTAGATTTTTGATTGCATCGTAACTAGATTGGATGATAGGAGATGGTTGCCACACTTTTCACTATCACTTTGCTCTTATGTAGAAATCTTTATGCATGTTTAGGGTACTTACATATATACTTATATGTTACGATCACAGATGCGTGCTAGTATTAAGCTCTTATAGTATATTTGCAATATATAATCACATTGCACATTTGGTTGAGTAGATGGTTGCATAGATAATTTGATTGTATAATATGATGTTTATTACACGTTACACTATTCGTCCCTTAGGAGGATTTCAGAAACAAAATTCCTTTAAGGTAGAAGAATGTAACATTCCGTAAACTCAACCATAAATAAATAAATTGGATAAACTAAATAAGATAGGTGTAAAAATGAAAATTTTACAAAAAAAGAATTTGACCACAAAGGTTATGTCGTTACATTCGTAGTGAAACTCTGGTCAATTTTCATTTATAATATGCAGAAAAGGGAGCTCAAAAGAAGAAGCTATTGCATTTGAAGTTTTCAAATTTAAAATAATTTAAATAAAATCGAAATCAAATAAATAATTAACTCTCAAATTTGAAATTCAAAAGTTAACGGTAATTATACTTGGGGATTTAGTAAACGTTAAAAGTAAACATTAACATTAAATAATAATTAAGGAAGAAAATAAATTAACGATGGCAAAAATTTTAATGTTTCCAAAACAAGGGAGCCGTTGACCCCTTAACCACGACCGGTCGACCACTAGCGGTCGACCGATGGAAAGTGGCAGTCAACCACTGCCTATAAGTGGCAGCTAGAGTTTTAGTTATTTTAACATATCAGATTTTATCATTTTTAGTCATCCTTCATCTGATGGTTTTGGTGCGTTCAAACCACTATAAATAAGAGTTTAGCACCCTCAGTTTTTATTCTTAAAATATTTTAGGAACATAAGTAAAGCTTTGTCAGTTCGCCTCTTTGTAGATTCGAAAACTTCATTAGGGTTTCAGCTAAGAAGTCTTATATATCTCTCTCTTTGTTTATTGTTTATTTTCTCTGCCTCTTCTCCTCCAAACCTTTAAATTTCTGAACCTAACTTATAAATAAATCCCTTGTTGTATATATCAAAATGAAGAGATCTTAAAGGGTCCTTTGAAGGTGTGTGAAATCCAAGAGAATGCAAAGCTAAGGACATATGTGAGTGAGAGTCTTAGACTTTCTATTTTCGTAATTGAATAATGTATGTTAAATTTGATATGCGCCTTGGGGAGTTTTGAATTAAGAAAACACCATAATAAAATCCTAAAAATTCCCTCAAAGGGAAATTTCAACTCTTAGGTTTGAATATTAATTATTTTGTATTAAAATAATAGAGTATTTGTGGATTTTGCGATATATGTCTTTTACCTTCTAATCCACTTTTTATTCTTTTTCTTTGGGTTTGATTAACAAATGGTGCATGAGGTATGAATGATTATTCGTATTTTTCACTGCTTATTTTTACAAATTGAATAGAAATTCTCTTGTCTAATTTTCTATAAAAATGAGTTAAACAGACCGTAAAATTAATTAAATTGTAACTTTTAAATGTCATTGTTTTGTATTTTCCATTGTTTTAATATAACATAAGTTGGAGTTGAATTTTAAGCACAAGTCTATTAATTTGATTTTGGAATATTGGATTTATGGTATAAAAAATTGCTATTGTGAAAATGAGACCTATAAAGAATTGGAAGATTTGACATTTGAACGTTAGTTTAGAGCGTAATCTCCACATTGGTAGAAATTAATAAATGCGTACTTATATAATATATATATAATCTAGCATAAATAATATTCAATTGTAATGTATTAATTGTGTAGTTATGTAAATTAATAATTGTCTTCTAAATCCTTCTTAGGAAAGTAATTAATTATGCAAAATAAGAAGGATTTCTTGTAAGGTCTATATAATGAATATGGTGAGATGCGTGATAATACACCTAGAAAGCATTATGAAATATGACTAAGTTATAGAGATGCGAGGTCGGTCCAAAGCACATGGAAGTCTGTCTAGCTAATCCGGCTAAAGTAGTGTGATTTTGTGGCTAATGTAAGACATCGTCTATAATAAGTAATAGCGGATGACGTGAGGTTAGTTCTAATTCTATAGGGTAAAGCTGTTTAGTGAATCTGGCTACCAGTTCTCACGAATAATCATATTAACGTGAGGCGTCTTCATGCGGTATGTTCATAATACCATGGACCTGCTTTAGAGAATTGAAGGTATTAAATGGTTGTTTGACAAACCACCTCTTTCCTTTATACAAAGTATTACATGGTCGGGACTAGGTTTAGGCGTGGTTGAGGATATCTCGGAAAGGTCCGCTTTGATTAAAGTGTTACGTGTCCGAATAGATTTTTGTACAATGTCAGTTAGTGTGGAGCTCACCTTAGGAATAGGTACTAAATAATGGGTTCCTATCTCAATTGATGTCTTAAATGGTCAAAGTTTGTTTATTTTCTATTAAAATATATTAAGTGGCTTGGTAGACAATAATAACGATGGTTATGGATTATTGATTATGCAAGTACCTACTTCGAGGATTGAAGGTATTAAGTGGTCGTTTGAGGGTCCGCCTCTTTCCTTTATATAAAGTATTAATAGTTTTGAATATAGTTTAAAATCTAAAAGATATATCTCTATTTAAATTATACTACCCAAGTATTGATATAGAAAGGCTCAAGATTTTCTATTAACTAGATATTGTTGTTCCGACTTCCTCCTCATTACAACACAGGTTAGGGAAGGAGATGATGATTAAGATGAAGGTGATGATGAGAGAAGCCTGTGGCAGTAGTTTATTTAATTATTTATGCTATTTTCTTATGTACAAGGATTAAAGTTAAAAAAGTATTTTTGAACAAGATGATGTAATGATTATTGTTGAATTTATGTTATGGTTTTGTTTTGTGACAATTGAAATTTGACATAAAATGGGCACTATTTATGTTATTATATTTTATCTTTTCACTTTGAATTCTGAATGAATAAATAAATAGCTCTGTATTGTTCTTTATACCAACCACCAGCTAGCTTTGGAAGGAGTCTAAGTTTTGATGGGTCTTTTCTAGGTCAGGACTTAGGCCTATTTTTGGGGAGGGTTGTTGCAAAACTCCTGTATAATAGGAGAGTGTGAATAATCTGTTTGTTTTTTGACATATTTTATAGTCAGTATACCAATATCTCAGGGATATTGGAAAGTGGATTGCAACGTTTCTTTTGTAATAGCTTTATAAGCTTCCTTGTTTTCATTCAATAAATAAGAATCATTCAGCATGCTTGATAACTTGACTGTGTATGCACAGATTTTTCAACATTCTGGTATAAGAGCCCAACAAGAGAAGTATGGCTTCAGAAAAAAAATATGTTCGGCTAGCCATTCTCAAGTTTGATGGTCATTATAGTCATTGGTCGATGCTAATAGAGAACTTCCTTCGATCAAAAAAACACTGGAGCCTAGCTGAGGAAGGGATTATGGTGCTAAAAGAAGGCATAGTACCAACAGTAGATCAAAGAAAGACTATGGAGGAACAAAGGTTGAAGGATCTAAAAGTTAAAAACTACTTATTTCAAGCAATCTATCGCACTATTATGTAAACTATACTCAATAAAGACACATCCAAGAACATATGGGATTCTAAGAACCAGAATTACCAAGGGAGAAGGAGAGTTAAGAAGGCACGACGCTAGGTTTTGAGGAAGGAATTCGAACTGCTTCAGCTGAGAGAAGGAGAAAAGGTAGATGATTATTTTGCGCTCACGCTTACAATTGCTAATAAAATGAAGGCTCATGGAGAAAAAATGGAAAAATTGTGATCGTTGAGAAGATTTTAATGTCTATGGCTTTAAAATTCAATTATGTGGTCTGTTCAATGGAGGAATCAAATGATCTTGACTCACTTACAATAAATAAGCTTCAAAGTAGTTTGCTTGTACATGAGAAAAGGATGCAAAGTCATAATGATATGGAACAAGCATTGAAGGTGCGATCAACGGCAAAGGTGGAATGAGAGGAATGTTAGAATTCCTAGTGTAAATGAAATACACCTGTCCACATCGCCTAAAATACTAAGAAAGCTAAGTATATTAATAGCTTTCTAAAGAAGGTGTTGGGGCCTAGGGGCACCCAAATGTATGCTTCGTTGTGAGGAGGGAAATCATGCATCTCCACCACACGCGCGTGCCGCCGCCGCCGTTCGTCCGACCGAACCGGGCTTGGGTTTGGGTTTGGGTCTAATATGATCCTAATTTTACTGCAAAACTGGGTCGAGTTTTATAACAGTTACATGCTAATGAACAGATGCGACTGTTCATAAGCCGGCGTGGGTTACTGAAGCGAGCGGGTGCGACCGGACTGAAGAAACGCGGGCGTAATAGAAGCAGGTGCGGCCCGACTGAGGAGGCGCAGCCGAATGGATACGAGCAGCAGGCGGGTGCGACTCGTTAACGAACAGCAGCATTCAAAAGGCAGCGGGTGTGACCCATCGAGCGGACGCGACTGTTTGAAGGGATGCGGACAAAACTATAAATAGGACAGAATGCCGATCACATTCTTAATCCAATTTTCAGTACTGCTTCTTCTTTTCCTCTCCGCTTCTTTAAACAATATATCACAGAGTTGACATACTCATCACAATTTCGAGCAGAATTCGTCTGTTGTATCTTGGGAGAATTTTGAAATAAAATTCTTAAGGAAATCGTTACGACGAGCCTCAGACATAATCCGGTTAGAACTCTAGTCTGTTTGTATATTTATATACATTATTCTATATTCTATCTGTTATTCTGGTTATACTATTTATTCAAAATAGTATAACGCTGTTGTTGTAACTTATTTACAACATTCATATTGTTATAATAATTAATAAAGAATTCCAGTGTAGTGGAAATCTGAGTTATAAACTTGTGCGACGAGTTTATAATTGATTATTCTCTGTTTTGGTATACTAATGATTAACATCTTAAGAATTTTACTGTTTTCTTACTAAAACAGAGATGGCAACAGTAGAATTTTCAAAGAATACTACTCACAACAGACTTGAACCGCTCAAGGGAGATGGTGATGATTTCTTGACATGGCAGAATCAGATGTTGTTTTATCTCACCACACTCGGTCTGTAAAAGTACCTCGAGGAAGAGGAACCGATTCCTGCACCAAGCAAGGAAGCAGAGGTGAATACGTGGAAGCATTCCGATTTTTTGTGTAGAAACTATATTCTGAATTGTCTCTACAAGGTGCTATATAAAGTATATCAGCCTTCAAAGACATCAAAAGCACTCTGGAATGCACTTACCACAAAGTACAAGACGCAGAATATCAGTCTTAAGAAATTCATTGTAGACAAATTCATGGACTACAAGATGGTTGACTCCAAACAAGTAACCGCTCAGCTGCATAAACTGCAAATCATCATTCATGAACTCGAAGCGGAAGGTCATAAGGTTGGAGAATCATTTTTGGTTGAAGCCATCACGGAGAAACTACCGCCGTCATGGAGAGATTACCGCAACTATATAAAGCATAAGAAGAAGGAAATCTTTTTACAATATCTCATAGTCCGATTAAAAATAGAGGCAGACAACCGTGTAGTTACAAAACCAAGCGAGGAGGCATTTGTGGCTGAAGGGTCAAAGACCAAAAACAAAAAGAAGAATTTGCAGAAGAAAAGGAAAGCTCAAGACAACAAACCAAAAGACAACAAACGAACCAAGAAGTTTAATGGCGAATGTTGGGTTTATGGAAAAGTTGGACATGCCGCTAAAGATTGCATACACAAGATGGAACGCAATAAAGAGGCAAATATAGTGGATTACATGGAAGTAGACGAGTCCAACTTGTCGGCAGTGGTAACTGAATGCAATCTGGTTCAGAATCCTAACCAATGGTGGGTAGATACAGGCGCTACTCATCATGTTTGTTCTGACAAATCCATGTTTTCTACATATCAGAAATTCAATCACGAAGAAAAACTCTACATGGGTAATTCTGCAGTTTCCATGATCGAAGGCAGTGGCACGATAATCCTCAAGTTTACTTTTGGAAAAACTGTTAAGTTGAATGACGTGCTCCACCTTCCAGACATACGCAAGAATCTCATCTCTGGTGCAGTCCTATCAAAGAAGGGATTCAAGATGGTGCTCGAGTCAGACAAGATGGTTCTGTCCAAAGCTGGAATGTATATAGGAAGGGGATATTTATGCGATGGTCTATTTAAGGCAAATGTAGTCGTTGTCGGCAACAAACTGATTGTGCTATTAATAAAATTGAAGTTTCTTATTTGCTTGAGCACGAAATTTTACTATGGCATGATAGATTGGGACACATAAATTTCCGCAAAATGAAAACATTATCAAACGTGGGATTAATTCCAAAATTCCAAGTACATAGGAACTACAAATGTGAGACATGTGTAGAAGCAAAAATGGTCAAACAACCATTTAAATCTGTTGATAGAATCACCAAACCATTAGGTTTGGTACATACATATTTATGTGATTTTAAATCACTACCTACAAGAGGTGGGAAAAAGTATTTCATTACTTTTATTGACGATTATACGCGATATTGCTATGTATATCTTTTAAATAGTAAAGATGAAGCAATAACAGCGTTTATAAAATACAAGGCTGAGGTAGAAAATTAGTTAAATAAAAAGATCAAAATACTAAGATCTGATCGAGGTGGAGAATATGAATCACCATTTGAACAATTCTGTGGAAAAAATGGAATAATTCATCAAACAACAGCTCCATATTCACCACAACAAAATGGTGTAGCCGAGAGGAAGAATATAACGTTAAAAGATATGATTAATGTAATTCTTTTAACTTCTGGTCTACCGACGAACTTGTGGGGGGAAGCTCTAAATATGTCTAATCATATATTAAATAAGGTTCCTCACAATAAAACAGGAACAATTCCATATGAGATATGGAAAGGACACGAACCAAGCTTTAAATACCTCAAAGTGTGGGGGTGCTTGGCAAAAGTTCCAGTTTCGCCTCCCAAGAGAGTCAAATTTGAACCAAAAATAGTATATTGTTATTATCTTGGGCCAGCCCAAAATAGTAGTGCCTACAGATTTTTGCTATTCGAGTCTGATATAACTGATATTCATGTAAATTCAATCATGGAATCAAGAGATGCCTCATTCTTTGAAGATGTGTTTCCGCACAAAAGGAATGAAGGAAATAATGTCTCAAAAAGGACATGGGAAGAATCAAACGATTCACATGAAGATGAAACTCATCATGAAATTGAGGATGCTGAACCAAGAACAAGCGTAAGGGCTAGAACTTTCAAAACATTTGGTTCGGACTTTTTTACATATGTATTAGAGCACGAACCTCAAACGTACGAGAAAGCAATGTCATCTTCTGAATCCTCATGTTGGAAAGAAGCAATCCAAAGTAGATTGATTCAATTCTAAGTAATAAAACTTGGGTAATTGTTGATATTCTACCAGGAATAAAACCAATTGGCTACAAATGGATTTTCAAGAAGAAAATGAATGCAGATGGCTCTATCGACAAGTATAAAGCCATATTAGTAGCCAAAGGATATTGTCAAAAAGAAAGAGTAGACTTTTTGATACATATTCGTCGGTAACACGAATAACCTCTATAAGAATGTTAATAGCAATTGCATCCAGCTATAATCTAGAGATTCATCAAATGGATGTAAAAACAACATTCTTAAATGGAAATCTCGATGAGAAAATTTACATGGAGCAACCCGAGGGATTTATTTCCAAAGGAAATGAAAACAAAGTCTGTAGATTAGTCAAATCATTATACGGACTAAAACAAGCTCCAAAGCAATGACACGCAAAATTTGATAGTGTCATGATGAGAAATGGTTTTCTTATAAATGAATGTGACAAATGTGTTTATTATAAACAACTTGGACAATCATATGTGATGATCTGTCTATATGTGGACGATATGCTAATATTCGGTCCAAATACTCAAGTCATTGAGACCATAAAGAAAATGTTGATCAACAATTTCGACATGAAAGACTTGGGTGTTGCAGATGTCATTTTGGGAATAAAAATAATAATAACACCTAATGAAATTGAGTTATCTCAATCACATTATGTAGAAAAAGTGATTGAAAGATTTGAAAATTTTGGAATTAAAGGAGTAAATACACCATTTTAATCCATCAGAAGTACTGCATAAAAACACTAATGAGAGTGTAATGCTACCAAATATTCTCGTGTAATAGGATGTCTCATGTATCTCATGAATTGCACAAGACCAGATATAGCTTATGTAGTAAGTCGACTGAGCAGGTATACAAGCAATGCAGGAAAGGAACACTGGAAAGCACTAATGAGAGTGCTTGGATATTTAAAAAATACCACAAATTATTCCTTACATTATGGAAAATATCCTGCCGTCCTAGAAGGATATAGTGATGCAAATTGGATTGCTGATTCAGAGGAATCAAAATCAACGAGTGGTTATGTCTTTACCTTAGCAGGGGCAGCAGTGTCATGAAAATCTACTAGACAAACATGCATAGCTCGATCACTATGGAATCGGAGTTCATCGCTTTAGATAAAGCAGGCGAAGAAGCAGAATGGATTCGTTATTTTTTAGAAGATATTCCATTTTGGCCTAAACCTGTACAGGCCATATGCATACACTGTGATAACCAAGCTGCGCTAAGCAGGGCACACAACTTTGTGTATAATGGAAAGTCATGACATATTCGTCGACGCCATAACACGGTTAGGCTGTTACTCTCAAATGGAACTATTTCCATATATTATGTGGAAAAAAATGATATCCTAGCGGATTCATTTACTAAAGGTTTATCAAGAGAGAAAATTGACTGCGCATCGAGAGGAATGGGCTTAAAAGCCTAAACCACAAAGAGTTATCTTATACGGAAAGCTATCCTAGCGACTGGAGATCCCACGGACTAGGATCAATAGGCAAACCAGTTCTGAATAACTCAAGACATAATGCATTTGTTTGGACATAGTTCTATCCATTTCTATGGTGCAAAATATAAATGCACGCCTACAGAAGTATTAATAGGTTAAAACTATGTTTTTTTAATGATTACCATATCTTGAAAATAACAAGTGGGGTATTTGTAGGATACTCTTAATGGTTGCGATCACCTATGTAAGTGTGAGCTGGGTCGGCTCTATGAGAATTTTACAAGGCTTTAAATTCTCTATAACACTCGCAGAACCAAGTAGTGTTCAGGACCAAAATGAACACAACCAAGAAATTGGATGAGAAGGGAATCAATGCTTCGTAAAGTTTATTGTCTGGATATACAATAAAGGCTGACGGTTCAAGATGAAATAATTCACCGATTAGCCATGTAGATCCGATAAGTTTTAACTAGGAAAAGTTCAAAGTGAAATATCTACTTATCCCGATAAAACATTATTCCATATGTACTCTGTGATATTTCGCTTTGTATGGGGGGAAACGTATATTATCATTTATGTGGGGGATTGTTAGAATTCCTAGTGTAAATGAAATACACTTGTCCCACATCGCCTAAAATACTAAGAAAGCTAAGTATATTAATAGCTTTCTAAAGAAGGTGTTGGGGCCAAAGGGCACCAAAATGTATGCTTCGTTGTAAGGAGGGAGATCATGCATCTCCACACGCGCGCGCCGCAGCCGTCGTTCGTCCGTCCGACCGACCGGACCGGGCCGGATTTGGGTTTGGTATGAACCTAATTTTACTGCAAAACCGAGCCGGGTTTTTTAACAGTTACAAGCTAGTGAATAGACGCGACTGTTCATAAGCGGACGCGGGTTACTGAAGCGAGCGGGTGCGACCGGACTGAAGAAGCGCGGGCGAATAGAAGCGGGTGCGGCCCGTCTGAGGAGGCGCGGCCGAATGGATACGAGCAGCAGGCGGGTGCGACCTGTTAACGAACAGCAGCGTTCAAAAGGCAGCGGGTGCGACCCATCGAGCGGACGCGACTGTTTGAAGGGATGCAGACAAAACTATAAATAGGACAGAATGCTGATCACATTCTTAATCCAATTTTCAGTACTGCTTCTTCTTTTCCTCTCTGCCTCTCTAAACAATATATCACAGAGTTGACATACTCATCACAATTTCGAGCAAAATTCGTCAGTTGTATCCTGAAAGAATTTTGAAATAAAGTTCTTAGGGAAATCGTTACGACGAGCTTCAGACATAATCCGGTTAGAACTCTAGTCTGTTTGTATATTTATATACATTATTCTATATTCTATCTGTTATTCTGGTTATACTATTTATTCAAAATAGTATAACGCTGTTGTTGTAACTTATTTACAACATTCATATTGTTATAATAATTAATAAAGAATTACAGTGTAGTGGAAATCTGAGTTATAAACTTGTGCGACGAGTTTATAATTGATTATTCTCTGTTTTGGTATACTAACGATTAACAAGGAAGAGGAAGAGCAATGGCACGTGGAAGTAGTAGAGGTGGAGGCTTCAACAAAGCAACCATCGAGTGTTACAGATGCCATCGGTTTGGAAATTTCCAATACAAGTGTCCTAGTTGGGAGAAGACATCCAACTTTACCGAATTCAACGAGAATAAAGAATTACTTTTGATGGCTCATGTCAACAACATTGACTTAAGTCGAGAAGTTATGTGGTATCTTAATTCAGGTTGTAGCAATCATATAATGGGGAACAAATAGCGGTTCATGGAGTTGGACAAGGATTATAAGCATGCTTTGGAGTTCGGAAATAACATGAAGATGACTATGATGGGTAAAGAAAGTATCAAGATGCAAATTGGAGAATTAAAGCAGGTAGCGTCTGATGTTTATTACACACCTGATTTAAAGAACAACTTGCTTACAATAGATCGGTTACAAGGAAAAGACCTAGTTATTTTAATTCATCATGGAGCATGCAAGGTTTATCACAAGAGAAAGGGACTTATCATGCAAACACATATGATAGCCAATTGTATGTTTTCTTTGCTTGCACTTATGACACAACAATCTTTAACTTGTTTCAAAGTGGCTACGGAAGGTATCACAGAGCTATGGCATCGAAGATTTGGCCATTTAAGTTACAAAAACTTTCAAACATTACAACATAAGAAAATCTTGAAGGGACTAACCCAACTCAAGTTCAACGGTAAGCCATGTACTAGCTGCATGATGGGAACCAACATTGTAAGGCAAGACCAAGAAAAGCCAATTAAGAACATCAAAAAGGCCAGCTCATACATGCAGATAAATGCAGCCCATATTTCCGATTTTAAACAACAGGAAAAGGTACATGTTAAATTTTGTTGATGATTACAGTAAAAAATTATGGATGTACATTCTTACTAAGAAGTATAAGGCTTTTTCAGCATTCAAAGCTTTTGAAATACTTCTTGAAAAAGAGCTAGGGTTGTATATTGGTTGCTTGAGGATAGATAGAGGTGGTGAGTTCAACTCAGAGCAGTTCAACGGGTTCTGTAAAGCTCGTGGAACAGCTTACATCAAAATAGGGTAGTAAAGTGTAAGAATCGCATTGTCATGAACATGGTGGGATGCTTACTCACAGAGAAGAAGATGCTAAAAAACTTCTAGCCTGATGCAGTTAGATGGACCATCCTTGTTCTCAATAAGAGTCCCATTATAGTTGTAAAAGGAAAAAAACTAGAAGAAATTTGGAGTGGTATGAAGCCAAATGTTGATTGTTTTAGAGTTTTTGGATGCATATGTCATGTGCACATACCGAACGCAAGGAGATCAAAGCTTGGTGATAAGAGTATACGGCTATGTTGCTTGGAGAAGTGAAGAGTCAAAAGCTTATTGACTCTTTGGTCCTGTAACTAAGCAAGTTATGACTAGTAGGGATGTGGTATTCGAAGAAAGTGAAAGTTGGGACCGAGGAAGAAGAAATGAAGAAACTATAATTAATGTGCGTAAGTGGGGTGATAATGAAGAAGAAGATAGTGAGGCTAGTACCGAGAATGAGACGGACGAGCATATTAATGCAGCGCCTAGTAGCAACAAAGCGGTATCAGGCACTAGCAGCTCATCAGAAAACAGCTCTCTAAACTTACCTAAAGAAATTACACGTGAAAGAACTCGAAGAGCTCCAGCTTGGATGAAAGATTATACCACTAGGGAAGATCTTTCCGATGAAGAAAAATTGCAAAGCTTAGCCATGTTTATCTCCAATGATGGTCCTACAAGTTATGAAGAAGTTGCAAAAAGTAATAACTGGAGAAATGCAATGGACTGGAAGATCGAGTCGATAGAAAGAAATAAAACATGGGAGTTGATGGACTTACTATAGGAGAAAAGAAGATAGGCATCAAATAGGTGTATGAAACCAACTCAAATGAAAATGAAGAGATTGACAAGTGTAAAGCATGTTTGGTGGCAAAAGGTTACGTGCGAGGGTATGTGATAAATTATAATGAAGTACTTGCTCGGGTGGCTTGTTTGGATACAATTCGGATGATACTAGCATTGACAGCTTAAAGATGGTGGGTATTGTATTAGATTGATGTCAGAAGTGCTTTCTTGCATGGTGAATTCAGTGAACCAGTTTACGTGGATCAACCTCTAATGTACATAAAATGGGTGAAGAAAATAAAGTCTACAAGCTTAAGAAAGAACTGTACCATTTGAAGCAGGCACCGAGAGCACGGTATAACATAATTGAAGGGTATTTTGTTAAGACAAGCTTCGAGAAATGCAGCTATGAGCACACATTGTTTGTGAAGAGTGAAGGGGAAGGCAAAATTGTAATCGTAAGTCTTTAAGTCAACGAACTAATTTTTATTGAAATAATGAGGTTATGATTGAGAATTTCAAGAGTTCTGCAATGCATGAGTTTGAAATGATGACTTGGGAGAAATGAAATATTTATTAGAGGTTAAGCTCAACAAAGTGCAGCAGGTATACATATATGTTAAAGAAAATATGCTAGAGAAGTTCTGAAGAGATTTGGAATAGGAAACTTCAATGTTGTAAGAAATCCAATTGTTACTGGTTCAAAGTGATCAAAGTAAGGTGATGGAGCTGAAGCTGACAGTACACAATATAAGCAGCTCATTGGTGATTTGTTGTACTTGACTGCGTCAAAGCCTAATCTAACTTATATGGTTTGCCTTATTAGCATATTTATGGCACATCCGAGAGATGCACATTATCTGCAGCTAAAAGAGTGTTGCATTATCTCAAAGGAACAACTGAATTAGGAGTGTTTTATAGAAGAGGTGGTGTTGAACTGTTGGCATACATTGATAGATATTATGCTGGTGATTTTTATGGTAGACGGAATATGTATGAATTTGTGTTCATGTTAAGTGATGGTGTTGTTTTCTGGTCTTCACGAAAGAAAACTATAATAATGTAGTCTAATACGGAGGCCGAGTAAGTGGCCGATGTACCATGTTCTTGTCAAAGCATACGGATGCACTGAGTGCTTACTAAGCAAGGTTATTCTCAATGTAAGTGTGTCACTATATTGTGTGATAGCAACTCTATTATTAAAACCATCCACGAATCATGTTTTAGATGGAAGAAGTAAGCATAACGATGTGAGGTTTCACTTCTTGCGTGATCTTACAAAAGACGGGCTTGTAGAGCTGAATATTGTGGCACTGGTGAGCAAATTGCAGATTTACTGACCAAACGGCTAGAACTAAATACGTTTAAGAAGCTTAGTTGATTGCTTGGAGTTAAAGATAGAGATGTTGTTCGGTAAACTGAATTGCTTCCAACAGCTTCAGTTTTTGTTTGTGGGGATTTTTTGGGTGGGGGGGGGGGTGGGTGGGTTGGGGGGGGGGGGGGGGGTTGGGGAGGATGGTTAGAGTACTTTACTTTAGTTAAAATAGACTCCTTATAATAGGAAAGAAGTGTGAATAATATGTTTGTTTTTTACCTATTCTGTAGCCAGTATATAAATATCTCAAGGATATTGGAAAGTGGATTGCAACGTTTCTTTTGTAATAGGTTTATAAGCTTCCTTGTTCTCAACAAATAAGAATCAATTGCACTGATTTTTCAATACATTTATTTATGCATACAAGTAATCGTTTATATGCATGGTTCCCTTTGAAATTAATAGGGTTGCGAGGGTTAATAAGGGCGGATCTAGAACAAAATTACGATAGACTCCTTATGCAATTATATTGTTTACCCGAGAATGACAGTAAAATCCACGTAATTTTCGTTCATTTTTCCTCCTCAATAAGCTGAGGAAAACTCCTCCATGTAAATTGATGGTAAATAGATATGCTTGTAGTCTATTCTGAAACATTGCTACGACGTCACTACTTAGGCTATGTTTGTTTTAGATAAAAAATGTTGAATCTAGGTCTGAATGCTTGTTTATTCAATGTTTAGAAGAAGTCAGCTTGTTCGGTGCAGAAATTTTTTCAGAAGTACTCGGTCACTTCAGCACTTTTACAGTAAGCATAAAAATATCGCTTATTTTTAGAACTGATTCTGAACGAATGTTTTCTGATAGTACCTTTCATTTCTGTATATAAGCAGCAGCTATTCATCAATCTCATTATACCTTCTCCTTCTTCAATTCTATTTTTGGAGTCGTTCCCTTTTAAAATTCAGCAGCGGTTTCAATTTTCAACACCCTAGTATACATACGGGTATCAATGTAACCATCACCTCGTTAATCATCTATTCATCGATATTGTTGGATTCGGTTTATTTCATGAATGAGTGTACCTTTTTTTCGCCCATTCATAATGCTTGGTTATTATTATTTGAAATAGCCAACCTTTTAATCCATATGGCCACTTATTATTGTCAATCGTACAAACTGTTCTGACCAAAAGCTAGCACTACTCTATAGAAGTATGCATAATGGACCCGCACATTTTTGTAAGTGAAAACTACTATATGCACGCCATAACTTTTGTTTTTGTAATTTCAAGTAAAGATTTAGTCTAGGATTTACTTGTTGTGGTATATACCTGTGAAGGAGTTATACATGTTTACCTTATAGTTGATACTGGAAAGCATAGTCATTTGTTAGTTAGAATTTATAGACTAGGAGTCTAGAATACCATAGCTGAATTTCAAGTACACAGTGGTGTTTAACATATTTAACAAACTTGAGAAGCACTAAAAGGTATACGATATGTCAACCACATTACAATTAGGTGCATATCGTGATAATGTATTCTAGGCACCACGTGATATTTTGTTTTCTATTTATATCATAGTGAAGGCCCTATAGTCACATAGAAAGACATACAATATGGTTGAAGTATTAATATTTATGAGTGGTTAGTACTACCGACTGTTGTAGGATGGAAACATATTATAGTTTTTAATCACATAATACAATTATTTTTTTTCAAAATGTTTTCTATTGTGAACCAAGTTCTAATTTCAATCCTATCCTTATATTTTAAAATTTTATTGTTAATTGTAATTTTAAAACCGAATCATTTTGTAATGTTAATACACCAATGAAATATGTGTCTTTGTCTTCTATTTTAGAAGATCGACTGTTCGTTTAAACCACTCAATTCAATATTAATTTTGATTTGTGATGTTCAATTCAATATCGTTTTTCTTATGAATGTTGTTAATAGTAGCAATGCCGTGCTTCCCATGCTCGATTTGCGCATATATAAAATGATACTTTACTTTCAAGAAAGTACTAAAAAATGTATTTTGCACATATGGCAATAGTTCTTCAAGAAAAAAGTAATATTGTTTTAGAGTTTTGTAATGTAAATAAAACTTACTTCTAGGCACATTCACGGACTCGTAAGAATGGCTTCAAGTAGAAACTGCAAAGTCAGATGAAAATGTAGTTTTTGAAAGTAAAGCAACTTTCTCGAGAAATGCTGAAATGGAAAAATATTTCCTTGAGTTATGCTTGAAGAAGTCAATAACCAAGGCATAAAGGAAAATCACTTACTTAGGATTCATAGAGAATGTTGGAGAATGAAACACAAAATGGAGCGTCGGTTTTGATCATAAGAAATTTAAAAATCATTATGATTATTTGAGGGCTGATTATGGACTTTGGTTAAAAATAACTAGACCATCTGACTATAGATTTAGTGCTAAGACAAATATTGTATTTTGGCCCCTGAGAAATGGAATGAGGTCATTGAGGCAAGTCCATTACATATTCGTATACATTATTTTTTAATAAATATTTTTTTTCAGTATGTCAATAATTTATATTAATTTATTATATACATTTCATTACGCAACAATATCCTAAAGCAGTAAAATTCTACAATAACCCTTTAGAAAATGTACCTCTTAAGAGGCATATTATAAGACACTCGTACACATGGGATACATGCGTGGTCACTTGCATCAACCAATTTACCATCTAATAATGAAAACATCGAATGGAATGATCAAGTAGCGGTTGAAGGAGATTCAAAAGTAGAGGTAGCTGGTTTGCTTATTTATGTTAGGGATGAATATTTTGATGGTGTGGCATTAGGTGTGGAGAATGATACTCTATTGGATGGTGAAACTAGAGACAATGGTCGTTCAAAAGCAACAACTCATCCTTCTTCCAAGAAAAAAAAGAAAAAGAATTAGTGCTAAAGCCATAGAGAAACAAACTAAAGATTTAATAGGAGTTATAAAAGGTAAATTGACAAGGAGAAGGCCTGCAAAGGACCTTCGTTGAATGATTTGATTATTGCTTAAAAAGAATTGAAGGACATGAGTGTGTTATCACAATAAGGATATGTCAAAGCTTAAGTTTTATTTTGTGAGATAACACTGCTAGGACAGCTTTCAGACGAAGCTAGTGTAATTGACAAAATTGAATTCTTGAACCATGTTTTAGGCCTATGTTGGACAAAGTCCCAACGGACGGAGACCACCGAACCAACCCCTTCAGCACCAATCCTCTGCCACCGGACCAACTCCACTCACCACCGAATCAATCCCAACTCCACTCACCACTGAATCAATCCACACCCCTCTCATCACCGAACCACACTACCGAATCAAGGCTAAGAAGGCACTACTGAACCAGCCACCTCCAACCATCGCCGAACCAATCAACGCCTCCATCCACTGCCGAACCAAAGCACCACCGGATCAGAACTCAACGCTCCACCTACCACCGGACCAATCCATGCTCCACTCACTACCAAGCCAAGGCGTTACCGAATCAACAATGTCAGGCCAGATCACATCAGCCCAGACCCACCAGCAGCTATATACATCCAAGACCCCTACTCCTAAACTCACTCTATAAATAGAGGGGCAGGGGTACAACAATGGCAGACAAGTTTGAGAGCTCAAGCACGGACAGAACTTTCAAACAACTTTCATACACTTGTAATCGAAGCTTTGTACTTGTAATCTGAACAGTGAAAGAGAATAACATATGAAGTGGACGTAGGCACGTTCTGGCCGAACCACTATAAATCTGTGTGTCTTTTACAGTTTAGTCCCTGTTTTTTACGTATTTTCATAAATCACCCAAATCATTAAGAACAACATAAAATCGACTAAATCATACGACTTGAAGGTGTTTGCCCATTTTTTATGCAAACATTTTTGGTGCTTTCACTGAGAGCTCGAGCTAGAAGCTTCGGCTTCTCCCACTTAAACTTCTTCCCGACAGCATCGCTCATTGCTTGGAAGACATGCCTCCCAGGCAGAAGAAAGATGTTAACAGAGGAAAGAACATCGCAACTAGAAGTGTTCCAGATCCAGTGATCACAGATCAAGAAAACCGCCCCGTTTCAACAGCAGTACGAAATGGAAATCAGGCAAATCCGACAGCCCCTGCCACGGAACAACCGGTAGCAATTACTAGGGCAGATCTGGACAGGGTTATGGCTGAGGTGACTAACCGCTTCACATCCCAACAAGAAGCCTTGATGGACCGACTCATGTCATGCTTAAGGGATGCTGAAGAATCCAACCGCAACACTGAATCATGGAATGAGTCCCAGTCTGGAGGATCTGGGAGGCGACAAAGATCTTTCTTCTTCGAAGAAGCTAACAACAGAAACAACAATGATAGGAGCCGAGCCCGAACTCAGCCCGAACTTCGACTCGAGGAAACGCTTGGAACCAAACCCAACGGGAGAGGTACCAGGCAAGGGTCGGTTGTGGCTGAGCCGGCCATGCTACCCAGCCATGGAAACGCCAATGAACGGGGCCGAGCTAGAGTCCAGCCCGAAGTTGGACCCGAGAAAGTGCTCAGAACATAACCCAGCAGGGGAAGATCAAGGCAAGGGCCAACTGTGGCTGACCCTAGCATGATCCCAGAAGACCAGAGACAGCCGCTGGAAAATATTATGAGCGATAGACGATACCACCCCTACAGATCATATGGACGGAATCAATCCCGCAGAGAAGAACCAAACCCATTTCTATCTACTCCAAATTCTGATGAAAGGATGGCGCGATTGTTCAGAGAGTGCGTCCAACGGGATCAAAGAGATCGAGAGATAGGCGCTAGGGTAACCAGCTCTTTCACCCGCAATATCGAAATGGCCATCACCCCCCGAGAATGGAAAATGCCAACAATGGAACCTTACAAGGGAATCTCTGACCCCGTTGTACACTTGCAGAGATACACACAGTATATGCTCATGAGCGGAGCCACAGAAGGAGTATTGTGCAAATGCTTTCCACTATTCTTGGCAGATCTAGCTACCTCCTGGTTCTGCCACCTATCCCAAGGATTCATCAGCGCATGGGAAATATTGAAAGAAAAGTTCATCAGCCAGTTCCTCATCCATGTAGAACAACCCAAGGATGCTTACTCCCTGTCTAATATCAAACAGAAGCCTGGAGAGACAGTGCAGCAATATCTAACCCGATTCAATGCTGCAGCGGCCGCAGTCCAAGATGCCGATGAGAAACTTATCTTAATGGCCCTCTGTAGTGGTGTGCATCCGGATACTAAGTTTTCCAGAAGATTAACGAAAGAAAAACCAGCTACCTTACCCGATTTCTTCCATGAAGCCGGAAGATATATGAGACTTGAAGACGCTGCCACTGAAAGACAGACAGGGCAACAAACCAAGGCAGCTCATGGCGACACACCTGCTGTAGCAAAGGACGTTCGAAGAAATGACTCTAGAGACAATGCTGGGGACAAGAAGGGAGAAAAACGTCTATATCGGCGAGGACCGAGATTTGACACTTACACTCCTTTGAATGAGACAATCGAAAACATCATCCTGGCCACCCAAGACGAAGTTAAATACAGACGCCCCCCATACAAGAAAGAATCAGATAACGCAATTAAGTCTGGAAAGTTCTGTCGCTTCCACGAATCTCATGGGCATGATACCAATGAATGCCATCATCTCCGGGACTTAATTGAAGAACACGTCAGAAGGAAGAGACTGGAACGCTATGTAAAAGGCCAGAACAGGACCCCAGCTCCTGCCAATGAGAATCCAAGGCTACCCCTCCCAGAAACAGGAGGGGGAAATCGCAACATCGGCAGCTCCAGTCAAGAGAAGATAGTGGTCCATACCATATCGGGAGGACCACACATCGCCGACAGAAGCTGGGCAGAGATGGAAAGATACGGAAAGTCACTTAGAAATAATGAAGCCTACATTATTTCTGTTATGGAGGAACGCCACCCGAAGCGAAAAGAGAATAATGACATCACATTCAATAGGCGTGACCTAGAAGGAAGGCAGTACCCTCAGATGGATCCTATGGTCATCTCTGCCCGGTTCGGCCCAGCCGAAGTTTTCCGAATTCTAGTAGACACTGGAAGCTCAGTGAATATCCTATTCAAGCATGCTTTCGATAGAATGAAGCTGTCAATGAAGGATGTGTCTCCCTGCAACAAACCACTGCACGGTTTCACTGGAGACGCGAAGATGCCCCTCGGGAAATTGGACCTTTTTGTTGAAATAGGAAGTCACCCCCGCTCCGTCGTGTGGAAACAAACATTTGTGCTAATAGATAACCACTCGGCCTACAACGCCTTTTTAGGAAGACCAGCCTTGTCTGACTTCCAAATTGCCCTGGCCCCATGGTGCCTGAAGATGAAATTTCCAACAGACAATGGAATAGGGAAAGTAGAGGGAGATCAAGACGCCGCTTGAGATTGCTATGTAACTGAACTTCGCAATAATCGCAGGAAGGATAGAGGGAAGAATGCAGAGACTACTCTCTGCATGAAAAACTTGGAAGCATAGCAACTAAAGAAAGCCCCTCCTCTTCGATATACCAGTGATCGTTTCAATGAATTAGACCCCAGGGACAAAGAGGAGGAGGCCACCGCCGAGCCTGCAGAGGCTATGGAGCTTGTATCTGTAGACAAACACGACTCGAGTAGGCTGTTGAAAATCGGATCTCAGTTAAGAGCAAAATTGAAGGATCAACTCATTGATTTTCTCCGCCACAATTTGGATGTATTTGCATGGATGCACGCTGATATGACTGGAATCTCCCCAGACGTGGCATGCCACGTACTAAACATCGATCCTACCAAGGCACCAGTAAAGCAGAAAAAGAGAAGTATGGGGGCAGAAAGATCAGCAGCCCTCGATGAAGAAGTAAAGAACCTACTTGCCAATAACTTCATACGAGAAGCCATCTACCTTGAGTGGATCGCTAACCCGGTACTAGTAAAGAAGGCTAACGGGAAGTGACGAACATGCATTGACTTCTCCAATTTAAATGATGCTTGCCCGAAGGATTGCTTCCCACTTCCCCGAATCGATCAGCTTGTGGACAGCACTGCCGGGTACGAACTCTTATCTTTTATGGACGCATACTCAGGATATAACCAAATTCCTATGCACGCCCCCGATCAAGACCACACTAGTTTGATCACTGACCAAGGATTGTACTGCTATAGAGTAATGCCTTTTGGACTTAAAAACGCCGGAGCTACCTATCAGCGCCTCGTCAACAAGATGTTTGCGGAACTGATAGGACGGACTATGGAGGTTTATGTTGATGACATGCTAGTAAAATCGAGGAAAGCCAACGATCACGTAAGCCACCTGGGCGAGATGTTTCAAGTACGTCGCCAATATGGAATGAAGCTGAATCCTCTAAAGTGCTCATTCGGAGTATCGTCAGGAAAGTTCTTGGGATTCATCATCCATGCCAGAGGAATTGAAGCAAGCCCCGAACAATTCCGAGCCCTGAAAGATATCAGGATACCTTCCACTCGAAAAGAAATGCAAAGCCTAAATGGGAAGATGGCCTCCCTAAGCAGGTTCATCTCTAAAGCGACTGACAAGTGCGTCTCCTTCTTCGAGGCTCTAAAGAAAGACAAAGGAAAGTTCTAATGGACTGACGAATGCTTAACAGCCTTCCTTAACCTAATCGAACACCTCCAGAGACCACCAGTACTCTCAACTCCAAACAAAGGCGAAGAGCTATACCTATACCTTGATGTGTCATCTCATGCTCTAAGCGTCGCTTTGGTGAGAGAAGACAACCGCGCGCAACGGCCAATATACTTTGTAAGCAAGAGGTTAACGGGGGCAGAAGCCAGATATCCTAAACTTGAGAAGCGAGCATACTGTTTACTAATCACGTCACGGAAACTGCGACACTATTTCCAATCTCATTCCATCAGAGTTCTAACCGATCAACCGCTAAGGCAGGCACTCCATCGTCCCGACACTTCTGGACGACTACTTAAATGGTGCATTGAACTGAGTCAATATGATATCACCTACCATCCTCGCACCGCCATCAAGGGACAAGCCATGGCCGATTTCACTGCCAAATTCACTACCAACGAAGGTAAGGAGCAATCTAAAATAGCAAAAGACATTAAGTGGAATCTCTTT
This sequence comes from Allium cepa, assembly GCA_030765085.1. Lineage (NCBI taxonomy): Eukaryota > Viridiplantae > Streptophyta > Magnoliopsida > Asparagales > Amaryllidaceae > Allium > Allium cepa. The sequence continues at coordinate 418,206,023 of CM060937.1, read as the reverse complement.
GTGGATGGAGCATCAAACGAACAAGGCTCGGGGCAGGTATTGTAATAATCACTCCCAGGGGAAGGAGGCTACACTATGCTCTAAGGTTGGAATTCGCTTCCACCAACAACGATGCAGAATACGAAGAAGTAATAGCTGGATTAGAAATTGCCTTAGAGATTGGAGTCAGTTCTTTATTTCTTCATATTGATTCTCAATTTATTGTAAACCAAAGACTAGGAGAATTTCAGACTCGAGGAGAACGGCTCACGGCATATCTAAAGAAGACCAAGCTGCTACTCGATCAGTTGGATCACTATTTAATCAAGCACGTCCCTCGAGAAGAGAACCAAGAGGCCGACGAGTTGGCAAAGCAAGCTAGCATGAAAGACGGTACCATTTCCGGAAAAGTAGCCGTCTCAAAGCAACTAACCTCGAGTTTTGAGCAAGTGAATCTGGTAGCTGCAATCGAAGAGGAAACTTGGATGACTCCCATTCGAAAATTCTTACAAGATGGCACACTGCCCAGCGAGCATAACGAAGTCAGGAAAATCTTGAGAAAAGCTTCCTGCTACACAATACAAGAAGGCATCCTCAATCGGTGCGGCTTCTCTAACCCCTTATTAAGGTGTGTCGCTGGAAGGGAAGCTAAGGAAATCTTATCCAACATCCATCAAGGAAACTGCGGAGATCACACTGAAGGACAGACTCTGGAAAGAAAATACTCCGATATGGATATTTCTGGCCCGCCTTAAACAAAGATGCCTTAGACTTCGTTAAAAATGTGACAGATGTTAGAAATTTGCAAAGATTCCTCCACTACCAACAAATGAGATTACTCAAATGATCAGCCCTCGGCCCTTTGCAGTATGGGGAATTGACCTGATTGGCGAACTGCCGGTGGGCCGAGGCGGAGCCAAATATGCTATAGTGGCAGTCGACTATTTAACCAAATGGGTGGAAGCGGAACCTCTAAATAAAATATCCTTGGCAAAAGTTATTAACTTCTTGATCAAAAATGTTCTATGCAGGTACGGGGTTCCACTCAAAATCATATCGGACAATGGACTTCAGTTTGACAGCGAAGAGTTTGCCGACTGGTTCCAAAAGCACGGAATTCACAAAAGCTTCTCATCTGTGGCTTACCCCCAGGCAAATGGACAAGTCGAAGCTGTCAACAAAATTCTCAAAACTCTAATAAAAAAGAAGCTTGAAAAATCGAAAGGCGCTTGGGTGGATGAACTTCCTACGACACTTTGGGCCTACCGCACATCTTTCTGAACATCAACGGGGCATACTCCTTTCTCTTTGGCATACGAATCAGAGGCCATGCTCCCAGTCGAAACTGTAGTACCTTCCCACCGTAGGATCCACTATAACCCAGAAGAAAACGAAAAACTCCTTCACATGTCTTTGGATCTAATTGAAGAGAGAAGAAATGATGCAGCGCTCAAAGCAGCAGCTCACAAGCAAAAAGTGGCAGCGCAATACAACTCCAAAGTCAAGCATCGTAGCTTACAAGAAGGAGATCTTGTCCTCAAGCGAATCTTCCCGCGCCCCGGTGCACTAGATCCAATCTGGGACAGACCTTATATAATTCATAAAGATCTCCATAACGGAGCTTATATTTTGTCAACAGTGGACGGAGAGGTGTTCCAGAGGGCATGGAACATCCAACACCTTCGTCGATACTTTTCTTAACTTGTACTGCCCATATAAAGTGAATTAACAAAGAGAATCAGTGGACGTAGGCATTTTCGTGCCGAACCACTTTAAAAAACTTGACTCTTTTTTAACTTGTTCCTTTATATCTTGGCTGCTTGTTAACTTTATCCTTTTCTGTTGAAAAAACTCCTGTGTAATGGCATTTCCATTCAAGACACATCACAGCGCGACTTCACCTGGACAAGACCTAACATGTACTACACGAATCTATGCCCTCACCAATGAGACACTTTTGCTCCAGCATCCCTCTGCTGCGGGTTAACTCATTGCTCGCGATCGGCCCTTAAAGCCAACTGTAATGAGCCGATTATAAGCCACCGAGAAGGCCGACTATAGCCGAGGCAGCTCATTACGGCGTTCGGCTCGCCGGCAACCGTGAACCTACTTTAAGCCCCAACATAAGGTGTGGCCAGCCAGGGGTTGTTCACAGTTGACGATCGGCACCCACGCTAGCCGGCCACGGTAAATCGAATAATACCCACGATTACGGGCCATAATGGCCCGGGTAGTTACTGTGCGCGATCTCGGCTCCGAGTGTGTTAAGTGCGGCTGTGGTAAAAAAGAGCAACTCCCCACGGAGGCGTAAGATGGGTGACAAATGTCTCCAAGACCCACAGCTAGGGAAAGTGACTACAAAACCCGTTTGCCACGAACTTAAGCACATCGTAGGCCTTCCGTGATTGGAAGTTTTACTATTTCTTATATTTCTATTTTGCTTAAAAACTTTCCTCCTATCCTCTATAACGATCCCTAAAGTACAGGGCACCAAATAGGAGACGCTCGCTAATGGGAATAGGAACTCACAACTGGATGACAGGTCACTCAGTTGCATTCCACGCTCAGTCATACAAGACGCTCAAAGCAACCGTCTACGACTAAAACATAAAGGGCAGTACATTCTTCTTTTGTATATGAATACGTAGCTGTAATTTATTCGCACATCACACTAACATTGGAAGATATGAAATTATATTTTAAGCAAGAACTTGACATCAAACACAATTAAATCACAGGAATATGCACAGCTATATTTCTTATGCAATAAATCAAAATAATGATAGCATTCACATATGACAGAATCAGCTTAAGTTAAAAATTACATGCCAAGAATAAAGTCGTTCGTTACGAATAACATAATTACAGCCTAAAAATTACATTAATGTTTTGGTACTACCATAGACAGCAATGTCAAGTAAACCAAAAGATATCCAAATCAAGTCAAGGAGTCGACTGCATCAGAGCTTCACCTCTATCCTACTGGCCCTCCGAGATCTACTTAACCGCAGGATCAGAACTCTCAGCATGTTGACCAGAGGTAGTTGGTGCTTCAGAGGTCCCGCCTGTCCAATTCAGGAGAAGAATCCATTAAATAAACAATAAGCAATCAAGTTACGAAAAGACTAAAAGGGAAGACTTACCAGCATCTGCTCCTTGATCATCATCCTCTAACTGCACACCTACCTCCTCATCAGTAAGCAGCCGCATACCCTCCTTCACTGCCACTTTCTCCTCCTTGGTGAATTGAGCCGTAACCACATCCATTCTAAAGGTCACGCCACCCTCCTTATCTGCATCGGCCTTAGCCTCCTCCAGGGCCCTGAGATAAATCCTGGCCATGACTCGGGCATAATCATCCATCCAAGATAAGTTGCCCGTTTCCAAGTGCGAAAATATATATCCTGAAGCATCTCATCCATTATCCCCTCATTCTCCTCGAACTCCCTTATTCGGTCCTCAGAAACTAACAGCTTTGCAGTGGCAGCATCCCTCTCCGATTGGTATCGCGAGTAGTCAGCCTGAAAGGATTTCATCATCGCCTCCATCTCCTCCTTCAGCTTGGTTTGAGCAAGCTCTGCGGCTTCAAGTTTCTCGGATAACTCCTGTACTCGCTCGAGATCCGCTTTCCGAACCTCATCCACCGTTGCAATGACCATATCAATCCGTTCCTTACAAACAGCCTCCATTTTCTGTAACTCTGCCCTGCTGGCCTCTTCCATGGTTTTCTTTAATTGCCTAGAAGCGGCTTCATGTTGAGAGATCTGAATGGCCTGATCAGGAAGTTATTTGGCTTGGTCGGAAACCATTAACCGCAATCGAATGTTAGCACTCCCGATTTCTTCTCCAGCCTTGACCAGTCGGGCATGATGCACCATCAGCTTCCTGGTTTCCTCAGCAACCTGGTCAATGTTTGCCTTAGCTTCGTCCCCTAAAGTTACAACCCGAGTGGTAAGCAAATCAAGGTCCAGGGATTTAGCTTCATCCAATACTCTTACCATAGGATTACGGGGAAGAAGGTGCTCACCGGTAGCCTCATCAAAGGCAATATCACAAGAACCCGGATCCAGATTCAGATGACCTGCAAATGGATTACGAGCCAAGCCGGGATGGCCTATCCGGGTAACGGTAGGATTTTCAGATAGGGGCGGAGGAGGTATAGATTCAGTATTCTTCTTCGTGGTATCCCGAAGAGGCTGAGTTGGTGACTGAGGACCAGGTGAGGGTTCAAACAAGGAACGACTCCTCTTCTTCCTTTGGATATCCTCTTCGATAACTTCAAGAAGAGGACGATAGACGATTACGTCTCCAGGGCGGTTAGTCGGAGGGTTTGGTTTGGTAGAAGCCTTGAGAAGTTTGTATTATTCAAGGCGGTGCCGAACATCTGATGTCTTGGCCACCTTACCCGCTTCTGTGATAAAAACCAAGTGTTACAAGCATACATTAAACTATAGTTCAAGAAATATATCAAGTTAAGAAGAGTAAAGGGACACTTTTGTTATACAAACCCTGAGGAGGAGTAGGATATTGCAATAAGTCCTGGATCTCATTCCAGGACGGGAGCTGACAATAAAATATTCCTAAATCCTTATCATAAATGGAGTCGGCAGGAGTCAAAAATTCACCTTGAATCGCAGGAATTGCCTTAGCCGAAGCGCTCTTGGAAGACGAATCGGCGTTGGTCCCGGCCTTATCAGCTTTTTTAGGCTTCTCCACTAAAGCCGATCTTTCCTCCAACCCTTTAAAAGATAGGCGGAAGGCGTTATCTGTCCACTCCTGGATCACACCTGCTTGCTCATAAGACAAAGCCCCAGTGCCATCACCACTCTGTCCGTCGCCACCATCACCACTACGACCATCACCATCACCTTCTCCACCACTTCCACTCTCCGCCTCACCGCCTTCATCCTCGCCTCTTTCCTCCTCCACATCTTCCTCCTCCGGGACATCTGAACATGTGCTGGGGGAGGGTCCATCGGACTTCTTAAGTTTCTTCCCCCCAGCAATTGTATGTTTCAAGAAGGGTTTCCTTTTGCTGCTCTTCGCCGTAGCCCCTCCTTTAGCTTTGGCAGCCCACTCCTCAGCTGTGTCTCTTTGCTTGACCACAGACTGGCGTGGCAGAATCAAGTTGTGCTCCAAAATAGTAGCATTCCTGAACAAATAAGAAGCTGCCCTCTCCTTTTTCGGAATGGCTTCTATTTCCGCAGCCATCCGAACCAAACGATCATTCTCTACAACCGCAAAGCCACCCGTCGCTAGCAAGAAACAAAGCACATAAGGAGGAGCATTACAGTCAGAATGGAACTTATAAGATTCGACTTACAGCCAGAGGTGAAGTGGTGGAAAGAAACAGAGTCATCCTTGACAAAGAACCATTCCTTCTTGAACATGCTAAATTTTGAATACAAATCCAGGACTGGCTTGAAAGACACGGCCGATTCTAAGCTAATATATGGAGACCCTTTCTTGTAACCTCTCAAGTTATACAGGTACCGGATCTCCCGGTTGGAACGGGATGCCCGTATTTTCTCTGGAAAATAATGAACAGACTCACTAAGATGGCATAGGAGTTGGGCTGAAGCTGGAAAGGGGCCACCTTCAAGTAGGTGATGAAGCTGACTATCCAAGCGTTGATCGGAGGAATGGCTCCGCACATGCAATGATACCTACTATAAGCAAAATATCCTTCAGGGGGGTTATACGGCATCACCCCTTTCCCAGGCAACATCATATGCGCTCTGTCGATCCCAAAGGATCTAGATATAACGTCAAGCTGCTCGTCTTTGAGGGAGTTGGGGAAGCAGTCAGGCGGTGAGTTCAAAAGCTCCTGAGGACCGTACCCATCTACTAATGATCTCGGGGATGGTCCATGACGTTCTGGCTCTGACTGAACTGGGGGGACTATGGGGGACTCTCCTTTATCCTTGGATTTCTTCTTGTCAGAACGAGATTCTACTTTATGAGACATTATCTGCCACATGAGAAAATGCATCGTTAGAACAAGAGATATAAACAAGCAAGTACGCGCAGCCTAGAATCTAATTCATAATTCAAAACACAAAATTTCATTCGGTAGTACGAGTCTGAGAATCCATTCGGAACTCACACTCCCAAAATTTCATTCGGTAGTGTGAGTCTAAGGATCCATTCGGCCCTCGTACTCCCAAAGCCCCATTCGGTAGTTCGAGTCTAGGAGTCCATTCGGTACTCATCCTCCATAAGTTTCATTCGGTAATACAAGCATAAAGTTTATTCGGCAAGAGAATGCCTCACCTGGTCCGCCAGTCAAATCTGATTCAGCACTATGATTGATCCGACAATTAAGAATTTGGATCGTCTCTTTCAAACGGTAAGGAATAACGGAGGCGTGGAGCCCATACTTATAGGCAAGAGAAGGATAGCCGGACCAACCAGTTCGGCACTCGAGCCGAATGAGGGTGTCCAAATAAACAAAGCGCGACATATGCAGGCATATGCCTCACTTTGGGGGGAAAATGTTGGACAAAGTCCCACCGGACCGAGACCACCGAACTAACCCCTTCGACACCAATCCTCTGCCACCGGACCAACTCCACTCACCACCGAATCAATCCCAACTCCACTCACCACCGAATCAATCCACACCCCTCTCATCACCGAACCACACTACCGAATTAAGGCTAAGAAGGCACTACCGAACCAGCCACCTCCAACCATCACCGAACCAATCAACGCCTCCTTCCACTGCTGAACCAAAGCACCACCGGACCAGAACTCAACGCTCCACGTACCACCGGACCAATCCGTGCTCCACCACTACAAGAAAAAACACCTTTGACAGCAGGTATTCTCAGCGTTTATCCCTTGATTGTCGTGGACGAAAATCTTGGAGGGAAATTTTTTACGTGTGAACGCTGAGAAAACCTAAATAATAAAACATTGCCGCCTCATTTTTTCACTTCGCCTATTTACCTTTCTCAGCCTTTCATCTCGTTAACACCTCCAACACCTAAAACCGAATTAAACCTCTCTTCCAATCACCGAAATCTGCCTTCATCACTGCCACTTCATCGTTCAGACATCTCCCTTCACCATTCTTTCGATTTCAAATCCAAATCATCACCGCTAGCTTCTCCCTCTACAAGTACTTATTTTCAACTATTCATCGATTTTATTTAGGTTTAAAATGGGTTCTTCAATTAGTTTAGTCATCCTTCAATTTCGATTTTGTTATTTCAGTATGTGTTTCTTCGATTGCCCTAAATCAAAATTTGTTGGATCGGTTTTGTTGGTAAATTGATGTTAACGAGTTTATTAAGATTATCTGTTAATCTTCTGTTAAATTTGTCTATCAAATCCCCAAAATCCAGTGTTTTCAATGTATTGGAAGAGAATGGAATGCCAAGGTATTTTATAGGAAGATTTGCATTTTGTACATTGATTTCCTATAAGATATGAATTTTATTCTTCAACCCCTTTTCCAAAAAAAGCTTTGTATCTATTGCATCGATAGCTGAATTAGAATTATCTTCCATTTGTTTCAAAACTCTTTTAATGGTTGCAGCACTTTGTAAGTTGGGTTTTGGCATTACTAGCAAATTGCCTACACCTGTTAAAATTAAGTTAACTATGAGAGCATCGTAAGGATTGTTAAGAATATTATTTTTCTCAGGGATGTTGGCTGTCAAAAAACTGCAATTTCTACTTGTCGATGCTGCACTTGTTTTAACCTCTGTTGGGTATATGTATCACCAATTCGAGTGGCAAGATGCCTAATCATTGCTGCTATAGTTATATTTTTAAGTTTATTATATCTAACTATTTTCATATGAACCAAGAATGCTAAAAGACTTGTATGTTTTGGACATTAGAAACACTTAGAAAAGTTGCTTGATGATGCTAAGATAGACATTGTATCCATTTCATTGTTTTGTAGCAGCTTGACATTAGTAGATCAGTTTCCTCGATTTTTTACTGTGTGTAATATTTAAGTATATATAAATGTTGAAATTTATATAACTACAAAATGATTCTTTGCTTCCAATATCTTGAGACAGAATGTGATGTCTGTTTGGTTTAATTTCCTTAAGTGTTGTCCTAAGTTGGATACCCTTTTTAGCGTTTCTAAAACAGTGCTATGTGTATTATATATATTTTGCATCCAAACATTTAAAATGACTTATGCTACTAAATCACGACTGCAGTCATTCTAAATTGCAATCATTCAATCGTTCTAACAATAAATTGAATTAGCAACATTTTTTAGCCTATTTAATCTGACAAGACTGCAACTTATTTTAGATTACATCGTGTATTTCTCCTTCTGTATTTCCATATAAAGAAGCATCAGTGATAAGGGTGCTGTTCAAGTGAAATTCAATATTTGATGTTTGGTGGATGGCAAGAGCTGGCTGCTATAGTCCATATAACTTAAACCTTTAGTTGTATGTTTATAATTGCCTTACTACCCTGTTTCAATTTGTAGATTTGAGTTTCGTATCATTTTACAATTAGTGTGTATTGGTAGTTAACTGTTTCAGAATGTAATCGTGCTGGCTTAATAAAACTAGCGGTATGTAATATCATAAGTACTTGAATTTTGATTTCAAGCACTAGTCTTTTTGAAGTACGGTATCAGGTTAGCGTTACTATAACCTAGAATGAGCTCTTTCAATGCTACAACCATCGAATCTCTCTACCATTACCACTAAAAAATATTTCATCCTCAACCTTTAGCAAATAAGTTAACACACAAAACTATTTTTGCTTGAATATTTAATCCTGTAAAGCTCATGAATACTCAGTAAGAGACTGTCATTTACAACCATTAACTGGAAGTTTGCTTTATTTGAGTAATTTGGTCCCTTCTCAAAACACCAAACTTGGCAATGTATCCGTAATAAGATTGCTCTTAGGTAGACAACTCAATCCATGTGCAATCACGATTATTAAACGATCTTCTCTATTAATCTTTTTTTCTCCATAGGGATTCTATACATGTATGGAGAAGAGGTGAATGAAATGTAAGTGAATGAATAAATTTGATTTTAAATTATGTTTTTCGTCTACTTGGAAAGTTGTCTTATTTTAATTTTGATTGGATTGTGAATTGAGGATGGGCATGAGGTAAACTTCCTAAATAGATGAAAATAATAATTTAAATGAGCCACATGATGTTAAATTGAGGATGGACATGAGGTAATTAACTTCATGTCGATCCTCAATTTAAGTTTATTATCATTTAAGTTTATCATCATGGACATGGATTGGAAGTTCTCTTTTTTCTTTGAAGAGATTTATTATCATTTAAATTTATTTGCTTGTGATTTTCAACTCCATGTTCTGTTCTGCTAAACTTTTTAGTTACCAACTTGGTATCCTAGTATCCCATCTAATTATTGTATTTACTACATAGGTCAGGGTTGCTGATCATATCTGCTTCTTTTTGTATACATTTACCAAATGTCATTGCGTCTATAAGATCTTTATAGTTATTAAATTACAAAAATTACCACTTAGTTTTTCTTTCTTTTAACGTCGATGTATTTAATTTTCTGTCATATACTAAACAAACTATATCATGTTCATAATATTTTTATCCGTTGTTTTCACTTTCACTTAAATCTTTTAAAGGAACTTTGATTGGTTTTAAAGGAAATTTTTTTAGTGCACATCATGGTTAATTACTGACAAACCTTTTGTAAGAATTCACATTACTATTATACCATGTTCCTTTTTTACATGCTCATTTGTTTTGTTTTTGCTCTCTTTCTATGTTTAGGCTTTTCATAATTAGTGCTTTGGTTCTCTTTTGCTGCTCTTCTTCTTATTTGGGAAAAATGCCAACTGTTTGCTATTTAGGTGATCTTTGGTTCTATTGTGATTACATGCAGTTCAATATTTACTAGATTTTTTATTTACCTGTTGATAACACCAGCTTATTTCCATGTTTTTAAAATGGCTAGTACAACACAAAAGAGTATTAAAAGTTTAGTAATAAAGTTCCAGGAAACATGTTTCTTTAAGACTCAGGGAAATAGTGTTTATTTTAATACATGGACAACGGGGAGTAAATATTATTTCTGTACCATTGAAATATTATATGTATGTCATTAAGCTCATCCTATTAACAATTATTGAAGAGTTCTTTGAAATGCTAAAACTGCAATGGCTGAATCTAGGCATGCCTTTCATATAATCAAATCCTCATGGTTGCGAATCTATGATTTGAGTTTATAAGATTTGTCTCCTGTATAACCTATTATTACATTTGAAATCAAACGTATTGCCTGTCGATTAATTACGCACAAAAAATTAATTCTATAAATGTACTTGGTACTGTCAAATTGCAACTATAAAGCATCAATTTTGTGATAATTTTACTGCCAAATCTAGGCTTTCCTTTCATTTTTTTGGCCAAATCATTTTACTACTATCTATTCTTCTCCAAGGCAAAATATGAAATTACACCTGCTTGGTCAATGTCTACTTTTTCTGATTTGCAAACCTGTTTATTTAGTTTTATTTGTTTTTATCCCCTATTTTCCCCGAATTAATTTAAATATGAATACCTGCAAGAGAGTCGTGGCAAGAAGACGAAAATGGCCGCATGGAATGACTAGGTAAGAAATGACGACTATGGATCCCTTACACCTCAAACTACGCAAAAACCTCTTATATAATTAACCAAGAGATTCGCTATATAACTAACCAAATATCTTGTTTTAAATTTGTCTGTTCATATTTTCTATATGTATGACACAATTATATATAACAATCTGTTGTTTCATACTGACACAAAATAGGTGTAAAAAATAAAATCTGAGAACAGATTTTGCTATATTCATTGTATAGCAGTAATATTATAATTTGAGTACAAGTATGCATGTCCTTCGAGTTGATTATTGAATATTGAAAGCCGCCTCTTGCATTTAAATGAGTGCAGCATCGTTCTGTATGTGCTTCCACATTGATGTGATCAAGAATACTTATTACGGCAATTATTTTTTCTACATTTTTCCATTCTGTTGACTTAATGTAGTTATGGGAATTCTTATCTTCACAACATGAATGCTGTCTTTTGAGCATTCATCAGAAGTTTTTAACCACTTCAATAGTAAATCACAACTTCAAATTTGAAAAGTAAATTACTAAATTTTGATCAAACCCATATGCTGACAATTATGTTAGGTTACACAAATTGATTTGATAGTCTGTTCCATGCCATATCATATTACATCCGGTTTCATTGTTTATACGATTAACATAACTTTTTTGGTTTGTCATTTTACAGACGATCCTGAGTATCCAATAAGAAGCAGTATCATGCTTTCCTTAAGGATCATGTGGTTTTCAAGGAGGTATTGTTTTGTTTTCTTCCTTTTCTTTCAAAAAGTGGTTCCCTGAATGTTAATCAGCTGAGAACTTGACCATTATCATAGGCTATTCCTATTAATGATCCAACAGTACTTCTTAAAATTCATCAGACATATAGAGTTGGTTGTATAAAGGTATATATCTTACTTTGTAACCACATAACTGCATTCACATTTTCAATTTCTTTATCAAATCTGCACATTCTGTAGGATGTGATTTTGCTAAGAGTATTGAATGATGCTACAATGAATAGTTTAATTCTATTATCCACACAAACAATGGTGTTGTAAGGATTTGCACTCATGTCTAATCAACTTAATCTTCGAATTGTCTCTTATAATCTTTTCCTGCTTGTAGATGGTTCCGTTGTTGAAGGATGATATTTCTTTTATTCAAGAACTTTTTGCAAGGATGAGATCATCCTCCACTCCATTAGAATCCAAAATAAATTTGGTAATAATAACTGATTTAAGTTTCTACTCGTCGTATATTCAATAGATCATCCAAAATAACTATTTGTAAGGATGTGCTCATTTGTATATTTGAAAAATTACTGACAAGATTAATTTATTGACTTCTTAAAATGTCTTTAGGATAGGGAGAAAAAAGTGGTTAGGAACTCTGTAGTAGCTCTACCACTTGTAATTTTTTAACAGCCTTTGAATTTGTAATTCACTAACTGAATCAATCTAGTGAAACATCGCTGCTTAAATTCTGACCTGCTTTGTCTTCCATGAGTATATTTACTATATATCTTTTGTTAAAGAAGTTTTACAGATAGTTGACTTGGTAATTAGAACTGTTACTTTCCGTGAGTGTACAATGATGCTTGTAATTAGTTTTGCTGGTTCAGTAAAATTTAACCTGTATGACTAAAGTTTAAGGTTACACAGGTGAAGGATATTTTAGAATAGTGAGTTTTGAGATTAATTAGCATGAAATGAAACTGATAAAACCTTCCACTTAGTCTTCAAACTTCAAAGTTTTGGTAACCGAGTTAGTAAGGTATCTTTTGGGTACATTGGTTACTCATCTAAATTAAATATCTGCATGTTTATAAGGCATGAATCTAGTTTAGAATAGTATACAGGAAACATTATTCAATCGTTCAGTATTTTACCCAAATGATTTTACATTTTTTGAAATAATAAGTTGTATTTTGATTGATAATGAAGTTTTTGGTATACTGTTAATACTTGTGCAGAATCACTTCATTTGGTTTTCTTCACCAACCCAGATACACTTGGCAAACTTAAAGTTTTGACAGATTTGTAAGTTCAATGATTTCATGCTTAACCCTATTACCGGACTTCACTATAAACAATCGGTCTAAACTTGTTTTATTACACATATTACTAATGGCTGCAACTGCATCGATTTTTTTTCCAGTGAAATTGATGGGAATCCTTTTTCTGGAAGAATACCAAGTTTCATCAGTAACTGGACAATGATTCAGCGTATGTAAGTAAATTTAATGCTACGTTGTGTAGATTCCCTTTAATGAGAAATTGAAGTTTCAAATATTAATACTTTACAGTGATATGCAAGGAACGTCTATGGAAGGGCCATTTCCTCCGGAATTCTCAACACTTTCGACTTTATCACAACTGTATTCAAAAGATTATTCACACATTTAGTTATTTGTAAAAGGAAATAAAAATGACACTCATGATTTTTCTTTTTCTTTGTTTTGTATTCTTTTGGCAGAAGGGTGAGTGATATAAGAAGTGACGGGAATTTCCCCCCTCTGAAAAATATGACAAATATGGAAAGATTGTGAGTAAGCTCCATTTTTTGACTAATATGAAGGTGCAACTATTAGTGGAAGATAAAATTTATATACAATGCAGGATTTTAAGGAACTTGTCTTTGACTGGAAAAATTCCTGATTATATTGGAGATATGACTATTCTAAGAACGCTGTAAGTATATCGGTCCTTTTTATTAATTCATCGGACATAATGGAAGTTTTAACACACACACACACATCTGTCTCTGTCCCCCCTTCCCTCCCTCCCTCCCTCTCCCTACCCACAACCCCCCCCCCACCCAAAAAAAAACCCACAACCCTCCCTCCCTCTCTCTGTGTTACATATACGTAGTTATGGATCTAATATGATATTTCTACATGTAGGGATTTAAGCTTCAATAACTTAGCCGGTGAAATTCCAGGCAATTTAGAAAATCTCCCACTTATAACCTACTTGTAAGCAGATATAATCAATTTTATTCACAATTTTGTAGCATAGTTCATTACATGAATACGAAGACTGGTCATTTTATAATGTTTATTTTTTTTTTCCTTCTACAAGGTACCTAACAAACAACTTTCTTGGGGGCTCAATACCAAACTGGGTTTTGAGAAGCAGTCAGAATATGTATGTCATTTCAGTATTTGTATGTTTAACTGTAATAACATAATCTTATTTTAAATAATCATTAATCTAATATATGTTAGTTTTCCAGAGATATATCAAGTAATAATTTCTCAGGACCATCATGGCCAACTAATTGCCAGCAGGCAAAAGTGTAAGTGCTAATATTTTGGTCATCTAAAGTTTCTGCTATTCAATGAAATTTTTTGCTTATTTTCAGTCCATGATTTTCTAAATATGCAGGAATTTAGCTGCTAGTTATTCGCCCACCTATGGCAACCCGTAAGTTCTTTAACCTTTGGGATTTTTGGTATTTCATATAATATAACACTGATAATTCCATGTATTTCTCGATTTATAGATCACTGGTTTCGATATACTGCTCTTTAATATCGTAATATTATGAATACAAATTTCTTTTTTATGATAGGATATCAACATGTTTTATGAGGAACCTCCCTTGTTCTGGAGAGGCAATGAGTGAGTGCATAAACCCAATGAACGTATGCATACTGAAACAATAAAATACTAGCGTGATTCATACTTTTGAATTTTTGCAGATTATTACCTGTTCATAAATTGTGGAGGCAGCAGAGTAACAGTTGGGGCAAATGAATATGAAGAGGATACCTCACAGCAAGGGCCATCGACCTATGGAGCTTCGGCGAGTGGAAAATGGGTTTACTTTGTTATTTTTGTGGCAACTTGGTTTACTTTGTTATTTTTGTTTATGGATATTATTGAAACTTGGTTTATGAATGTCTTTTGTTTATTAATATTGTCTTAAACTAATTAATAGTTATTAGAACATGTTATATATACTAGTTGCTTGAATATACTCAAAATATAGTTCTGGAATATTCAAAAATAGAGTGGAATACTAAAGCTGTTATATAAATAGAAGACAGCCTCTAATTAACGCTGTCAATGAAGAAACAACAGCGTTCAATTCGTGCTGCAATTATCTTTAAATAGTCAATAACAGCGTTTAGTACATGCTGTCGAAATAGTTGATGATTCAATAACAGCGTTTATAAAAGCTGTTGTAAACAGTTAAAGTAGAATTAAAACATCTCCGACAACTAAACTATTAACGCTGTAGAAACATAATACAACATGTTTGAAAACGCTGTAAAAACATTATTGACAGCTTGTACGAAACGTTGTCAAAGTGATGTTTCAACAGCGTTTATCAAAAAGCTGTTGTAAGTTCTGTATATACGACAGCATGTCGTTATACAGCGTTTGAACTAACGCTGTTGTATCGTATTACAACTTTTATCAAACGCTGTTAAAAGCCTTTTGTGGTGTAGTGCACTCACTACCGAGCCAAGGCGTTACCGAATCAACAATGTCAGGCCATATCACATTAGCCCAGGCCCACCAACAGCTATATACATCCAAGACCCCTACTCCTAACCTCACTCTATAAATAGAGGGGCAGGGTACAACAATGGAAGACAAGTTTAAGAGCTCAAGCACGGACAGAACTTTCAAACAACTTTCATACACTTGTAATCGAAGCTTTGTACTTGTATTCTGAATAGTAAAAGAGAATAACATATGAAGTGGACGTAGGCACGTTCTGGCCGAACCACTATAAATCTTTGTGTCTTTTACAGTTTAGTCCCCGTTTTTTACGTATTTGCATAAATCACCCAAATCATTAAGAACAACATAAAATCGACTAAATCATACGACTTGGAGGTGTTTGCCCATTTTTTGTGCAAACAGCCTATAAAATATAGGTACTCCTTTTAGTTGTTATGGCTAATGCTTTGTCAAATAATCAGTTAGATGAATAAAACTAACTATGCATGCTTAGTTGACATGTTGCTTGTACGCATTTATATTTCTAGTTATTTGGATTAATAAAATTAGCACTAAGTACTTTCATTCAGGTATTTTTTAAATCTGTATGATGTTACTGCTAAATGCACTAAAATATTCATTTGTTGGACATTTGTTTTGGTTGTAGGATGATACCAAAACCATCGTTACTATAAATATTGTTATTACTTCAAATACCACTTAAGAGGATGAATTATAGAAATGTTCGAATTTTTTTTGAACTTTCATCTCTTTTTGGGAAAAAGTACATGCAAGAACTAATAAATGCTCCTCCAATTGTGATGTATGACAAATTGAGAATGGATAAGCATTACTTATAGTGACTATTGTGTTGCTAGTTATCACTTAGGATCGTGTAATATGGAATGTATTATAATCTGAAATGCGGAAACAGATAATAATAGTAAAGTAAATTAGAATAAGCACACTAGGAGTTTTATACTGGTTCGAACTTTCCGTTCTACGTCCAGTCTCAGACTTCCGTCTGGAATTTCTCACAATAACCCGGAGGAATAGGTATACAACACCTAAGCAACCGATCAGGATTTCCCCCCTCTAACAACCGAAAGAGGACTTTCACCGCCTGAACAACCGAACAGGACTTCAACAGTTTCAATAAAATTGCTTTGACACTATATGTTCTTGATAACACTGATTTGTCTTTGATAGCACAACCTTCATTTAATCTTTTACTCAAGTATATATTATGTGTCAAAAGATTTAGAAAGGAAACTATTGCTTTGAATCGAAGAATAAGTTAATTTGATTTAGAGATCAAGCAATATATGTAAATTGTGGTTGCTTTGTAGAATGCAGAAATAGTAGAGAGTATGATCACAAAAAAATTCGGTGATTTGAGGAGTGAATCTCAAGTGTTTATATAGTAGATAAACAGACGGAATCATTCACGAAGAGTTTTGACAAAAGATGCAGCCACAACTCTTCAAATTGGATCGTAACTCTTGGCAAATGGAAGTATCCGTTCAGAAAAATAGCTATTGAAAAGTTCAGTCGACTGATCCAAAATGACCAGTCAACTGAATATTCAAAGTTGGTGCAAAACAGAGTGTATCTGTGCAACTGAGCAGATTCAGTCGACTGGTCATATTTGGTCAGTCGACCTACCTAACTGTCAGTGCACAGTTCACATATATTTGAAGAATTTGACCTTTAAAACAACTTTGATTTGTGTGGGCTACTTGAGGATAGATTTTAACAATTCTAAGACTAAGAAACTTCAACAAATAAACATACTATACCCAGTTGTGAAGTCTTTTCTCCTTTGTAGTTTTAATAGCATATTACTTTCTCTTTTTGTCGCTTGCTCATATAGTTTCATCAGTGATTTGTTTAAGCTCTTTGTCATGAATCAAAACTTTTGATTCAACATTCTCCCCCTTTTTGATTGATTACAACCTGTTACAGATGATACTATATTTTAAGAAATATATAACGAAGTTATATACATCTCCCCCTGAATATCTGGCGACATGTCTAATCCTGCAAGAAATGGTTAGTCATACAAATTTTTTCCCCTTTGTCATCGACAAAAAAGGAAATAACAACAATTTCATCTTTGAACTAACAAAGATTACAATCACAGATAAAAATGTATCCGTTTTGAGCTACTTATACAAGGTCATATGAATATATTGTTTGGAATAAATAAAGATAACTTACTACTACGAAGGAACAACAATATCAATTAGAGTCAGACTCTATTTCTTCTTCCACTTGAATGGGTCCTTTGCCCCTTGAAGAACTTTTCACAAGTTGTCTTCCACCACCATTGCCGCTTGTGTCAGAACTTTTGCGTACCTTCGGATGTAGACCAAGTAAAGCAAGGAGCTGGATGTTTACCTGGATCATGCTGTGAAGTTTCTGTAGTTGTGGAAGAGGAATAAGAGATTGCATCCTATGAAATCCCGAAAAAGCTTTTAATTTTGTCAAATTTCTTGTCAATTTTTTTGTCGAGATTTTTGATGCAATTGTCCAAAATGACTTGATTTCGCACAATTAGATCGATGGATTCCTGGGTGCTTTGGGATGGAGTTGGTGTAGGAATGTCATCTCTTTGTTGCTGTGGAGTAGAAGTTTGTTGATGAGGTCGTGATTGCCGGTCTTGAAAAGACGTGATAGAGAGAGGTCACGGAGGCAATTTCATTAGACTGTGCAGATATTCAGAGTTTCGAGAATGGAGGTATCAGATTCCGAAATAGGAACATGTAAGTTCATGAGTAGCCGCATAATATACTCGCCGTAATAGATAATGTTCATACGACCTTGGTTAAAAGACAAAAATTCGTCTAGCATAAGATTAGGCCAATTTATTTGGACATCTCCCTAAATAGTATACAATGCCCTAAAACTGTTTGGATATACAAGCTCATAAGATCCAGTACGAGGAAGAATCGTGTGCATTAAGGCTCGATGCACAATACGAGCTGTAGGGCGTAAGGCGATAGATTTTGGTTCAGTCATGTCATCTTTCAAAAACCATAACTTACTTCATTTCGTTCGCCTATAGGTACATTTAATTCTTCCAAAGGAATACCATTTGTAGGATTATGGAGAGTGTATCCAATTCTATCTAATGATAGAAATACTTGTTGACCGCAAATTAAACTCCATATGCAATTATCACGATTACGTGGATTTTGATGACCTAAATTTAAATTTTCATCAAAAGGTTTTAACAAGTTATGATTAATCTTTCGATTATTTTGATTGTGGTCAAGAAGAGACTCAAGACGGCTTCTCCTTGCAAGCACTTGAATTCTATACGGATCAAAGTCTGAAAACACAACAAAAGTTCCTTCGAAAAAGCATGCTTCTTTTATTTTGTTCCATCTTTGGATAGCTATAGCATCATAGAATCATTCAGCAATTTGAGTATCAATTGGCTCGAAGGAAGAGATAGAGGCATGTCTAGATCGTTTTGGTTGACGTGGAGCCATTGGAAATAATAATGGAGTAAAGAAAATTGAAATTTTTTAGGAGCTAGGATTTTGAAAAACTGAAGTGAGAAGGTAAAAATGAGGAGTGAAAAAAGAGATAGTGGGTTAAAGGGTTAAAAAGGTAGGTGGAATAGTTAAAAAAAAGCTCAAAATTGCCATTCAGTCGATTGGATGTATATGGTCAGTCGACTGATCATTATCCCGAAACTCTCTGTTTCATGATTCAGTTGACTGGCCAAATTCGTTCAGTCGACTGAATATAGTCTGAAAACTTTATGTTTTATGATTCGGTCGACTGGCCATATTCGTTCAATCGATTGAATACAGTCTGAAAGCTTTCTGTTTTCATATTCAATCGATTGGTCGAATATGTTCAGTCGACTGAATTTTCTTTCACAGTATTTTGCGGCATATTTTGGCAAAATATATATATATATATATTCAATATTTAATAATGCATGCAAATAAGAATGAAATTTATTAAAAAAATATAAAAAGAAAATAAATTATTTTGATGAAGGAGTGGATGGAGACTTCGAGTTGTCTGGTTCATCCTTTGTCTTTTCTTCATATAGTTTTAATGGCGACCAGCGATTTCCACGCTTTCATGAATTCGGAGGCATAGGTGGAGGTTATGGTGACTGATTCTATGGATTTCGAGAGGAAGAGGTTGTAGGTTGATGAACTGAAGATGAAGATGACCCGTATAATTTCCATCCAAGCTGCTCTAGAAAGCTAAGACGTCTTGAATTCATCTTCTATTCATAGTACATCTCACGTTGAATTTCTATAGATTCTATAACGACCCGTATTTTACGTGTCGATAAATCGTAAGATAGTTGACATTAGGTCGTTAGTGTTGTTTGAGTCAACCTGTGTTAGCTCGTGTTGTGGTTTGGGTCGGAGGAGCGACCTAAGGAATTGACCGAGTTAAGGTTAGTATGCGACCTATAGGAAGAGACGACCTAAGAGTTAGTGGCTAAGAGGTTCTAATGACCTAAGGAAGTTAGGTCGTGGACGACCTAGCAGCTAGGATGACGGTAGTAATGAGCGACCTAGTGATTTTCGTGTTAGGATAGGTCGTAAGCGACCTAAGGGTGCTGGGTCGATTTGAGTTTAGGTCGGCAGGGTCTTAGGTCGCAAGGAAAGTTAGGTCGCATAAGTGTTTAGGTCGTGAGAAACCTAAGGGATGTGTTTAGGACAAGTGGAGCGACCTATAGAGATGAGCGACCTAGTGATAGTTAGCGACCTAAGGAGGCTAGTAATGTTAGATAGGTCGCATGGATGATAGATCGTGTAAGTGATAGGTCGCGTGAGTACTTAACCTAGTTAGGTCGTGACCAGGTTAGGTCGTTAAGTCACAATGTTAATAGGTCGCTAGGCCACAGGAGTGTTAGGTTGTGAAGAAGATAGGTCGTAGGTCGTTGAAGGCGGCATGGTTTTAGGTCGTATGTTGTTAGGTCGCGTGAAGGCCTGGGGAGTTAGGTCGTTGACTCGGCATTTAGTTAGGTCGGCATAGAGATAGGTCGGCCGTGTTTGTTAGCTCGTATGTTTCTGGGTTGGTTAGGCCGTTAGGTCGTTGGAGTGTATAGGTCGGCAGCGACCTATGTTAGGTCGGAGTTTTTAGGTCGGCAACGACTTAAGTCTGGGCGACCTAAGGGTGATTTCAGCCTTTAAATAGAGGGGTTTGGCTCACTTTTTGGCACCGGATTTTAAAGCGACGAAGTGCTGCCATTTTGAGAGCTCGACTACAACATTTCTTTATCTTATTTTCTCCACTCCAATCTAGTTCTAACATCTATACAAGATCGAAGATCGAGATTGAAGATCCAAGAGCTAAAGTTGAAGATCTTCATCCAACCAAGCTAGATTTCATCGTTTCAAGCGAGATTTCAACAAATCGAGCTTGAATCCTTGCTGTCCAGATCTGAAGTGATTAGTTTTTGGAGTGTTTGGGTGATTCGGTGAGTGGTAGTTATCTCTCACGCGGACCCAAAGGAGTATATTGGATCGGTGGTTTGTTTATGTGTTGTAGATAGTGATTTCATACATTTTCCTTAGATCCAAGTGTAGATCCATTACTTATGAAGATGTTTACTTATGCAAGTTCATTCATCAAGTTGTAGAGACAAAACCCATGATTTATATTTGTTAGATCTATGCTAGAAACCCATGATTCATGCATGTTAGACTTATGCTCATTTATTTACGAAATTGCCATTATAGTTAATATTGCTTGTTAGATCTTGTTTGAATGTTTGATTGCTTGTATTGATGATTGATTTGATTGTTTCAAGTTAGCTAGTAGTTGATTTGGAACAAGATGGTTGAAGATGATTTAAAAGCTAAGTGGAAAGGCTCTTGAATGGTGAAAGCTGCTGTGGCATATGAAGCGGATGATGAAGCTCATATGGATGGGTTCGAGGACTTTGCTATAGTTAGAGGAAGCGAAGTATGATGACGAAATGGACTTTGCCATGATATGTTGAGGCGAAGTATGATGATGAGATGGACTTTGCTAAGATGCGTTGGAGCAAAGCATGATGTGGAAGCCTTGGTTTAATCCAGACGGGATCATCCCAAGCATGTTGATTACTCGATGATGCGGTTCGAGTTGGTGGATAATGGTGGGCTCGAGAGGTGCTTGAGCTATAATGGGAATAGTCGTCGAGGAGGATGACTAAAAGGCTGAGATCTTATCGTTATTGAAGGTTCTAGCAAGCTCAAAGCAAGAGTACGTTGGGTAGATCCGTTATACCCAGGCGCGGGTCATGATGACGTGCTAGTAATCTGGGTAGATCCGTTATACCTAGGCATGGGTCACGGTGACGTGCGGAGTTATGTCTAGAACCGGGGTTGCCATTAGCCCTTGACGGGTGGTTGAAAAATGAGTTGGTCATTCAATTAACGATAAAATCAAGGCAATGATAACAGTGATAGCCAGAGTCATGGATGTTTGGTTGTATCATCATTCGGTCTCAAGAGCGGTGTTTTCTGGGTGCTTATCTGATCTTGGTTTAGGCCTTGGGGGTTTGTATTTGGAAAACATCGACCTTGACACGAGTGATTATTGCTTTACTTTAATTATCTGCTTTGCTATGCTTGCTTCTCCTTAGTGTGTGTCTGGGGGCTATCACTGTAGAAAGAGGTGGAGTGGGATGATTTGGGTTCCTATTCCTTTTATCCTTTATGTTCCTTTGGTATGTTTGATAGTTGATTTACTGCTCACTAAGACTGTTGTCTGACTCAAGGTTTTATGTCTCCTCTTATTACCTTGGGCTGTTCATCCATGTTTGGGATGGGCAGACTAGGTGACAGGTGGCAGGTGCTGATCTTAGTAGCTCACGCTGATGACGACGAAGACGAGCAGGAGGCTTTACATATTATTTTCATATTCTATGTACTGGATATTCCGCTGATTGTTGATTACTCTGAGTGCTATGTAGTGAGGCTTCTTGTATTCATGATTCAGACCATGTATAAAGCTATTATGATTAGATGATGATATTCTGTTCTATGGGAGCTTCACTATATTATATTTCTCTATTGTATTTTATCTATGCGCTGTGAGTATTTACGATAGAGTCTGCGATGTTTATTTTACCCTTGACGGTCACTCATGGCTGCCTGGCACACTTTCAGCGCACCATTCCCTTGTTTCCGTGCGGGAGTCATGGGCGGTCGTCACATTTGGTATCAGAGCTTTGGTTAATCGATTTTAGCCAACGCTCGCTGACGTAACTACGTAAGAGAGACGTAATTGTATTTTGATGGATGATTACTATATATAATATAGTAGTTAGAAGGATCTGAACTCCTTATGCAGTTGTTTCTCAAGGTGTTCTAATCATTCTTTTTACAGATATTAAGGATGAGTCGAGGCGAGAGACAAGCTGCTAGGGAAAGTCGTACTGCTAGGGAAAGCCGTACTGCTAGGGAAGCTGTTGATTATGCTCCTATGTTTGAGGCCATGATGACTTCGATCATGAGGAGGATACCAGCTTCAGGATCGTCAGTGGATGTGGGAGTTCAAGTTCAAGCTCCAAGGCCGGTGGATTTTGCTAAGCTTTGCAAGGACTATACTTCTCTTGGAGGAAAGGTTTTCTTAGGAACGGAATCGACTATTGAAGTCCAAAGATGGATGGATGCTTGTAGGAGGATCTTTGGAGATTTAGGAATTGAGGATGCAACTAAGAGGAAGCTTGCATCGAGACAGCTTCAAAGGAGAGCTGCTGATTGGTGGAATTCTATCACCATAGATACTCCAGAAGAAGAGATTACTTGGGAGCAATTCCAAGTTAGATTTGAAGCCAAGTTTATCTCTACAGCTCAGAAGTCTGTTTTGTTTAAGAAGTTTGTTGAACTCAAGCAGGGTGGGAGGCCAGTTCTTGAGTATGTTTCTGAGTTTGAGGCTCTGTCCAAGTATGCTAGATTATATATTGAATCTCCCTACCAGAAGAACGAGAAATTCGTGACAGGTCTGGACAGTTATCTTGGAAGACAGTTGGTGTATCATCTGGACGATCCATTTGAGAAGCTGGTGGAGAAAGCTCTCAGGCACGAGAGTTTGTTTCCTAAGGAAGTATCTGTTGTTGCTGTGACCAAGGAGGAATCTAAACCACAGCAGGGTGGAAACAAGAAGAGGAAGCAGCAACAGCAGAAGGGTAAGGATGGTCAGAAGAAGCTGAAGGAGGAAAAGACCTGCTATAATTGTCGGCAGAAGGGCCATCTCTCCAAGGATTGCAAGAATCCGAAGGTGTTGTTGAAGTGCTACAACTGTGATAAGCTGGGGCACATTAAGAAGAACTGTCCGGAACCGATAAAGGACAGGCAGGTTGTGCAAGCTTATGCTTTGGGGGCTGTCCCGTCATCATCGATAGCTCCTACTGCTGAAGAGAAGGGGAAGAGTGTGGTGGTTCAAGGTACTCTTTCCATTTGTGGTGTTCCAGTTAGAGTGTTATTTAATACTGGAGCGTCTCATTCTTTTGTTTGTAATGAGTTGGTAGACCGGTTGGGTTTGGAACCGGATATTGTTGATAGACCATTGGTAGTGACTAATCCAGTTGGGGGTTCGTCTTGTTTGTGTATGCTATGCCGTGGTCTAGTTATATCGAGTCATGATTGCTCTTTTGTTTGTGATTGCTTTGTTCTGAACTTTGCGGGGTTCGGAATTATTTTGGGTATCGACTGGCATAGGAATTATGCGGCAAAGGTTGATTGTGAGAGATTGGAGGTGACAGTCGAGAATGTGGAGGGGCGAAAGGTTGTGATACGATGTAAGCATGAAGAAGGCGTCTTCATGAGCTTCATGTATTCGCTGGTTGTTCCACGGGATGGACTGTCATCGATGCCAATCGTGAATGGATTCGAGGATGTCTTTGACGAGGTCAAAGGGTTACCGCCGCATAGGGAGATCGAGTTTCGTATCGATCTAGTTGAGGGAGCCAGACCCGTTGTGATGCCTCTTAGGCGGATGGCGCCTAGGGAACAGCAAGAGTTGAAGGTGCAAGTTGATGACCATTTACTAAAAGGATTCATTCGGCGTAGTGTGTCCGAATGGGGTGCACCAGTTGTGTTCGCAACCAAAGCGGATGGATCGTTGAGGTTGTGTGTTAATTATCGTGAGCTGAATAAGGTGACTAAGAAGAACAAGTATCCATTGCCGAGAATAGATGACTTGTTTGATCAGCTTCACGAGGCGAAGGTGTTTTCTCAGATGGATTTGGCAACGGGATTTCACCAGTTAAGAGTGGCGAAGGA
Source organism: Allium cepa (assembly GCA_030765085.1). NCBI lineage: Eukaryota > Viridiplantae > Streptophyta > Magnoliopsida > Asparagales > Amaryllidaceae > Allium > Allium cepa. The sequence continues at coordinate 418,181,746 of CM060937.1, read as the reverse complement.
TAGTGTGCCGAAGACTGCTTTCAGGATACCATCCGGTTTTTATGAGTGGCTGGTAATGCCGTTTGGATTGACGAATGCACCAGCGTATTTTGTGGATCTTATGAATAGAGTGTTCAGAGATCAGTTGAACAAGTTCGTACTTGTGTTCGTGGATGATATTCTGATTTATTCCAGAACTGAGGAAGAGCACAAGACGCACTTGAGGATTGTTTTGAAAATCTTGCGGAAACATCAGCTGAAGGCTAAGTTTTCGAAGTGTCACTTCTGGAAGGGTGAAGTGAGGTTCTTAGGCCATGTCATTTCAGGAAATGGGATAGCGGTTGATCCCGCTAAGGTGGCAGCGATCCAGGATTGGATTAGACCTAAGAATGCATCTGATGTGAGAAGTTTTCTTGGATTAGCAGGATATTATCGTCGGTTTATCAAAGACTTTTCCAAGATAGCTGCACCATTGATAGGATTGACGAAGAAGAATCAGGTATTCAGTTGGGATGCTAAGTGTGAGCTATAATGGGAATAGTCATCGAGGAGGATGACTAGAAGGCTGAGATCTTATCGTTATTGAAGGTTCTAGCAAGCTCAAAGCAAGAGTACGTTGGGTAGATCCGTTATACCTAGGTGCGGGTCATGATGACGTGCTAGTACTCTGGGTAGATCCGTTATACCTAGGCATGGGTCACGGTGACGTGCGGAGTTATGTCTAGAACCGGGGTTGCCATTAGCCCTTGACGGATGGTTGAAAAATGAGTTGGTCATTCAATTAACGATAAAATCAAGGCAATGATAACAGTGATAGCCAGAGTCATGGATGTTTGGTTGTATCATCATTCGGTCTCAAGAGCGGTGTTTTCTGGGTGCTTATCTGATCTTGGTTTAGGCCTTGGGGGTTTGTATTTGGAAAACATCGACCTTGACTCGAGTGATTATTGCTTTACTTTAATTATCTGCTTTGCTATGCTTGCTTCTCCTTAGTGTGTGTCTGGGGGCTATCACTGTAGAAAGAGGTGGAGTGGGATGATTTGGGTTCCTATTCCTTCTATCCTTTATGTTCCTTTGGTATGTTTGATAGTTGATTTACTGCTCACTAAGACTGTTGTCTGACTCAAGGTTTTATGTCTCCTCTTATTACCTTGGGCTGTTCATCCATGTTTGGGATGGGCAGACTAGGTGACAGGTGGCAGGTGCTGATCTTAGTGGCTCACGCTGATGATGATGAAGACGAGCAGGAGGCTTTACATATTATTTTCATATTCTATGTACTGGATATTCCGCTGATTGTTGATTACTCTGAGTTCTATGTAGTGAGGCTTCTTATATTCATGATTCAGACCATGTATAAAGCTATTATGATTAGATGACCCGTATAATTTCCGTCCAAACTGCTCTAGAAAGCTAAGACGTCTTGAATTCATCTTCTATTCATAGTACATCTCACGTTGAATTTCTATAGATTCCCTCTAATAAAGATGTAAATCATTAATTTTTTGTTTTGTTTGAGAAAAGCCAAAGAACAGAAAACATCGCGTCTTCTTTTTTGGGAGTATGGCCAGTGTGTTAGTTTGATGGTCTGGTCGGTTCACAATAAGGTGTAGGTGTAGGTAGATTTGATGAACCAGATGAAGGTGTCGAGAAGTTGACGGAAGAATATGCAGAGGCATTTGAGTAGTTTTCTTGTAGAGACTTTGTAGTAGAAGGAAAAAAATTATGATTGAAGCAAATTTGATGGAAGAATAAAAAGAGAGCTTTTGAGTTATATATAGGTGAAAAAAAGCTAAAAGTTGATGGAACAGCATATAACCTGAAAAGAAATTAGAGGATGAAAACAAAAACACAAATTTTTTGCCTGAGAATTGTTCATGAGAAAATTGAAAAAATCGATAAGGAGAATATTATAATAGAAACAGATGTGAAACAACAAATGGTCAAATGGCAGAGACAGGGGATTTCCAAACTAAAGGTTCTGAGTTCAAGTGCCAGAAATTTTTTATTTTAAAAATATTTTAGCAATTTTAAAATTATTTTAAAGAAATTACACCTAGTTCTCTTCTTAGTTTTATAAAACAATTTCAATTGAGTGGTTTAGTGAATATATCAGCTAACTGATTTTCAGAATTTACAAGTTCTAAATATATTATATCCTTCTCAATATTATCACGAAGAAAATGATGATGAATGTCAATGTGTTTAGTTCGTGAATGATTGACATGATTTTTAGATAAATTTATTGTACTTGTGTTATCACAATATATTATAAATTTCTTTAATTTTTCATCAAAATCTTATAATGTCTGTTGCATGTAGATTACTTGAGCACATGCTAAAGCTGCAGATATATATTCTTCTTCACATATCGATAGTGAAACGTAATTTTATTTCTTACTAAACCAAGATACTAAGGATCTTCCAATGAAATTATAAGTTCCACTTGTACTTTTTCTATTTGTCCGGCTTCCTCCAAAATCAGCATCAAAATAAGATACTAATTCAAAAAGACAATCTTTTGGATAAAATAGTCCTAAATCATTGGTCTTGCTAAGATAACGAATTATATGTTTTACTGCTTGCATATGTGATTCTTTAGGATTTGCTTGAAAACGAGCACATAAACAAACACTCATCATAATGTCAGGTTGACTAGCAGTTAAGTAAAGTAATGATCCAATCATGCTACGATATAGTTTTTGGTCGACACTCTTACCATTTTCATTTTTGTCGAGATGTATAGTTGACTCATAGGAGTTGGTTTGGCAGAAGTGTTTTCCATGTCAAAACGTTTAATTAGATTATTATAATACTCTTCTTGATTAATAAAGATGCCATTTTGTAATTGCTTGATTTGAAGTCCAAGAAAATATGATAATTCCCCCATATGTGACATCTCAAATTCATTTGTCATGATAGTCGAAAATTTCTGACATAATTTTTCATTTGTTGACCCAAATATAATATCATCAACATATATTTGTATAATTAAAATAACTTGTTTAGTTTTCTTAATAAATAAAGTTTGATCAACTTTTCCAATCTCAAAACTAGATTCTATTAGATAGCTTTTAAGTCGGTCGTACCAAGCATGAGGTTCCTGTTTTAAACCATATAAAGCTTTCTTAAGTTTATAAACATGGAAAAATTTTCATGAGTAAAAAGAGGAGGTTGTTCAACATAGACATTTTCTTTTATATATCCATTTAAAAAAGCACTTTTAACATCCATTTGATATAATTTAAAGTTATGAAAACATGCAAAAGCCAGTAGAATACATATAGCTTTTAATCGTGCGACAGGAGCAAACGTTTCTTCATATTCTATTCACTCTTCTTGATTATATCCTTGTGCTACTAATCTATATTTATTTCTAGTAATGTTACCTTGTTCATCAGCTTTGTTTTTGAAAACCCACTTTGTACCAATGAGGGATTGATCACTTGGTCTAGGAACTAATTCTTAAACTTCGTTTCTTTCAAGTTGATTTATCTATTCTTGCATAGCTATAATCCAATAGTCATCAGTGGAGGCTTCCTTAATATTTTTAGGTTCTATATTAGAAAGAAAAGCTATATGGCCCATTTGATTTAATTGATATCTTGTTCGTAAGTTTGAATTTACTTCTCCAATTACATTTTGAGCAAGATGATCTCTAAGAATTCTTGGAGGAGATCTTACTATATTTTCATTATGAATAATGTTTTCATTTTCTATAGTATTATCAGTATTATTATTTTGAAAAATAATATCATCATCTTTTGAATTATTTGTTACAATTTGATTTGAATTATTTTTCAAGTTTGTAATTTTAGAAGAAATTTTGACATTTTCATCGAATGAAACATGAAGATTTTCTTCGATTACATTAGTTCTTGTATTAAAAACTCGATAAGCTTTGCTTCTTTCCGGATGTCCTATGAATATTCCTTCATCGGATTTTGCATCAAACTTGCCAAGCTGATCTTTAGTGTTAAGTATAAAACATTTTTAACCAAAACTTTGAAATATGATATATTTGGTTTTCTACCATTTAAAAGTTCATATGAAGTATGTTTTGTTAATGATCGAATAGAAACACGATTCAAAACGTAACAGGCAGTTGCAACAGCCTTTGTCGAGAAATGCTTAGGTAAAGTGCTTCCATTTAATAAAGTTCTTGCACATTCTTGTAATGTTCTGTTTTTCCTTTCTACAACTCCATTTTGTCGTGGTGTTCTAGGAAAAAAGAAATTATGATTAATTCCGTTCTTGTTACAAAAATGTTCGAAAGCTTCATTTTCAAATTCACCTCCATGGTCACTTGTAATATTTTAACTTTTAAATTCTTTATATTGAATTATTTTTACAAAATTTTAAAATTCTCAAAAGTATCACGTTTATGTTTCATAAAAATAGTCCAAGTTTATCTTGAAAAATCATATACAATAACAAACACATATCTATTGTGATTAATAGATTGAACTTGAGTAGGTCCGGAAAGGTCCGTATGTAGTCGTTCAAGTGGTTGTGTTGTAGATATGATTTTCTTAGATTTAAAAGAATATTTTGTTAATTTTCCTAACTGACATGCATCATAAATATTATCAACTTTAAATTTCATATCAGGTAGTCCTTTAACATGTTTATTTTTAGCTAATTTATTAATAGTATTTATATTTATATGACAAAATCTTTTGTTCCATAGCCAAGAATCATTTTCTGTAACTACTAAATACATGTTTGTGTTATGATTTATATTCATATTTAAAATATAAATATTTCTATCTCTTATACCTTCAAAAATTAATTTTGATTTTTATCATAAATATTACATTTATTTTCTGAAAAAGATATATTAAATCTTCATCACATAATTGACTTATGCTTAATAAATTATGTTTTAAGTTTTTAACTAATAAAACATCGGTAATGAGAGGTGAGTTAGAGATACCGTTATTGCTCACATCGACTTTGTCGATGACATAACCTTTCAAATTATATCCAAAAGAGTCCGATCCTCCATTTGAGCAGACAATGTTTGTTAACATGTCTTTATTACCAGTCATGTGTTTCGAGCAACCGCTGTCTAAAATCCATTTTCTTCTCTTTTTAAGTGGTACTTGCAAAAAATAAAAATTAAGATGGTACCCACTTTTCTTTTTAGGGTCCTAAGAGTTAGGTCTTAGGAAATCTTAACCCAAGAAGGTTTAGAATTCCCTTTATAAATATAATTCTCATTTTTATGAGCAGTTTCCATAAATGTTTTGATATGCTTATTCTTAATTAAGCTATTTTTTGTTTAGGAATCCATATTTTAATAGTTTTAAAACCTTTAGAAATTGTTTTCTTAATATCTTTCTTAATTTTGTTTTTAAACTTATTTTTAAATTTTCCAGATTTCTTTGGACTTTTAATTTTCTTATATCCTAATCCCATTTTATTTAAAGTAGACTGAGAATTTTCTATTATTTTAGAAAGATTTTCTCATCCTTTACTAAAATTAGAAATATTTTTATTAATATCTTCTAACTTAGTATTGAGACTAGATTTTTCTAACTCTAATACTTTAGTGTTAGATTTTAAATCATTAATTTCAACTAATAAATCATCATTTTTATTTTTCTGAATTTCTAATTCCCCAGTTATCATAGAAAGTTGAGATGCTAAATTAGAATTAGATTCTTGAGATTTTTTAAATTCTTCTTTCAGAATTTTTTTTCATCTCTTAGCATACTAATTTCTAATTCAGATCTACTTAGTTTTCCTTGTAACTCCTTATTTTTCTTTTTGGTTTGTTTTACAAAATCCACTAGTTCTGAATTAATTTCAACCAAATCTTCAAAACTTAGTTCACTTACATCATCACTTGTAGCCATGAAGAATATATTTGCTTGCTTTGTGTCATTGTCACCGTCGTTCTCTGATGATGCAGAAGAATCTGAACCATCCCATGTTACTGAAAAACCTTTCTTCTTGAATTTGTTATTCTTGAATTTATTTTTCTGTTTCTCTGGACAATCTTCCTTCATATGACTCTTTTATGACATTCATAACACTCCATAACAGAAGATGATGGTTTATTGCTATTATTGTTGTTGTTAGAGTTATTTTTGTAACTCCTAAACTTGTTATTCTTTTTGAATTTAAAAACTTTTTGAAATTTTTAGCAATAAGTGCCATATCCTCTTTGTCTGAGTCAGAATCATCTTTTTCTGCTTGAAATGATATATTCTTCTTATCTTGTGCTTGAACTTTCTTTGCCTGAAAATTCACTTCATATGACATTAGATTTCCTATTAATTCTTCTGGTTTCATAGTTAAAAGATCGTTTGCTTCTTCAATAGCTAGGACCCGTCTTTCCTATTTATCCGTTAAAGAGTTTAGGATTTTTGATACTATATCAAAGTCAGAAAAATTTTCTTCTAGTGCCAATAGTTAGTGATATAGCTTGAAATCTAGAGTACATGTCATTTATACTTTCGTTTGATTTCATTTTGAAATTTTTGAAACTGATTTTTCAACATAGAAATTTTTCTTTATTTTTCTTTGTTAGTTCCTTCATGAATTACTTTTAGAGTTCTCCATATCTCATAAGCAGTTGCACACATACTGACTCTATTAAACTCATTTTTATCCATTGCACAAAATAACATGTTCATGGCTTTAGCATTTGAAGTAGCATCAGTTTTTTGTGCAGTAGACCAAGTTGAAAAATCTTCTATTGGAATGATATATTCATTTTGGGTAATTCCAAGTTTCAAAACCATTAGCTTGCATATATATTCTCATTCTAATTGACCAGTAATTATAATTCGTGTCATTGAATAGAGGGGGTCTTGCAATAGATTGACCTTCAATAAAACTAGTGTTAATGATTGTGCTTGTGTTGGTATTGTTTTCCATATTAAAAAATTATCAAATAACTGTGTTATAGTTATAGGATGTCTCGCTCTGATACCAAATGAAAGTGACTACTATGCTGCTAGTTATCACTTAGGATCGTGTAATATGGAATGTATTATAATCTAAAACGTGGAACTAGATAATAATAGTAAACTAAATAAGAATAAGCACACCAGGAGTTTTTATATTGGTTCGAACTTCCCGTTCTACGTCCAGTCCAAGACTTCCATCTCGGATTTCTCACAATAACCCCTCACTTAACCTGGGGGAATATATAAACAACACCTGAGCAATCGACCAGGATTCTTCCGCCTCTAACAACCAAAAGAGGACTTTCACTGCCTGAACAACCGAACAGGACTTCAACAGTTGCAATAAAATGTCATTGACACTATGTGTTCTTGATAACATTAAACTAAACATGTAACGTCCCGAAAATTTTCGACTTTCGAAAATTCAACATCGATACTCACTTTATCGACTGCCGAGAAATCGAAGGCCGGAAACCCGAAATGTTATGGTTTAAGAAAAAGAAAAGAAAAGAGGTAGAAAAGAAGAGAAAATAGAGGGAAAAGAAAATAGACAATAGAACGGAACAGAAAACAACTGAACAACATCAGAATCTCACAATCGCAGCGGAACAACATATAATAATAAATGAATAATCTTTAAACAAAGGACTATCTCAGTTATTACATTACATCACATTTCATTACATCATATCATCAGAGTATACAACAACAAGAACATCACATAGTGCAGCGGAAAAAGAAATACTATATACTAGTAATACGCCATGCCATCTAGCTTGCCTCCAGCAACTCCAGAATATCCAGAATATCCTGATAAACCTTAAACTCTTGACTGCCCGTGTGGAAATTGGTGGGCACCCAGAGTTTAGGAAGGAAAACAATAAACTCCAAGTCAGTCATGTGACTGGTGTGAGAACTCAAAACAGTTTATTTATCTTTAAAATCAAAATAGAGGAATATTTTTAAAGTCAATTCGAAATGCTTTTAAAAATGAGACTACCATAAGACCTCCCGCCACACACACAATGCAAACGCAGACTTGGAGGAGATTTCTTCTTATGATAGTCAAAGATGCTTGATACGCATTTAAAAAGAACATTTCATATTATTATTAGTGCATAGTGTAGAGAAAAATTCATTTCGAAAGTAGAATATAAATCTTAGCCAGCATAGGTACCATTATATTATGCCTACTAATAACTACCATATTAGATGGCAGGTTCTACAACTAAAACCGTACAAGTCTCGTATTGTTTCTTTGGATTTCCAACGAATGATCAGGCCAAGGAACTTCCCATTGCCACATGAGAATGCCTCTGGATGGACATCCCCGAGAACCAAACCGGATCTCTACCAACACAAGGCCGGGTTACCCCTAACTGAGTAACAACTGACCGAATATGCCATCCCCCGGTCCTTTGGGACCTTTTAACCGAGCGCTCGTAATCAATTCACACAATCATAACAAAGTGTTTTCAACATGAGTAAGTATCTGGGCTCCATACCATGATACTACCCTTTTCCAGAAGGAAATGCACACATCCTAAAGGGAGCTACCCCTCATAACCTTGCTGCATCTTTCCTGTTTTGACCATTCACAGGGTGTGAGGCTCGACGAAGTCACGTCCACAAAAACATACTTTATACAAAAGCCATGCTTTGGGTTAACAAATGATCATAGAAATGATCACAAAGATAGACGATCAAATAAATGATCCTATCACAAATAATCAACACAATGATCATTTACAGCAACACTCAGCATGTCACATCACCAAATTGGGAATATATCGCTGATAACCTTCAACTACATAACCTCTGAGCTCGTACGTCTCAGAGAAGGGTGTTAAGCTAAAAGAATAAATTCTCCGCCACCAACAGAAATATATTTGAAAGAAATCGGCTTTATATCTCAATTTGTAATGTCAGACGTACAATCCATACAAGTCTGTTCCGGGCTCGAACAGAACCGAAGGCACTTCTCACGAAGTCCTTGCAATCCGGGTATTCACAATCCCGATCGAATTTCCCATCACTTAGGAAATCTCTATACCAGGAGCGACCCAGTGCAGAGACAATCGATAGGTCATCCTATCGCTTTCACAAATACCCGGTCTTCAACACCGGTCATCAAATGCAATTCATAACGACGTATCACATATTCGGAGTGGGTTATACGACCCCATGGTCCTTTCCCGGTTAACCCGAATAGTGAGCGCTTATTCAAAAATAAGCGTGGCATTCAAATTCAAACAAATCACATCAAATACCCATTCAAAGGGAAATACTGATAGTCGGTTATTGAACTATCAATGGATATGCACACATCACCAGTTTCCAAATAATTTTCCAAATTATTTATTTCTCAAAAATCATATCCTTACAAGATATATAATTTTCACACTTCAAAAATAAATCAATATTTATTTTTAAACAAATTCTCCTTTTCATTCATAAATTCCATAGTGAATTTATATTTCAAAATATCCATGCATATACGATTTCAATTATTCATTTCAATTTATCTTCAAGAAGATAAATTCTCAAAATATTCACTTTATATTGGAAAACATTTCCATACTTATTTATTCATAAGTAATTCACAAATTTTATTTATTTTCAACCTTTGGAAAATATTCAATATACTTAAATCGAAATTAAGTATATATTTCATTCTTTAAGGAAATCATTCTCTTAAACATATTTATTTGGGCCAAAACGAATGTTGCGTAAAACATCGTTACGACAACCCAAAATCACTAGTATAGGGATTCGAAATTAAAATAGATATATAAATCCCAATACTATACAAAACATTTCCTTTCGGAAATCATTTACTATAACAACAGTGTTATAGTCCACTATTTCCTTCTATTTCTCGAAAGCGTCTATTTCAACAATGAATGTTGAAATCTATGGTTTCGAATCTCAACACATTTTAAAACATCGTTAGATTGTTTTAATTCTGTTTAAAATATCACATCTAAACATTTTCTTTAACATATTATTCACTATTCAAAAACGTGAATATACTACGTTAACAAATTTCATCCTTTTATTTATTTTATTTCAAAGGATTATTCACAGTCAAAAACGTGAATATAACTCCATTAATAGGTTTCAACAATTTTCTTATCAAAATAAGTCGTTTGCGAATTTATAAAACAACGTTTATAAATTCCAATTCTAATTATTTATAACAACTTCCTTTTACAAATTTCCGTCATTAACCTATTCCGGTTTATAACTCAATTATAAACTAAAAGTTCATATTATAAGTTAAATGCTTATAAAACGATTATTTTACAAAAATTATTCTTTTAAACTTCATAATTATAAATCTTATAACTTATAAGATTCAATTATTTATCCAAACCTATTCTTTTAACAACTTTATAAATTTTATAAACCTACTGCTTATAAAATTCCTTTATAACTTCACCGTTTATAATTCTATAAATTCCTTCGTTTATAAAATCCATTCATAATTTATTTTCTAAAAAAAACTTCTTTTTATAAATTCCTTTATAATTTCACCATTTTGATTTATAAAATAATTAAATTTTATAAATCCTATATTTTAACTTTTTATAAAAATTTCAAAAATCCCGATTAAACTCTTTTGTAATTCACTTTAATTATAATTCAATTCTTATAATTCATTTGCTTATACAATTCTTCTTTTATTTAGATTATTCAAACAACTAAACAATCAACTTATATACACTTTAAAAATTCTGAAAAATTATTCCTTTATGTATAAAAATATACTCAAGGAAAAATTATTTCATTTACCCAATTTTAAAACAATACTGTGTCGAATTGTTCTATTCAAGTGTTTAGAAACCCCTTCGGCATAGTCTTGCGGACCACGCTGACGAAAGTTCATATGCCACTCAATAAACCAATCATCACAATATAAAACAATTTTATATTCACTAACAAATACGCTCTCATAGCTATTATTACTCCCAACTCATTCTAGAGTACTACTGATTCTATCTCTAATGAGTAATACCCAACAGAACCATGGTTGTCGCTTAACCATAAGCTCTGATACCAAATGTAACGTCCCGAAAATTTTCGACTTTCGAAAATTCAACATCGATACTCACTTTATCGACTGCCGAGAAATCGAAGGCCGGAAACCCGAAATGTTATGGTTTAAGAAAAAGAAAAGAAAAGAGGTAGAAAAGAAGAGAAAATAGAGGGAAAAGAAAATAGACAATAGAACGGAACAGAAAACAACTGAACAACATCAGAATCTCACAATCGCAGCGGAACAACATATAATAATAAATGAATAATCTTTAAACAAAGGACTATCTCAGTTATTACATTACATCACATTTCATTACATCATATCATCAGAGTATACAACAACAACAACATCACATAGTGCAGCGGAAAAAGAAATACTATATACTAGTAATACGCCATGCCATCCAGCTTGCCTCCAGCAACTCCAGAATATCCAGAATATCCTGATAAACCTTAAACTCTTGACTGCCCGTGTGGAAATTGGTGGGCACCCAGAGTTTAGGAAGGAAAACAATAAACTCCAAGTCAGTCATGTGACTGGTGTGAGAACTCAAAACAGTTTATTTATCTTTAAAATCAAAATAGAGGAATATTTTTAAAGTCAATTCGAAATGCTTTTAAAAATGAGACTACCATAAGACCTCCCGCCACACACACAATGCAAACGCAGACTTGGAGGAGATTTCTTCTTATGATAGTCAAAGATGCTTGATACGCATTTAAAAAGAACATTTCATATTATTATTAGTGCATAGTGTAGAGAAAAATTCATTTCGAAAGTAGAATATAAATCTTAGCCAGCATAGGTACCATTATATTATGCCTACTAATAGCTACCATATTAGATGGCAGGTTCTACAACTAAAACCGTACAAGTCTCGTATTGTTTCTTTGGATTTCCAACGAATGATCAGGCCAAGGAACTTCCCATTGCCACATGAGAATGCCTCTGGATGGACATCCCTGAGAACCAAACCGGATCTCTACCAACACAAGGCCGGGTTACCCCTAACTGAGTAACAACTGACCGAATATGCCATCCCCCGGTCCTTTGGGACCTTTTAACCGAGCGCTCGTAATCAATTCACACAATCATAACAAAGTGTTTTCAACATGAGTAAGTATCTGGGCTCCATACCATGATACTACCCTTTTCCAGAAGGAAATGCACACATCCTAAAGGGAGCTACCCCTCATAACCTTGCTGCATCTTTCCTGTTTTGACCATTCACGGGGTGTGAGGCTCGACGAAGTCACGTCCACAAAAACATACTTTATACAAAAGCCATGCTTTGGGTTAACAAATGATCATAGAAATGATCACAAAGATAGACGATCAAATAAATGATCCTATCACAAATAATCAACACAATGATCATTTACAGCAACACTCAGCATGTCACATCACCAAATTGGGAATATATCGCTGATAACCTTCAACTACATAACCTCTGAGCTCGTACGTCTCAGAGAAGGGTGTTAAGCTAAAAGAATAAATTCTCCGCCACCAACAGAAATATATTTGAAAGAAATCGGCTTCATATCTCAATTTGTAATGTCAGACGTACAATCCATACAAGTCTGTTCCGGGCTCGAACAGAACCGAAGGCACTTCTCACGAAGTCCTTGCAATCCGGGTATTCACAATCCCGATCGAATTTCCCATCACTTAGGAAATCTCTATACCAGGAGCGACCCAGTGCAGAGACAATCGATAGGTCATCCTATCGCTTTCACAAATACCCGGTCTTCAACACCGGTCATCAAATGCAATTCATAACGACGTATCACATATTCGGAGTGGGTTATACGACCCCATGGTCCTTTCCCGGTTAACCCGAATAGTGAGCGCTTATTCAAAAATAAGTGTGGCATTCAAATTCAAACAAATCACATCAAATACCCACTCAAAGGGAAATACTGATAGTCGGTTATTGAACTATCAATGGATATGCACACATCACCAGTTTCCAAATAATTTTCCAAATTATTTATTTCTCAAAAATCATATCCTTACAAGATATATAATTTTCACACTTCAAAAATAAATCAATATTTATTTTTAAACAAATTCTCCTTTTCATTCATAAATTCCATAGTGAATTTATATTTCAAAATATCCATGCATATACGATTTCAATTATTCATTTCAATTTATCTTCAAGAAGATAAATTCTCAAAATATTCACTTTATATTGGAAAACATTTCCATACTTATTTATTCATAAGTAATTCACAAATTTTATTTATTTTCAACCTTTGGAAAATATTCAATATACTTAAATCGAAATTAAGTATATATTTCATTCTTTAAGGAAATCATTCTCTTAAACATATTTATTTGGGCCAAAACGAATGTTGCGTAAAACATCGTTACGACAACCCAAAATCACTAGTATAGGGATTCGAAATTAAAATAGATATATAAATCCCAATACCATACAAAACATTTCCTTTCGGAAATCATTTACTATAACAACAGTGTTATAGTCCACTATTTCCTTCTATTTCTCGAAAGCGTCTATTTCAACAATGAATGTTGAAATCTATGGTTTCGAATCTCAACACATTTTAAAACATCGTTAGATTGTTTTAATTCTGTTTAAAATATCACATCTAAACATTTTCTTTAACATATTATTCACTATTCAAAAACGTGAATATACTACGTTAACAAATTTCATCCTTTTATTTATTTTATTTCAAAGGATTATTCACAGTCAAAAACGTGAATATAACTCCATTAATAGGTTTCAACAATTTTCTTATCAAAATAAGTCGTTTGCGAATTTATAAAACAACGTTTATAAATTCCAATTCTAATTATTTATAACAACTTCCTTTTACAAATTTCCGTCATTAACCTATTCCGGTTTATAACTCAATTATAAACTAAAAGTTCATATTATAAGTTAAATGCTTATAAAACGATTATTTTACAAAAATTATTCTTTTAAACTTCATAATTATAAATCTTATAACTTATAAGATTCAATTATTTATCCAAACCTATTCTTTTAACAACTTTATAAATTTTATAAACCTACTGCTTATAAAATTCCTTTATAACTTCACCGTTTATAATTCTATAAATTCCTTCGTTTATAAAATCCATTCATAATTTATTTTCTAAAAAAAACTTCTTTTTATAAATTCCTTTATAATTTCACCATTTTGATTTATAAAATAATTAAATTTTATAAATCCTATATTTTAACTTTTTATAAAAATTTCAAAAATCCCGATTAAACTCTTTTGTAATTCACTTTAATTATAATTCAATTCTTATAATTCATTTGCTTATACAATTCTTCTTTTATTTAGATTATTCAAACAACTAAACAATCAACTTATATACACTTTAAAAATTCTGAAAAATTATTCCTTTATGTATAAAAATATACTCAAGGAAAAATTATTTCATTTACCCAATTTTAAAACAATACTGTGTCGAATTGTTCTATTCAAGTGTTTAGAAACCCCTTCGGCATAGTCTTGCGGACCACGCTGACGAAAGTTCATATGCCACTCAATAAACCAATCATCACAATATAAAACAATTTTATATTCAATAACAAATACGCTCTCATAGCTATTATTACTCCCAACTCATTCTAGAGTACTACTGATTCTATCTCTAATGAGTAATACCCAACAGAACCATGGTTGTCGCTTAACCATAAGCTCTGATACCAAATGTAACGTCCCGAAAATTTTCAACTTTCGAAAATTCAACATCGATACTCACTTTATCGACTGCCGAGAAATCGAAGGCCGGAAACCCGAAATGTTATGGTTTAAGAAAAAGAAAAGAAAAGAGGTAGAAAAGAAGAGAAAATAGAGGGAAAAGAAAATAGACAATAGAACGGAACAGAAAACAACTGAACAACATCAGAATCTCACAATCGCAGCGGAACAACATATAATAATAAATGAATAATCTTTAAACAAAGGACTATCTCAGTTATTACATTACATCACATTTCATTACATCATATCATCAGAGTATACAACAACAACAACATCACATAGTGCAGCGGAAAAAGAAATACTATATACTAGTAATACGCCATGCCATCCAGCTTGCCTCCAGCAACTCCAGAATATCCAGAATATCCTGATAAACCTTAAACTCTTGACTGCCCGTGTGGAAATTGGTGGGCACCCAGAGTTTAGGAAGGAAAACAATAAACTCCAAGTCAGTCATGTGACTGGTGTGAGAACTCAAAACAGTTTATTTATCTTTAAAATCAAAATAGAGGAATATTTTTAAAGTCAATTCGAAATGCTTTTAAAAATGAGACTACCATAAGACCTCCCGCCACACACACAATGCAAACGCAGACTTGGAGGAGATTTCTTCTTATGATAGTCAAAGATGCTTGATACGCATTTAAAAAGAACATTTCATATTATTATTAGTGCATAGTGTAGAGAAAAATTCATTTCGAAAGTAGAATATAAATCTTAGCCAGCATAGGTACCATTATATTATGCCTACTAATAGCTACCATATTAGATGGCAGGTTCTACAACTAAAACCGTACAAGTCTCGTATTGTTTCTTTGGATTTCCAACGAATGATCAGGCCAAGGAACTTCCCATTGCCACATGAGAATGCCTCTGGATGGACATCCCCGAGAACCAAACCGGATCTCTACCAACACAAGGCCGGGTTACCCCTAACTGAGTAACAACTGACCGAATATGCCATCCCCCGGTCCTTTGGGACCTTTTAACCGAGCGCTCGTAATCAATTCACACAATCATAACAAAGTGTTTTCAACATGAGTAAGTATCTGGGCTCCATACCATGATACTACCCTTTTCTAGAAGGAAATGCACACATCCTAAAGGGAGCTACCCCTCATAACCTTGCTGCATCTTTCCTGTTTTGACCATTCACGGGGTGTGAGGCTCGACGAAGTCACGTCCACAAAAACATACTTTATACAAAAGCCATGCTTTGGGTTAACAAATGATCATAGAAATGATCACAAAGATAGACGATCAAATAAATGATCCTATCACAAATAATCAACACAATGATCATTTACAGCAACACTCAGCATGTCACATCACCAAATTGGGAATATATCGCTGATAACCTTCAACTACATAACCTCTGAGCTCGTACGTCTCAGAGAAGGGTGTTAAGCTAAAAGAATAAATTCTCCGCCACCAACAGAAATATATTTGAAAGAAATCGGCTTCATATCTCAATTTGTAATGTCAGACGTACAATCCATACAAGTCTGTTCCGGGCTCGAACAGAACCGAAGGCACTTCTCACGAAGTCCTTGCAATCCGGGTATTCACAATCCCGATCGAATTTCCCATCACTTAGGAAATCTCTATACCAGGAGCGACCCAGTGCAGAGACAATCGATAGGTCATCCTATCGCTTTCACAAATACCCGGTCTTCAACACCGGTCATCAAATGCAATTCATAACGACGTATCACATATTCGGAGTGGGTTATACGACCCCATGGTCCTTTCCCGGTTAACCCGAATAGTGAGCGCTTATTCAAAAATAAGTGTGGCATTCAAATTCAAACAAATCACATCAAATACCCACTCAAAGGGAAATACTGATAGTCGGTTATTGAACTATCAATGGATATGCACACATCACCAGTTTCCAAATAATTTTCCAAATTATTTATTTCTCAAAAATCATATCCTTACAAGATATATAATTTTCACACTTCAAAAATAAATCAATATTTATTTTTAAACAAATTCTCCTTTTCATTCATAAATTCCATAGTGAATTTATATTTCAAAATATCCATGCATATACGATTTCAATTATTCATTTCAATTTATCTTCAAGAAGATAAATTCTCAAAATATTCACTTTATATTGGAAAACATTTCCATACTTATTTATTCATAAGTAATTCACAAATTTTATTTATTTTCAACCTTTGGAAAATATTCAATATACTTAAATCGAAATTAAGTATATATTTCATTCTTTAAGGAAATCATTCTCTTAAACATATTTATTTGGGCCAAAACGAATGTTGCGTAAAACATCGTTACGACAACCCAAAATCACTAGTATAGGGATTCGAAATTAAAATAGATATATAAATCCCAATACTATACAAAACATTTCCTTTCGGAAATCATTTACTATAACAACAGTGTTATAGTCCACTATTTCCTTCTATTTCTCGAAAGCGTCTATTTCAACAATGAATGTTGAAATCTATGGTTTCGAATCTCAACACATTTTAAAACATCGTTAGATTGTTTTAATTCTGTTTAAAATATCACATCTAAACATTTTCTTTAACATATTATTCACTATTCAAAAACGTGAATATACTACGTTAACAAATTTCATCCTTTTATTTATTTTATTTCAAAGGATTATTCACAGTCAAAAACGTGAATATAACTCCATTAATAGGTTTCAACAATTTTCTTATCAAAATAAGTCGTTTGCGAATTTATAAAACAACGTTTATAAATTCCAATTCTAATTATTTATAACAACTTCCTTTTACAAATTTCCGTCATTAACCTATTCCGGTTTATAACTCAATTATAAACTAAATGTTCATATTATAAGTTAAATGCTTATAAAACGATTATTTTACAAAAATTATTCTTTTAAACTTCATAATTATAAATCTTATAACTTATAAGATTCAATTATTTATCCAAACCTATTCTTTTAACAACTTTATAAATTTTATAAACCTACTGCTTATAAAATTCCTTTATAACTTCACCGTTTATAATTCTATAAATTCCTTCGTTTATAAAATCCATTCATAATTTATTTTCTAAAAAAAACTTCTTTTTATAAATTCCTTTATAATTTCACCATTTTGATTTATAAAATAATTAAATTTTATAAATCCTATATTTTAACTTTTTATAAAAATTTCAAAAATCCCGATTAAACTCTTTTGTAATTCACTTTAATTATAATTCAATTCTTATAATTCATTTGCTTATACAATTCTTCTTTTATTTAGATTATTCAAACAACTAAACAATCAACTTATATACACTTTAAAAATTCTGAAAAATTATTCCTTTATGTATAAAAATATACTCAAGGAAAAATTATTTCATTTACCAAATTTTAAAACAATACTGTGTCGAATTGTTCTATTCAAGTGTTTAGAAACCCCTTCGGCATAGTCTTGCGGACCACGCTGACGAAAGTTCATATGCCACTCAATAAACCAATCATCACAATATAAAACAATTTTATATTCACTAACAAATACGCTCTCATAGCTATTATTACTCCCAACTCATTCTAGAGTACTACTGATTCTATCTCTAATGAGTAATACCCAACAGAACCATGGTTGTCGCTTAACCATAAGCTCTGATACCAAATGTAACGTCCCGAAAATTTTCGACTTTCGAAAATTCAACATCGATACTCACTTTATCGACTGCCGAGAAATCGAAGGCCGGAAACCCGAAATGTTATGGTTTAAGAAAAAGAAAAGAAAAGAGGTAGAAAAGAAGAGAAAATAGAGGGAAAAGAAAATAGACAATAGAACGGAACAGAAAACAACTGAACAACATCAGAATCTCACAATCGCAGCGGAACAACATATAATAATAAATGAATAATCTTTAAACAAAGGACTATCTCAGTTATTACATTACATCACATTTCATTACATCATATCATCAGAGTATACAACAACAACAACATCACATAGTGCAGCGGAAAAAGAAATACTATATACTAGTAATACGCCATGCCATCCAGCTTGCCTCCAGCAACTCCAGAATATCCAGAATATCCTGATAAACCTTAAACTCTTGACTGCCCGTGTGGAAATTGGTGGGCACCTAGAGTTTAGGAAGGAAAACAATAAACTCCAAGTCAGTCATGTGACTGGTGTGAGAACTCAAAACAGTTTATTTATCTTTAAAATCAAAATAGAGGAATATTTTTAAAGTCAATTCGAAATGCTTTTAAAAATGAGACTACCATAAGACCTCCCGCCACACACACAATGCAAACGCAGACTTGGAGGAGATTTCTTCTTATGATAGTCAAAGATGCTTGATACGCATTTAAAAAGAACATTTCATATTATTATTAGTGCATAGTGTAGAGAAAAATTCATTTCGAAAGTAGAATATAAATCTTAGCCAGCATAGGTACCATTATATTATGCCTACTAATAGCTACCATATTAGATGGCAGGTTCTACAACTAAAACCGTACAAGTCTCGTATTGTTTCTTTGGATTTCCAACGAATGATCAGGCCAAGGAACTTCCCATTGCCACATGAGAATGCCTCTGGATGGACATCCCCGAGAACCAAACCGGATCTCTACCAACACAAGGCCGGGTTACCCCTAACTGAGTAACAACTGACCGAATATGCCATCCCCCGGTCCTTTGGGACCTTTTAACCGAGCGCTCGTAATCAATTCACACAATCATAACAAAGTGTTTTCAACATGAGTAAGTATCTGGGCTCCATACCATGATACTACCCTTTTCCAGAAGGAAATGCACACATCCTAAAGGGAGCTACCCCTCATAACCTTGCTGCATCTTTCCTGTTTTGACCATTCACGGGGTGTGAGGCTCGACGAAGTCACGTCCACAAAAACATACTTTATACAAAAGCCATGCTTTGGGTTAACAAATGATCATAGAAATGATCACAAAGATAGACGATCAAATAAATGATCCTATCACAAATAATCAACACAATGATCATTTACAGCAACACTCAGCATGTCACATCACCAAATTGGGAATATATCGCTGATAACCTTCAACTACATAACCTCTGAGCTCGTACGTCTCAGAGAAGGGTGTTAAGCTAAAAGAATAAATTCTCCGCCACCAACAGAAATATATTTGAAAGAAATCGGCTTCATATCTCAATTTGTAATGTCAGACGTACAATCCATACAAGTCTGTTCCGGGCTCGAACAGAACCGAAGGCACTTCTCACGAAGTCCTTGCAATCCGGGTATTCACAATCCCGATCGAATTTCCCATCACTTAGGAAATCTCTATACCAGGAGCGACCCAGTGCAGAGACAATCGATAGGTCATCCTATCGCTTTCACAAATACCCGGTCTTCAACACCGGTCATCAAATGCAATTCATAACGACGTATCACATATTCAGAGTGGGTTATACGACCCCATGGTCCTTTCCCGGTTAACCCGAATAGTGAGCGCTTATTCAAAAATAAGTGTGGCATTCAAATTCAAACAAATCACATCAAATACCCATTCAAAGGGAAATATTGATAGTCGGTTATTGAACTATCAATGGATATGCACACATCACCAGTTTCCAAATAATTTTCCAAATTATTTATTTCTCAAAAATCATATCCTTACAAGATATATAATTTTCACACTTCAAAAATAAATCAATATTTATTTTTAAACAAATTCTCCTTTTCATTCATAAATTCCATAGTGAATTTATATTTCAAAATATCCATGCATATACGATTTCAATTATTCATTTCAATTTATCTTCAAGAAGATAAATTCTCAAAATATTCACTTTATATTGGAAAACATTTCCATACTTATTTATTCATAAGTAATTCACAAATTTTATTTATTTTCAACCTTTGGAAAATATTCAATATACTTAAATCGAAATTAAGTATATATTTCATTCTTTAAGGAAATCATTCTCTTAAACATATTTATTTGGGCCAAAACGAATGTTGCGTAAAACATCGTTACGACAACCCAAAATCACTAGTATAGGGATTCGAAATTAAAATAGATATATAAATCCCAATACTATACAAAACATTTCCTTTCGGAAATCATTTACTATAGCAACAGTGTTATAGTCCACTATTTCCTTCTATTTCTCGAAAGCGTCTATTTCAACAATGAATGTTGAAATCTATGGTTTCGAATCTCAACACATTTTAAAACATCGTTAGATTGTTTTAATTCTGTTTAAAATATCACATCTAAACATTTTCTTTAACATATTATTCACTATTCAAAAACGTGAATATACTACGTTAACAAATTTCATCCTTTTATTTATTTTATTTCAAAGGATTATTCACAGTCAAAAACATGAATATAACTCCATTAATAGGTTTCAACAATTTTCTTATCAAAATAAGTCGTTTGCGAATTTATAAAACAACGTTTATAAATTCCAATTCTAATTATTTATAACAACTTCCTTTTACAAATTTCCGTCATTAACCTATTCCGGTTTATAACTCAATTATAAACTAAAAGTTCATATTATAAGTTAAATGCTTATAAAACGATTATTTTACAAAATTATTCTTTTAAACTTCATAATTATAAATCTTATAACTTATAAGATTCAATTATTTATCCAAACCTATTCTTTTAACAACTTTATAAATTTTATAAACCTACTGCTTATAAAATTCCTTTATAACTTCACCGTTTATAATTCTATAAATTCCTTCGTTTATAAAATCCATTCATAATTTATTTTATAAAAAAAACTTCTTTTTATAAATTCCTTTATAATTTCACCATTTTGATTTATAAAATAATTAAATTTTATAAATCCTATATTTTAACTTTTTATAAAAATTTCAAAAATCCTGATTAAACTCTTTTATAAAATCATTAGCATCATATTCTCAAAAATCAGTTTTTAACTATATTTTTCAAAAATCATAATTTTTTATAACTTTAAAAATTATAACGTTTATTTATTTATCATAGATCAATTCCAAAATATATTTTATAACTTATACTTTCAAAAATCACTTTAAAAATCATTTTAAAGTTTCAAAATTTGGTCCAATGATGCTACATACCAAATAGTCAATCACGACAAACAACGATATCATATATTGATATGATAATCCATCAAATATCAAAATATCTGAAATCAAATAAAAACTGTTGAGGAATCCAGTTGGATCTCTCCAACCTATTTTCCTGCATCCACAAACATTAGCACAATACCAATTCCGCTCCAGTACGAAATTATCGCGGTATATGGGATTTAAATATTATCCGCTTAATAGACGGCGCAATAGGGTCTCATCCGCTAAACAAAAAATGCGGGAAATCAATAACTCCAATATATACATATGCCAATATATATATATTGCTATTATATATAATACCAATTTCACTGTTTATGAAATATTCGCGGTATATGTTTTTAATAAATAACATCCGCTTACTAACGGCGCGTAATGTCTATTTTAACAATCAATAGATAACAATCATCATTCAAACATGCATTCAAATATTTTAAATCTAACTATTTAAAATAAAATTGAAACTGATTCGATTGAGTGAGAAGTTCTCACCTTGATTTCAATTTCGTTTTAGCGATTTATTTCGAATAAAATTAAACGCGCGTTTAATTTTACCCAAAATTCTCACTAACTCCAAACGACTCCAATCCAATTTCATCGCGTAGTGCTCGTCCATACGATTCCAACGCAACTGGTTTCGCGCGTTTTCGGCCTCGTATGAAAAAGTTATGCATTTAACAAGTTTACTCGAATTTTAAATATAAATTACAACGTATATATTATAATTTTATAACCTAATACTATCATCACCGTTGATTGCTTCAGCTTGCATCAGAGCCCTTGGACGCGTATGTGCTTCTTCCCTCTCCAGGTTGTTCGCACGCAAGTAAACCCACCACAACGAAATTAGGGTTAGATAATTCGGCCTCCACGACGCACGATAATTCGATCAGGAACTTCCATCGCGTAGAGCACGACACGTACTATACTCGGCCACCACCTTGCAAAGCTCGGCCCCCTCCTCCTTCTCAAGTTGCGTGCGCAACTGGCCATGGTCGCCCCCCCTAGACGCCACCACGTCGCTCCATATTTGATCATGACCGTTGAACTTCAAGCTCTCGTCGTGCTCTACCACTTCCTAGTTGGAAGTTTTCTCTAATTGTTAGTGGATTGGAAGAAATCGAGGGGGAAAGGAAAGTGAATTTCGGCCGTTCATAGATGTGGGTGGCGGCTCTGAACAAATTAGGGTTAGGTTTATAATTTTTTTTTTTTTTTGAGAATTTTGGGCTATTTATAAGAAATTTTCGAACACTATTCATCCCGGATATTCCGAACTCCGATTCACGCGCCGTAACCAGCGTTTCTAGGGTTTACCCCGCGTTCCGGACACAATGGAACAGGTTTCGGAAGCTAATTTGGACATCTGTGCTAGTTATGGCAATAAACGTTCAATTTAAATTAAACCGATTTAAATCGATTTCTAGGCGTTTTAATTCGTACCGGACAAACGGTAAATCCAATTGACACGAAATTTAAAACCTTACAATAATATCACATTACAGATCCGATGAAACTGGTTTCGTCGAAATCCGAGACTTTTTGAAAAATGGCTATTTTAACTCGCTAAATTAAAATTAAAAATAATTCGATGCGTTTCGAGCTGCCACGATCAAACGATAGCTCCGATTGACACGAAAATTGAAATCCGGTAATAACTAACTATTACGGATCCAATGGAACTGGTTTCGTTCAATTCTGAGACTTTTCAAAAATTGACTATTTTCACTAGTCGATTTTAATATTAAAATATTCAATTTTCACAAATAAACTTCTAATTCGATTTTAAAAGTTCTAAAATATCATTCTAACTCCAACATAATAAAATAAAATTTTACAAATCATTTTCAATCATATTTAACTCGATTTTCAATTATTTCCATAATTTCACATATTAAATTATCGATTTAATTATCCAATTAAATCCAATAATTCAAATTAAATTTATTTGATTTATAAATTTCACTTACTAATATTTGAAATTAATTAAATTTTAAAATTTTAATTTCTAGAAATTCTGGGTCGTTACAATCTTCCCCCCTTAAAAGAATTTCGTCCTCGAAATTAACAAGTAAGAAAAATTACAGAATTTATTAATTTTCCCAAAATTCATAGTTAAATATCTTACAATACTTTACTAAGTTTTTAAATCATACTTCGTTATCTTTTCAAAAACAACTACTATTGTTTAAATTTCAATTCCAAATCAAAGTTAAAGTTTTCAAAAAAAATTTCCATTTTCTCAAATTTTTTCTAACGCCTTAAATTTTCGGAAAAATTCGCCATAGTCTCCTTTGCGCGGCTCGATCCGAAAAAAAAAATGACAGTATATATATCACAAATATACATCTCATCAAGTAATGAGGCATCCCGAAGGGAAAAAAGTATAAAAGTACGGTATGTAATCCGTGATATGTACCTTATATTTTATTAGCGAGCATATACAGCTAATATAGCGCGAAAGCGAGCTCCAAATGCGAAGCAAACGCGATCCGCACCTACTAATCACTCAACAAACAACATGAGAACATGCATATATGAAAATAGTATCAATACACAACATATAGTAACATAATAACTATATATGTCAACATAGCAAATGAAACAAAACAACAAATGCAAACATCAACCAACTATCATCCAACTAATTCATAACCAATAAATATTCATTCATATTCTCATTAATATTCAATGAATTGGGTTTTCAATTTAATCACATTTGATTCTTTACAGTGGATGTTTACTAACATTCATTTTCAATCAGTTTATATTCACTAATTCATATTCAAGTTGGTTCACTTCCAAATCAAATTCAATTCCATTTAAATTTATTTACCTTTAATTTGAATTCAATTACATAGCTTTCAATTTCATTAACTCTTAATGAATTTTATACAATCAACTAACAATCATATAACAATCAATGTATATTAATTACAACCAAATTTCCTTTGCTTACAATTGGTTTAATTAAATTGATTTTCATTCAATTATTCAACTTTCCAATAACATTAGATTTTAATGAATTAACACTTATATTCATTATTTCATACCAATTATTCACATTCAATTGATTAACATTTAATCCATTAATTCAATTCAATTACAAAAGTTGAATTTCATTTATATAACTCAAGTTCACATTTATCACTTAACTTTAATAATTTACTTTGATACCAATATCAATTTCATTCAATATCACTTAAGTTATATTTCATTTATAAACATCACTTGTTTTTACATAACTTAAATTCCTACTTATAAATCAATTCAGATTCTAATTCTAAAGTAAATTTTTATTTAACTTTAACCAAGGTCAAATTTCATTACTTATTCAAACTCATATTTATAAATATATTCATATAGTTTCACTTCTCATATACATAAGTTTATTTCACGATTGTAATTCACTTTAATTATAATTCAATTCTTATAATTCATTTGCTTATACAATTCTTCTTTTATTTAGATTATTCAAACAACTAAACAATCAACTTATATACACTTTAAAAATTCTGAAAAATTATTCCTTTATGTATAAAAATATACTCAAGGAAAAATTATTTCATTTACCCAATTTTAAAACAATACTGTGTCGAATTGTTCTATTCAAGTGTTTAGAAACCCCTTCGGCATAGTCTTGCGGACCACGCTGACGAAAGTTCATATGCCACTCAATAAACCAATCATCACAATATAAAACAATTTTATATTCACTAACAAATACGCTCTCATAGCTATTATTACTCCCAACTCATTTTAGAGTACTACTGATTCTATCTCTAATGAGTAATACCCAACAGAACCATGGTTGTCGCTTAACCATAAGCTCTGATACCAAATGTAACGTCCCGAAAATTTTCGACTTTCGAAAATTCAACATCGATACTCACTTTATCGACTGCCGAGAAATCGAAGGCCGGAAACCCGAAATGTTATGGTTTAAGAAAAAGAAAAGAAAAGAGGTAGAAAAGAAGAGAAAATAGAGGGAAAAGAAAATAGACAATAGAACGGAACAGAAAACAACTGAACAACATCAGAATCTCACAATCGCAGCGGAACAACATATAATAATAAATGAATAATCTTTAAACAAAGGACTATCTCAGTTATTACATTACATCACATTTCATTACATCATATCATCAGAGTATACAACAACAACAACATCACACAGTGCAGCGGAAAAAGAAATACTATATACTAGTAATACGCCATGCCATCCAGCTTGCCTCCAGCAACTCCAGAATATCCTGATAAACCTTAAACTCTTGACTGCCCGTGTGGAAATTAGTGGGCACCTAGAGTTTAGGAAGGAAAAAAATAAACTCCAAGTCAGTCATGTGACTGGTGTGAGAACTCAAAACAGTTTATTTATCTTTAAAATCAAAATAGAGGAATATTTTTAAAGTCAATTCGAAATGCTTTTAAAAATGAGACTACCATAAGACCTCCCGCCACACACACAATGCAAACGCAGACTTGGAGGAGATTTCTTCTTATGATAGTTAAAGATGCTTGATACGCATTTAAAAAGAACATTTCATATTATTATTAGTGCATAGTGTAGAGAAAAATTCATTTCGAAAGTAGAATATAAATCTTAGCCAGCATAGGTACCATTATATTATGCCTACTAATAGCTACCATATTAGATGGCAGGTTCTACAACTAAAACCGTACAAGTCTCGTATTGTTTCTTTGGATTTCCAACGAATGATCAGGCCAAGGAACTTCCCATTGCCACATGAGAATGCCTCTGGATGGACATCCCCGAGAACCAAACCGGATCTCTACCAACACAAGGCCGGGTTACCCCTAACTGAGTAACAACTGACCGAATATGCCATCCCCCGGTCCTTTGGGACCTTTTAACCGAGCGCTCGTAATCAATTCACAAATCATAACAAAGTGTTTTCAACATGAGTAAGTATCTGGGCTCCATACCATGATACTACCCTTTTCCAGAAGGAAATGCACACATCCTAAAGGGCGCTACCCCTCATAACCTTGCTGCATCTTTCATGTTTTGACCATTCACGTGGTGTGAGGCTCGACGAAGTCACGTCCACAAAAACATACTTTATACAAAAGCCATGCTTTGGATTAAAAAATGATCATAGAAATGATCACAAAGATAGACGATCAAATAAATGATCCTATCACAAATAATCAACACAATGATCATTTACAGCAACACTCAGCATGTCACATCACCAAATTGGGAATATATCGCTGATAACCTTCAACTACATAACCTCTGAGCTCGTACGTCTCAGAGAAGGGTGTTAAGCTAAAAGAATAAATTCTCCGCCACCAACAGAAATATATTTGAAAGAAATCGGCTTTATATCTCAATTTGTAATGTCAGACATACAATCCATACAAGTCTGTTCCGGGCTCGAACAGAACCGAAGGCACTTCTCACGAAGTCCTTGCAATCCGGGTATTCACAATCCCGATCGAATTTCCCATCACTTAGGAAATCTCTATACCAGGAGCGACCCAGTGCAGAGACAATCGATAGGTCATCCTATCGCTTTCACAAATACCCGGTCTTCAACACCGGTCATCAAATGCAATTCATAACGACGTATCACATATTCGGAGTGGGTTATACGACCCCATGGTCCTTTCCCGGTTAACCCGAATAGTGAGCGCTTATTCAAAAATAAGTGTGGCATTCAAATTCAAACAAATCACATCAAATACCCATTCAAAGGGAAATATTGATAGTCGGTTATTGAACTATCAATGGATATGCACACATCACCAGTTTCCAAATAATTTTCCAAATTATTTATTTCTCAAAAATCATATCCTTACAAGATATATAATTTTCACACTTCAAAAATAAATCAATATTTATTTTTAAACAAATTCTCCTTTTCATTCATAAATTCCATAGTGAATTTATATTTCAAAATATCCATGCATATACGATTTCAATTATTCATTTCAATTTATCTTCAAGAAGATAAATTCTCAAAATATTCACTTTATATTGGAAAACATTTCCATACTTATTTATTCATAAGTAATTCACAAATTTTATTTATTTTCAACCTTTGGAAAATATTCAATATACTTAAATCGAAATTAAGTATATATTTCATTCTTTAAGGAAATCATTCTCTTAAACATATTTATTTGGGCCAAAACGAATGTTGCGTAAAACATCGTTACGACAACCCAAAATCACTAGTATAGGGATTCGAAATTAAAATAGATATATAAATCCCAATACTATACAAAACATTTCCTTTCGGAAATCATTTACTATAACAACAGTGTTATAGTCCACTATTTCCTTCTATTTCTCGAAAGCGTCTATTTCAACAATGAATGTTGAAATCTATGGTTTCGAATCTCAACACATTTTAAAACATCGTTAGATTGTTTTAATTCTGTTTAAAATATCACATCTAAACATTTTCTTTAACATATTATTCACTATTCAAAAACGTGAATATACTACGTTAACAAATTTCATCCTTTTATTTATTTTATTTCAAAGGAATATTCACAGTCAAAAACGTGAATATAACTCCATTAATAGGTTTCAACAATTTTCTTATCAAAATAAGTCGTTTGCGAATTTATAAAACAACGTTTATAAATTCCAATTCTAATTATTTATAACAACTTCCTTTTACAAATTTCCGTCATTAACCTATTCCGGTTTATAACTCAATTATAAACTAAAAGTTCATATTATAAGTTAAATGCTTATAAAACGATTATTTTACAAAAATTATTCTTTTAAACTTCATAATTATAAATCTTATAACTTATAAGATTCAATTATTTATCCAAACCTATTCTTTTAACAACTTTATAAAATTTATAAACCTACTGCTTATAAAATTCCTTTATAACTTCACCGTTTATAATTCTATAAATTCCTTCGTTTATAAAATCCATTCATAATTTATTTTATAAAAAAAAACTTCTTTTTATAAATTCCTTTATAATTTCACCATTTTGATTTATAAAATAATTAAATTTTATAAATCCTATATTTTAACTTTTTATAAAAATTTCAAAAATCCTGATTAAACTCTTTTATAAAATCATTAGCATCATATTCTCAAAAATCAGTTTTTAACTATATTTTTCAAAAATCATAATTTTTTATAACTTTAAAAATTATAACGTTTATTTATTTATCATGGATCAATTCCAAAATATATTTTATAACTTATACTTTCAAAAATCACTTTAAAAATCATTTTAAAGTTTCAAAATTTGGTCCAATGATGCTACATACCAAATAGTCAATCACGACAAACAACGATATCATATATTGATATGATAATCCATCAAATATCAAAATATCTGAAATCAAATAAAAACTGTTGAGGAATCCAGTTGGATCCCTCCAACCTGTTTTCCTGCATCCACAAACATTAGCACAATACCAATTCCGCTCCAGTACGAAATTATCGCGGTATATGGGATTTAAATATTATCCGCTTAATAGACGGCGCAATAGGGTCTCATCCGCTAAACAAAAAATGCGGGAAATCAATAACTCCAATATATACATATGCCAATATATATATATTGCTATTATATATAATACCAATTTCACTGTTTATGAAATATTCGCGGTATATGTTTTTAATAAATAACATCCGCTTACTAACGGCGCATAATGTCTATTTTAACAATCAATAGATAACAATCATCATTCAAACATGCATTCAAATATTTTAAATCTAACTATTTAAAATAAAATCGAAACTGATTCGATTGAGTGAGAAGTTCTCACCTTGATTTCAATTTCGTTTTAGCGATTTATTTCGAATAAAATTAAACGCGCGTTTAATTTTACCCAAAATTCTCACTAACTCCAAACGACTCCAATCCAATTTCATCACGTAGTGCTCGTCCATACGATTCCAACGCAACTGGTTTCGCGCGTTTTCGACCTCGTATGAAAAAGTTATGCATTTAACAAGTTTACTCGAATTTTAAATATAAATTACAACGTATATATTATAATTTTATAACCTAATACTATCATCACCGTTGATTGCTTCAGCTTGCATCAGAGCCCTTGGACGTGTATGTGCTTCTTCCCTCTCCAGGTTGTTCGCTCGCAAGTAAACCCACCACAACGAAATTAGGGTTAGATAATTCGGCCTCCACGACGCACGATAATTCGATCAGGAACTTCCATCGCGTAGAGCACGACACGTACTATACTCGGCCACCACCTTGCAAAGCTCGGCCCCCTCCTCCTTCTCGAGTTGCGTGCGCAACTGGCCACGGTCGGCCCCCCTAGACGCCACCACGTCGCTCCATATTTGATCATGACCGTTGAACTTCAAGCTCTCGTCGTGCTCTACCACTTCCTAGTTGGAAGTTTTCTCTAATTGTTAGTGGATTGGAAGAAATCGAGGGGGAAAGGAAAGTGAATTTCGGCCGTTCATAGATGTGGGTGGCGGCTCTGAACAAATTAGGGTTAGGTTTATAATTTTTTTTTTTTTTGAGAATTTTGGGCTATTTATAAGAAATTTTCGAACACTATTCATCCCGGAAATTCCGAACTCCGATTCACGCGCCGTATCCAGCATTTCTAGGGTTTACCCCGCGTTCCGGACACAATGGAACAGGTTTCGGAAGCTAATTCGGACATCTGTGCGAGTTATGGCAATAAACGTTCAATTTAAATTAAACCGATTTAAATCGATTTCTAGGCGTTTTAATTCGTACCGGACAAACGGTAAATCCAATTGACACGAAATTTGAAACCTTACAATAATATCACATTACAGATCCGATGAAACTGGTTTCGTCGAAATCCGAGACTTTTTGAAAAATGGCTATTTTAACTCGCTAAATTAAAATTAAAAATAATTCGATGCGTTTCGAGCTGCCACGATCAAACGATAGCTCCGATTGACACGAAAATTGAAATCCGGTAATAACTAACTATTACGGATCCAATGGAACTGGTTTCGTTCAATTCTGAGACTGTTCAAAAATTGACTATTTTCACTAGTCGATTTTAATATTAAAATATTCAATTTTCACAAATAAACTTCTAATTCGATTTTAAAAGTCCTAAAATATCATTCTAACTCCAACATGATAAAATAAAATTTTACAAATCATTTTCAATCATATTTAACTCGATTTTCAATTATTTCCATAATTTCACATATTAAATTATCGATTTAATTATCCAATTAAATCCAATAATTCAAATTAAATTTATTTGACTTATAAATTTCACTTATTAACATTTAAAATTAATTAAATATTCAAATTTTAATTTCTAAAAATTCTGGGTCGTTACAAAACACATTGACATTCATCATTATTTTCTTCGTGATAATATTGAGAATGATATAATAAATATAGAATCTGTAAATTCTGAAAATCAGTTAGCTGATATTTTCACTAAACCACTCAACGAAAATTGTTTTATAAAACTAAGAAGAGAATTAGGTACTATAAAATAATTGTAAAATTTCTAAAATATTTTTAGAATAAAAAAATTTCTGGTACTTAAACTCAGCATCTCTAGTTTGGAAATCCTATGTCTGTGCCATTGACCATTTGCTGTTTCACAATTGTTTTTATTATAATTTTCACCTTATCTATTTTTTCAATTTTCTCATAAACAATTCTCAGCCACAAAATTTGTGTTTTTGTTTTCATCCTCTAATTTCTTTTCAGGTTATCCACTGTTTCATCAACTTTTAACTATTTTTTCACCTATATATAACTCAAGAGCTCTCTTTTTATTCTTCCATCATATTTGCTTCAATCATAATTTTTTTCGATCTACTACAACGTCTTCACAAGAAAACTCCTCAAATGCCTCTGCATATTCTTCCGTCAACTTCTCGATACCTTCATTTGGTTCATTAAATCTACCTACACCTACACCTTACCATGAACCGACCAGACCATCAAACTATCACACTGGCCATACTCCCCAAAAAAAGAAGGCGTGACGTTTTCTATTCTTCGGCTCTCCTTAAGCAAAACAAAAAATTGATGATTTACATCATTATTAGAGGGAATCTATAGCAATTCAACGTGAGATGTACTATGAATAGGAGATGTATTCAAGACGTTTTAGCTTTCTTGAGCACCTTGGATGGAAATTCTACGGGTCAGCTTCATCTTCAATTCATCAACCTACAACCTCTTCCTCTCGGAATCCATGGGATCAGTAACCACAACCTCCACCAATGTCTCTGAACTCATGGGAGCGTGGAAATCACTGGTCGCCATTAAAACTATACGAAGAAAAGACGAATGATGAACCAGACAACTCGAAGTCTCCATCCACTCCTTTATCAAAATAATTTATTTTCTTTCTGCATTTTTTAATAAATTTCATTCTTATTTGTATGAATTATTTAAAAATTGAATATATATATTTTTTACCAAAATATGCTGCAAAATACTGTGAAAGAAAATTTAGCTGATTGAACATATTCGACCAGTCGACTGAATCTGAAAATAGAAAGCTTTCAGACTATATTTAATCGATTGAAC
Source organism: Allium cepa (assembly GCA_030765085.1). Classification (NCBI taxonomy): domain Eukaryota; kingdom Viridiplantae; phylum Streptophyta; class Magnoliopsida; order Asparagales; family Amaryllidaceae; genus Allium; species Allium cepa. The sequence goes on along the minus strand of CM060937.1, from coordinate 418,149,469 downwards.
GAATATTACCACTCGACTGAAACATAAAACAGAAAGTTTTCAAACTATATTCAGTCGACTGAATGAATAAGGCCAGTCGACCAAATCATGAAATAGAGAGTTTCAGGATAATGATCAGTCGACTGATCATATATGTCCAGAAGACTGAATGGAAATTCTAAGCTTTTTTTAACTATTCCACCTACCTTTTTAACCCTTTAACCCACTATCTCCTTTTTCATTCCTCACTTTTACCTTCTCGCTTATGTTTTTCAGAACCCTAGCTCCTAAAAATTTTCAATTTCTTTACTCTATTATTATTTCCAATGGCTCCACGTCAACCAAAATGATCTAGACATGCCTTTAACTCTTCCTCCGAGCCAATTACCACTCAAATTGGTCAATGGCACTATGATGCTAAAGCTCTCCAAAGATGGAAAAAAATGAAGGAAGCATGCTTTTTTGAAGGATCTTTTGTTGTGTTTCCAGACTTTGCTCCGTATAGAATTCAAGAGCTTACAAGGAGAAGCCGTCTAGAGTCTCTTCTTGATCACAATCAAAATAATCTGAAAATTAATCATGCCTTGGTAAAACTCTTTTATGCAAATTTAAATTTAGGTCATCAAAATCCACATAATCATGATAATTGCGTATGGAGTTTAGTTTGCGGTCAATAAGTATTTCTATCATTAGATAGAATTGGACACATTCTCCATACTCCTACAAATGGTGTTCCTTTGGAAGAGTTAAATGTACTTGTAGGCGAACGAGATGAAGTAAGTCATCGGTTTTTGGAAGATGACATGACTGAACTAAAATATATCGCCTACGTCCTATAACTCATATTGTGCATCGAGCCTTAATGCACACGATTCTTCCTCGTACTGGTTCTTATGAGCTTGTATATCCAAACAATTTTAGGGCGTTGTATGCTATTTGGGGAGATGTCCAAATAAATTGGCCTAAGCTTATTCTAGACGAAGTCTTGTCTTTTAACCAAGGTCGTATGAACATTATCTATTACTGCGAGTATATTATGCGGCTATTCATGAACTTACAAGTTCCTATTCTAAAATCTGATACCTCTATTCTCAAAACTCTGAATAACTGCACAATAAGTCAAATGAAATTGCCTCCAAGACCTCTCTCTATCATGTCTTTTCAAGACTAGCAATCACGACCTCGTCAACAAATTTCTACACCACAGCAAAAAAGAGATGACATTCGTACACCAACTCCATCCCAAAGCATCTGGGAATCCATTGATCTAATTGTGCGAAATCAAGTCATTTTGGACTTTCGCATCAAAAATCTCGACAAGAAAATTGACAAGAAATTCGACAAAATTAAAAGCTTTTTCAGGATTTTATGGAATGCAATGTCTTGTTCCACTTCCATAACTACAGAAATTTCACAGCGTGATCCGGATAAACGTCCAGCTCCTCACTTCACTTGGTCTACATCCGAAGAACACATAAGTTCTGACATAAGAGGCAATGGTGGTGGCAGACAATTTGTGAAAAGTTCTTCAAGGGGCAAAGGACCCATTCAAGTGGAAGAAGAAACAGAGTATGACTCTGATTGATATTGTTGTTCCTTGGTGGTTGTAAGTTATCTTTATTTATTTCAAACATTCTATTTCTACGAGCTTGTATAAGTAGCTCAAAACAATTTGATACAATTTTTCTGTGATTATAATCTTTGTTAATTCAATGATGAAATTATTGTTATTTCCTTTTTTGGTTGATGACAAAGGGGGAGAAATTTGTATGACTAACCATTTCTTGTAAGATTAGATATGTCGCCAGATATTCAGGGGAGATATGTAACAATCCCTAAATTTTGGTATTTAAAAATAGTTGATTTAATAAGATTTTTTGTAATTAAAATATTAAAAGAAATAGAAATTGGTTATTTAATGTGGATGTAACAACTAATTTGAATGGTAAAAATGTAATTTAAGCTAAATTATTGATAGATTGAAGGAGATTACAATAAATTGAAATAATGTAAATGTTGAATTTATGAATGAGGTATAATATAATGAATGGAAATTGAGTAAGACAATGGTCTATAAGTAAATGTAACTTTGGACTGTAGATAATAAACTTATAAATGTAGTTAAAAGTAAACAGTAACAATTATTATGTGTTACATGTTTATTTAGTCTATTAAATTTAAATGAGAAGTCAATTTTTAATAAATATAAACAAAAGTTACATTAATGTGAAATGTAATAGAATGTTTAGAAGTTGTTAAATTAGAGTATATTAAGGAATGAATAATTAACTAGGTTTGTAGAGTAGTAATGGACCTAATAAAAAGATTTGGAATTGAATCAAATTTATGTATTGAAATTCAATCTCTAATAATTGGATCTATTGTAGTAAATGGAATTAAATATTACATTATTTGAAATTAAGATAAAATAGGAACATTAATGCACTATGGTATAAACCATGATAATTATACCATATAATGAAATGGATTGAATAACTAGATGGAGTTAAGAATATGGATTTATTGGGAATTTAAACTTATACTTTTAAACTGGATAAATTACAGTGTTTTACACGCAATAAATTTCTGTACTTTTATTATATACATATTATATATTTTTTCTATATCCATCTCTATTTTGTCTTTCTATTTTTATCTTTCTAGGCTTTTACTGTATTTATTGGCATCTATTTGTGTATATTCTTTTATTTAATGGCTTAGAAACAAATTAATTAGACATACGTTACTTTGTTTAATTAGGTATATGTTACATTTGCTTTATTTCTTGCCTTTTATTTATCTATCTATTTAATGACCTACCATAGCCGTGTATATTTTTTTTGGCTGTGCGAAATCATTCCACAAATCACGTACAAGAAGATTTATTTCTCATTTAAAACTCCTTATTTTCATTTGCAATCAAGAATAATTATATATGTTCCTTTCTCCTTAATTATGCCTTTTCCGTTTCCTAGCATTTACTCCTTTGCTTGCCTTTCAAAACCACTCCATCTATTAACCGTGAGAAACTTTATAATTCACGTACAAAAATTTATTTCCCACTTCTCATATTCATTGGCATTTAAGAATAAAATATATGCAAGTTTATTTCTCCTTAGCTTATGCCTTTTTGTTTCCTATCATTTACTCCTCCTTAGCCATTTCTTTTTTTCTCCCATCTTTAGCCATGTATCCTTTGATAACTCACGTATAAACAGTTCTCAAAACTCCTCATTATCATTTGCGTGAAGAAAAAAGTATAGCAAGCTCTAATTATTCTATGGCTTCCTCTTCTTCTTTTTCTATTTTCTTTTCTCTTTTCTTTTGTTCTTCTTCAAGCATGGCTTGGTCTCCACATATCGCCGACCACACCACCTCCTCCTCACCACCAAAGCCTAGCCGTGACCACCATGGAAGCGTACATCACCAAAGTTGATAACAAACCATAACCAAGCCATGTATTGATCACCTTACTTTGATTTATCAAGGTTAGGTCATTTTATTTTCCATCTTTTCTTTGTTTTTATCTATATTCTTTCGTATTGAATCATTGCTTGTACATGTTATGTATTGTGTTATTTACAGATTCAGATCTGACTCTTCATCCAGTCAAAAAATATAATCATGCTTTGTCGTGCCTTTTTGTGCTTTGCGGAGTTTGGATGTGCGTTTGATTTTGATTCTAGCTTTCAAAAAGGTGCGATTTTTCACTCTTGACAACGTAATTTTACAATTGTCAAATGATGACAAGTGAATTGTAAAAATTATTATGCTATGTTCATACATGTCTGTGATTGATTATATGATGTTAAATGCTGTTTATATATTTGTTACAACATCTGTTATGATATTATATGCTATATTTTTATATTCATTTCCTGTTTATCACACTGTAAGTTTCCTATCACCATGGGTTGAAATGATACATACCGGAATGGACTTTAGGATAAGGAATATCACCATGGGCTGAAATGATAGGCTCGAGTGATTTTTTATTGATTTTTGTTGTATTTATTTTTCTTGGGATTGCGGGTTTGAAATGATAGAACTTGGATTTTTCTTTTTAAATTACGGATTGAAATGATACATATCTGTATCACTTGACCTAGGTTAGAAAATATTATACAAGCCCATGGTTAATATTTATAAAGTAATATTTTCCTAAAAATTTATTAGGCATTTTGAAATTTTGGAATATATGGAATTTTAACTTAAAATTTGATTTAAAGATTTGAAATATAAAGAGATATCGGTTTTTATAAGTTAAAATGTTATAAGCTGATAATTGGTTTGAAGTGTAATTTAAAAATCTTTATTTGGTTTTAAATAGCAATTTAAAGATTTTTATTTGTGATAAATAATTTAATAATTAAAGTTGATTAATATGAAATTTTAAAATCTAACCTGATAATTGCAATCAATCTTTAGTTTTGAAATGAGTATGGTTGTATAATAAATAATGTATTCTGAATTGAGAAAATGAAATATAGTTTTTAATTAATGCAAGAAACATGCGAAGTCCTAATTAAGGAAAAAACATGTAAAGTTTTTAATTAATGCAAGAAACATGTAAAGTTTTAATTAATGAAAGAAACGTGTAAAGTCCTAATTATTCAGAGAACATGTAAAGTTTTTAATTAATGCAAGGAACATGTAAAGTTTTAATTAATGAAAGAAACGTGTTTTTAATTAATGCAAGAAACATATGAAGTCCTAATTAGAAAGAACATGTAAAGTTTTTAATTAATGCAAGAAACATGTAAAGTTTTAATTAATGAAAGAAACGTGTAAAGTCCTAATTAATGAGAGTACATGTAAAGTTTTTAATTAATGCAAGCAACATGTAAAGTTTTAATTGATGAAAGAAACGTGTATGTTTTTAATTAATGCAAGAAACATGTAATGTAACATTCCTGATTTTCAAGCCTAACTAATTTGATGATTACTATATAATTTTAGATTTAATTGTGAATTAATTGGGCATTAATTTGAAAAATATGGAATAAAAATAAAATTTGTAAAGAGATTTTTAATCTAGGAATTCTAAAAATAAAATATATTGCAATTTTGGTTTGAAACTCCAAAAAAAAGTATTTTATAAAAATTGTATTTGGATTATCAAAAAAATTAAATAAGATGTATGTTTATCTATTTATATAAATGGATTATATAAATAATTTGAATTTGAATCGATTTGAATATATGATACATATGAAAGTTATATTTTGAAATTAATGTATATGGATAGATATTTATTTAAATGTATAATAGTTTCAATTTCGATAAGATTTGATTAAAATGGGTTGTAAAGCTAAATTGAAAGTATAAAAAGTTTTAAAATGATTTATATAAAGATATTTTAGTTCAAGTTCAAGTTTAAAATAAGAATTGAATAAGGAGTTATATGCCTTCTTTTTAAATTTGTTTGAATCAAATTTGTATATATGTATAAATAAGAATATATGAATGTAAGGAAGCAAAATAGATAAATATGTTTCGTAAATTAAAATGAAGAAAGGGTTTATACTATAGATTATAAATTAATTTGAGAAAAGGACTTAAACACAATTTAATCAAAAGTGACAAATGTTTAATAAGTGTTCATTTAATTTAACAAACGTAAATCAAGGAAGATGTAAAATTAACAAGTGGCCAAATGGTTTTTTAAAATTTTAAAATAACATACTAAAAAAACCAAGTTATTCTTAGTTCATAATTCTTAAATCTGAAATTTGAGGAAAAAAAGAAAGAAAATCAAAACAATTCAGCTCAAAGTTTCAAATTCTTTACTTTTCATTTTTACCTGAAACAAATTTCAAAAGATCGGCCTGGAAAAAAAAAATTCAAAAAAATCAGAATCAATCATCAACAGGCAAAAGTAAATCCAAATCAAAGATAAAGCTTCTGTTTCAACATCAATTTCCAGTTGTTAATTCTTCAGCCTGAAAAGAAAATTTGAAATCAAACAAGCAACAAAATCAATTCTCAGATCAGACAAGCAACCTAAAGCAATTAAACTAAAACCTATAAATAGGGAATGCATGCAAGAATCAAGCATCAACAAACTAAAATCTGGAATCAAGCAATCAGATCAAACTCAGGAAAGAAAATCAAGATCCAGTTCTTTGTTCTGGATATCACTGTGAGCAAACTTTCAACCCTTTATCTTTTGATTCTAATGGATGTGATATATCTGTGTGGGGATGATGTATGTGTGTTTGTCTGGATGAATTCAACTTGAACATAGTTGAATTAGGATATATATTGTTAGCATGTCTGAATACACATACACACACATACATATGTTTTGTTATGCTACAGGTTCAGGTCCATTAGAATGAATCCATTTGCTCTTCATATAAACAAATTTAGGGTAAGATCTCTAAATGTTAAATGATGATAAGAGTGTAATATTATTGTTTTTAAATAATTACTAGGGTTTATGTTGAATATTTTATTTAAAATAAGAAATATCAGTAATGATCTAAAATAATCAGAAAATCAATATTCATATTTTCTTGTTTTGATTATATAGCCAGCTTCCATCTTGCAAATGATGAATTTTAAAAATAAAATCATGGTTTTTAGTTTTGTTTTCAGATGGGATTTTGGGGTAGAATGGAAAATTCATTTTCGTCCATTCCGTTTGATTGGCGCCATGTTGATCAACGAAATTATGGTTGGGGAAATTTTAAATAATGCACATCGATGAAAAAATGGTAGAAGAAATTATAATTCGCTGCGACGACTGGTTAATAACGAAGTAGGGTTATGTAGGCAGTTTTGAACGTCGTCGAAATAGAAGAAATTTCTACGGCATGGGTGGATCGAAGGTGACTGGACCAAGGTGAATCGACGTAGCAGGATGTGGCACAGCTATGGATGGAATGGCTCGTATTCTGATGGTCAGAGGAGGCGTGGCGAAAGGGTTTTAGGTGACGATGTTAGTTCCAGATGGTGACAAAGGGCCTCGATTTAGAGTTCCAGTCGAACTTGTGAAATTGGGTGATCATAAGGCTTGAGTGGGTTGTCAATGATTTGGCGACGTGGTCGTGGGTGATCGCCATGGCTCTGGCACTTCGTGCACGTGCACAGGATTGAGGTTGTGTCTATCGTGTTGGTGGAGGAAGGAGAAGATGAAGTATTCTCCGGTTTGGGTTCAAGAAATCATGTTGTTGGACTCGAAGTTATCGAGTAGAAATTTACACCTGGTCGTTGCTCGGGTATTTATGGTGTGGGCTCAGGTTTTGTTTTAATCGGATTTTAAGTTTAAAAAGAAAACTTTGTTAACAGGGTCAAAAATGTAAAGATTAATCTTGTTACTAGGGTTAAAAATATAGAGCACAAACAAGATTTAAAACAATTTTTTTTAAAAGGATGTTAAGATAGATAAGTTTGCAAAATGATTTATTAAATAAGTTTTTACAAATTTCAAGGATTAAAATTTAAAGGTTTATAAATTGTTTTGTTAAAAGATAATTACATATTAGGTCAATTATGTAATTAAATTCTTGAGTACTTTTCAAAGTGATTTATGATGTAATTAAAGAAGTGGTTATGGTAAGTGTATTAAAGTTTAATTAATCGATATTTTTTGTATAAAATGATTTCAAGCATTTAACTTAAATGATGTACTTAAGTAATGAATTTAGATTAAAAAAGGTTTATCTTTAATTAATTAAGGTGGATAATTAAAAGATTGATTAATTAATTAAGGTAATTAATTAAAGGAAAATTAATGTAAGTAATTAAAGGTAATAATTACTTAAAGATAATTACTTGATGAAAGTAATTAAGGATTAATTAATTTAAGATTTAAGTTTGATTTATCAAATAATTAAAGAATAATTAATTAAAGTATAATTAATTAATGTGATTAATTAATCAAGGTAATTTAATTGAGGGTAATTAATTGATTAAAGGTTAACTAATTAATAAAAGTGACTAAGGATAATCACTTATTATAATAAATTAAAGATATTAATTTAATTAATTTATTGATTAATTAATCAAGGTTAATTAATTAAAGAATAAATAAATAATTAAAGGTTAATTAAATTATTATTAAAGATTAATTAATAAATAATTGAAGGTTAATTAAATTATTATTAAAGGTTAATTAATAAATGATTAAAGGATAATTAGTTAATATGGTTTGTAATTAATTAATGTTAATTAACCTAGATTTGTGATAAATCTGATTTAAATTAATCAGATAATTCATTGATCTTATTGATGAATGTTTGAATTCTATTGATAGTTGAAATGTTGGATATCCCTGATATATTATGCTTTGTGCTATGAATTGTTTTGGTGTGATCTGTGATGAATGTAATTTATTTACCTATGATGAGTTCATACTATTTATTTATGAATCTGTGAATGGAAGATAAGCGTTATAAGAATATACCGCTTATCGATGTTGATATGCTTGAATCTGTGATAATTGATGATGTTGCACTATTGGGTAACACCCCCTGGACTACACTATACACACACAAATATGGATTGCACGTGGAAATTGGTTAAGTCGTAGATTTTTGAAATAGTTTTAAAATTGAATTTTTGAATCCAAATGGTTTTGGAAATGAAATTTGATTTAAATTTGAATTGAAACTTTTGAAATTGAATTCTATTTATGATTTAAAAAGAATATACAAGTTTATATGGGTTTTAAACCATTTTTAAAGTGTTGTTTTGTGAATTTGAATTTAACCCAAAGATTTTAACTTGCATAGATGAAATCGGATTTTTCCGAAATGAAAACTATTTGTTTCAAATAATAAAAGCTTTCATATAAGAAATGAATTTTCAATTTGTGTTAAAGGGATTTCAAGTTTGAAATGAAAATGGTTTTCCAAGTTATGAATAAATCTTTGGAAATGGGTTTGAAAGCTATAAGTTAAGTCTTTGATTTAAAGATTGGATGAGTTAATCCTAATTGAAATGGAAATTGTTTTGAAAATCCATGAATGGATCTTTGTGAAACCGGGTGAACTTTGTGAAATGAATCTTTTTGTTTAAAGATTTGAAATGGTAATTTGTTTAAACCATGTGAAGAAAAGTTTTTGGATTTTTAAAAGTTGTGACTTAACAGAAATCCCATATCCATATATTTTTAAATATTGCGTTCACTATTCGATTTAGCCGAGAGAGGACTTTGTGTCATATAACCCATTCCGAATAGTGATACGACATTATGGATTGCAATTGAAGACCGGTGGTGAAGACCGGGTGTCTTCAAGAACGATAGGATAACCTATCGAATGACTCTGCACTGAGTTGCTCCGGTATAGAGATCTCTATATGTGATGGGGAGTCCGATCGAAATTGTGGATACCCGGATTGCAAGGGCTTCTTCCTTTATCGGACGAAGTGCCTTCGGTTCTGTTCGAACCCGGAACAAACTTGTATGGTTGTATGACTGTCATTACACTTTGAGATATAAAACTGATCTCTATCAAATACACTTCTGTTTGGTGGCGGAGAATTTATTCTCTTAGCTTAACACCCTTCTTTGAGACGTACGAGCTCAGAGATTATGTAGTTGAAGGTTATCAATGATATACTCCCAATTTGGTAGTGTGACATGCTGAGTGCTGCTGTGAGTTGTTGATCATTTGTTGATCAAAGCATGACTTTAAAAAGTGTAGCTTTGTGGATGAGACTGCATCAGGACCTCACACCCCAGAAATGGTCGAAACAGGAAAGATGCGGCAAGGTTATGAGGGTCGCACCCTTTAGGGTGTGTCATTCCCTTGTGGAAAAGGGTGGTATCATGGTATGGAGCCCAGATACTTAACTCATGTGGTCACTGCAAATCTATTACTTTGCGATTGCTTTGTGGTTGTTGGTGTAGAGGTACCTCGGATAAAGGTCGTAAATGACCGGGGGATGGCATGCTCGTGTAGTAGTTACCTAGTTACAGAGGTAACCCGACCTTGTGTTGGTAGAGAGCTGGTTAAGTTCTCGGGACGTGCCTCAAGATGCGTGCCCATGTGGTAGTAGGAAGTTACTTAGCCTGACCATTTTTTGGAAATCCAATCACCAATATGCACCTTGTACGGTTTTAGTTGTAGAACTTGCCATTTACTTATGGTGGTCACCATTGTTTAGATGGTAGCTATAGTAGGCATAGTTCGAAATGTCTATGCTGGCTAAGATTAATATTATACTTTGGAAAGGTTTTCCACAATGCACTAATAATAATATCAAATGGTTTTCGTGTATCAAGCATATTTGACTATCATAAGGTGAAATCTCCTCCAATTCAACGTTTACATTGTATGTGCGGCGGGAGGCCTTATGGTAGTTTTATTTTCAAAAAGTATTGCGGATTTAAATTTTAAAATCCTTTGTTGTTTTCTTTAAAGATAAACTTTTTTTGTTCGCTCGTACCGTTGAAACCTCGTTTATGACGTTTCATACTTATTTTGGCTACGACAACTATTTATGATGATTTTCTATACTAACTTGTTTTTTGCAGGAATATCTACAAGACCAGATTCAATTGAAATTCATGCTACATAAATATTGTATTAAGTCGTTATTTAGAATTAAAATAATATTAAAATCTCTCCTATGGATATATATATCGATGCATACACATACGCACATTCATAAAATGAAATCGAATTTTTTGGTCAAAATCAGACGTGTGAAATGACCAATTCAGATGTCTGAATATGTAACTAAAATTAAATTTTTTACAATATTCAAACGTCTGAATTGGATGTTTCAGACGTCTGAATCTGGTCTAAAATAGCCTATTTCTTTTCTTTGTTTGCACCTTAATAATTCCAGAAGTCTGCATTCGAATTTTCAGATGGCTGAACCTTTACAACTGCTATATTTTTGAATGGACATTTCTCTTCCATGAAGAGTTGCAACTATTTGTTAACAGAAATGTCCACACTCTTTCATGATATCTATCCACGAATGATTACACCTCTTTATACTATATATAAACATGTTAGAATCATTTGGTTTAAATCACCTAATCAATCTAACTCTTTCTATTCTTATACTACACTGATTATAACACTTTTGAGCATACAAAATCATTCATTTACTTCCATATTCTTCACATACGCACATTTATATCAAATGATAAGATTATAGGAAGATTGTACTATCAAGAGACAAATTAGTGTTATTGAGAACACACCGTGTTAAATACCTTCTGTATAAATTGAATTCCCGTTCTGCTGTTCAGGCAAGTGAAGTCCTCTTCGGCTTTTGAGGCATTGAAATCCTGTTCTGTTGTTTAGATGTAGTAAACTTGTTCCTCCAGGTTAAGTGAGGATTGTTGTTAGTTGAAATTCCAGAAGGAATCTGGGACTGGACGTAGAACGGGAAGTTCATACCAGTATAAAAATTCCTGATGTGCTTGTTTTATTTTTCTTATTTACTCTACTATAGTAACTTTGTTTATTTCCACACTAGTTTAATATAATTCCATATAGCACGATCCGCATAGTCTTTTCACTTGGTATTAGAGCAAGGCATCTCATAACCGTTACACAGTTATCTGATATCTTGTTGATATGGGAAACAACACCAGCACTAACACTAACACTAACACTAACACTGTCACTAACACTAGTTTTATTGAAGGTTAATCTACTGCACGACCTCCACTATTCAATGGCATGAATTACAATTACTGGGCGACATGAATGCGTATCTATATGCAAGCCAGTAGTTTTGATGCATGGAATGTTACACAAGAAGAATACACTACACCTGCTACTGAATATACTACATGGAAAGTTGCACAGAAACAAGATGCTTCTTCTAATGCTAAAGCTATGAATATGTTGTTTTGTGCATTAGATAAAAATGAATTTAACCGAGTTAGTATATGTAACACTGCATATGAAATACGGAGAACACTTAAAGTAACTCATGAAGGTACTAACAAGGTTAAACAGAGTAAAATCTCTATGCTTAAGAATCAATTTCAAAATCTTAGGATGAAGCAAGATGAATCTATAAATGATATGTACTCCAAATTTCAAGATATTCACCATTCTTCACTAGGACTAGGAGAAACATACTCCGATTTTGATATTGTTTCAAAAATCCTTAATTCTTTGATGGATGAATGGGAAAGAAAAGCCTTAGTCGTTGAAGAAGCTAATGATCTTTCTACCATAAAGCCAGAAGAGTTGATAGGAAATCTAACGTCCTATGCAGTAAATTTCCAGGCTAAAAAAGTACAAGCACAAGACAAAAAGAATATGGCATTTCATGCAGAAAAAGAAGAATCAGACTCAGATGAAGAAGACTTAGCATTCATTGCTAAAAACTTTAAAAAGTTTTTGAAGTACATAAAAGAAAATCGAAACAACGGGAAAAGGAACTTCAACAACAATGCAAATAAGCTATCTTTATTTTAGAATGCTTTAATTGTCACAAGAAAGGGCACATGCAAAAAGATTGTCCAGAAGAAAAGAAGACATATCGCTATAAGAATCGAAAGGACAAGTCTAAAAGAAAAACATTTTTAGTAACATGGGATGACTTGGATACTTCTTCTTCAGAAAGCAAGAGTGATATTGAAAAAGAACAAGCAAATGTCTGTGTTATGGCTATAGAAAATGAGGTAAATGATCTTACTTTTGATGATATGATTGAAATTAATTCAGAACATCTTGATACCTTAAAAAGTATCGAAATAAAATATAAAGAAGCTCTAGAAAATCAGAGAAAAGCAGAATTCGAGAGAGATATGCTAAACGATGAAAAGAAAATATTAGAAGAAGAACTTAGAAAACTTCAAGATACCTACTCTAATGATAACTCTCAACTTAATTTATTGAGTCAAGAAATTGAAAATCAAAAAGAAAAGAATGATTCTCTTGTCTCTGAAAATCATGAGCGGAAAACTAAGATCAAAATGATAGAATTAGATAATACCTGCCTCAAAAACCAAGTTAGATAATATTTCTAGAAATGTTTCTAACTTTAATAAAGGACGCGAAACTTTATCCTATATTCTTGAAAATTCTCAATCCTCTTCTAATAAAATGGGATTAGGATACCATAAGAAATCAAAGACTTCATCTAAAAGGGAGTCTAGGAAAAATATTTTAATCCTACTACTCGTCCAAAAATTAATAATTCAAAAACCATAAAAATATGGGTTCCTAAAAAAACAATAGCTTGATTAGGAATAAATATATAAATACTTTTTTGGAAACTTTTCATAGAAATCAAAATTATGTTTTTAAGGGGGATACTGAACCTACTTGTGTTTGGTTTCCTAAGACCTAACTCTTAGGACCCTATCACAAAGTGGGTAGCAATGTTATTATTATTTTTTGCAGGACCCACTTAAAAAGACAGGAAAATGGATACTCGACAGTGGTTGCTCACAACATATGAATGGAGACAAAAATATGCTATCAAACATTACTTACTCAGATGGAGGTTTAGTCACTTTTGGAGACAATTCCAAAGGATATATCATTGGAAAAGGCGATGTTAGCAATATCGGTACATCTACTTTACCTCTTATTTCTAATGTTTTATTAGTCAAAAATTTAAAACACAATCTTTTAACTATCAGCCAATTATGTGACAAAGGATTTAAAATCTCTTTTTCTGAAGATAAGTGTACCATTCTTGATAAAAATTAAAATCCTATATTTGAAGGAATAGACAGAAATATCTATGTTCTGAATATGAAGATCAATCACAATTCAGATATGTGTTTAATAGCTAATGAAAATGATCCTTGGCTATGGAACAAAAGATTCTGTCATATCAACTTCAAAACTATAAACAAACTCTCTAAAAATAATTTAGTCAGAGGATTACCAAAAATAAACTTCAAAGTCAATCATATTTGTGATGCATGTCAGTTAGGAAAATTAACTAAATCATCTTTTAAATCTAAGAAAGTTATTTCTACTTTACAACCACTTGAATTACTACACATGGATCTATTTGGACCAACCCAAGTTCAATCCTTAAACCATAATAGATATGCGTTTGTAATGGTAGATGATTTTTCTAGATATACTTGGACCATTTTTATGAAGAAAAAAAAAGCGATACATTTGAGCATTTTAAAATATTTGTCAAACGAATTCAAAATTCAAAAGGTTTGAAGATAAAGAATATAAGAAGTGATCTTGGAGGATAATTTGAAAACGAAGTTTTTGACCATTTTTGTAAAAAGAAAGGAATTTTTCATAATTTTTCGTTTCCTAGAACTCCACAACAAAATGGAGTTGTAGAACGTAAAAACAGAACTTTACAAGAATGTGCACGAACTTTGTTAAATGGAAGCACTCTTCCAAAACATTTTTGGGCAGAAGCTGTTGTAACTACTTGTTATGTTTTGAATCGTGTTTCTATTCGACCTCTAACGAAAAACACTTCTTACGAACTTTTTGCTGGAAGAAAACCAAAGATTTCTTATTTTAAAGTTTTTGGTTCAAAATGTTTTACATTAAATACAAAAGATCAGCTTGGAAAATTCGATGCGAAATCCGACGAAGGAATCTTTCTAGGATATTTAGATCATAGCAAAGCTTATCGCTCATTTGATAAAAGATCAAATACTGTCGAAGAAACGTTACACGTATCTTTCGATGAAAATTTTCTACAAAAACCAAGTATAGAAGATGATGAAGATTTTTCGGATAACATTACAAATACAGAATCTACAAATTTTGAAAATGTTGAAAACATTGTTGATAATAATGATGAATTAAGATCTCCACCAAAAATATTACGGGATCATCCTATTCAAAATATTATTGGAGAAATTAATTCAAATGTTCGAACTAGAAGTCAACTAAATCAACTGGGCCACGTAGCATTCCTTTCTAATATCAAACCAAAGAATTCCAAAGAAGCTTCTACAGACGACTACTGGATAATTGCAATGCAAGAAGAGCTAAACCGTTTGAATGCAATGGAGTTTGGGAATTAGTTCCTAGACCAAGTGATCAAACTATTATTGGAACAAAATGGGTCTACAAGAACAAAGCAGATGAACAAGATAATATCACTAGAAATAAATCAAGATTAGTTGCACAAGGATATAATCGAGAAGAAGGAATTGACTACGAAGAAACGTTTGCTCCGGTTGCAAGACTGGAAGAAATACGAATCTAAATGGCCTATGCATGTTTTCACAATTTCAAACTTTATGAAAAGGACGTTAAAAGTGCTTTTCTGAATGGTTTATATAAAAGAAAAAGTGTATGTTGGACAACCTTCCTTATTTATTCACGAGAAATTCCCTAATCACGTTTATAAACTTAAGAAAGCTCTTTACGGTTTAAAACAAGCACCACGTGCTTGGTATGATCGACTAAGGACATATCTAATTTCTTTGGGATTTCGAATTGGAAAAGTTGATCAAACACTTTTTATTAAACATTCGAAAAAGGATATTTTAATAGTTCAAATTTTTGTTGATGATATCATTTTTGGTTCTACTAATGACCAGTTGTGTCAGGACTTCCCGAAATAATGACCAAGGAATTTGAAATGTCTCACATGGGAGAATTAACATATTTTCTTGGTTTACAAATTAAACAACTTCAAAATGGCATATTCGTTAATCAAGAAAAATATTGTGAAAATTTAATCAAACTTTTCAGAATGGAAAATACTTCTGCCAAACCAACCCTAATGAGTACAACTACTCATCTTGAAAAAGATGACAATGGCAAAAGTGTTGACCAGAAAATCTATCGAAGTATGATTGGTTCATTACTATATTTAACGGCAAGTCGACCTAACATAATGATGAGTGTCTGTTTGTGTGCTGGATTCCAAGCCAATCCAAAGGAATCACATTTAAGAGCAGTGAAACGTATATTACGTTATCTCACAAACACAAAAGATTTTGGTCTGTTCTATCCTAAAGAATGTCCATTCGAGTTAGTTTCATATAGTGATGCTGACTTCGGTGGTTCTCGAACAGACCAGAAAAGTACAAGTGGTACATGTCATTTTATTGGAAAATCACTTGTATCTTGGTTTAGTAAGAAGCAAAACTGTGTTTCTCTTTCTACATGTGAAGCAAAATATATTTCTACTGCTTTGGCTTGTACTCAAGTAATCTATATGCAACAAACACTTAAAGATTTCAATATAAACTTAACAAATTCAACTATATATTGTGACAACTCTAGTGCTATTAAATTATCTAAAAAACCTGTCAATCATTCACGAACAAAACATATTGACATCCGTCATCATTTTCTTCGTGATAATGTTGAAAAAGGAGCAATAGTTTAGATTTTGTTTCTTCTGAAAATCAGTTGGCTGATATTTTTACAAAACCTCTTTTAGAAAATATTTTTATCAAACTCAGTTGAGAGCTTGGTATTGTCTCTCTCAAAAATCTATGATATATTTTATGAGATATTAATATTTGTTACTTATTCTTTCATTTCACTTTATATTTTCTCCCTAACAGTAAACTAATACCAACTTTCATTCCTCGCCTCTTATTTTCTTTACTTTTTAATGTATGTATATTACTGATTAAAGTTTCTCAACCACACATTGTTTTAACTAAAATTTCTAATTTTAAAACTTTTCTCTACCATTTATACACATAATTTCTGCTTTTCTCATTACAAAAAAGAATTTTAACAATGGAATTCAACATGATTCTTCTTGTTCTTTCTATGGCTTCAAACAACAATTCTGATTCTAACAATTCTTTTTCTTCGTATTCTACATCTTCTATAGAAATTTTGGCTACTCCAACTCCACGTGAACAGGATAGACCTCATCCTTCACATGAACATTCTGGTTATACTCCAGAAAAGAAGAAATCTCGACGGTTTTTTTTTCTTTGGTTCCCTATCAACCAAAGAAAAAATATCCGAGATTCATCATTACTAGAAAGAACAGTTGGATTTGCAATGAGAAATGTATTATGAGCAGAAAGTAAATGCCAAACGACTTAGCTTCATTGAACAAGTGACATTAAAGTTCTGTGGCACATCTCAAAAGAAAGATGTAGTTCAACCTTCTACTTCGAATCGATGGGAGCCGAGTCCATAACGTCCTCCGGTTTCTCCGAACTCTTGGGAACGTCAACCATATTGGTCTCCATTACGACCATACACAAAGATAACCAACATCGAACCGGATGAGTGCAAGACTCCAAGCGATTCGGTAAAATGATTTCAGTTATCTATACTGTTGTTGAATGATCATATTTATATTGTATTTCATTCAAATATTAATATAATCATTTTCTTTTGTCCACATTTTTAAAACTATCTGAAATGAAGTTTGATACATATTTCAGGCGTCTGAAGTAGTTGGTTCAGACGTCTGAATATTGTTGAAAAATAATTTTTTCTTCAGATTCAGACGTCTGAATATAGCCAAAATTACATTATTTTCTTTCTAACTCGAATTTATTCATTTCAGACGTCCTGCTTTTTCCAGACGTCTGAAATCTACTACCAATTCAAATTTGAAATGCTTTTGCACGATTTCCAATATACCTAATTCTTTGTTCCACCTAAATCCTTCTATTATCTTCATTATCTTCTTTTTTAAGTCAATACTCCATTAAAAATCAAATCTTTCATCAAAATACTTACAAAAGGCTCCAAAATCAAAAAGATCAAGACCATTCACCTCTTTGTCAACACCAAACATCGATCAATGGCTTTGGAATGATCAAGCAAAACAACGTTTTTCTCAAATGAATAGATCTAATTTCTTTCCAGGAGCATTCATCAAATTTGAAGAATTCGAAGCTAATCGGATTCAACAAATTGTCAAAGCTAATGGGTTAGAATCACATGATTCTTTTGCTTAATATCCAAATTAATCATCTCTTGGTTAAATTGTTCTTTGCTAACATGAATTTGGATCATCATAATCCTCACAATCGCAACGATTGTATTTGGACATTGGTATGTGGAGTAAAAATCTATCTACCAATTGCTAGACTTGGTGAAATTCTTCAATGTCCATCAACAGGTAATGATTTGGATGGGATTGATGTTTCCTTAAACTTAGATGATAGAGATGAAGTTTCTCATCAATTCTTGAATGACGATATTACTAGACTTACTTCAATACAACTCCGTCCACAAGCTCGTATACTCCATAGAACTTTGATTCGATCCATCATTCCACGGACAGGAAGTTACGAAGTAGTCAATAAGGGAAACTTTCAAGCTCTATATGCTATCTACTCCGGTCAACCAATCAATTGGGCTCAAGTAATTTTGGAAGAATTTATGGATGTTAATTCCTTTTCCTCATTTCGAATTTTCTTCAATCAAAGAATTAGGGTCAAAGACATTGGGTCTTATGGGTTTGCCTAAAAGACTAGGGAGTTTGGCATACATTTCTCTTCATGAATGGGTTGCCAACCGAGATCAAAACCGGCCACAACCTCGTCATCTAGCTCCACATGCTCAACCAATTGCTCCTCCCTCATAAGGGGAAGACAACGATGATATAGTGGTCCTTTCTCCCAACTCTACCTCAAGGAATGCTTTTGTCACTCTTTCCCAAAACCAAGCAAAGCTTCAAAACCGAATGGTAAAATTTGAAAAGAAACATGAAAAATGTTTTAACTCCATTCGCGGTTTTCTAAACAAAATTTGGGAATGTATTGGTTGCTCCACCTCATCATCTACTGAATTTTTTAACCCTGCTCCATTTCAATGGTCATCAAGCTCGGGGAATAACAATGGTGAAGATGATGATGATGATGATGATGATGATAATGATGATGTTGGAAGTGACTCAAGTCCTAGATTTTGATTTTCTGTGATGTTTTTCTGTTTATTTTAAACTATTTTGATGTTTGTTAATTTCAACCATAAACTCCTTAATTTGCTACTGGTTTGTCATTCCTTTTAATTCAAGTTCCATTTTTCTTTATCTGTTGAAGATTTGATTCCCTTTTTTACGATGTCAAAGGGGGAGAAGATGTTAATATCTGTTTATCTATTCTATTTTACTTTTCGGCGGGGGGAGCTTTCATATAGGGGGAGTATATGTATACTTCTCGAAATTATATAGTTGTCGTCGTTAAAAAGGGGGAGAATGTTGAAACCACGTTTACGACGTTTCATACTTATTTTGACTACGACAACTATATATGATGATTTTCTATGCTAACTTGTTTTTTGCAGGAATATCTACAACACCAGATTCAACTGAACTTCATGCTGCATAAATATTGTATTATGTGGTTATTTAGAATTAAAATAATATTAAAATCTCTCCTACGGATATACATACATACATACATACATATATATATATATATATATGTATGTATGTATGTGTATATATATCGACACATACACATACGCACACTCATGAAATGAAATTGAAATTTTTGGTCAAAATCAGACGTCTGAATATGTAACTAAAATTAATTTTTTTACAATATTCAAACGTCTGAAGTGGATGTTTCAGACGTCTGAATCTGGTCTAAAATAGCCTATTTCTTTTCTTGTTTGCACGTTAATAATTTCAGAAGTCTGAATTCAAATTTTCAGACGGCTGAACCTTTACAACTACTATATTTTTGAATGGACATTTCTCTTCCATGAAGAGTTGCAACTGTTTGTTAATAGAAATGTCCATACTCTTTCATGATATATATTCACGAATGATTACACCTCCTTATACTATATATAAACATGTTAGAATCATTTGTTTTAAGTCACCTAATCAATCTAACTCTTTCTATTCTTATACTACACTGATTCTAACACTTCTGAGCATACAAAATCATTCATTTACTTCCATATTCTTCACATACACGCATATATATATCAAAGGAGAAGATTATAGAAAGATTGTACTATCAAGAGATAAATTAGTGTTATTGAGAACACACTGTGTCAAATACCTTATGTATAAATTGAAGTCATGTTCTGCTGTTCAGGCAAGTGAAGTCATCTTCAGCTGTTGAGGCATTGAAATCCTATTTTGTTGTTCAGGTGTTGTAAACCTATTCCTCCGGGTTAAGTGAGGATTGTTGTTAGTTGAAATTCCAGAAGGAGTCTAGGACTGGACGTAGAACAGGAAGTTCGAACCAGTATAAAAATTCCTGGCGTGCTTTTTTTATTTTTCTTATTTACTCTACTATAGTAACTTTGTTTATTTCCACACCAGTTTAATATAATCCGTATAGCACGATCCGCACAGTCTTTTCACATACCAGTCCCATGACTAACCTAGAGTTTATTGTTCCATTTCTAAACTATGGGTGCCCACAATTTTCCACATGGGCGATCTAGAGTAGGGTTTTCAGATAATCAAGTAATAGGTGCAGATTCGATAGCCTTCGGTCTTCGGAGTCTTTGGTTTGGCAATCGTGTTCGGGATAGCATTTGTTTAATTCATCTTGATGGGGGTTCGAGCTAGCTTTGGATTGGAGCATTTGATATGGAGATGCAAATGTTGGAGTTCTCTCTTAGAAGTTCAACTTCTGATATCATATATTGCTGTTGTTCCGCTGCTGGTGTTTTGTTTTCCACTGTAGCTTTGTATATTATGCTCTGACATATTTGGGTGATCAGTATTGTATCATATTTGGATATTGTATTCACTGGAGATATATGATATTTTCTTTTCTTCCATTGTGTTGTTATACTTAATGTTTTATAAGCTCCGGTGAACTAGATTCGACGTTTGAATCTACGGCATTTGAATACAGGTGATGTATTCGGTGCCGATTTTCGAAGGTCGAGTCAGGATCGTTTCATGTAAAGTCGTAATTAATGAAAGAACATGTAAAGTTTTTAATTAATAAACATGTAAAGTTTTAATTAATGAAAGAAACCTCCAAAGTTTTAATTAATGAAAGAAACACGTAAAGTTTTAATTAGTGCAGTATTGATTAAATTAATAAATTCTCTACTATAATGGAAGTGTAAATTAAAACGTACATTTGATAATGTAAGTTTTAATTAGTGTAATATTGATTAAAGTGATAAATTCTCTTTATTGTAATAAATGTAGGTTAAAACGTACATTTGATATGTAAGTTGTAATTAATGTAAGTGGCATATTTTAAATGATTAAACAATAAAGTTTCTTTATTGTAATAATAATGTAGGTTAATAAGGTACGTTTAACTTAACGTAAGAATTTCAGCTTTAAATTGTATATTACAGCAACAAAGTTTATTTAACTATAAGGCTATGATAAAATGGCCATGTTAAAATTTGTAAGTATATAAATACTTTGTTATATAAAATGTTAAAGTGGAAAGTATTACATTCTAAAAATGATATGATTCCTTAAGGTTACTTTTCCAATGTATTGTGATTTTAAGCAGTATGAATTCCAAATGATAACATTTCTAAATTGTTAGGATTTCAAAGTATTATGATTTCAAGGTGTTTGGTTTCAAAGTTGTTATAACTTGAAAGTAATATGATTTTGGAAACGAATTTATTGGAAATTATATTCAATTTAGAATTGTCTTCAAATATATTAATTTGAACTTATTGAAATTGAAGATTTAAGAATATGACTTTATAAAGTGGTTTGATTAAGATGATTTAAAGGAATATTTCAAGTTTGATAAATTGAAAGAATATTCAATGATTTGGAAATTTGGGTTTTATTTAAAGGATATATTGATTTGGTCTTGGAATTTAAATAACGTATTATTACTTTAGTTTTAAAATGGATATGACATTTTGGTTTTAAAGTATAAATAATTTTGAAATAAATATCCATGGGTTATAATAACGGTTGGTTGTTGAAGAGACCGGGATCAGAAGTTGTCATACTCTCTGCCAACTCCGAAAACCACTTTAACAATCGTGTACGTGGTGGAGATTCCAGAATGAAGTAGGATGGCGGCGGCATTCCTTTGAGGTATATACGTGGACCCGACTCCCGTGAGTTGGCATATGGTGGTTGAAACAGGAGCGATTCCGGGCCAATGAGGTCGCTCCTCTAATCAGACACACTCCTTCGATATTATATTCTGACTTTGAGATTGATTTGGTGGCCACTTTTGATTATTTGATTTTAGAGGTGTGGCTCGAGGTGGGCGGTAGTAGCTGCTATGCATTACTACCAGTCTAGATAGTAATTGGTATATCTACCCTGGCATTTCCTAGTTATGCCATGTCACCTACCCTAGCGCGCCTTGCACGAGTT
Organism: Allium cepa; assembly: GCA_030765085.1. NCBI lineage: Eukaryota > Viridiplantae > Streptophyta > Magnoliopsida > Asparagales > Amaryllidaceae > Allium > Allium cepa. The sequence continues at coordinate 418,127,344 of CM060937.1, read as the reverse complement.
TGATTTGTGTCATACCTATGGAGTATCCTTTGGTAGCCTCCCGATCAGGAGGTATTACGGTACTGTATCGATTACTGGCACTATTACGTGTTAAGGGCTATATGGGTAACTCCTTAACGCTATTTAAAAGTAAGTTTATTTTACTGTAGACATTATTATAATAGCGAAATATTACTACATAGTAAATAGTTTAACGGATCCTTAGAGGATGGGTGGTCCCAAGCATCCTTTAAGTTACTTGTACCTTATATTACAGTTCACTTGCGTTGGTTTACATTGTATAAATATGTATGTCCTGACTCGAGTGTTTTGTGTTTTGCTTTACGCTCAGGTCAGACTGAGTGATACAACATTAGAGACTCACCCCTGGAGTTGGAGCTTCACTTGGAAACCCAACTATCTATTTCGCTTTCGGTTATCCAGTTGATATCGATTATTCAATTGAGTCTGATGATGGATTCTGTTTGTAGTTGATATCCTCGATTTAGATTCCAGTGTCTCTTGATATCCCAAGTTCTATCTCTTGAGATCGAATGTAGACTTGCCTTAGAATTCCATATCAATCTGATTTTTGATGTCACGGTTGATCGATTAATGTTTCCCGCGATTTATATAAGCTTACCCATTTCCTTATTCGATTACTTAATCATCTTATCTTTTGTTCCAACTTATTTTCAAATCAAAATTTTCTTTGATTTTAGTTAATCGAATTTGAATCTCTATCCTCGCTTTGAAAATCGATTCCTGTATAGTGTATTTGTAAACCTATATTTAAAATGTTTTATACATTGTGTTGTTTGAGTTATTGATGTTGATTTGGGTTTTTGATCGATTCGTCTGATCAACGCTATCGATAAGGTCTCCAAAACACTTGAATAGAGCAAACTGACACAGTATTGTTTTCAAATTTAGTAAATGAATAAATTTTGTACAATTATAGTGTATATAAGTATAACTTTCTGGTTGTTCGAGCAAGCAATGTTCTGGTTGTTCGAGCTGTTTTGCCACTGTTGGTAAGCCCCTTGGTGCGGTGCATTTCGGTGCTTCATCTCATCCTGCTGCCCCTTCCCTTGCTCGCCCCAAAACTTGGTCCTCTCTTTTCTGCTGTCTGCCCCGTAATGCGGGTGACTACAAACCGATTGTGTTTGATAACGTTGAGGAACATGGAGTGATGTCCCTCCTCCAATTGTGTTACAAGCTGGTTTGGACTTTTGGTCAGATTATTTAGTTGGTTTCTTTTTGGATGCAAATCACCTCCTGATAGATGCGGCTACTGTTTTTCGTAGGAGCTGGAAACTTCGTGGTGATTTTCGTGTAAAGATGGCTGACTCCATGTACTTTCTTAAGTTTTCCTCCCCAGAGGAACGTCGTTTTGTGCTTGAAGCTGAGCCTTCTTTTTTTTGATGGACAACCTTTTATTATTACTCCTTGGACCCCAACTATGGCTAGAGCTCGTGGGCAAGTTCTTTCTATCCCCGTTTGGGTTTTCTTTCCGCAAATCCCCTCCGCTCTTCAATCTCATTTTGGTTTGAATTGGCTAGCTTGTAACGTAGGAAAATTGAAATGTTTTGATACTAATACTGTTGCTCGTGAAAAATTGGTGTTTGCTAAGGTTCTGATTAAGATTTCCCCTGATAAGCCTCTCCCTTCTTCTATTCCTGTTTAGCTAGCTGTTGGGCATGTTATGGAGGTTCGTGTACGCTACGGTTGGGTTCCAGATATTTGTACCTCCTTTCACTCTTTTGGACACCTAGCTATCTCCTGCTTGCATTCTGTTGGCACTGCTGCTGCTCATAAGATCTCTTTGCCTTGCCTCTCGCTTAGGAAATGGGTTCCCAAGGTATCTTCCACTGTATCAGATTCTGACCCTCCTTTGGCAGATCCTTTACCTGTCTCGAGACTGCTTCCATCTTCTACTGCTAGCCCTGCCTCCACATCTGCTTTGATGGTCTCATGTGATGTTTCTGCATATCCTGTTGCTGACCCCGAACCTGAACCGTCTCATCTGCCTGTTGTTTGGGTTGATTCTGAGAGGTGTTGAGTTTATCTCGATTCTGATATGAGATTTAACCCCTTGGATGATACTTACTTTAGATTCGTCTTCGATGATCATCTTGACCTTAGGTGCCTTCATTACAGACCTTCTGGTGAATCCTTAGTTCTCGATTTGGATGGTCAATTTGCGAGGTTGAATTCCGACATGCTTTGCCGACTCTACCTGGGATTGGTCCGTTATTTACTCTTCTGATGCTGTGGCTTATGATCCTTGTCTTGCTACCCTTTTCCGACCCTTTATTGGTCTTTTGGGAAATGTTCCTTTGGTATCTTCCTAGGTTTTAGTGGATGAAGGTGATTCTTCCTCTTCGGAGGAGTAGTCCTCTTTGTATTTCATTTTGTAGTTGTGATATGTCTGTCACACTCTAGTGCTGTATTTTTTCATTTCTTAGTAGTTAAGGTGCTTTACCTTACTCCTGTACTTCAATTTTTATTACGTTCGTAACAAAAAGTGGACAGTCCACTATAAAACCGACTGGCCTTGCCAAAAGAACTTTCTAAATTTTGATAGTTAACTGAATTGGATGTTTAGAAATAATATTTGACTTTGTATGTAGCTTATAACCATTAGCTTTGTTTCATATATAAATAGTTGAACTATAAAACATGGTTATAAATTAATTTGGAAATTAAAATGAATTTAAATCAAGAATTTGAGATTTAATTTTCGATGATTTTGAACTTTGGTTTTAAAGTTTTAAAAGATATATTATTTGAAGTATTTTCCGAATAGAAATCATTTTCAAAGAATTTTAAAGTTTTAAGGCAGTGCTTTTCTCTTTGTCGCTGGAAAATAATTATGATGATGGCTGCAGCATTTGAAAAGACTGTGCGGATCGTACTATATGGAATAATATTAAACTAGTGCAGAAATAAATTATAGCAATTTAAAATAAAATAAAACAAGCACACCAGAAATTTTTATACTGGTTCGAACTTCCCGTTCTACATCCAGTCCCAGACTCCTTTCTAGAATTTCACTAACAACAATCCTCACTTAACCCGGAGGAATAGGTTTATACAACCCTTGAAAAGCCGAACAAGGGACCTGAGCAGCAGAACATGATTTCGCCTCAACAGCCGAAGAGGACTTCAACTTATACAGAATGTATGTGACACAATGTGTTCTTAATAACACGAATTTATCTTTTGATAGTACAAATTTCCTATAATCTTTCTCCTTTATGATATATGTGTGAATGCGTGAAAATTAAGGAAGTAGAAAACTGAATTTGAATGATGTTGAAAGCACAAATGTATTAGAATCAAGAATTTCAAGAATAGAATAATAATCAATAGAATTGGTGTTTTGAAAACTTGATTCTAATGTGTTTATATAGATAATAAATAGTTGCAATTGATCATGAAGAGTTATCATCAAGAGTTATGATTATCTGTTGGATTGAAGATATTGTATCCATTTTTAAACTATGATATTTCATATATGTTTTGAGAGTTTGTATATAGTTTCTTCATGAACTACTATGGTAGTTTATTTCCGCTGCGAGTTATTCTGATATTTCTGTGTTTTTGATTCTATGATTGATTATTTTTGCTCCAAGATTTATTACAATCTGTTATTTTGAATTATTCAAGTCCGACATGTGAGGATTATTGTCGATTTGAATGGTGCAAAATTGCGGGGTCGTTACAGTCACTTCTACTACACATCAAAATTCATACTTGCTAATCTACTACCTTTTTATCTATACTATGCATGCGGCATTTCAAAAATCAAAATTTTCTTCTTTTCTATTCAAAACATTTTTAAATTAACATTTTGTAATAGTTGGAAAAATCTTAAAATTCAAAAATTCATTTTTTTCAAAACTTTTCATAAATGTTTAAAAATCAAAGATTTTTGAACAAAAATTGTAAACAACATTTGTTTTTATCCTTTCAAAACAAATTTAGCCACATCCTACGTAGTTGGGATTTAGTTAGTAGTAAGGCTTCCCTGATGGACTCTATCCTATTACATGGTAAATTTCTCAGTTTCAAAAACTTTTCCTTTTATTTTAAAATAACTATCTGCACACAATTTCATTTATAAATTTCAACTTTTAAGGCATAGGAATAGTGACGTGTGGTTTCGCAATAACCTTTCTCCATCTTACACTCATGAAAATTTATCTCCCAAAAAGTTTACACTATTTGGGACTTAACTTTATTCTCCTTTTTAATAGCTAATTAAATAAATTTACTAATTTATTTTATAAGCTTCCAGCCTTTATTTGTTTATTTTGCATTAGTTAAATGTCTTTTAGGAGATTTTCTTATTTATATTTTTTTCCAATAAATATAGTGGTCAATCCAGAAATAAATATAAATGAACATTTCTCATAATATCATATGTGTTTTATATAATAACAACAACTAATACTTACAACCCAATAAGCCTTAAAGAAAAAATTGTTGAAAGCTACCCCTAAACATCAATTGACATTGATGATGTTGTGGCCATATCACATTTTACTTAAATTAAATGGACCTTTCCAACATGCCATTCTACCGTAGCCCACATATCTTGACTTTCATTTTTGACTTCTGACAAGGCCATCCATTCCTTCCATAATCACATGTAATTATATTACTAACCTATTTTTAATTGAAATCTCTTGATAATATTCTAAAATCTTGGCATTTGCTTTCCTTATTTTAATTTTTTCATGCAAGTACGCTATAGAACTCGCAGAAATATACTCTAATGCCATTTCTCATTTCCTTATGGGTTCTTCTATATGGTCTTCCCTCATGTTTAACAAAACATTCTTAGGCTCAAACAAATATTCCTTATCCAGTGACGGTTCACTATTGCTACTCAACGAGCATTCATTGCTATTTTACTCATAGCCTTAACTTTTACCCCAGCTTACCAAGGCAACCATCCCTATCTACTCCATTTTAAAATTTGATTTGATTTTGCCACTTTTTCAAAAAATAAAACTTTAAAATTATAAAGTACTTAATCCCAAAACTTTTATCTTTCAAAAAAAAATTTAAACTTGAAGACTTTTTATTTACATCCTTTAATAGTTTGGTTTCAAAAAGGAACCATGAAATTCTTCTTATTTTAACCAGTGTTAATTGTAGGCATCTTAACATTTAAACTATAATTTAGAATTTATCCATAAGGTTTATTTACTAAGTTTAAAAGGACATGTTTATAATTAAATTTTTAAAAGATCGTTTTTTTTCATTTAAATTATGGGTTAAATTTTATTACATGAATGGTCAATCAAATCAACTTTTCCTTTAAAACCATTTAACAATGATGATTTTACTTCTTAAAAGTGGGATTTTTAACTCAAACTATTTATCAAGTTTTGTATTCCAGAAACTCTAATATTGTACCAAAACATTCTTTTTCAAAAATGCACTTTACAATGTCTCCAATACATCTTTTATAGCCTTTTAACAATAAAAATGGAGTAGATAAGGACACTTCTATCCTATTATTTTTCTATCACTTATGCTATTTTCATTTTCAACCTTAGCGGGGACGCTGATAACATATGAGGGGGACTTTTAAAAGATACGTGCAATCAACATGCATAAGTATGAAAAATACCCATTTCCCTTTGTTTTTTCTTTAATTTCCTATATTGCTTCTAATAAGATTACCGGCATTATTTTAAGATAAACTCTTAAAATTTCTTCTATTTCAATTTCCTAATGTTACAGTTTAAATTTCTCTTACCTAGTGTTAACCTACTTTTTAGCCGAGTAGATTTCAATTGGAATTTGAAGATCAAATGACGGTGAAATGATTCACAGAGTTGGAAACATGCTTAGAAGAACAAAAGAATCATACTCAAAAGGTTTAAGGAAAAATTGAGTTAAGTGGACCACTAGATACCGAAAGGTCTTCTTCCACTTGAGACTTCCATATCTCCTTATAATGCAAGTACGTCTTCAAGCAATCATGGTAATGTGTTTTCCCAAAAAAGATTGGACTCAAGAAGTTTAAAGAGGAAAAGCGGTAAAAAGGACCTTTTGGTACCGAAAGGAACCTCAAGGTACCAAGGGCTTTTTGTTGCTCTTTTGATCCCCAAGTTCAATACACCTTAAATTTCAATATAAATTGATTATGATCAAGTGATTTTCTCGGAGAATTGATAAGAAACACTACGGATTTTTAAGAAGAAGGCAAAGAAAGCAGTAGCGGCAAGTGATAAGAAAATTATTAAAAAGAGCTTGATTTTCATGAAAACGAGTTAGAAACACATTAAATCAAAGATAAAAGAACCATGCAAGCGAAAACAAGAAGTTTTCCCCAAAGAAAATCACTCGATACTGGGAGGTTATTTGTAACGACCTATCCTTTCAACCCTTAAAAGTCGACACTATTACATCCATGGTATTCATGTGCCTAGCATTCAAGTGCCAAAAGACATATTGTTGGGGAAAAATAAAGAAAAAATGGAAAGAATCTCACAGCGTGATGAGTAATATATAATAGAAAACAGATCTTTACAAAAGAAAAACTATAATATACATACATCAAATTAGAGTACACTAAACAAATCATCAGTCTGGATGATTAAAACAACCCATCCTCATAAACGCTGTTAAATAAAAGTAACTAATGCAGCGAAAAATAAAATATGCATGAATACATCTTGGAGGCATTAGCTCGTCTCCTGAAGCTCTAAGGCATCAAAAATTAGATTTATAATTACGCTCCGTCTAACCTGAGCATTAAAGAGAATAACACCCGGATCAGTCTAGTAAACCAGCGTGAGAAACACACCTCAATTTGATTTCAAAATTATAAAAACCTTTAAAAAATAAAGGTATCTCGCAAGACCATGTAGCACATAAACACGGACGGATTTTTACCTTGCGATAATTAAAACATTTGTATAGAAATCCTCTAATATTATAATAGTGTCTAAGGTTTAAAGTAAATATTGAATCATAGTCGAAATTGTTATATTAATTAAATTTTAGCATAATAAGTACACAACTAAGTTCGAAAGGCACTTATTGTGGAATGGATTCCATCAATGATAAGACACTGGGGTACCGCCTGCTACAACATACCTTTAGAAAATGTACCGAAGGCCTCACCTAGACCCCCTACGAATCAGGACCTTCCCTATGCCTTACTGGATACTTTTTCACATTTTATCATCTTAGTTGCTTTTGCAACCTTTTCTGAGAGCTCTCACGGACAACCAAATCCATTAATGTATATATCTAGAAAGGGTGATGGCAATACCCTAATATGCGAGACCCATATAGCCCTGAAGCATCTCCCCTATGTTAGTAATTACCTGTTGTTGAGGCTAGAGGCTACATCTACCGTTTATGTAGCAATCCAACTTAGAATGGTAACACTGCCCTCTAGGTAGCAATGCAATGCCAGCATTCATCCATATAAATTGTTCAGGATAAGAACAAACCGAAGCAATACATCTACTGCATCTATTTTAGAATCACAATTAAAATTAGTAGCAAGTAGCCCTTACACTCAATGAACTCCGTCCTCGATTATCTTTAAGATATCTCCAATTCAAATGCTTATGCCATTTCGAAGTAGTTTTCAGATAATATATCTAATCCCAGTCTCTCCGAACAAACAACAATGGATTTAAAAACAGGCCAACATTTTATAGTCGGTTATTTATCTATCAAATAAACAAACAATTCAACCAAAGATTTAACTAAGCATGGTTAAGTATAAAGAAACCACTAAGCCTCTTTAATTAATCTTTTCATTAGTTAAAATTACTTTGTAAATTCTCGTATTAAAATACTTTTACAAAGATATATTTCACTAACCTTTCTCTACACTTTTCAATACTTTGAAAATATCAATATACTTATTTCATCGGTATAAGTATACCCACGAAACACTTGTGAAAGATTTCACTTCCAAAAACCGACACTTAGGTCAAAACCAATGTCATTTAAAAACATAGATAACAATAACCCAAAATACTATTCCTTTGGTGTCAAGTATGGAAAAAGAAAGTTCAATACCACCATAATTCAGAAGGTTATTTTAGAAAATCAAGCTTCTTTTATAAACAAACTGCATTATAAAATCCCTTTTATAATTATAAGCTCTAAATTCGTTTATAAAATTTCTTTTACAAAACTCATCTCCATTTACAAAGCTCTTTTTATAAATCATAAATAAAATTATAACCTTCATTAATAAATCTATAAGTAAAAAATTATAGCCCTTATATTTACCAAAAATCTCCAAATATAATTATAAGGCTCCATATATTTAGAAACTCCTTTTATAAAATATTATTTATAAATTCGTATATAAATAGCTTAAACATAATTATAATATCCTTTTTATAAATTCATAAAATTATTAATTAACTCCTTGGTAAATGTCCTTTATATTATTTATAATCTTTTTATAAAACTTCTTATTAAAAAATATCATTTATAAAACTCCTTTTATAAATTCTCTACAATTTGCCCCACTTTTTATAAAACTCCTAATTCATTTAAATAAAACTCCTTTTACAAATTTCTATATACAATTACAAAACTACCTTTATAACCAAAACTTCAATATAAACCCAAATTGCAACTATAATTACAAAGCTCATATACTCTTCATAACACGATCATTTCATATATATCAATAAATTCACACCGTGATTTATTACTCTAGTTTGAACAAATTATAATATTTTCCCTTTTATAAAATACCACTTATAAACTATTCCATTGTTTATAAAATACTGCTTATATATTCCTCTTTTAATTTATGAAATTCCATTTATAAATATGTTCTTTTATTTCAACATCTTATACCAAATGCCTCTCAAATATTAATTACCAAATATCTCTGCCTTCCTTTGAATCGTAAAAAAACACTTTAAATAAAAGATAACCCTTTTTATTTTCCCTTTGGATATAAAAATTCATTATTATAAAAAATTTCTATAAAGACAAATACTTCCAAAATAATTCATTAAAACATTTACCTATAGATATATTAGAAAAGAATAAATAAAGAAGTTAAAATAAATATAAAAATTCCAAACTCACTTTAGATGAAATATCATAGAAAATCAAAAAGGACAAATTTATATCATTTTTCCAAATCGAAACCAATTCCAAATCAAACATAAATTTAATACTATTTTCCAAAATACTATAATGAGATCAATAGTTGCTATAGCATTGAACCAAATGCCATTGCCACCTTTCCACTAAAGGGGTTCAATATTTTACAAGTATCAGTGTCGCATCTAATATGGCCAAATTAAAAGATTTTCACATTTAAAAAGAAATATCATATTCATGTATATAACTGGAATAGAATCAAGAGGCAAATAACTAGAAATTAAAATCACTATGGTGAGAAATCTGGATTTCTCAACAAATTTTCCCTGTATTTCAATTTTTAAATGTCATTTGCTTTTCTAAGCGGACATTTAACCCGATCAACTAATAATTTCATTCACACACAGCCAATAAATTTTATCTACTATAAAATACTGATTAACCAAAATGGTGGGTTCAACTCACTGAAATTCCAATGGTCCTTTGGCCTTCCAGTTTGAGCTAAAATCGAACGACGTCCTATTTTAGCCCAAATTTTAACTGGTTCCAAATTTGACGTAGACAGTTCTATCGTCTATCTCTTGTCATTATGAGCACAATGCCAATGTCTACGTCTCAAATGGACCTCATATGAACAAGTTATTGGATTTATAAGTATTTGAAATTAAATTATAATTAATTACACTAATTACAAATCTAATTAATTACGCTTGTTTAAATCCTTCTTCCCCAATGTTTAAATTCCCCCCAAACCTACCATGTCGTGCATGGTCGTGCACCCTACACACCACCATGATCAATGATTCTCCGAACCAACCTTGTCATCATCTTGCTCTTCACCTAAGCACCCCCTCCCACCACCTCGTCTCCTCCGACCTTCTCTACATGAACGTGATTTGGACCCAAACCACCCACGACCTGACATTGGCGCAATCTTCTCCCAAGCAACCTCTTAAAACTCGACGCCAAGGTGCCCCTACCACCACGAACCCCTATCCATCCTCCATTTGAGCTAAACCTCCCACTATCACATGGAAAGTCAAAGCCTAGCTAAATTTTGCTCATGTCTACGAATTTCGTACTCACCACCCATCACCTGAACCCCACCAAACTTATAACCAATGTGGATCTAGGATAAACAACCCCAAAGTTTTAAACTTTAAATTTTTAAGATAAGTATATGAATCGATTTGAATTTTTAAAGGTGGTTTTCAATTTTTTTCCTTTGGTCTGAACTCGGTGAAGCAAATGGAACAGTGAAGTGAAAAAGAAAGAAGTTAGCATGTTGAATAGGTGTTAGGTTATAGTTATTCATAAGTTTTCGGCATCACGTTGCACAACATTTCATTTGTGTATGAACATCAATTGACAAAATAAAATATGACCACGCATAAAAATATGATACAACCCCAAAATAATTATAATATTCACTGGTTAACAGATCCTATAAAATCAGAAAAACACCGTTGTTTGCCCAAAAATCGTTAGTAAATAATTTCTAAATTAAAAATCATGGAAAAATAAAATAAAATAAAATAAAAATACGTTAGTAAAAATTGAGTCGTTATATTAATAATATATTTCTAGATTATTTATTCAAACAATTTATTATTGTCTATAAATTTACCAAATGAATTCACCAATATTATTTATTAATAAAAGGAGTTATATTAATACCATTAAATTCACGTGATTAATATTCAATTCAAAATCTAAATATTTATACCAATATTCAAATATTAAATTCACAATTCAAATATTTTAAAATAATCCCTATATTTTGAATTTAAGTTTTAAACTTTAAAAACCAATTATTTAAATATTTAAAATAAATTAATTATTCAAAATCAAATAATAAAATTTCGGATTGTTACATTCTTCCCCTCTTAAAAGGGTTTAGTCATTGAAATTACCAAAGTATGAGAGATATCTTAAAAGGATTAAGCTTTTCGAATAAATTAGTTGAAATGGCTTTTTAAATTTCTAAGTCTCTTAAAGTTATGGAAAATTTCAGCAGCACCTACTCATGAAACCAAAAGCATCAAACTGGTATGTGCCTCCATAAACATGTATCTCGCTTACATGTGCCATCGAACAATATAACTTGCATATCTAATATCAAAAGCATATAATCATTTTAAAACCCATACTGTGTACATATGTCATCTGTATGCAATAATAAACCTAATCACTCGCTCGATCAAACAATTTTCATTTTCCAACTATTATCGCTCATTTGGCATCCCTAGTGTGGACTCTGATCCAGTTATTTGATTAGAGAATTTCTTCTTATTACATAGCCATATAATACGATAGAAGACTTCAGAGTCAAATAAAAAATCATACCACGTGTCAAGAATTGAGTAGTAGCCCTAAATCGGACCGGTATGAATCACATCAAAATCGTGTACACAATCTATATCAAACAATTATACGAATAAAATAATCTACCTACAAATAATGTATTTATTAAATTGATTCCTTAATTATACCAAATTCTTTTATTCACATTCACTATTACTTAGTATATTTCTGTGATGCCCCACCCCAAGACCCACATTAACAAAGGGCATTACTAGGTAATATTGTCTGCTAACGCGGAGAATAGGGCTGGTTAGGAGCGACCATCTATAGATTTGACTTAAAAATCTACTAAATACATCGATTTAGCACTCTATAATTTTTTTATTTCTCAAGTGGATCGACATATTCAATAAATGCTTAATACAAACTATAATGGCTAACAGATCTATTAGAACAAAATATAACAACAGAATGTATAATACATCATAGAATAGCAACAAACAGGTATACATACATACATACATACATACATACATACATATATATATACGTATACACTGACACATCCCAATACAATACGTAGTGATACATCATAAGTGGTTCGAAGACCACACTATATACAACGAGCCAAAATAATATAGATAAAAATAGAGCCAAACAAAAAGACTATGGCAGCAAAGGTGATAATCTGGTATCCTAGCAGAAGCATCAAAGACAAGCTAAGTCAAAAAGCAGGTATCTAACCTGAAACAACTCGGTCAGACCTGAGTATAAAATACATGGGTCAATCTAGCTAAAACAAACAGTTTAGTGGGCTCAGTGATAATATAAATCATAAGGTAAATGATGATGATTCTTCTCAAATGATAAGAAATAATAACTTAAGTAAGTACATGTCATTACTTCAAGAGAAGTAGTATCACTAAGCATATATAGTCTCTAAAGAGATAACTCAATAGTAAAAGCACTAAGCATAAGCAATCCTCATATCATCGGCATAAACCCAATACAACTATAATGTTTTAGAAAACCATAACTCCTAAATAGGAGAAATCCTAAAACTCGTAATGGCAAGCATAAATAAATTCTTATAGCAGAGAAGTCTTAACGGACCAACATATGCCAAAAATGGCAATCTCATATATCTCTAAAAGGAGAATATAAATCTCAAATAAATGCCATAAAACGGCAAATCTTAAACTCAAATAAATGATAAGTGTTGGCAAACTCAAATCTCAAATATAAAACTCGATAAGAAGTTAAAGTTTCCAAAGATGTAATCGCCATATACAATGTCTCGAATGGCTCAAATGGCCAAATATATAAAAAGGCGATACACATGAAAAATAAAAAATAATCAATGAAATCAACTCAAAGATATAGCACGTGCTTATGGCCGAAGCCTGCGAAGCACTGTTCTCTAAAAATAAGGCGCTACATCTTGAAGACAAACGTCCTAAAGGAAAAATACGTCGCAATGACAAACATCCCAAAGGACAAATACATCGCAATGACAAACATCCTGAAGGACAAATATATCCCAATGACAAACAACCCGAAGGAAGAATGAACCAAATGCCCGGTACTGGAAAGATGTCATAATGACAAATGTATCACAGACTCTTAGATAGGAACCCGAAAAGTGTTTACATGCGTCCCATACCACACGTTCGCACTAAATGGTTTGCTAACCGCTAGTAAATGTCATACTAGAAAGCAGTAAAATGTGTACCTCATCTCATTGGTAAACATGACCCGAAGGTCAAAACGATTAAACAGATAAGTCAAGAATTAACTGATAAGATAAATGCACATGTCACATAACACATATTTTACCAAACCGTTTAATTCTCCTTCTTATTCACTCGAATAGTGCAAAAACGTGTAATTTATGTATAAAACAATTTATTTGAGAAAGCAAGCTTTTAAAACCATTTTTTCGAAATTGATTTTGAAACCGGTCTTCGAAAATTCCCTTAGTATATAGAGCATACATATTTTATATCTTGAAAATAATTTAAAAATATTATGTAATAATTATTTCAAAGCCAAATTTTTTAAAAATTATTTCGAAATCATTTGGAAAAATTCATGCACGAAATCAATGAAAAACATAGAAAAACTACTCAAAACCGACATTCAAATTCACTTCAAATTTAGTTCAAATTTAATTCAAATTTGAATTTCAAATTCACCAAATCTTGTCTAGCCTATTGATAGGCCTCATAGCCATCCAATACAATAAGAATAATCACAAAATCAAGCATTAGAAGTGAGCAGAACTGGCTAGAACAAGAGGTAGAACATGCAAGAAGAAGGCAAAAAAAACAAAGCACCATAGGTTGACCTTAACACCCCTTAGGTCGACATCTAGGCTGACCTATACGGTCATTGGTCGACCTAGGCTACGGACCTCACTCAGGTCAATTTTCCTGCTTTGAGTTGATTTTCTAAACCAATGTTCACATATCAAATGAACATTTCAGGCTGTGAAATGTTGCATAATTAAACTACAACATGTGACCTACTATTAGAAGGAAATTCGACAGCATTTCGTTGTCAGATTTATAAGAAGTTGACATGAAAAGTGGAAGCCAGAGTACTTTATCACAGAACAAAATACTACAGAGAAAATTCAATATACAAAACAAATTTTTAGCAGCCTTTTGCTTTTTGAAGCTTGGCTTCAACTATAATTTGTGTGTTTTAAAACTCACCTTGTTTATGAACTTCAAAAACCGGATTTTAGCTGAAAGGAGCAAACTTTGAGCTAGTTTGGGCTTCAAGAACCTGAAAAAGGTAGAAGCAGATACATCCAAAAGAAGAAAAGCCATCAACATACAATTCAATTCTCAAACTAAGATTTTGATGAAATATTTATATTTTGGAGTGGATTATACTTTGATTTCTCCTTAGGTTTGATAAAAATAGCAATTTGAATTGAGGAAAGATGAAGTTTGAGCTTGGATTTGATAATGGTGGGGGTGATTTCTCTTTCTTTCTATTTTTTTACCGGAGAAGAGGGAATAAAGTGTGCGTATAGTAAGACAACTCTTTTCCCATCCTCTAGTTTGCAAAATAATAGGCTTTGGACCCATACAAAAGAAAATACTTAGCCTAAGAGAATTAATTCGCACGCTTAAACAAAATGTGCACAAATACACTATGTGAAAAATTTAACTACACGTTTTCTTCATGTTTTTAACATAAATAAATTATGAAAATATATCTACAAGTTAAATAAAATATTTAAATATCATATAAAAAAATAACTAGTTCTAAAAATATTTATATTATTAAAAACTCTTATCTTACATAAATAACCAATTTTACACAAATAAATGCAAAAATCCTCATTTTTAACTTCAAAATTTACACAAAAATTATTTTCTTATGTAATAAAATAGAAAAAACCATTTCAAACTCAATTTTATAATCGAAACTTATTTTTAAACCAAATTTTCGCCTTTTTATTTAAAATAAACACGTTTGAAAATCAAATATTTCCTTTAAAAATTATTAAAAGAAGCACTTGGCAATAATTACAAGAATTATTGCATTTTTACTAAATAAAATCATATTTCCTTCATTATTTTCACAACTAAACAACATAAAGTTTCCAAAACTTTATTTTCAGATTTATTTCCAAAATCTATTGTTTATTCCGAATAAATACTTTAAATCTCTAATTTATAATTCACAATCTTAAATTATAATAATTTAATATTTACAGGTAATCACCAAAACCAGGGTTATTACAGACGCTTCCCTTATAAAAATTGCATCCTCAGAATTTCTAAAGAAGAGTTGTATTCAACACAATTATTTCATCAAGCAAAAGAAAAATAGATAAGCTCGGGCTTAAAAATTTCTCACTCTCAACACATGATGATAGAAAACTAAGATAATATTGCTCGATGAATTCTCTGGTTTCCCAAGTGTAGTCATTGGGATTAGTGGACCATTGAATTTTCCACAAGCGGAACATCCTTATTTTGAAGGTACACTTTTGAAGCAAGAACTTGGATTGGTTGCTACACAATAGATAAATCAGGTGAGATCGATTCCTCAAAAGCTTTACGAATAGAGTCGAGATTTAGTCCCAACCTTATCCCCGACTCTAACTTGCAAGATGGCAACCGATACAACTTTCCATATAACACTACAAAGGGAGTCAGACCGATATCAGATAGACAATTATTGCGGAAAAATACCTAATAAGAGGTAGGTGGTTTCTCCCAATACCACCAAACTCATACGATTGCAAAAATGCAAGTTGTAAAATAATTGCACGAAAGAAAATAAAACACGAGGATTATATTTTCATAATTCTTTTACCAATCAAATATTCCTAGAGTTCACAAACCCATTATCTTCAAAATAATTAAATTCTTAATTTTCAGCATTTAAAAATTTCTAAAGCTCCTTATTAGATTTTTAATTTAAACTCATTACTCTTTATTTAGAGTAAAAATATATTTTGAGTTGTCTATCCTCTAATTCTTCCATAAATTTGAAGGGAACATATATTTTCACACATGTTTCCAAAATTTTCTAAGTGTTAGAAATTTTTTAAAAAATCGGTGGAGTCTCCTTTATATGGAGGGTCGTATACAATATCATATAAATTATTTATATATTATAAATTGACCATTCGATCAGAAACATAAAATACATCCTCATTTAACTCTTAAAATTAATCTGAAAACACACCTTTCTTTTTAGCATTTAAAAGAAAGTTTGCACTATCTTGTATATATATGTTATTTTTGCTCAAAATATAATCCAACTATCCTATTTCACCTATACATGACTCAAACAAATGATATTAGTTCATGTTCATAAATAAGAAGTACTACACTTAACTATTAAGGGAAATAGATCAGTTTCATTTCCAACCGGTTGTAAATAAGACAAGTTTTGACATAGCAAATTACAAAATATGAGAACTTTTATAAAACAAAAGTTATTCTAATATGTCTATGCTTTCCAACAATATAAAGGTCATCATAATCGGATTTACGGTTTGAAAGTTATGTTAAATATACTTTTAGCTTAAATCTTAGAGAATTTTGTAATAGTGCAGAAATGCCTATCCACTTTCAAACCTGTTTTAAACTAAATAAAAAACAAAATATTACAAAGTAGTAAATAGAAATTTATAGCTTACCAAAATCTCTTTTATTTACCAAGAGATTGAACTCATTTAGAGTTATAAATCTCAAGTTATCGCTGTTTAAGTACATCACTTTTCCAAACAAAATTTCAGCTTTTAAATCTATATTAAATTTGAAATTTTTCCCAAACCATTTTTATTTCAAACTACATTTTTAAACAAGATTTTTGCTAAATCATTTATTAAATGATTTTTTTTACCCAAAAAGCTAAGACATACAAAATTATGATCAACTTTATGTAATCATCATAAAAACATTTCATTAACTGGAAATATTTCCATTACTTTCCAAAATCTAACTTTAAAACAATTAACTTGAAAAATCATTTTGAAAGGGATAACTAATCTCTTCCATTACTAAGAGATGATTATTGATTATCCCTCAAATTTTTTTTTGGGATATATATATATATATATATATATATATATATATAAAGTTTAAATTTTTTTTCACAATCTAAAATGATTATACAACATGAATTGTTCATTTATCAAAAACAATTCAAATTCACATTATCACTTGTCATAAAATTAAATTTCCATCTATTTATCAACATAAAACTAATTAAAGTTAATTAATCCAAACTTGTTTTCAAACGAATCCTACAAATTCACACCAACCAATTTTTAATACAACCGATATTAAAAACAAAACTTGCTTACAACTTCATGCTAAAAGTTTAAAAATTAGCATCTTTTTAAGATAGAATTTTATATCTACCCTCTACTATTACTCAAATAACTAAATGTCAAAAATTTATAGTCATCGTTAATAACTTGTACTAAAATATTCAATTAATATTTTAATTTTCCAAACCAAAGTATTCTTTTACCTAAAATAAATCATTTTATTAATCAAATCATCAAATGATATTTTCTTCTAAGTAAGACTCTCTTAATTAGAATTATTCACTTTACTTGCACAGATTACCATATTCAATTTCTCAAACTTTAAATAATATAAGGGTAGTGCCTCGCCACTGATTTATAGTGAACGACCACATCGATTGGCTACAGAGTATATCGAATGATCAAAACTGCCTCGCCACTCATCCAACACTCACTATGGTTTAATGGCTTCAATAAACATTGAAAATAAAAATTAATATTCCACCATATTAATTATTTCCAAACTTTACTTATTAAAACTCAGTTTACCATGTCTGACTGTTTTATTGTAATGTTTAGGAAATTCTTATCGATAACGTTGATTAGGTGCATCTACCAGAATTCTGAAAGCACTCGATGGACAACCCAACACAAAATCATTTTTATTTGATAAACATGTCTCCCATATAATTTTTACAAAATACTCTTTGATTATCTCAATAAAAAGAATCCATTTTCGACTCATAAGTATATCATATATTAGAAAGATTTACAATTTAAATTGTTGCTTCTTACACTCATCATTAAAGAACATAAAGAGAGTTTATCGAGATATTCCCAGAATACTTGATTCACAAGATTGATGAATTAAGTTGGAGCATTCGTCAAACTGAACGGTATAATGAGCCACTCCTAATATTTATAACAAGTGTGGAATACGGTAAGAGGAACGCTATCCTCCGCAACTCGTAGTTAATGAAAACCAATGCAAGTTTAAACTGAGGAAAGACACCAGCATTACTCAATTGAACGAACACTTCATTAATCCTAAGCAATGGATACTCATTCTAAATTGTTGACTCGTTAAGTTTGTGAAAACGGATGCAAAGCCTAAGAATACCATCAGATTTCTAAGCAAGAATGACCGTGGCACCTCATGGTAAAGACTGGACTGAATGAATTGCTTGGCTCAAGCTTTAGCAATTACTTCTACAGTTTCCCATTTCCCTAGTGGACACCCTCTTGGAGGGTTGGCTAACAGGCTAACAACCAGGAATAAGATCAACACAAAAATCAATTGCCCAATTGGGTAGTGAACCCGAAACGGGCTCACATAAATCAACAAAATCACAATTAACTAGAGTTTGAAATAAATTGTCATCATCTCAATACTTAAGAACAAATAAAGATAATACGAAATTATCGTCAACATTCCGAAGAACAAGAGACAACTAATCAGTCGAATTAGGATGCCTAAAATATATGATCCTTTCAAAACATAGGATTGGACTTGATAACAAGCAAGTCAATCCATCCCCTAAATCATATTAAACCCAAGGTGATGACTAGTGTGTAGATTTGCACAGAAAAAAAAACTATAAAGATCGACCCTAATATTGTCACACAACAGGCCAAGTATTATGGATCCTCTCAATAGGATTCACAATCATCAAAGAAGTGACAAGATAAGAAACATCCAACGTTATCAACAAGCTCCTTTAATATGAATGTGTGTCAAACACCCGTATCGTAGAGAACTCGAATAAAATAATCACAATGAGGATTATTCATAAGATAAGATATATTTAATTCAATTATGGGACATTACGAAATCAAATATATTCCTAGACACATTCCAAACTTATATCTACCCCAAAGGATACAAAAAGATCAAGGACACAATGATTGAGGGAATTTGTAACACTTGTACTATAGTTGGATGTATCGTAATATATGTTTCTATTTTTTGTTTATCATATTTTGTTCTAAACTCAGCTCTGATGCCAAGCTGTGATGCTCCACCCCGAGACCCACATTAACAAAGAGCATTACTAGGTAATACTGTCTGCTAACGTGGAGAATAGGTCTGGTTTGGAGCGACCATCTATAGCTTTGTCTTAAACATCTACCCAATATATCGATTTAGTGCTCTTTAAGTTTTATTCTTTCACAAGTGGATCAACATGTTCACAAATTCTTAATACAAAACTATAGTGGCTAACGGATCTATCAGAACAAAATATAACAACATAATGTATAATACATCATAGAACCACAACAGACGGATATATAGACATATACACTGATACATCTCAATACAATACATAGTGAAACATCATAAGTGGTTCGAAGACCACACTATTTACAATGAGCCAAAATAATATAGATACAAATTAGAGTCAAACAAGAAGACAACGACACAAAAGGTGATAATCTGGTATCCTAGCGGAAGCATCAAAGACAAGCTAAGTCCAAAAACAAGTATCTAACCTGAAACAACTCAGTCTGAACCGGGTATAAAATGCACGGGTCAGTCTAGCTAAAACAATCAGTTTAGTGGGATAAGTGATAATATAAAGCACAAGGTAAAGGACGATGATTCTTCTCAAATGAGAAGAAATAATAACTTAAGTACATGTGATTACTTCAAGAGAAGTAGTATCACTAAGCATATATAGTCTTGAAAGAGATAACTCAACATTAAAAGCACTAAGCATAAGCAATCCTCATATCATCGGCATAAACCCAACACAAATATAATGGTTTAGAGAACCATAACTCCTGGATAGGAGAAATCCCAAAACTCAAAACTCGCCATAATGGCTATCACAAATATATTCTCATAATAGAGAAGTCTCAAAACATCAAAATATGCCAAAAATAACAATCTCATATATCTCCAAAAGAAAAGTATAAATCTCAAATAAACGCCATAGAATAGCAAATCTCAAATCTCATATAAACACCAAATGTTTGAAAACTCAAATCTCAAATATAGAACTCGATAAGGTGTTCAAGTTTCCAAAGATGTAATCGCCATATACAATGTCTCGAACGGCTCAAATGGCCAATTATGTGAAAAGGCGATACACTTGGAAAATCACAAACATTCAATGAAATCATCTCAAAGATATAACATGTGCTTATGGCTAAAGCCTGCCAAGTACTGTTCTCTATAAATAAGGTGCCATATGCCGGAGATAAACGTCCCAAAGGAAAAATACATCGCAATGACAAACATCCTGAAGGAAAAATACGTCGCAATGACAAACATCCCCAAGGATAAATTCATCGCAATGACAAACATCCCGAAGGACAAATGACTCGAAGGTCCGGAACTGACAAGACGCCACAATGACAAATGTGTCAAAAACTCTCAGATAGGAACCTGAAAAGTGTTAACGTGCATCATATACCACACATTCGCACTAAACAGTTTACTAACTGCTAGCAAATGCCACACTAGATGGCAGTAAAATATTTACCTCATCTTATCAATAAACATGACCAGAAGGTAAAAACGATCAAATGGAGAAGTCACGAATTAATCGATAAGACAAACGCAAGTGTCCCGTGCCACGTATCTTACCAAACCATTTAATTGTCCTTCTTCTTCAATCGAATAGTGCAAAAATGTGTATTTATATATTAAATAATATATTTGAGAAAATAAGCTTTTAAAACCATTTTTTCAAAATTGATTTTGAAAAAAGTCTTTGAAAATTCGCTTACTATAGAGAATATATAGATTTTGTATTTTGAAAATAATTTAAAATATTATATAATAATTATTTTAAATCCAAGTTATTTTAAAAATTATTTCAAAAATCATTTGGAAAAATCCATGCTTCAAATCAATGAAAAACATAGAAAGATTACTCAAAACTGACATTCAAATTCACTAAATCTTGGCTAGCCTATTGATAGGCATCATATCCATCCAACACAATAAGAAAAATCATAAAATCAAGCATTAGCGGTGAGCAGAACTAGTTGGAACAAGAGATAGAACATGTAGCAAGAAGGCGAAAAAACAAAGCACCTTAGGTCGACTAGCAGGTCAACTTATAGGTCGACCTTAACACCCGTTAGGTCGACATCTAGGATGACTAATTGGTTACAGGTCGATACCTAGGTCGACATGCAGGTCGACACCTAGGTCGACATGCAGGTCGACCTAGGCTACGAACTTCTCTCAGGTCAATTTACCTACTTCGAGTTGATTTTCAAAACGAATTTTCACATATTAAATTAACATTTCAGTCTATGAAATTTTTCTCAGATAAACTACAACATGTGAACTACTATCAAAAGAAAATATGGCAGTATTTCATTGCAAGAATTACAAGAAATTGACATGCAAAGTGGAAGCCAGAGCAGTTTTTTACAGAACAAAACACTGCAGAGAAAAATCAATACACAGAACAATTTTTTGAGTAGATTTTTGCATTTTGAAGCTTGGCTTCAGCTAACATTTGCAATTTTAATACTCACCTTGTTTTTGATGTGCCAAAACTGGATTTTAGCTGAAAAGAGCAAACTTTGAGCTAGTTTGGGCTTCAAGAACCTGAAAAAGGAAGAAGTAGATTCATGCAAAAGAAGAAAAGCCATTAATAGACAATTCAATTCTCAAACTAAGATTTTGATGAAATAGTTAGGTTTTAGAGTGGATTACCTTTTGATTTATCTTTATATTTGGTAAAAGTAGCAATTTGAATAGAAGAAAGATGAAGTTTGAGCTTGGATTTGAAAATGGCGGAGATGGTTTCTTTTTCTTTCTGTTTATTTACTAGAGAAGAGGAAATAGAATGTATATACAGGAAGACAACTCTTTTCCCATCTTCTGGTTTGCAAATTAATGAGCTTTGGACCAAAACAAAAGAAAATATTTAATCTAAGAGAATCAATTCACACATTAACAAAATGTGCACAAATACACTATGTGAAAAATATAACTACACATTTTCTTCAAGTTTTTAACACAAATAAATTATGAAAATATATCTACAAGTTAAATAAAATATTTTACATCACATAAAAAGATAATTTTAGTTTTAAAAATATTTTTATTAATAAAAATCTTATCTTAAATAAATAAACAATTTTACACAAACAAATGCATAAATCTTCATTTTTAACTTCAAAATTTACATAATAATTATTTTCTTGTGTGATAAAATAAAACAAACCATTTCAAACTCAATTTTATGAACAAAACTTATTTTGTAACCAAATTTCACCTTTTATTTAAAATAAACACATTTAAAATCAAATATTTTCTTTAAAATTATTAAAAGAAGCATTTGACAATAATTGGAAGAATTATTGCATTTTTACTAAATAAAATCATATTTCCTTCACTATTATCACAAGTAAGCAAAATAAAGTTTCCAAAACTTTATTTTCACATTTATTTCCAAAATCTATTGTTTATTCCAAACAAACAATTTAAATCTCCATTTTGTTTTAATTCACAATATTAAATTATAACTACCGTTATAACTTAATATTTACAAGTAATCACCAAAACCAAGGTTGTTACAATTTCCTTTAACACTAGTATTACTAATGATCCACTCCATAAAATTGTTACTTAATTTCTTACTGAAACACAATCTATGTTTATTACTCACTTTAAAACATAAGTTCATATTCGTATAACACTCTTCTACATCCTAAGAGTATATATACAAGTTTACATTTGTTTTTACTTAACCAGAATGTTGGTAAATTTAAAATTGGTTTAACTTACTGTCTCCTTAAGTTTCTATAGTCTTAAAAACTTATTTTCTTATGTTTCGACAAATACTTAGCTTCATGTTCTCAGTTACTCGAAATTTTTCGAGTGTCCAAATTCGTTTAAAATTTCAGTTCATTTCATTGAATGTAAATTACGAAACAACATCTCAAAATGAGATGTACAAACCAAACTATCCTAATGTACATGATGCATGAGTCTATATAATAACTTAGCTGATAATTTCAGAACTAAACTCCCGGTTTTATTTCAAATCATTTGAAATAATAATAATGTACATATCTCCTGTTTGTATATTAAATCATACTTTCAAGATCTACAAAATTTGTTTTTACCAAAATAGCCTAATGAAAAACTCCTATGGTAGCAATCCATTACTTAGAAACTCACAAATGAAAGCCTATGATGTTGTAGTCATCACCGGATTATTTTCTATTTGTACCAAAATTAAGGACAGCACTCTTCGGATGTAATTGATTTAAGTGAAAAAATTAAATGGAAAAATAGGCTAATCAAACAATCACACCAATAAAAGCTTGCAGAAATGAAAAGACACAAGAAATTATGGTGGTACAGCATTGTAGCCTATATCCACTTTGAACATTTTTCTATTTTATTGCTAATTGATAACTGATTACAATAGTACAACACTCGAAGACTCAAGTTACAATGGAGTTGTAGTAGAGTAACAGCATATCAGAGTTAAAAAAAGGTCCTTTTTCTATAGGCGTAGAGGTGCAATTTATAGGTGTAGTCTAGAAATATCTGTATTTGAAATTAGAATACTCCTTCGCACACATGAGCGGGCCCACTAGATCGATTAGGGGTCATTTGTGATTGATCGGGATCGATCCCCATTCCATTCTTATCGATCAATATTTGCTCCTATCGAACTGAGATCGACCAAAGACATTTTTTTGGTGGTAAGCAAGCTCTTGTAAAAATTTGGTAGCATTTGGAATTTTAGATTTTGACTTATGATGGATCCAAGATTCAAATTGTAGGTTGGTTGAACTATACTTATCAATACCTTCATATCTATCAATGTTTGTATCGATCTTCTGCGTATCGATCAGGTGTTTAGTGATGACATGGAGCGATGGTTCAGGGGAGATCCACATTTCACGCTAAATGGATGTTTCCTTTACTTGACTATGCCTTCTGCATATCGATGTTTGGAAGCCTCTTTCGTATCGATGCTTAGGATGCCACTTGGTGGTTTCGTATCGATCTGCGGCTGATCGATACAAAATATATAAAGGTAGCTGAACGGTACGAATTGGACACATGGGTAGATGCCAATGGATATGAAGGGAATTAACTTTGATGGATACAAGCCACATGGATACGAAGAAGGGTGGCTTTTGATGGATACAAACCGAGGTCTTCTCTCTGATTTTCATCGATCCATAGCTTGAGCATATAAACTCATATTGACTAGAAATTTAGAATGTTGGCTTTTATAGCTTTGCTTGTCACATAACAATTGTAGCTCAATCCGGACTTGGACCAAATTTTCTAGTATTCATAGTGAACCTGTGTATAACCGATCTCCAAGTCGAGTTGTCCTTGGTTTCTATTCAAGTCCTTGGTATCACAGCCTTGCCAAAAGGCAGGATAACATTTGCCCCCCAAAGTACGTCTTGTATGAATATGACATGCTTTAAAAAGCTTCATTCTTTATTCCGAAAAAGCTCTATCCAATTCGTTTAATAGTCGCTTCCTTTTCATCAAAAGATGTAACCTTTGATTGATTTCCAGCATTATAAATGTTGAACTGTTGACTACCAATGATCATGCATTGTTTTGTTGTAACTCAAGGTCGAGTGCTAGCAATTTGTTGTTCGTTGGTTTGATTGTCATCAGGTGAGCATTCAATTCCTAATAATTTTGAAAATGGAATGTTAGTTCGTCAAACATGCACGTATGTTATATTAACTCCTGTTCATGTTTGTATATTCACGGTCGTTGTCAAGTCCTTTAGTTTTCGTTTAGATCGAGTTTCGTATCGATCCTCTTCTGGAACAATGTGAAACTCAAGTTGTAACAACATTTGATGGTTATTTTAAGGCATCCTTTCATATCGATCCTCTCCTAGATCAATCTAAGAAGTTAGAATGCATGCTTCGTATCGATAGCTATCGATACAAAATAGGTAGCCTTTGGAGATAATTCGTATCGATGGATACGAGCCCTCATGGTCTTCAAACGGATGGATACGAAGTAGACGCTTCGTATCGATGGAACTGAGTTGTCTAATTATGACCTTGCAGTGGTGATTCGTATCGATGGGCTTGAAGGCTGATCGCTGATGGATACGAACTGTTACACTCTTTATCGATCTGGGCAGATGGATACGAAGATGGTTCTTTGTATCGTTATAATTTGCGGCCGATTTCAGTTTTTACAACTGGGAGATGAAATATTTTTTGCCTGGTTCCAAATCCATATAAATACTTCTAGACTTAGCCAAATTTTCTCACTTGCTGTCATTTTATTCTAGCCTTCGTATCGATAGAGAACTATGGAAAGGGGAACTGTCTTCGTCCTCAAATCAAATTAACTCGTTAGTCTCTCAAACCGATCTCTTAAATTAGGTACTTGACCAATTAAATCAACTTGAAGATGATGAGACTCAAGTTTTAAGGCCGTTCCATCCATGGTCGTTGCCGATTCTGGCGTTTTTGATGCCGGAAGTTGGTTGGAGTGAGGTTGAGGGAGGAACAATGGAGTTTCAACCGCTTGGGGAAGAAGAACCATTGATATATAGGAAGTAGTCAAGGGAAGAATCCCTGGCTTCGATCTCGTATTGATGAAGGCTGGAAGAAACACCTTTTGTATCGATCGAGAATGGGGAACTTGTATCGATCTTGATCCGATGGATGGAGGGAGGAGCTTCGTATCGGTCTGGAATAGTGGAAGTTCGTATCGATCTTGAGCGACCAATACGAAGCCTTGGCCATATGATCGATACGAAGTCGAGGGCCTGGTTAACGATACAAAGTTCTTGGTTGGCGATTGATACGAAGTTGAGGGTCTTAGATCGATATGAAACCTAATTTTTCCCGATCGATAAGAAACCAGACTTCTTTGGAACAATCCATGTAACGACCCAATTTTTCCTCCCGAAAATCGACATCAATATGTCCACTGTATCAGATGCCAACAATCGAATGCCATAAAACCGAATAATTAGGGTTATAGAAGAAAGAGGTAGAAGAAGAAATAGGAAAAAATATCAGAATCCCACAATCGCAGTGGAACAATATATAATAGATAAACGACTGATCTTTAAACAAAAGAACTATATCTGTTTATACATTACATCATCAGAGTACAAATAAACAACACAATTTAGGACAATTACAATATCATGTCCTTCCAAAGCTGAATATACAGCTTACACTGCATAGTGGAAATATAAATCTACAAAAATATGCCTCGTCATCTAGCTCGTCTCCTGAGCTCCACAGAAGTCCATCCCAAAATCTGTACTCTATAATACTCGGTCTGACCTGAGCATTATAGTTAAATAACACCCGAGTCAGTCTGGAAAAATAACATGAGAAAAAACACTCAATTGAATTATTATCAAAATCCTTTGAAATCAAAGGTATCTCGTAAGGCCACGCCACAAATAAACATGTCGGATTTTTACCTTACGATAACCAAAACATCTCTTATAAAATCCTCTAATAGTATAGTAGTGTCAATATACATATACTTATTCAAATAGCCGAAATTGTTACATTATTAAATTCTAACAATACTGGCCAAAAAGTGGGCTCTACAAACAAAACCATAAAGACACATAGGGAGAATGGATTTCCATCAATGGCAGGGCTACTGGGGTATCGCCCGTCACAACACGTTGTCAAGATCACCGTACCGAGGATCCATCCTGATCCCCTACATCACAAGACCAAAGCTATCCCTTATTGGATAGTCCGAATAAGTTCACCCCGTAGTTGGGATGAGCAACCGTCCACACATCCGAATAAAAGGGACCTCTAGAAAGAGATGACCTTACTCTAATTGGTTGCGAGCCACTAAGCCTTGTGTGCACCTCCCCTGTTTTAGCCATTTCCGATTGATGAGGCTTGAGGCTATGCGTTACCTTTTTAGCACACATGCACTTAGAATGCTCATCATCCTCCTGATGATGTTCTGAAAGCATTCGTCCATACAAATTCCGTTCCGGGTCTGAATGGAACCGAAGGCACTACTCTACTACATACATTTTGGAATCACCCTCAAGATTAGTAGAGACTAGCCCTTGGACTTTACTGCTCCATCTTCGACTCCAAACTCTTGTCTTCCTCACGAAAACGTTCAAACCTGATCGAAGTGGTTTTCGAAAAATTAATCCTGATCCCAGCTCCAAGCTCTTGTCTTCCTCATGAAAACGTTCAAACCACATCGAAGTGGTTTTTCGGAAATTAATCTTGATCCCGGTCCCTTCAAAATGATCAGCACATTAGCCAATATTGATAGTAGGTTATTTAACTATCAAAAAACATCCACAAACAAAAATTTAAATAATTTTTTCCAAATAATTTATTTCAAAATATCTTCGCAAGCTATTTTTCCACACTTTAACTTTTTTGAAAATAGTTTTCAAATCTCTTTTCTCTTTCGGAATAAATTTCCCAAATATTGTTTATTTCCACTAAAAATCAGAAAGTCAAATACTTTAGATTTTAAAATAATTTAAAACACTTTATTCTGAAAATATACTTTTAAAACATTTAGATTAAAACTACTTAAACACTTTATTCAAAAATGTATACTTTAAAATACTTTAACATAAGAACTATTTTAAATACTTTATTTAAAATGCTATTTATGAATTTTATAGTAATTTCTCATGTAAAACTTTGAGCCAAAACAAATCTTAAAATAAAAGTTATGAAATTCTATACAACTTTTCCAAATAAAAACTTAAGCCAACTATCTTTAAGATAAAACTACTTCATATAACATATATATTAGTAATTATCTTTTTAAATCATAATACCAATTAAACCTTTAAAAATAATTACTACAATAACTAATTTAATAAATATTTATCTTAAAATTCTAAACAGCTTAAATAATAATTTCTCAAATAACTTTCTTTTAAAACAACTTTAAAATCTTTAACTTATACTTAAAAATTTGCTTTGAGAACGTGCTTGGCATTTCAAGGGAATACACTTTCCGTTTCACCTTTTAAAAATAAACTACTATTTATTTTTTAAAACAGTTACCCATTCCTTATAAATTCCCAGCATAAATTTACTTCTAAATATCCACTGATATCTTGTTTCACTTTATAAACCCAGTTTATAAATTTCATAGTGTCATCTTCCTTTTAAAACACAGATTTAAACACTTAATCAACTTCCAAATTTATTTTCAAAATTAACTCCATTTTAAAATAAATTTCTTTACTTACTCAATTTATTTCAAAACTAATTAATTTCATATTTAACTTCCTTGTTATGATTTAAAATCTTATTTAAAATGAAAATACCAATTTCATACTTTTCCAAATTTCTTCTTTATCTTTTCCAAATAAATTTAAACCTTAAATTTGAAATAAATCCTTTATTCCTTTAAACAGTATCACTTAAGTTTAAGAATTCATATATTCCCATTTATTCAAAAATCTCTTTTACCGTACTTGGAAATTTATTTATTTGAATTTAAAAATCAACTTTTATCCTTATCCAATTCATTCTTCAATTTATTCAATTTCTCTATAATTAATTTACTTAACAATTTATCTTTTATTTTCCTTCAAAAATCTCATCTATATATCTTTGATAACTCAGTACACCCAAAAGATATTCAATCAAACCATAGCATCCAATATTTTCAAATACCAATATAAGTTATCACAGATTATCAAATAAACCATACCACAGAATATTAAACAATCTATTTAATTTTAAGGAATCCAGTTGGATGCCTCCAACCTGTTTCCCTACATCCACAGATGTTAGCATAATATAAAAATACCAATCCCACTTCAAGGTGGGATATCGCGGTATATGGGGTCATCCGCTATTATGCGGGGCGCATAGGGCCTCATCCGCTATATAATGCGGGAAATCAATCACTCCAATATATACTATATATACTACTATATATAAATACTATCACATCCTGACAGATAACAATCATCAATGCAATCAAACAACCAATAATTTTAAATTTAACTATTAAATTTAAAAGGTAATCCATATGAGTGAGATTAACTCGCCTTTGATTTTAACTTGCAATCCACTTCTAATCCGGCTTGATTCTCGACTTTAGACCTTTCATAAACATTATATTGTTTATAAATATTTGAGATAATCAAACAATTTATTACCATTTAACAAATTTAATTTACTAAAAGTTTAATTTAATTGAGACTAAAAAATTCCCTTTTAAAAATCCTTTAGTGACTATAATAAATCAAATAAGTTAATTTAACTAATTAATCACCAAATCCATTGTTTAAAATAAACTAGTAAATTAAAAATGTGTATAGTTATTTCTTTTTTTATTTTCCCTTGAAACTACATATACTAAAAATAACTATATACATTTAAAAAATCTGACTTTTATATTAACCTTATAACAAATTTATAAATTCTATTTCTTTCAAACTTTTCAATATAAACTAATTTCTGTTTCCATATATGAATTAAAATTGGTGTGCACACATATATTTGTAAAAAAAAAGGGTTAATTTAAATCTTACTGTAAGTACTTTTTTTCAACAATCTAATCTGTAAATACATGCATGTTGTTCAAACTAGAAATAAATAAAAAACGAATACCTTTGCTCTCGAATCGATCCCTAAATCGCGTCTCGTCGATCGCCTGACCTCACTTCCATCAGCGACCCTCCAAGCGCCACCTCGATCGACAAAATCGCATGCAGCCGCATCTCACGCATCCAATTCGCGAATCCAGAACCACCCAAACCCTAGCTGCGCCTGCCACACCCATCGACTAGGCCCCTTGTGCACGCGTACAAAACGCTTACCCATCCAATCACCATCGCTTCGAATGCCAGCTCAGGTCCGGTCGACACTTCCACGAAGAGCATCATTCCTCCTTCCATCTTAGATTGGAAACCTTCGAGTTCAATTTCCGTTTAAAATTGGATAGGGGAATTGTCTGATTATTTATATTTGGAATTGAAAGAGAATTTAGGGATTGGGTTTTAACAGTGTAAATGGAGAAATAGGGTAGACGAAATTTTAAGTTCGACCATAGATTTCTCTTGAAGCTCTGTGTTTCTAATTTGAACGAAAATGGTTTCGTTTGTTTTTTCCTTATTTTTTGAACGAGATATTCATCAATTTTTTTAGAGCATGCATGTTTGACCGGTGAACACGTGTTGAAATTTCTTCTACGTTTTTGTGCATGCAACAGTGTAGCAAAGCAATTATGTTATATATATATTGAATTTAAATTCAAATTTAGTTCGTCTTGAATTCCCAACTTAAAATCTCAACCTCCTATCGAGGAATGCCACTAGGCGTTTATAATGTTATCCGCTTATTCCGAACGCAATGGAAAAGATTCCGAGTGTTAATTCGATCGTATGGGGAAGATAGCTTTTCGGACCAGTTATTTATTAAATTTTCGATATAGATTTTAACGCGTTTATCTACCGTATGGCCAAACGATCACTCCAAACACTACGAAAATTGAAACCCGATACCAATACAATGTTACGAATCCAATGGAACTGGTTTTGTAGAAATCCGAGACTATGCCTTGGAAGGCTATTTTTAAATATCAAATTTAAATAGTATATTTCAAAACTAAAAAAAAACACTTCCAAATTCAATTCTAAAGCTTTCATTACCTTCAATAATTTAACCAACTTTCAAAAATTAAATTCAAAAATTTAATTGTAAAATAAATAGTGATATTTGAAATTCAAGTTAAACTAACTTTCAAATATTTAAAATCAATTAAATATTTCAATTCCATATATCCAAAAATTACGGGTCGTCACATTCCTCCCCTTTTAAAAGAATTTCGTCCCCGAAATTACTAGTTGTGAAGAATGGTCCAATATCCGTTTACTAACTTTCCAAAACCAAATAGTTCTTAACAATTTTCCAAAACAATTTTTCATTTAAGACACATTACCACTCTACTAACTTTCCCATCCCATCCATAGGTTTCAAACAATATTATTTACTTCACAATTAAAATTTAAATTTAAATCCAAATTTTAAATTATCCAAATTTCTCAAAAATTTTCTAACTCCTTAAATTTTAAAAAAAATTTGCCAGCGTCTCCTTTGCGCGGCTAGTCAATACAACTACAAAAAGCCTCTACGAGCCCCCAGATTTGGCCAAATGGCTAGACCAAAAAATCATTAAATTTCATACAGAAATTTAAATACATACCTTTTTGTTGGACAATTCAAATTTATCTTCGAAAATCAAAACTTCCATTTATCTTTTGCCTTTAGATACCTGTATATCCTACTTAGCAATAATGTCCAATTACAGATTTCAAAATCATTTTATTCACTTCTTTTTACGAAATTTCAATATCTATTCTACTTAAGTCGTACGATGCATGCATATCATCCATACGCAATATCAAATCTGATCGCTCACTCGATCACACAATTTCACTTTCGAACTAGTATCGTCCACCCGACTCTCTAGTGCGGACTCAGATTTGGTTTCTTGGTCAGACACCGTCATTCTCCTTGTATAGTCCTAAACTATAATAGAGAATTCTAAAATCCATCAAAAATCCATATCTAGGGTTCGTCATTGAAAATTGAGTGAAAAATCCCAACTCGGATCGATATCACTATCTCAAAATTCTATAATTGAATCTAGATCAATCCGCTATGCGAATAAAATAATATATGTACATCCTACGTATTTATTTCCAATTTATTATTAGCTATATCAATTCCTCTTTATTCATAATTATTTTTATTTCTATTTACTTGTCCACACTTATTCCATTTCACACTTTACTTATCCTTCATTCAACATTGACTTAGAATATTTTCCAGTACCAAATTTTACTTAAGAATTTACCATTTCTTCTTAAGTTCAATATAAATATTTCATTCACTTCTTATATTCATTTTTACTTCACTACTGAAGTTATATTCGTTTCTATTCACCTTGCCTTTACAATTTCCATTTGAATTCAATTTACCTTTCAATTTTAAATATTGAATTCTGTTCATCTTATCCCAAACCATACTTAAATAATCCTTCTTCAATTAGTTCCACTTACTAATTAATTTTAAATCTAAATGGGTTTTATCTCCAAACCTTAATTATTTTTAATCCATTCGAATAAATTTTACACTTCATTTTACCTAATTTATATCTAGTATCATCCCAATATTCAATTTCATTTCATTTGCTTACCATTTAAATCAACTAGTTTACTTACTAATTTAATTTCTATACTCTGTTTTATTTAGTCCAACTTGAATAATTTCGCATTTTACACAATTCAAATTAAATTCCTATATTCAGTTTCAATCCTTTTTACTTACAAATGCAAATTCGTTCGTCTATCCACAATTTTATTTCCAACTTATAGCTTTTTATTTAAGTAACCATTTCACTTAGTCTCCTTAGACTTTTCATTAAATTCACTTTTACTTAACTATATTTAATTACACTTTGATTCAATTTAAATTTTAAACTTCTATAAGTTTTCCAAATTTAATTACATTTGCTTTCTTTTAATTCACTTCAATCAATTAGCTCACTTTCCAACTTATTTGGGTTTCACATTTACATTTATTTAACACTTTTCAAGTTGAATCTTATTCCAACAAATTTCAAACTTTTTACTTATCAAACTTATTTATATTCCGTAAACATTTTAAATAAGATTTTAGAGTCTTTTAAACAATTACTCCACATTTCAAAATCACTTTAGAAATGGATTATAGCCAAACCAAAATTTTCCTTTGCATCCCAAAATCAAACTCAATTTTGCAATAAATACCAATTCAAAATATTCAGGCATCAATTCCTCCCTTGGAAACTCGAAAATGAACATCAATGATGCTGCAGTCATCACTGAAGTTATTTTACAGCGACCGAAGTGAGTTTAGTGCTTTTATTCTTTCCAAAAACCCTTTCCAAATATTTTTAAATTCCTAATCTCACCATATTTCAAGTCCAATTCAAAAATATTCCGAAATAATACCACTATTTTTCTCCAAAACCTTTGAAAAGCATTTTCAAACCCAAAGGAATTTAAACTTTTCCCAAGATTTCAAATTCCAAATTCTTTCAATTCATATTCAAACATTACTCTAGAATTTTATCTTATTTTAATTATAAATCACACTATATTTCACATTTATAAATTTGTTAAATGAATTTATCTCAAATCTTTAGTTATACCATTACTTCCTTATTACCATAACAACAATGATAATAATTTAATATTATCACTTTCTAGCAACCAAGCAACCATATACTACAATAATTTATGGAAAATTGTTTCTTTTATATACAAAAATAATTTGGGTAAAGTTATTTCATTTACCTTATTTTTAAACAATACCGCATCGGTTTATCTTGTTTAAGAGTTTAGAAACTCCTATCGATGACATGGCGTCCCACATATCGACCAGAATTTATAAACACCCAACCGATAAGTCAACACAATATAAAAACAATATTTATATTCACTAATAAGTACGTGCTCATATCTATTAATACACTGAAAATCATTCTTAGAGTACTATCGATCTATTTTACAAGTAATCCCCACCAGAGCCAAGGTTCTTGCTTAACCTTCAGCTCTGATACCAATCTGTAACGACCCGATTTTTCGACGTCCGACAATCGAATGCCGAAAAATTGAATGCTGGAAAACCGAATCATTAGTGTTATAGAAGAAAGAGGTAGAAGAAGAAACTGAAAATAATATCAGAATCTCACAATCGCAGCGGAACAATGTATAATAGATAAATGACTGATCTTTAAACAAAAGAACTATATCCGTTTATACATTACATCATCATTGTAGAATACAAATCAACAACACAATTTAGGATAGTAATAATATCTTGTCCTTCCAAAGCTGAATATACAGCTTACACAACACAACGGAAATATAAATCTACGAAAATACGCCACGTCATCCAGCTCGTCTCCTGAGCTCCACAGAAGTCCATCCCAAAATCTGTACTCTATAATACTCGATCTAACCCAAGCATTATAGTTAAATAACACCCGAGTCAGTCCGGAAAACCAGCGTGAGAATACACACTCATTTGCATTATTAAAGTTTTCAAAATCCTTTGAAATCAATGGTATCTTGTAAGACCACGCCACAAATAAACATGTCGGGTTTTTACCTTACGATAACCAAAACATTTTGTTATAAAATCCTTTGATATTATAGTAGTGTCAATATACAAATACTTATTCAAATAGCCGAAATTATTACATTATTAAATTCCAGCAATACTAGCTACAAAGTGGGTTCTACAAACAAAACCGTAAAGGCACGTAGGGAGAATGGATTTCCATCAATGGCAGGGCTACTGGGGTACCGCCCGTCATATTATATGGTCTAGATCACCGTATCGAGGATCCACCTTGATCCCCTGCATCACAAGACCAGAGCTGCCCCTTACTGAATAGTCCAAATAAGTTCACCCTACGGTTGGGATCATCAACTGCCCACACAGCCGAATAAAAGGGACCTCTAGATAGGGATGACCTTACCCTAATTGGTTGCCATCCACTTAGCCTTGTGTGCACCTCCCCTGTTTTAGCCATTCCCGTTTGATGAGGCTCGAGGTTATGTGTTACCTTTTTAGCACACATTCACTTAGAATGCTCATCGTCCTCCTAACGATGTTCTGAAAGCATTCGTCCATACAAGTCTGTTTAGGGTCCGAACGGAACCGAAGTCACTACTCCTACTACATCCATTTTGGAATCACCCTAAGGATTAGTTACAACTAGCCCTTGCACTTCACTGCTCCATCTTCGACTCCAAGCTCTTGTCTTCCTCACAAAAACGTTCAAACTGGATCGAAGTGGTTTTTGGGAAAGTAATCCCGATCCCAGTCTCTTCGAAATGATCAGCGCATTGGCCAATATGGATGGCCGGTTATTTAACTATCAAATAACATCCATAAACAATCATCAGATTTAAATAATTATTTCCAAATTATTTATTTCAAAATATCTTCGCAAGCTATTTTTCTACACTTCAACTTTTTGAAAATAGCTTTCAAATCTCATTTCTCTTTCGGAATAAATTTCCTAAATATTTTTTATTTCCATTGAAAATCACCAATTCAAAATACTTTAGATTTTAAAATAATTTAAAACACTTTATTCTAAAAATTTACTTTTAAAACATTTACATTAAAACTACTTAAACACTTTATTCAAAAATATATACTTTAAAATACTATAACATAAAAACTATTTTAAATGCTTTATTTAAAATACTAGTTATGAATTTTATAATAATTCTCATGTAAAACTTTAAGCCAAAATAAATCTTAAAATAAAAGTAATGAAATTCTATACAATTTTTCCAAATAAAAACTTAAGTCAACTATCTTTAAAATAAACTGCTTTATAAAATATGTATATTAGTAATTATCTTTTTAAATCATAATATCAATTAAACCTTTAAAAATAATTACTACTATAACTAATTTAATAAATATTTATCTTTAAAATTCTAAACAACTTAAATAATAATTTCTAAAATAACATTCTTTTAAACCAACTTTAAAACCTTTAACTTATACTTAAAAAAATTTGCTTTGAGAACGTGCATGGCTTTTTAGGGAAATACACTTTCCTTTTCACCTTTTAAAAATAAACCACTATTTATTTTTAAAACCAATTACACATTCCTTACAAATTCCCACCATAAATTTACTTTCAAATATCTATTGATATCTGGTCTCTCTTTTTAAACCCACTTTATAAATTTCATAGTCTCATCTTCCTTTTAAAACATAGTTTCAAACACTTAATCAACTTCTAAATTTATTTTTAGAATTAACTCCATTTTAAAATAAATTTCTTACTTACTCAATTTATTTCAAAACTCATTAATTTCATATTTAACTTCCTTATTATGATTTAAAATCTTATTTAAAATGAAAATACCAATTTCATACTTCTCCAAATTTCTTCTTTATCTTTTCCAAATAAATTTAAACCTTGAATTTAGAATAAATTCCTTATTCTTTAAATAATATCACTTAAGTTTAAAGATTCATTTATTCCCATTTATACAAAAATCTCCTTTACCATACTTGGAAATTTATTTATTGTAATTTAAAAATCAACTTTTATCCTTTTCCAATTCATTCGTTAATTTATCCAAATTCTCTATAATAATTTTACTAAAAAATTTCTCCTCTATTTTCCTTCACAAATCTCATCTATATATCTTTTGATAACTCAGTATACCCAAAAGGTATTCAGTCAAACCAAAGTATCCAATATTTTCAATTACCAATATAATTTATAACAGATTATCAAATAAACCATATCATGGAATATTAAACAATCTACTTAATTTTGACAAATACAGTTGGATCCCTCCAACCTGTTTCCCAGCATCCATAGATGTTAGCACAATATAAAAGTACTAATCCCACTTCAAGGTGGGATCTCGTGGTATATGGGGTCATTATCTATTATGCATGGCGCATAGGGTCTCATCCACTGTATAATGCGGGAAATCAATCACTCCAATATATACTATATATACTACTATATATAAATACTATATCATCTGGACAGATAACAATTATCATGCAATCAAACAACCAATAATTTTTAATTTAACTATTAAATTTAAAAGGTAATCCATATGAGTGAGATTAACTCACCTTTGATTTTTAACTTGCAATCCACTTTCAATCCGGCTTGTTTCTCGACTTTAGACCTTGTACAAACATTAAATTGTTTATACATATTTGAGATAATCAAACAATTTATTACCATTTAACAAATTTAATTTACTAAAAATTTAATTTAATTGAAACAAAAAATTTCCCTTTTAAAAATCTTTTAGTAACTATAATAAATCAAATAAGTTAATTAAACTAATTAATCACCAAATCCATTGTTTAAAATAGACTGGTAAATTAAAAATGTGTATAATTATTTCCTTTAATATTTACCCTTGAAACTACATATACTAAAAATAACTATATACATTTAAAAAATCTAACTTTTATATAAACTCTATAAAAAAATTATGTTTCTTTCAAACTTTTCAATATAAAAAAATTTCTTTTTTCATATATGAATTAAAATAGGTGTATACACATATATTTGTAAAAAAAAACAGGGTTAATTTAAATCTTACTGTAAATACTTTTTTTCAACAATCTAATCTGTAAATACGTGCATGTTATTCAAACTAGAACTATTAAAAAAACGAATACCTCTGCGCTCGAGTCGATCCCTAAATCATGCCTCGTCGACCGCCTGACCCCACTTCCATCAGCGACCCTCCAAGCGCCACCTCGATCGAAAAAATCGCACGTAGACCTATCTCACGCGACCAAGTCACGAATCCAGAACCACCCAAACCCTAGCCATGGCTGCCACACTCGTCGACTCGACCACTTGCGCGTGCGTACGAAAACACTCACCCATCGAATCACCACCGTTTCGAACGACAGCTCAGGTCCGGTCAACACTTCCATGAAGAGAATCATTCCTCCTTCCTTCTTTAGGTGGAAACCTTCGAGTTCAATTTCCGTTTAAAATTAGACTGGGAATTTTCTGATGGTTTAGATTTGAAATTGAAAGAGAATTTAGGGATTGGTTTTAATAGTGTAAATGGAGAAATAAGTTAGATGAAATTTTAAGTTCGGCCATTGATTTGTCTTGAAGCTCTGTGTTTTTAATTTGAACGAAAATGGTTTCGTTTGTTTTTTCTTCCTTTTAAACGAGATATTCACCATTTTTTAGAGGACGCGTGTTTGACTGGTGAACACGTGTTGAAATTTGTTCTACGTGTTTGTGCTTAGAACCGTGTTGCAATGCAATTATGTTATATATATATATATATATATATATTGAATTTAAATTCAAATTTAATTCGTCTTGAATTCGCAAAGTAAAATCTCAACCTCCTATCGAGGCGTGTCGCTAGGTTTTTATAATGTTATACGCCTATTCCGAACACAATGGAAAAAGTTTCGAGTCCTAATTCGATCGTATGGAGAAGATAACTTTTTGGACCATTTATTTATTAAATTTTCGATATAGATTTTGATGCGTTTATCTACCGTACGGCGAAACGATCACTCCAAACACTATAAAAATTGAAATCCAATAACAATACAATATTACGAATCTAATGGAATTGATTTCGCCGAAATCCAAGACCATGCCTCGGAAGGCTATTTTTAAATATCAAATTTAAGCAGTATATTTTAAAACCTAACAAAACACTTTCAAATTCAATTCTAATGCTTTCATTGTCTTCAGTACTAATAATATAAATTTTATAATCTATTGAAATATTTTTAACAAGCTTTTAAATTCTATATTTAATACTTTACCCAACTTTAACCTTAAAAATTTAATTGTCAAATAAATTGTGATATTTGATATTCAAGTTAAACTAACTTCCAAGTATCTAAAATCAATTAAATATTTCAATTTCAAATATCCAGAAATTCCAAGTCGTCATAATCAAAGTTTGAACTTTAATGGATAGGAGACTTTGTATATTCGAACATTTGACTCCGACGAACTTCATCCTTGCATATCTTGACTTAACTCTTTAACTGCATAATTGACTGCCCTTCGAAGCTCATCGATGGAGCTATAATTTAACACACCTTATGTAGTCTAGCATGGTTTGTTTTTAGTAGCCTGAATGGCACAGTTGCGATGGTCAGCGACGACGGTCACTCCGGTTGAATCTCAATGTCTTGTCATTTTAACATTTTTCAGACTTGAAGAAATTTAAAGTATCATGTAGCATTAGACGACAGAACATGATCACTCACTCCACAATCATGGAGGGAACACAGGTTTCTTGCCATCTAATAATGGTTTTTACTAAGTTCAATAGATATGGATCTCGGAAGCCCTGAGCCATAGGATATCCAAAGTCCTCCACTTCTAGAAATGCCAGAGATCGCAGCTGAAGTAATAAGTCCTGCCGCAGATGAACTGTTGGGTGAAACTTTAGTTTTAAATCTGGAGGACTCGATATGCTCCAAAATTTCTGAAGACATGCTAGGCAGGATCTGCATCCGATACGGGCAATCTTTAGAAGATGTTTTGGTACCGAGAACGGAAGACAGAGCCCATAATCCCCCAAAAGGGTATACTGGTTGCAATAGACTTCTGTTCGTTGTGGGGATGCTGCCTCCTTTTAATCAATTTATTTGGGAAGTGCTACTTTTTTTGAGGATCATTTCATCTCAATTATATCCAAGTGGATATGTTCTGCTCAACAACTTATTCATTATCTTCATGGAGAATCTCCTACGACTCCGACTGCCAAAGAAATCAGATATCTTTTCAATATCAAGAGCCATAGGGACAACCCTTCTTTCACTTTTCTGGAGGTAGTTAGAAACTGCAAAGTAGTGGTAGGAGCCTGGAGTAAACTAAGCTACTTCAAACCCGAATGGTTCTTCATTCGGTAACCGAGGTTTGCCAGACGGTGGCTATTTAGATGTAAGTGTTCCAACTTCTTCGTCGATTAATGGAGTAATTTAAGTTGATGTTGAGTCTAATACTTTTCTTCTTTTACAGCTTCGATCCCACGGCCTGAAGGAGAGTGATTCAAAGAGATTGTACGAACTCTCTAATTGGTGTCGGCTAAGCTTAGAGAGATTGATGAAGTTCTCACCGATGAAAACTTAATCGTTTTTGGGCTTATAGAAAAGGTCAAAGCATTAGATTAGCAGGTGTTCTCAAAATGGCTCCGGTGAGGCATGGATGGAGAAGAGCTTCCGGAGTCGTTATCTATGAACAGGACGGTGATGAGAGTGTGCCTGCTGGAGATGAGGCTGCAGCTATGCTTCGTAGAGCCTTCAATCTTCAGATTTGAAAAGAAAAGGCAAG
This sequence comes from Allium cepa, assembly GCA_030765085.1. Lineage (NCBI taxonomy): Eukaryota > Viridiplantae > Streptophyta > Magnoliopsida > Asparagales > Amaryllidaceae > Allium > Allium cepa. Next base: position 418,087,313 of record CM060937.1, on the reverse strand, counting down.
ACTATTGCCTACAAATCCATAAATTGCAAAATTGTCATGATATCTCTGCCTATAACAACTAATACAAGTCTAAGGACTTCTGCTCAACGAATGGAGAGTTCATTGAAAGGATTGACGGATATCCCTATTTCAGATGACTTGTCTTCATATCAGGACCTTGGATTAGAGGGACTTCAAAGTGCTTTAGATATAAGGGAGCCAACTCCTGCGAGCAAGGCTACCACAACCAGTTGGTTTGGGAGTCTGCACATGCACGCACACACTTCATGACACCGCACAACTTCTAATCACATGTTTCTCAATCTCTGGAGATTACTAATTCTGCTTCTCTTTCCATTTTACAGATACAATAGTGAGATAGGGATCTATGCTTGGCAGTCTTCATTTCACACACTGTTCTTCCAGTTCATATTCCGAATCCTATAGGCGTGAATCTAAAAAAGACCATGATCATAGCCACCACTCCATTCAGGAGCATGATCGTTAAGAAAGGGAGAGGGAGAGGTAGCATCAAAGTAGGCACCGTTCCCGGTCTCGATCTCCACCACCTAGAGGTCCCAAAAAACCATCAAGCTTTGGCAGGAAACCTTCTGAGTCTGGGCTCCAAGTAGTGCCTCCCCATACTTCGACATCTAACGATCAACGTCATAGAACAGAGGCAGAAGCTCCCATTGTCACTGCGTCAACTGCCATGGAGCCCACGGGGGAGGGAGCCATTACAATTGCTAGGTTAAAGCAAGACTTTCCAAATATCTGCTTTGATGGCTTCCACTTCCCTCCAAACCTAAAACGAATTCCCAACAATGTAGAAATACTAGTGCTAGATTATGTGCATGATGTCTACAATCAGTACCGAGAGTGGGTGAAGACTGTAGAAAAGGCTTCATCATTCGCTTTTGAGCGGGAAAAAGTAATTGTGAAATTTGAGAAACATCTCGCTCAAAAGGACCACATAATACAACTGCTTAACAATGTGGTCGAATCTTCCGGGAAATTGAAATATAGGCCAATAAGAAAGTTGACAAGGCAATTCAGTCTATAGAAAAGATACGACATCTCATATGGACTTGGTTCAAGAAATGGGCCATAGGAATACCCTTGTCATGGAGGAGAGAAATTCTGCAGTGAAAAAGCTCAATGAGCCAAAGGCAAAACTTGTCGAGGCCATTAAGGAAAAGGATGAGGCCAAAAAATGCACCCAGGAGGCATGTGAACAAATGGTGGCTCAAGCGTGAAAGGGATGCGGAAAATATAAAGGCTCGAAAAGCCGAGGATAGAATTGTGAATGAAACTAAAGTGGTTAAGGCCAAGTTGGAGAATGAATTCGAAGATCTCCTGGTCACATACAATTCCAATGTTTTAAGAAATCGCAATCAAACTGGCTTGGCGAAGATTACCCCTTCCAGTTATACAGAGCTTGTAGCCGCTTGATAGAGGACGAGAAGGTAGCCTGTAACACTTCAACTTTTGACGACTTCGAACTAGAAAATCAAATATTAGTTAGAGATGAGGCTAAAGCTCTTCACGACACCATTGTTGCCCTTCAAATAGAAAAACTTGCTGCTAAATGTTCGGACATTGGAGAAGGGTCCAGAGTTAATTACCATGAAGCAGGTTCTAAAGCGCCCATAACGTCTCAGTCTAAGCCTACACTGTCTATCGATCCTCCGGTTGTCCCGGCGTATAACCTGGATAGGCCACATCTCTCATCCATGACTGATCATGGTCCGGAAGGCATGTCAGTGCAACCGAGGAGCCAAACCAAGGAAGGCATTCTGAACAGTTCTCCCATTCACTCGAACGTAGGAATATTGTCAGAAGACATTACTAATATTTTCTCCTATCTTTATTTAGCCTTAGATTCTGCATCACTTGATCCTCATACAATTTTTGAAATGCATTGTGCGATCGTCATAATATACAAAGAGCTAAGTTCTATCTCAAGATGGGACTTATTTAAATAGGGAGTGACTGTGATCCTGACCAATAACTCGCTAGGTGAAACCCCGAGCTTGGGAAAAAGCGATAATAAAGTAAAGAAAGACTGAAACACTATAATCCTCTAACAAACTCTAGCTCCCATAGTGCGAGCTGGAGTACAAACTATAAAACACGGCCTCGAAGAGGGTGGATTCATCCTCCCATGACGTCGCCCTCATTCAATCCAAGCTTGAAGCGGATGGACCCATCCATCTAAGACTGCGCTTGCCAACTAAGGGTGGATGTGTCTAACCGTCCACAACCCTGATCAACTCCTCGTTCCCGGAGTGCGAAAGAGATCATAATACTTAAGTAGATCTGATTGACTGTCTGTCAAGTGACTCTAGATTCCCAGAGTGCGAACCAGAGCAAAAACCTTAACAGGTGTGATTGGCTACCCATCAAGTCACCTAGTCTCAAGAGTATGGACTGGAGTATAAACACCAAACGGGTGTGACTGACCACCCGTAAAATTAACTTATGTCCCCGGAGCGTGGATATAATTCTAAGTATTAAACAGGTGTGACTATCCGCCAGTAAAATAACTTATGTTCCCAAAGTTCGGATATAATTCTAAGTATTAAACAGGTGTGACTGAGCGCCCGCAAAATAACTTAAGTACCCAGAGCGCTGATATGACTTCAAATATTAAGCAGGTGTGACCGACCATAGACATACAAGTTTAATCCCTAGAGCCTGGATGCGAATAATAACGAATGAGTGAGTGTGATTCAACCACTCAACTTCATATTACTTTAACTTTGTTCCGACTAAGTTAAATTAAAGTTAGTAAAGGCAGAAGGCAACTGTTGACCAATTACTTCAATTTGTCCCCCAATGCTAGAGACATAACTCAAGTACTAACCTCAAGCCGAATCGGCACAACGTAAGGACTCGACTTGACGCTTGATTATTACTCGAAAGTCAAATGTTATCCTACCTTTTGGAAAAGCCGTGATACCATGGATTTGACTAGAAACCAGGGAAATTTTGATCCGAAGAACGGTTATACACAGGTTCACTATGGATACTAGCAAATTTGGTCTGATCCAGATCGAGTTACAACTGACATGATGTGACAAGCGAAGCTATGAAAGCCAACATTCCAAATTTCAGGTCAATCGGAGTTCATCGATCAAAATCAAGAGAGAAGACCTCAGTTCATACCCATCAAAAGCCACCATTCTTTATATCCATTGCAGCCACCCATGTGTTCAATTCGTATCGATCGGCTATCTTTATACATTACATATCGATCAGTCATATATCGATACAAAACCAACACTGTCCATCGATACAAAGTGACATCCTATGCATCGATATGAATTCAAGCATCGATACGGAGAAGGCATAGTCAAGTAAAGGAAATGGTCACTCGACATAAAATGTGGATCTCCTCTAAACCATCGCTCCATGCCATCACTACACACTTGATCGATACGTAGAAGATCGATACGAGCGGTGATTAATACGAAGGTATCGATACGCCAACCTACAATGTGAATCTTGGATCAATCATAACTCAAAATCTACAAGTCCAAATGCTACCAAATTTTCCCAAGAGCTTGCTTACCACTTGAAGAATGTCTCTGATCGATCTTAGCCCAAAAGGAACAAATCATGATTGATACGAATGGAATGGGGATCGATCCCAGTCGATCTCAAATGACCCCTGAATGATCAGGTGGGCCTACCCACATGAGAAAAGGAGTATTCTAAGTTCAAAGGCAGATATTTCTATACCACACCTATAAACAGCACCTCTACGCCTACATAAAAAGCAATTATTTAACTTTCCTATGTCACTACTCTGTCGCACCTCCATTGTAACTTGAGTCTTCAAGTGTTGTACTATTGTAATCAGTTATCAATCGGCAATAAAATAGAAAAACATTCAAAATGAAGGAGGCTACAATGTTGAGTCACTATAATTTCTTTTGTCTTTTCATTTCTGCAAGCTTTTATTCGTTTGATTGTTAGATTGGCCTCATTTCAATTTAATTTCTTCACTTTAATCTCTTCAATCACATCCGAAGAGTGTTGTACCCAGTTTTGGCATAAATGCTTTGGTGCTTTCATTGAGAAAACTCTATTTTTCTCTGATTCATTGGATCTACTGCCATTGTTGGATTGCTAAAATCTAAGGAGGAAATTCAATTCTGTCTTCCTATGGTTCCTTTCATTCTGATATATCTGCTAGCTACTATAGTTTTGTATTAAGAATTTATTGAATAAGTTGATCCACTTGAGAAAGAAAACAAATTTAGAGCATTAAATCAATGTATTTAGTAGATGTTGAAGACAAAGTCATAGTTGGTTGCTCCTAACCAGCTCTATTCTCCACATTAGCAGACAGTATTACCCATCTGCATAATACAAAATCTAATATAATGGTTTCCGTAAAGCAAATTCAATTGTTGTGCTTAATTGATTTTATCGTTGAGTTTGCCTCTTTTGAGGATATATTTTAGTAAAATTAGCTCACGTGAACTAATGAAATATTCATAATGTAACTTCTTCTCATTCAAGAAGAATCATTATTCTTTACCCTTATACTTCATTTATCTTTCTAATCCATTGTTTAAGCTAGATTGACCCATGTATTTTTGTATAATTGGATCAGACCGAGTTATTTCAAGTTAGATACCTGTCATAGGACTTTGCTATGTTACTTCTGCTTTGGATATCTACTTGTCACCTTTTGTGTAGTTTTGTAGTCTCTTCTTAAAACTCTAGTATGTATCTATTGTTTTGACTCAGTGTATATATATTGTGGTCCTAGTACCACTTCTGTTGAATCAAATTGTATTGTATTGGGATGTGTCTGTGTATATGTATATATATCTATGTGACTGTTGTTCTTGATATGTTGTATTTATTGTTGTTGTATTTTGTTCTAATAGATCCATTAGCCACTATAGTTTTGTATTAAGCATTTATTTAATATGTCGATCCACTTGAGAAAGAAAAAAAATTAGAGCACCCAATCGACGTAATTAATAGATGTTTAAGACAAAGCTATGGATGGTCACTCCTAACCAGCCCTATTCTCCGCATTATCAGATAGTAATACTCTTTGTTAATGTGAGTCTCGAGGTGAGGCATCATAGCTTGTCAAATGCTGCAGATCTAGAAGGAATGGATAAGCAAAATCCCATGCAGCTGACTACCGTAGGCCAGACATTAGCTGGAGCTTTAGATCCATAAGGTCCTATGTAATGACGCATAAATTTCAATGATTTAAATTTTTTAATTTGATAAAGTTTTGATAATTTAATATTGAAGGAATGAAAAAATTTGTTAATTAATAAGGAGATAATAACTTAAATGAAAAGTAACAGGATTAACCAAAGTTAAATATTAATTATTTGAATGAAATTACAATAAATGAAATAATGTAAAATGGTATAACTTGGTTATAAGTTGATTTAAGTAACTAATGTAAATGTTAATTAATTAATATAATAACGGATAGTGTGAAGGTATAAATTACATAGGAATGTAATGCATGTATAAGGTAATAAATTAATATAAGAAAAGTTGAATGTGTCGTGTGTACTAATGCACGTGCTAATATAGTACACACGGATCGTGTAATATGGAATATAATATAAATGCGGAAATAGATGATAGTAGCAAAGTAAAATAAAAAATAGAAAAATCACACCAGAGATTTTTATACTGGTTCGGAGCACCGTCCTACGTCTAGTCCCAGACTTCTATCTAGATTTTCACTATTAACTACCTCGCTTCACCTGGAGGAACAGGTTTACAACACCCGAGCAAACGAACGGGATTTCACGCCTCCAATACACTGAGGACTTCAACACTTGCCTCTTACAACACCGAGGACTTAAACAAAGATGAATATAATTGTTTGTTGACGGTATGTGTTCTTGCTAACACAGTTTTGTCACTTGTAGTACAAATTTCCTATAATCTTATCCTCAAAAATATGTGAATGATGTTTTGTGAAGATTAAGGGAAATATATTACTTATTGAATCAAAAGATATTAAATAATTTCAATGATTCAATAAGCAATTAAAATAATTGAGAGCTTTTAGAATGCAGGAGTATTTAGAAAGTAAGATCAGAAATTAGAGTAAAAAATGTATGTAATCATATATGTGAATCAATGATTTAGATGAGTTTATATAGAGAAAAAATGGTTGTAACCCTTTGTGAACAGTAGCCATTAATAGATATGATCATTGATGAAAGGTAAGAGATGCAACCATTGGAGAAAGAAGTGTCTTTTGGAAAAGGTTTCTCTCTGTTTAAAAACGGTCGACAGGTCAAAAATTGGCCAGTAGACAGGATTTTAAATATATAGTCGTTATGTGCATGTGTGCACGTTTATGTGCATTTTACACAGAAACGGTCGACCGCCTAATTTATGACCGGTCGACCGGTCTCTGTTAATTTGCTCAACAAATGTGCAAATGCTTTTTTTTAAATATATATATATCGATTATATTGAGATGCATGATTATTTGAGGATAGATTTTAACAAGTTTATCACTATTACAATATCAAATAATCAACCTATAATCTAGAGTACCATATGTAGCTCTTTTGTGCCTCTTTATAGCCATGATGTCTTTGTTTTGTCGATCGCCTTTATTTCTTTGTCAGAAATCAAAACCTTCATAGAACCTGTGACTCAACATTCTCCCCCTTTTTGATTGATGACAACATATATCTGAAGTTCTGAATCTCCCCCTAAATATGTGATCTGTATTCTTTATATATATATATATATATATATATTTCTACAAATAATTGTTAGCACTTTCTCCCCCTTTGTCGTCGACAAAAAGGAATAATAGATAACGGAATAATATAGGAGTATATCAACCAGAATATTCATGCATACCAAACATACCAGAGTATGTAACATATCCAAACATACCAGAGTATCATACATACCATAATATCATACGAATAAAAGTAACGACACTATTTAGTACAAGTGTCGAATGATGTTTTTAAATTACTAATCCAAAATATAGAGATAGAAAACAGAATCTAGGATGAGTCAGAAGATGTCTCCTCTTGAATATCTTCTTCCTCATCATCATCATCATCTTCCTCTTCATCGTACTCTCTAGATGATTCTCCACGACCATGTCCACTAGTACCAGCAGACTCCTCAGTTGATGACCAGTTGAAAGCAGGAGGAGCAGGACGTTTTCCTGGGTCTTGAGCAGAGATGGATGTGCTACATGAAATAGCATCCCATAAAATACCAAAGAATGACTTGACTTTGTTGAAGCGTCTATCAATTTTTGTGTCCATGCGCTTGAATCTTGATTCAAGCAAGAATTGATTACGCGTAATAGTTTCGATTGATTCTTTTGTGGTGGATTTTGATTTCAACATCTTAACTTCTTCGGAATGAGGTCAAGAGGAAAAAGCTTTTTGTTTTGTTGGACCTCTTTATTGCCATTGTTCAAACGGCATAATCTCAAGGTAAGGAGGAGGAAGCTTCATGCGTTTGATGGTTACGGAATCAATACATTTTGGTTTCGAGGTGGCAGAGTCAGGAGGTCTTACGCCACAAGCTAGCAAAATACGCATGATATATTCATTGAAGAAAAAGTGAGGTCGTGTAGAGTTATTTACCTTGAGAATCTCGTCAAAAAGCATATGAACCCAATTGATTTGGATATCCCCATAAATAGCATAAAGGGCCTTGAAGTTTTCTTTGTATACAGCGTCATAGTTTCCTAGTCTAGGAAACAAGGAAAACATCAAAACGCGATGTAGTAGTCTGGCGGTGGGTCGAAGTCCAATTGATTTTGTGCCATCACTGGTGTCCTCCATGAATTGATGGCTGATGTTATTGCGAGTGAAGACTTCACAGAAATGTGATGAAAACTCATCGCCTTGATTTGGAATACCCAGTATAGAAGCTATTCTATCAAGAGTGATAAAAATTTGTTTGCCACATACGACAGACCAAATGACTCCGTTCGGATTATCAGGTTTATGCTTGTCTAGGTTCATGTTGGCATAGAATAATTTTATCATCAAGTGATTTATTTCCACATTGTTTTCTGAAAAATCGATCAATGGAGTAAGATTTGAATTATTTGCTAACCTACGGATTCCATAAGATGTGAAATCATCAAACTTGATGAAAGAGCCCAGATGAAACTTGTAGTTAGTCATTTGATTCCATCTTGTGATAGCTACCGGATTTTCGAGCCACTTCTTAGCGGAGATATTGAGTGATGAAGTTCCGGAGGATGATCCTTTCTTGGTTTCTTTTGCGGAGGAGCCATTGTTAGAAGATTTGGAGATTTGGAAATTGAAATTGAGAAAATAGGGTTTTTGGAGTTTGGGGAAAAATAACCGGTTGAGACAAATGAGAAGGAGGATGGAAAAAATGACGCAAAGGATATATATAAAAACTGAACATACGTTCAACCGGTCGACCGCTTGAATATGGCCGGTCGACCGTTTTCAACCAGAGAGCAAACGGTCGACCGGTTCAAATATAGGTGGTCGACCGGTTATATTGCCTAATGAAAAATAGTTTGTTTTTGCAAGTTTTGAGAATATATCAAGTTATATAATTCATATTTCACTCTTATTATAAAATATAAACGTTATTACAAGAGTGATAGTGAGAAAACGATACAACAAGTATATATATAAAATTAATGAGGAGGGGAAGATTCGTCATCAGAATTTTCTTTATTATCTTCAATACGTTGTGTCCATGGACTTCAATTTTTCTAAGCACCTTCATTCCTGTTATAATTCTGATCCCAAGAGTTAGGACTCCTAGATGTTGACGGCCTAGACGGCATTGGTTCATGCACATCATGCTTGTTTGAGCCACAAAAGAATGATGTCATTTTTTCTAAAACAGATAAACGTGCCGATGTCCGTTGTTGCTCATGATAAAGCTGGCTTTGCCCATAATGGAGCTGTCTTTGAAGATCTATTTGATGTTTCTGATAGTGGTGAATCTCGTCGATCTGAGCTTTGGTACGAGGAGAACAAAACAGCGCCTTCTTAACTTGTTTTGAGGTTGGTGTACTTCCAGGAGTACGAAGGCATTGGTGATGATACTTTGGTTTTTGTTTTGGTGTTTCAGAAGAATAATACTCCTCTGGCTCAGAATTTGTAACGGAAATGTGTGATTTGTGAGCACACTTATCACAAATTTGAGCCATAGAGAATAATGTATAGAGCCTTATGCTTAGAAAAAGAAAGATGAAATAAAGAAAGAAAATTTGACAAGCTTATAAAGAAGTTCCATGTATATAAGCCTGTGGATGAGAGTGAATAAAGAATTTTGACCATGAAAGCAAGCAGATGCTCTTATTGAAAGAAATAAATAGTCTCCTTTTGATAACAGGAATTAAAAAAAAATATAGTTCAAGTATAAAAGAAAAACAATCATTAGAAATTACTAGTCAAGATCTTTTCTTGAAATTAAACCAAGCTCTCTTCGTAATCTAATAAAAATAGATTCGAGCAGAGGCTTAGTAAAAATGTCCGCTATTTGATTATCAGTTTGGACATATTCAAGACATATATATCCTTTTTCAATAATATCTCTAAGGAAATGATGACGGATATCAATGTGTTTGGTTCTAGAATGATTCACTGGATTCTTAGAGAGATTTATAGCACTTGTGTTATCACAGTATATAATCGAATTTGATAAATGAATATCAAAATCTTGAAGTGTTTGTTGCATGTATAGTACTTGAGTACAAGCGAGAGCCGCTGATATATATTCAGCTTCACATGTTGATAGTGAAACACAATTCTTTTTCTTACTAAACCAAGAGACAAGTGATTTTCCAATAAAATGGCACGTACCACTTGTACTTTTTCTATCCGTTCGCGATCCGCCAAAATCAGCATCACTATATGATACTAATTCAAATGGACATTTTTTTGGATAAAAAAGACTGAAATCTTTGGTATTATTAAGATAACGAATTATGCGTTTCACTGCTCGTAGATGTGATTCCTTTGGATCTGCTTGAAAGCGTGCACATAGACAAACACTCATCAATATATCTGGACGACTTGCTGTAAGATAAAGAAGAGAACCAATCATGCTTCGATATAATTTCTGGTCAACGCTCTTACCATTTTCATCTTTTTCAAGATGTGTAGTTGTACTCATAGGAGTTGGTTTACCAGATGTATTTTCTAATCCGAAGCATTTGATAAGATTTCCACATTATTTTTCTTAATTGATAAAAATACCGTTTGAAAGTTGCTTGATTTGAAGTCCAAGAAAATAAGATAGTTCTCCCATATGATACATTTCGAATTCTTTGGTCATAATACTTGCAAATTCCTTGCAGAGTTTATCGTTTGTTGAACCAAAGATGATATCGTCTACATATATCTGGATAACTAGAATATCTTTTTGAGAATGTTTGATAAACAAAGTTTGATCAACTTTGCCTATTTGAAATCCTGAGTTAATAAGATAGCTACGTAGTCGTTCATACCAAGCACGAGGTGCTTGTTTTAAACCATACAGAGCTTTCTTAAGTTTGAACACGTGGTCAGGATATTTTTCATGTACGAACAAAGGAGGTTGTTCGACATAGACATTCTCTTTGATAAATCCATTGAGAAAAGCACTTTTGACATCCATCTGATAAAGTTTGAAATTATGATGACAAGCAAAAGATAATAGGATTCTAATAGCTTCTAGTCGAGCAACTGGTGCAAAAGTTTCTTCATAATCGATACCTTCTTCCTGATTATACCCTTGTGCTACTAATCTTGCTTTATTTTTGGTGATATTTCCTTGTTCGTCAGCCTTATTTTTATAGACCCATTTAGTACCAATAACTGACTGATCAGTTGGTCTTGGAACAAGTTCCCAAACGTCATTGCGCTCGAACTGATTTAGTTCTTCCTGCATGGCAATGATCCAGTAATTGTCTGTAGCAGCTTCTTTTGGATTCTTAGGTTCGATATTTGAGAGAAAAGCGACATGACCCATTTGATTGAGTTGACTCCTTGTTCTGACATGTGATGTTACCTCACTGGTTATATTTTGGGCCGGATGGTCTCTTAATATCCTTGGTGGTGATTGTAACTCACATATTTGAGGAATATTCTCAATAATTATTTCCGAGTCAGAATCAATATTCATGACAGTTGGATTGTCAGCGACTATAGATTCGTCATTATCTGATATAGTGTGAGGATGCTGATAGAATTCATCAAAAGAGACATGAAGTGATTCTTCAATAGTTTTGGTTCGTTTATTAAATATACGATAGGCCTTACTTCGTTCCGAATAACCGACAAATATTCCTTCATCAGCTTTTGGATCGAATTTGCCAAGCTGGTCTTTCGTATTTAAGATAAAACACTTGGAACCAAAAACTTTGAAGTATGAGATTTTAGGCTTTCTTTTGTTAAATAATTCATAAGGAGTATTCTTGGTAAGAGGTCTTATGGACACACGATTTAAAACATAACGGGAGGTTGCGACGGCTTCTGCCCAGAAATGTTTTGGTAAGGTGGTTCCATTCAATAATGTTCTTGCACATTCTTGTAAAGTTCGGTTCTTCCGTTCTACAACTCCGTTCTGTTGTGGAGTTCTGGAAAACGAAAAATTATGATATATACCTTTCTTTGTACAAAAATGTTCAAATTCATTATTTTCAAATTCTCTGCCATGATCACTTCTTATATTCTTAACTTTAATCCCTTTTGATTTTTGAATTCTTTTGACGAAAGATTTGAAATGATCGAAAGTGTCACTTTTATTTTTTAAGAAAATTGTCCATGTGTAACGAGAGAAATCATCAACAATTACAAGCACATATCGACAGTGATTTATTGACTGCACCCTAGTAGGTCCAAATAAATCCATGTGTAGTAACTCAAGTGGTTGTAATGTTGATATGACTTTCTTGGATTTAAAAGATGATTTGGTCAATTTTCCTAATTGACATGCATCACAAATGTTGTTAACTTTAAAACTCATTTTGGGTAGTCCTCTAACTAGATTGTTTTTGGCTAGCTTGTCAATAGTTCTGAAGTTTATATGACAGAAGCGTTTGTGCCATAGCCATGGATCATTATCATTAGCCACAAGACACATATCTGAATTATGATTAAAATTCATATTCAGAATATATATATTTCTGTCTCTATAACCTTCGAAAACTAAATTATGGTCTTTATCTAAAATACTACACTTATTATTCGAAAAGGAAATTATAAAACCCTTGTCACATAACTGACTAATACTAAGTAAATTGTGTTTTAAATTTCTAACTAGCATGACATTAGTAATAAGAGGTAAGTTAGATGTACCGCAATTGCTCACATCGCCTTTGCCGATGATATAGCCTTTTGAATTATCTCCAAAAGTGACTGAGCCACCATCTGAGTATGTAATATTTGTCAATAAGCTCTTGTCTCCAGTCATATGCTTCGAGCAACCACTGTCCAATATCCACTTTCCTCTTTTCTTAAGTGGGACCTGCAAAAAATAAAGTCCATGGTACCCACTTTTTATGGGGTCCTAAGAGTTAGGTCTTAGCAGTCCAAACCCATACGGGTCTGGTATCCCCTTTATATACATAATTAATATTAAGATGTACCGTATTCATAAAATTCTGAATATATTTGTTCCTAATCAAATTGTTATTTGTTTTAGGAACCCATATTTTAATAGTTTTGACATTTTTCTTTTGAAATTTCACAACTGGTTTTGGTTTGGAATATAATAAACTAAGATTTTTCTTAGCTTCAGTTTTTTGTACTTTCTTCCTCCTTTTATTTCCAAGATGTTTCTTGGTTTCTTGTTAATTATATCCCAAACCTTGTTTATCCGAAATAGATTGTGAACTTTCAATGATTTTTGTCAAATTTTCTCGACCTTTGTTAAAGTTAGAAACATTTTGAGTAATGTTATCTAACTTAGTTTGTAAACTAGCCTTTTCTAGGTCCAAAATTTTTACTTTTGCCTCAAGCTCATGATTTTTAGTAGTGAGAGCATCATTTTTCTCTTTTTGAGTTTCAATTTCTTGACTCAAAAGAACTAGTTGAGAGTCAACATTAGGTGATGATTCTTGAAAATTTTCAAGTTCTTCTTCTAATATTTTCTTCTCGTCTTTTAACATATCTCGTTCAAATTCTGCTCTACTCAAATCTGCTTTGGTTTCTTTTAGCTGTCGTTTTATGTCTTTATATTTGACTATCAATTCAGCATTAATATCAAGCATTTCATCGAATGTAGGAATTTGTACCTCATCTTCTGCTGCCATGAAACATACATTAGCTTGTTCATTCTCCGAATCACTTTCACTTTCTGATGAAGATGAGTCTGAATCATCCCATGTTACTGAGAAGGCTCGTTTCTTTGACTTGTTCTTCTTATATTGGAATTTGTCATTTTCTGACTTCTTCTTTTGTTCTGGACAATCCTTCTGCATGTGCCCCCTTTTGTGGCAATTGAAACATTCTATAGAGGATGATGTTGGTTTATTCGATCCAGATTTCTTTCTGTTATAACGATTGGCTTTTCGCTGTTTTAGAAATTTTTTGAAACCTTTTGCTATGAATGCCAGATCTTCGTCTTCAGACTCTGATTCATTTTCGTCTTTTTCAGCATGGAATGCCACGTTCTTTTTTTCTTCTTTTTGTTTCTTTCTAGTCTGCAAGTTAGCTTCATAGGACATTAGATTTCCTATCAATTCATCTGGCTTCATGACGGAAAGGTCATGGTGGATACTGGACTGTTGAAACAACATCAAAATCAGAATACTTTTGTCCTAAGCCAATAAGTGCATGGTGGATAGTTTGAAACCGTGAATACATACCATTGATCGTCTCATTTGGTTTCATTTTGAAATTTTGAAATTGACTTTTCAGCATGGCAATTTTGGCTTGTTTAACCTTGTTAGTACCTTCATGCGTGATTTTTAGCGTTTTCCAAATTTGATATGCAGTAGTATAGATACTAACACGGTTATAATCATTTTGGTCTAATGCACAAAACAACATATTTATTGCTCTTGCATTTACGGCTGCTGCCGTTTTCTCAGCCGCAGTCCATTCTGAATAATCAGTTGTTGGATTTACTATTTCTTTTTGAGTTGCATTCCAAGCATCATAACTATTTGATTGCATAAAGAATGACATACGTGTTTCCCAATAACTATAGTTAAGACCATTGAAAAATGGAGGTCTTTGTGTCGATTGACCTTCCATGTAAGTGGTGTTTTGAGTGCTATTACTTGCGTTATTTGCCATATTACAAGAATATATCAAATAACTGTGTTACGGTTATATAATGACCTGGCTCTGATACCAAATGAATGTGTGGTGTGTACTAATGCACGTGCTAATATAGTACACACGGATCGTGTAATATGGAATATAATATAAATGCGGAAATAAATGATAGTAGCAAAGTAAAATAAAAAAATCACACCAGAGATTTTTATACTGGTTCGGAGCACCGTCCTACGTCCAGTCCCAGACTTCTATCTGGATTTTCACTATTAACTACCTCGCTTCACACGGAGGAACAGGTTTACAACACCCGAGCAAACGAATGGGATTTCACTCCTCTAATACACTGAGGACTTCAACACTTGCCTCTTACAACACCGAGGACTTCAGTAAAGATGAATATAATTGTTTGTTGATGGTATGTGTTCTTGCTAACACAGTTTTGTCACTTGTAGTGCAAATTTCCTATAGTCTTATCCTCAAAAATATGTGAACGATGTTTTGTGAAGATTAAGGGAAATATATTACTTATTGAATCAAAAGTTATTAAATAATTTCAATGATTCAATAAGCAATTAAAATAATTGAGAGCTTTTAGAATGCAGGAGTATTTAGAAAGTAAGATCAGAAATTAGAGTAAAAAATGTATGTAATCATATATGTGAATCAATGATTTAGATGAGTTTATATAGAGAAAAAATGGTTGTAACTCTTTGTGAACAGTAGCCATTAATAGATATGATCATTGATGAAAGGTAAGAGATGCAACCATTGGAGAAAGAAGTGTCTTTTGGAAAAGGTTTCTCTCTGTTTAAAAACGGTCGACAGGTCAAAAATTGGCCAGTAGACAGGATTTCAAATATATAGTCGTTATGTGCATGTGTGCACGTTTATGTGCATTTTACATAGAAACGGTCGACCGCCTAATTTATGACCGGTCGACCGGTCTCTGTTAATTTGCTCAACAAATGTGCAAATGCTTTTTTTTAAACATATATATATCGATTATATTGAGATGCATGATTATTTGAGGATAGATTTTAACAAGTTTATCACTATTACAATATCGAATAATCAACCTATAATCTAGAGTACCATATGTAGCTCTTTTGTGCCTCTTTATAGCCATGATGTCTTTGTTTTGTCGATCGCCTTTATTTCTTTGTCAGAAATCAAAACCTTCATAGAACCTGTGACTCAACAAAAGTAAATGTAAAGATTTGATTAAATCAATGAATTAATAATGAATAAATTGTGAGGGAATAAAATCAATGTTGTATATGGAATTATAACCTGGGATGATAGGTAACAACCTTATAAATGCAATTAAAAGCAAATAGGTGACAATTAACATAGGTTGTTTATTTATTTAATGTGTCAAATAAATTTTGGTAATCGATTACAATAAATCTTAATTTAACGTTTGGTTAATGTAAATTAAAGTAACAATTAATGTAATAAAGGATGGAACCAAGGTAAATTAGTTAATTGTATTTAAAAACTTAATTTATGGGTGAAATTGACAAATTCCAATATGATTGAATTATAGTAGTTATTACACAAGTAGTGGAAATAAAATAGTTAATACGAATAACGGTGAAATTGAAAGTATTAGTGTAGTGAAACGTAAACAAATGTTAAATATGTATAGGATAATGATTGTTGAATAATAAGAATGGGAATCAGGATTTATTTTTTTGAATGTAAAATTTAGGTAATTGGGTTTATTGCAATTAATTGAAATTAAATATTTAAATATTACGTGAATGTGAATTAAGATGAATTTGGAATGTTAGTGTAGTAGATATAAACCTATGTTGACATCACCTTTAAAATGGTAAGTTATAATTGATTGAAAATATGAATATTTTTGGTAATAAATTGAATATAAGAAAACAAAGGCAAAGAGTGAAATAATCAATGAAGTAATAATAATAAATAGTAATTAAATCAAAATTTGTAAGTTGGGAATAATGTAGATGTTATACTTAGCTACTAATTGAATATAAGGAAACAAGTGTACATATTGAACTAATTGGTGAATTAGTGTAAAATTTATGAAATAGGATGAGAACAATGTATGTAATCAATTTCAACACTTGTCTATTAGTGATAACTTACAAGTGTAACTTTTGTAGCAATTGAGATTAAAGGTTATGCAATTTGAAATAAAGATAAATATGAGGAAATTTATGGAGAGTTTTGAATCTAATGTTTAATCCATCCATAATATGACTATTGGTTGATTTAAAGTATAGAAAGCAAGATTTATTAATTTAATTGAAGTATAAAATTCAATAAGTGAATTTATTGCAAAATAAAATGGAATTAAACGTTTAAATATTACATTATTGAAATAAAAATGAAATTTGAGGATAACAGTGTAACAAATCAGGAACCAATGTTAGTGGCATCCTTATTTTGGTAAAAGATGTGAATAAGAAGGTTTAAAAATTTAATAAATGGGTTTTGGGAATTTAATTTACAATTTCTAAATATAATGAAATGGGAAAATTTGCACTGCAATTGATAGATTTATCAACTTTAATTTACATCTAAACTTGTTTAAATTTTGTAAATGATTAAGAAAATTTAAAGGGGTGAAATTTGTCAATCCTGGAATTGAAAGTTAAGATTTGATTTAATTAATTAATTTATAAATTTATTTTATTAATGGAAAAATAGCCATTTTGTCCACTGACTCGGATTTCGACGAAACTAGTTTCATCGGATCCACATCGGTGAATTATTGTAGGATTTCAATTTTCGTAGCGATCGGACTTGTCGTTTGATCGTATGAGCTTGAAACGCCTTGAAATCGATAAATTGAAATCAATTTGAAAAATATGGATTTTAGCATAATTTCTTCATACCATGTAATTTGAACCTGAAACGTTTTCCATTGCGTTTAAAATATTTAAAAACATTTATTTTGATATATGGATTGACCCAATTTCGTTCCGGAGTCAGAACGGGCTTTTCGGGCCATTCATCGTTCAGCGCGTTTATAAATCGGGTCCATCTATTCTATTTTCAACTTTGTCTATAAATACCCAGTTATAAACCCTAGCCTACTCCTATTCCTCATTTGTATGTACGTACATTTAAACTATCTCTCCTCCTCAATTTCAGACAAACACCTAATATCAATTGCAATTCAAAAATCAGTGAAATTTCAAACTCCACAATATATGCCAAATTTTATATCAATTCGAAGCTCTCGAAGAGCGTAACTCAGATCTACAATTTTTTCGAACTGGATCTCTGTTCATCCAGAAATTGAAGGACTATTTTCGGCCATATATTGCGTCGAAATCAACTGCGGCTGATCGACAAATCGAAGGCAAGGTCGGGTAGAGGGAACCGAGGGGAGCTCATCGGCATTGTTCGTTCGTCGAATCAACGGTCAGATCTTCATGGATAATTCGATTAGGGTTTAATCTACATGCGGCAGCTGCGTCATTTTTGAGGTAATCGGTGATTGGAAGCAAGGTTGTGGAGGCTAAGGCAAGGTGCGGCGCTCTCCTGTAGCGCGGCGGTCCTGGCGAGTGCGGTTTCGACGGCGGGTTGCGTCGATCTGTGGCGATGCAGGTTGATGCATTTAAGAAGAAGGAGTGAGCTGTTTCGTTTGTGTTTTGCTTATTGCTTGACGTGGCATGTGACGTGTCCTCATATTTTATTTCATCTTATTATTTTAATTTTTTTTTCAAATCTTCTAATTCGTATAACTTCCACATACTATATCCGTTTTACGCGCGATTTCTTTTGTTAGGATCGTATCTGAATTTCGGACATTTTGGCGTTGGTTTGGATAGATTTGGAGACTGTCCAATTTTTGGGTTTAAATTGCATTTAAATTCAATTTAAATTCAAAGGTTAGTGTTTTAACCCACTCACAACTTCTAAAATTTCTTATGTTTGTTAAATTTATTTATGATGTGATTCGAAATTTATTTATAGCTGCTTGGCATATATTTAATCATCATCTCAGTTAAATTGCAATCATTTAAATTAATTTTGAATCAAATTTATTTATTGCATATAAACTGCCAGTTAAATTTTCATTTAATTTATTATTGAATATAAACTGCTAGTTGATACCTGTTGTTTATTATCCGTTATATATTGATGCTATTGATTGAATTGGATGATGATTGGGATTAATGGTTGATGATTGTTTTTGGATGAATGGATGTTGTATTTTATATCGTTATAAACTGCAAATTGTTATGCGCTTTATTTCATTCGGGATTGTGGTTTGAAATGATATATAACCGTATTTTTATTTTAAATTACGGACTGAAATAATAAATATCTCTATCACCTGACCATAGGGTAGAAATTATTTACAAACACCGTGGTCTATATATAAAAATATTTTGAAATGGTTTTCTATAGCTTTGTAAAGAAATATAAGGTTTTGTGAGATGGTGATTTGGATATTTTATAAATGTTATTTTATACATAGTTAAATTTTGGTTTTAAGCTATGTATATAATTTGTTTAAAGTATGAAAGAAGTTTAATAATTAAGTTTGATTTTATTAAAATATAATATGGATAAGTATTTACTTAAATTATATTCTAATATAGATTTTATATTGATTTTATAAATCAAGGTTGAGAAGATAGTTTTAAAATTTATTTGAGATTTTATTTAATTAAGAGTTATATGTAATAAGAATTCATTTGGAATTTATTGGAATTGAGATTTTAAAGGAATATGGTTTTATAACTTAATTCGGGTTTAAGGTGATTTAAGTGAATGTATGAAATCTAAATAAATTGAGGAAGATTCGGTTATTGAATCTGAAGCTTTATTTAAAGGATATTGGATTTATTAAGCAAATATTTCAAACTAAATAATAGTGAAGTGAATTTGGTGTGTATATATATACATATGAATTATAAAATTTTGTTTTGAAATATTGAAAAATTTAAAGCTTTGAAATATATGGAAACTGAAATGGTTTATTTGGGAATTCAAATCAGTATTTGGAAATTTATTTGTGAAATTTAAGAAGCTATTTTATTATAGAAAGTAATTCAATATTTAAACGCTTAAGTATTAGAAGTTATGTTTCAAAGCTATGGGGTTCAAGGTATATAGATTTGAAAGTACCATGATTTTGGAAAAAGAATATATTTGAAATAAAAATGATATCATATTGATTTGGATTTTTAAAATAGAAATGACGTCGTATTTATATGGTTTTGAAATGGATATTTTATTCTGGTTTTTAAAGTATAAACTATTGAAAAGACCGCGGTGTTATAATAACGTTTGGTTGTTGAAGAGACCGGGATCGGAAATTGTCATACTCTCTACCAACTCCGAAAACCACTTTAACAACCGTGTACGCGGTGGAGATTCCAGAATGAAGTAGGATGATGGCGGCGTTTCCTTTGAGGTAAATATGTGGACCCGGCTCCTGGGAGATGGCATAAGGTGGCCAAAACAGGAGCGATCGATGGGTTAAGAAGGTAGCATCTTTTATCGGACACATCCCTTCGATATTATACTCTGACTTTGGATTTATTCGGTGGCCACTTTTGATTTCCTTGGTTTGGGGGTGTGGCTCAAGGTAGGCGGTAGCTACGGCTATGCGTTACGACTGACCTGGAAGCGTAATTGGTATATCTACCCTGGCATTGCCTAGTTGTGCCGTGTCACCTACCCTAGCGTGCTCTATACGATTTTGTTTTGTACCATACCTATGGAGTGCCCTCTGACGATGCCCAGTACGGGGGAGATTACGGTACTATATAGACTATGGGAATATAAAAGTGTGTTAAGGTGGAAAATGTAAAGCCTTGACGCTATTTTCAGTATATCATACTTTACTTTAGACACTATTATAATAGCGTATATTACTACATAGCAGATAGTTTAACAGATTCTTAGGAGATGTGAATCGCGAACGTCTCTTAAGTTACTGCACTCACGTTTAACACTGGATAGGAGATGTCAACCCTCGAAAACATCTCTGACGCCGTTACACTCATATTTATTTCAGTTGATTTTACTTACATAAGATCTTTTAGTTCTGACTCGATTGTTTTGTCATTTCAATTCGCTCGGGTCAGCCTACGCATTTCAGGATTTGAAGACTTTAGCTCTGGAAGACGAAGACGAAGATATATTATTATTACTCATTATAACATTCCACCACATTCATACTATTTCTGGTGCATAAATTATTATTCTCTGGTATGTGTAACTCTGATATGTGTTGTATAAGTAAAATCGAATATTTTCTAAACAGCTTCATGAACTGTATATTTGATTATTATATTTTATCGTTCCGCTGCAAGATTCTATTTTGTTTTTTCCTTTCCCTGCTTTTTCTTATTTATCCCATAACAATCCCCCTTTTATATGGTTTAAGTCTGACGTGTGTGGTTTATCGTCGATTTAAAGCGTGGGAAAAGGCGGGATGTTACATCCTATGACTAGAGAGGAATTCCAGATCCTCATACAGGAGCTCACTTAGAGCCATTAAGAGCTCACCCAGCTGATCCATGCCAACATGGAGCTCGCGAACCAGCTTAACGAGGATAGGCAAAGGAGATCTATGAGGGTTCATGTCTCACATTCCTCGACTGAAAACTCGGTTTCATCTGACTTCAACCACAGATCCATATGACGTTGGCTGGTTGGAAATCATGAAGAAGCCTCCAGGAATCAGTGTGCTATGAATATCGGACAAGCCACCTTCTACAAGGCATAAAGTTGACCCTCCTCTCGAAGAGGGGCACTTCCTTATCACACCATCGATGACCATGCAGCTACTGCTGCAATAGATCTGGAAGCTATGATCTAGAACCAGCCAGATTCAACCCTTCGTCAACATATATGTACTCATGAACCATATGTTCCCGAAGGCCAGGAGCCAAGGTAGCGAGGAATGACCGTCGACAATGCCCAAACCATCCCCACAACATGGAACCCGACCATGCCTTGGCCTCGAATGTCTAGATGCTTGACAATTCAACCATGATTCGCCAAATGATATGAAAAAGTCAAGGTCTTACTAATGATGATTGGGGAATCTCCCAAAGTCATTATGCTGGACACCTCATCGATTCAGGATGCCTACCTTGCCCCTGTACGAACGAAGTTCAGATCCTAACCAGCATATATTAAAGTATGAATGGCCCATGAATGCCGCTCAAGCTGACGGCATGGTTAAGTGTAGGAGTTTCCTTACTTCCTCGGGAGGTTAAAATTATGTGGTTCACTTGTCTACCACCCAGAGCCATTTCAAGTTTCGATCAATTGGTAACAAAGTTTGTCAAATAGTTCTGTATGCATGTTAGAAGGCCAAAGGATGTCAACACCTTATCCAGTGTCGCTCAAGCTCCGGGAGAGACTTTTAGACGTTATCTGAAAAGGTTTCCTGCTGCTTGTGTTGAGGTCAGCAACCCCAATGATAATTCTATTTTTATGGCATTAACTAAAGGAATCGATCTCGATTTCGAGTTTAGCAATTGGTTGGCTGGGAAATCCCCCGCGTCATTGGATCGTTTCTATGCTAAGGCAGCCCAGTTCTTAAGGAGAGAAGACGCTAGATCATCTAAGAAGCAGGATGATGCAGGGCCCAATATTGAAGGCATTCAGAGTAATGTTGCTATGAAATAGACTGGTGAGAACTCCAACAAAGTACAATTGAACATACAGAACAATCAAGGTCAACAGAAGGACAATGGAAGTCATGGGAAGAAAAAAGACCCAAATCGCGAACTGATCCCCAAATCCCCATGTTCGACCGATGTATGCCTTTAAACACATCGTTGGAGAATGTTTATTTGCAAACTTGTAATGCTAGACAATATAAGAAACCAGCTCCGAAACAGTCATCTAAGAAGCAAATTCGAACAGGGAAGTTTTGTAGATTGCAAGATTGTTACGGCCACAACACCAATGAGTGCCGTCACTTACAAGACATCGTTGAGAAGTTGATTAGTGAGAGGAAGTTGGAACAGTTCATTCGGGTGCTGCAAGATGGAGGTGCGGGCCCATCTTACCCGAATCATGGTCAAGGCCATGCTAGGCTCGAGGAACCCGTGCGCACTAGCGAGAGGTTGGTTATAAATACAGTTATTGGTGGTCCTCATCTAGCTTATCTACGCTAGAAGGAAATGGAGTCGTATGCCAATTTGATCAGGAAAGCGGACTTCGAATGTTGCATTAATGTTGATGATGGGTCTCCGACGAAACAACGTAAAATGATAACAGACGACATCGTTTTCCAAAGCCGAGATGCTGATAGAGTCGAAGCCCCCACTATCAATCCGTTGGTCATTCCAGTCCAGATAGATCCTGCTTGAATGAAGAGGATCTTGTCGATAGTGGAAGCTTCGTAAACATTCTTTTCATATGAGCTTACAACAAGACGAGAATGGAGGCAAAAGATCTGAAATCGTGTCAGTCTCGCATACATTTTTTTAATGGAAGTGCAACAATACTAGTGGGTATGGTGGAGTTTCCAGTTGAGTTAGGTATTGGAGATGGCTAGAGAGTCCGGATGCTGCAGTTTGTTGTGTTAGATATTAATTCTCCCTATAATGCTTTCTTGGGCCGACCGGCCCTCAATGAATTCACGGTAGTGATTGCTCCATGGTGTTTTACTCTAAAGTGCACCATAGATAATGGGTTGGAGTGGTTCATGGAGATCAAGCAACTGGATGCTCCTATTATGTTGCTGAGCTACGGGATGCACAACGTAAGGAGAAGGGCAAGGGTGTAGAGGAATCTCTCTAAGTCTGTTTTTCTGAGAATTGACAACTAACGCCTAGGCGTAGGTCCCGATGTAGCAACCAGTTCCCAAAAGATTTTGATCCCCGAGATAATAGTGATGAAGAGGAAGTAAAACACAGTTAGGCTTCCTCGGCAGAGTTGACGATCTATATTTCGATCAATGACAATGATGACTCTAGAATGGTAATGATCGGGTCTCAACTTAGCCACCAGATGAGAGAGGAATTGGTTGATTTTCTCTGGGAAAACCTTGAAATGTTTGCCTGGACTCATTCAGACATGTGCGAGATCTCGCCAGGCACCGCAAGCCATGCATTGAATATTGACCCGCGTCATGTCTCGATCAAACAAAAAAGGCGTGGTATGGATCCAGAGAGATCTTCCGCCCTTAATGAAGAAGTAAATAAGCTCAAGTCGATTGTGTTTATACGTGATGCGTCATACCCAGAGTGGGTATCGAATCTACTCCTTATCGGAAAATCAAACAGAAAGCAGCGAACGTGTATGGACTGCTCAGATTTGAACAAAGCATGCCCCAAGGACAGTTGCCCGCTACCTAGAATTGATCAATTTGTGGATTCAACAGCCGGACACAAGCTCTTATCTTTCATGAATGCATACTCGGGCTATAATCAAATACCAATGCATCTACCTGACCAGTATCATACTAGCTTCGTAACCGATCTAGGACTCTATTGCTATAAAGTGATGCTATTTGGACTAAAGAACGCTAGGGCAACTTATTAGAGACTCGTCAACCGAATATTCGCTAACCAGATTGGAAAGATGATGGAAGTGTACGTAGACGATATGCTCGTGATGTCGTGACTATCCATCAACCATGTTAGTGATTTGGAAACAATTTTCAGTATACTCTGATAATATAGGATAAATCTTAATACGTTGAAGTGCCATTTCAGAGTTGCATCAGGGAAGTTCCTTGGATTCATCGTCAATGCCAGAAAAATTGAAGCTAACCCTGAGAAAATCTAGGTTATTCGAAATCTTGAAACTTCCAGAACCATAAAGAAAGTGCAAACCCTCAATGGGAAAGTGGCAACCTTGAGTAGATTCATCACCAAATCCACAGACAATTGCTTCCCCTTCTTCGATTTGATCAAGAAAGGAAAGGAAATTTCAAACAGACGAAGGAGTGTGAAGGTGCATTCCGAGCACTAGTTCAACATCTGGAGACGCAACCAATTTTCTCAAAGTCGGTTGATCACGGGAGATTATATATCTATCTGGACGTATCAGCAAATGCAATCAGTGCTGCGTTGATTCGGGAGGAGGATCGAATCCAGCGATCGGTTTACTATATCAGTAAGCGATTGACAAGTGCGGAGAGAAACTACCTAAAGTTGGAAAAGCTGGCTTATTGCCTCTTCATTGCCTCGAGAAAGCTCCATCCTTATTTCCAGGCTTTTTCGATTATAGTTTACACCGACCAACCATTATGACAGAACCTAACATGACCTAAGACGTTTGGTAAGTTTCTCAAATGGAACATCGAGTTAAGTCAATTTGGTATTGCTTATACACCAAGGCGAGCCATCTAAGGACAAGTTCTGCTGGAATTCATAGCCGAATTCACCATACCAGAAGACTTGCCCGAAGCTAGTGAATCCCCTAAGCATGTGCGTTAGCTATACACTGATGGTGCATTGAATGACCATTGCTCGTGCACTGGAATGGTACTCAAAACCCCAAAGGATCAATCCATATGCTATTCATTGAATTTTAAATTCTGAGCAACTAACAACGAGGCTGAGAACGAAGCTTTGCTTGTAGGGCTCAAACTTGCCAAAGACTTGGGAATTATTGTTGTGGAGATTTACCGCTATTCACAATTGGTCGTATGTCAGGTTCGAGGAGAGTTTAAAGCCAGAGGCCAAAGATTAGCCACTTATCTCACTCGTGTTCAGGAAGTCTTGAATCAGTTTGACTATTATATCATCCATTGTATACCCAAGAACATAATTAAAAAGCCGATTCCTTAGCAAAGCTATCCAGCACTGATAAAGCACAACAAATGGACTCATCCCTGTTGAGACACTTACCACTCCGAGTATGTATCAGATGGAGGCAGACTGGGTACATGAGACAACACCCGAGAAGGAGTCATGAATGACTTCATTCAAAAACTATCTTGAGCATGGAGCTTTACTCGATTGCAGAAGCGAGAAAAGACATATTCTTCAGAAAGATTCACGATTTATTATCTAGAATGGAGTCCTATACAAGAGACGGTATTCTATTCCTTTACTCCGGTGTATCACCAATGATGAAATCAAACGAGTGTTACACGACGTGCACGAGGGAGAGTGTGGCGACCACACTGGGGACAAGACATTGCAAAAATGATACTCAGGTATGGATATTACTGGCCAATAGTGCACCAAGATAAATCAGATTATGCTAAGAAATTTGATAGGTGCAAGAAGCATGCCAGGATTCCAAGAGCCCCGCCTACCGAAATCACGCAGATGGTTAGCCTATGGCCGTTTGCCACATGAGGCATTGATATTATAGGGTCTTTACCTTTAGCCAAGGGTGGTGCGAAGTAAACCATCGTTGCAGTCAATTACTTTACCAAATGGGCAGAAACCGAGCCCTTTAGTACTATCACGACAAAGAAAGTAATCAACTTTGTTGTGCGCAACATCATCTGTCATTTTGGCCTCCGACACACAATTGTAACTGATTATGGGACCCAGTTCTATAGTATTGAGATTAAAGATTTCTATCAACGGTGCCGCATCCAAAAGAAGTTCACATCCGTATCTCACTCTCAAATGAATGGGCAAGTCGTAGCAGTCAACAAAGTTACCAAGCACATTTTGAAGAAACGATTGGGGAAAGCTGCGAGCAAGTGGGTCGATGAACTTCCCATGGCCCTATGGGCATATCGAGCTACCGATAAGTCCACGACCAGCCACACTCCGTTCGCACTTTCCTATTGTAACGACCCGTAAAATTTCAATAATTAAATTCGTTAATTAAACGAATCTTGTTATTTAATATTGGAAGAAATACAAAGTTGTAAGGTAATAATGTTAATGCAAGTTGATAAATAACTAATATAGTGTAATTCCCATTAATTGAAACAATTGTAAGGTTGTAATTAATTGTATTTAGTAAATTGGGAAATAAATATCAATAAATGTAACTAAATATTATGTTAATGTAAATTAAGATAATTTTTGAAAATAATGTCAATTCCATTCATAATACGACAATTGGTTGATTTAAAGAACGGAAATCAAGATTTATTAATTTTTTAAATTTAAATAATTATAATTGGGTTTATTGCAAATAAATGGAATTAATTATTTAGATATTACGTTAATAGAAATTAAGATGAAATCTGAGAATATTAATGTAATAAATCATGAACCAATGTTAGTTGCACCCTTATTGTGATAAAAGATGTGAATAACAAGGTTTAAAAAATTAATAAATGAAATTATTGAAAATTTAATTTATAAGTTCTGAATTTAATGAAATTGAAATTAAACACTGAAATTGATGAATTAGTCAACTTTAATTGACATGTAAATTTGTTTAAATTATTGAAATTATTCAAGAAATGAAAAATGATAAAGATCGCTAATTATAGAATTGGAAATGAAAATTTGATTTAATTAATTTAATATTAATTTATTTATTAACTGGAAACTAGCCATTATGACCACTGACTCGGATTTCGATGAAACCGATTTCATCGGATCCATAACAGTGAATTATTATAGGATTTCAAGTTTTGTAACGATCGGACTTTTCTTTTGATCATACGGACTCGAAACGCCCAAAAATCAATTAAATTGAAATCAATTTGAAATAACTTGGTTTTAGCATAACTTTTTCTTACAATGGAATTTGGACCTGAAACCTACTCCATTGAATTTAAAATATTTTAAAACATTTGTTTTGCTATATGGGTTGATCCATTTTCGTTCCGGAGTTGAAACGGGCTTTTTCGGGCCATTTTTCGTCCAACGGTCCAAATGAATCGTATATGTTCCTCTATTCCTCGGCTCTACCTGTATATATCCGATTATAAACCCTAGCAGCCTTTCTATTTCTCATTTCTGTACGTACAATTCAGCTGTCTCTCTGCCTCAATGGTAGACAAAACCAAAATTCCAATTGCAATTTCAAATAAAATTCAAAGCCAAATTTTCAAAATCCACAAACTATACCGAATTATGTATCGATTTGATACTCTCGACGAGCGCATCTTAGATATGTAATTCGTTTTCCAGTTAGAACCATCGTTTATCCAGAATTCGATGGATTAGTCTTAGCCGTTCAATGTCGTCGTGATCATCATCGATAGATCGACGATTGGAGGGTACTGTTGCGTGGAGAGTCGAAGGGGGAATTCATCGAAGAGGTTCGCTAGTTAAATCAACGGCTAGATTGGCCTCAAAAATTGATTAGGGTTTTCGTATTTTTGCGGCGGCCGGTGGATTCAAGGAGCCGAGTTGATTGGGTTGCGACGTTCTAGGGAGTTGCACAAGAAGGCAGGCACGCGAGAAGTGGCGCGGCTGCATTGGATTAGGTCGGCGATCAGAGCGATGGTCATGGCGGCGTCTCCAACCAATGTCACGTGTAGGGTTCTGGAGTGAGGCAGCAGATCGGCGACGTGGTGCTGTGTTTGTGGATCTTATTTTATTTTATTTAAAAATTCAGTTTCAAGTGTTCTAACTCGTATAAATTTTACATACGAGGCCCTATTCATGCGCGGTTTTCTCCGTTAGATTTATATTGGAATTCCGGACATTTTGATGCTGGTTTGGATGAATTCTTAGACTGTGCAAATTTTGGGTTTAAATTGGATTTAAATTCAATTTAAAATTCAAAAGATGAGTGGTTTAACCCACACACAACTTCTAAAATTTCTTATGTTTGTTAAATTGATTTATGATGTGATTAGAAATTTATTTATGACTGTTTCGCATATTTTGAATCATCATCTCAGTTTATTTGAATTTATTTGGATAAAATAGTATTTAATTTATTATTGAATTTATTTATTATCTGTCTATATTGATGATATTGATTGAATTGGATGATGATTGTGCTAAATGTTTGATGATTGATATTGGATGAATGGATGTTGTATTTTATATTGTTATTAACTGTAAGTTGTTATAGATTTTTATTTCATTCGGATTGCTGTTTGAAATGATATATAGCCGTATTTATATTTTAAATTATGGATTGAAATTATAAATATCCGTATCACTTGACCATAGGATAGAAAATTATATACAGACATCGTCGGTCTATATATAAATATTTTGAAAATGATTTCTATGGTTTTGGAAAGAAATAAATGGTTTAATAAATATTGATTTTTGATATTATATAAATATTATTTATATATAGTTAAATTTTTGAATTTAATCCATGTATAAATTTGTTAGGTAAAAAATAAGATTGATAATAGAGTTTGATTTTATTAAAATATAATGTGGGTAAGTATAAAAATTATATTTTAATATAGAGTGTATAATGATTTAAATAAATTAAGGTTGGAAGATAAAATGGAGATTTATTTGAAATTGAATTTATTTAAGAATTAAACTCAAATAAGTTGATGTGAAATTCATAAAATTTGAAGTTTTAGAGGGTATGGTTCTTATAACTTGATTTTTGTTTAAGGTGAATTAAATGAATATTTCAAGTAACTAGATTAAAGGAAATATTTAGGTATTTGTAATTTGAGTTTTATTTAAATGATAATGGATTTATTATATAAAATATTTCAAAACTAAATAATAGAAAATTTAATTGTTGAATCGTAATTACCGAACTTAGTTTTGAAATTGTTGAATACTTTAAGTTTGAAATATTTTGATTTTGAAATGGTTTATTCTTTGGATCAAATCTGTTTTGAAATCGATAAATTTGAAATAGTTTATTGGGAAACTGAATTGAATTGAAATCTAAGATTTAGGATTTGGTTAAATATAAAATGTGGAAATTCGAGGTGGGTTGGATTTGATTTGTGAAATTGAAGAAGCTATTTTGTTATACAAAGTATCTAAATATTTAAACCATTTAAGTAGTGGAAGTTATGTTTCAAAGTTATGGGTTTCAAAGTATTATAATTTGAAAGTGTGATATTCAAGTGTTTTAATTTCAAAATATTATAACTTTGAAAGTGCTTTGATTTCGGAAAAGGGATATATTTGAAATAAAAATGACATTATATTGATTTGGGTTTTTATTAAAATGATATCATGTTGATTTGGTTTTAAAAATGGAGATGATATCGTATTTGTATGGTTTTGGAAATGGATATTGCATTCTGGTTTTAAAGTTTAATTATTTTGAAATGACCATGGTGTTATAATAACGTTTGGTTGTTAAAGAGACGGGGAACGGAAGTTGTCATACTCTCTGCCAACTCTGAAAACCACTTTAACAACCGTGTACGTGGTGGAGATTCCAGAATGAAGTAGGATGGTGGCGACATTCCTTTGAAGTGTATACGTGGACTCGACTCCCGTGAGTTGGCATAACGTGGCTCAAACATGAGCGATTGACAGGCTAAGAAGGTAGAACCTTTTATCGAACACACTCCTTCGATACCATTCTATTACTTTGTGATTGATTTGGGCCCTTTGATTTTGGGGGTGTAGCTCGAGGTGGGCCGTAGTAGCTGCTACATGTTACCACCGGTCCGGAAGCGTAATTGGTATATCTACCCTGGCATTGCCTAGTTGTGCTGTTTCACCTACCCTAGCGTGCCTTGTACGAGTTTTGTTTTCTCCCGTAGCCCGTGTGGTATCCTCTGGTGGCTTCCTGATCAGGTGGGACCATGATAATGGATGGACTACTGGGACTATTACGTGTTAAGGTGGAAAATGTAAAGCCTTAATGCTATTTAAAAGTAAGTTTATTTTACCATAGACATTATTACAATAGCAAAATATTACTACATAGTAAATATTTTAACGGATCCTTAGAAGAAGTGAATCCCGAGCATCTTTTCAGTTGTTGCACTCACGTTAGACACTAGATAGGAGATGTCAAATCCCGTAAACATCTCTGACGCCGTTACACTCATATTTATTTCTGTTGATTTAACTCACATAAGATCTTTTTGTTCTGACTCGAGTGTTTTGTCCTCTTAATTCGCTCGGGTCAGTCTGAGCATTTCAGGATTCGAAGACTTTATTTCTGAGGACGAAGATTGTATTACTATTATCTATTATATTATCCACTGCATCATGTACTCCGCTGCATTTCGTTATTCTCCGGTATGTGTAATTCTGATATTCATTATATAAGTATAATCAGATGTTTTGTAAACAGCTTCATGAATTATTTATTTGATTATTATATTTTATCGTTCCGCTACATGATTCTATTTTGTTTTTTTTTCTCTGCTTTTTCTTATTTACCCCGTAACAATCCACCCTTCTATATGGTTTGAGATGACACGTGTGTCTGCTTAATCATACAAAAATGTTGGATGTTACATCTGGTATCAAAGCTTGGGTTTAGCGATAAACCTTAGCTTTGTGGGGTCTGACTCTTTATTAATAGGGTAGTGATAGCCTATGATGAGTCGCTGAGTGCGTGTATATATATATATATGAGAGAGCGTATTTGTTAGCGTTATAAAAAGGTTTCAATATTGTGCTAATTTTTTCCGTTTTGTATTTATAAATTTTGGTTGATGCATAGGACGCTATGACATCAATAGGGATTTCTAAATACTTAATATGGCAGACCGACACAATATTTGTTTTGAATATAGGTGAATGAAATAATTCTACCTATTATATTTTCTATATATAAAATAAAAAAATTATAAATGATATATATTTTTGGTTCTAATTTAATTGTTGTTAGGTAGTGAAAATTTTAGATATTAGTTGAAAATAAGATTTGAAATAAAATAAGTGAAAACTGAAATTTTAGAACTTAAGCTTTGGGGTTTCGAAATTTATTTCGAATAATTTTGGAATATGATAATAATTTAAAGTATTTTCTGATATAAATATTTCTGCATAATTTGGAAGAAATGTTTTAAAAGAAATTTTGGAAAGAAATAAGTTCTGTACTCCCCTCTCTATCGCTGGAAATAGTTTCGGTGATGAGTGCATGCATCATCGACATTCATTTTCGAGTTTTAAAGTGGAAAGGCCACTATAGTAGTTTTACTACAGATTTATTTTGAGAAACCAATGTAAATTCAAATTGTTTTGAATATAATTGGATATATATTGGAAGTGTATACACCTATCTATTATTTTAAATGATTTGAAATTAAACCCAGTATTTAATTCTTAAGTTTCTGTTAATTAATAGTTTCAATTATTGTAGTAACATAGAATGTAACTAATTAATAATTGGAACCTCTAAAAGAAATAAGAGATTTAAGGCTAATTTACAAATGAAATTAAAAGAAAGTTGAAATTTGCAACATATAAAAAGCAAAGGATATGATTATTGAACATTAAATTAATTAAAGAAATAAGATAAACTTGTATGATTTTCAATTACCTTCTTAAAAAGCATATATATAACTTACCAAATATTAAAAGTTCTAATGCTTGTAAGAAATGTAATAGGATATTATACTAGTAAACTTGAATTAATGAAAGTATTCAGTGAAATTCTTTAATAAATATGAATTTGATGTTGTAGTTGTTATAAGCTTAAGTATAATTGAAAGGGTACTAATTTAATGTAATAGAAAGGTAAGTATTATAGATAAATGAAAATTTGCAAGAAATAAATGTAAATTAAAAAGATAAATCATTATATGAATGAAAAGGGAATCAAACAACAAATGAATGAAATGCAATTAATAAGAATGAACTTGATCTATTGTTTGAAATTGTTGGTTGTTTGGTTTACGGTTGTTTGGGCAAGAATATTTTAAAATTGTTTGGATGTATGAATTATCTATTTAGTTTCATCTAAGACTGTTGAGTAAATGGTGCACTTAATAGTTTATTTTTCATTTTGTAAAATTTAAGGTTTTAAACCCAAATAACTATTTGTTTTGCTTGCTATGGATATATGGAGGGTTGATTTTATTTACTTCATATGATGGTTGTATGTTGTGATTGCAAGTGATCATTATTGATTTGTTTGTTGGTGGTTAAAACGACATTAAATATTTCATTTTATATAATTATTATCTCTTTTTGGATGGTATATGTGAAATACAGGTTATGGAAACAATTGCTACTGCTTTTGATATCATATTTAAGAGTTAATTGCCTGACAAATAGGTATGTTCTCGGATTACGGTTTTATAGCGTTATTATGTTGTTTTTCCCGTGTTGGGATATATAATTTTGGAAATTATATGTGATATTTTGTTATATTTGATATTATATTTTCTCCCAAGTTACCCCGTACAAAGGAGACTCTGCCAAAATTTTCCGTAAATTTTGGACTTAGAAATTTTTTGAAAATGTTTTCCAAACTTTATTAATTTGAGTATAAAAAGATTTAAAGTCTATAAATTTATATATTTCATTTAAATTATTAAATCTTTTAAATTTATTTGTTTATAAAATTAATATTTTGAATAAGATGTATTGACTACTTAATTCTTTCCTCTCCCCTTCTTTTTCCTTTCCAGGAACAAAAAGTTTTGAGTGGGGGAGAGTGTAACGACACGTAAGATTTCGATAATTAAATTTGTTAATTTAATGAATCTTGTTATTTAATATTGGAAGAAATAAAAAGTTGTAAGGTAATAATGTTAATACAAGTTGACAAATAACTAATTTAGTGCAATCCCCATTAATTGAAATAATTGTAAGGTTGTAATTGATTGTATTTATTAAATTGGGAAATAAATCTCAATAAATGTAACTAAATATTATCTTAATGAAGATAATATTTGAAAATAATGTCAGTTCCATTTATAATATGACAATTGGTTGATTTAAAGAATGGAAATCAAGATTTATTAATTTATTTGAATTTAAATAATAGTAATTAGGTTTATTGCAAATAAATGGAATTAAATATTTAGTTATTACATTAATAGAAATTAAGATGAAATCTGAGAATATTACTGTAATAAGTCATGAACCAATGTTAGTTGCATCCTTATTGTGATAAAAGATGTGAATAACAAGGTTTAAAAAACTAATAAATGGATTTATTGAAAATTTAATTTATAAGTTCCGAATTTAATGAAATTGAAATTAAATACTGAAAATTGATGGATTATTCAACTTTAAATTAACATCTAAATTTGTTTAAATTATTTAAATTGTTCAAGAAATCAAAAATGATAAAGATTGCTAATTATTGAAATGGAGTTGAAAATTTGATTTAATTAATTTAATATTTATTTATTTATTAACTGAAAAATAGCCATTTTTGCCACTGACTCGGATTTCAACGAAACTAGTTTCATCGGATCCGTAACGGTGAATTATTATAGTATTTCAAGTTTCGTAACGATTGGACTTGTCGTTTGATCATACGGACTCGAAACGCCCAGAAATCAATTAAATTGAAATCAATTGAAATCAATTTGAAATAACTTGATTTTTGCATAACTTCTTCATACGATGAAATTTGGGCCTGAAACCTGTTCCATTGAATTTAAAATATTTTAAAACATCTTTTTTGATATATGAGTTGTTCCATTTTCGTTCAGGAGTCGAAACGGGCTTTTTTGGGCCATTTTTCGTCCAACGGTCAAAACCAATCGTACCGGTTCCTCTATTCCTTAGCTCTACCTATATATATCAGTTATATACAAACCCTAGCAGCCTTTCTATTTCTCATTTCTGTACGTACAATTCAGCTGTCTCTCCTCCTTAATGGCAGACAAAACCAAAATTCCAATTGCAATTTCAAATAAAATTCAAAGTCAAATTTTCAAACTCCACAAACTATACCGAATTATATATCGATTTGAAGCTCTCGACGAGCGCATCTCAGATCTGTATATCATTTCCAGTTAGAACCTCCGTCTATCCAAAAATCGATGGATTAGTCTCAGCCGTTCAATGTCGTCGTGATCATCATCGATAGATCAACAATTGGAGGGTACTATCGCGTGAGAGTCGAAGGGGGAATTCATCGGAGAAGTTCGCTGGTCAAATCAATGGCTAGATTGGCCTCAAAAATTGATTAGGGTTTTTCTATTTTTGCGGCGGCTGGTGGGTTCAAGGAGCCTAGCTGATTGGGTCGCGACGTTCTAGGAAGTCGCGCAGGTAGGCAGGAAGGCGGGAAGTGGTGCAGCTGCGTTGGATTAGGTCGGCGATCGGAGCGATGCTCGTGGCGGCATCTCCAGTCAATGTCGTGTGTAGGGTTATGAAGTGAGGCAGCAGATCGGCAATGTGGTATTGTGTTTGTGGATCTTATTTTATTTTATTTAAAAATTCAGTTTCAAATGTTCTAACTCGTATAAATTTTACATACGAGGCCCTATTCACCCGCGGTTTACTCCACTAGGTTCGTATTAAAATTCTGGACATTTTGACGCTGGTTTGGATGAATTATGAGACTGTGCAAATTTTGGGTTTAAATTGGATTTAAATTCAATTTAAAATTCAAAAGGTGAGTGTTTTAACCCACTCACAACTTCTAAAATTTCTTATGTTTGTTAAATTGATTTATGATGTGATTAGAAATTTATTTATGACTGTTTGGCATATTTTGAATCATCATCTCAGTTTATTTGAATTTATTTGGATAAAATATTATTTAATTTATTATTGAATTTATTTATTATCTGTCTATATTGATGATATTGATTGAATTGGATGATGATTATGGTAAATGTTTGATGATTGGTACTGGACGAATGGATGTTGTGTTTTATATTGTTATTAACTGCAAGTTGTTATGGATTTTTATTTCATTCGGGATTGCGGTTTGAAATGATATATTACCGTGTTTATATTTTAAATTACGGATTGAAATGATAAATATCCACATCACTTAACCATAGGATAAAAAATTATATATAGACACAGTCGGTCTGTATATAAATATTTTGAAAATGATTTCTATGGTTTTGGAAAGAAATATATGGTTTAATAAATATTGATTTTTGATATTATATAAATATTATTGCATATATAGCTAAATTCTTGAATTTAAGCTATGTATAAATTTGTTAAATAAAAAAAGTAAGTTTAATAATATAGTTTGATTTTATTAAAATATAATGTGGGTAAGTATTTAAATTATATTTTAATGTAGAGTGTATAATGATTTAAATAAATTAAGGTCGGGAGATAAATTGGAGATTTATTTGAAATTGAATTTATTTCAGAATTAAACTCAAATTAGTTGATGTGAAATTCATAAAATTTGAAGTTTTAGAGGGTATGATTCTTATAACTTGATTTTTGCTTAAGGTGAATTAAATGAATATTTCAAGTAACTAGATTGAAGGAAATATTTAGTTATTTGTAATTTGAGTTTTATTTAAATTAATGGATTTATTATGTAAAATATTTCAAAACTAAATAATATAAAATTTAATTTTTGAATCGTAATTACCAAACTTAGTTTTGAAATTATTGAATACTTTAAGTTTGAAATATTTTGAATTTGAAATGGTTTATTCTGTGGATCAAATCTGTTTTGAAATCAATAAATTTGGAATAGTTTATTTGGAAACTGAATTGAATTGAAATCTATGATTTGGGATTTGGTTAAATATAAAATGTGGAAATTCGAGTTGGGTTGGATTTGATTTGTGAAATTTAAGAAGCTATTTTATTATATAAAGTATCTAAATATTTAAACCATTTAAATGGTGGAAGTTATGTTTCAAAGCTATGAGTTTCAAGGTATTATAATTTGAAAGAATTATATTCACGTGCTTTAATTTCGAAATGTTATAACTTTGAAAGTGCTTTGATTTCGGAAAAGGGATACATTTGAAATAAGAAAGACATTATATTGATTTGGGTTTTTATTAAAATGATATCATATTAATTTGGTTTTAAAAATGGAAATGATATCAAATTTATATGGTTTTTGAAATGGATATTATATTATGATTTTGAAGTTTAATTATTTTGAAATGACCGCAATGTCATAATAACGTTTGGTTGTTAACGAGACCGGGATTGGAAGTTGTCATACTCTCAGCCAACTCCGAAAACTACTTTAACAACCGTGTACGCGATGGAGATTCAAGAATGAAGTAGGATGGTGGCGGCTTCCTTTGAGGTATATACATGGACGTGACTCCCGTGAGTTGGCATAAGGTGGCTAAAACAGGAGAGACTGACGGGCTAAGAAGGTAGTGTTAGAACCTCAATTGTTGGATTTTAATGACAACAACTATACAATTATGTCAAAGAATCTCTAAGCTAATTTGCAGGTACATGGGCATCAAAAAGAGATAATCGAATTCATTCAAAATGAAGATACTTAGTACAAAAGAATAAAATAATGTATATGGAGATACAAGAAGAAATATATACGATAGAGACAAGACAAAGGTGACAAACAAAGTATTATTAGTCATAGAGTGTCGTGTCTAGAGTTTACAAATGTTAAAATCTTCTCCAAATGGTATACACACATATACATTCATATTTTAAATGAAAAATCAAGTTTTCAAAAATTGCATGGAGCAGGACTCGAACCCAAGTCACTAGTTTAGAAGGCAAGTGCTCTAACCATTTGAGCTATGGTAATTTTTAGTTATAGGACAAATTCAGACATCTGAATTGACCATTTCAGACGTCTGAATCTGGACAAAAATAGCCTATTTCTTTTCTGATTTGCACGTTTCAAATTTCAGCAGTCTGAAATTTATTTTCAGACGGCTGAACTTCTTCAGCTGCTATATTTTTGAAAAGACATTTCATTTTTATGAAGAGATACAACCTTTTACTAAGAGATACATCCATACTCTTTCATGATAACTTTTCATGAATGATTACAACTCTTTATACTCTATATAAACATATTAGAATCATTTGTTTAATTAACCGAATTGAAAAAAAGCTTTCTATTTATATACTACACTGATTTTAACATTTTGAGAATTCAAATTTCTACATAATTGTTCATTTACTTCCATATTTTTCACATACACACATATATATATCAAAAGGAGAAGATTATAGGAAGACTGTACTATCAAGAGACAAATTCGTGTTATTAAGAACACACGGTGTCATATACTTTCTGTATAAATTGAAGTCCTGTTCTGTCATTCAGGCAAGTGAAGTCCTCTTCGGTTGTTGAGGCGAAATCCTGTTCTGCTGCTCAGGTCCCTTGTTCAGCTGTTCAAGGGTTGTTGTAAACCTGTTCCTCCGGGTTAAGTAAGGATTGTTGTTGGTGAAATTCCAGAAGGAGTCTGGGACTGGACGTAGAACGTGAAGTTCGAGCCAGTATAAAAATTCATGGTGTGCTTGTTTTATTTTTTTCTTATTTACTCTGCTATCGTAACTTTGTTTTATTTCTGCACTAGTATATTATAATTCCATATAGCACGATCCGCACCACCACTTTCATTTGGTATCAGAGCCTGGGATTCTAGAGATCGTAACAACATCCTAGAATAAATGACTACAAAGAGATCTAGTCAAGGCAATAAGAAGAGGAAGAGCAATAAAGAAAAATCAAAGGAGCAAACAAACAAGTGCTTCATGGCAAAAGATAACGAGGTTAGTGATCTAACTTTTGATGATATGATCGAAATAAATTCAGAACTTCTAGACACTTTAAAGAGTCTCAAAAGAAAATATAAGAAAGCTCTAGAAAATCAGAAGAA
Organism: Allium cepa; assembly: GCA_030765085.1. Taxonomy (NCBI): domain Eukaryota; kingdom Viridiplantae; phylum Streptophyta; class Magnoliopsida; order Asparagales; family Amaryllidaceae; genus Allium; species Allium cepa. The sequence continues at coordinate 418,049,576 of CM060937.1, read as the reverse complement.
AGCAGAATTCGAAAGAGATATGCTTAAAGACGAGAAGAAAATATTAGAAGAAGAACTTGAGAAAATTCAAGATTCACTCTCTGACAATTCTCAACTCGCTCTATTAAGTCAAGATATAGAAGCTCAAAAAGAAAAGAATAATGCTCTAGCTTCTGAGAATCATGAGTTAAAAACAAAAATTAAAATTGTTGAGTTAGAGAACATTAGTCTCAGAACTAAGGTTGATGACATTACTAAAATTATTTCCAATTTTAATAAAGGGAGAGAAAATTTCCATCATTATTGAAAATTCTCAACCTGCTTCAAATAAGAAGGGATTAGGTTATGTTAAGAATTCAAAAGCTCACAATGATAAAAGCGGTTTAGGCTATAAACAAGCTAAAAGTAAAAATAGTACTAGATATGCATTCATGTATACTGACTTTAGTGCTAGTACTAGTAATCAAGATAGTTTAAATACCAGTTATAGTCATAATAGTACTTTGTTTAGAAATGATAGAAATTATTCTTCAAGTACTAAGCTAATGACTAATAGTATTAAGATATGGATTCCAACCAATATGATTGATCGTGATAAACAACTTTATATCAGCAACTATTATAAGAATGTAATTTGTAATGAAAATTATATTTATAAAGGTTCAACCACACCCAAATAGGTATGGTTTCCAAAGACCTATCCCCCGGACCCTAACATAGTAAGTGGGTACCGAAAATTATTATTATTTTTTGCAGGTACTCAGAGAAACAAAAGGAAAAGGATAGATTTTGGAATTTTGAAAAATGTTCCATACGTTTAATAGAATTGCGTGTTTACAATAAAATATGGACTTCGGTAAATATGGTAAAATTTATTTTATTTTTCCTTCATAATTAATAATGAGTTTATCTCGTTATATACAAGATATTTTATATAATTTTATATATTCCCTCGTTCTTTTTGATAATGACAAAGGGGGAGAAATTCATATGCATATTAATAGAGGGAGATATTATACTTAGGGGGAGATGTTATACTTAGGGGGAACTTTAAACATATTAATATTATTTTTTATATAGAATGAATATTTTTTTTAAATTATATAGTTGTCATCATCAAAAAGGGGGAGAATGTTAGAACCTCAATTGTTGGATTTTAATGACAACAACTATACAATTATGTCAAATAATCTCTAAGCTAATTTGCAGGTACATGGACATCAAAAAGAGATAATCAAATTCATTCAAAATGAAGATACACAGTACAAAAGAATAGAAGAATGTATATGGAGATACAAGAAGAAATATATACGATAGAGACAAGACAAAGGTGACAAACAAAGTATTATTAGTCATAGAGTGTCGTGTCTAGAGTTTACAAATGTTAAAATCTTCTCCAAATGGTATACACACATATACATTCATATTTTAAATGAAAAATCAAGTTTTCAAAAATAGCATGGAGCAGGACTTGAACCCGGGTCACTAGTTTAGAAGGCAAGTGCTCTAACGATTTGAGCTACGGTAAATTTTGGTTATAGGACAAATTCAGACGTCTGAATTGACCATTTCAGACGTCTGAATCTGGGCAAAAATAGCCTATTTCTTTTCTGATTTGCATGTTTCAAATTTCAGAAGTCTGAAATTTATTTTCAGACGGCTGAACTTCTTCAGCTGCTATATTTTTAAAAAGACATTTCATTTTTATGAAGAGATACAACCTTTTACTAAGAGATACATCCATACTCTTTCATGATAACTTTTCACGAATGGTTACAACTCTTTATACTCTATATAAACATATTAGAATCATTTGTTTAATTAACCGAATTGAAAAAAAAAGCTTTCTATTTATATACTACACTGATTTTAACATTTTGAGAATTCAAATTTCTACATAATCGTTCATTTACTTCCATATTTTTCACATACACACATATATATCAAAAGGAGAAGATTATAGGAAGATTGTACTATCAAGAGACAAATTCGTGTTATTAAGAACACACGGTGTCATATACTTTCTGTATAAATTGAAGTCCTGTTCTGTCGTTCAGGCAAGTGTAGTCCTCTTCGGCTGTTGAGGCGAAATCCCGTTCTGCTTCTCAGGTCCCTTGTTCGGCTGTTCAAGGGTTGTTGTAAACCTGTTCCTCCGGGTTAAGTGAGGATTGTTGTTAGTGAAATTCCAGAAGGAGTCTGGGACTGGACGTAGAACGCGAAGTTCGAACCAGTATAAAAATTCCTGATGTGCTTGTTTTATTTTTTTATTATTTACTCTACTACAGTAACTTTGTTTTATTTCTGCACTAGTATATTATAATTCCATATAGCACGATCCGCACCACCACTTTCATTTGGTATCAGAGCCTGGGATTCTAGAGATCGTAACAACATCCTAGAATAAATGACTACAAAGAGATCTAGTCAAGGCAATAAGAAGAGGAAGAGCAATAAAAAAATCAAAGGAGCAAACAAACAAGTGATTCATGGCAAAAGATAACGAGGTTAGTGACCTAACTTTTGATGATATGATAGAAATAAATTCAGAAATTCTAGACACTTTAAAGAGTCTCAAAAGAAAATATAAGGAAGCTCTGGAAAATCAGAAGAAAGCAGAATTCAAAAGAGATATGCTTAAAGACGAGAAGAAAATATTAGAAGAAGAACTTGAGAAAATTCAAGATTCACTCTCTGACAATTCTCAACTCGCTCTATTAAGTCAAGATATAGAAGCTCAAAAAGAAAAGAATAATGCTCTAGCTTCTGAGAATCATGAGTTAAAAACAAAAATTAAAATTGTTGAGTTAGAGAACACTAGTCTCAAAACTAAGCTTGATGACATTACTAAAAATATTTCCAATTTTAATAAAGGGAGAGAAAATTTATCCAGCATTATTGAAAATTCTCAACCTGCTTCAAATAAGAAGGGATTAGGTTATGTTAAGAATTCAAAAGTTCACAATGATAAAAGCGGTTTAGGCTATAAACTAAGCTAAAAGTAAAAATAGTACTAGATATGCATTCATGTATACTGACTTTAGTGCTAGTACTAGTAATCAAGATAGTTTTAAAACCAGTTATAGTCATAATAGTACTTTGTTTAGAAATGATAGAAATTATTCTTCAAGTACTAAGCTAATGACTAATAGTATTAAGATATGGATTCCAGCCAATATGATTGATCGTGATAAACAACTTTATATCAGCAACTATTATAAGAATGTAATTTGTAATGAAAATTATATTTATAAAGGTTCAACCACACCCAAATGGGTATGGTTTCCAAAGACCTATCCCCCGGACCCTAACATAGTAAGTGGGTACCGAAAATTATTATTATTTTTTGCAGGTACTCAGAGAAACAAAAGGAAAAGGATAGATTTTGGAATTTTAAAAAATGTTCCATACGTTTAATAGAATTGCGTGTTTACAATAAAATATGGACTTCGGTAAATATGGTAAAATTTATTTTATTTTTCCTTCATAATTAATAATGAGTTTATCTCGTTATATACAAGATATTTTATATAATTTTATATATTCCCTTGTTCTTTTTGATAATGACAAAGGGGGAGAAATTCATATGCATACTAATAGAGGGAGATATTATACTTAGGGGGAGATGTTATACTTAGGGCGAACTTTAAACATATTAATATTATGTTTTATATAGAATGAATATATTTTTTAAATTATATAGTTGTCATCATCAAAAAGGGGGAGAATGTTAGAACCTCAATTGTTGGATTTTAATGACAACAACTATACAATTATGTCAAATAATCTCTAAGCTAATTTGCAGGTACATGGGCATCAAAAAGAGATAATCAAGTTCATTCAAAATGAAGATACACAGTACAAAAGAATAAAAGAATGTATATGGAGATACAAGAAGAAATATATACGATAGAGACAAGACAAAGGTGACAAACAAAGTATTATTAGTCATAGAGTGTCGTGTCTAGAGTTTACAAATGTTAAAATCTTCTCCAAATGGTATACACACATATACATTCATATTTTAAATGAAAAAATCAAGTTTTCAAAAATTGAATGGAGCGGGACTCGAACCCGGGTCACTAGTTCAGAAGGCAAGTGCTCTAACCATTTGAGCTATGGTAATTTTTAGTTACGAGTCAAATTCAGACGTCTGAATTGACCATTTCAGACGTCTGAATCTGGTGAAAAAATAGCCTATTTCTTTTCTGATTTACACGTTTCAAATTTCAGAAGTCTGAAATATATTTTCAGACGGCTGAACTTCTTCAGCTGCTATATTTTTGAAAAGACATTTCATTTTTATGAAGAGTTACAACCTTTTACTAAGAGATACATCCATACTCTTTCATGATAAGTTTTCACGAATGATTACAACTCTTTATACTCTATATAAACATATTAGAATCATTTGTTTAATTAACTGAATTGAAAAAAAGCTTTCTATTTATATACTACACTGATTTTAACATTTTGAGCATTCAAATTTCTACATAATCCTTCATTTACTTCCATATTCTTCACATACACACATATATATCAAAAGGAGAAGATTATAGGAAGATTGTACTATCAAGAGACAAATTCGTGTTATTAAAAACACACTGTGTCATATACTTTCTGTATAAATTGAAGTCATGTTCTGTCGTTCAGGCAAGTGAAGTCCTCCTCGACTGTTGAGGCGAAATCCTGTTCTGCTGCTCAGGTCCCTTGTTCGTCTGTTCAAGGGTTGTTGTAAACCTGTTCCTCCGGGTTAAGTGAGGATTGTTGTTAGTGAAATTCCAGAAGGAGTCTGGGACTGGACTTAGAACGGGAAGTTCGAACCAGTATAAAAATTCCTGGTGTGCTTGTTTTATTTTTTCTTATTTACTCTGCTACAGTAACTTTGTTTTATTTCTGCACTAGTATATTATAATTCCATATAGCACGATCCGCACCACCACTTCAGGTAGCACCTTTTATCGGACACACTCCATCGATACCATTCTATTACTTTTTGATTGATTTGGGCCCTTTTGATTTTAGGGGTGTGGCTCGAGGTGGGTGGGTGTAGCTATTACGCGTTACCACCGATCCGGAAGCGTAATTGGTATATCTACCATGGCATTGCCTAGTTGTGCCGTGTCACCTACCCTAGTGCGCCTTGTACGAGTTTGGTTTTCTCCCGTAGCCCGTGTGGTATCCTCTTGTGGCTTTCCGATCAGGAGGGACGATGATACAGGATGGACTACTGGGACTATTACTTGTTAAGGTGGAAAATGTAAAGCCTTAATGCTATTTAAAAGTAAGTTTATTTTACTATAGACATTATTATAATAGCGAACTATTACTACATAGTAAATAGTTTAACGAATCCTTAGGAGATGTGAATCCCGAGCATCTCTTAAGTTACTGCACTCATGTTAGACACTGGATAGGAGATGTCAAATCCCATAAACATCTATGGCGCCGTTACACTCATATTTATTTTGTTGATTTAACTCACATAAGATCTTTTAGTTCTGACTCGAGTGCTTTGTCCTTTCAATTCACTCGGGTCAGTTTGAGCATTTCAGGATTCGAAGACTTTATTTCTAGAGGACGAAGACGAAGATTGCATTACTATTATCTATTATATTATTCACTGCATCATGTACTCCGTTGCATTTTATTATTTTCTGGTATGTGTAACTCTGATATGTATTGTATAAGTATAATCAAATGATTTGTAAACAGCTTCATGGACTGTTTATTTGATTATTATATTTTAGCATTCTGCTGAAAGATTCTATTTTTTTTTCTCTGCTTTTTCTTATTTACCCCATAACAATCCGCCCTTCTGTATGGTTTGAGATGGCACGTGTGTCTGCTTAAGCATACAAAAAGGCTGGATGTTACACCTGTGGATTTGAATCTATTATTCTAGTTGAATTAAAAGTACCTTCTCGCCGAGTGACCTATTACGATCCAAAGATGAACGCCATTGCAGAATCTTTGGATTTATTGGATGAGAAGGATGAAGGGGCTGATTTGAGGACAGCCGCATACCGTAGGCGAGTTGCTCGGTTATACAATACAAAGGTCCGACCCAGAACCTTTTATGTTGGCAATCTCATACTCAAGATAATTTATCCTATCCCTTCACACATGAAACCAACATAGGAAGGACCGTATGTCATTAAGCGGAGACTTGTAGACGACACATTCAAACTATCAACCGTTGACGGTCTTACTTTACCAAGAGTTTGGAATGTCGAGAGTCTCCGTTGCTATTACACATAACTGGTTTTATTTACTTTAGTATGCTTTTCATTTGAAATTTTTTATACATTTTTTGAATTCGAACTTGTAATAAAGCAACTAACTATGACGTACATTCTTATTACAGCAATGTAATGCAGACTCAACAAGCCAGATGAACAATTTATGTAATGCATCGTGCGACCGTTACAGTGTATGAAGAGCTAAGTTTCATCTCAAGGTGGGACTTATTCAAATAGGGAGTGACTTGATCCGTCCATTCACTCGTAAAGTGAAACCCCAAGCTTGGAGGAAAGCTATAATAAAGTAAAGAAAGATTGAAACACGACAATTCTCGAACAAACTCTAGCTTTCGAAGTACGAGTTGGAGTACGAACTCCAAAATACGGGCTCGAAGAGGGTGGATCCGTCCTCCCATGACTTCGCCCTCATTCAATCCAAGCTCGAAGAGGATGAACCCATCCATCTACAATTTCGCTTGCCAACTCAGGGTGGATGTGATCTGACCGTCCACAACCCTGATCAAATCCTCGTTCCTAGAGTGCGAACGAGATCCTAATACTTAAACAGATGTGATTGACCATCTTTGGGCTGACTATAAATTCCTAAAGTGCGAACCGGAGTACAAACATTAACAGGTGTGATTGGCCACCCATCAACTAACTCAAGTTCCTAGAGCGCGGACTGGAGTATAAACACCAAATGGGTGTGACTAACCGCCCGTAAAATTGACTTATGTCCTCAGAGTATGGATGTAATTCTAAGTATTAAACGGATGTGACTAGCCGCCCGTAAAATAACTTAAGTCTTCGGAGTACGAATATAATTCTAAGTATTAAACGGGTGTAACTAACTGCCCATAAAATAACTTAAGTCCCTGGAGCGCGGATATGGCTTCAAACATTAAGCAGGCATGACTAACTATCAGCATACATGTTTATTCCCTAGAGCATTGATGCGAATACCAACAACTGATTGAGTGTGATTCGACCACTTGATTTATTTTACTTTAACTTTGTTCCGACTAAGTTAAATTAAAGTTCGTAAAAACGGAAGGCAAATGTCGACCAACTAGTTCAATTTATCCCTAAGGTTGGGGATTAACTCAAGTACTAGCCGCTAGCCAAATTAGCGCAACGTTGGGACTCGACTTGACATTTGATTATGACCCGAAGCCATGACTTCAGGACTTAGTGACCGGACTCAACTTTGACTCATAAACTAAGGCCTCACAAGTACATTGAATGGAAACGCGTGTGCTAAAATACTTAGACAAATAAATGCAGAATTACGCTAAAAAATAAAAAAGAAGTTTTATTTCCATTATTCTTTTAAAAAAGAAAAGTAAAAAATCTTATTCGAAGAATTCCTATAAGTAGGGGCAGATCCTGCATCTATACATGGCCTACAAAAAGTAAAAGAGAATCATATTCCAATTATCTATAAAAAGAAGAAGCAAAAGCGCAAGTCTATGCCTTTGGTTTTTTATCCTTTTTGCTCTTCTTTAGTGTAGACCCGCTCGAACTACCACTCAGTTGCCTATTCAAGCCCTTGCCTCCCCGGCCTCCTTTCACTGGTTTGTCTTCGGCTTGGGGAATAACAGTTGACTCCTCCTCGAAACTTACTGCAATTGGAATGTTCTTCGCATGCGAAGTAGGAGGAAAGCACCCTCGATGGTGGAAAATGAGGCGCGTTGGTATCGATGATGGTGCCACTTGGAGAAATAATAAGCACAGGGACCGGGCCGGGACCTGCCATGCCGCCACCAACACTGCTAGCCTGTTTGGCCTGCTTGGCTTGCTCTATATCGGCTTTAATTTCGACCATTATGTCCTCAGCCCGATCTGCAAATACCCATTGGCATGCTACTAGTCGGGCCCGAGGAGCTCGTAATAACCACATCTTCATCAATAACGAAAGGCATTTCGGCAATCGGGTCGCTTTTATGGCCATAGAGTGCTTCCATCATATGTTCATAAAAAATGCAACTACTTTCTTGCGTCTCCTTAGCCAATGCGGCGATCATTGTAGTTGTAGCTTCCATCATTAGTGCCTCCTACTCGTGATGCATTCCTTGAGTTGCAGGAGAATCAAGTTATTCAGAATCTAAAGTTGAATGAAGAAAGAAGAAAATAATAGTAATGTCTTCTCACATGTTCCTATGTTTGAGTGAATAGGAGAAGTGTTCATAATACCCTCCTCGGTTTGGCTCCCAGGTTGAGCCGACACGCTTCTGGACCGTGCTCATTCATGGGTGAGAGATGTGGCATGTTCGGGTTATACGCCGGGACAACCGGAGGATCGATAGATGAAGTAGGCTCAGATTGAGACATTATGGGCGCTTTAGAACCTGCTTCATAGTGCTTAACTCTAGAACCTTCTCCAACGTTCAGATATTTAGCAGCAAGTTTTCCATTTTAAGGGCGATGATGGTAGCCTTATCTCCAACTAATATTTGATTTCCATTTCAAATTTGTCAATCATGGAAGTGTTATGGGACGCCTTCTCGTCCTCTACTAAGCAGCTCCAGGCTCTGTATAATTGGAAGGGGTAATCTTCGCCAAGCTAGTTTAGATTGCGGTTTCTTAAGATGTTGGCATTGTATATGACAAGTAGATCTTTGAATTTATTCTCCATCCTGAACTCCACCACTTCAGTTTCATTCTTAATTTTGGCCTCGGCTTTCTAAGCCTTTAAATTTGCTGCATTGCTTTCATCCTTAAGCACCACCATTTGCTCGCACCCCTCCTGGGTGGATTTGTTGGCCCCGTCCTTTTCCTTAATGATCTCGGTGAGTTTTTCCTTTAGCTCGTTGAGCTCTTTCACTACAGCATCTCTCTCCTCCGCGACAAGGGTACTCCGATAGCCTGTTTTCAGAATCAAGTCTATATGAGACCGTCACAACTTTTCATTGGACATATTTGCTTCATCGGCTTTCTTATTGGCCTCTATTTTCGATTTTCTGAAAGATTCGGCCTCATAGGTAAGCACTTGCATTACACGGTCCTTCTGAGCGAGATCGTTCACCAGTTTGTCAATTACTTTTTCCCACTCAAAAGCGACAACTGAAGCCTTTTCCATGGCCTTCATCCACTTCCCGTACTTATTGTAAACATCATGCACATAATCTTGCACTAGTCTTTCTGCATCATTGGGAATTCATTTCAGGTTTGGAGGAAAGTGAATGCCATCGAAGCATATATTTAGGAAGTCTTGATTTAACTTAGCAATTCTGATGGCTCCCTCCCCCATGGGCTCCATAGCAGTTGGTGCAGTGACAATGGAAGCTTCCTCCTCTATTATACGGCATTGATCGTCGAAGGTCGAATTGTATGGAGGCACTACTTGGTGCACAGACTCAAAAGGTTGCTTGCCAGAGCCTGATGGTTTCGAGGGACCTCTAGGAGGTGGAGATCGCGACTAGGAATGGCACCTACTTTAATGCTTCCTCTCCCTCTCCCTTTCATAACAATCATGCTCCTGGATGGAGTGGTGGCCATGATCAAGGTCTCTTTTGGATTCATGCCTATGGTATTCGGATCATGAGCTAGAATAACGACGCGCAGAATGAAGACTGCCAAGCATAGATCTCTGTCTCACCATCGTATCTGTAAAATGGAATGAGAAGCATAATTAGTTATCTCTAGATATTGAGAAACATGTAATTAGAAGTTGTGAGGTGTCATGAAGTGTGTGCATGCATGTGTAAACTCCACAACCGACCAGTTGTGGTGGTCGTGCTCGCAGGAGTTGGCTCCCCTGTGTCTAAAGCACTTTGAAGTCCCTCTAATCCAAGGTCCTGATATGAAGACAAGTCGTCTAGAATAGGGAAAATTTCAATCATTTCAACGAACTCTCCATTCGCTGAGGAGAGGTCTCCTGACTTATAGTAGTTTTTACAAGAAAAGATATCACGACAGTTTTGCATCTCAGGGATTTGTAGGCAATAGTCTTGCCATTTCTTTTTAACTCTCAAGATCGAAGACTTTGCAAAGGCATAGCTGTAGGCTCATCTCCAGCGGGCACACTCTCATCATCGCCTTGTTTGATGATAATAACTCCGAGAGCTCTTCTTCCTCAATGCCTCGCCAGAGCCATTCTGATAATACATGTTGATCCAATGCTTTGGCCTCTCTCTATTAGCCTAACAGGGATTAAGTTTTCATCGGTGATAACTTCATTGATCTCTCTAAGCTCAGCCGACACCATTTGGAGAGTTTGTACAATCTCTTAACAATTAGAGAGTTCGTACAATCTCTTTGAATCACTCTCCTTCGGGCCATGGGATCGAAGTTGTAAAAGAAGCAAAATATTAGACTCAACATCAACTTAAATTACTCGGTTAATCGACGAAGAAATTGGAACAATTACGTCTAACCAGCCACCGTCTGGCAAATCCAGGTGGACACCGAATGAAGAACCATTCGTTTTTGAAGTGGCTTAGTTTACTCCATGCTTCTGCCACCACTTGGCAATTTCTAACTGCCTTCAGAAAAGTGAAAGAAGGGTTGTCTCCAGGGCTCTTAATGTTGAATAGATATATGATTACTTCGATAGTCGGAGGTCGAAAGAGATGATCCATAAAGATAATGAACAAGCCGTTGAGAAGATCATATTCGTTCGAATGTAATTGAGATGGAGCAATCCTTAAGAAAAGAAGCACTTACCAAATAAATTGATTGAAAGGAGGCAACATTTCAGCAACGCACATCAATCTATTGCAAGTAGTATACCCTTCTGAGGGATTATGGGCTTTGTCTTCCGTGTCCGATACCAAAACATCTTCTAGCGATTGCCCGCATTTGAGGAAAATCCTGCCTAGCACGTCTTCGAAAATTTTAGAGCATACCGAGTCCTTCGGATATAAAACTAAAGTTGCACCCAGCAGTCCATCCGAGACATGACATAATACTTCAGCTGCGATCTATGGCATTTCTATAATTGGAAGTGAAGGAATTTGGATATCCTGTGGCTTAGAGCTTTCGGGATCCATAGCTATTGAACTAAGTAAAAACCACTATTAGATGGCAAGAAACCCGTGTACCCCCGTGATTGTGAAGCGAGTGATCGTGTTGTGTAGTGCAGTGCTACATGATACTTTAAATTTCTTCAAGTCTGAAAAATGTTAAAACGACAAGACTTCGAGATTCAACTGGAATGACCTTCATCTTTGATAGTCGCAATCGCGCCATTCTGACATCAGAGAGCGATCCATGCTAGACTTTGTAAGAATTGTCAAATTACAGTTCCATCAACGAGCTTTGAAGGGCAGTCAAATATGTAGTTTAACAGTTAAGTCTGGATATGCAAGGATGAAGCTCGTCGAAGTCAAATGTTCGAATATACGAAGTCCCGTATCCATTAAAGTTCAAACTTGGATCGTTCCACAAAGTCTGGTTTCGTATCTATCGGGAAAAATAAGGTTTCATATCAATTCAGGATCCTTCATTTCGTATCGATCACCAGGCAAGAATTTCATATCGATAACCAGATCCTCAACTTCGTATCGATCACACGACCAACGCTTTGTATCGATATCTCCAGATCAATACAATCCACCATTCCAAACCGATATGAAGCGCCTCCATCGATCGGTTCTAGATCGATACAAATTCCCCATTTCGGATCGATTCAAAAGGTGCTTCTTTCATCGTTCATCAATACGAGATCGAAGCTAGGGATTCTTTACATGATTACTTGGTATCCATCAACGGTTATTCTTCCAGAAGATGTTGAAACTCCATTGCTCCTCCCTCGACCTAACTCCGACCAACTTCCAGCATGAACAATGCTGGAATTAGCAACGACCATGGATGGAACAGCATTAAAACTCGAGTATCGTCGTTTTTAAGTTGATTTAATTGGTCAAATACCTAATTTAAGGGATCGATTTGAGAGATTAATGAGTTAATTTGATTTGAGGATGAAAACAGTTCCTTTTTCTCGAGTTCTCTATCTATACGAAGGAAAGATTGAAAGCAAGTGAGAAAATTTGGCTAAGTCCATAAAATATTTATATGGATTCGGAACAAGGCAAAAAAAGTTTCATCTCCTAGTGGTGAAAACCAAATGAAGGAGTCAAAAATTCCATCGATACGAAGAACCATCTTTGTATCCATCTGCCCAGATCGATTTAGAGTGTAACAGTTTCATACCCATCAACGATCATCCTTCAAGCCTATTGATATGAATCACCACTGCAAATTTATATTTAGACCACACAATTCCATCGATACGAAGCGTCTACTTCCTATCCATCCATTTGAAGGCCATAAGGGATCACATCCATCGATGCCAATCATCTCCAAAGACTACGTATTTCATATCAATAGCTATTGATATGAAGCATGTATTCCAATTTCTTAGATCGATCCAGAAGAGGATGAATACGAAGGGATGCCTTAAAAAGACCATCAAACATTGTTACAAATCAATTTCGCATCGATCCAGGAGAGGGTCGATGTGAAACTTGATCGAAACAAAAACTAAAGGAATTGACAACAAACCGAGAACGTATAAACGTGAACAGGAGTCAAGTTAACATATGTGCACATATGATGAACTAACATTCAATTTTCAAAATTAACAGGAATTGAATGCCTACCTTATAGCAATCAAAACAACGAACAACAAATTGGTAGCACTCGACCTTAAGTTACAACAAAACACTGCATGATCATTGGCAATCAACATTTAAAATGTTGGAAATCAATCAAAGGTCACATCTCTTGATGAAAAGGCAGCGACTATTCAACGAATCGGATAGAGATTTTTTGGAATAAAGAATGCAGCTTTTTTAAAGCACGTCATGTTCACACAAGACATACTTTGGTGGGGAAAGAGCTATCCCGCCTTTTGGCAAGGCCGTGATACAAAGGACTTGACTAAAAACCAAGGACAATTCGACCCGTAGATCAATTATACACAGGTTAACTATGAATACTGGAAAATTTGGTCTGACTCCAGATCAAGCTACAATTGACATGATGTGACAAGCAATGTTATAAAAGCCAACGTTTCAAATTTTGGGTCAGGCGGAATTTATATACTCAAGTTATGGGTCGATCAAAATCAAGAGAGAAGACCACAGTTCTTATACATCAAAAGCCACCCTCCTTCGTATCAATGCGGCTTCGTATCCATCGAAGTCAATTCCCTTCATATCCATCGGCGGCTACCCATGTGTCCAGTTCGTATCAATCAGCTACCTTTTTACATTTTGTATCAATCAGCCGTAGATCGATACGAAACCAACACTTTCCATTGATACAAAGTGTCATCCCAAGCATGGATACGAAAGAGACTACCAAGCATCGATACGGAGAAGGCGTAGTCAAGTAAAGAAAATGGTGACTCGGCATGAAATGTGGATCCACCCTGAACCATCGCTCTACGACATCACTACACACCTGATCAATATATAGAAGATCTACACGAACATTAATCGATACGAAGGTATCGATACGTACAGTTTAGCCAACCTACAATGAGAATATTGGATTGATCATAATTCAAAATCTAAAAGTCCAAATGCCGCCAAATTTTCATAGGAGCTTGCTTACAACATAAATAATGTCTTTGTGATCGATCTCAGCCCAAAAGGAGCAAATGTTGATCGATACGAATGAAATGGGAATCGATCCCGATCGATCTCAAATGACCCCTGATCGATATGTTGGGCCTACCCACGTGTGAGGATTATTCTGAGTTCAAAGGCTGATATTTTCAAAATACACCTATAAATAGCACCTCTACGCCTACAGAAAAAGGACCTTTTTTAACTCTGCTACACCGTTACTTTGCCACAACTCTTTTGTAGCTTGAGTCTTCTAGTGTGTACTATTGTAATCAGTTATCACTCAACAATAAAACAGAAAAACATTCAAAGTGGACGTAGGCTACAATGCCAAACCACTTTAGTTTCTTATGTCTTTTCATTTCTGTAAGCTTTTATTGGTATGATTGTTAGATTAGCCTCTTTTTATATTTAATTTGTTCACTTTAATCTTTGTAATCACATCCAAAGAGTGTTGTCACCAATTTTGGTACAAACGTTTTCCAACGATAGAAGTGAGTTTAATGCTTTATATCTCCTTTAGTTTCTTTTTTAATTTATTTCTATGCACAACACTTCCTGATAATACTAATACTATTTCTCCAAAACTATTGGAAAACAGTTTTCAAAATCACCAGGATTTAAGTTCTCAAATTCTCAGTTTAGATTTCTTTTTATTTATAAAGCACATCTTTATACATCAAACTTATATAAAGTTACTTATTGTATAAAAACATTTCATAAATGTTTATCTTTGTTAAGGTCATAATAAATAACCTTTTGTTCAAATTAAATTTTAATCCAATGTTAACACCAAACACCTTATAGTCAACTATGGAATCAGATTCACAAGGTGTTCGTAATTTGATTCAACCAAACTATAAATGCTCGTAAACTATCCGAGCCCAACTAATAAACAATAGATGATGATAATCGAATATTATCATTCTACAAAAACCAAACACATCATAAATAACAATATTAATTTCCAAAGATTATACTTTTGTACAAAAAATATAATCCAAGCAAAGTTACTTCATTTACCCAATTTCAAAACAATACTGTGTCGGTTTGCCTTATTCAAGAGTTTAGAAACCCCTGTCGATACAATTGTTCCTTACGTATAGACCAGAATTCATAAACCACTCAATGGATAAATCAACACAATATAAAACATTTTTATAGCACTAACAAATACACACTCTTATATGTATACACTGAAACTCATCCCAGGGTCTCACTTGTCCTATCTCAAATGAGTTAATCCTACCAAAGCCTAGGTGTTTGCTCTACCTACGCTCCAATACCACGTTGTAACGACCCGCCATTTCGAATCTCAAAAGTTGACACTAATACATCCATGGTATACATGTGCCGAACATCTAAGTGTCATGTGATAACCCAGATTTTTAGACTTCTGTTAACTGATAATTAACTGGATTAAATTATTAAAAATACAAATTTATAAGTTGAGCGAATAAATTCTGATAATTAAAAATATCTGGATATAAATTGACTTTAAAACCCTGACAAATGTTGAATTATAAATCTCTAAAGATGTTAATTCCTATAGTAAATTAATAAATATATAATTAGATATGTGCAAACTTTATAATGTTGAAAATTTTAAGTGTATACATATACAAGGATATAAGTGTGTGTGTGTGTGTGTATATATACCATGAGAAGTAAAATAAAAGGAAGTTTGTAAAGTGTGGATGTATATATATATATATATAATATTAAAAATTCACAAAAGATATTTTAATTAATCCATAGTTGTATTTTTTATTTTTAAAATCTCAAAAATAATTTAAATTTAAACTCTACATTTTAAACTCTAAATATAAGTATATATGTGGTTTTAATTAAAGTATTAATAACTTAAGTTTAAACAAATAAGAATAAAATAAATAAAAGGTTTTATAATATTTCTTCTAAGTAAACATGGTAAAAAGAAAATATAAAATATTTCTTTAGACATTTGTAAGCTAGTAAAGAGGCTTTGTAAACAAGTGTCAAGATAAATAATTTGTTCTTCATTTTTAATACACTTTTGTATATATAGCAAAAGGTCTTCTTTTTTTCCATTTTAAAAAAATAAACAAACTAAAAACTGATAAACCAAACTAAAAACTTTAAAGCTTTCAACTGTGCAAGCAAGATTCAAGTTCATCTCCACTAAATCAAGTTGTTGTTTCATAATCAAGTGCAATTTTCAAAATTTCAGAGTTCAATATTCTCTGTTCAAAATTTTACAGCGAGTAAACTCTAAACTTTAAGCTAAATCACCTTATTCATGTTAAAATTTATGATAGAAATGATTCGAATATGTTTTGTATGGATGTATAAATGGGTTTGCTTGGTAGATATTTTTAAATTACTATGCATGTCATTGTAAAGTGTTTCTGGCCTCTGTTCTTGATTTACAGACCCAAATTAGTCAAAATAAAATTTATACCTCTTCACACAAACATTTTCCGGCTTTGATGATTAAAGAAATTTTGATGGTAAACATGATATCTTATTTTTAAAAATACTTTCAAGAGGATTTATTAAGTAATTTTTGGGAAAACAAGAAATTACAGTAAAATCAAACCAAGTCAGAAAGTCAATTAACTAAATTTCATGTTTTGATTATATGACTGGATTCGTGCTTAAAAATGATGATTTTAGATAATAATATCAAGATTTTTAAATTTGTATATATTGAGATATTGCAAGTTGAACGATAATCGGTGTTTGGTCAAATTCCGACGTTCCGAGGGGGGTGGTGTGTCGTGATCGTTGCTAGAGGTAGCATGAGGGCCGAGGAGCATGGGAAAAATAGTCGAAAGTTTTATAGTTCGCCGTGGTGGCGCGGCGAGGCAAATTTAGGGTTTAAGACCCTGTTCGAATCGACGTTAATGTCGAGGTGAATGCGACGTCGTCGTCACATCGGAGTGGATCGGAATAGGGGGAAAGAAGCATGGTCAAGGGGCGAAGGTCTGGACGCGGTGGGGATGGTTCTGTGATCATAGTATGGCGGCGCAAGGTGATTTCGTTGATCAGGTTTTGTCCCTATTGGTACTCGACTACTCGATTTCGATATGTAGAGTCAAATGAAGTTTTAGGTGGTCAGTCTGTTGGAGAGGGTTGTCGGCAATGGGTCGGAGGTTGCGACGATGATCGGAATGGTGTTGTCGTGGCATGCACATGCATATGTGTTCATGTGTCAAGTTTGAGTGTGCTATAGGAAATAGAAAGAGAAGAGAGAGCGTCGAGGAAGAAGGGGTTTGGCTCAAGAATTGTATCGTGTTGGACTCGGGGTATACGCGAGTGAATTAGCAAGTTTTAAAGAGGGGGAAGAAATAGGAAGGGTCGAGAAAAGATGTAGTATGGCTCGAGTTTGTGATTGGGTAGTTGGGCTTAGGCCTGAGTATATTTTTTTAAATGTATGAAATTAATTAAGTTTTCGAAAGAGAAATTTGAACAAATTTTCAAAGAAAATTTCAAACCAAAAGATTATGAAATTAAATGTTTTGAACTTAATTTGTTTAATTTAAGGTAATTATACATTGGGTTAATTTTATTTTAAGTAAATTCCTAGGTTTATTTTAAATAATATTAAATGATGTAATTAGGTGGATAATTAAGGAAAATGATTTAAACTCTAATTAATCAAAGGACTTAACTGATTTTATATGTTCATCATTAATTAATTTCAAACATTTGATTTAAAATAAAATAAATGGTTGTAATTAGTTAATTTTAATTAAGCAGAATTATAGGAAACTAAATATTCGTGTAAATTAAATTAATTGGAAATTGTGTGATTAATTTACCTAGCCTATGAATGATTAGTTTGAATTGAATGCTTGGATTGCTTAATATCTATAGTATTTCAATTCATTATATTCTGTGATATGAAATGCCTGTATTGATCTGTTAATAAATGTGAATCGTTTATTTAAATAAATATCTGTATGATGGATTTCTGTGTGCATATGTCATTCTGAAGTTTAATTAAATTGTTTTATTAACAACTGGACCTTAAAAGACGGCGTTTGGATTTCGAAGTGACCGGGATTGGATATCAGCGATATTCGAAACCACTTCGACTAGTAACTACCATTATTCTTTATAAATTTGATTTTAGAATCAAATGGGCTGGAATGGAATAAACTAAGTAAACTTGTCCATTTAAACTAAGTAACGGTACTTAGATATTATTTTGTGAAATAAGTGTTTGGCTATAGTAAGATAAAACTCGTAGTGATGAACAAGTTACCTGGGTTTTCAAGAAGCTTTACAACTTAGGTATTTCATCTTAAATGTGTTTACTCACATTGGTTTCCAACCTGACTCGGGTGTTACTTTAATGTAATGCTCGGGTTAGAGCGAGTATTACAGATTTTTAGGTTAGGACGTTCTGAAGTTCAGGTGACGAGCTGGATGGCAGGGACGTATGGAGTATATTCCGATGTGTACTTGAGATTGTATTGATAGTGGTAAGGAACAAGTTGTTACAACTGTCCAGTTTATTTGTGAATGATTGTACTCTGATATATTGTCTGTATATTGACAGTTACAGCTTTTCTTTGTATAAATGATGTAATTTGATATTATATTTTGTTCCGCTGCATGTGAGATTCTATGCTTTTGTTTTCTGTTTCTTCTTCAAATTCGTTTTCTTCTTTCCCTAACAATCTAGGATTTCTAGCATTTGATTGCTCGGCACTTCTATAGTGAAAGTATTAGTGTCAAATTTTCAATGTCGAATATTTTAGATCGTTACATTTGTTATCAGAGCTGAAGGTTAAGCGAGAACCTTGGCTCTGGTGGGGATTACTTATTAGAGATAGGGTCAGCAGTACCCTAGAATGAGTTGAGTGTATTATATGAGAGCGTACTTGTTATTTTCTTGTATAATTTTTAAAAAATGGTTTTAAAAATGATTTTTATATTAGCTTATATTTTGATATATATATATAGCAATAATTTTTCTAATTATTATATATTAAAGTAATTGGTTGTTGATTATTGAAATTAAATATAATAATAAGAATTAAGTGGTAATATATATCAAACCAAATAGAAATTTGGGTAAGGATTAACTATGAAAATAAATGAGCTAAAAATGGATTCAAAACTAAATTTACATCCTAGAAAATTCAAAAGAAATAAATTACCTTGATTTAACTTTTCAGCAAATGATTATGGAATATAAGGTGTGTATGATTTTTAGATACGATAATTATCATAAATTGGTATTGTATCTTAATAAAGGGATTTTTGTTTTTGTAAATAAGCAATGATAAAGCAGAGTGAAATGTTTTAAGGAAGTAACAATTTATATGAGTATAAGTTATAAATTTAAAAGGGTTTAAATTATGAAGTTTTAAAATCTATGTCCATAAAATTTGAAATTGTTTCAAAGTGTTAAAAGATATAATAAATAATATTATTTGGAATATTTTTGAATATAGGAATCCTATTTAAAAACAAGAGTTGTTTTGAAAATTTTAAAGGAATTTGTTTGTGTGCAAATGAAACAGATATGTGCATATATAATGCAAAGTTGATTTGAAATAATATAGAGTGAAGAATGGAAGGCTAGACGCAGAGAGCGAAGAGCAGCTGAACGTAAGGAACCTTGTAACAACCCATAATTTTGTAAATATTTTTAATTTAAATTTTATTTGAAAACTTTGATTTTTAAATCATTTAAAAATTGAAATTTTGGAATTTTCTAATGTAATTTTGGATTTTGTTTGTAATTTATTTTCCAAATACAATAAAATAAACATTTTATGAAATTTTTATATTTTGGTCAACTACAAGTCAAAGTTTGACCACATTTTAAAATTTTAATTTTTAATTTTTAAATTTGAAAATTTTCTTTGAAGCAGAATATAATTCTGATACTCGTTCTGCTTTTTGTTTCGTCAAATTCTGTTTTATACTTTGTGAAATTGATAAAATACAGCATTTTACACGCAATTGTTTTTCTGAATTTTGTTTTCTATTTTCCTATGTTCATTTCTCTATTTTATTTTATTTTTATTTTGTTTAGACTTTTATTTTATTTATTGGATTCTTATTTGTTTATTTTGATAATTGGGCTTAGGAAAATTCAAGAGTCTTATGTTACTTGTTTTAATTGTGTCTTTTGTTTGCCTAGCCATTCATTTTCTAGCCTTTACATCTCTAGCGTTCAAATCTCTTGGAAACCCTAACCGCCACTTCGTTTTACCATTCATGTAAAAAATAGTGTCTCGTCTCTCAAATTCTCATTTTCGTCTAGAGAAAAAATATACAAGTTCTAATTCATGGCTTCCTCCCCATTCTTTTCTTTTTCTTTCACTCTTTTGCTTTGCTCAAGCCATGCTCGGCCTCATGCCCCTCTAGCCGACCACCATCTCCACCACACCACCCTATTGCCGACCATCATCACATCCTCCTCACCACCATCCATTGCCATGACCATATATGCGAACTACATCACCATCCCTTGCCCAAAACCCCTAATCGAGCCACCATATTCACTATCTTCCTTCCTTGTAGCCTTGGCCACAACGACCTACTCCAGACCAGACCACTAGCTACTCCTAATGACCTGACCACCTGAACCAAGCCTTAAACCTAGGCCGAGCCAATTTGAGCCATGGCCGAACCAATAGGACCCAAACCCCTCGACCTTTTGCCTTCCTATCACGTGTAACTCCCATTCTCTTCACATTCTACAAGCATGGCCGTGTATACATGACCTTTGGCCGAGCCTAGATGGCTTCTAAGCTACCATGGCCAAGCATACATGAAGATGGTCTAGCCTATATATGATGTAGCCGAGCCTATTTTCGTGGTAAAGCAAGTTTATGTCCTCTTTGATTCATATTTTGTTCATTGTTTTGATTTGTAGTCTTTTGTATTGAATCATATACTTATGTTTGTGTAATTGGTTTGTGTACAAGATTTGAATCATGACTATTCATCCACTCAAAAAACTAGTCGTGCCTTATCGTGCTTTTCGGAGTTTTAGGTTGTGTTTTGAATTTTATCTCTAGCTTTAAGAAGGTGAGTTTATCACTCTCGACATCCGTACTTTTATAATTGTGAAAGGATGACAAGTGAATTTGTAAAACTAATATGTTATGTTCATACATGTTTGTGACATATTTATATGATGTTAAATGCTATTTATATACCTGTTACATCATTTGATATGATATTATATGTTATGCTTTTATTTTATTTCCCGTTTATCACATTACAAGTTCCCTTTTCACTATGGGTTGAAATGACACATACCACCTAACAGACATTAGAATAAGGAAAAATAATTATGAGTTGAAATGATAGGCTCGAGTGATTTTTATTGCATTTGATTTACTTAGGATTGCGGGTTTGAAATGATAAAACCTGAATTTTCTTTTTAAATTACGGATTGAAATGATACGTCTGTATCACTTGACCTAGGTTAGAAAAATATTATACCGGCCCCTGGTTACTATTTTTGAAATAATATTTTCCTAAAACAATTTATCAAGTATTTTGAATATTTAGAAAATATGAAATTTTTACTTAAAAATTTAATATAATGATTTAAAATATAAGGGATATTGGCTTTCAACAAGTTAAAATTTATAAGTTGTAATTGGTTTTAAATTGTATTTAAAATCTTTAATTGGCTTTAAATGGTAATTTAAAGATCTTTATTTGTGATAAATAACTTAATAATTAAGTTGACTAATATGGAATTTTAAAATCTAACCTGGTAATTGCAACCAATTTCTAGTTTTGAAATGAATATGGTTTGTATAATAAATAATGTATTTAGAATTGATAAAATGAAATGCAGTTTTGATTGGACTTTTTTAATAAACTTTATTAAATTTGAAATCATAGTTATTTGATGTCTAAATAAATAGATTTATAAAAAAAATTGATTGCGTATTAACTATGATAAAATATTTTATTTATGAAGTGGATATGTTTGGAAAATGAATAATTATGTTTTAAATGGAAATGTAAATTCATTGAAATATGAGTTAACTTAAAAATTGGAAATTTGGTTTTTAAATGGAAATTTTAAGTTAAGTAAATAAATGGAAATTTAGCTTTATTTATAGAATGGGTATTTTAAAATAAAGTATTAAGTTAATTGTAAATAAAAAGTTAAGAAAATAGTGTACTTTTGACTTAATAAGTGAATTATTGTTTAAATTAGATATTTATTCACAAAATTTTATTTTATTAAATCATAAGTTAAATGATATCCAAATGAATATTTTCTGAAGCGGGAAATATGATTTTTATAAGTTAAAATGGTTAAAATTGAAGTTTAATTGTTTCTGAAATGTTATAATAAAATCTGGAATTTTATTGGTAGCACTTCAGAAATGTTGTGTTTATAAGATAGCATTTGCTAAGTGCTATCAATTCTAAAACTTAACTAGACTCTGAAATAACTAAATACCTATTACAGCATTTTATAAGTGCTGTTGTTTCTGAATTTGAACTATTTCTTAAAATAACTAAATAACTACTACAACACTTTATAAATGCTATTGTTTCTTAGCTGAACTATTTTGAATAACTAAACACCTATTATAGCACTTTATAAGTGCTGCTGTTTCTGAAATTGAGCTGTTTTGAAATAACTAAATACCTACTGTATCACTTTTTAAGTACTGCTCTTTTTGAATTTGACAATGTTTTTGAAATACTAATATATTCTGTAGCACTTTATAAATGCCGTTGTAGCTGGAATTTACAATGTATTGGAAATTTTATAATCGAATGAATGAACTTGGAAATGTTACAACTTTGAAATGAATATTATTTGTCATTGAATTTAAATGGTTTAAATGAATATTATTTTAAAGGTGTTATGATTTTCTAAGTATTATGATTTTCTAAGGATAACATTTCCAAATTGTCATGATTTCAAAGTATTATGGTTTCAAAGTATTATGGCTATAAAGTGTTGGTTACAGAGTTGTTATAACTTTGAAAGTACTATGGTGTTGGAAATAAAATTATTTGAAATTGTATATAAGTAGGAATTGTCTTTAATTATATTGATTTGAAACTTACTTAAATTGAAGATTTAAGAACTTGACTTTATAAAGTGGTTTAGGTTAAGATGATTTAAAGGAATATTTCAAGTTTAATAAATTGAAGGAAATATTCAGTGATTTGGGAATTTGGGTTTTATTTAAATGATATTTTGATTTGGTGTTGGAATTTAAATGATATATTATTACTTTGGTTTTGATATGGAAATGATATATTGATTTGGTTTTGAAACGAAACAATATAGTATTTAGTTTTTAAACGGATATTATGTTGGAAAGTAATGGTGTTTGATTTTAAATTGTTTTGAAATAGAAATGATTTGAAATAAATATCCATGGGTTATAATAACGGTTAGTTGTTAAAGAGACCGAGATCAGATATGGGCATACTCTCTGTCGATAGCAAAAATCACTTTAAGAACCGTGTACGCGGTGGAGATCCAAGAATTAAGTAGGATGGTGCCGACGTCCTTTGAGGTATATACGTGGACCAGACTCCCGTGAGTTGGCATAAGGTGGCTAAAACAGGAGCAATTCTCGGGCCAGTGAGGTAGCTCCTCTTATCGGGCACACTCATTCGATACCATTCTATTACTTTTGATTGATTGGGGCCCTTTGATTTTTGGGGGCATGGCTCGAGGTGGGCGGTAGCTGCGCGCTACGCGTCACCATGAATCCGGATGCGTAATTGGTATATCTACCCTGGCATTACCTCGTTGTGCCGTGTCACTTACCCTAGCATGCCTTGTATAATTTTGGACTTCTCCCGTAGCCTGTGGAGTATTTAGGGTAGTATCCCGATCTGGAGATGAGCTGATACTGGATAGACTACTAGGACTATTATGTGTTGAGGGGAATATTTGGTCACTCCTTAACACTATTTTAAAGCAAGTTTATTTTACTTTTAGACATTACTATCATAGCGTATATTACTACATAGTAAATAGTTCAAGGGATCCTTAGAGGTTGGGCGGTCTCAAGCATTCTTTAAGTTACTTGTACCCTTCTATTACAGTTCACTTGAATTGGTTTACATTGTATAAGTATGTATGTCTTGACTCGAGTGTTTTGTGTTTTGCTTTACGCTTGGGTCAGACCGAGTGACACAGCATTAGAGACCACCTTCAGAGTAGGATCCTTGCTTAAATATCCAGCTATCAAATTCGCTTTCAGTTATTCAATTGATTCCAGTGATGTATTCATCTTTGTGCTTGTTTATCATATTGAACTTCTGTTGCATCTTGTATAACTCTGATGTATTTATATAGTAGCTTCATGAACTACTATCTCTTTACTTCCATTGCATTATATTACTATATCTGTGATTCTGTGATTTATTTATTTGATGTATACTCTGAGATTTGCTAAATTTATACTTACAATCCGGTATTTTGAATTATTCAAGTCAGACATATGTGGTTTTATCGTCGATTTGAATGGTTCAAAATAGTGGGTCGTTACAATTGTATCAAAGCTTTGGCTCTAGGCAACCTTAGCATATATGGTAAATTTATTTACAGAATCACTTTCGTTCGAGCTTGAATCTCTTTCTTTTTGACTCCGTTTCCTTTGAATTTTGGAACGTTCCCTCGATTTAGAAATCCATTCTTGTCCCCCACTATTCATCTTCTTTTGATTTTGGAATATCCCATAGCTCCACCTCGGATGAGCTTTATAATGAGCCGGCGGTCTCGCTAACCTCAAATTGACTTGTGAAGGGGTGAAACTCCTTTGCAATTGGCATTGATTCACCAGAGATTTCTGTATCCTCGATTTAGGTGCTAGTATCTCTGGTTATCCCGAACTCCACCTCTTGAGATCGATTGTAGATTTGCCTTATAATTCCACATCGATCTAATTTTTGAAGTCGTGGTTGAGCCGGTTAAGGTTGCCAATGATTTATATAAGCTTATCCATTTCCTTATTCGATTTGTTAATCATCTTATCTTTTGTTCCAACTGATCCTCAAATCAAAATTTTCTTTGATTTGAGTTAATCAAATTTGAATCTCTATCCTTGCTTTGAAAATCTATTCATGTATAGTGTATTTGTAAACCAATATTTAAAATGTTTTATATATTGCATTGTTTGAGTTGATGATGATGATTTGAGTTTTCGATCGATTCGTCTGAGCAATGTATCGATAGGATCACCAAAACACTTGAACAGAGAAAATCGACACAATGTAGTTTTCAAATTTAGTAGATGAAATAAATTTGGCATAATTATATTATATATGTATATAAGTATAATTTTCTCAATTGTGATAGTTAATTGAATTGGATGTTGAGAAATAATATTTGACTTTGTATATAACTTGTAACCTTTACCTTTTGTTTCATATATAAATAATTGAACTATAAAACATGGCTATAAATTAATTTGGTAATTTAAATGACTTTAAAACAAGAAATTAAGAATTTAATTTTCGATGGTTTCAAACTTTGTGTTTAAAGTTTTAAAGGGTGTATTATTTAAAGTATTTAAGTAGAAATTGTTTCAAAGGATTTTTAATTTGTAAATCAGTGCTCTTTTCTTTTTCGTCGGAAAATAATTTTGATGATGACTACAGCATCATCGACATTCATTTTCGAGTTTCGAAGTGAAGTGACCATTCTGTAGTTGCTACAGTCTTGCTTTGGAGAATTAAATTGATTTGGATTTCTAAAATATGACTTGATTTATAATATATGTGATATATGATTTAAAATTTGATTTGATATATATATTGTCTATATATATGTATTTATTTATCTCAAGAATTGTTTGAAAATAATCGAAAATTTAATTCTTAAATTTTATCTTGAAGGATAATTTCAATTATAAAAGGAAATCAATTTTTTTTTTGAATAAATGCTTAAGCTTGAAATAATTGAATTAGAAAATTTTATTTGTATAATACTCAATTACATTTCAAAATAACTTACCTAAATTATTCAGAAGTTGAATATGTAATTGGATAATATACAATATAAAAAGGATTTTATAAATAAAATTTGAGTGGTTATAATAAATGTTATACACTTAAATTTTAGTTATAAAAGATTAATAAAGGTAAATAGAATAAATGGTTAATTGGATAATATACAATATAAAATGGTGTTAAAGGAATTTATAAATGAATTGGAGTAGTTATAATAGGAGTAAATATACTTAATATATGTGATTAGATATATTAAGTGGAATAAATTTAATGATAATTTTTAATAAAGAAGAATTAGATTTATTGAATAAATTATAAGTATAATAAATGATTTTTTCCAAATTCATGATTTTATAAATTGATAATTGGATGATAAGATAATGAAATAAGAAATAGTTAAGATTTATTTAACTTAGGTGAAATCAAGCATTAATTTAAGTTGAAATTTTCATGGTTTTAAATTTATTATCTTATCTTGTTTTCCAATATCTTTTCTTTCGGAATGATCCTATTCTCCTGCATCTTAAAGCGGGAAATTGAATTCTGAATTGATCCTATACCTAAAATTCGTCTTGTAGTTCTTCCTCCCAGAAGAATTTATCTTCACCTATCAGTTTAGAAACTTTTCAAAGAATCTTTGGCACTCATTTGAATCTGAGCACTGCTTACCATCCACAGACCGATGGTCAAACTGAAAGAGTGAACCCGATTCTAGTAGACCTTCTTAGTGCTTGTGTTCTTGATTTTGGAGGATCTTGGGAAGATCATCTCCATCTGATTGGATTCACCTATAACGACAGTTATCAAGTATAATTTCAATTTTCTTTTCATCTTGTCTTAATCCTATCTCATTCTATCTTGTTTCCTTGTTTTCCCTATCTAGTTCCTTTTTGGGGACGAAAAGTATAAGTGGGGGAGAGTGTAACAATCCATAATTTGTAAATATTTTTAATTTAAATTTTATTTGAAAACTTTTATTTTTAAATCATTTAAAAATTATATTTTTTGAATTTTCCAATGTAATTTTGGATTTTGTTTGTAATTTATTTTCCAAATACAATAAAATAAACATTTTTTGAAAATTTTATATTTTGGTCAACTAAAAGTCAAAGTTTGACCACAGCTGAAAATTTTAAATTTTAGTTTTAAATTTTAATTTTTTCTTTGAAGTAGAATATAATTCTGATATTCGTTCTGCTCTTCGTTTCGTCAAATTCTGTTTTATACTTTGTGAAATTGATAAAATACAGCGTTTTACACACAATTGTTTTTCTGTATGTTATTTTCTATTTTCCTATGTTCATTTCTCTATTTTATTTTATTTTTACCTTGTTTAGACTTTTATTTTATTTATTGGATTCTTATTTGTTTATTTTGATAATTGGGCTTAGGAAAATTCAAGAGTCTTATGTTACCTCTTTTAATTGAGCCTTTTGTTTGCCTAGCCATTCATTTTCTAGCCTTTACATCTCTAGCCGTTCAAATCTCTTGGAAACCCTAGCTGCCACTTCATTTTACAATTCACATACAGAATAGTTTCTCATCTCTCAAATTCTCATTTGCGTCTAGGGAAAAAAATGTACAAGTTCTAATTCATGGCTTCCTCTCCCTTCTTTTCTTTTTCTTTTACTCTTTTGCTTTCCTCAAGCCATTTGTGGCCTCATGCCCCTCTAGCCGACCGCCATCTCCACCACACCACCCTATTGCCGACCATCATCACCTCCTCCTCACCACCATCCATTGTCGTGACCATAGATGCCAACTACATCACCATCCCTTGCCCAAAACCCCTAGCCGAGCCACCATATTCAACATCTTCCTTCCTTGTAGCCTCGGCCACCACCACCTGCTCCAGACCAAACCCCTAGCCACACCTAATGACCTGACCTGATCACCTGAACCAAGCCTTAAAATGCAGGTCGAGCCACTTTGAGCCATGGCCAAACCAATAGGACCCAAACCCCTTGACCTTTTGCCTTCCTATCACTTGTAACTCCCATTCTCTTCACATTCTACAAGCATTGCCATGTATACAAGACCTTTGGTCGAGCCTAGCTGGCTTCTAACCTACCATGGCCAAGCATACATAAACATGGTCTAGCCTATATATGATGTAGCCGAGCCTATTGCCTTGGTAAAGCAAGGTTATGTCCTCTTTGATTCATATTTTTTTTCATTATTTTGATTTATAGTCTTTTGTATTGAATCATATACTTATGTTTGTGTAATTGGTTTGTGTACAAGATTCAAGATTTGGATCATGACTGTTCATCCACTCAAAAATCTAGTCGTTCCTTGTTGTGCTTTTTGGAGTTTTAGGTTGTGTTTTGAATTTGATCTCTAGCTTTAAGAAGGTGAGTTTATCACTCTCGACATACGTACTTCTATAATTGTGAAAGGATGACAAGTGAATATGTAAAACTGATATGTTATGTTCAGACATGCTTATGATATATTTATATGATGTTAAATGTTGTTTATATACCTGTTACATCATCTGATATGATATTATATGCTATACTGTAATTTTATTTCCTGTTTATCACACTGCAAGTTCCCTTTTCACTATGGCTTGAAATGATACATACACGAACAGACAATAGAATAAGGAAAAATCATTATGATTTGAAATGATCGGCTCGAGTGATTTTTGTTACATTTGATTTACTTAGGATTGGGGTTTGAAATGATAGAACCCAGATTTTCCTTTTAAATTACGGATTGAAATGATACTTATCCATATCACTTAACCTAGGTTAGAAAATATTATATAGGCCCATGTTAATATTTTGGAAATAATATTTTACTAAAACAATTTATCAAGTATTTTGAATATTTAGAAAATATGAAATTTTAACTTAAAAATTTGATTTAATGATTTAAAAAATAAAGGGATATTAGCCTTCAACAAGTTAAAATTTAAAAGTTGATCATTGGTTTTAAATTGTATTTAAAATCTATAATTGGTTTTAAATGGTAATTCAAAGATCTTTATTTTTGATAAATAACTTAATAATCAAAGTTGACTAATATGGAAATTTAAAATCTAACCTGATAATTGCAATCAATTTTTAGTTTTGAAATGAATATTGTTTGTATAATAAATATTGTGTTTTGAATTGATAAAATGAAATGCAGTTTTGATTAGACTTTTGTAATAAAATTTATAAAATTTGAAATCATAGTTATTTGATGCCTAAATGAATAGATTTATAAAGAAAATTTGATTGTATACTAACTATGATAAAATATTTTATTTATGAAGTGGATATGTTTGGAAAACGAATAATTATGTTTTAAATGGAAATGTAATTTCTTTGAAATAAGACTTAACTTAAAAATTGGAAATTTGGTTTTTAAATGGAAATTTTAAGTTAAGGAAATAAATGGAAATTTAGTTTTATTTATGGAATGGGTATTTTAAAATAAAGTATTGAGTTAATTGTAAATAAAAACTTAAGAAAATAGTGTGCTTTGTACTTAATAAGTGAATTATTGTTTAAATTTAATATTTATTCATAAAATTTAATTTTATTAAATCATAAGTTAAATGATATCCAAATGAATATTTTCTGAAGTGGGAAATATGACTTTTATAAGTTAAAATGGCTAAAATTGAAGTTTTATTGTTTCTGAAAAGTTATAATAAAATCTGGAATTTTGTTGGTAGCACTTCAAAAATGCTGTGGTTATAAGATAGCACTTGGTAAGTGCTATAAATTCTGAAACGTAACTAGGCTCTGAAATAACAAAAACCTATTACAGCACTTTATAAGTGCCGCTGTTTCTGAATTTGAACTATTTCTGAAAATAACTAAATAACTACTACAACACTTTACAAATGCTGTTGTTTTTGAACTGAACTGTTTTGAATAACTAAACACCTATTACAGCACTTTATAAGTGCTGCTTTTTCTGAAATTAAGCTGTTTTGAAATAATTAAATACCTATTGTAGCACTTTTTAAGTGCTGCTTTTTCTGAATTTGACAATGTTTTTGAAATACTAATATATCTACTGTAGCACTTTATAAATGCTGTTGTAGCAGGAATTACAATGTATTGGAAAGTTTATAATCGAATGAATGAACTTAGAAATGTTACAACTTTGAAATGAATATTATTTGACATTGAATTTAAATGGTTTAAATGAATATTATTTTATAGGTGTTATGATTTTCTAAGTATTATGATTTTCAAAGGACAACATTTCCAAATTGTCGTGATTTCAAAGTATTATGCTTTCAAAGCATTATGGCTTCAAAGTGTTGGTTTCAGAGTTGTTATAACTTTGAAAGTACTATCGTTTTGGAAATAAAATTATTTGAAATTGTATTTAAGTAGGAATTGTCTTTAATTATATTAATATGAAACTTATTGAAATTAAAGATTTAAGAATATGACTTTATAAAGTGGTTTGGGTTAAGATGATTTAAAGGAATATTTCAAGTTTAATAAATTGAAGGAAATATTTAGTGATTTTGAATTTTGGGTTCTATTTAAATGATAAATTGACTTGGTTTTGGCATTTAAATGATATATTATTACTTTGGTTTTGAAATGGAAATGATATATTGATTAAGTTTTGAAATGAAATAATATAGTATTTAGTTTTGAAATGGATATTATGTTAGAAACCAATGGTATTTGATTTTAAATGGTTTTCGAAAGTGTGTTATGGATCGTGTAATATGGATATATGATAATACAGAGTATAATGATGATGATGATACTGTAAATAGTGCGGAATAAAAAGCAATAGAGTAAAATGACACCAGAGATTTTTATACTGGTTTGGAGCACTGTCCTACGTCCAGTCCCAGACTCCTTCTGGAATTTCACTAAAACAACAACCCTTACTTAACTCGAAGGAACAGGATATACACCCCTAAGCAGCCAAACAGGGACCTGAGCAGCAGAACAGGCTTTTGCCTCAACAGCGGAAGAGGACTTCACTTGCCTGAGCAACAGAATAGGACTTCAATTAATACAGAAAATAGTTTTGACTAATGTGTGTTCTGATAACACGGATTTATCGCTTGTAGTACACCCTTCCTATCTTCGAGTATAAATATATATTTGAAGTATATGAAGAATAGAAAGGTATAGTATTGCTTTAACGTA
Source organism: Allium cepa (assembly GCA_030765085.1). Classification (NCBI taxonomy): domain Eukaryota; kingdom Viridiplantae; phylum Streptophyta; class Magnoliopsida; order Asparagales; family Amaryllidaceae; genus Allium; species Allium cepa. The sequence goes on along the minus strand of CM060937.1, from coordinate 418,018,700 downwards.
GAATAATTGAAAGTATGATAACAAATAGATTTCAAAAAGTTAGATCAGAGAACAAGAGAATCTGATTGTAATTCAGTGATTTGAAATGAAGTTGGAGTTTGTAGTTATAAAGGTTAGAAAGCAGCGACTGTTGGTGAAGAGTTTCGATCGAAGTGATGTGCCCGAATCTTTTCGTTTAAAGGTTCGCAACTGTTCCTAAAAGTCGTGTCCTTTCAAAAATGTGGCTGTTATAGAAATTAATTCGACTGAGCCTCTAGGACAGTCGAATAAGTATTCAGAATAATTTTAAATTTTAAATTCGTATATTTATATAACTGTGCATGCTGCACAAAAATACCATTGTCAGTCGACTGTCTCAGGTGGTCAATCGACTGATCTGGTTATTTTTGTGCAGTTTGCACAATATATATTAATTTCTATAACTTTAAAACACTTTTATAATTTAAATATGTGCTTATATATGTATAAAATATTTAGTAAAAATAATTATTAAATATATAAGCTAGTGTAGACGTAATCGAAGAGAGATTTTAACAAATATTGACCTAAGACTTAAAAACAAAATATCACAGTTGATGCATCAGTTTTTAAAGTCTCGTCTCCTTGTCTATTTTTGTCGTAGCAGTCATCAAATCTATAAGTCGTAGTGATAGCTACGTGTCATGAATCAAAACCAAGTCTCAACATTCTCTCCGTTTTTGATTGATGATAACCTATAAATAGATATAGATTTCGACTGTATATATATAACATAAATACTTACTCCCCCTGAATCTTTGACGCTCTATATCCTGCATTCTTATTAGTAGCAATAATATTTCTCCCCCTTTGTCATCGACCAAAAGAAATAAGTAATATGATATTATAATGTGAAAGATAATATGCAATAAAAACAAGAACAATCATCCACACATTTAACATCCATGGTCAGGAGTGTTCAAAATAAATAAACTAGAATGGCCATTTAGTACAAGCCATATGAATTGAAAAACAAATGTCTTGAAAAAAAGAAATGAACATCTTACTCCATCGGTTTCTTACCCATACCACTGTAACCTTCATCACCATCATCACCACTACTACTAGCTTGATCGTCATCAGAAGAAGAAGACCATGTAAAGACGGGTTGCTTACCCGGATCACCTATTGTAGCAATAAATGTATCGGAAGAGCATGATATAGCTTGCCATAATTTGGTGAAATATCCTTTGAACTTATCAAGCTACTTATCAACTTTGACGATGTTTGATTGTAGAATTTGTTGATTACGGCAAATTATATTGATGGATTCACGTGGTTGAAGGCCTTCAGTTGGAATCATAATTTCTTCTTGTTGATAAAGAGTCGATCTTTGACGAGATGGTTGTTGAGATGGCTCGCCATGTTGTTGTGATTGGACTTGAGATATTTGCCTTTGGGTCCAGTCTTTAATAGATATTATAGGAGGGGGTCGGGCAACCGGTAATTTCATCAAGGCTAAAGTCCGAGCGTTCAAACATGCAACAGTAGAAACTGGTGAATCTGGTTCCGGAACTTCACAGGCTTTGAGAAGAGGCATAATATATTCGTCATAATATATTATATTCATCCTACCATTATTGAAACTTAAAAATTCATCAACAATTAAATGGAGCCAGTTTACTTTGATGTTCCCAAAGATAGCATACAAAGCTTTAAAATTAGTTTCGGAGACAAGTTCATAACTCCCGGTTCTAGGAGTTACAGTTTTCATTAGAGCACGATGAATAATTTGTGCCTTTGGTCGTAAAGGCATCGACTTTAGTTGAAGCATGTCATCTTCTAGAAACAAATGCATTACACGGTCTCGAACAAATAAATAAACATCAATAGTAGCTAATTCAACTCCATCATTTTCTGTTTGTAAAATATAAGCCATGCGGTCTAGAGAGAAAAAGATGGGTTTCCCACATACAAGACTCCATACGCAGTCTTGTTGATTTGGAATGTCTTGGTGACCCAAATTTAGGTTAGCGTAGAATAATTTCACCATAATTTGGTTGATTTTATGTTTGTTGTCGTCGATGTTGATTAACGACTCTAAATTGCTCCTTCAAGCTAACTCTTGGATGTGATACGGGGAAAAATTAGGAAATTTGATGAACCAACCTTCGAAGATCCCTGAGTCTTGCATCCATCTCCACCTCTTCATCGTGGTGTCATCAAATAGCCACCTTTAAATTTGTTCATTTGACGGAGGTTGAGATGATGAGGAAGCTTGTCCCTTACGTTTTGGAGCCATTTAATTTTGAAGAATAAAAATTGAATTTTGGAGAGCCTAGGGTTTTGAAAATTTGGAAATCTGAAATGGTAATGAGGAGAGAAGGTAAAGTGGAAGGTGAAAGGTGTAAAGGGGTAGGTTAAAAGGTAAAAAGTAACTCAAATCTACAGCTCAGTCAACTGGCTCAGGGCTTTAGTCGACTAAAGCTGAAGATTGAATTTTTTCGATCTTCTGGTGCAGTCGACTGAGGCTCTGAGACAGTCGACTGGCCATGCGATATAAAATTTTATATTGTTGCGTCTGTCGACTAGCTCAAGGATTCAGTCGACTGATGCTGAAGGTCGAAAATATTCAACCTTCTGGTCCAGTCGACTGAGGCTTTGGGACAGTCGACTGGCTATGTATATATAAAAAAATTGTTTGCTGTGTCAGTCGACTGACCTCTTGGTCCAATCGACTGACCTCTTTGTCATGTCGACTGACCTGGAGTATTTTCTGCAATGGATTTACTTTGGTGTGAAATGTATATATATTAATTATGTTTGTTAATTCTTTTAATATAAGTAGTTTTTATTTTCATGAATGATATAGAAATAACTTTATTTTACAGTTAAATGTTAATATTTTCTATATGTGAGATGTCAATTAATGCACCAGAAATAAATTTATTTAAAACAGAAACGTACATATGCAGATAATTTATTTGAAAATACGATGAAAGATAATTAAAACTATGATTATTTTGAAGGGCTAGGCATCTTGAACTCTTTTAGTTGCTTACGACGAACATTTGATTCTTCGTTGCGATCCCACGAATTCAATGAGTATGGTGGTCATGGTGGAGACGAAGTCGATGGTCGTCTGATAGGAGAAACTACATGTTCGTCTATAGGATGTGACGATGCCCACAGAATTTCATAGTGATGTGTTCAATTATTCCTTTCCATCTGGGGTTTATTTTTTGTTCGTAATACATCTCTCATTGTAGCATTAGGATTCCTGCTGATAATGGTGGAGATCGTCGATCTTTTGTTTCATGTTCGGAGAAATATCAATAGTTTTCTTTCCCTTTTCCTTGTACGGAGTATATCCGATGTGATAGACCGATGATGGTGAATTTTTATGATCGGGAGTTATTGCAGAGTTGTTCGAGGCAATGATTTCAATAGAGTCTTTGGAGGAGTTTGACATTGTTGAAATATAGTTTGTTGGAATGAAGAACGAATGCTAGCTTTAGAGTTATTTTCAGTTTGATCTTAAGAAAGTAGAATATGTAACTATTTATAGCCTAAGTCCAAAAAAAAACAGGAATGAATTTAGTGAGTTATATTAATTCTAGCTAAGATGTATGGTGAAACATTAGCTTTTCTATTGGCTGTGCTATTTTGTATAATTTTAAATGTTTATAAAAAAAATAGTTATATATATTAATAAAGTTAAATGTGACATGTAATGTAGTATAAATTAATGTTACCATATAATAAGATGGCCATACTAAACTAGAACAGGAAACATTAATAGCTCAGGTGGTTAAGACACTTGAGTTATTCACAGCAGGTCACGAGTTTGAGTCTCATCATGTTTAGAATTCTGAATTTTCATGCAAAATTTATTTTTGAGCTTTTAGTTAATAATTTTTATACATTATTTTTACACCTTTACTAGAAATTATGCCGAGCTCACGTCGTAATTTTATAAACATATTTTCTTATAGCGGTTTAGTAAAAATATCGGCTAATTGATTTTTTGATGGTACGTATTCCAGATTTATCACTTCTTTTTCTATATTATCACGTAAAAAATGATGTCTAATATCTATATGTTTAGCTCTAGAATGGTTTACTGGATTTTTAGATAGATTTATTGCACTAGAATTATCACAGTAAATTGTTGATTTTGATAGATTGATCCCAAAATCTTTAAATGTCTGTTGCATATAAATTACTTGTGTGCAAGCTAGTGCCGTAGAAATATATTCTGCTTACAAGTTGATAAAGAGATACAGTTTTCTTTCTTACTAAACCATGATATTAAAGACTTACCAATGAAGTGACACGTACCGCTTGTACTTTTTCTATCTGTTCGTGATCCTTCGAAATAAGCATAGCTGTATGATACTAATTTGAACGAACACTCTTTCAGATAGAAAAGTACGAAATTTGTAATTTTACTATGATAGCGTAGTATACATTTTACAGCATGTAAATGTGATTCTTTTGGGTCGGATTGAAATCGTGCACATAAGCACACATCATCATAATATCTGGTCTACTTGCTGTTAAATAAAGTAGTGATCCTATCATAATATAGTTTTTGGTTTACACTTTTGTCGTTTTCATTGAGATGTGTTGTTGTGCTCGTAGGTGTTGGTTCGGCAGAAGTGTTTTCCATTCCAAAACATTTGATAAGATTATTACAGTATTTTTCTTGATTAATAAAAATTCCATTTGAAACCTGTTTTATTTGAAGTCCTAGAAAATATGATAATTCTCCCGTATGGGACATTTCAAATTCTCTAGTCGTTATTTCAGAAAATTCGTAACATAATTCATTATTAGTTGAGCCAAATATGATGTCGCCGACATATATTTGAACTATGAATATATCATTTTCGAATGTTTTATAAATGAAGTTTGATCTACTTTTCCAATTTCAAAACCAGAATTAATTAGATAACTTTTTAGACGTTCATACCAAGCACTGGTGCTTGTTTTAAACCATATAAAGCTTTCTTGAGTTTATATAGATGATCTAGATATTTTCATGAATAAATAAAGGAGGTTGTTCAACATAAATGTTTTCTTTAATATAGCCATTTAAAAAGGCTCTTTTAACATCCATTTGATAAAGTTTAAAGTTATTAAAACATGCGTATGCCAAAAAAAATTGTATTGCTTCTAGTCTAGCAACTGGAGCAAACCTTTCTTCATAATATATTCCTTCTTCCTAATTATATCCTTATGCTACTAGTCTTGCTTTATCTCTAGTTATATTTCCTAATTCGTCTGCTTTATTTTTATAAACCTATTTAGTTCCTATAATAGTTTTATCAGTTGGTCTGGGTACAAGTTCCCAAACCTCATTTTGTTCAAACTGATTTAATTCTTCTTGCATAGCAATAATCCAATTTTCATCGGATGATGCTTCCTTTGCATTTTTAGGTTCTATAGTATAGAAATGCTACATTACCCATTAAATTTAATTGATTTCTAGTTCGAACATTTGAATTTATTTCTCCAATTATATTTTTTGTAGGATGATTTCGTAAAACTCTTCGAGGAGATCTTATTATATTAGTATCATTTCCATTTTCTAAATTATTACTAATGCTTTCATTTTCGCTAGAGTTATAAATGATATCATCATCATCTTTTGAACTGTTTATTATTATATTTGTTTGATTATTGTTAAGTAAGTCATTGTTACTAATTGTATTAGAAACAGATTTAGAGTTCTCATCAAAAGATACATGGAGTGATTCTTCTATAGTATTAGCTTGTTTACTAAAAATTCGATAAGCTTTGTTTCGATTCGAATATCCAAGAAATATTCCTTCGTCACATTTTGAATCAAATTTACCAAGCTGATCTTTGGTATTTAATATAAAACATTTTGATCCAAATATTTTAAAATAAGATATGTTTGGTTTTTTACCGTTACAAAGTTCGTAAGGAGTAATTTTGGTTAGAGGTCTAATAGAAACACGATTTAAAACATAACAAGAAGTTGCAACAGCTTCTGTCCAAAATTGTCTTGGTAACGTGCTTCCATTTAGTAAAGTTCTTGCGCATTCTTGAAGAGTTCGATTCTTTCATTCTACAACTCTATTTTGTTGTGGAGTTCTAGGAAACGAAAAGTTATGAAATATTCCTTTCTTTTTACAATAGTTATTAAAGTGTATATTTTCAAATTTACCTCCGTAATCACTTCTAATATTTTTAATTTTAATACCTTTTAAATTTTGAATTTGTTTAACAAATGTTTTAAAATTTTCAAAGGTATCACTTTTATTTTTCATAAAAATGAAAGTGTGCTATGGATCATGTAATATGGATATACGATAATACAGAGTATAGTGATGATAGTAATACTATAAATAGTGAGGAATATAAAAGCAGTATAGTAAAATGACACCAGAGATTTGTATACTGGTTAGGAGCACCGTCCTACGTCCAGTCCCAGATTCCTTTTGGAATTTCACTAAAACAACAACCCTCACTTAATTCGGAGGAACAGGTCTATACAACCACTGAGTAGCTGAATAGGGACCTGAGCAGTGGAACAGGATTTCGCCTCAGCAGCCGAAGAGAACTTTACACGCCTAAGCAGCAGAACAGGACTTCAACAAATACAAAAGATTGTTTGACTTTTTGTGTGTTCTGATAACACGGATTTATCACTTGTAGTACACCCTTCCTATAATCTTTTCCTCAAGTATGATGTGTATATTTGAAGTTTATGAAGATTAGAAAGGAATGGTATTTCTTAGAATATATAAATCTGATTTAAGCAACAATTATGCAAGAAAGTTAGATAAGAGAGAAAAGAAGATTCTGTAATTTGAAATCAAGTTAGAATATGTATTTATGACGTTAAAAAGCAGCGACCATTGGCGAAAAGTTTCGGTTGAAGTGTTGTTTCCAAATCTCTTTGTAGGGGTTCGTAACTCTTCACAAATGATCGTGTCTTTTCAGAAAAATATAGCTGTTATAAAAATCCAGTCGACTGAACCTCTAGGCCAGTCGACTAAATATTCAAACGAATTTTAAATAAATATTTGAATATTTGTGCACCTGTGCATGTTGCACAAAAATTGTCAGGTCAATCGACTGACCTACCAGGTCAGTCGACTGACCTGGTGATTTCTATGCAATCTGCACAGTTTACACAGGTTTACTAGGTTGTTTATAGATATTCAGTCGACTGAATGACTTGTCCAGTCGACTGAATTTTGTTGATAATCAAAAATCACCATCGCTCATTTGGTTAGAGCACTTGCCTTCAAAACTAGTGACCCGGGTTTGAGCGCCGCTCCATGAATTTTTTGAAAACTATATTTTGATTAAATATGCATGCAAGTTTATTTAAATATGAATGATGATTCTTGAGGAAAGATTTTAACAAAGCACTAAACTTGACTCTATATACATACTTGATGACTCTTGTTAAAAAATATATAATTATATGAACCATACTTTTAGTCGTTGAGTCCGAATGTTGTCATAGTCGTAGATTCATGAATTGTTGTTTCATGTCAGCAATCAAAACCTATGATCCAACATTCTCCCCCTTTTTGATGATGACAACTCCATTTGCTACGGATGAATCTTCGACAAGCTTTGTTGACTTATTTCTCCCCCGGAATATATTCCTGTAATTGTGCTATAGATTTCTCCCCCCAAATCTATGCTATATATTCCTGTAAATAATTAATCATTTCTCCCCCTTAATCTTAGCTTGCATCGTTTATTCCTGCAAATAGCGTTAGAGCAATATCTTTATCCCCCTTTGTCATCGACAAAAAGGAGAGTTTATATGATGACATAAATTATATTTTACATAAGTGTTAACATAGAACAATATAAAACAAAATAACTAATACTTATATTGTAAGGTATCAAAAAAAAAATTAACATTTAAAGCATACGATACCCAAAGTTCTTATAATTTCCTAATTTTTAGGAAACCATACCCATTTGGGTGTGGTTGAACCTTTATAAATATAATTTTCATTATCAACTACCATATCAAAATAATCATCAATGTATTTTTCTCTATTTTTCCAATTAACAGGAACCCAAATATTTAGATAATTTTTATTTATATTTCCCGTCAATGATTTTGTACTACTAAAGAAATTATAAACATTATTGGTCATAGCAGTATTTGAATTTCTATAAGAATTGGATTTAGACTTTTCTCCTAATCTAGTACTAGCACTAACATATTTACTATACATGAAAGCATGTCTAGTGCTATTTCTACGATCCATTTTATTATACCATAAACTACTTTTATCATTTAAAGGTCTAGAACTAGATAAAATCATGTTCAAAACATTTTGAACTTTATTAAATTTTTTGACTTCAGTGCTAAGTTTATCAAATTTAGCCTTAAAGTCACAATTATTATTTTCAAAAGAAATATTACTATTATTCAAAATATCAATTTTCTTCTTCAATTCAGAATTCTCATTTTTTTTAACGTACGGTTCTCATTTTTGAAAAGGGAATTTTGAGTTTCTGAACCATCTAAAGAGGATTGTAATAAATAATTTTGTCTTTTCAAATCAAAAATTTCTTTTGAAAGTTTCTCTCTCTTTTCCAAATATAGCGTTTTGTTCATCTAGAGAATCTTTAATAGTTATAAAATTATTCTTTAAATCACCAAGTTGATTTTCTAAATCTAACTCCTCATTTTTCAATTTCTCATTTTCACGTTCTACAGATTTCATTTTTTCTAAAATAATAAAACTAAGCTTTGAAATATTATCGTTAATACTAACTAATTCATTATTTTCTTTTACTGAAATTTATAAATCAGAAAGTACCTTTTTGTAGTCCTCACTAGTGGCTTTGACAGGGATTTTTCCTGCTGTTTTTCGATTAGATTGTTTTCTGGCCATTATTATATGATGTTGTGACGATCGATAGAATTTCAGGGTTTTAGATTATCAGATAACTATGTTATGGTTATATGATGATCTTGCTCTAATACCAAATGAAAGTGCGCTATGGATCGTGAAATATGGATATATGATAATGCAGGGTATAGTGATGATAATAATACTGTAAATAATGCAGAATATAAAAGCAGTATAGTAAAATGACACCAGAGATTTTTATATTGGTTCGGAGCACCATCCTAAGTCCAGTCCCAGACTCCTTCTAGAATTTCACAAAAACAACAACCCTCACTTAACCCGGAGGAACAGGTCTATACAACCCCTGAGCAGCCGAATAGGGATCTGAGCAGCGGAAGAGGATTTCGCCTCAGCAGCCGAAGAGGACTTCACACGCCTGAGCAGCAGAACAAGACTTCAACAAATACAAAAGATTGTTCGGCTTTTTGAGTGTTCTGATAACATGGATTTGTCACTTGTAGTACACCCTTTCTATAATCTTTTCCTCAAGTATGATGTGTGTATTTGAAGTTTATGAAGATTAGAAAGGATTAGTATTTCTTAGAATATATAAATCTGATTTAAGCAATAAGTATGCAAGAAAGTTAGATAAGAGAGAAAAGCATATTCTGTAATTTGAAATCAAGTTAGAATATGTATTTATAGATGTTAAAAAGCAACGACCATTGGCGAAGAGTTATGGTTGAAGTGTTGTGTCCGAATCTCTTTGTAGAGGTTTGTAACTCCTCACAAATGGTCCTGTCTGTTTAGAAAAATATAGCTGATATAGAAATTCATTCGACTGAACCTTTAGGTCAGTCAACTGAATATTCAAACGAATTTTAAATAAATATTTGAATATTTGTGCACCTATGCATGTTGCACAAAAATTATTAGGTCAGTTGACTGACCTGGTAATTTTGTGCAATTTGCACAGTTTTGCACAGGTTTATTAGGCTGTTTATGGATATTCAGTCGACTGAATGACTTGTTCAGTCGACTGAATTTTGTTGATATTCAAAAGTCACCATAGCTCATTGGGTTAGAGCATTTGCCTTCTAAACTAGTGACCCGGGTTCGAGCCCTGTTCCATGCATTTTTTGAAAACTTGATTTTGATTAAAATATGCATGTAAGTTTATTTGAATGTGAATGATGATTCTTAAGGAAAGATTTTAACAAAGCACTAAACTAGACTCTATATACATATATGATGACTCTTGTTAAAAAATACATAACTATATGAACCATACTTTGAGTCGTTAAATCCGGATGTAGTCGTAGTCGTAGATTCATGAATTGTTGTTTTATGTCTGCAATCAAAACCTATGATCCAACAAAAAATAGTCTATATATCTAGAGAAATCATCAACAATTACAAATATGTATTTATTATGATTTATGGATTGAATTTGGGCAGGGCCAAATAAATCCATATGAAGTAATCGAGCAGATGTAAAGTCAAAATAACTTTCTTAGATTTAAATGAAGATTTAGTTAATTTACCTAATTGACATGAGTCACATATATTATTAACTTTAAAATTCATATTTTGTAATCCTTTTACAAGATTATTTTTAGAAATTTTATCTATATTTTTGGAATTGATATGACAAAATCGTTTGTGCCAAATCCAGGGACCATTTTCTTTAGCTATTAAACACATATTTGAGTTATGATTAACTTTCATATTTAAAACGTAAATGTTTTTATCTCTATTTCCTTCGAAAATAAGATTTTGATGTTGATCAAGAATACTACATTTATTTTCAGAAAATAATATTTTAAAACCTTTATCGCATAATTGACTTATACTTAATAGATTATGTTTTAAATTCTTAACTAATAAAACATTTGTAATAAGAGGTAAATTAGATGTACCGTAATTGCTCACATCACCTTTGTCGATGATATATCCCTTGGAATTATCCCCAAAGTGACAGAACCTCCATCTGAGTATGTAATATTTATCAGCATATCTTTCTCTCCTGTCATATGTTTTGAGCAACCACTGTCGAGTATCCATTTTCCTCTTTTCTTGAGTGGGACTTGCAAAAAATATGAGATAATGTTGGTACCCACCTTTTAATAGGGTCCTAAGAGTTAGATCTTAGGAAACCAAACCCAAGAGGGTTTAGTATCCCTTTTATAAATATAAATTTTAAATATGAACATTTTCTATGAATGAACTAATATACTTTTTCCTTATTAACTTGTTATTAGATTTAGGTACCCATATTTTTATAGTTTTAGAAACTAGTCTTTTTGAAGACGTGGGTGTTTTATCATTTTTAACTTTGTTTAAATTACTAGATTGTGACCCTTTAACTTTCTTCTTATATCCTAAACCATGTTTATTAATAACAGATTGTGAATTCTCAATAATCCTAGATAAATTTTCTCTTCCTTTATTAAAATTTGAAATTTTTTTAGTGATTCCATCTAGTTTGGTCTTTAGACTTGAATTTTCTAGTTCTACCATTTTAATATTAGTTTTTAAAACATGATTTTCAGAAATAAGACTATCATTCTTCTCTTTTTGGGTTTCAATTACCTTACTCAATAATATAAGTTGAGAATTAACATTAGAGAGAGATTCTAGAGTTTTCTCAAGTTCTTCCAATATTTTCTTCTCATCTTTAAGCATATCTTTTTCGAAATCTGCCTTGTTCTGATTTTCTACAAATTTTTTATATTTTGTTTTAAGACTTTTTAAAGTATCTAATAATTCAGAATTTATTTCTATTATATCATCAAAAGTAAAATCACTAACCTCATTAGCTTTAGCCATAAAACATACATTAGCTTGTTCATTATCGCTTTCACTTTCACTTTCCGAAGAAGATGAAGATTATGAATCATTCCATGTGACTGAAAAGGCTTTTCTTTTGAATTTGTCCTTCCTTTTATTTCGATATTCTTTCTTTTGATCTGGACAGTCCTTCTACATATGCCCTTTTTGTGACAGCTAAAACATTCCATAACTGATAAAGACGATGGTTTATTGTTGTTTGAGCTTCACTTGCTATTATTTCTGTTTCCTTTTCTACATTCAAAGAATTTCTTGAAGTCCTTGGCAATAAAAGCTAGGTCGTCTTTATCTGAATCTGATTCTTCTTGTTTTGCATGAAATGCTATATCCTTTTTATCTTGAGCCTGAACTCTTTTTGCCTGCAAATTTACTTCATAAGATATTAGATTTCCTATTAACTCTTCTGAAGTTATTTTGAAAATATCGTTCGCTTCTTCAATAGTGAGAACTTTTCTTTCCCATTCTTCCGTTAAAGAGTTAAGGATTTTGGATACAATATCAAAGTCTGAATATTTTTCTCCTAGCCCTGCTAATGAATGATAGATATCCTGAAATTTTGAGTACATGTCATTTATGGAATCATTTTCTTTCATTCTAAAGTTTTGAAATTGACTCTTGAGCATGGATATTTTGCTTTGTTTAACATTGTTGGTTCCTTCATGTGTAACTTCGAGTGTACGCCTTATTTCATATGCAGTATTGCATATGCTAACACGGTTAAATTCATTTTTATCTAAAGCACAAAACAACATATTCATGGCTTTCGCATTAGCTGTGGCATCTAATTTCTGTGTATTTGACCAAGTGGAATATTCTTCGGTAAGAATAGTATATTCCAGTCTAATTTATATTCCATGACTCAAAACTATTTTCTTGCATATATATTCTCATTCTTGTGGCCCAATAGTTATAATTCATGCCATTGAATAGTGGTGGACGTGCAGTGGATTGTCCTTCAACAAAGCTAGTGTTAATGCTAGTGCTGGTGTTAGTGTCCATATTATTAGATTATCAGATAACCGTGTTACGGTTATATGATGACCTTGCTCTGATACCAAATGAAAGTGTTCTATGGATCGTGTAATATGGATATATGATAATACAGAGTATAATGATGGCAATAATACTGTAAATAGTGCGTAATAAAAAGCAGTATAGTAAAATGACACCAAAGATTTTTATACTGGTTCAGAGCACCGTCCTACGTCCAGTCCCAGAGTCCTTCTGCAATTTCACTAAAACAACAACTTGCACTTAACCCGGAGGAACAGGTTTATACACGTCCGAGCAGCCGTACAGGGGCCTGAGTAGCAGAACAGGATTTCGCCTCAACAGCCGAAGAGGACTTCACTCGCCTGAGAAGCAGAATAGGACATCAACTAATACAGAAAATAGTTTTGACTGATGAGTGTTCTGATAACACGGATTTGTCACTTATAGTACACCCTTCCTGTAATCTTCTCCTCGAGTATAAATATATATATTTGAAGTATATGAAGAATAGAAAGGTATAGTATTCCTTTAATGCAAAATAATTGAAAGTATGATAACAAATAGATTTCAGAAAGTTAGATCAGAGAACAAGAGAATTCGATTGTAATTCAGTGATTTGAAATGAAGTTGGAGTTTGTATTTATAAAGGTTAGAAAGCAGCGACTGTTGGTGAAGAGTTTTGATCAAAGTGTTGCGTCCGAATCTTTTCGTTTAAAGGTTCGCAACTCTACATAAAAGTCGTATCCTTTCAAAAAAGTGGTTGTTATAGAAATTCAATCGACTGAGCCTCTAGGACAGTCGACTGAGTACTCAAAATAATTTTAAATTTTAAATTCGTATATTCATGCAACTGTGCAAGTTGCACAAAAATCCCAGTGTCGGTCGACTGTCTCAGGTGGTCAGTCAACTAATCTGGTTATTTCTATGCAGTTTACACAATATATATATATATATATATATATATATATATATATATATATATATTAATTTCTATAACTGTAAAACACTTTTACAATTTAAATGTGTGCTTATATATGTATACAATATTTAGTAAATATAATGATTAAGTATATAAGCTAGTGTAGACATAATCGAGGAGAGATTTTAACAAATATTGACCTAAGACTTAAAAACAAAATACCATAGTTGATGCACCAGTTTTTAAAGTCTCGTCTCCTTGTCTCTTTTGTCGTAGAAATCGTCAAATCTGTATGTCGTAGTGATAGCTTCGTGTCATGGATCAAAACCAAGTCTCAACAGTTTTGAAATAGAAATGTTTTGAAATAAATATCCATGGGTTATACTAACGGTTGGTTGTTAAAGAGACCGGAATCGGATATGGGAATACTCTCTGTCGATATCAAAAAGCACTTTAACAACCGTGTATGCGTGAAGATCCCAAAATGAAGTAGGATGGTGGCGACATCCTTTGAGGTATATACGTGGACCCAACTCCCATGAGTTAGCATAAGGTGGCTAAAACAGGAGCGATTCTCGGGCCAGTGAGATAGCTCCTCTTATCGGGCACACTCCTTCGATACCATTCTATTACTTTGTGATTGATTGGAGCCCTTTGATTTTTGGAGGTATGGCTCGAGATGGGTGGTAGCTGCGCGCTACGCGTCACCACCAGTTCGAATGCGTAATTGGTATATCGACCCTGGCATTGCCTCGTTGTGTCGTGTCACCTACCCTAGCGCGCCATATACGATTTTGGATTTCTCCCCTAGCCTGTGGAGTATTTAGGGTAGTCTCTCGATCTGGAGATGCGTAGATACTGGATAGGCTACTTCGACTACTATGTGTTAAGGGGAATATTGGGTCACTCCTTAACGCTATTTTAAAGTAAGTTTATTTTACTTTTAGACATTATTATAATAGCATATATTACTACAGAGTAAATAATTTAATGGATCCTTAGTGGATGGGCAGTCCCAAGCATCCTTTAAGTTACTTGTACCCTTCTATTACAGTTCACTTGAGTTGGTTTACCATTGTATAAGTATGTATGTACTGACTCGAGTGTTTGGTGTTATTCTTTACGCTCGGGTCAGACTGAGTGACACAACATTAGAGACTCACCTTCGGAGTTGGAGCCTTGGTTAAAGGTCCAGCTATCTATTTCGCTTTCAGTTATTCAGTAGATTCCAATGATGTATTTAGCTTTGTGCTTGTTAATCATATTAAACTTATGTTGTATCTTGTATAACTCTGATGTATTTATACAGTAGCTTCATGAACTACTGTCTCTTTACTTCTGCTGCATTATATTACTATGTGTCTATGATTCTGTGATTTATTTATTTGCTGTATATTCTGAGATTTGCCAAATTTATGTTTAAAATCTTGTATTTTGAATTATTCAAGTCAGACATATGTGGTTTTATCATCGATTTGAATGGTCAAAAATAGCGGGTCATTACAAACGTGAAGAAGCAAAGTAGGAGTATGAGAAACAGGTTAAGGAAAGGGATGGACCAGGGCCTTATGATAATGTCACGTGCTATAGATGTTACAATAAGGGTCATTACATGGCCAAGTGCAGTAAAACAAGGAAGGAATTGAAGGGTACATTCCAACGGCTTCGCTCTGAGATCTTATGCTTTAAGTGTCATAAGAAAGGACATTTCCTAAACCATTGCCCTGAAGTGAGGAAGGTGAAGCGTAAACCCATAGAGCTAGTCAATGAGTCGACTATTTTCTATCATTGTAAGATGTCGGGACACATCGCTAGGAATTGTCCCAAGAGACGGAAGAAGAGTAAGGTTGTGGAACGTCCTGCAGGAGGCGTAAAGGTTATCCAGATTGATGGAAAGGTAGAAACCTTTTGTGGTAAATGTTGTTGAGACTTGGTTTTGATTCATGACACAAAGCTATCACTATGACATATAGATTTGATGACTGGTACGACAAAAAGAGAATATATATTACAAGAGGACAAGACTTCAAAATCGGTGCATCAGTTATATTATTTTGATTTTGAGCCTTAGGTCAATATTGTTAAAATCTCTCCTCGTTTACGTATATATTAGCTTGTATATTTAATTGTCTTATTTCCAAATAATTTATACATATATAAGCATGTATAATTGTTTAAAGTTATATATATTGTATTATAAAAGTGTTTAAAGTTATATATATTATTATACCTATAAAACCAGTGCAAATTGCACAGATTTTACCAGGACAGTGGACCGACCAAAAGGCTCAGCCGACTGACCCAGAAAATATTGTACAACATGTACAGATGCACATGTATTCAAATATATAATATTCAATCGACTGAACCAGAAGCTCAATTGACTGAATTTCTACAACAGCTATTTTTTAAAAAGACACGACTTTTTATGAAGAGTTACAAACTTCTACGAAAAGATTTGGACACAACACTTCAATCGAAATTCTTCATCAACAGTCGCTTCTTTCTAACCTTTATAAATACAAACTCCAACTTGATTCCAAATTACTTACTAACAACTCAATCACAATCGAATTTTCTTATCTCTCTAATCTAATTCTCTGGAATCTATTTGCTATCGTACATTCAATTATTCTGCATTAACGCAATACTATACCTTTCTATTCTTCATATACTTCAGATATATAAATTTGTACTCGAGGAGAAGACTATAGGAAGGGTGTACTTCAAGTGACAAATTAGTGTAATCAGAAAACACAAAAGTCAAAACTATTTTTTGTATTTGTTGAAGTCATGTTCTACTGCTCAGGCAAGTGAAGTCATCTTCTGCTGCTGAGGCGAAATCCTATTCTGCTGCTCAGGTCCCTGTTCGACTGCTCAGGGGTTGTGTAGTCCTGTTCCTCCGGGTTAAGGGAGGGTTATTGGTTTAGTGAAATTCTAGAAGGAGGCTGGGACTGGACGCAGGATGGTGCTCTGAACCAGTACAAAATTCCTGGTGTCATTTTACTTTACTGCTTTTATATTCCGCATTATTTACCATATAACTATCATCACTATACTCCGTATCATTGTATATCCATATTACAAAATCCATAGCACATTTTCATTTGGTATCAGAGCAAGGTCATCATATAACCGTATCACAGTTATCTGATAATCTAATAACCAGGGAATTCTATTGATCGTCACAACATCGTAGAATAATGGCCAGAAAACGATCTAATCGAAATACAGCGAGCAAAATTCTTGTCAAAGCCACTAACGAGGACTACAAAACGTACTTTCTGATTTACAAATTTCAGTAAAAGATAATAGTGAATTAGTTAGTATAAGCGATAAGATTTCAAAGCTTAATTTTATTATTTTAGAAAAGATGAAATTTGTAGAACTTAAAAATGAGAAACTGAAAAATGTGAAGTTAAATTTAGAAAATCAATTTAATGTTGTAAAGAATAATTTTATAATTATTAAAGATTTTCAAGATGAAAAACACTATATTTGAAAAAGAGAGAGAAAATTTGTCAAAAGAAATTTTTGATTTGAAAAGACAAAATGACTTATTACAATCATCTTTAGATAATTTGGAATCTCGAATTTTTCTTCTCAAAAATGACAACTGTACATTAAAAAAGGAGAATTCTGAATTAAACAAGCAAAGTGATATTTTGAAAAGTAGTACTATTTCTTTTGAAAATAATAATTGTGACTTTAAAGCTAAATTTGATAAATTTAACATCGAAGTCACAAAATTTAATCAAGGTCAAAACGATTTAAACATGATTTTATCTAGTTCTAGACCTTTAAATGATAAAAGTGGTTTAGGATATAATAAACAGATCGAACAAATACCACTAAACACGCTTTCATGTATAGTAAAAATGTTAGTACTAGCACTAGATTATGAGTAAAGTCTAAATCCAATTTTTCTAGAAATTCAAATACTGCTTTGACCAATAATGTTTATAAATTCTTTTGAAGATCATTGACGGGAAACATGAATAAAAATTACCTAAGTATTTGGATTTCTGTTAATTGGAAAAATAGAGAAAAATACGTTGATGATTAATTTGATATGGTAGTTAATAATAAAAATTATATTTTTAAAGGTTCAGCCACACCCAAATGGGTTTGGATTCCTAAAAATTAGGAAATTATAAAAACCTTGGGTATCACGTGCTTTAAATATTAATTCTTTCTGATACCTTACGTTATAAGTAGTAGTTATTTTGTTCTATATTGTTCATGTTCTTCATTCCTTTTTGTCGATGACAAAGGGGGAGAAATATTATTACTAATGTTAAGAATGCAGGATATAGAGTGTCAAAGATTCATGGGGAGTAAGTATTTACATTATATATACAGTCGAAAGCTGTATCTATTTACATGTTTTCATCAATCAAAAGGGGGAGAATGTTGAGACTTGGTTTTGATTCATGACACAAAGTTATCACTACGACATACAGATTTGATGACTGCTACGACAAAAAGAGAATATAAGCAATAAGAGGACAGACTTCAAAACCAGTGCATCAATTATATTATTTTGTTCTTGAGTCTTAGGTCAATTTTGTTAAAATCTCCCCTCATTTATGTATATATTAGCTTATATATTTAATCGTCTTATTTCCAAATAATTTATACATATACAAGCATGTATAATTGTTTAAAGTTATATATATTATATTACAAAAGTGTTTAAAGTTATATATATATTATTATTCCTGTAAAACCTATGCAACTTGCACAGATTTTACCAGGTCAGCCGACTGACCGCGAGGCTTAGTCGACTGACCCAGAAAATACTGTACAACATGCACAGGTGCATAGGTATTCAAATATATATTATTTAAATTCGTTTGAATACTCAGTCGACTGACCCAGAAGCTCAATTGACTGAATTTCTACAACACCTATTTTTTAAAAAGACACGACTTTTAATGAAGAGTTATGAACTTCTACGAAAAGATTTGGACGCAACACTTCAATCGAAACTCTTCATCAACAGTCACTGCTTTCTAACCTTTATAATTACAAAATCCAACTTGATTCCAAATTACTTACTGACAACTCAGTCACAATCGAATTTTCTTATCTCCCTAACCTAATTCTCTAGAATCTATTTGCTATCATACTTTCAATTATTCTGTATTAAATCAATACTATACATTTCTATTCTTCATATACTTCAAATATAAATATTTATACTCGAGGAGAAGATTATAGGAAGGGTGTACTTCAAGTGACAAATCCGTGTTATCAGAACACACAAAAGTCAAAACTATTTTCTGTATTTGTTGAAGTCCTATTCTGCTGCTCAGGCGAGTGAAGTCCTCTTGGCTGCTGAGGCGAAATCCTGTTCTGCTGCTTAGGACCCTATTCGGCTGCTCAGGGTTGTATAGACCTGTCCCTCCGGGTTTATTGAGGGTTGTTGTTTTAGTGAAATTCCACAAGGAGTCTAGGACTGGACAAAGGACGGTGCTCCGAACCAGTATAAAAATTCCTGCTGTCATTTTACTTTACTGCTTTTATATTCCACATTATTTACTGTATTGCTATCATCACTACACTCTTGATCATTGTATATCCATATTACACGATCCATAGCACACTTTCAAATGTTATAGGTGCGGACATCCTGTTGAAAAGTGCATGTTTGGGCTTTGCCCATCGGAAGGAAGTCCCTAGAGAGGATTCTTGTAAGAATACTAAGGCTCTGTTCTTTTCCAAACCCCTAGGTGATGGAGAAGGCGTCTAGATTTATGGCTTCTGTAAGACTTATTTTGGTTAAATGGATGTAATGTTTGAACTACTAGTATGTAGTCTATCAATGTAAGGAATATTTTATGGCGGTACAATCTAATATAAAATCACTTTTTTGAGAATGGAATTAAATTTAGTTCAAATTGAAATTTGATTTGAATTAATTGGAATTGTAATCGAAGTTGAATAAATTCAAATTCAAAATGGGAATTGATTTGAATTTGGAAAAGGACTTGAAGTTAATTCAAATTGAATTGAAATTGAATCAATTTAAAAGCAGGTGGAAATTGAAAATTGATTGGAATAAGAGATTGAGAAATTGAACAGTTTGGCTCTGAACGATTTTCAAATATATTGTTTTAATATAAACTGTCTAAATCTATTATTCCTAGATATTTACTTTACAACCTTTCTTTTTAGAACCCAAACTATCTTATACTTATTTTACAACTGTTTTGACAACTAATTACTATTTTACAACTATTTCTATCTAACTATTCAGCAACTATTTAATTATTTTACAACTATTTTATAACTACTTAACTATGTACGGTTATTTTACTACTAATTGATATTTTACAACTAATTATCTGTTTTAAAATTTTCAAGCTTTTTTCTTAATTCAAACTGGTCAGAGTAGAAACTGTTTATAATTAAATACCAATTGAGATAAGAGTGGAAGGGATACCTAAATGGAAATGGAAGAAATTGTGAATAAGTGAATGGCAATCAAAATGAATGTGAATAAAGAGAAAATTGATTTAGCTAATAATTAATAAAGATAAATACATAGGATGTACGTATATTATTCTATTCGCATAACAATTTGATCCAGATTCGAGCACAGAATTTTGAGGTATTTTAGCTAATAATCAATAAAGATAAATACATAGGATGTACGTATATTATTCTATTCACATAACAATTTGATCCAGATTCAAGCACAGAATTTTGAGGTAGTATATCGATCCGAGTTGGGATTTTCACTTGATTTTCGATGGCGAACCCTGAATATGGATTTTTGATTGATTATGGAAATTCTCTATCATAGTTATGGCTATGCAAGGAGAATGGCGGTTTTTGATCAAGAAACCAGATCTGAGTCTACATTAGAAAGTTAGATGAGCGATATTAGTTCGAAAGTGAAATTGTGTGATCGAATGAGCGATCGAATTTGATATTGCGTATGGATAATATATGTACATCGTACATGCTTGAATGAAATAGATACTGAAAATTTTGAAAAGAATTCAAAATAATTTTTGAAATGGAAAAGTATATTTTAGAAATATATAATGAATAAGAGTGGAAGTTGGATATCACTATAACTAAAACTTATTTTATAAAAAGCAAGAAATGTGGCAAGTAACTTTGTAAAAGAAATCAAATTTGAATGTTGATTTGGCATAAGTAAAGTTATACATATATTTGTTTTATATGATAAACTCTCCTTGTTGATCTATAACCAGAAGAAAAGATTTTGAAAAATATTTTGTTCTATTTAAAAGAATAAAATTATATATATATATATATATTTATTTATATTTATATATATATATAAATGATTTTATGAAATTGGAAAAAAGGTTTTTGGAACCCACTGATTTTGAAAGGATTTTGATCTTTTGGGAAATATCAATCTTGGGAATTTTGGAAAGCTATGTTTGGGAACTATCGATTTTGAGATATCGATTTTTTGTAAATGGGATTTATATGTGATACATATAATAAGTGTGTTTTGAAAGATGCTATATGTGTATAGTATAAAATGTTTTGAGAATGATGTGGGAAAAAAGGCGCTCCCATTTAGAGTTGAAACATTTAGTAGGAGATCCACGGGGTGGTTCTGCCATGAGCTCTAAGAGGGGTTCCAAATTTTGATCCCAGAGGATGTCCGGACAAGCTAAAGTTCTCGAAGATTGTGGTTGGGGTAGCAAAAGTCGAGGGCGCTGATGCCCACAGTGACATTGGGGTTATGCTATGACGAAAGTGTAACTCGATGTAACTGCGATCTACTGCGCACCATAGCGGAAGTCGAGGGGAAGTGATTGCATAAGGTCTACGTTTGATTTCGCTAGGAGAGCAACGTGACATCGGTAGACTGTGATCTATGAAGACATAGCGAAAGTCATGTGGCAGTGAGTGCCTACTAGCTACATTGGGACTCGATTGATGTAGTTTGCGATCTAAGTGGTCTGTGTGGTGAAGTTTCATTTGGCGGCAAAATTCGAGGGCATTGATGCCTACAGTTACATGGATTTTGCCGTGACGGCAACGTAACCCTAGGTGTAGCTACGATCTATGGCGTTTCCATGTTGTAATCGAGGGGTGCGGAGGCCTAAAGTTTTCCACGGTTTTGCCGGGATGGCGACTGTAACAACCCGCATATTTTACGATTGAATATTTAAATATTTTATTTAAAATAATTCATCGTTAGTCGGATTAGTGTCCAAAAAGCTACTTTTTGCAAACAGTCAAATTAGGACTCGAGACCACCCTCATTGAGTTCAAAATGACGTTTACGACCTTATTGAGTGTAAACTTTGATATGTTTGGAGTTAGTGGAATTGTGCTACTTTTTCACTTAGCGCTTTGGTTTTGTTTCAGCCCATTAGACCCAAGCTTCACCCCTCTTCTCTTCATTACTTCATTTCTATTTCCTAATACTCAAGATTTAGCAACAATGGAGAGAGGAATGGGAAATTAAAACTCCAAGCCCTATTTTCCATTTGCAAATCAAGTTCTAGCTCCAAATTTATAGAAGAAGCTTTGGTAAGCCTCCTCTTCTTCTTCTCCACCTCATTCTCTTACCAATTTCAGAAATTCCTAAACCTAATTTAGGAGATGTTTCTCTTTTAAGCTTAGATTCAAGCTCTTTGGGTTGGAATTGAAGAGTGATTGTCCTTGCCATTGATCTATAGCTTCTTCTTCATTTGTTTTGGGTTCAAAGGTGAGATTTTTATCACACATCTTAGTCTATAATTATCTTTGATTATTAGGTATGAATTCCTAACACTTATTTTTGTGAAATTGATTTTGGTTTGGATTGATTTGGTGTATATTCCAATTTTTGGTGTTTTGAAATCAAAATCTATGAAAATCCTATTATGGATATTTGGACATTGATATTTGAGGCGTATCGAAGAGCCGTTAAGGCTGGGTTGTCGCATGGAGTAAATCCTTAGTCGTCATTTGCTCGTCCGATCGCTTCCGATATTCATTTGGCCATTTTTGGTCGAGGTTCAGGAAATGCTCTGAATTCCAGTTTCAGACGTCTGAATCTGGAATTTCAGAAGTCTGAATTGGCTTGGTTTCAAACAGAAAGGAAATAGGCAAAAAAACACCTATTTCAGACGTCTGAAATATAGGGTTCAGACGTCTGAATTACATTCTGAAAACTTCTTATTTTCCAGATTCAGACGTCTGAACAAAATGTTTCAGACGTCTGAATCTGCTGTGTTTTGCCTGCTTGCCTATTTTGTTTATGAATTCCAATTTTATCGATTCATATTGATTCCCTCTTGTTGTTATCATCTATTATCAACTTTGATGACATTTTCTTTAGGATTTTTGGAAATAGCAATTTTGATGGATTTTATATCGATTTCTTTGGAATTAGTTCACGTCTTCGTATGTGAATTTTAGTGATTGATTGTTTCTACAATCATTTTTTTGTGATTTGTCACTTTAAAAATATATAGGTTTTCTATACTAGTAGTAAATATCAAAACTCTTTCATTAAAGCGATTTCAACACTATTTTATTACAAAGCTCGTTTCTTAACCGTTTTCCAATCTATTAGTATATATAAACCTTTACCTCACTCGTATGAGAAATCTAATTAAATGGCTTAGTAAAACAAGTGGTATGAAATGCTTGCATTTACTTCGTCGGTTAATTCTTGGACTTGTTCGATTGAATTTCTTATGACAATTTTCGAGTGGAGACTTACAGTTTGTTCGTAAATATTTAAGTTAAGCTAGTGGTTATGGGACATGAAGCTAAGCTCATATATTTACTAGCTTAGTGTAATTGACACTTCTTGATGATCGATGATGATCATTTTATGATTTAGACAAGCGATATGCTATGTTTCTATGTCCACGTAGGGGACGGTACCTATGTTTTATTGAGTTTCGTCTCATTTCTTTTATAGGCTAATGACCTATGTATTATTGAGTTTCGTCTCATTTCTTTTATAGGCTAATGACCTATGTATTATTGAGTTTTTTCAAATTTCTTTTATAGACTAACGACCAATGTATTATTTGGAGTTTCGACTCAATTTTTGTGGGCTAGCGACCCATGTTCTTTTATGGAGTTCGGTCCATCGGACGTACCTTTGTACTACGTTGTTGCACCAGCTTATCAGGATCATTGGGCGTACCCTTGTACTACGTCATTGTTCCGAATTATTCTAGTTTCAGGTTCCTCGGGCATACCGATATTGTACTACGTCGTTGAACCGGCTCTATGGTTAGCGACCATGGGATAGCGTCTCGTTTGTGATACACGTGTTGGTGAGTTTTCATGCTCCCGTTTTGTGATAGGCCTCCCCTTTTTTGTGATTTCTGGATTTCTATTGATGATTTCTAGAGTTTGTGATCCACTAGCTTTTATGATTGGCATCGATATGATGTCGATATTTGTGACTTGGTGAATAAAACTAAAGAGTATGACATTCTTTTGATCTTTGAGAAGATTCTTGTGATATTGATAAATCTCTGGTTGATTTTCAATTGCATACTTATCATAGTATGGCTTTATGGTCATCTTACGTTTTTGTCATATCCCTTATTCTATATCATTTTATCTGATATTTATAGTTAGATTGATTCGTTTATTATTTTCTTATTAAATAATACTCGGGTTAGACCGAGATGTTACAGGTGCTTCTGCTTGACTTCTCATATGGGATTATTGTCCTGACTTTTGGCTAACTACTTAGATTAGTAGTTTTTGGTTGTATACATACGAGATAGAGACTCATTGATGTATACTTATTCTTTGGACTTGCTCTTGTATCTATTCGCTTGTGATATTGTGGATCTTTTTGACCACTACTCTGATATACGCTTTTATGTGTAATATTCATATCTGTTTCCGCCTTTGAGATATGAACTTATGTGACTGATTTATGTTATGCTTATTTCTATATTTGTTTCTGAAGATATTAGCCACTGTGTATTAGCTTTGAGTTTGCATCGGTATGTCGGATTCTTTTTATCTGGCATATCGGTACTCGCACAAAGCAATTACACAGGTGGTCGCTCCTTAACAGCCTTATTCTCCGTGCTAGTTGACGACATTACCCCATAGTGTCCTTGGCTAGCGTGGGTATAGAGATGGGGCGTCACAGCTTGGTATCAGAGCGAAACTTTGGAACAATGTAGAATAATCTATCAAGGATCATCGTCCTAAGTCCTTCTTAGGAGTCATGCTTTAGGATTAAATTCGAGTCTTCGTACCGATTCATCCTATTTTCTTTATGATTCCTTGTTTTATCTATCAAGATTTCTTGATATTCATTTGGTGAATAACCTTTTCCTTCTTCTTTCTTTCTTTCTAAAGGAAGAGAAATGGTTAGACCTGGTCGTCCCAGCGCCGGTCAATCTAGTGCTACTCCCTAAGATGGAGTATTTATGTCTGCCCAGCAGCTTCTTGATCTAGTAAAGAATACTCAAGCAGCCGGATCTAATCCGGAGTCTACTCATCCTAGGTCTGGATTTGCACATTTGTGCAACGATTATACCATTTTGGGTGGAAAGCCATTCAAAGGATCTGAAACTATTATTGAAGTCCAGGCTTGGCTGAGAACGTGTGATCGAATCTTTTCTCGCATGAATCTTATTCATCTTCACCGTGTTCAGGTGGCCTTTAGTATGCTCCAAGAAAGAGCATTAGATTGGTACGACCTTCTTATTTCTAAAATAAATGAAGTGGATCTTACTTGGGAGAAATTCCAGGAACGCTTCGAGTTAAAATTTGTGCCAGAAGCTGAGAAGGTGACTTTGGCTCGTCGTTTCATAGACCTTGTTCAAGGTGAATCTTCCGTGGCAGACTATGTCGCATCATTCGAGTCACTTTCTAAATACGGGGTCGAGTACATAAACACCCCATTGAAGAAAAACCAAAGATTTGTCTATGGCTTGAATAAAAATCTCAAGAAGCCATTACTTCTAAAATTAGAAGTTTCTTTTGATCAGCTCATTGATATCGCTCTTCGACTTGAAGAGGCTGATGGAGTAAGTGATGTTGAGGTTGGGAGTGTTAAACTGAACTTCACCAACAAGAAAAGGCCTAATAAGTTCAAAGGTCCTTATCCCAACGATAAGAAAGGGAAGCAAGCCTCTTCGGCAACCAAGACTTCTACCTCAAGTGGTGGGCAATGCTACAACTGTGGTTCTTAGGACCATTATGCGAATAAGTGTTCAAAGCCCCATGCTTGTCGCTATTGCAAAAGCCCGGACCATTATATATCTTCGTGTCCCAAACTTCAAAACAGGAAGGAGGGAAAGCCTAATGTGGTGCAAACTCCTAGAAACACTTCTCGTGGTCAAGGTATTTCTCATTCTATCCTTGATGGCATTATTTTATTTCGTGATCATCCTATTTGAGTTCTTTTAGATACGGATGCGTCCCATTCTTTTATTTCAAAAGAACTTGTTGACACTTTTTCTTTGATGTTTTGTGTTTAATGACTTCTTTGAGAATTGCGAATCCGGTTGGTAGATCTGCAACAATCAGTTTATTGTGTAAAGATGTCAGGATTATTTTGTGTGATTTTTCTTTCCGAGCCGATTTGCATGTTATGCACTACTTCGGCTTTGGAATGATTTTGGGAATGGATTGGCTTAACCGCTATGAAGCTCAAATCCTTTGTCCTGAGCGGACTATTCATCATCGACGTCCTCAATCTGTTAACCAAATTACTATTGATCTTAAAGATTCGGATTCCATCTTGGCTGCATCTTTATATTCTTTAAATCCTCATGATGATGATGATGACGATGAGGAAGATGTCATTTCTCTTATTCACGTTGTTCGTGAATTCTCCGACATATTTGAGCCCGTTTTAGGATTACCACCTAAGCGAGTAATTGAGTTCAGAATTAATCTCATCCCTGGAGCTCAACCTATTACTCGTCCTCCTTATCGTATGTCCAATGAAGAAAATGAGGAGATGCGCAAACAATTATCCGAATTGGAGACGAAGTAGTTTATTCGCTCTAGTTCCTCGCCTTGGGGAGCTTCAGCTATTTTCGTGAAGAAATCCGATGGTACACTTAGGCTTAGCGTTGACTACCGCAAGCTTAATGATCTTACTATCAAAATAAATATCATTTACTTTGGATTGATGATCTATTTGATCAACTTAGTGGTGCTAGAGTCTTTTCACAATTGGACTTAGCAACAGGTTTTCATCAGCTTCGTATTGCAGAGGATAACATTCCTTTGACATCGTTCCGTACTTGTTATGGATCTTATGAATGGCTTGTTATGCCATTTGGTTTAACGAATGCTCCGGCTTATTTTGTTGTCCTTATGAATAGAGTTTTCAAAGACTTCCTCGATCGATTTGTTCTCATCTTCATTGATGATATTCTTGTGTATTCTAAAACCGAGGAGGAGCATGAAAAGCATCTTCAGATTGTGTTGGAAACTCTTAGGAGCAATCAATTAAAAGCAAAATTTTCTAAATGCCACTTTTTGCGATCTCGTGTGAAGTTTCTTGGTCATGTTATTTCCATGGATCCTTCAAAGATTGAAGCGATTCAAAATTGGAAGGGACCGAAGAGTGTGACGGAGATCCGTAGTTTTCTTGGATTGGCGGGCTATTACGGTCATTTTATAAAAGACTTTTCCAAAATTTCTGTGCCTCTTACTAGTTTGACAAAGAAAGGTGTTAAATACATTTGGTCGGACAAATGTGAAGCTTCTTTTGAGAAATTAAAAGAACTCCTTTCAGATGCTCCTATTCTTGTTATTCCCGAGGGGAATCAAGATTTTATTGTTTATACCGATGCTAGTCACGTTGGTTTGGGTGCCGTTCTTATGCAAAGAGAACGTGTAATTGCTTATGCTTCTAGGCAATTGAAGCCCGCCGAGTCTAGATATGCCACTCATGATTTAGAGCTCACGGCTATTGTAACGACCCGTATTTTTACGTGTCGATAAATCATAGAATTTACAGGTTGTTAGTGTTGTTTGTGTTGCTTCTAGCTTGAGTCGTTTAGGAGTTGACCCGAGTGCAAGTGATGAGTCGTGACCGACTCATAGGCATAGCTAAGTTAGGTGATGAGTCGTGACCGACTCATAGGGACCGACTCAAGGGGTTTAGGCGACTTAAGGATATGACCGACTCATAATGACCGACCTAATTGGAGTTAGCTTCATAAGATGGTGACCGACTCACGAGATAGCGGTTTAAGGGTTGGTGACCGACTTAAGGAAAACCGACTTAGGGCTTAGGTCGTGGGTAGTTGAGTCGGTGAGGCCATGGGTCGTGAGTCGTTTGACCGAGTTAGGGATAGGTTGAGTCGTTTGTGTCATAGTTAAATCGTGACCGACTTATGTTGAGTCGGCTAGGACTTAGGTCGGCCATAAGGCTGTGTTGTTAGGTCGTTTGCAACTGAGTCGGTAGGCACGACTTAACGATGAGTCGTAAGTCGTTAGGCAGCTTGGTGTTGAGTCGTTGATTAGTTAGGTCGGCTCTGGTATTAAGTCGTAGGTCGGCAGGGTTGTTGAGTCGTGTCTCGTGGGATAAGGATTAGGCTTAGGTCGGCCGGGATAAGTCGTATGTGTCTTAAGTCGTGTGACCTTCTTGCTGTGTTGAGTCGTTAGGTCTTTGAGTCGGTAGAATTTAAGTCGGCATCTGGGTTAGTGTTAAGTCGGCAGTATATGTTGTATAGTTAAGTCGCAGGGTCGGCTGTGCTAGGTCGTGAGTCGGCAGGAGATGAGTCGTGGACGACTCATGATGAGTCGGGACCGACTCATGGGGCGACGACTCAGGGAGGTTCTAGCCTATAAATAGAGGGGTTCGGCTCACTTTTTGGCACCAGATTTCGGAGCGACGAAGTGCTGCCATTTTGGAAACTCGACTACAACATTTCTTCATCTTCTTTTCTCCATTCCAATCTAATTCTAACATCCATCCAAGATCGAAGATCGAGATCGAAGATCCAAGTGCCAAAGTTGAAGATCTTCATCCGTTCGAGCTAGAATTCATCGATTGGAGCGAGATATTGCCGGATCAAGCCTTGATCTTTGCTGTCCAGATCTGAAGTTGATTGATTTTAGGTTGTTTTGGTGATTTGGTGAGTGGTAGTTATCTCTCACGCGGATCCAAAGGAGTATATTGGATTGGTGGCATGTTTGGGTGTTAAAGTTAGAGATTTCATGCATTTTTCTTAGATCTAAGTCTAGATCCATGGTTTTTGAAGATGTTTACTTATGCAAGTTTGTTTAATAAGCATTAGAGACAAATCCCATGTTTTATAATTGATAGATCTATGCTAAAAACCATGATTTCACATATGTTGGACTTTTGCTCGTTTATTTACGAAATTCCCATTATAGTTGATATTGCTTAAATTGCTTAATAGATCTTGTTTGAATGATTGATTATTTGAATGTATGATTGATTTGATTGTTTCCAAGTTAGCTAGTAGTTGATTTGGAACAAGATGATGAAAGAGGATTCAAAAGCTATGGAAGAAGGCTCTTGAATGGTGAAAGCTGCTTAAGGCATATGTAGCGGATGTTGAAGCTCATATGTATAGATTGGATGATGTTGAGATGGGACTTTGCCATGATTTGATGAGGCAAACCATGTTGTTGAGTTGAGACTTTGCTTTGATGCGATGAAGCGAAGTATGATGTGAGTCTTGGCTTAATCCAAGCAGGGATCATTCCAAGCATGTTGATAACTTGAAGAGTAGTTCAAGTTGGTTGATAATGGATTGTTCAAGAGGTAGCTTGAGCTTGTATGAGGATAGTCGTCAAGAAGGATGGCTAGGAGGCTTGGATCTCGTCGTTGTTGAAGGTTCTAGCATGCTCAAAAGCAAGAGTACATGGGGCGCCCATAACGACTACAGGTAGGTAGTCGGGACACCCAAAAGACTACAGGTAGGTAGTTGAGTACTCTGGGCAAAGTAGATAAGTCCTAGGCACAAGGCAGTGTGCGGAGTTATGGTTAGAACCGGGGTTACCATTAACCCTTGACAGATGGTCATTCAACTAACGGTGAAATCGAGGCAAGGATAACAGTGATAGCCAGAGTCATGGATGTTTGGTTGTATTATCATTCGGCTTCAAGAGCGGTGTTTTCTGGGTGCTTATCTGATCTTGGTTTAGGCCTTGGGGGTTTGTATTTGGAAAACATCGTCCTTGACTCGAGTGGTATTCGCTTTACCTTAATTGTCTATGTTGTTATGCTTGCTTCTCCTTAGTGTATGTCTGGGGCTATCACTGTAGAAAGAGGTGGAGTGGGATGGTTTGGTTCCTATTCCTTTTATCCTTTATGCTCTTTTGGTATGCTTGATAGTTGATTTACTGCTCACTAAGACTTTGTCTGACTCAAGGTTTTATGTCTCCTCTTATTACCTTGGGCTGTTCATCCATGTTGGGATGGGCAGACTAGGTAGCAGGTGACAGGTGCTGTGCTAGGAGTTCTACGATGAAGATGACGAAGACGAGCAGGAGGCTTTGCATATTAGTTTTCTTACTATATGTACTGGGTATCCGCTGCTGTATTTGGTTGAGTGATTTGTAGTGAGGCTTTCATGTATGGATTTGAGTAGATGATTGTATAAAACTACTGTGATGCTTATATGATGATGTTCTGTTCTATGGAGCTTCACTATATTATATTTCTCTATTGTATTTTATCCATGCGCTGTGAGTTGTACGATAGAGATTCTTTTGTTTTGTTTTACCCTGACTATCGTCCATGGCTGCCTGGCACGCCTTTCAGCGCATTATTTCCTTGTTTTGGTGCGGGAGTCATGGGCGGTCGTCACATTTGGTATCAGAGCTTTGGTTAATCGATTTTAGCCAACGCTCGCTGATGTAACTACGTAAGAGAGACGTAATTGTAATTTGATGGATGATTACTATATATAATATAGTAGTTTAGAAGGGTTTGAACTCCTTATGCAGTTGTTTCTTAAGGTGTTCTAATCATTCTTATTTACAGATATTAAGGATGAGTCGAAGTGAGAGACAAGCTGCGAGGGGTAGCCGTGATGCTAGGGAAGCTGTTGATTATGCTCCTATGTTTGAGGCCATGATGACTTCAATCATGAGGAGAATACCAGCTTCAGGATCATCTGTGGATGTGGGAGTTCAAGTCCAAGCTCCGAGACCGGTGGATTTTGCCAAGCTTTGCAAGGATTATACTGCTCTTGGAGGGAAAGTTTTCTTGGGGACGGAGTCGACTATTGAGGTGCAGAGATGGATTGATGCTTGCAAAAGAATCTTTGGTGACTTAGGGATTGTGGATGCAACTAAGAGGAAGCTTGCATCGAGACAGCTTCAGGGAAGAGCTGCTGATTGGTGGAATTCTATCACCATCGATACTCCAGAAGAAGAGATTACTTGGGAGCAATTCCAAGTTAGATTTGAAGTTAAGTTCATCTCTACTTCCCAGAAATCTGTCTTGTTTAAGAGGTTTGTGGAGCTCAAGCAGGGTGGGAGGCCTGTTCTTGAGTATATTTCTGAGTTCGAAGCTTTGTCTAAGTATGCCAGATCGTATATTGATTCTCCCTACCAGAAGAATGAAAAGTTTGTGACTGGTCTGGATGCTTATCTTGGGAGGCAGTTGGTGGATCATCTGGACGATCCGTTTGAGAAGCTTGTGGAAAAAGCTCTTAGGCACGAGAGTTTGTTCCCTAAGGAAGTATCTGTTGTTGCTGTAACCAGGGAAGGATCTAAACCACAGCAGAGTGGCAATAAGAAGAGGAAACAACAGCAACAGAGGGGTAGGGATGGCCAGAAGAAGCCGAAGAGTGAAGTGACTTGCTATAACTGCCAGCAGAAGGGCCATCTTTACAAAGATTGTAAGAATCCCAAAGTGCCGGGAAAGTGTTACAACTGTGATAAGCTGGGACATATCAAGAAGGATTGTCCAGAACCGAGGAAAGATAGGCAGGTTGTGCAAGCCTATGCTTTGGGGGCTGTTCCATCGTCTTCGAAAGCTCCTACTGCTGAAGAGAAGGGGAAGAGTGTGGTTGTTCAAGGTACTCTTTCTATTTGTGGTGTTCCAGTTAGAGTGTTGTTTGATACTGGAGCGTCGCATTCTTTTGTTTGTGATGATTTGGTAAGCCGGTTAGGTATGAAACCGGATATTGTTGATAGGCCATTGGTTGTGACTAATCCGGTAGGGGGTTCGTCATGTTTGTGTATGTTATGCCGTGGTCTAGTTGTGTCGAGTCATGATTGCTCGTTTGTTTGTGATTGCTTTGTTCTGAACTTTGCGGGGTTCGGAATTATTTTGGGTATGGACTGGCTTAGGAAGTATGCGGCTAGGATTGATTGTGAGAGGCTTGAGGTGACAGTCGGGAATGTGGAAGGGCGAAAGGTTGTGATACGATGTAAGCATGAAGAAGGCGTCTTCATGAGCTTCATGTATTCGCTAGTTGTTCCACGGGATGGACTGTCATCGGTGCCTATTGTGAATGAGTTTGAGAATGTCTTTGAGGAAGTCAAAGGGTTGCCGCCGCATAGGGAGATCGAGTTTCGTATCGATCTAGTTGAGGGAGCCAGACCTGTTGTGATGCCTCTTAGGCGGATGGCACCGAGGGAGCAGCAAGAGCTGAAGGTGCAAGTTGATGACCTTTTGCGGAAAGGATTCATTCGGAGAAGTGTGTCCGAATGGGGTGCGCCCGTTGTGTTCGCAACCAAAACGGATGGATCGTTGAGGTTGTGTGTTGATTATCGTGAGCTGAATAAGGTGACTAGGAAGAACAAGTATCCATTGCCGAGAATAGATGACTTGTTTGATCAGCTTCACGAGGCTAAGGTGTTTTCTCAGATGGATTTGGCAACGGGATTT
Organism: Allium cepa; assembly: GCA_030765085.1. Classification (NCBI taxonomy): domain Eukaryota; kingdom Viridiplantae; phylum Streptophyta; class Magnoliopsida; order Asparagales; family Amaryllidaceae; genus Allium; species Allium cepa. The sequence goes on along the minus strand of CM060937.1, from coordinate 417,986,302 downwards.
CACCAGTTGAGAGTGGCGAAGGATAGCGTGCCGAAGACTGCTTTCAGGACACCATCCGGGTTTTATGAGTGGCTGGTAATGCCGTTTGGGTTGACTAACGCGCCAGCATATTTTGTGGATCTTATGAATAGAGTGTTCAGAGATCAGTTGAATAAGTTCGTGCTTGTGTTCGTGGATGATATTTTGGTTTATTCCAGAACTGAGGAAGAGCACAAGACGCACTTGAGGATTGTTTTAGGAATCTTACGGAAACATCAGCTGAAGGCTAAGTTTTCGAAGTGTCACTTCTGGAAGAATGAAGTGAGGTTCTTAGGTCATGTTATTTCTGGAAATGGAATAGCGGTTGATCCCGCTAAGGTGGCAGCGATCCAGGATTGGGTTAGGCCTAAGAATGCATCTGATGTGAGAAGTTTTCTTGGATTAGCAGGATATTATCGTCGGTTTATCAAAGACTTTTCCAAGATAGCTGCACCGTTGACAGGATTGACGAAGAAGAACCAAGTGTTCAGATGGAATGATAAGTGTGAACAAGCTTTCATAATCCTGAAAGAGCGACTGACGAGTGCTCCTGTTTTGACTATTCCAAGTGGGAATGATGAGATGGTGGTTTACACCGATGCATGTGGTACTGGACTTGGAGCAGTGCTAATGCAGAAGGATAAAGTTGTTGCATATGCAAGTCGACAACTGAAGCCGCATGAGAGGAACTATCCGACTCATGATTTGGAGTTAGCGGCAATTGTGTTTGCTTTGAAGATGTGGAGACACTATCTATTGGGAGTTAGATTCGAGCTGTTTACAGATCATAAGTCGTTGAAGTATCTGTTTTCCCAAAAGGATTTGAATCTTCGACAGCAAAGGTGGCTAGAGTTCTTAGCATCGTATGATTTTGGTATAGCCTATACTCCAGGAAAAGGTAACGCAGTGGCAGATGCGTTAAGTCGAAGACAAGCAGGATTGGGAGCCATGTTTTCGGAATGGAAGAGTCTTGAGTATTTGGCTGGATTTGACTTCAGGCCTAGATGTGAATTGGAACCTAAGATGTTGGCAAACTTATCGATAAGGCCTACTCTTGTGGAAAGGGTTGGCGAGAGCCAAAAGGGAGATGATAAGCTTGTCAAGATTATCTGTGATTTGGAATCTGGATTGGACCCGGAGAAGGATAAGGGATTCGAGGTCGATCGAGAGGGTTGGCTTCGAAAGCAAGGGCGACTAGTTGTTCCCGATGTAGATGGATTGAGAGATGAAGTTCTGAGGGAGAGTCATCACTCGAAGTTGACAATTCATCCAGGTGGAAATAAGATGTATCGGGATATGAAGAGAACCTACTACTGGGAAGGTATGAAGAAGGATGTTGGAAATTTTATTTCCAAATGTATGAATTGCCAGTTGGTGAAAGCTGAGCAGAAGAAGCCCAGTGGATTGCTTCAGCCATTAGAGGTTCCTACATGGAAGTGGGAGCAAGTGTCGATGGACTTTATCGATGGTCTACCTAGGACAAGAGCAGGGAATGAAGGGATTTGGGTCATAGTAGATCGTTTGACCAAGAGTGCAAGGTTCATTCCTGTTCGATCGACTAGGACTGCATCGAAGTTGGCTGAATTATATGTGAAGTGGATAGTTCGTTTCCATGGTGTTCCGAAGAGTATAGTGAGCGATCGAGATCCATTGTTCACTAGTAGATTTTGGAAGAGCTTCCAGGAAGTTTTGGGAACTGAGTTGTGTTTGAGTACAGCTTATCACCCTCAAACAGATGGTCAGACTGAGAGAGTCAACCGAGTTTTGGAAGATCTTCTTAGAGCATGTGTTTTGGACTTCGGAGGATCATGGGAAGATCACCTTCATTTGGTGGAGTTTGCTTATAATAACAGTTATCAGTCGAGTATTGGTATGGCACCATATGAGGCATTATATGGAAGACCGTGTAACTCTCCGACATGTTGGTTGGAAACTGGAGAAAAGCTGATACTTGGGCCAGAGATGATTCGACAGACTTCAGATTGTATAGAGATCATTCGGCAACGAATGAAGGCAGCCCAAGATCGTCAGAAAAGTTATGCCGATAATCGTCGTAAGGATTTGGAATTCGACGTAGGTGATATGGTTTTTGTGAAGATTTCTCCTCTGAAGAGTGTCATTAGATTCGGGAAGAAAGGAAAGTTAACTCCGAGATTTGTTGGACCATTCCCGATTATCGAGCGTATTGGAAAGCTCGCTTATAGATTGGAGTTACCGGAAAAGATGGCGGGTGTGCACAGTGTTTTTCATGTATCTTATCTACGGAAGTATATGCACGACCCAACTACGGTGGTTTCTGCTGATAGCTGTGAAGACTTGGAGGTTGATCCAGTTGTTTCGAGACCTCGTAAGCCGCTTCGTATTGTTGAAACCGATACGAAACAGCTTAGGAGGAAGACGATTACGTTGCTCAAGGTACAATGGAGTGATGATGTTAACGAATGTACGTGGGAGGAGGAAGAGAGGATGAAGGCAGCTCATCCCGAACTCTTCGAGGTATGGCCCTAAAGTGTCGTGACATCTCATGAATTTGTAGCTTGTTCTAAGTCTTAGAATTCTGCATGCTAGGTTAGAATTGGTTGCATGGATTGTTGATTGCCATGGATGATAGGCATGCGGAATAATTTTGATTTCTGTTGTTTGCTTGGAAATTTCGGGGGCGAAATTCCTAAGGGGGAGAGAATGTAACGACCCGTATTTTTACGTGTCGATAAATCATAGAATTTACAGGTTGTTAGTGTTGTTTGTGTTGCTTCTAGCTTGAGTCGTTTAGGAGTTGACCCGAGTGCAAGTGATGAGTCGTGACCGACTCATAGGCATAGCTAAGTTAGGTGATGAGTCGTGACCGACTCATAGGGACCGACTCAAGGGGTTTAGGCGACTTAAGGATATGACCGACTCATAATGACCGACCTAATTGGAGTTAGCTTCATAAGATGGTGACCGACTCACGAGATAGCGGTTTAAGGGTTGGTGACCGACTTAAGGAAAACCGACTTAGGGCTTAGGTCGTGGGTAGTTGAGTCGGTGAGGCCATGGGTCGTGAGTCGTTTGACCGAGTTAGGGATAGGTTGAGTCGTTTGTGTCATAGTTAAATCGTGACCGACTTATGTTGAGTCGGCTAGGACTTAGGTCGGCCATAAGGCTGTGTTGTTAGGTCGTTTGCAACTGAGTCGGTAGGCACGACTTAACGATGAGTCGTAAGTCGTTAGGCAGCTTGGTGTTGAGTCGTTGATTAGTTAGGTCGGCTCTGGTATTAAGTCGTAGGTCGGCAGGGTTGTTGAGTCGTGTCTCGTGGGATAAGGATTAGGCTTAGGTCGGCCGGGATAAGTCGTATGTGTCTTAAGTCGTGTGACCTTCTTGCTGTGTTGAGTCGTTAGGTCTTTGAGTCGGTAGAATTTAAGTCGGCATCTGGGTTAGTGTTAAGTCGGCAGTATATGTTGTATAGTTAAGTCGCAGGGTCGGCTGTGCTAGGTCGTGAGTCGGCAGGAGATGAGTCGTGGACGACTCATGATGAGTCGGGACCGACTCATGGGGCGACGACTCAGGGAGGTTCTAGCCTATAAATAGAGGGGTTCGGCTCACTTTTTGGCACCAGATTTCGGAGCGACGAAGTGCTGCCATTTTGGAAACTCGACTACAACATTTCTTCATCTTCTTTTCTCCATTCCAATCTAATTCTAACATCCATCCAAGATCGAAGATCGAGATCGAAGATCCAAGTGCCAAAGTTGAAGATCTTCATCCGTTCGAGCTAGAATTCATCGATTGGAGCGAGATATTGCCGGATCAAGCCTTGATCTTTGCTGTCCAGATCTGAAGTTGATTGATTTTAGGTTGTTTTGGTGATTTGGTGAGTGGTAGTTATCTCTCACGCGGATCCAAAGGAGTATATTGGATTGGTGGCATGTTTGGGTGTTAAAGTTAGAGATTTCATGCATTTTTCTTAGATCTAAGTCTAGATCCATGGTTTTTGAAGATGTTTACTTATGCAAGTTTGTTTAATAAGCATTAGAGACAAATCCCATGTTTTATAATTGATAGATCTATGCTAAAAACCATGATTTCACATATGTTGGACTTTTGCTCGTTTATTTACGAAATTCCCATTATAGTTGATATTGCTTAAATTGCTTAATAGATCTTGTTTGAATGATTGATTATTTGAATGTATGATTGATTTGATTGTTTCCAAGTTAGCTAGTAGTTGATTTGGAACAAGATGATGAAAGAGGATTCAAAAGCTATGGAAGAAGGCTCTTGAATGGTGAAAGCTGCTTAAGGCATATGTAGCGGATGTTGAAGCTCATATGTATAGATTGGATGATGTTGAGATGGGACTTTGCCATGATTTGATGAGGCAAACCATGTTGTTGAGTTGAGACTTTGCTTTGATGCGATGAAGCGAAGTATGATGTGAGTCTTGGCTTAATCCAAGCAGGGATCATTCCAAGCATGTTGATAACTTGAAGAGTAGTTCAAGTTGGTTGATAATGGATTGTTCAAGAGGTAGCTTGAGCTTGTATGAGGATAGTCGTCAAGAAGGATGGCTAGGAGGCTTGGATCTCGTCGTTGTTGAAGGTTCTAGCATGCTCAAAAGCAAGAGTACATGGGGCGCCCATAACGACTACAGGTAGGTAGTCGGGACACCCAAAAGACTACAGGTAGGTAGTTGAGTACTCTGGGCAAAGTAGATAAGTCCTAGGCACAAGGCAGTGTGCGGAGTTATGGTTAGAACCGGGGTTACCATTAACCCTTGACAGATGGTCATTCAACTAACGGTGAAATCGAGGCAAGGATAACAGTGATAGCCAGAGTCATGGATGTTTGGTTGTATTATCATTCGGCTTCAAGAGCGGTGTTTTCTGGGTGCTTATCTGATCTTGGTTTAGGCCTTGGGGGTTTGTATTTGGAAAACATCGTCCTTGACTCGAGTGGTATTCGCTTTACCTTAATTGTCTATGTTGTTATGCTTGCTTCTCCTTAGTGTATGTCTGGGGCTATCACTGTAGAAAGAGGTGGAGTGGGATGGTTTGGTTCCTATTCCTTTTATCCTTTATGCTCTTTTGGTATGCTTGATAGTTGATTTACTGCTCACTAAGACTTTGTCTGACTCAAGGTTTTATGTCTCCTCTTATTACCTTGGGCTGTTCATCCATGTTGGGATGGGCAGACTAGGTAGCAGGTGACAGGTGCTGTGCTAGGAGTTCTACGATGAAGATGACGAAGACGAGCAGGAGGCTTTGCATATTAGTTTTCTTACTATATGTACTGGGTATCCGCTGCTGTATTTGGTTGAGTGATTTGTAGTGAGGCTTTCATGTATGGATTTGAGTAGATGATTGTATAAAACTACTGTGATGCTTATATGATGATGTTCTGTTCTATGGAGCTTCACTATATTATATTTCTCTATTGTATTTTATCCATGCGCTGTGAGTTGTACGATAGAGATTCTTTTGTTTTGTTTTACCCTGACTATCGTCCATGGCTGCCTGGCACGCCTTTCAGCGCATTATTTCCTTGTTTTGGTGCGGGAGTCATGGGCGGTCGTCACAGCTATTGTTTTCGCCCTTCGGATTTGGCGTCATTATCTTTTGGGAGAAAAAATTATTCTTTACACCGATCATAAATCTTTAAAGTATCTATTTTCTCAAAAGGAACTTAATTTGCGTCAACAACGTTGGCCCGAATTCCTTGCATCTTATGATCTCGATATTCTTTATACTCCCGAAAAGGGAAATCGTGTTGTCGATGCACTAAGTCGCAAGCAACAAGCGGTTGTTTCTATGATGATATCTGAATGGAATGATCTCGTAATTTTATCCACTTGTGGGATTCGAGATCGTGTTTCCGATTTATGTTCATCTCTTGTTTTATGTAGCCTTGAGGCTCATCCTTCTCTTATAGACCGCATTCTTGAAGCTCAAAAGCTAGATCCCGAATTGGCTCTTTTTGGCCAAAATTTTAGGGATAAAATGGATATTGAAGGTTTGAAAGACTTTGATATTGATTCTCGTGGCAGTATTTTAAAATTTGGTAGAGTTATCATGCCAAATATTAGTGATCTTCGTAAAGACATTTTAGAAGATTCTCATCATTCTAAATTTACCATTCATCCCGGTAGTAGTAAAATGTACGCGGATATAAAGCGACTTTATTATTGGGAAGGAATGAAATCTGATATTGCTAACTTTGTTAAGTGTTGCATGACTTGCCAACTCATTAAGGCCGAGCATCAAAGGCCCGGTGGGTTATTGCAACCTTTAGAAATTCCAATTTGAAAGTGGGACCAAATTTCCATAGATTTTATAGACGGCCTTCCCCGTTCTCGTTCGGGTCATGAAAGCTTATGGGTGAAAGTCGATAGACTTACTAAATCCGCCCATTTTATTCCCGTTCGGTCCAATCGAACCGTGCCTCTTTTGGCCAAACTCTTTATCAAAGAAATTGTTAAATTGCATGGAGTTCCTACTTCTATTGTTAGTGATCGTGATCCATTGTTTACTAGTGGATTTTGGAAGAGTCTTCAAAAAGCTTTAGGAACGAAGCTTAATTTTAGCACCGCTTACAATCCTAAGTCTGATGGACAGACTGAGCGTGTGAATCAAACTCTTGAAGATCTTCGTCGGGCATGTGTTCTTGATTTTGGTTGAAGTTGGGAAGATCATATTTCTCTTGTTGAGTTTTCCTATAATAATAGCTTCCAATCTAGTATTGGTATGGCACCTTTTGAGGCACTCTATGGAAGGCCATGTCGATCTCCTTCTTGTTGGCTTGAGGCCGGTGAGAAGCTGGTTTTAGGTCCAGATTTTATTCGTGATTCCACAGAGAAGATTGACCTTATTCGTCATAGGATGAAAGAAGCCCAGAATAGAAAAAAATCCTATGCCGATAACCGGAGAAGGAAATTAGAATTTTTTGTGGGAGATCTTGTGTTTATTCGTGTTTCACCTATGAAGGGTGTTGTACGTTTCAGTCGATCGGGAAAATTAGCGCTTCGATATATTGGGCCATTTCCTATCAACGAACATATTGGTTCAGTGGCTTATCGCCTTTTATTACCGACTCAGTTTTCTGCTATTCATGACGTGTTTCACGTTTCTCAATTACGAAAATGCCTTCAATATTCTGATTCTATTCTTGAGCCCGGTGTTGTGGCAGAAATTGAAGTTTCGCCTAATTTAACTTATGAGCAACATCCTATTCGTTGCTTCGGAGGTCAAACGCCTTCGAAATAAAGACGTTCCGCTTGTTAAAATTCAATGGTCCTCGAATCCTAAGGATTGCTCTTGGGAATCTAGAGAGTTCATCGAGCGAACACATCCGGACTTACTTTCCCGTGCCCTTTGAGGTGAAATTCTTATTTCAAATTTCTTTTGTATTGATATGCTTTCATGGTTGTTACCTTATATTTTCTTCTTAAATATTACGAGGACACGATTTTTTAAGGAGGGGAGTCTGTAACAACCCACATATTTTACGATTGAATATCTAAATATTTTTGTTTAAATATTTTATCGTTAGTCGGATTTTAGTCCGAAAAGTTGCTTTTTGCCTACGGTCGAATTAGGACTCGGGACCACTTCCATTGAGTTCAAAACGTTGTTTGCGATCTTTTTGAGTATAAACTTTGATATGTTTGGAGTTAGTGGAATTTTGCCACTTTTTCACTTTGGGCTTTGGGTTTGGTTCGGCCCATTAGCCTAAACTATTAACTCTAGCTCAACCCCCCTCTTCTCTTCATTACTTCACTTTCATTTCCTAACACTCAAGCTTCATCAAAAATGGAGAGAGGAATGGGAAATTAAAACTCCAAGCCCTAGTTCATTTGCAAAATCTAAACTCTAGCTGCCAATTCTATGAGAAGCCATTGATTCAAGCTTCTTTTGTTGAGATTGAAGTGTGGTTGATTCTTCCTTTGCTTTCAAGCTTCTCCTTCATTGATTTTGTAAAAAGGTGAGATTTTTATCTCACATCTAAGTCTATGATTATCTTTGATTGTTAGGTATGAATTCCTAACACTTATTCATGTGCATTTGATTTTGATTTGGATTGGTTTTGTTAATATTCCAATTTTTAGTGTTTTGGGTTCAAATCTTTAAAAATCATTGCTTTGTTGTTTGATCATGCTTTTGGTGATGCATCGAGGAGCATATAGGGCCGGATAGTCGATTGGCATAAACCCTTAGCGCCGTTGCTCGACCGATTGCAAATTGAGTGAGAGTTTGCACTTTTGTTCCTTAGGTCGCTCGGCCTGCAATGTGTCTAAACTTTCAAGCTAAATCATCTTATACATGTTTGAATTTATGATAGAAATGATTCGAATATGTTTTTGTATGGATGTATATATGGGTTTTCTTGGTATATATGTTTAAATTGCTACGCATGTCTGTGTAAAGTGTTTCTGGCCTCTGTTCTTGATTTACAAACCCAAATTACTCAAAACAAAATTTATACCTCTTCACACAAACTTTTTCAGGCTTTGATGATTAAAGAAATTTTGATGGTAAACATGATATCTTATTTTTAAAAGTATTTTCAAGAGGATTTTTTAAATAATTTTTGGGAAAACAAGAAATTACCGTAAAATCAAGCCATGTTAGAAAATCAATTGATTAAATTTCATGTTTTGATTATATGACTGGATTCGTGCTTAAAAATGACGATTTTTTGATAATAATATCAAGATTTTAAATTTGTATATATTGAGATATTGCAAGTTGAACGATAATCGGGGTTTGTTCAAATTCCGGCATTCGGAGGGGGGTGGTGTGTCGTGATCGTTGCTGGAGGTAGCATGAGGGTCGAGGAGCATGGGAAAAATAATCGGAGGTTTTCTAGTTCACCATGGTGGCACGGCGAGGCAAATTTACGGTTTAAGACCCTGTTCAGATCGATGTTAATGTCGAGGTGAATGTGATGTCATCATCATATCGGAGTGGATCGAAATAGGGGAAGAAACGTGGTCTAGTATCGAAGGTCTGGACGCGGTGGCAAGGGTTCTGGTGATCGAAGTTGGGCGGCGCAAGGTGATTTCGACGATCGTGTTTTGTCCCTGTTGGTACTGGACTACTCGATTTTAATATGCAGATTCGAATGAAGTTTTGGGTGGTCGGACGGTTGGCGAGGGTTGTTGTAACGACCGTGATTTTTGAATTAATGTCGAAGTAAATATTTTGAATAAAAAATTTTCAAATTAAAATTTGAAAAAAATATATAATGCAAAACTCATTCACGTGTAACATTTAGGGCCAAGTCTCTAAAGCAAAGGAAGACGTAAATATAGAAAGTGTTCCAACTTTTATTGCTTTGCCTTCACGTGCGTTTGAAGTGTGATCAATTTCAAAGCCAAAAATGTGAACACTTTACATATTTTATTCCTTCACATATTTGTAGTGCTGTCACTTTCGGTAGTAAAGCAAAATCTTGAAACCAAGTGTGAACGCATGTTCTAATTCCAAAAGCTAACATAAACATTTTTGCCATCATTATGTTGTGCAGTGGTCCTTTTTGTTTACTTTTTACACATTTCATTAAATGCAAGAGTAGACTAGCATGTTCAAAGTTAATGAAATTGTACGAGTTAGCTTTTCACTTCCATTTTTTTTCAAAAAAATAAACTCCAGTGGCCGAATAGAAGGCTTTAATGGCAGTGAAAAACTTTGATTTGGATTGGAGGCAAATTTAATGTGAGCACCACTCACATATCTAAATTTATTTGGCATGCAGATGTTCTGTTGTTTTCTGCTTCAACTTGTTTTTCCCTGACTTTGGCAGCACTTAATTTTATTTTGTGTGCAAACTGGTAATAAATGGAAAAAAATGGTCCAGATAAATTGTTGCATGAGGAAACAAAGCCCAGGTTCTGTTTTATAAATTTTTCATGTATTGTGCATGAACACAGTCCAGTTCTTTTCTTTTTCTTTTTTTTGTTTTGTTTGTGTTGTTGCGTGAGTGTTTTAAAGCATTTCGAGTAAGGGTAATATGATGTCCAGACGTGCGTGTAAAACTTTTCAGTTGAAGAGTGCGTGGGATTGTAGCATGTAAAACGAAGTCATGCTCCAGCTCATCACATACTTTAAATTCTTTTACGTGCATTAGCCATATTTTGTGACTCGTGCATGTATAAACTAACATAAATCGTTTTGTGTCTTCAGGCCACATGGCCTTCTGTGCGTGTGTATAGCATGAATAGAATGTGCCCAGATCATATTTTAAAACGCAGGCTTTTAAACTTTGTACAGGTTACATTTTTCCTCATGTGTATTAAAAACATTATAGAGTGGGCTAACTTTACAGTTGCATAAAACTTCACAAATTCACTGAGTGCGATAGGAGTGAACTTGTATTTTGTGTAAATTACGTGCATGCATGCCGTGTCTTTGTGCACAGAACATTATTTGGTTGCACCAAATTTTGCGTAGAAATGATGTTTACATTTTGCGTTATATGAAAATCTTGTTCTTTTGTTTTTGCAAAAATGTTACTCCTTCTTGTGTATAAAAGAATGGTCCAGGTTACCCCTTTATGCGTGCGTATTTGTAGTGCCTGGGTCCTTTAAAATACTATGCATGTTCAAATTCATGCATGTATATTAGTATCTGAGTGAGTTAATGCGTGCGTGTTCCAAGTATATAATTCGAATCTGCATGCAATGCGTGTGTTTCAAACTCTGTTTTTGGGTGAAAACTTTTGTTGGCGTGAGTGACTCGTTCTTGTGTTTACCCATTTCGTTGCCTGTATTTAAAAGTTGGCACCACATATTTAAAAGTTGGTCGCGTATGCTTACATTTTAGTCAACTTCAGTTTATGCAGGTTTGTATGGTGCATAAACTATGTCCAGGTTAGTGTAAATATTCACCTATTTCATTTTGAGCAAAAATGTTTTACAAGTGTACGCTGTGACAGTGCAAATTATTTTGATGAAAATATAGTGGTGCAATCCACTATTTAAATTACGTTGAACCGGTGCTACGTTTTAAAACGTATTTTGCACCGTTATTTTTATAATGGAATTTTACTCCGGTGCTATATTTTTGAAGCGCGTGTTGTTTTGATGATATTTTGACAAATAAAAATCATAGTTATTTTGACTACAGTAACCGTCAATTTAAAGTGAATTTTTAAGCAGTTACCCTGCAACGCTGTTTTGGTATTTTACGATGTTTTGTGAAGCGCAATTTCCTTGTTGAAATTGCTATAGTTGTTGCCCTTTTAATCACGGGTTTTCAAATCATTTTAAAATAAAACTGTTTCCAAAAATTTTACAGTTTACGCTTTCAAAAAAATGAGGAATCGATTTAAACGTTTCAGCAAAATTAAGGACTATGAACCCTTACTTTTACTGATTCGGTTAATTCCAGACTTGTCCGTTTGAGAACATAAAATGTTATTTTTATAAAATACACAATTTTGCACTTTCAAGGAAATGATGAAGAGATTTAAATGATTTAGCAAAAGTGTGGAGTATGGAACCACACTTTTACTACTTCGGTTAATTCCGGACTCGTTATTTGAAATACTTGCTGTTGTTTGATGATTTTGATGATTTGTTGGGCTTTCGAGCCACTATGCTGGACCTTCGGGTCAAATACCAGTACTAGACCTTCGGGTCATATGGTGGACCTTCGGGTCATTTGTTGGACGCCAAAATTATGATGACAGTACTTGGTAGGCTTCGGCCATATGTTGATGCACGTGCGGCGTAACTTAGACTCTCCATATGATGGGATCAATCCACTTTTATGTTGATTTTTCTAGTTATCTATTATTGATTTCTAGATTTTATGAATTTCTGATTTGAATTCAATTATGAATTTGAAAGTTGATTTTGATGGAGTTTGATGTGATTTCTTCATTTAACTATGTTGTTTTCTTATGTTGAATAGTCTCATTCGAGATTATACTTATTTTGCTTGATGTTGTTTATGATGCATTCACTTATAAAAATAAATTAGACTGATCCGTTTATTATTTTCTTTTAAATAATACTCGGGTCAGACCTAAAGATTTCAAGGTAATCTTTATCTCTAATTCAGTTACAGCTTCAGCTTTTGGGATTTCACTCCATCTTTTGTCTAGTCTTCGAGGAGTACTTATGGTTTATTGATTCTCATCTCATGTATGTCGATGCATATGTATATGTACATTTGGTTCATGTGAACTAGCGATTGTTGTAGCATGTATTCCAGACTTGTCTTCCGCTATATATCTGATTTTTCTATTCTGATGTAATTATATCTATCAGTGTTGTTGTTATTATGAGTTGTTCTGAATTTTCCTTTAGCCACTGTAGTTTCGTTTTAGATTTGGATTGAATTTATATCTTTGGGAGTAATTTTCACAACTCCTATCGATGTAATCAATACTCGTTTAAGGCATAACTTACGGATGGTCGCTTCTAACAAGCCTTATTCTTCGCAATAGCAGACGTTATTCCTTGTAATAACCTTTGCTATTTTGAGCATAAAGATGGGGCGTCACAGCTTGGTATCAGAGCTGAAATTCAGAATACATTGTAATAAACACGGAACAGAATAGAATGGAACATGTGTTACAACTATTCGAGGGTTTTATTCGTGCCTTCTCTATTCTATTCTTTCCACTTTAACATGTTGAGTACGTCTAGAAATAGAATTATATATTCCGTAGTATTCAATTTGTTAAATTTCTTATCAATTTTATATTGTTTTACTTAATCCTTACCTTCTCTTGTCTCTCAGCCTATGGTTGGAAGAGGTAGAGAGAAGCGTTCTTCTGCAGGCCCGTCTAGTAGTTCTCATCCGGACGGTGTCTATATGTCAGCTGATCAGTTTATGGAGCTATTTCGAGGTACTCAGCCTCCTGTTGCTACTCCCACAGCTCCTAATCACAAGTCTGCCTTCGCCCGCATGGTAGTGACTATTCCCATCTTAGTGGTCAGCCTTTCAAGGGATCAGAAAGTGTTATGGAGGTTCAGACTTGGTTGCGCACTTGTGAGCGCATATTTTCTCGGATGGATCTTTCGGATCATCATCGCGTTCTCGTGGCATCTAGTATGTTGCAAGAGCATGCGCTTGATTGGTATGAGCTCTTTATTGCGGAAGTTGATGAGTCCTCTCTCTCTCTTGGATTCAGTTTAAGGAATGTTTCGAACTTAAGTTCGTTCCTGAATTGGAAAAAGCTAATCTTGCTCGTAGTTTCCTTGAGTTGAAACAAGGAAAGTCCTCTGTTTCTGATTATGTTGCATCTTTCGAGGCCTTGTCCAAGTACAGAGTTGAGTTCATTAACACTCCGTGTAAGAAGAACCTTCGTTTTGTTGGTGGTTTGAAGAAGTATTTGAAGAAAGTTCTTTTGCTTCAGCTTAATCTCTCTTTTGAGGAGCTTGTAGATTCGGCTCTTTGTCTTGAAGCTGTTGAAAAGGAACGTGATAGTGGTGATGATGTTGAGGTTTCTAAGAACCCCAACAAGAAGAGGTTTCCATTTCGTAAGCCTACTTCTTCCAACCAGAAGAATAAGAAGCAAGCTACCACTAGTTCTCAGCCTAGTAGTGCACCTTCTGTTCAGAGAGCGTGCTTTAATTGTGGTTCTTTGGATCATTTTCTCTGTAGCTGTCCTAAGCCTCGCATTTGTCACTATTGCAAGAAAGAGGGTCATTGGGTTTCTAATTGTCCTATTGCTCCTAAGGGTTTCAAATTTGGGAAGCTTAATGTTGCTAAAGCTTCTGGTGATTCTTCTAAGCCCAAAGGTATAACTCCTTCTATTTTGGAAGGTTTTATTTTATTTCATGGCCGTTCTATTAGAGTTCTTTTCGATACGGGTGCATCGCATTCATTTGTGTCAAAGGAGCTTGTTGATATTATTCATTTGGATGTTATTACTCTTTGCGACCCTTTGAGGATCGTAAATCCTATTGGTGGATCCGCTACTCTTGGTTTGTTGTGTGTTAATGTTGAGATTATTCTTTGTGGTTTTTCCTTTCATGTGAATCTGCATGTTATGAATCATCTTGATTTTGATATGATATTGGGTATGGATTGGCTCGTCCGTTATGAAGTTCAAATCCTATGTCCCGAAAGAACTTTATACCTCAAGCATCCCGATGCTAGCGAGCAGTTATCTATTATATTTCGAAGCATGGATCATACTTCGAATGCTCTTATTTCTTCCTTCGAATCGGAGGAGGTCATAGATAATATTCCGGTTGTTTGTGATTTTTCTGATGTTTTTGAGCCTATTTCGAGATTGCCGCCGAAGAGGGCAATTGAGTTTCGTATTGATCTTATCTCTAGTGCTCATCCTGTCAGTCGTCCTCCCACGAGGATGTCTGCTAAGGAAAATGAGGAACTCAAGCAACAATTATCTGAGTTGGAATCCAAGCATTTTATTTGTTCTACCTCGTCTCCTTGGGGCGCCGCCGTTGTCTTCGTTAAGAAGCCAGATGGTACTCTTAGGCTTTGCATTGATTATCGCAAGCTTAACGAGCTCACTATCAAGAATAGGTATCCATTACCTAGGATCGATGATATATTCGATCAATTAAGTGGCGCTAAACTGTTCTCCTAACTCGATCTTTCTACCGGTTTTCATCAATTACGAGCTGCGGAAGATAGCATTCCTCTTACAGCATTCCGAACTCGTTAGGTTCTTACGAATGGCTTGTTATGCCGTTCGGTTTGACAAATGCTCCGGCGTATTTTGTTGATCTTATGAATCGGATATTCCGGGAATATCTCGATAAGTTCGTCTTGGTTTTCATTGATGGTATTCTTACTTATTCCAAATCTGAAGTCGATCATATTCAGCATTTGGAGATTGTTTTGAGCACTCTTCGTCAACATCAGCTATATGCCAAATTCTCTAAGTGTCACTTCTGGGAGAATAAGGTGAAGTTTCTCGGTCATATTGTTTCTTTCGATGGTATTTCTGTCGATCCTTACAAGATCGAATCTATTCAGAATTGGAAGAGGTCCGAGACCGTTACCGAGATCCATAGTTTTCTTGGATTGGTGAGTTATTATCGCCGGTTCATTAAGGACTTTTCTCGTATTGCTTTACAGCTTACCACTCTCACGAGAAAAGCTGTTCCTTTTATTTGGTCGGATAAGTGTAAGAATTCTTTCTTGAAGTTAAAGGATCTCCTTACTCATGCTCCTATCTTAGCGTTTCCCGAAGGGAATCATGATCTTGTTGTTTATACCGATGCCAGTGGTTATGGACTTGGTGCTGTTCTCATGCAAAAGGATAGAGTACTTGCCTATGCTTCTAGACAACTAAAGCCTAACGAGATTCGTTATGCTACCCATGATTTGGAGTTAGCCGCCATAGTCTTTGCTCTAAAGATTTGGCGACATTATTTATTGGGCGAGCGTTTTATTCTCTTCACTGATCACAAATCTCTGAAGTATTTGTTTACTCAGAAAGAGCTTAATATGAGGCAATAGCGTTGGCTCGAATTCTTGCTTCATATGATTTCGATATTCAATATACCCCTGGTAAGGGTAATCGAGTTGCTGACGCACTTAGTCGAAAGCAGCAAGTTGTTGTTCCCATGATGCTAGCGGAGTGGAATATTTTGGAAGCTTTGTCTCTTTGCGATATTAGAGACCGTCCTTCAGTTTCTGATTCTCCCGTGCTTTTATTTAACATGGAAGCTCACCCTAGTTTGTTGGATCGTGTTGCCGATGCCCAGAAACAAGATCCATATATTGCCTATCTTATTCAGAGTTGTAAATCGGAATCCCGACATGCTGATCTAAAGGATTTCGATATTGATGTTCATGGTTGTATTCGGAAGAAGGGTAGATTGATCGTGCCTAATGTTTCTAATCTTATAAATGAGATTCTTAAGGACTATCATCGTTCTAAGTAGACTATCCATCCAGGCAGTAGAAAGATGTATGTTGATATGAAACGCTTATACTATTGAGAGGGTATGAAGCGTGATATTGCAAGTTATGTAAGTCGTTGCATGACTTGTCAACTTGTTAAAGCAGAACACCAACGTCCCAATGGTCTTTTTCAGCCTCTTGAGTTTCCATTATGGAAATGGGATCAAATTTCCATGGACTTCATTGATCGTCTACCTCGTTCGAGGTCGGGCCATACTAGTATTTGGGTGATTATTGACCGATTGACTAAATCAGTCCATTTTATTCCTATCAAGTACAATCGGACTGCTCCTTTGTTGGCTAAGCTGTTTATTAAAGAAGTCGTTCGACTTCACGGTGTGCCTAGTTCTATTGTTAGTGACAGAGATCCGCTTTTCACTAGTGGTTTCTGGCAGAGCCTTCAGAAAGCTTTGGACACTAAGCACAATCTCAGTACAACTTATCATCCACAGTTCGATGGTCAGACAAAAAGGGTGGATCAGGTTTTAGAGGATCTCCTTCGAGCTTGCATTCTTGATTTTGGTGGTGGTTGGGAAGACCACTTATCTCTTGTTGAATTTTCTTATAACAACAGTTTTCAATCTAGTATTGGTATGGCTCCTTTCGAAGCTCTTTACGGAAGGCCGTGTCGATCACCATCTTGTTGGTTGGAATCGGGGGAAAAGTTAGTTCTCGGCCTCGATTATATTCGTGAATCTTCGGAGAAGATTGATATTATTAGACAGAGAATGAAAGAGGCTCAGAATAGGCAGAAATCATATGCCGATCACCGTAGGAAGCCTTTGGAATTTTCTGTAGGCGATCTTGTATTCATTCGTGTTTCCCCGATAAAGGGTGTGGTGCGTTTTAGTAGTTTTGGGAAATTGGCACCTCGTTATATTGGACCATTTCCTATTACGGAACGCATTGGCCCAGTTGCTTATCGTGTATCGCTACCTATTCAGTTTTTGGGAATTCATGGCGTATTTCATGTATCCCAGCTTCTTCAATGCCTTCGAGATTCGGATTCTATTATTGATCCTCCTATGTTGCAAGATCTTGAGATATCACCAGACTTGTCTATTGTACAAAATCATATTCGTGTGATAGCTTCGGAGGTTAAACGCCTTCGGAATAAAGAAGTTCCGCTTGTGAAAATTCAATGGTCCGCAAACCCCAAAGATTGCACTTGGGAAACCAGAGAATTCATCGAGCGCTCTTATCCGGGTTTTCTCTCCTCTTCGGGTGGGGGTGAGCATTCTTAATCTATCTTTTCTTTTTTTAATCTTAGTTGTGTTGAATTATTTACGTTATTGACTGCTTCTAGTATGAAAATTGCGGGGATGCAATTTTTATAAGGGGGGAGTCTGTAACAACCGTGATTTTTGAATTACTGTAGGAGTAAATATTTTGAATAAAAAAATTTCAAATTAAAATTTGAAAAAAATATATATAATGCAAAACTCATTCACGTGTAACATTTAGGGCCAAGTCTCTAAAGCAAAGGAAGACACAAATATAAAAAGTGTTCCAACTTTTATTGCTTTGCCTTCACGTGCGTTTGAAGTGTGGTCTATTTCAAAGCCAAAAATGTTAACACTTTACATATTTTATTCCTTCACATATTTGTAATGCTGTCACTTTCGGTAGTAAAGCAAAATCTTGAAACCAAGTGTGAACGCATGTTCTAATTCCAAAAGCTAACACAAACATTTTTTCCATCATTATGTTGTGCAGTGGTCCTTTTTGTTTACTTTTTACACATTTCATTAAATGCAAGAGTAGACTAGCATGTTCAAAGTTAATGCAATTGTACGAGTTAGCTTTTCATTTCCATTTTTTTCAAAAAAATAAACTCCAATGGCCGAATTGAAGGCTTTAATGGCAGTGAAAAACTTTGCTTTGGATTGGAGGCAAATTTAATGTGAGCACCACCCACATATCTAAATTTATTTGGCATGCGGATGTTCCGTTGTTTTCTTCTTCAACTTGTTTTTCCCTGACTTTGGCAACACTTAATTTTATTTTGTGTGCAAACTGGTAATATATGGAAAAAAAATTGTCCAGATAAATTGTTGCATGAGGAAACATAGCCCTGGTTCTGTTTTATAAATTTTTCATGTATTGTACATGAACACGGTCCAGTTCTTTTTTTTTTGTGTTGTTGCATGAGTGTTTTAAAGCATTTCGAGTATGGGTAATTTGATGTCCAGACGTGCGTGTAAAACTTTTCAGTTGAAGAGTGCATGGGATTGTAGCATGTAAAACGAAGTCATACTCCAGGTCATCACATACTTTAAATTCTTTTGCGTGCATTATCCATATTTTGTGGCTCATGCATGTATAAAGTAATGTAAATCGTTTTGTGTCTTCAAGCAATATGTCCTTCTGTGCATGCGTATAGCATGAATAGAATGTGCCCATATCATATTTAAAAACGCATGCTTTTAAACTTTGTACAGGTTACATTTTTCCTCATGTGTATTAAAACATTATAGAGTAGACTAACTTTACAGTTGCATAAAACTTCACAAATTCACTGAGGGCAATAGGAGTGAACTTGTATTTTGTGTAAATTACGTGCATGCATGTCGTGTCTTTGTGCATAGAACATTATTTGGTTGCCCCAAATTTTGCATAGAAATGATATTTACAGTTTGCATTACACGAAAATCTTGTTTTTTTGTTTTTGCAAAAATGTTACTCCTTCTTGCGTATAAAAGAATGGTCCAGGTTACCCCTTTATGCGTGCATATTTGTAGTTCCTGGGTCGTTTAAAATACTATGCATGTTCAAATTCATGCGTGTATATTAGTATCTGAGTGAGTTAATGCGTGCGTGTTCAAAGTAAATAATTCGAATCTGCATGCAATGCGTGTGTTTCAAACTCTGTTTTTGGGTGAAAACTTTTGTTGGCGTGAGTCACTCATGCTTGTGTTTACCCATTTTGTTGCCTATATTTAAAAGTTGGTCACGCATATTTAAAAGTTAGTCGCGTATGCTTACATTTTAGTCAACTTCAGTTTATGCAGGTTTGTATGGTGCATAAACTATGTCCAGGTTAGTGTAAATATTCATCTATTTCATTTTGAGCAAAAATGTTTTACAAGTGTACGCTGTGACAGTGCAAATTATTTTGATGAAAATATAGTGGTGAAGTCTGTTATCCCACCTTTTGGCAAGGCCGTGACACCAATGACTTAACTAGAAACCAATGATAGTTTGTCCTGGGGATTGTTATTACATAGGTCCGCTATGGATGTCGGTAAAAAAAATTCGAGTCCGGATCAAGCTACAATTTATATGACATACAAGCAAAGCTAACAAAGCCAACATTCCAAATTTCAAGTCAATCAGAGTTCGTATGCTCAAGATATTGATCGATCACGGTTGAGAAATCCAAACTTGCATCGATCATAACTCAAGATCTACATGTCCAAATGCTATGAAATTTTCACAGTATCTTACTGGCAACATGAGGAATGTTCACGCCAAATTTCAGCTCAATCGGATCAAATCTTGATCGATTCGAAATTGCTTCGTATCGATCACGGACCAATTTGCATCGATCATATGTCACAATCCACATGTCCAAATGCTATGAAATTTTCACAGTATCTTACTGGCAACATGAGGAATGTTCATGCCAAATTTCAGCTCAATCGGATCAAATCTTGATCGATTCGAAATTGCTTCGTATCAATCACGGACCAACTTGCATCGATCATATCTCACAATCCACATGTCCAAATGCTATGAAATTTTCACAGTATCTTGCTGGCAACATGAGGATTGTTCATGCCAAATTTCAGCTCAATCGGATCAAATCTTGATCGTCGAAATTGAGTTCGAATCGATCCCGTAACGGGCCCCAATTTCCTAAGGCCAGGCATGCGGGACCCCTCACATGCCAGAAGTGCTCTCCCAAATTTTCAGCGAAATATCAGCCTCCAGCACTTATAAATAGAGCCCCTGGTCATTCAGAAAAGGGATCAGAGAATTTTAGAGATAAATCACGCCCGGACGCTGCCAGAATCATTCCATATCGTCATCACTGCTACTGATCTCGAATTTATGCTTATTATCTGCTGTACTTCGCTCTAGAAAACTTGTAATCTTTAAGTATCAAGCAATAAAGTGATAAAACTTCATAGTGGACGTAGGCAAATTGCCGAACCACTCTAAATTACTGTCTTCCGTGCAATTTACTTTTCTGTGACTTGGAGTTTTTGTTAGATAATCCTCATTTTCAATTTGATTTCTTCATTTATTATCTCTTCAAAAACTTCCGAAGAGTGTTTCCCAATTTTGGTGCAAACAAAGTCCACTATTTAAATTACGTTGAACCGGTGTTACGTTTTAAAACGTATTTTGCGCCGTTATTTTTATAGTAGAATTTTTACTCCGATGCTATATCTTTGAAACGCGTGTTGTTTTGATGATATTTTGACAAATAAAAATCACAGTTATTTTGACTTCAGTCACCGTCAATTTAAAAAGAATTTTTAAGCAGTTACCCCGCAACGTTGTTTTGGTATCCGTTTTTACGATGTTTTATGAAGCGCAATTTCCTCATCGAAATTGCTATAGTTGTTGTCGTTTTAATCACGGGTTTTCAAATTGTTTTAAAATAAAACTGTTTCCAATTTTTTTACAGTTTACGCTTTCAAAAGAATAAGGAATCGGTTTAAACGTTTCAGCAAAATTAAGGACTATGAACCCTTACTTTTACTGATTCGGTTAATTCCGAACTTGTCCGTTTGAGAACGTAAAATGTTATTTTTATAAAATAAACAATTTTGCACTTTGAAGGAAACGATGAAGATATTTAAACGATTTAGCAAAAGTGCAGAGTATGGAACCAGACTTTTTCTATTTCGGTTAATTCCGGACTCGTTAATTGAAATATTTGCTGTTGTTTGATGATTTTGATGATTTGTTGCGCTTTCGAGCCACTATGCTGGACCTTCGGGTCAAATACCAGTACTAGACCTTCGGGTCATATGTTGGATCTTCGGTCATTTGTTGGGCGCCAAAATTATGATGACAGTACTTGGTATGCTTCGGTCATATGTTGATGCACGTGCAGCGTAGCTTAGACTCGCCATATGATGGGATCGATCCACTTTTATGTTGATTTTTCTAGTTATCTATTATTGATTTCTAGATTTTATGAATTTCTGATTTGAATTCAATTATGAATTTGAAAGTTGATTTTGATGGAGTTTGATGTGATTTCTTCATTTAACTATGTTGATTTCTTATGTTGAATAGTCTCATTTGAGATTATAATTATTTTGCTTGATGTTGTTTATGATGCATTCACTTATAAGAATAAATTAGACTGATCCGTTTATTATTTTCTTTTAAATATACTCGGGTCAGACCGAGTTATTTCAGGGTAATCTCTATCTCTGATTCAGTTGCAGCTTCAGCTTTTGGGATTTCACTCCATCTTTTGTCTAGTCTTCGAGGAGTACTTTTGGTTTACTGATTCTCGTCTCATGTATGTCGATGTATATGTATATGTACATTTGGTTCATGTGAACTAGCGACTGTTGTAGCATGTATTCTAGACTTGTCTTCTGCTATATATCTGATTTTTCTGTTCTGATGTGATTATATCTATCAGTGTTGTTGTTGTTATGAGTTGTTCTGAATTTTCCTTTAGCCACTGTAGTTTCGTTTTAGATTTGGATTGAATTTATATCTTTGGAAGTAATTTTCACAACACCTATCGATGTAATCAATACTCGTCTAAGGCATAACTTACGGATGGTCGCTTCTAACAAGCCTTATTCTTCGCAATAGCAGACGTTATTCCTAGTATAACCTTTGTTATTATGAGCATAGAGGTGGGGCGTCACAACTGTCGGCGATGGGTGGGAGGTGGCGACGATGATCAAAATGGTGTTGTCGTGGCGTGCTCATGCACGTGTGTTCGTGTGTCAGGTTTTAGCGTGCTGTAGGAAATAGAAAGAGAAGAGAGAGCGTCGGGGAAGAAGGGGTTTGGCTCGGGGAATGTATCGGGTTGGACTCGGTGTGTACGCGAGTGAATTAGCAAGTTTTAGAGAGGGGGAAGAAATAGGAAGGGCCGGGAAAAGATGGAGTATGGCTCGAGTTTATGATCGGGTAGTTTGGGCTTAGGCCTGAATATTTTTTTTAAATATATGAAAATAATTAAGTTTTTAAAAGAGAAATTTTTGAACAAGTTTTCAAAGCAAATTTCAAACCAAAAGATTATGAAATTAAATGTTTTGAACTTAATTTTTTTAAATTAAGGTAATTATATATGAGGTTAATTTTATTTTAAATAAATTCCTAAATTTATTTCAAATAAAATTAAATGATGTAATTAAGTGGATAAATAAGGAAAATGATTTAAACTCTAATTAATCAAAGGACTTAAGTGATTTTATAAGTTAATCATTAATTAATTTCAAACATCTGATTTAAAATAAAATAAATGGTTGTAATTAATTAATGTTAATTAAGCAGAATTATAGGAAATTAAATATTCGTGTAAATTAAATTAATTGGAAATTGTGTGACTAATTTACCTAACATATGAATGATTAGTTTGAATTGAATGCTTGGGTTGCTAATATCTATAGTATGTTAATTCATTACATTCTGTGATATGAAATGCCTGCATTTATCAAAAATCATTTATTTAAATAGATATCTTTGTGATGGATTTCCGTGTGCATATGTTCTGAAGTTTAATTAAATTGTTTTATTAACAACTGGGCCTCAAAAGACGACTTTTGGATTTCGAAGGGACCGGGATCGGATATCAGCAATATCCGAAACCACTTGACTAGTAACTACCATTATTCTTTATAGATTTAATTTTAGAATCAAATGGGCTGGAATGGAATAAACTAAGTAAACTTGTCCATTTAAGCTAAGTAACGGTACTTAGATATTATTTTGTGAAATAACTGTTTGGCTATAGTAACATAAAACTCATAGTGATGAACGAGTTACCTGGGTTTTCAAGAAGCTTTACAACTTAAGTATTTCATCTTAAATGGGTTTACTCATGCTGGTTTCTAGGCTAATTCAGGTGTTACTTTAATGTAATGCTCAGGTTAGACCAAATATTACAGATTTTCAGGTTAGGACATTCTGGAGTTCAGGTGACGAGCTGGATGGCAGGGACGTATGGAGTATATTCCACTGTGTATTTGATATTGTATTGATAGTAGTCTGGAACAAGTTGTTACATATGTCCAGTTTATTTGTGAATCATTGTACTCTGATATATTGTCTGTATATTGACAGTTACAGCTTTTCCTTGTATAAATGATGTTATTTGATATTATATTTTGTTCCGCTGCGATTGTGAGATTCTGTGCTTTTGTTTTATGTTTCTTCTTCTACCTCCTTTTCTTCTTTCCCTAACAATATTGGATTTCCGACGTTCGATTGTTCAGCACTTCTACAGTGAACGTATTAGTGTCAAATTTTCGGGTTCGAAAATTTCGGGTTATTACATGTCGGATGACAGATTGTTAGGGAAAAAGGAAGTGAAGACATAACCAAATCTCACATCTTGACAAGTAATATATAGTAGACAATAGATCTTTACAAAAGAAAACTATAATATACATACATCAAATCAGAGTACACTAAACACGTCATCAGCCTGGAAAGTTTTAACAACATGTCCTTACAAATGCAGATAAGTAAAAATAACTAATGCAAAAGAAAAATAAAATATACGTGAATACATCTGGGAGGCATTCAGCTCGCCTTCTGAAGCTCCAGAACATTAAAAACTGGATCTAAAATTATGCTCGGTCTGACCCGGGCATTATAAAAGAATAACACCGGGATTAGTTTGGTAAACCAGCGTGAGAAACACACATCAGTTGGATTTTAATATTATAAAAACCTTTTAAAATAAAGGTAACTCATAAGACCATACCATATATAAACACGGACGGATTTTATCATAAGGTAAACAAAACATTTTTATAGAAATCCAATGATATTATAATAGCGTCTTGGTTTTAATGTAAATATTGATCATAGTCAAAATTGTTACATTAATTAAATTCTAGCATAATAGGTATACAACTAAGTCCGAAAGGCACTTATTGGAGAATGGATTCCATCGAAGACAAGGAACTGGGGTATCGCCTACTACAGCACAGCTCTAGAAAATACACCGATTGCCTCACCTTAGACCCATGCGGATCAGGAGAAGCCCTACTCCTTATTGGATAGTTTCGAATATTTTATCACCCCAGTTGCTTTTGCAACCTTTTCCAAGAGCTCTCATACACAACCAAATCCATAAATGTATATATCTAGAAAGTGTGATGACAATACCCTAATGGGTGCGACCCACGTAGCCTTGAAGCATATCCTATGTTTTAGTCATTCTCGGTTGTTGAGGCTAGTGGCTACATTTATCATTTTGATAGCAAACCTACTTGGAATGCTAACTCTGCCCTCCAAGCAGCAATGCAGTGCCAGTATTCATCCATACAAGTTGTTTAGGATAAGAGCAAATTAAAGGCACTACTTTTACTACATCCATTTTAGAATCACCCTCAGGATTATTATCAAGTAGCCCTTGAACTTTAAGGGACTCCGTTTTTGATCATCTTCAAGATATCCCCAATTTGAACGCTTATGCAGGTTCGAATTTGTTTTTGGATAATATACCAGATCCCGATCTCTTCGAACCGACAAAGATGGTTTTAAAAATAGGCCAATATTTGATAGTTGGTTATTTAACTATCAAATGAACAAAAAATTCAGCTGGAGATTTAACCAAGCATGGTTAAGCATAAAGCAACCATTAAGCCTATTTAATTAATCTTTTCATTAGTTAAAACTACTTAGTAATAGCATTAAAATACTTTTATGAAGATAGATTTCACAGCCATTCTCTACACTTTTCAATACTCCAAAAATATCCTTATACTTATCTCATCGTTATAAATATATCTATGAAACGCTTATGAAAGATTTAACTTTCAAAAACCCACACTTAGTTGGATCAAAACCAATGTCACTTAAAAATAGAAATAACAATAACCCAAAGAAATATTCCTTCGGTGTTAAGTATGGTAAAAGAATGTTCCATACAACCATAATTAAGAAGGTCATTTTGGGAAATCAAACCTCTTTTATAAATAAACTCCTTTATAAAATCCCTTTTATAAGTATATACTCTAAATTCATTTATAAAATTTCTTTTATAAAACTCATCTCTACTTACAAAGTTTTTTACAAATCACAAATAAATTTATAACCTCTATTAATAAATCTCCAAATATAAAATTATAGCCTAATACACTTACCAAAAATCTCTAAATATAATTATAAAGCTACTTATATTTAGAAACTCCTTTTACAAAATATTATTTATAAATTCCTTTACAAATAGCTTAAAGATAATTATAACTTCCTTTTTAAAATTCCCAAATTTATTAAATAACTCCTTTCTAAACATCCATTGTATATTTCTAACTCTTTTTACAAAACTTCCTTATTAAAAAAATATCATTTATTGTTAACCCACATTTTGCCAATGTAGTATACAGGCGGATTTAACTCAATAGATTTCACGGTTGTCGAGGTCAATGAGTCCAGAGTGATGATTATGGGACCTAAAAATCAAGTACATATAATAACATGAAGTAGAGATTGAATGGAACTGATAGATATGCAAGGTAGAATGTTCGAAGTATGGAATATGGTTCGACACATAGGAGCAAGTGCATTTCGATAGAAAACAACTAATAACTCAACAACCACAAGAGTGATCAAAGTGAAACTCCACAAGTAGGAAGATGGGACCCTAGAAAGTTCACCCTAAGGATCACATTCCAAAACATGCAACTTGAAGGGATTGGCACCGATCCCACCAAAGGGATCGGTACTCTTCCCTTATTGGGATCTACTTTATTCAATTCTAGCAGTGATCGTCAATATCTCAACATCTACACATTCAATTGACATGAAACTTAAAGGAAAAGCTAATAAAAACATGTGGAACACTCCATAGGGATCTCATATCATTTGGAGCAAGTTTGAGGGATCAGCACATATCCCTCCATAGGGATCGGCTATAGTCAGCCTTCACAACAAATTGCAACAAAGATTGATCAATAACTCGAGTTCTACAAATCCAATTGGCGTAAAACTTAGAGGCTAAACATAATACAACATGGAGAAGCCCACCTAGGGATCGCATGACATTTGAAAGAAATTAGAGGGAACGGTACCTATCTCTCTAGAGGGATCGGTAGAAATCAGAATTCAAGCAACACTACTTTACGGAAAATGCGATATCTCACAAACCGTATGTCGGAATTGCACAAAATTTGGGAAGAAGGTAGCTAACATAATAGGGCACTCCTTATAGGGATCGTAACCATTTGGACACACTAATAGAGATCCATACCGATCCTTATTGTGGGTCTAATGGGCTTGGAAATTTTTGGGTGGCCTCGTCTTTGTCTCCCTAACCTTCTGTCAAAATTTCAGCCCAATCTATGCACGTCTTCCCTTATAAATGTAGCAAACATGGCTCTTCCCTTAAAAATACAGCGGACAAGGCGTTAGTATAAGGATCTTCTTTCTACCGCTCTTTATCTTTAACCTAGGCTCCACTCTGCTAATTTTATTCTTGATTTTGGATTGTAATTATAAACAAACTACAATATAATAAAAAGGATTATTTGGGAGTCATCTCTTTTTACTTGCTTTCTGGTTGTTTTAATTTTGTTCTTCATTTATTTCTCTTCATATTTTTGTGATTGGATTGGATTGGTACTTTTATATAATTGGGTGTTAATGACCAATTTTGATGCCAACATTTATAAAATACATTTTATAAATTCTCTACTATTTGCCCCTCTTTTTATAATATTCATAATTCATTTAAATAAATTTCAATTATAAATTTCTATATACAATTACAAAACTACCTTTATAACCAAAACTCCAATATAAATCCAAACTCCAGCTATAATTACAAAACTCATATACTCTTCATGATCATTCCATATATATGTAATATATTCACACTATGATTTATTATTCCAGTTTGACCAAATAACAATATTTTCCCTTTTATAAAATATCGTTTATAAAACAATTCCTTTATATATGAAATACTGCTTATATATCTCTCTTTTAATTTATAAATTCCTTTTATAAATCTATTCTTTTGTTTCAATATTTTATACAAAATGCCTCCCAACTATTTATTATCAAAATCTTTCTACCTTCCTTTAAATCACCCAAAAATCACTTTAAATAAAAGATAATCGTTTTTATTATCCCTTTAGAAATAAACATTTATTATTATAAAATTTTTCTAAAATGACAAATACTTCCAAAATAATTCATTAAAATATTTACTTATAGATATATTAGAAAAGAATAAATAAAGAGTTGAAATAAATAGAGAAGTTCAAAACTTATTTTAAATAAAATATCATAGACAATCCAAAACGACAGATTTAAATATCATTTTTTCCAAATCGAAACCATTTCCAAATCAAACAAAAATTTAATAGTATTTTCAAAATACTATAATGAGGTAAATAGTTACTGCAGCACTTAACAAATGTTATTACCACCTTTCTACTCAAAGGGTTCAACTTTCAACAAGTGTCACTATCACATCCAATATGGTTAAATTAACAAATTTTGACATTTAACAATCCATATCATAGGTAGATAACTAGAATAAAATCAAAAGGTAAATAATTATAAATTAAAATCATATGGTGAGAAATGCGGATTTCTGAACAAATTTTCCCTGTTTTTGAACTTTAAATGTCATTCGCTTTTCTAAGCGGATATTTAACCAAATAAACTAATAATTTCACTCAAACATAAATAGTAAATTTTATCTACTATATAACATACTAATGAACCAAAAATGTGAATTTAACTCATCAAAATTCCAACAGACACATAGGCGTTCCATTTGAACTAAATTCGAACGACGTTCGATTTTAGCCTAATTTTTTAATTGCTCCAAATTTGATGAAGTTAGTTTCATTGCATAACTGTCGTCATTATGAGTGTAACGCAAAAGACCATGTGTCGATTGGACCTCGTATGAATAAGTTATTGCATTTATAAATATGTGAAATTAAATTAATAATTAATTACACTAATTACAAATCTAATTAATTACCCTTATTTAAATCCTTCTTCTCCAATGTTTAAATTCCCTCTAAACCCACTATGCCGTGTAAGGTCATTGACCCTATACACCACCCTAATCAACGATTCCCTGAACCGACCTCATCGTTGACTTTCTCTTCGCCAAAGCATCCAATCCCCACCACCTCGTCTCCTCCACCCTCTACACAAATGCGACATAGAACCAAACCACTTGTGACCTGACATCGACGCAACCCCCGACTAAGTGACCGCACCTCTTGAAACTCGACGCTGAGGTGCCCATTGCCACCATGAACCCCGATCCATCCTCTAATCGAGCAAAATCCCCCTCTATCTCAAAGAAACTCAAACCTAGCTAAATTTTGCTCATGTCTACGCACTGCACATGCACCACCCATCACTTGAACACCACCTAACTTATACCCAACATAGATCTAGGCTAAACAACCCTAAAGTTTTAAACTTAAATTATTTAGATAAGTACATGAATTGATTTGAATTTTTAAAGGTGGATTTTCATTTTTTTTCCCTTTGTTTTGAACTCACTGGAAAAGTGGGATGGAACATGAAATGAAAGAGAAAGAAGTTAGCGTGTTGAATAGGTGTTAGGTTAAAGTTATGCAAAAGTTCCAAGATCACGCTGCACAGCATTTCGTCGGCGTATGAACATCGATTGATAAAACAAAAATATGATTCCGCACAAAAATACGATACAGTCCCAAAACAATAATAGTATACACTGGTTAATTGATTTTGTAAAATCACAAAAACAATGTCATTTGTCAAAAAACCATCAAACGATAGCTTAAATAATTTCCAAATAACAAATTATGAAATAATAAAATAAAATACATCAATAAAAATCGAGTTGTTGTATTACTAGTATATTTTTGGATTATTTATTCGAACTATTTATTATTATCCATAAATTTACAAAACGAATTCACCATTATTATTTACGAATAAAAAGAAGTTAAATGAAATCATTAAATACACTTAATTAATATTCAATTCAAAATGCAGATAGTTAAATCACTATTCAAATAATAAATTCATAATTCAAATATTTTAAAATAATCCCTATATTTTGATTTTAAGTTTTAAACTTTTAAAACCAATTATTTCAATATTTAAAATAAAATAAATATTCAAAATCAAAGAACAAAATTTCTGGTCATTGCATTTTAATTGGAGATTGGGTCGGAATGTTCCCTCTTGCACACTCGGACTTCCATCTGGACTTCATTCTACGTGGGCCCCTGGGTCTACTGGCGATTTCTCTATAATACCAATCATACAGCAACTAAAGAAGGATCTTCACTTGGATTCACACTTTTATCTCCTTCCCCAAAGATACTCTAGAAACTTCATTTTAAATATGAGATCCACTAGATTATGTTTAGAACCAATAGAATTAGCTGTAATCCAAAGGGAAAACCATTAAGAACAAAGATTAAAGTGGACATAGGCCGGGGAATCAGCCAAACCACTATAAAAATTATGTCTCATTTCTTCTTTTACCTTTATTTTATTAGAAGTGGTGCTTTCATTTGATATTTGAGTGTTGATGTCGTTTTTGGTGTCAACAACTAAATTTTTCTTATTTAAATAACTTCTCCTTATAAAACTCTTTTTATGTGTAAACATATTATAAACTTTTTCTCCGTATTTTTCTCATACGGTAGTATTCTTCCAATCTTCACTATAGGGTCTCCTTACCCTTCCATTCTCTTTACTGTATTTAAAACTTGTACCACTTCCTACCCCTTTTAAAAGAATATATAAATTTTTGCATTTACAAAATCATAAAAATCACCGAGCTACACATATTCTCTATATTCTATTTATTTCCAAAGAAGTATTTGTTTATATAAACCCATTTCAACTGAAATTTTCGGTCCAACAAATTTTAAATTTTCTATAAGAAAATTTTCAAATATAATAAGGATTTTAAAATTTTTGGAAATTTAATATTTACTTAGGATTCAAAAATAGGTTTTTCCTTCTTTTGAATAAATCCTTTCAAAATCATTTCAAATTTGTTATTTATATCTTTTCTTAAAAAAAAAATCGACTTTTATATTAAATTTTTTCATATGGGTCAAATTCAGAGTGGACTTTTAATTGTCCATTCTTTTAGAGTTTTCTTATTTTGTACTTACTTTCTGGCATACGTTCCTTCCAAATATATCAAAAATCCGGCTATCCACTTGGAGTGATTACTACACACCTTTCTTCAGAAAATTATTTTAGTTATTTCTTCTAGATATTCATGACATGGAGATTCTTATTTTTCCCTTATATAGATCTAATGTACATCATCAATCGGCAATACTGAGGGGATTTACAACCGTAGTGCAACCTGTGCTCTATTAGGGAATCAAGTATTATCCAGCTTTAGAGGCTCTTTCATATGTCGCATTCATGCTCCAATGCAACCTGCTTTCCATAAGGTAATCGGGATAGCTGTATATCTCCAACATCATCTATTATTCCAACTCATAGTCATATTGTCCATCATTGATTATGGTTGCAACTACTCCTACCGTCAAAACTTGTAGAGCTTGGAGAATAATATACGAGTGGTACGGCACGCGCTTTGCGCGTGATGATAGCACACACTTTGCGTGCGAATTGTTTTTTTACAAATTATATGTTTAACTCGTTCGAGAAAATATGATTTGCATAATTATTAACCGTATTTTTACGTTGAAATGATATGTAGCTTGTTCTAATTTTACTATCTAAATTGCAACATTTAATTTTTTTTGTTAGTTTGCAATTTTATTTCTATTATTAATTAATAAAGATTGGGTTTAATATTTATTAGTTTGAATTTTTATTTTTGTTACTAATTAATAAAAAACGACTTTAAAGAAAAAAATTGT
Organism: Allium cepa; assembly: GCA_030765085.1. Classification (NCBI taxonomy): domain Eukaryota; kingdom Viridiplantae; phylum Streptophyta; class Magnoliopsida; order Asparagales; family Amaryllidaceae; genus Allium; species Allium cepa. Next base: position 417,955,380 of record CM060937.1, on the reverse strand, counting down.
TACATTCTATTTTTAAGTGATATTAAAATTTTAAAAATATCCATCTAGGGGCATTTTGAATTGGTAAAGATAACTTATCTGTTAGACCTTATTTTTAAGTGATATTAATATTTAATAATATATGCAAAAGGACAATTTTGATAGTTCACGTTCATAGCAAAAGGACAATTTTGATAGTTCACGTTCATAGCAAAAAAGGGTGACACCAAAAATATTACAACTATGATTTGAAAGTATTACAGCTATGATTGAGCATATGCATAATTACCATCTTCTTTGATTACGAGGCACATCGCTTTCTTCCCCCTTCCGTTCCCATCGCTGCCTCTTCTTCCGATCTGCCTCCATCCTCCTCTAATCATCGCCATGGCCAAGAATAGGAAAGACAAACCACGATTATCTGCTTCTTTCGACCGAAATTCCTCACCTTCTAAAACCAGATCTGGTTGACATTTTTCCTATTCCGTGCCTTATATTGCTGGTGGTTTCGCCAGTGGCGAAGGAAACGACGTCATTAGATTAGCTCTTTTACACTCCTAATCTCCGCTGGCTAGTACAGCTGATTCGGTGGTCAAGCCTACTGCTGATGGTCATGTGTCGGGCAGCAATCCTCTTTCTTCTCTATTGAAGGATATATCATCTCCAATCTATTCTACCTAGGTCATTGGTGCTATTGCAAATGGTAAGCATACCCTTATCTCTGTGTTGGAATCTGATAATCCAAGATGGTGTTTTGATTCGGCTATTGGAAAATCTCACTTGACTGGCGCTGTTGATACTGAAGTTGTTTGTGCTCATAATCATGGTTGTGCTAGTGTCAAAAGTATTGTTGATCCAGCTGCCTACTTTACTGTTAATTTAAATCCTGGTCATGAAAGCCTGATTGCCAATAGAAATTCTGTTGTGACTCCAACGGTGCTTGTTGGAACGTGGAGCATTTTTGCTGGTGAGGTTCGTTGTTCATGGCAAGATGCTAATCTCTTATCTCATAGTATTTTGGAGGCACAATGTGATAAGGCCTATCCTGATGCTACTATTAACATGGTGGAGGAGTGTGTAACTGATAGGTCGTAGGGTGATATTCTGGCCGGCTCTGCAGTTCTCTCCCCGAAACAATGGACTTCTTTGTTCAAATCCCTACCCAAGAACGCAGGTACTTATTCTCCTATATCATTCAAGTCGGATGTGGTTGACTGTGTTTTCATCCCTTCGTTTGAAGTGGTTCAAGAGGGTGCTAAAATTTGGTCTGGGTATTTAGTTGGATTCTTTCTGGACTCTTTTGCTCCGTACAAGTTAGTTCGTGACACATGTAAATGAATTTGGAATCTTCGAGGTAGTCTTCAGGTACAACACTTCAATTCTATGTTTTATTTCAAATTTAGAAATACGCAAGATAAATTGAGAGCTCTAAAGTTAAGCCCATTACTAATTGTTGAGAAACCATTTATTGTCACTCCATGGAGTCTTGGGGTTGACAAAGCAAGAGAGCAAATTTTATCTATTTCTGTTCCTGTTTGGGCAACCTTCACACACATCTCATATGTCCTTCAACCTTTGATAGGTATAAACTGGCTAGCTTGCCTTATAGGAGATCTTAAATGTTTTGATACTAATACTGAAGCCCGTAGGAGCTTATCGTGTGCTAGAGCTTTGATTAAGATTACCTCGTCTCGTGCTTTGCCTTCGAAGCTTAAAGTAAGACTAGACGTAGGTAATGAAGTGGAAGTTGATGTTCATATAAATGGCAACCTAAAATTTGCATATCATTTCGATCGTTTGTTCATTAGTTGTATTCATGGTCGGTCGTACCCTTGTCATTCCCTTCTGCCAAGGTTCCCCTTTCTAAACCGGTTATACATTGGATGCCTAAAGCTTGTGCTCCCTCTTCTTTGGATTCTCCGCCTATCTTAATTCCTCCTAAATCTCCTGAAGTGAAAGCTACTCATGTTGAAACTATCGTTGAAGATGATTCTTCCTCGAATGATGTTGATATTTACTGGGATGATCTTGAGCATGTATGGATTCATGCTAATATAGAAATGAGGTATAATCCTGATTTAAATCAATACTATTTGTATGTTGGCAAAGGAGGTGAGAGTAGGGCATTATATTACCAGGTAGAAGGGGAAGGGCTTTCTTTGTCTTCTTCCGGTTCTGAAGGTTATCATAATTTGCTATTTCTTTTTTTGGATGCAACTTGGGACATGAATTATTTATATTCCTCACTTTCGATTGTTCCTTTGCTTGCCTTGGTATTTTCTGATTTTCTTGGCCCCGCCTTTGTTGGCAATGTCAGTTCAGAAAGGGAGGACTTATAGTCTTGACATTAGCAGTTTAGACATGTCTGTCCAACTTCTGTATTTTATTGTATTTTATCTTAGTTGTTTTGGAGCATATTCCGAACACCTGTTCTCAATTGTATGGTATTAATAGTGGATGGAAGACTTTAAATGCCGGCTTAGCTTTGCTATAAAAAATACAGGTACTATCACCAAATGAATCCTAATTCTTAAGATCGACTAACATGAGCTTCGATACCATATGTAACAACCTCCACCTCAATGTGCATGAATTTTCGCTAAATCGAAAACCCATGTTCACCGCAGTTCGAAACATTGAGGTTTGGTATCATGCAAATAGAAATATTTTATCAGTGCACTATCGATACAAACTTACAGCAGAATAAAAAAGTATACTAAAACATATGATTACTGACCAAGGCAGACTCCTTTAATCTTTAGTGTCATTGTCTGTGCCGAGCACGCATAAGAAAATAGTCCTTTCACCGTTCCCTCCTTGTTTTACTGCCTATCCTTTAAAACTATCATGTGGGTTGTAATGAGGAGGGGTCAGAACAACATTCCGGTGATTGGTAAATTACACACTTCACACATAACACTGGTTTATGCAGATGTTTTTCCATTACATGTTATGTCTATTGTTTTAATTAGTCCTCTTGAATTCACGTGTAAACGATATGCCCCATCTACTCGTGGTAGACAATAACTACATACATACATGTGTGTGTGTGTGTGTGTGTGTATAACTACCATTGTCTCCCATTAGACCAGGATACTTACCATGCTGGTATCCCTAACTCAGCACCTTGTCAGGATCCAACATCAATACAGTATCATGTCCTTGTCATCATGCAAACAGAGGAACGTCCATAGTGCCTAATAACAAAGTCACAATAGTTTGGTCGTATTCTATTCATTTTTGAAAGATCTCCACAAAAGGGTTATCTAGCCCTGCCTTCTAATAACAAACAAACAAGTAAACAACTATGAGGAGGTGCACGTTCTTAACGCGATCTACACTAGTAAGAGGAGTAGTACATTTAAGTGTAACCCTCATCTTTCCGTTGACTGCTTAGGACCAATGACATTCTCGACCCATGTAAACAGCTCCTACTCCTAATATGGTCCATTCCAGTATCACAGCACTGAGCTTTGCTCACAATCCCATTTAGATTGCCTAACGCAATCAATAAAATACCTATTTGGTTACTTAAATGTACCCCTTAAAAGGTTGAAGTAGTTGGATATGTCTCACATCAGTATAATGTATACACAACTGCTGACAGACCCTTATAATAGGCGGACATCTGTTGTGCAACACTATCAGCCTCACATTTCAATCCATTTTAATGACTATATCATTCTTATTTGAACTAAGATAATGGCTACATTCAATAGTTCACACCCATCATAAACACATATTTGAGGTTATGTATATATTCATACATACTTATTTATCATGCCTCCAATGTTCAACTGTTAATATTTCATTATTTTTACATAACCGACTCCTTGTTTCATTAGTGTCAGTTTAATATAATTTATAGCTTGCTTTTAACTTAAAAGATTTAAATATCATTTACTATTTACTTCCCTTTTATTTCATTAAATCTATTTTACTCTTCCTTTTCAATTCTTATTATCTTCCTTTGGTTACTACTTTCTTACTTACTCATTTCATTACTTTACCTATATATTATTTGCATATTATTCAATTTCTAACTTGTCTTTATTACATATATTCATTTTATAGTTAGATTGTTGTTATTATTACTACTTACAATTATTTAGTTTATACTTAGGGATTTCTGTTTTTCAATGCGTTGGAATTACATCCTCCGAAAAGAAATGTTGACATTGTAAATTTCCATAACTTAACTAAAATAGAATTTGTGTTATATTTGGAAAAACAAGAATTTTTTTATTGAAATAGGCAGTACAAAATACAGTAAACATCCATATTTTGTACATCTCTTTCTTTTTGGCATATTCCTTGTTATTTCGAACGTTACACTTTTATTCATATTTATAAAACTATATAATTTATAAAAAATTACATTGCAACACACTTCAGTTTAATGAATTAAAATAATAATTAAATACTTATTCACTTATAATAATTTCTACTTCTTATTAACTAACATATGTCTTTTACACAAGAAATTTGGAATACTATACAATTCATTAATTTAGGGACTATTTTCACCTTTGCTTTCCAAATTCAAGTACAGTAATATTTAATTCAAGTTAAGAATTCATACAATATGTAGGCATCATTTCCAAATATATTGCGTGTATATTTTTAAGCCTACAACTCCAAAATAATTATGTTCTGGCATATATGGAATAAATTTACAACGATATAAATATAAATATTATATAATATATCATTTCTCACTCATTTGTAAGCTTCCAAATCTCCAGATCAAAATCCATTATTCCTGATTGGCTCTTTTTCTTTCTACAAAAATATGAATTAAAGGGATATAAATATTTATTACAAGTATAGATTTGAAAAATGATTTAAATTAAACGTAGTGGTAAGATTTTAGATTTTGTGATTACATCTTCTTCACATAATTGATTCACCGATTAATCTTATTCTCTTTTGTTTTCCATTATTCTCAACACGCACACAAATACACACACACATACATATAATATACTAATTCATAATTTTTATATTTCTTATAATTTGAGAAGAAAAGTGAGAGTTTATGCCTCTATTTATAGGCGTGAATCAATTCCATCTGTTAGATTTAGGTTTATTAAATATGGACCGTTAGGCCTAGGTTCCTTCTCACCCAAACCTAGCTGATTGGTCAACCATCGAATCTCCACCGGTCGATTGCTAAGTGTCGACCAATAGGCTTTAGGGTGTCAAACAGTTTGCTTTATAATTTGTTCACCGATTTCTTTCGTTTATTACAACTTTCAATATACTAATTTTTAACATTAGTTGGGTTTTTTTTATCTATTGTAACATTAACATTAATTTTTAACATTACTTAGGGATGAAGTATTAGTTTACATTAAGTACAATATATATTTCCTTTTGCATTCAATTTACATAATTTCTTCCTTCCTTGCTTAATTAGATTTATTTTATTGAACGCTATTAATTTACATTTGTAATTAACGATTGCTTAAATACTAAGCTGATAGTATTTATTACCTCCTTTATTTTTAAACGCTAACATTCATTACCTTCATCCCTATAAATTCTTATTTAATTTCTTTTCAATGCCGATTTAATTGGATTTACAATATCCATTTCCTTTAATGTTGACATTTATGTTTAATGACTATTTTAATGTTAATTTATTAACATTTTCTTCATTAATTGGTTTTGAATTGTTTTCAGATTGAAAACCTCAAACGTTTACAACTTTTTCATTTGAACTCCGATCAGAATATTTTATATATGAAAATCGATTAATTAGAAAATTGCCACGAACACATGGTGCAAGTTTTATTGCTAAATTCTATAATTGAACTGACCATTGATCAAATCAGTAATTATGAACAATAAGTGAATGATCCAATGACTAAACAACCAAATAACAAGACTATAACTAATGAAGTTATTAAAGGACCACAAGAAATGCCATTCATACGGTCTCAAAGAGAAAGGAGACCAGCAATTCCTGATGATTACATGGTATACTTTTGTGAGAATTAATTTAACACAGGAAACATTGATGACCCTGTTTCTTATAAGAAAGCTATAGAAAGTAATGAAACTTATACATAAATTGATGCTATAAAAGAAGAATTAAATAAAATCTATGATGATAATAAAGTTTGGGAGTTGGTCAAACTGCCAAAAGGGCAAAATAGAATTGGGTGCAATTGGATCTTTAAGACCAAATATTGACTCAAAAGGCAATATCGAATGACATAAAGCTAGATTTATTGCAAAAGGTTTTAATCAATGAGAAGCATTGATTATAATGAAACTTCTCTCTGGTATGAAAGAAAGAGTCATCAAGAATCATATTAGTTATAATTGCTCATTATTATTTAGAGTTGCACCAAATGGATGTGAAAATAGCTTTTCTAAATGGGAGTTTGGAAGAAGAAGTCTATGTGGATCAACCATTAGACTTCATAAAAGAAGGAATGGAAAATATGGTCTGTATGTTAATGAAATCATTACATGGTTGAAATCAAGTTGCTCGGCAATGATACATTAAGTTTCATAATACCAATAAGTCATTTGGGTTCAACGTAAACACCGCTGACTAGTGCATATACCTAAAGATAAGTGGGAGTAAGTTTATGTTTTACTACTATATGTTAATGACTTACTTATCGCTAGTAATGATCTTGGTTTGCTATCTGAAACTAAGTAATGCCTTTCTGTAAACTTTGAGAGGAAAGATTTAGATAAGGCATCCTTCATGATCAGGATAGAAATATCTCGAGATAATTCACGAGGAATGTTGAGATTGTCTCAGAAAACTTACATCACTAAGATTTTAGAAAGGTTCAGGATGCACAATTGTAATTATGTTAATGTTCCACTTCAAAAAGGGAACAAGTTCAGTTTAAATCAATACCCTGTGATTTGGAAAGGGAGCAAGCTTTGCCTTATACTTCACTCGTAGGGAGCATGATGTGTGCCTAAGTTTGTACAAGACCGAACATTAGTTTTGCACCCAGAATGTTAGCCAGATGATAAAGTAACCCAGGTTATTATCATTGGAATGCCGCAAAGAATGTGCTGAGTTATTTGCAACATACCAAAGAATGTGCTGATTTATGTTCTCCTTCTTGATGAAGGAGCTATCTCATGGAAAAGTGCTAAGCAGAGCATAATTGCGTCATCCACTATAGACGCTGAATTCATAGCTTGCTTCGAAGTTACAAATCAAGAATTATGGCTGCATAATTTTATTTTAGAGCTTAGAATTATAAACGCCATATTTAATCCATTGAATACTTATTGTTACAACACCGGAACAATTTTCTTTTCGAAGAATGGTAGGTATACTAAAGTAGAAAAGCATGTTGAGATGAAATAACTATCGGTGAAAGAAGAAGTTTAGAAATGTAGAGTGTCAATTGATCATATTAGTATTGATGATAACATAGTAGATCCTCTTACAAAAGAACTATCTCTGAAGACCTTTTTAGGACATGTCAAAGAAATGGGTCTCGAATAATTTTATTAAGATTGCTATTTGATTTAGTTGTATGATACTTATTATGTTGATATCGATGAAGATGTTTTTGATTGCCATCATTTTGTCTCTTAAGAAACGCGTGCATATAATAATGAATTATTGTTTAACGGAGAGTCCCACAGTAAAAGGGATGTTATGAGGCTATTAAGATAACCAATATTAAAGGCTTGGATGAATTGAACATTGAGGTTGTACTATGTGGAAGGGACCATACTCTAGAAAAGCATGAAACCGGCATGACTCGCATTCCTGATTCATTTAATTTAAGCAAAGCACATGTATCAAATATTGTACAATTAAGGATGCCAATATAATTATAAGAACAAGTGATAAATAGTTGGAAATTAATTAACAACGATTTAGTTTCAAAGTGATATAAATTTTATTGCTTTCCAAATCTTTTGAAATTTCATATTAAGGTAATTTGTCATTATTTGGTCTTATTAACTAATAGGAGCATATAATAAATATTTAATAATGTATTTTGCGCCAAATTTTGATTCACATGATGGTTAGTGAAATAAGGATTGACTCATAACATTTTTGATTCATCAATGCATTGAAATAAAGAAAGCTCGTAACATCTTTGAGTTGTCAATACATAAGATTTCAGTAATCTTCCGCTATATAAACAGAGATGTCTTCACCATTTAGATATACTCATAACACAGTTTATTTTAGCAAAAGAGACCAGCTTTGGAATTATATAAAAATAACACCATTCTTAGCTTTTTCTCAAGAGGAAGAAGAGCACCATTCCAAAGCTTCAAATTGGCTATTAGCATAGAGAAAAGTTAGTAATTATTTTGATTATTTAATTGCGATTGCATGAAGATAAATCCTTTTTAGGCAGTTTTATGTAAATAAAAATAACAGTGCTATTACAATGGTAGCGATGATTGGGTTAGTGCTGGTGGCAGAACTGTTACCACTAGTGGCAATAAGTACCATCGCTAAAAGTCAATGACTCCATTGTTAATAGTATCCCCTCTAGCACTAGATCACTTGTCCACTACCTGTTAGAACAACACTACTGTGCATGCCTAGGCGTCTCCTCTATTATTACTAACACGCTGCCATGTAATGCAACCAAGGTTGGTGTTTGAATTTCTTAAGAATGGTACCTCTTAATACAGAAGAAACATGCATGGTAGTATTGTTATAACTGGTTATAGTGGATGGAAAAGTGCTAGTGGTGATACTGCTGCCACTGGTGGTAATAACCACCATCATTGATAGTCAACGACTCCAGTGTTAATAGCACCCCCAGTACTTACTCATCCACCATCACCAACTATAGCAGCACCACTGTGCATGCACAGTCACCACCGCTTTTAGTACTACCATGCTCCCTGGCTTCAAACCAAATGCATGTTACTTAATAAACTTGCAAAATATCATAGAAAATAATTAATGAATCAAACAAACAGATCAATTCTAAGCATATGGCTAATAAACTAAATTTTTATTCTAAAATAAATTAATAATGTAGGTCGCAATAGCCAGCATATCGCTCGGTAAAGTTACATTATGCATTATCGCGTAAGAAGTATGTTTCCACAATGATGGATAAATTAATTATTAGAATCTTATCATTAAATACTATCAAAACAATCGATAAATAAAAACATTACGATTTATAAAAACACTATGTACGTGCAATATGGCTTTAGACCGTCTTTGTCTTATATTGAAATCAATATTTTTTCTCTCACAAGTTTAGATAATTTATCACCATCTAATACAATAATAATTTTTTCTGATGATGGACATTGAACTTTTTTTCTCTTCCGATTCTACTAATGTTTCGATCATATCCATACTATCATTTTCTTAAAGATTGGTAAAATCCACAGAAAATGAGCAACACTCGTCTAAACATTCAAGTGCAATACCTTCAAGTGTAATGAAATTGTTCCTACACAATTAAAATTTACATTATTCATAAGGCAGTAGTATTAATTTAATAAATTATTAATTGTTTGCACAAAAAATGGGCAAACACCTCCAAGTCGTATGAATTAGTTGGTTTTATGTTGTTTCTAGTGATTTGGGTGAGTTATGCAAATATGTAAAAAGCAGGGGCTAAACTGTAAAAGACACACAAATTTATAGTGGTTCGGCCAGAACGTGCCTACGTCCACTTTATATGTTATTCTCCTTTTTTATTCAGATTACAAGTACAAAGCTTTGATTACAAGTAACTGAAAGTTGTTTGAAAGTTCTATCCGTGCTTGAGCTTTCAAACTTGTCTGCCATTGTTGTACCCCTGCCCCTCTATTTATAGAGTGAGGCTGGGGGCAGGGGTCCTGAATGTATATAGCTGCTGGTGGGCCTGGGCTGATGCAATCTGGCCTAGTAGTGTCGGTCTGGTACGCCTTGGTTCGGTGGTAGGTGGTAGATGGTTTGGTTCGGCAGGAGGTTGGTTCGGTGGTGAGTGGACCGGCATTGCATGGGGATGGAGTTGGACAGGTGGAGGTTGGTCCGGCCAAGGTTGATTCGGTGGCTAGTGGAGAGGGGATTGTTGGAGTTGCTTTGGTCCGGTAATGGGTTGATCCGGCAATGGGAGGAGTGGTAGATGGATCGGCTATGTAGGGAAGTGGAGTTGATCCGGTTATGCAGGGAAGTGTAGTTGGACCGGTTGTGCTTGGAGAGGTGGGTGGTTCGGTGGAACGGATGGTTCGGTGAACTTGGTCCGGTGAAGGCTGGAAACGCGCCCAACATTTGCCCCCCAAAGTGGGGCATATGCCATCATATGTCGCGCTTTGTTTTAGCTTAGGTGATTCTCATCCGGTCTTGTCTGCCGAACCATACGGTCCGGTCATCCTGTGTCGTCTATAAATAGGGGTGTTAGGCCTTCGTTATCCCTTTATCGTTTTGAGATAGCCGAATCAGTCGAATACCGGATCAATTAAGTGCCGAATCAACTAAGTGCCGAATCTAAGTGCCGAATCAACCAAGTGCCGAATCAACCAAGTGCCGAATCAACTAAGTGCCGAACTCCCTGCCGAATCATCTAGTGCCGAATCAGGTGTGTTTCTTTTGCCAAATGAGGTTTCTTCGTTTCATCGAATGAGCATAAAGACACTCAGTACCGAATGAACTAACAAAACTTTTCAACACCGAATGGACTTGGAAATCTTTTAGTGCCAAATGAGCTCAGGGACCTTATGTGCCGAATGATCCTGAAAACCTTTATCTTTTGAGTTTTGAATTCGAGTGAAATTTCAGACTATATACACTCGTTTGTTTATATCCTCTGTTCTAACGATGTATTTTCTTGTGTTGCGGATAAATGTCTCACAAAGTTGAAACTCGATCAGATAAGAGGAAATCTATGGACAGGAGAGAATCCCCCGCTGTGCCCCCAGTCCAGCCGGAACCAGCGCGACATGGGTCTGCCCCGAGGTCATTAGTGGACGGATATGGCCCCCAAGAGCTTCTGAATTCTCCTCCCGATTGCTTTCCAAGCTCCCTCAAAGAGGGACAACTTGATGTCATCGCTCGCTCCTTCGGGATTGACAGAGCGAGCATGCTGCTATCGGGAGATGGTGTGATGCCGTATGATCCTCCTGAAGGATATTTTGCCTATAGCCGATACCATTGCATGTGCGGGGCCATTCCTCCGATCAATTCGTGGATAGTCAGCTTCATTACCTACCTGAAGGTGGCTCCTTTCCAGCTTCAGCCCAACTCCTACGCCATCTTAGTGTGTCTATTCGTTATCTTCCAGAGGAGGTATGGGCGCCCCCTTTCTAACGGGGAAATCCGATACTTGTATAATCTGAGGGGCTACAAGAAGGGGTCTCCTTATATTAGTTTAGAGTCGGCCGTGTCCTTCAAGCCGGTCTTGGACTTATACTCGAAGTTTACCATGTTTAAGAAAGAATGGTTCTTTGTCAAGGACGACTCCGTTTTTCGCCTTTTCACTTCTGGCTGTAAGTTGAATTCCATTTGTAATTTCTTTGTCCCGACTGCAATGCTTCTTCTTATATTCTTTTATTTCTTGCTAGCGACAGGTGGCTTTGCGGTCGTGGAGAATGATCGCCTGGTCCAGATGGCTGCGGAGATAGAGGCCATCTCAGGAAGGGATATGTCGGCTTCTTACCTGATCAGGAATGCCACTCTCCTGGAGCACAACTTGATTCTGCCACGTCAATCTGTGGTTAAGCAGAGAGATACAACCGAGGAGAGGGCTGTCAAAGTTAAAGACGGGGCCACTGCGAAGAGTAGCAAGAGGAGGCCCTTCTCGATACCTCCAGTCGTCGGGGGGAAGAAGCTTAGGAAATCTGATGGACCCTCTCCCAGCACATGCCCAGATATTCCGGAGGAGGAAAGTGGAGAGGAGGAAAGAGGCAAGGAGGAGAGCAGAGGCGATGGAGAAGGTGATGGTGGTAACGGTGGGGAAGGGCAGAGTGGTAGTGGTGTTGGTGCCTTGACTTCTGGGCAAGCGGGTGAGATTCAAGAGTGGACGGATGATGCCCTCCGTCAAGCCTTTGAGGAGTTGGAGGAAGGGCCGGCCTTGGTGGAGAAATCAAAGAAGTCTGATAAGGCCGGGACTGGTGCCAGTCTATCTTCTGAGAGTATTTCAGCTAAGGCAACTCCGGCGGTTCAAGGTGAATTCTTAACTCCTTTTTTAACTTCATACGTTTCTTGAATTATAGTCTCATGCATGCTTGTAACACTTGGATTTTATTACAGGATCGGTTGAGGCGGGCAAGACATCAGACATTCGGCACCGCCTTGAGCAATTCAAACTCTTCAAGGCTTCTGCTAAACCGAAGCCCTCGACTGACCGTTCCGGGAGCGTAGTCAGTTACCTTCCTCTTCTCGGAGTTATCGAAGAGGATATTCAAAAGAGAAAGAGGAGGTGTTCCATGTTCGAACCCTCACTTGGACCTCATCCCCCAACCCAGCCTATTCATGACATCACGGAGGAAGATACTGAGTCCATACCATTTCCGCATCCATCAGAGAATCCTTCCATTACTCATATTGATCGTTCCGGTTTGGCTCGTAACCCATTTGCGGGTCATCCAGATCTGGACCCGAGTTCTCATGATGTTTCCTTCGATGAGGTTACCGGTGAGCACCTCCTACCCCGCAATCCTATGGTAAGGGTACTTGATGAGGCTAAGGCTTTGGATCTCGACTTGCTGACTACTCGGATTGTGACTATGGGGGATGAGGCCAAGGCAAACATCGATCGGGTGGCTGAAGAGACCAAGAAGTTAATGGAGCATCACGCCCGACTGGTCAAGGCTGGAGAGGAAATCGGAAGTGCTAACATTCGGCTGCGGCTAATGTTTTCCGATCAGGCCAAACAGCTTGCCGATCAGGCCATTCAGATTTCCCAGCATGAGGCGGCCTCCAGACGGCTAAAGAAAACTATGGAGGAGGCTAGTAGAGCCGAGCTGCGAAAATGGCGGTCACCTGCAAGGAACGAATTGATATGGCCATGGCCACCGTGGATGAGGTTCGGAGAGCGGATCTTGAGCAGATAGAGGAGTTATCTGGGAAGCTTGAGGCCGCAGAGCTTGCCCAGGCCAAGCTGAAGGAGGAGATGGAGGCGATGCGGAAATCCCTTCAGGCTGACTGCTCGAGATACCGATTGGAGAGAGATGCTGCCGTCGCAAGGCTGTCGGTTTCCGTGGCCCGGATGAGGGAGTTTGAGGAGAACGAGGGGATGATGGATGAGATGCTTCAGGACATGTACTTCCGTACTTGGAAGTAGGGCAACCTGTCCTGGATGGACGATTATCCTCGGGTTATGGCTAGGATATATCTCCGGGCTTTGGAGGAAGCCAAGGCTGATGCGGGTAAGGAGGGTGGTGTGGCCTTCAGGATGGATGCGGTCACGGTCGAGTTTACTGAGGAGGAGAAAGTGGCGGTGAAGGAGGGCATGCGGCTGCTTACCGCTGAGGAAGTAGGTGTGCAGTTGGAGGACGATGACCAAGGAGCGGATATTGGTAAGTCTTCCTTTTTAGTCTTTTCATGATTTGATTGCTTATCGTTTGTCTAACAGATTCTTCTCCTGAATTGGACAGGTGGGACCTCTGGTCAGCATGCTGGGTGTTCTGATCCTGTGGTCAAGTAAGTCCCGGAGGGCTAGCAGGATAGAGGCGGAGCCCTGCTGCAGCTGACTACTTTTTTTATTTTTTGGTTTACTTGGCATTCCTGAATATACTAGTCCAAAACATTAATGTACTTTCAGGCTGTAATTATGTAATTATGTCATTGTAGCGAATGATTTTATTCTTATAACATAAGCTGATTCTGTTGTATTTGAATGCTGTCGTTATTTTGGTGTGTTACATTAGAAATATAGCTATGTATGTGCATGTACTTTAATCGTGTTTGATGCTAAGCTCTTGCTTAAAATATAATTTCATGTCTCGTAATGTTAGTGTGATGTGTGAATAGGCTATAGCTACATGTTTATGTACAAGAAAAGGAAGTACCGCCCTTCATGTTTCAGTTGTAGACGGTAGCTTTGAATGTCTTGTGTGACTGAGGATGGAATGCGGCTGAGTGACCTGTTATCCAGTCGTGAGTTCTCATTTCCACTAGCGAGTGTCTCCCATTTTATGTCTTGTACTTTAGTGATCGTTATAGAGGATAGGAGGAAAGTTTTTATAAATAAAATGGAAATATGAGAAACAGTAAAACTTCCAATCACGGAAGGCCGTCGATATGCTTAAGTTCGTGGCAAACGGGTTTTGTAGTCACTTTCCCTAGCTGTGGGTCTTGGAGACATTTGTCACCCATCTTACGCCTCCGCGGGGAGTTTATCTTTTTTACCACAGCCGCACTTAAGACATATCGGAGCTGAGATCGCGCACAGTAACTACCCGAGCCATTATGTCCCGTAATTGTGGGTATTATTCGATTTACTGTGGCCGGCTAGCGTGGATGCCGATCGTCAACCGTGAACTACCCTTAGCTAGCCACACCTTATGTTGGGGCTTAAAGTAGGTTCACAGTTGCCGGCGAGCCGAACGCCGTAATGAGCTGCCATCGGCTATAGTCGGCCTTCTTGATGGCTTATAATCGGCTCATTATAGTTGGCTTTAAGGGCAGTCGCGAGCGATGAGTTAACCCACAGCAGAGGGATGCTGGAGCAAAAGTGTCTCATTGGCGAGTGCATAGATTCGCATAGTACCTGTTGGGTCTTGTCCAGGTGAGGTTGTGCTGTGAAGTGTTCAGAATGGAAATGTCGTTATACAGGATTTTGTTCAATAGAAAAGGATAAAGCTTAACAAGCAGGCATAATATAAAGGAACAAGTTAAAAAGAGACAAGATTTTTAAAGTGGTTCGGCACGAAAATGCCTACGTCCACTGATTCTCTTTGTTAATTCACTTCATATGTGCAGTACAAGTTAAGAAAAGTATCGACGGAGGTGTTGGATGTTCCATGCCCTCTGGAACACCTCTCCGTCCACTGTTGACAAAATATAAGCTCCGTTGTGGAGATCTTTATGAATTACATAGGGTCCGTCCCAGATTGGATCTAGCGCTCCGGGGCGCGGGAAGATCCGCTTGAGGACAAGATCTCCTTCTTGTAAGCTGCGGTGCTTGACTTGGGAGTTGTATTGTGCTGCCACTTTTTGCATGTGAGCTGCTGCTTTGAGTGTTGCATCGTTTCTTCTCTCCTCAATTAGATCCAAAGACATGTGGAGGAGTTCTTCGTTCTCTTCTGGGTTGTAGTGGATCCTACGGTGGGAAGGCACTACAGTTTCAACTGGGAGCATGGCCTCCGATCCGTATGCCAAAGAGAAAGGAGTATGCCCTGTTGATGTTCTGTAAGATGTGCGGTAGGCCCAAAGTGCCGTAGGAAGTTCATCCACCCAAGCGCCTTTTGACTTTTCAAGTTTCTTCTTGATTAGAGTTTTGAGGATTTTGTTGACAGCTTCGACTTGTCCGTTTGCATGGGATAAGCCACAGACGAGAAGCTTTTTTCGATTCCGTGATCTTGGCACCAGTCGGTGAATTCCTCGCTGCCAAATTGAAGTCCATTGTCCGATATGATTTTGAGTGGAACCCCGTACCTGCATAAAACATTTTTGATCAAAAAGTTAATAACTTTTGCCGAAGATATTTTATTTAGAAGCTCCGCTTCCACCCATTTGGTGAAATAGTCAACTGCCACTATGACATATTTGGCTCCGCCTCGGCGCACTGGGAGTTCGCCAATCAAGTCAATTTTCCATATTGCAAAGGGCCAAGGGCTGGTCATTTGAATAATCTCATTTGTGGGTAGTCGAGGAATCTTAGCAAATTTCTGATATCTGTCGCATTTTTTGACGAAGTCCAAGGCGTCTTTGTTTAAAGTGGGCCAGTAATACCCGTACCGGAGTATTTTCTTTGCTAGAGTCTGCCCTCCGGTGTGATCTCCGCAACTTCCTTGATGGATGTTGGACAAGACTTCCCTGGCTTCCCTTCCAGCGATACACCTTAATAAGGGATTAGAGAAGCCGGGCCGATAGAGAATGCCTTCTTGTAATGTGTAGCGGGAAGCTTTCCTTAAGATTTTCCTAGCTTCGTTACGCCCGTCGGGCAGTGTGCCACTTTGTAAGTACTTCCGGATGGGAGTCATCCAAATTTCCTCTTCGATTGCAGCTATCATATTCATTGGCTCGTAACTTGGGGCTAGTTGCTTTGAGATGGTTATTGTTCGGGAAGCGGTGCCGTTCTTCATGCTAGCTTGCTTTGCCAGTTCGTCGGCCTCCTGATTCTCTTCTCGAGGAATGTGTTTGATTAAATAGTGATCCAATTGATTGAGCAGCAGCTTGGTCTTCTTTAGATATGCTGTGAGTCGTTCTCCTCGAGTCTAGAATTCTCCCAGTATTTGATTTACAATAAGTTGAGAGTCGCTATGGAGACATAAAGAACTGATTCCAATTTCTAAGGCAAGTTTCAGTCCTGCTATTACTGCTTCATATTCTGCATTGTTGTTGGTGGCAGCGAATTCCAACCTTAGGGCATAGTGCAGCTTCCTTCCCCTGGTGGTGATTATCACAATACCTGCCCCCGAGCCTTGTTCGTTTGATGCTCCATTTACAAAGAAATTCCACTTGATATCTTTTGCTATTTCAGATTGGTCCTTACCTTCGTGGGTAGTGAATTCGGCAATACAATCGGCCATGGCTTGTCCCTTGATGGCGGTGCGAGGATGGTAGGTGATATCATACTGACTCAGTTCAATACACCATTTAAGTAGTCGCCGAGAAGTCTCGGGGCGATGGAGTACCTGCCTTAACGGTTGATTGGTTAAAACTCTGATGGAATGAGATTGGAAATAGTGTCGCAGCTTCCGTGACGTGATTAGCAGACAATATGCTAACTTCTCAAGTTTAGGGTACCTAGCTTCTGCCCAGGTAAATCTCTTGCTTATAAAGTATACGGGCCGCTGCGCGCAGTTGTCTTCTCTCACTAAAGCGGCGCTTAAAGCATGGGACGGTACATCAAGGTATAGGTATAGTTCTTCGCCTTCATTTGTAGTTGAGATTACTGGTGGTCTCTGGAGGTGTTCGATTAAGTTTAGGAAGGCTGTCGAGCATTCGTCGGTCCATTCGAACCTTCCTTTGTCTTTCTTTAGAGCTTCAAAGAAAGTGATGCATTTGTCGGTTGCTTTAGAGATGAACCTGCTTAGGGCGGCCACTTTCCCGTTTAGGCTTTGCATCTCTCTTCGAGTGAATGGTATCTTGATATCTTGCAAAGCCCGAACTTGTTCGGGGTTTGCTTCAATCCCCCGGGCATGGACGATGAATCCCACGAACTTTCCCGACGATACTCCGAAGGAGCACTTTAGGGGATTCAGCTTCATTCCATATTGGCGAAGTACTTGAAACATCTCGTCCAGGTGGCTTATATGATCGTTGGCTTTTCTCGATTTTACCAGCATGTCATCCACATAAACTTCCATAGTTCGTCCTATTAATTCCGCAAACATCTTGTTGACGAGGCGCTGATAAGTAGCTCCGGCGTTTTTAAGTCCAAAAGGCATTACTTTGTAGCAGTACAATCCCCGGTCAGTGATGAAACTAGTGTGGTCTTGATCGGGGGCGTGCATAGGGATTTGGTTATATCCTGAGTATGCGTCCATAAAGGATAAGAGTTCGTGTCCGGCTGTGCTGTCCATGAGCTGATCGATTTGGGGGAGTAGGAAGCAGTCCTTCGGGCAAGCGTCATTTAAATTGGAGAAGTCGATGCATGTTCGTCACTTCCCATTGGCCTTCTTTACCAGTACTGGGTTAGCGATCCATTCTGGGTAGATGGCTTCTCGTATGAAGTTATTGGCAAGTAGGTTTTTTACTTCTTCCTCGAGGGCTGCCGATCGTTCTGCCCCCATGCTTCTCTTTTTCTGCTTTACTGGCACCTTGGTGGGATCGATGTTCAGTACGTGGCATGCTACGTCTGGGGAGATTCCTGTCATGTCAGCGTGCGTCCATGCAAATACATCCATGTTATGGCGAAGAAAATCAATGAGTTGATCCTTTAATTCTTCTTTTAGTTGAGATCAGATTTTCAATAGTCTACTTGAGTCATGTTTGTCTACAGCTACGAATTCCATAGCCTCTGCAGGCTCGGCGGTGGCCTCCTCCTCTTTGTCCCTGGGGTCTAATTCATTGAAAGGATCACTGGTACATCGAAGAGGAAGGGCTTTCTTCAGTTGCTATGCTTCCAAGCTTTTCATGCAGAGAGTAGTCTCTGCATTTTTCCCTTTATCTTTTCTGCGGTTATTGCGAAGTTCAGTTACATAGCAATCTCGAGCGGCGTCTTGATCCCCCTCTACTTCCCCTATTCCGTTGTCTGTTGGAAATTTCATCTTCAGGCAACATGGGGCTAGGACAATTTGGAAGTCAGACAAGGCTGGTCTTCCCAAAAAGGCATTGTAGGCTGATTGGTTCTCTATTAGTACAAATGTTTGTTTTCGCACAACGGAGCGAGGATGGCTTCCTATTTCGACAAAGAGGTCCAGTTGCCCGAGGGGCATCTTCGCATCCCCAGTGAAACCATGTAGCGGTTTGTTGCAGGGAGACACATCCTTCATTGACAGCTTCATTTTGTCGAATGCATGCTTGAATAGGATATTTACTGAGCTTCCAGTGTCTACTAAAATTCGAAAAACTTTGGCTGGACCGAACCAGACAGAGATGACCATAGGATCCATGTGTGGGTACTGCCTTCCCTCTAGATCACACCTACTGAATGTGATGTCGTCATTCTCTTTCCGTTTCGGGCGGCGTTCTTCCATAACAGAATTAACGTAGCCTTCATCGTTTCTAAGTGACTTACCATATCTTTCCATCTCTGCCCAGCTTCTTTCGGCGATGTGTGGCCCTCCTGATATGGTATGGACCACTATCTTCTCTTAACTAGAGCCGCTGGTGTTGCGATTTCCTCCGCCTACTTCTGGGAGGGGTAGCCCTGGATTTTCATTGGCGGGAGCTGGACAACTGTTCTGGCTTTTTACATAGCGTTCCAGTCTCTTCCTTCTAATGTGTTCTTCAATCAAGTCCCGGAGATGATGGCATTCATTGATGTCATGTCCATGAGATTCGTGGAATCGCTGAACTTTCCAGACTTAATTGCATTATCTGATTCCTTCTTGTGCGGGGGACGCTTGTATCTAACTTCGTCTTGGTTTGTTAGGAAGATGTTTTCGATTGTTTCATTCAAAGGAGTGTAAGAGTCAAATCTTGGTCCTGATCGATATTAGTGCTTTTCTCCCTTCTTGCCCCCAGCATTGTCTCTAGAGTCATTTCTTCGAACATTCTTTGCTGCAGCGGGAACCCTGTCTGGAGCTGTCTCAGCCTGTTGCCCTGACTGCCTCTCAGTGGCAGCGTCTTCAAGTCTCATATATTTTCCATCTTCATGGAAGAAATCGGGTAAGGTAGCAGGCTTTTCTTTCGTTAGTCTCCTAGCAAACTTAGTATCCGGATGCACACCACTGCAGAGGACCATTAGGTAAGTTTCTCGTCGGCATCTTGGACTGCGGCCGCTGCGGCGTTGAATCGGGTTAGATATTGTTGCACTGTCTCTCCGGGTTTCTGTTTGATATTAGATAAGGAATAAGCGTCCTTGGGTTGTTCCACATGAATGCGGAATTGGCTGATGAACTTTTATTTCAACATTTCCCATGAGCTGATGGACCCTTGGGGTAGGTGGCAGAATCAGGAGGTAGCTAGATCTGCCAAGAATAGCGGGAAGCATTTACACAACACTCCCTCTGTTGCTCCGCTCATGAGCATATGCTGGGTGTATCTCTGTAAGTGTACGATGGGGTCAGAGGTTCCCTTGTAAGGTTCCATTGTTGGCATTTTCCATTCCAGGGGGGTGATGGCAGTTTCGATATTGCGGGTGAAGGGGCTGGTTACCCTAGCGCCTATCTCCCGATCCCTTTGGTCCCGTTGGACGCATTCTCTGAACAATCGCGCCATCCTTTCATCAGAACTTGGAGCGGATAGAAATGAGTTTGGCTCTTCCCTATGGGATTGATCCCGTCCAGACGACCTGTAGGGATGATATCGTCTGTCACTCCTAACATTCTCCAATGGCTGCCTCTGGTCATTCGGGGGCATGCTGGGGTCAGCCACAGTTGGCCCTTGCCTTGATCTTCCCCTGCTGGGCTCTGTTCTCAGCACTTCCTCGGGTCTAACTTCGGGCTGGTCTCCAGCTCGGCCCCGTCTACTGGTGTTTCCATGGTTAGGTAGCATGACAGGCTCAGCTACATCCGACCCCTGCCTGGTACCTCCCCTGTTGGGTTCGGTTCCAAGTGTTTCCTCTGGTCGGAATTCGGGCTGAGTCTGGGCTCGGCTCCTACCATTGTTGTTTCTGTTGTTAACCTCTTCGAAGAAGAAAGACCTTTGTCGTCTCCCAGATCCTCCAGACCGGGACTCACCCCATGATTCAGTGTTGCGGTTGGATTCTCCAGCATCTCTTAAGCGTGACATGAGTTGGTCCACCAAGGCTTCTTGTTGAGATGCGAAGCGGTTAGTTACTTCAGCCACAATCCTGTCCAGATCCGTCCTTGTAATTGGTTGTTCCGTAGCAGGGGCTGTTGGATTTGCCTGATTTGCTGTTGGAACCGGACGATTGTCTTCATCTATGATTACTGGATCTGGGATACTACTAGTTGCAACGTTCTTTCCTTTGTTAGCATCCTTCTTCCGTCCGGGAGGCATGTTTTCCAAGCAATGAACGATGTTGATAGGAAAAGGGTTGAGTGGGAGAAGCTGAAGCTTCGAGCTCCTATTCGCTTTCTGTGAAAGCACCAAAAATGTTTGCACAAAAAATGGGCAAACACCTCCAAGTCGTATGAATTAGTTGGTTTTATGTTGTTTCTAGTGATTTGGGTGAGTTATGCAAATATGTAAAAAACAGGGGCTAAACTGTAAAAGACACACAGATTTATAGTGGTTCGGCCAAAACGTGCCTACGTCCACTTTATATGTTATTCTCCTTTTTTATTTAGATTACAAGTACAAAGCTTTAATTACAAGTAACTGAAAGTTGTTTGAAAGTTCTATATGTGCTTGAGCTTTCAAACTTGTCTGCCATTGTTGTACCCCTGCCCCTCTATTTATAGAGTAAAGCTGAGGGCAGGGGTCCTGGATGTATATAGCTGCTGGTGGGCCTGGGCTGATGCAATCTGGCCTAGTAGTGTCGGTCCGGTACGCCTTGGTTCGGTGGTAGGTGGTAGATGGTTTGGTTTGGCAGGAGGTTGGTTCGGTGGTGAGTGGACCGGCAGTGCATGGGGATGGAGTTGGACAGGTGGGGGTTGGTCTGGCCAAGGTTGATTCGGTGGTTAGTGGAGAGGGGATTGTTGGAGTTGCTTTGGTCCGGTAGTGGGTTGATCCGGCAATGGGAGGAGTGGTAGATGGATCGGCTATGTAGGGAAGTGGAGTTGATCCGGTTATGCAGGAAAGTGTAGTTGGACCGGTTGTGCTTGGAGAGGTGGGTGGTTCGATGGACCGGATGGTTCGGTGAACTTGGTCCGGTGAAGGGTGGAAACGCGCCCAACATTAATTTTATTACTACTTTAAATAACACTATTAAAGTTGAAGCAATAAACAAATGATCTAAAGTGAACCCAAAAAATAGATAAGCCCTTGTGTATTAGAGAAAGCAAATGAACTACTTGATAGAACGACCAAATACAAAATTAATAATCTTGTATTTATATAATTAAAAGATGGATTTATTGAGTTGTCTTCCAAATAGTACATATGAATCGCTAATTTTATTTTATTCTTTAAGAATGTAATACTGTAATGGCTGATAAGCAGTATTGTTCCAGTGATTAAGTGCTTCGATTTTGGTGTGAGAGGTTACCAGTTCGAAATTTGCGTGACATGATTTGAACGTTTATTGACATGTGATATGTTGTTCTAGTGACATGTTGTACACAAAGTACCATTTCAAAAAAGAAAAAGAAAAATATTGTAACGGCTGGAGATATAAAAGGAGGAAATATGAGCATATATTATACCATTTTATCTGCTACGCTAAACTTAGTTGTCCAAGCTGATGTATTTATAGGATGGTATGGATAAGCGTTGTCAATGGACTTGGATCTGTTTGCCTTAAATGAGCCTTTTATTTATATGATTATCAGATGGATTTATTAGGTCATTGGTACTTCCAAATCGTTATCTCTTTTTATTCTTTAAGCTTGTAATATTTTAATGATAGGAGATATAAAAGGAGGAAATATGAGCACGGCTTTTTTGAGTCTGTATCTTTTATGCAAAACCTAGTTGTTTAAGTTGATGTATTTACAGGCTTGTAATGGATATGGTTGTCAATGGACTTGAATATATATGTGCCTTAAATGATTCTTTAATTAGCCCATGACAAGCAATTGCAACCCACCAAAAATGCAGATATGCCCTATACTTGGACGTTTATTAGGTTTAAGAAATGAACTAGTCCATGTAGACCCGATCGATAAGCTAGTCTATGCTTTTTAGACATATTTGTTATATTAAATATTTTATATATGCTTATGTAAATGAATTTGTAACAATGATTTTATATCAAATCATAGCATTGAACAAAAAAAATGAATGAGAGCTTTTAATCATACCGAAGACGGTGGCGTGCTTACAGTAGTGGTTGCTTGTTGTGATTGCTTGCTGGTGTCTTCAGTTGTGGGCTGGCTCTTGCGATACCCTAGGGGTGCTTGGAATGCGATTTGATGAAGCGGTGACGTGGGGTAGGTGGGGGCTAGTGGGATTTGGCACTAGGGTTGGTCGGGGCTTGTAACGACCCATAAATTTTCAATAATTAAAGCTGTCAATTTAATAAGATTTTCGTAAATATTTTGGAAGAAATAAAAAAATTGTAGTTTAATAATGAAATGAATGCCAAAATAAGATGTAAGAATGTACTTAAAAAAAACTAACTATTAACAATTGAAATGAAATTACAATTTATTGAAGTAATGTAAATTGTTATACTTGGCTATAAATTTATGTAAGAAAAAAAATGCAAATATTAAAATTTATAAATGATTTAGTATGAAATAAATGACCATTGAATAAAGATTTGGTATATAAGAATGGTAACGTATGTTTGTGAACAGTGAATTCAAAGGTGCGATTAAAAGTTATAGTAACGGTTGTAAGTTACTATTTAATGGGTCTATTAATCTAGTTGTAAATGTTACATTTAGGTATAAAAATGGATATAAGTAAATAAATGTAAGTTTGTGTGGGTAAATTAATTAGTGTATAATTTATGGTAATTGAATGAATTAAACATTATGTAAGCAATTATGATAATTAGTGGACATAATAAACTTGAGTGTAATATAAAGATAAGGATAACATTTATTGCAAGTTACATTTATTTAGGCTGCTAAATTTAAAGCAGGAAATCATTACACTTAAATGTAAGTAAATTTTCATTTATATGAGATAAGACAGTAATTGTAAAGTGTGAATGTAATGACATAAATGGAAATGTATATTTTATCCATAAGATGAAATAAAGGAATGAAACCAAGTTGGATAAATGGATTGAGGTTTTAATTATAATAAATGTATATATTTAGCAAACTCGATATAATTGAAAATAACAATTATTATAATAGAAAGATAAATTTTGAATATATATTTATGTAAAGTTTTAATTAATGAAAGAAAAGTGTAAGTTTTAATTAATGAAAGAAATGTGTAAGTTTCTAATTAATGAAAGAAACGTGTAAAGTCCTAATTAATGAGAGAATATGTAAAGTTTCTAATTAATGCAAGAAACATGTAAAGTTTTAATTAATGAAAGAAACATGTAAAGTTTTAATTAGTGTGGTATTGATTAAATTAATAAATGTTCTGTACTGTAATAGGAATGTAAATTAAAACATACATTTGATAATGTAAGTTTTAATTAGTGTAATATTGATTAAAATGATAAATGCTCTTTATTATAATAAATGTAAGTTAAAACATACATTTGATGTGTAAGTTTTAATCAATGTAATGGTGTATTTTAAATTGATTAAAATGATAAATGTTACTTACTGTAATAATAAAATGTAAGTTGATAACGTACATTTGATAAGCAAGTTTTAATTTATGTAAATGACATACTTTAAATGATCAAAATAATAAAGTTTCTTTATTGTAATAATAAAGTAAGTTAATAAGGTACTTTTAACTTAACATAAGAATTTCGGCTTTAAATTGGATAATACAGTAACAAAGTTTATTTAACTATAAGGCTATGATAAAAGGACTATTTTAAATTTGTAAGCGTATGAATACTTTGATTATATAAAATGTTAAAATGGAAAGTATTACATTCCAAAAGTGCTAAGATTCCTCAAGGTAACATTTCCAAAATGCTACGATAATTTGAAGAAATATTTCAAGTTTAATAAATTGAAAGAAATATTCAATGATTTGGAAATTTGGGTTTTATTTAAATGATATATTATTGAATTATTTTTGAAATGTAAATGATACTATTGTGATATGGTTTTGAAATAAGTATGATATTTTGGTTTTGAAAGTATATACTATTTTGAAATAAATTATATGATTTTGAAACGGATATGCTAGTTTGGTTTTGAAAGTATAAATGATTTTGAAATAAATATCCATGGGTTATGATAACGTTTGGTTGTTAAAGAGACCGGGATCGGAAGTTGTCATACTCTCTTCCAACTCCGAAAACCACTTTAACAACCGTGTACGCGGTGGAGATTCCAGAATGAAATAGGATTGTGGTGGCGTTTCCTTTAAGGTAAATACGTGGATCCGACTCCCGTGAGTTGACATAAGGTGGCTAAAACAGGAGCAATCGACGGGTTAATAAGGTAACACCTTTGATCGGACACATCCATTTGATATTATACTTTGACTTTTGGATTGTTTCGGTGGCCGCCTTTGATTTTTATTTGGGGTTGTGGCTCGAGGTGGGCGGTAGCTGCGCGCTACGCGTTACCACCGACCCGGAAGCGTAATTGGTATATCTACCCTCGCATTGCCTAGTTGCTCCGTGTCACATACCCTATCGCGCCTTGTACGAGTTTGGTTTTCTCCCGTAGCACGTGTGGTATCCTCAGGTGGCTTCCCGATCAGGAGGGACTATGATATTGGATGGACTACTGGGACTATTACGTGTTAAGGGCTATATGGGTAACCCCTTAATGCTATGAAAAAGTAAGTTTATTTTACTATAGACATTATTATAATAGCGAAATATTACTACATAGTAAATAGTTTAACGGATCCTTAGAGGATGGGCTGTCCCAAGCATCCTTTAAGTTACTTGTACCTTATATTACAGTTCACTTGAGTTGGTTTACATTGTATAAGTATGTATGTACTGACTCGAGTGTTTTTTGTTTCTTCACGCTCGGGCCAGACTGAGTGATACAGCATTTGAGACTCACCTTCGAAGTTGGAAGCTTTGTTTGAAGATCCAGCTATCTATTTCACTTTCGGTTATCCAGTTGATTCCAGTTATCCGGTAGGTTCCAGTGATGTATTATGATTCATACCTGGTTATCATGTTGACATCTCCGTTGTATCTTGTTATCTCTGTTGTATCTTGTTTGACTCTGATGTATTTATATAGTAGGTTCATAAACTACTATTTCTTTACTTCCGCTGCATTTATTACTCCGTTTCTGTGATCTGTGATTTATTTATTTACTATTTATGCTGTGTTTTGCCAAATTTATTTTACAATTCGGTATTTTGAGCAATTCAAGTCCGACATGTGCGGATGCGAATGCTTGAAAATATCGGGCCGTTACATTTGGTATCAGAGCTATGGCTCTAGGCAATACTTAGCATATATGGTAAATTTATTTACAGAATCACTTTCATTCGAGTGTGAATCTCTTCCTTTTGACTCGATTTCTTTTGAATTTTGGAACGTTCTCTGCGGTTCCAAAATACATTCTTGTCCCCACTACTCATCTTCTTTTGATTCTGGAGTGTCCCATACCTCCACTTCGAATGATCCTTAGAATGAGTTGGCGGTCTCGCCAATCTTTGAATGACTTGTAAAGGGGTGGAACTCCTTTACCATAGGCATCGATTCACCGGAGATTTATATATCCTCGGTTTAGATGCTAATATCTCTTGTTATCCTGAATTCTATCTCTTGAGATCGGATGTAGATTTGCCCCAGAACTCTACATCGATCTTATTCTTGAAGTCACGGTTGACCCAGTTAAGGTTGCCCGCGATTTATGTAAACTTATCCATTCCATATTCTGTAAATTTAATCATCTTATCTTTTGTTTCCAACTTATCTTCGAATCAGAATTCTCTTGATTTGAGTCAATCAAATTTGAATCCCTATTCTTGCTTTGTAAACTTATATTTAATTTTTTTTATATATTGTGTTGTTTGAGTTGTTGATGTTGATTTGGGTTTTCGATCGATTCGTCTGATCAACGCTATCGATAGGATTTCTAAAATACTTGAACAGAGCAAACTGACACCATATTGATTTCAAAATTTAGTAATGATAAATTTTGTATAATAATATTATGTATGAGTTTGATTTTCTGAATTCTGATAATTAATTGAATAGGGTATTAAGGAATAATATTTGACTTTATATATAGCTTGTAACCGTTAACTTTAGTTTCATATATGAATAATTGAACTATAAAACATGGTTTTAAATTAATTTGGATTGAGAATTTAATTTCCGATGATTTCAAACTTTGGTTTAAAGTTATAAAAGATATTATTTGAAGTACTTTCGGATTAGAAATAGTTTTTAAAGAATTTTCAAGTTTTAAATCAGTGCTCTTCTCTTTGTTACTAGAAAATAGTTTCGGTGATGACTGCAGCATCATCGACATTCATTTTTGAGTTTCGAAGTGAAGAGACCATTCTGTAGTTTTGCTACAGTCTTGCTTTGGAGAATTAAATTGATTTGGATTTCTAAAATATGACTTGACTTATAATATATATTGATATATGATGTAAATTTGATTTGATATATTTATATTGTGTATGTATATATTTAGTTATTTACCTCTAAAAATTGTTTGAAGTTAATCGGAAAATTAATTCTTGAATTTTATCTTAAAGGATGATATAAAATTTTAAATGAATCAAAATTTGAATAAATACTTAAGCTTGAATAATTGAATTAGAAGGTTTATTAGTATAATACTCAATTACATTCTAATATAACTTGCCTAAATTATTCAGAAGTTGAATATGTAATTGGATAAAATACAATATAAAAAGGATTTTTATAAATAAAATTTAAGTAGTTATAATAAATGTTATACACTTAAATTTTAGTTATAAAAGATTAATAGGGGTAAACAGAAAATTGAATAATTTACAATATAATGGTGATAAAGGAATTTATAAATAAATTGGAGCAGATATAATAAGTGTAAATAAACTTAATATATATGATTAGATATATTGAGTGGAATAAATTTAATAATAATTTTGGAATAAAGAAGAATTAAATTTATGTTATAGAATAAAGAAAAATAGAAGCCATTGGAGAAAGACAAAAGATATATTATTCACTTCTGAGAATAGATATGTATTTACATTACATAGCCTCCTTTATATAAAGGCTTCAGAGCAAATGACTTAACCAATTCCACGATGTAGGACTAAACAAAAAACCATAAAAGCATATTCACTTATATATTTACATATATTATAACACTCCCCCTTTAATATGCGTCTTCAAAATCTTGAATGCTCGGATAATTTGAAATTTCCGTTTCAAAACGTGTATGATGATTGCTCCCCCTCATTATTATCTTGCTTGCATTTATCGATTCAGTCGATATAGATATTGTCTGTTGCCTCATTAAAAACCTCTATTAAAAAAACCCAGTGGGAAAAAATCTTTAACGAGGAAAAGAGTGAAACTTGTGAAATCATAAATATCATACTAAAAATGATATCCGTTATAAAAGTTTGATACTTCAGGATCAAAATAATGCCTCATTAAAATCTTACTAAGAAAAACCCAATGGGAAAAATCTTAGTGAAGGAAAAAGAGTACAATGACATATTTTATTTTCTTATTTCTTTAAATAAAGCTTGATACTTCTGGATCAAACTAATGCCTCATTAAAACCTTACTAAGTAAAACCCTATGGGAAAAATCTTAGTGAAGGAAAAAGAGTACAATATAGTATGTCATATTTCAATAATTTATTGCATCAGATAGAGTTTGATACTTCTGGATCAATTTAATACGTCAGTAAAAACCTTACAAAGTAAAACCCGATGGGAAAAACCTTAGTCAAGGATAAAAATATAATTTAACTTAAAATAACATATTTGAGATGTTATTTCTTGAAAAGACGTTTGATTCTTCTAGATCAAGATAATGCCTCATTAAAACCTTAATAAGAAAAACCCAGTGGAAAAAATCTTAAATAAGGAAAAAGAGTACATTATAGCTTATTTCAAATGTTACTAGGGAGTTGATACTTCTGGATCAAGATAATGCCTCGTTAAAATCTTACTAATAAAAACCCAGTGGGAAAAATCTTAGTTAAGGAAAAAGAGTGCATTATAAAATACTTATGAATTCTCCCCCTGATTTTAATTTTTCCTCTGAATTCATATTCGTTTTTCGAAAACTTAAATTGGTTATAGATACTTCTGGATCCATAAATATGTATCCCATTCATAATACAATTTATTAATAGTTTTCTTTAATACAATCGAATTTTCTAAGATTATTTCTTCCAAATATGGTTTGCATTTTATGCATTTGTATGCTACTTTTATGAAAAATACTTCATGTGCTTTCATTTTTATGCTTCAAATTAGTTTTGCGCATTGCAACTATACATCTTTCATGAATATTAAAAATTTCATTACAACATTACTAGAAAGCAGGAAGTAATCTACTCATCTTGATGTATCAAGATTTTCATTACAACAATACTTAGAAGAAATTTGTAATCTATACTTCATGCTACAAAAGTTATATATATTCTTCAGAAATTCGTATACTTTAATAAGTATTTGCATATCACAACTATCACTTTAATGGATATTAAGAGTTTCATTACAACGATACTTAAAAATAGGAAGTAATCTACTCATCATGAATTATATCAAGATTTTCATTACAACAATACTTAAAAGTAGGTTGAAATTTACTCTTCTTGTTCATTGCATTCTTTATAACAATGAAAGTTATTTATATTCTTCAGGAATTTGTATACTTTCATTATTTAATATGATTTTAAACCACATTTATACCTTCAGTGTATATTAAGCATTTCAAGTACTTTCGGTACTTTGCGGACTACATGTCCATATTTCTCTACTATTAAGGAATACATGATGGCCAGTCATGTTTTCCCCTAATTCAAGATTCTTAATCTATTTATAAATATAAGCGCTTTATTATTTGCAAATTTATCATCGATGATTATTTCTTGTCAGTTCTAGACATGAATTATTGAGATCTCTTTAATTATGTTTTAGGTACCTAACCCACTTCTAGTGTTATTTGAGAATCATGTCATGGATCTCTTTCAGAGCATCCTTAAGTGTTTCTTCAAGAACACTCACCTCCTTTATTTGGCATCTTTATTACTAACTCCAAAAATATTTTGAACTGACATTTGAACCATATTTCAAATGTGGTTTACAAATTTTAATCCTTCAGGGATTCAAATCTATATTGGAGAAAGTCTACTAGGGATAATATTGATAATGTTTTGCATCATTGTATATTTTAACAAATATTTAACACTGATGATCAAAATGAACTTGTATCCCTTTATCCTCCCCCTCAATGTTGACAAACATTGTCACATTAAATAATAATCATCTTTGGATTCTTATTTTGATCCATTATGATATTGCTACTAGCAAATACATCATACATATTAATAATAGGAGGATAATTCTTTTGTAAGGTGCATTCAATTGATATTGATTATTAGAGTTTGTTCTCATTCATTGATCTAAGCAATTGGAGGAATTTACTTATTGTGTAGATCATTTGAATACATACATGACTTCAGGTCATTCAACATTTATGTTGATTGAATTTTAAATCACTAAATAATGTCTATGCATAATCTATAAGATGAGCTTATAATAAACTTCAGGTTGTTAGCTAAATATTTACATATATGGATGTATACGTGCGTCCACGTATCACATATATATTATAAAATTTTCATATTCTTTCTCATTTGAATTAGTGATTTTTAGAACAAACTATTACAAGGATCCAAACTATTAATTTCTATTTATAAATCAATGTCAATGCAAACCTGTCAAAACAACATGATAATTTTCAAAACATTTGGTTTGAAACCATATCGAACTTCTGGTTCGAATAAAATATACACACAACTTCAAATTGTTAAGTTTATTCCTCAATTATATCTCAAATATCATTTTTGAACCTAATTATGATTACTTATCAAGGAATAATTTTAATTGCGTATAGACATGTCTACACATCTCTATTGAGAGTTCTGTAAAAAAAATTACAGCAAAAATAATAATAGTACCTTCTGGATACTTGGAATGTTACAGATACAGATTTCCTCAGGACCGTATGTATAGTTCTCAAACTTTTAGGATCTAATCTAAGCTAAATTAGGATCCTTTATAATCAAATTCCTATGCATTTATTTGGTTTAATAAAATTACCAAACATATAAGCAAATCTCTTCTAGAGATATGTTATCATTTCCTAATTTATTAGTCTCTTTTAGGGATATTTTATTATCACTACTTCTGGAGTGAATTTATCTCTTCTAGAGATATATATGTACTATTGGAATGTTATATCAATGTACAATGTTTCTATTTGTAGAAATTACATAATTACTACCTTTACAATAACATAAAACATCCCTACTGGAATTTTTTGTTGTTGTAACTATCTTTGAAATGGCATATCAGACCTTAAATACAGTAACAAAATTAGATGCACCAAATGAAAATAAGATGCGAAAGATAAAACCACTACTTCTGGAGTGTAACATTGGTATACAATATCATTTTTTTCTCTCAACAAATTATTGTTATTACTCAAAAATATTTATATCATTATTCCTTCGGGGAATATAGTATTTCCTTTTAAGGAATTGCAATGTAACAAAAATAAAATTTCTATAACATCTCTTCTGGGATGTTATATTTTGCAATATAAATATAAATAAATCTCTAAAACATCTTTTCAAGAGATTAATACACACACATCCAATGATGTTTGATACATCATATAACATAATATCTTCAGGATATTTGGTTAATATAATATAAATATGAAGATATAAGGTAAGGTATGACTCATTTGGAGATTTTTGTAATCTCTTGAATGCAGCAATATTATCTCATATGATAATATATTATTTTCCTTTAACTTCTTCAAGAAGTACAACCTTATCATTTTACACAATTTCAATAGAGCTTCGGGCTTCTAATTCATGAACTTCAAGTTCACTAATTTATTATGAACTTCGGGTTCTTAAATTTTGTGTAAACTGCCTTTTTTTAGAAGCTTGTACATTTTGACAAATTAAAAAACAATACTGACAAGAATTCGAGCTTGTAAAGTTTGTCTGAAAATCTTTTCGTAATTCCAGACTTCAGGTCTTGGACTTTGAGTTATACTACTTCTATTAAAATAATTCCTTTGCACAACTTCAAGTTGTTGTTAAACCTATTTTTTCCGTTACAACACACATTACTTGTCAAAATAAATACATCAAATAGTAAATCATACGTCTATTCTTATTCCAAACACAAACGTACAACGTCATTTAATTTACAATAATCAATGCATTTAATGCATTTATGACAATAAACGATTTAATTTATTACCATAACACTTGCAATTAATTCATTTGTGATAAAAATAACTACAATTAACCTTTATGTGGTTTGGGATATAACTATTGTCATAACAAAATAATTTCATTATAAATGTATGAACTAATTGAACAAATAGTACTCAAAGTAACACAATTTCATCTCAAATATAGGTTCAATATTACTCAATAATAAAATTAAAATAAATATCTTAAAGCGAAACTTTATTTCCCAATAATCAGAATTTCTAAATAAACAAAATTGTCTCAAATCTATTCGTATCATTCATAATCATAAATAACTATAAATCTCAGATCCAAATCATTATTATTTTCATAAGAAAACTAACTTCGTAATTCTTTACCAAATATATCAAAACAAACATGTAAATCTTCAAATCAACGCAAGTTATTTTGGAAATTTAGGAAATTAAGATTATTTCAAATCTATTATATTTGATCTATTATATTTTACCTTTTGAAGAGCGATTGGATGCATGGAAGAAGGAAAAAAAAATCAAGAAATAAACTTTCTATTAGAACAGCTTATTTTTAATTAAAAAGAAAGAGAGTAGGAGAGTATATATATTTCTACGTATTTATTTGGTTTAGTAAAAGCACCAAATATATCAACAAATCTCTTCTGGAGACCTTTTTTTTTAATATATTATTTTCACTACTTCTGGAGTGAACAAGTTTCTATATATTTATTTGATTTAGTAGTTAATACCATTGGCAAATATTTTTAGAACTTCAGGTTCCAATTTCACTTAAAAAAAAGTCTTTGTTTAGTATTTTAGATCCTAAATGATACAACTTGATTTTCATTATCAAACTTCAGGTTTGATTGCAATTGAAATTTACCATAATCTGAATTAGGTTTTCTAATAATTCAAAGCTTCACATCTCAAATTTATATATTTGATTTTTGATATATAATCCTTTTTTTTAGTTAGAACTTCTGGTTCTTTATTTTGAGGAAACTTGTAATTTATTGATTTATGAAAACTGCAGGTTCTCAATTATTATTTCCTTTTCCCCTTTTTTTTTTAAAGGAAATATTGGAAGATATTAAGCTTATCATGTAAGCTTTTACTAATGTTTCCATTCATTTAATACGATCTTCTAGATACGTGTTATATTTATATTTGTTTCTCTTAGAAACAATAAAATATTTCTTCTGGAAATATAAATCATATATCAAAATAATTTTCAAAGTATGCATTTAAATCTAAATCAAGTTAAAAGGTTTTCAAAATGAAAACCCCATTTACCAACCATGTTTGATTTCTCAAATCCATGTCAAAAAATTTGCTTTAATCAACAATATCAAAATTTTGTCAAGTTCAAACTTGCATTCCAAAATAAATGAACTCAAAAGCATAAAAATAAGTATGATATTGAGATCTACAATATAATATTATCAGAAAAATAGCAACAACAAACAAACTAGATCTGAAATATAATAACCAACAAAATAAGAATTAGATCTCAAAGTTTAGATCTATATAAGATATAAAGTTATAAGACTAGTATAATAAAGTCTAAAAAATAAGACAATAGATTTAGATCTGAAGAAGTAGATCTAGAATGGAATGAGATATATAAAAAAAATTGGAAGATTAGATCAATCATATTAGACAAATAACTTACCGTTTTGAGATCTATAATTAGATATGGAGAAGAATAGATTTGATTTCATAAATTATCACAATTGTAGATCTGAAAAAAAAAACTTTTGTGGAGATCGTGCTGATAACGTGTTATAGAATAAAGAAAAATAGAAGCCATTGGAGAAAGACAAAAGATATATTATTCACTTCTGAGAATAGATATGTATTTACATTACATAGCCTCCTTTATATAAAGGCTTCAGAGCAAATGACTTAACCAATTCCACGATGTAGGACTAAACAAAAAACCATAAAAGCATATTCACTTATATATTTACATATATTATAACAATTTATTGAATAAATTATGAGTATAATAAATGATTTTCAAATTCATGACTTTGGAAAATTGTTAATTTAAGAAAATAAAATTTGAAATAGTTAAGATTTACTTAACTTAAGTGAAATCAAATGAATGAAATCAATTATTAATTTAAGTTGAAGTTTCCATGGATTTAAATTTTATTATCTTCTTTCCTGTCCAATCTCTTTTCTGTTAGGTTGTTCTATTCTCTTACCTCTTCCTTTTCGGGGACGAAAAGTTTTGAGTGGGGGAGAGTGCAACGATCAGTAAATTTTCAATAATTAAAGCTGTCAATTTAATAAGATTTTGGTAAATATTTGGAAGAAATAAAAACTTTGTAATTTAATAATGAAATGAATGCCAAAATGAGATGTAAGAATATACTTAAAAAAAACAAATTATTAACAATTGAAATGAAATTACAATTTATTGAAGTAATGTAAATTGTTATACTTGGCTATAAATTTATGTAAGAAAAAAAAAATGCAAACATTAAAATTTATAAATGATTTAGTATGAAATAAATGATCATCGAATAAAGATTTGGTATATAAAAATGGTAACGTATGTTTGTGAACAGTGAATTCAAAGGTGTGATTAAAAGTTCTAGTAACGGTTGTAAGTTACTATTTAATGGGTCTGTTAATCTAGTTGTAAATGTTACATTTAGGTATAAAAATGGATATAAGTAAATAAATGTAAGTTTGTGTGGGTAAATGAATTAGTGTATAATTTACGATAATTGAATGAATTAAACATTATGTAAGCAATTATGATAATTAGTGGACATAATAAACTTGAGTGTAATATAAAGATAAGGATAACATTTATTGCAAGTTACATTTATTTAGGCTGCTAAATTTAAAGTAGGAAATCAATTACACTTAAATGTAAGTAAATTTTCATTTATATGAGATATGACAGTAATTTTAAAGTGTGAATGTAATGACATAAATGGAAATGTATATTTTATCCATAAGATGAAATGAAGGAATGAAACCAAGTTGGATAAATGGATTGAGGTTTTAATTATAATAAATGTATATATTTAGCAAACTCAATATAATTGAAAATAACAGTTATTATAATAGAAAGATGAAAATTTGAATATATATTTATGTAAAGTTTTAATTAATGAAAGAAAAGTGTAAGTTTTAATTAATGAAAGAAATGTGTAAGTTTCTAATTAATGAAAGAAACGTGTAAAGTCCTAATTAATGAATGAACATGTAAAGTTTTTAATTAATGCAAGAAACATGTAAAGTTTTAATTAATGAAAGAAACATGTAAAGTTTTAATTAGTGTGGTATTGATTAAATTAATAAATGCACTGTACTGTAATAGGAATGTAAATTAAAACATACATTTGATAATGTAAGTTTTAATTAGTGGAATATTGATTAAAATGATAAATGCTCTTTATTATAATAAATGTAAGTTAAAACGTACATTCGACATGTTAGTTTTAATCAATATAATGGTGTATTTTAAATTGATTAAAATGATAAATTTACTTACTGTAATAACAAAATGTAAGTTGATAACGTACATTTGATAAGCAAGTTTTAATTTATGTAGATGACATACTTTAAATGATTAAAATAATAAAGTTTTTTTATTGTAATAATAATGTAAGTTAATAAGGTACTTTTAACTTAACATAAGAATTTCGGCTTTAAATTGGATATTACAGTAACAAAGTTTATTTAACTATAAGGCTATGATAAAAGGACCATTTTAAATTTGTAAGCGTATAAATACTTTGGTTATATAAAATGTTAAAGTGGAAAGTATTACATTCCAAAAGTGCTAAGATTCCTTAAGGTAACATTTCCAAAATGCTACGATAATTTAAAGGAATATTTCAAGTTTAATAAATTGAAAGAAATATTCAATGATTTGGAAATTAGGTTTTATTTAAATGATATATTATTGAATTATTTTTGAAATGTAAATGATACTATTGTGATATGGTTTTGAAATAAGTATGATATTTTGGTTTTGAAAGTATATACTATTTTGAAATAAATTACATGATTTTGAAATGGATATGCTAGTTTGGTTTTAAAAGTATAAATGATTTTGAAATAAATATCCATGGGTTATAATAACGTTTGGTTGTTAAAGAGACCGGGATCGGAAGTTGTCATACTCTCTGTCAACTCTGAAAACCACATAAACAACCCTGTACGTGGTGGAGATTCCAGAATGAAGTAGGATGGTGGTGGCGTTTCCTTTAAGGTAAATACGTGGACCCGACTCCCGTGAGTTGGCATAAGGTGGCTAAAACAAGGGCGATCGACGGGTTAATAAGGTAGCACTTTTGATCGGACACATCCCTTCGATATTATACTTTGACTTTTGGATTGTTTCGGTGGCCACTTTTGATTTTTATTTGTGGGTGTGGCTCGAGGTGGGCGGTAGCTGCGCGCTACGCGTTACCACCGACCCGTAAGCGTAATTGGTATATCTACCCTGGCATTGCCTAGTTGTGCCGTGTCACCTACCCTATCGCGTCTTGTACGAGTTTGGTTTTCTCCCGTAGCCCGTGTGGTATCCTCTGGTGGCTTCCCGATCAGGAGGGACTATGATATTGGATGGACTACTAGGACTATTACGTGTTAAGGGTTATATGGGTAACCCCTTAATGCTATGAAAAAGTAAGTTTATTTTACTACAGACATTATTATAACAGCGAAATATTACTACATAGTAAATAGTTTAACGGATCCTTAGAGGATGGGCGGTCCCAAGCATCCTTTAAGTTACTTGTACCTTATATTACAGTTCACTTGAGTTGGTTTACGTTGTATAAGTATGTATGTCCTGACTCGAGTGTTTTGTGTTTCTTCACACTCGGATCAGACTGAGTGATACAGCATTTGAGACTCACCTTCGAAGTTGGAAGCTTTGCTTGAAGATCCAGCTACCTATTTCACTTTCGGTTATCCAGTTGATTCCAGTTATCCGGTTGATTCCAGTGATGTATTATGATTCATACCCGGTTATCATGTTGACACCTCCGTTGTATCTTGTTATCTCTGTTGTATCTTGTTTGACTCTGATGTATTTATATAGTAGCATCATGAACTACTATTTCTTTACTTCCGCTGCATTTATTACTCCGTTTCTGTGATCTGTGATTTATTTATTGACTATTTATGCTGTGTTTTGCCAAATTTATTTTACAATTCGGTATTTTGAGCAATTCAAGTCCGACATGTGCGGATGCGAATGCTTGAAAATATCGGGCCGTTACATTTGGTATCAGAGCTATGGCTCTAGGCAATACTTAGCATATATGGTAAATTTATTTACAGAATCACTTTCATTCGAGTGTGAATCTCTTCCTTTTGACTCGATTCCTTTTGAATTTTGGAACGTTCTCTGTGGTTCCACAATACATTCTTGTCCCTACTATTCATCTTCTTTTGATTCTGGAGTGTCCCATACCTCCACTTCGAATGATCCTTAGAATGAGTCGGCGGTCTCACCAATCTTTGAATGACTTGTAAAGGGGTGGAACCCTTTACCATAGGAATCGATTCACCAGAGATTTATATATCCTCGGTTTAGATGCTAGTATCTCTTATTATCCTGAATTCTATCTCTTGAGATCGGATGTAGATTTGCCCCAGAACTCTACATCGATCTTATTCTTGAAGTCACGGTTGACCCAGTTAAGGTTGCCCGCGATTTATGTAAACTTATCCATTCCTTATTCTGTCAATTAAATCATCTTATGTTTTGTTTCCAACTTATCTTCGAATCAGAATTCTCTTGATTTGAGTCAATCAAATTTGAATCTCTATTCTTGCTTTGTAAACCTATATTTAATTATTTTTTTTATTGTGTTGTTTGAGTTGTTGATGTTGATTTGGGTTTTCGATCGATTCGTCTGATCAACGCTATCGATATGATTTCCAAAACACTTGAACAGAGCAAACTGACACCATATTGATTTCAAAATTTAGTATTGATAAATTTTGTATAATAATATTATGTATGAGTTTGATTTTCTGAATTCTGATAATTAATTGAATAGGGTATTAAGGTAAAATATTTGACTTTATATATAGCTTGTAACCATTAACTTTTGTTTCATATATGAATAATTGAACTATAAAACATGGTTTTAAATTAATTTGGAAATTTAGATGAATTTGAAATCAAGAATTTGAGAATTTAATTTTCGATGATTTCGAACTTTGGTTTAAAGTTTTAAAAGATATTATTTAAAGTTTTTTCCGATTAGAAATAGTTTTTAAAGAATTTTCAAGTTTTAAATCAGTGCTCTTCTCTTTGTTGCTGGAAAATTGTTTCGGTGATGACTGCAGCATCATCGACATTCATTTTCGAGTTTCGAAGTGAAGAGACAATTATGTAGTTTTGCTACAGTCTTGCTTTGGATAATTAAATTGATTTGGATTTCTAAAATTTGACTTGACTTATAATATATATTGATATATGATGTAAATTTGATTTGATATATATATTGTGTATGTATATATTTAGTTATTTACCTCTAAAAATTGTTTGAAGTTAATCGGAAAATTAATTCTTGAATTTTATCTTAAAGGATGATTTAAAATTTTAAATGAATCAAAATTTTGAATAAATACTTAAGCTTGAATAATTGAATTAGAAGGTTTATTTGTATAATACTCAATTACATTCTAATATAACTTGCCTAAATTATTCAGAAGTTTAATATGTAATTGGATAAAATACAATGTAAAAAGGATTTTTATAAATAAAATTTAAGTAGTTATAATAAATGTTATACACTTAAATTTTAGTTATAAAAGATTAATAGGGGTAAACAGAAAATTGAATAATTTACAATATAATGGTGATAAAGGAATTTATAAATAAATTGGAGCAGATATAATAAGTGTAAATAAACTTAATATATATGATTAGATATATTGAGTGGAATAAATTTAATAATAATTTTGGAATAAAGAAGAATTAAATTTATTGAATAAATTATGAGTATAATAAATGATTTTCAAATTCCTGACTTTGGAAAATTGTTAATTTAAGAAAATAAAATTTGAAATAGTTAAGATTTATTTAACTTAAGTGAAATCAAATGAATGAAATCAATTATTAATTTAAGTTGAAGTTTCCATGGATTTAAATTTTATTATCTTCTTTGTTGTCCAATCTCTTTTCTGTTAGGTTGTTCTATTCTCCTACCTCTTCCTTTTCGGGGACGAAAAGTTTTGAGTGGGGGAGAGTGTAACGACCCGTAATTTTTCAATAATTAATGCTGTCAATTTAATAATATTTTGGTAAATATTTTGGTAGAAATAAAACTTTGTAATTTAATAATGAAATGAATGCCAAAATGAGATGTAAGAATGCACTTTAAAAAAAAACTAATTATTAACAATTGAAATGAAATTACAATTTATTGAAGTAATGTAAATTGTTATACTTGGCTATAAATTTATGCCAAAAAAAAAAAATGCAAACATTAAAATTTATAAATGATTTAGTATGAAATAAATGACCATTGAATAAAGATTTGGTATATAAGAATGGTAACGTATGTTTGTGAACAGTAAATTCAAAGGTGTGATTAAAAGTTATAGTAACGGTTGTAAGTTACTATTTACTGGGTCTATTAATCTACTTGTAAATGTTACATTTAGGTATAAAAATGGATATAAGTAAATAAATGTAAGTTTGTGTGGGTAAATGAATTAGTGTATAATTTATGGTAATTGAATGAATTAAACATTATGTAAGCAATTATGATAATTAGTGGACATAATAAACTTGAGTGTAATATAAAGATAAAGATAACATTTATTGCAAGTTACATTTATTTAGGCTGCTAAATTTAAATTAGGAAATCAATTACACTTAAATGTAAGTAAATTTTCATTTATATGAGATAGGACAGTAATTGTAAAGTGTGAATGTAATGACATAAATGGAAATGTATATTTTATCCATAAGATGAAATAAAGGAATGAAACCAAGTTGGATAAATGGATTGAGGTTTTAATTATAATAAATGTATATATTAAGCAAACTCAATATAATTGAAATTAACAGTTATTATAATAGAAAGATGAAAATTTGAATATATATTTATGTAAAGTTTTAATCAATGAAAAAAAAGTGTAAGTTTTGATTAATGAAAGAAACGGGTAAGTTTCTAATTAATGAAAGAAACGTGTAAAGTCCTAATTATTGAGAGAACATGTAAAGTTTTTAATTAATGCAAGAAACATGTAAAGTTTTAATTAATGAAAGAAACATGTAAAGGTTTAATTAGTGTGGTATTGATTAAATTAATAATGCTCTGTACTGTAATAGGAATGTAAATTAAAACATACATTTGATAATGTAAGTTTTAATTAGTGTAATATTGATTAAAATGATAAATGCTCTTTATTATAATAAATGTAAGTTAAAACGTACATTTGGTGTATTTTAAATTGATTAAAATGATAAATGTTACTGTAATAATAAAATGTAAGTTGATAACGTACATTTGATAAGCAAGTTTTAATTTATGTAAATGACATACTTTAAAGTTTAAAATAATAAAGTTTCTTTATTGTAATAATAATGTAAGTTAATAAGGTACTTTTAACTTGCCATTAGAATTTCGGCTTTAAATTGGATATTACAGTAGCATAGTTTATTTAACTATAAGGCTATGATAAAATGACCATTTTAAATTTGTAAGCGTATAAATACTTTGATTATATAAAATGTTAAAGTGGAAAGTATTACATTCCAAAAGTGCTAAGATTCCTTAAGATAACATTTCTAAAATGCTACGATAATTTAAAGGAATATTTCAAGTTTAATAAATTGAAAGAAATATTCAATGATTTGGAAATTTGGATTTTATTTAAATGATATATTATTGAATTATTTTTGAAATGTAAATGATACTATTGTGATATGGTTTTGAAATAAACATGATATTTTGGTTTTGAAAGTATATACTATTTTGAAATAAATTATATGATTTTGAAATGGATATGCTAGTTTGGTTTTGAAAGTATAAATGATTTAGAAATAAATATCTATGGGTTACAATAACGTTTGGTTGTTAAAGAGACCGGGATCGGAAGTTGTCATACTCTCTGCCAACTCCGAAAACCACTTTAACAACCGTGTACGCGGTGAAAATTTCAGAATGAAGTAGGATGGTGGTGTCGTTTCCTTTAAGGTAAATACGTGGACCCGACTCCCGCGAGTTGGCATAAGGTCGCTAAAACAGGAGTGATCGACAGGTTAATAAGGTAGCACCTTTGATCGGACACATCCCTTCGATATTATACTTTGACTTTTGAATTGTTTCGGTGACCACTTTTTATTTTTGTTTGGGGGTGTGGCTCGAGGTGGGCGGTAGCCGCGCTACGCATTACCACCGACCCGGAAGCGTAATTGGTATATCTATCCTTGCATTGCCTAGTAGTGCCGTGTCACCTACCCTATCGCGCCTTGTACGAGTTTGGTTTTCTTCCGTCGCCCGTGTGGTATCCTCTGGTGGCTTCCCGATCAGGAGGGACTATGATATTAGATGGACTACTGAGACTATTACGTGTTAAGGGCTATATGGGTAACCCTTAATGCTATGAAAAAGTAAGTTTATTTTACTATAGACATTATTATAATAGCGAAATATTACTACATAGTAAATAGTTTAACGGATCCTTAGAGGATGGGCGGTCCCAAGCATCCTTTAAGTTACTTGTACCTTATATTACAGTTCACTTGAGTTGGTTTACATTGTATAAGTATGTATGTCTTGACTCGAGTGTTTTGTGTTTCTTCACGCTCGGGTCAGAATGAGTGATACAGCATTTGAGAGTCACCTTCGAAGTTGGAAGCTTTGCTTGAAGATCCAGCTATCTATTTCACTTTCGGTTATCCAGTTGATTCCAGTTATCCGCTTGGTTCCAGTGATGTATTATGATACCTGGTTATCATGTTGACGCCTCTGGTGTATCTTGTTATCTCTGTTGTATCTTTGTTTGGCTCTGATGTATTTATATAGTAGCTTCATGAACTACTATTTATTTACTTCCGCTGCATTTATTACTCTGTGTCTGTGATCTGTGATTTATTTATTTACTATTTATGCTGTGTTTTGCCAAATTTATTTTACAATTCGTTATTTTGAGCAATTCAAGTCCGACATGTGCGGATGCGAATGGTTGAAAATATCAGGCCGTTACAGGGCTGGCCAAGACGGGTGGAGTAGGGGAGGCTTGTTAGGGAGGAGGAGGCGGGTGGTGGCTGGCCGAGGGTATGGCGGATTGTCGGGGAGGGGATGGCCGAGTGGGAGGCGAAGGCAGATAGTGGCTAGCCGAGAGGCGGAGTAGCTGGCATAGGGAGGGGGAGGCGTAGCCATGGGGATGAAGGTTATATATTTTTCATATAAATCAGACGTAAATGAGGAAGAGGCGCGTCGATTGGGGTGTTTTGTAGAGGGGTGACGTCTTTCCGATGCCGCGCCAACGCCAATATATAGACATCGGAAGGTCTTATTAAAAAAAATTATTACATACAACTTGCATGTGTAAGGTGTTTTGTTTCGTCTATTGTTAAAAATAATTCTAGTTTCATCAATGGCTATATGTGATAACATTGCATTACGATGATAATTAGGAGTTTTGCCGATCAAAGTCCTTGTTTTGTTTCTTGATGTGACTGTAAGAAAAATCATCGTTTGCAGTAATATGTAAATTGTGACCTTTAAAAAAATGTGGATGGAAGTTAATTTATGTATTTCGAGTTAGATACAAAAGTTTGTATACGTCAGTATAAATATTGATAATAAAAAAAAAAAAAAAAAAATTGAAGTTATTTGATAAAAATACGTACTTATAAAACCTCCCATGAAGACATCTTTAAAGAAGTAATTGTATTCATACACTTCCATACAACAGTGACATCATATAGCATGGTAACAAAGCATATGCTATACCTTTTATCAGCAGTAGCACTACATACATTAACAAAGACATCTATAAGCCTCTGATAAATGAGAGACTTCTTTCATACTTTTCAGGCACAGATCTTGGAACAGTGAGCAAGACATTCTGTCATCAAACAGAACAAGTATTTAAATGATGTGCATGTGTTCAAATATGAAGCAATAATATACATGCGCTTTAGTTGAAATGTTACCTGGTTCAGGTCGTATGCAGGGTTTTGCACAATCTTTTATGCAATCAGATTTTGCATAGCTTGAATTGTTTGAAAAATGCTTTGTGTGTTCTGCTTTAAACAAGCATCTCGCGCGGCAAGCATTGGAGCAACCCCATCTAATCAAACTCCCAGCTATTTCACACGCTAGCAAGCAATCACCATAGCAATCACGATCAAATGCAGATGGATGTCTAGCAAGCAATAACAAGGTGCATAAAATTAACATTTTCTGCATCGTTTTATTTATACTAAAAAGTGACCAAACGAGATATTATATTCATTATTTATAGTAGTAGTATCTTCGTGAATACATGATCAATGTGCACATTATTTGTATGGTGGGGGTATCAGTTTCTTGTAGGTTTCAGCATAGGTTATCATGTCTTGTAGGTTTCAACGTAAGGCGAGTTATCATTTCCTGTTGCTAAAAGTAATACCATGCATCGGAAATTCATCTGTAATATACGACGCATTTGTCATGTGCTGAGTTATGTTTGATTCAAAGGCACATCTGTTAATCTGTATATGTTCACCTTTTCAAAAGGCGGAAATTGGTGTGAAGGGCCTAATTATGCGGTCCAATTTTTTTCTAGGACACGATTTGAAATTATTATTTTCCAGGACAAATATCTAGGCGGCGCGCGTCTTTCATCTTCTCAAACGACGTTCGTATCTTCTGAAATCTTGTGCTCGTGGAAATTAGGCAAAATTAGACCGTCGTTTTTTATGCAATCAAAGCGCTCGTTGACTTTTTTGGAAAAAATTAGACGTTAGTTTTTCTGAAATCAAATTCCCGTATGATTTTAATGAAGTACTGAAGTTAAGATTACAACATAACTGTATCTACACATCTCTCAATATAGATCTTCCTGAATGCTATTATCAATCTGTATCTCGATTTCAATCTCAATCTCAATTTCAATCTCTATCTGCCTCTCAATCTTAATATCGTATTTATAATGTCGTCCATATTTCAAACTTAATATCAGTCTTATAATCTTCCTATAGTGCTGATTTCAATTTCTATTTTGGAATTACTGGATAGGTTATATTTTCTTAGGATTTAAATTTTCACTTTTGGTGTTTATACATTTTATTTATTTTATTTTGGCTATAGGAACAAGTTGGGTTATTCTTTTTCTACCAGTCTGTTAGTTTGGCTATAGGAAGATGGATAGTATTGACGAAAAAAGTATAGAATGTTTTTATTTAATATTTTGGTTTTTTTTTTCTTTTCTGTTTTTGTACAGTGATAAATCTTTTTATCTTTTTTCTATTAGTGCTGCAGCATCTGTTCTGGTTGTTGTTGATTTCAACAAAAACAACTTTAGTATTAGGTTTTCTTTAGATTCTGCTAATATAGATAAATAGGTTATCTACATTTGCTGAAGCTTGCATGCACTACTTGAAGGCGGGGATGGTTGATGTTAAATATAGGGAGTAATTAATTCCTTTTTATTAACTTTCCTATTATAAACTACTTTCCTATTATAAACTTTTCTAATTTAACTATTTGGTGTGATATATAAACACCTCTTCTTGTATATCAATGAGATGAGATAAATAAATAAAATAAGTTGCTTTTGCTTTCTCCTCTATGTCTGTTCTTACAAATTATATTTGATACTGTACCAATTAACATGGTATCAGAGCTTTCTTAGAAAAGTATCTTAAATCAGAAAATCAGAAAATTAATCAAAACCTTTACAATCCCGATTCCAGAAAATTATAAAATTCAATCTCGTACTGCTTCCCTCAATCTCGCCAATCACCTCGGCCTCTAGTAACCCACCACACCCCGATACCCAATCTCGAAAACTTCGGAGCCCAGAATCGCTAAATCCCAGCCCCTCGAACCATCGTAGATCACCAAATCGAACCACCTAATCCAAAGCTGCAACCCAATTCGCAGACAAGTTTCCT
This sequence comes from Allium cepa, assembly GCA_030765085.1. Taxonomy (NCBI): domain Eukaryota; kingdom Viridiplantae; phylum Streptophyta; class Magnoliopsida; order Asparagales; family Amaryllidaceae; genus Allium; species Allium cepa. Next base: position 417,910,491 of record CM060937.1, on the reverse strand, counting down.
GACGTCAACCCAAAAGCAATCGAAAACCCCTAACTGTGACCTTCAAATACATCAACAATCGCGTGAAAACGTGGCATCGCCTCATCACCGCAATACTCCATCTCAAATTCCAATCGCCTGCACTACAATCTCAAACCCAAATTGAAGCCAATCGCATCACAAGAATTCTACTTTTAGTTCGCGAGTGTGGATTTTGGATTTCGTTATTTAGTGGCAAAAATTTTGTTTCTGATTTTTGGAAGCGAAAAGCAAGAATTCTACTATTGTTTTGGGTGCTTTGGGTATCCGTAGAATTTGAAAATTTGGTCTATGATGATGGTGAGGTACGTCGAAACAACCAAATCAGAACACACTTCTACTGCCTCCGCCAATTGCCTGCAATCGTAGTGGAAGTTTTAGCAGCAATTTCGATAATTGCCACTTGAAACTGATTGCACAAAGGGTTATAGCGATTTTCTACTGTGTTAATTTTTTTTATTTTCGAAAATTTTCGGGTTCGAGTAGTTTCAAAAAAATTTCGAAAATTTTCCTCTGCATCAATTTTGGGATATCATATCAAGTATTTAGTATTCTTCTCGGATTAAATGGGTGAAGAAAGGGTATCGACTATGGTCGACGTCGTGCCAATATTATCAAAAATCACCGACCACAAGTTGAATGGAGCCAACTACCTAGACTGGAGCAAAATTGTGCGCATCTACCTCAGGAGCATTGAGAAAGATAATCATCTAACCGACAACCCACCGCAACCAGATTCAACTGAGAAAGCCCACCTGAATTGGCTTCGTGATGACGCTCGCCTTTTCCTTCAAATTCGAACTTCGATTGATAATGAGATAGTTGGCTTAATCAACCACTGTGAATTCGTTAAAGAAACTATTAGATTTTCTGGAATTTTTGTACTCTGGAAAAAGAAATTTGTCTCGTATGTATGAGGTCTGTAAATCTTTTTACCGAGTTTAGAAGAATGAACAATCGTTGATGACCTACTTCATGAATTTCAAGAAGACCTATGAAGAGTTTAATTTTCTTCTTCCCTTAAGTTCAGACGTAAAGGTTCAACAAAAACAGCGCGAGCAAATGGCGATCATGAGTTTCTTGGTGGATTACCTTCTGAGTTTGATTCTGCTAAAACAAAAATCCTGTCTGGAACTGACATGTCTTCATTACATGATGTGTTTAGTCGATTTCTTCGAGCATAAAACGTAGCTTCTTCGGGTAATAGCTCTGTTCACAACAATGCCATTGTCTCTAGGAATATGAACTGGAAAAATCAGAACGTAGGCAAACCCGACTCTCGAAATATTCTATGCAACTACTTTAAGAAATCCGGGCATACTAAGTTGGAATGCAGAAAACATTAATATAAAAATATGCAGAGGCAATCTATCAGCACTGGCTCAAGTCAGTATGGAACAGGGCAGTTTGGAGGAAATAGGAAAATTGCAAATTTAAATTTTGCTGGTGGTAATAACTTGGATCAAGTGAATGCTGGACAAACAAATATCGTGGCCAGTCAAACTTTGGGAACTAATGATCATACCCCTGGAACATCTGGTAATAAGACAATACATGATTACATCAATGAATTTGCTAAATTCCTAAAACATCAAGGAACTTCAAAGGACTCTTCATCTGTAACTGCTCTAGCTAATTCAGGAAATAGATGGGTCATTGATTCAGGCGCAACTGAACATATGACAGGTAACTCCTCACTTTTTTCGAACTATCATATAAACGCTTCCAATCGCTCAGTTATTTTAGTCGATGGATCTCTTTCTCATGTCCAAGGAACTGGGGTTGTTAACCCTACTCCTACTCTCTCTTTACCCTCTGTCTTACATTTGCCATCATTGTCTTTTAATCTACTTTCTGTTAGTCAGATCACTCGCAATCTAAATTGTTCTATATCCTTTTTTTCGAATCATTGTATTTTTCAGGACCTAACGACGAAGCAGATTATTGGTAAGGGGCATGAGTCTGGAGGGTTGTATATTCTTGATCCATCACCTTCCATAACTTGTTCAAGTATCACCTCTGCCCTCAAGATTCATTACCAGTTAGGCCACCCATCTCTTTCTCTCCTCAAAAAGCTTTGTCCTCAATATAGTTCTTTGTCTACACTAGATTGTGAAGCATGTTAGTTTGCTAAACATCATTGTCACAGTACAAGTCTCAGAATTAATAAACGGGTTGATGCTCCTTTTGAACTTGTACATTCTGATATTTGGGGCCCTTGTTCAATTTTGTCTAAATCTGGATTCAGATATTTTTTTACATTTGTAGACGATTATTCTCGTACAACTTGGCTTTATCTTATGAAAAATCGATCTGATTAGTTTCTATATTCTCTGGCTTCTGTGCCGAAATCAAAAATCAATTTAATACTTGCATTCGTACATTACGAAGTGATAATGCTAAAGAATATACATCTGCTGTATTTCACTCTTATATGACTCAGCATGGAATACTTCATGAAACATCGTGTGTTGACACTCCATCACAAAATGGTGTGGCAGAAAGAAAAAATAGACATCTTCTTGAAACTACACGCGCTCTTTTATTTTCAATGAATGTTCCTAAATATATTTGGGCCGATGTAGTTTCTACGACCTGCTTTCTCATAAATCGTATGCCATCTTCTATACTTAATTAGAAAATTCCATATAATGTTTTGTTCCCCAACAAACCATTATTCTCTGTTAGCTCTAAAAATTTTGGTAGTGCTTGCTTTATTAGACATGTAAGGCCACAAATAACTAAACTTGATCCAAAATCTTTGAAATGTATTTTTGTTGGCTATTCATGACTTCAAAAAGGATATCGTTGTTTTCGTCTTAGCCTTAATAAATATATAGTCTCCATTGATGTTAAATTTTTCGAAAATACACCTTTCTTTTCAAAATATGATCCTACCACTACCTCTACTATTCAAGACAGTGATGATTTTCTTATATATTTTACTCAAACTGTTCCTACTGACCCAGTCATCCAAAAATTTGAAACATCTTCTGACCAAAATACAGATATATCTTCTCCAATTGATCCCATTACAAAACAAAACATAATAACTTCCTCTGAGTTAGATCTCCCAATTACTTTAAGAAAGGGAAAAAGCGAATGTACTATCGCTATCTCATCGTTTGTCTCATATAATAACTTATCCACTTCTTCATATTTGTTCATCCCTTCTCTTGACGCAATTTCAATTCCTAAATCTGTTACTAAAGCCCTATCTATTCCTAGTTGGCGGAAAGCAATGATTGATGAAATGAATGCTTTGGAGTTTAATAATACATGGGATTTAGTAAAATTAAGTATTGGAAAAAAATCTATAGGATGCAAATGGGTATTCTCTGTGAAAATTAATCCTAATGGATCAGTTGATCGTTTAAAAGCTTGATTAGTTGCGAAAGGATTTGCTCAAACTTATGGAGTGGATTATTCTGAAACATTTTCTCCTGTTGCAAAATTAACGACAATACGATTATTTATTTCACTTGCTGCTACATATGACTGGTCTTTACATCAACTTGATATTAAAAATGCTTTTCTTCATGGCGACCTTAAAGAGGAAGTACATATGGAGCAACCATCTGGCTTTGTTGCTCAGGTGGAGAATGGTTTAGTATGCCGCCTTAAAAAAACTGTATATGGACTAAAACAAAGTCCTCGTGCTTGGTTTGGAAAATTTAGTCAACCTATTGAGAATTTTGGTTTGAAGAAAAGCAAAGCAGATCACTCAGTATTCTATAAAAATTCAGAGAATGGAATTATTTTGCTAGTTGTCTATGTGGATGAAATTGTTATTACAGGAAGCAACAAAGAAGGGATTGAGTCTCTTAAACAATCTATTCACACTTAATTTCACACAACAGATTTGGGAAAACTAAAATATTTTTTAGGTGTTGAGGTTTTAAGGAGTAACAAAGGTATTCTTTTATCTCAAAGAAAGTATGTCTTGACTTACTAAAAGAAACATGAAAGGTAGGATCAAAATCATGTAGTATTCCAATGATTCCAAATATGCAACTAACAAAAGAAGGCAAATTATTTGAAAATCCAGAAATGTATAGAAGATTGGTTGGAAAATTGAATTATCTTACTGTTACTCGCCCAGACATTGCATATTCTGTTTGTGTTGTAAGTCAATTCATGTCATCTCCAACAATTCATCATTGGACTGCTTTAGAACAGATTTTATGCTACTTAAAAGGAACAGTTGGGCTTGGTATTGTATATACAAATCATGGACATAACCGAGTTGAATGCTTTTCAGATGCTGATTGGGCAGGTTCTAAAATAGATAGAAGATCTACAACGGGGTTTTGTGTCTTTGTTGGAGGAAACTTAATTTCATGGAAAAGTAAGAAGCAAAATGTTGTCTCACGTTCAAGTGCAGAATCAGAGTATCGAGCTATGGCAAAATATGTATGTGAGATAGTTTGGATATATCAACTCTTGAATGAAATAGGACTGAAAACTATTATTCGGGCTAAATTATGGTGTGATAACAAAGCTTCTATTTATATTGCATCTAATCATGTGCTCCGTGAACGAACTAAACACATAGAGATTGACTGTCATTTTATTCGGGATAAAATACAAGATGGTTTAATATCTACATAGTATATGGAGACTGAAGAGTAGATTGCAGATATCTTCACCAAAGCTTTGAATGGAGTCAGAATTAATTACTTGTGTAACAAGTTGGGCCTGATTAACATCTATGCTCTAACTTGAGGGGGAGTGTTAAATATAGGGAGTAATTAGTTCCTTTTTATTAAGTTCCCTATTATAAACTACTTTCCTATTATAGACTTTCCTGATTTAACTATTTGGCATGATATATAAACACATCTTCTTGTATATCAATGAGATGGGATAAATAAATAAAATAAGTTGCTTTTGCTTTCTCCTCTATGTCTGTTCTTGCAAATTATATTTGATACTGTACTAATTAACAGTTGATAATGACAAATTTGAAGATTTACATGTATAGAATAATAATAATTAGAACAAAAATATGTAGAAGATGATTGAATTGCCAAGCAAGAGATAGTGAGTAGGGTGCAAGAGCTGGCCGGAATGTGCTAGTGTGCCAATGGTGAAACAAACTAGACTAGTTGGACTTTGCAGCAGCATGTGTGGTAGAAGTTGATGGTTCATAACCGACATGAGTGGAAGTAGGCACACATAAGAGTGAGAGTAGTGAAAGCAACGTGCAAGCATGTAGCCCCAATGATGGGACGACAAAAAAGTCTTCTTCCATGCCTAAAGAAGTGGATACAATAAACCTCCTAGATAGTTTTATTTGAAGAAAGGGAGAGACGTTCAACAGCGGAGTGTTGCACATGATCTGGAGCCGAAAGCTTCAATTTGGGTGTCTTCCACCTATCCTGGATAAGGAAGAAGGGGCAAGCTACTTTTCAATGCCCTATATAGTAATGTAGCATGAGGGTCTTCAGGGTGAAGGTGCATAGATGATATATGGAGCAATTTGACAAGCTACTGTTGCAGAGACATCCGTAAAGGAGCAAGTATGCTGAGCATGATGCAAAGAACTGATGTAAAGCATGACTTAGGAAAAGCAAGCAGGGACGCAGGTTGAACACGTTAGGGATAGGTCGTAGGCCATAGAGCTATTGCTGGAGATGACATTGCATCTAAAATTCTATGAACATCATTTTCAGAATAATGATTATATACTGATTCCATGTATTTTGTGAATGTTAGTTGAATGATTAGGGATTGTTGAATTGTTGGTTATGTGTTTGTGATGATTGTTGATTTTAATTAGTATTTAAAAAAGATAATTGCATTTATCTTTTTTTTCTTGTATATGTGATGATTATTAATGTTTTGAAGTTTTTAAAAAAGATAATTGTATTTAACTTTTTTTCCTACCGTGTTTAGCTATGATTTTAAGCAACTGTTAATGTTTAGTTGTGATTTAAATTCTGCAACTTTTGTTTTATTATACGATGTTGCCAGTTTTTTAAAAAGATACTTGCACTTAGCTTTTATTTTCTTGCTATTTAGCTATGATTTTAAGTAGTTGTTAAAGTTAATGAATATTAAAAGTATTCTGACGTATTATGGCAATGCAGTTGTCTTTTGAGTGGTGGTAGTGATGCTTTGTTTAGCTTGGATGAGATGAAGTAAAAGTTGTTGGGTGAAACTCTGTGGATTGTCTTAAGTATCAAAAAGTAGATGAATAAATTGGCGTTTGGATCAACTATATATGATTAATAATTGGATTTTTGGGTTATATTTGGATTCGTTGGTTGCGCATATTACACTGATATCCCTTGTGTATGTATTTGATATATGAGCATTCTCTTGAACATCCGAACCCACGTCCAGAATAAACACATTTCTACACATTTTAGCTTCAATTCAGCACCTCCACCATTTAACACCCTTACTAAACATCCGAACCCACATCGCTAAAGAAACTCCTCTGCATCACAGCAACCAAAGATCGTTGACTACAAACTGCTACATCATTTCCATCTCATCAGCAAACTCCTTCCTATTTATTTGCTCATTACATATTTTATCATCGAAATCACTCTTTAATTTCCTCATCCCAAACCATTTAACAGCCAACCCCGATCACAACAGCAAACCATAGCAATCCAACCAACTTCCCTTGACATCCATATTGCTCCATTCAAATACCAGCATCTACAACACCAACTTCCATAACACTATCAAGTGATATACAGTAAAACTAAAATTACACCGAAATATAGTAAAAATGCACCAATATATTTGGTTGTCATGATAAAGATAAATGCATTTTTTTAACATTTCTTTAGAAACAAACCAGCCATTCTAAATTCATCATTACCTCAAGCATCACATCACTCGTTACAAATACATCATTCATTCATCAGTCTTTACATCAGCCACGTGGTTAAATTGTAGTTAATATCAGTCATTACAAATTGACTATTGAATTGATCAGTAAATTTATTTACATTACGTAAATGTAGTATGAACAACACAGTTCCATATATTTAATAAATAGTTAACAAATTCATCATAAACACAACATTTGACAGCAAGCAATTTTTATGAGTATTATCAGTTTGTAATTTTTGTAGCAGAAGCCAAGCTACACAATTTTTCAAGATTCCAGCAATATGGTTCATCAGATAGAATATCCACACCTACTCCTGCTCTAAATGCTTTGACTTCTTTAAGTGTGATTTCTGTTGTTGTGTGTCCATTCCTTTGGTTAGCTTTTCTATGAACGCCATGACAAAAACTCCACAATCGTACCTATATTTCTGAATTTTAGTATACTTGAAATATAATGATAAAACAGATTATCTTTTCTTCATTATGATATTGAATTGTAATAAAAATTTCTATGTCATTACAGAACAGTATGTGAATAAGTTATAGTGTCTATTTGGTGAGTTGACATGTATTTGGTTCTATCCCTAGTTTCAAGGTGGTAATTTGATTTATAGATTGAGAAGGGATGTTGCTTTTTGGAACAATGCCAAACAAATGCTAAAGAAAAATATTATAGATAAAAATAGACCGAAATGGGACAGACTTTCAGTTTTATCCAGCATGAGGAATAAGATTAAAACAAATGCAATTCTACTCTGATAATTGTAATGATTATCGGGTATGGTCTTGTAGACTATATTTTCTTGCAATATAAATTTTGATAATAAATTGTAATAAAATGTGTGTTTATCTGGATAACAGTTTGTAATTGATAGTAATGGGCAGATACTTATTGTGTAACATGAATTTTCATATAAAAAAATTTAATTAATATTACCCATTGCTTTGTTGTGCACAATCAATATTTTTTATCAGTGTAGAACTCCTCAAATTTTTTTTCTCCCCAGCCTTTTGAAGTCCTTCGTTTATCTTGCTGACAGCTGAATTTTGGAAGAAAAAAAAAGAATTATCAATTTTTTACAATAAAGATAAATGTTTTTATCTTTTTTACTTTTTCTGTATATTTACTTACCACGTTTATAGCATATTTTGAATGCCTATTTCCACAGCTTTTTGATCTTATTGTTAAGTGTAATGAGTCATAGTGATTCCTTTGACATGAATCAACTACTAGCTCTAACTAGCTCCAATGTTTGTACCCATGAATAGGAATGAATATGTTGCAACAAAATCGATCTTTAAGTGACTTTTGTATAAAAGGTACAAACATTCTTGTTTGATATTTTCGAAGTTTGCATCCGTTTCGCGTTTCTGTATAAATGTTTTTTGAGAAAATATGTTTTGTAATGCAATATTTTAATTGAGATTATGGTTTACTTACTGCCATCGTCATTTTCACATATACTATGCTAGAACTATCATTGAATGATTTTTCTTTTCTAAACCAAAACCAATCTATGACCTGTACATCAAAAAGGAAATGGATAAAGTGTAGAACTTATAATTAAGCACAATATAAATTATTTTTCTTACCTAACCAATAATATATCTGCTAAAAAGAAGTTTTTCGAGCACAACTTTTGTAATAACGATTGAGTTTTCATCGTAGCAACTGAATGCTTCATCACTGGAGAATGCCGTTGTTGTTAATAATTAAATGTAGTTAATTATTTCCTCATAGGAACTAAAAGTTTTATCACTAAAAAAACTAAAGATAAATTGTTTTATCTTTTTCAATTTTGTATGATTTTGTAGACATAAATTTGTTTTGAGGTGTACATTGTTACCATATAGTATCTTAATGAGTATATTATTGGAGTAAAATTATATTTAACTAAATGCAGTGAAAAGTAGTTAAGATACTTACTTGTTTCCTCCTAAAATCTTGAAGAGCATTTGACACTCCTGATTTGTTTATCACTGAAGTATATACTTCAGAAGAGGACATTTCTTAATGTTCCTTTGTTTTTTTTTGGTTTGTTTGGGGACAAAATCTTTCGCAATAATAGTAGTTTCTAGATTTGTTTTGAGGACTACATCTTGCACGACTATAGCATTCTCAGCAGGTACTTCTAAGTTGTATGGTTTTAGAGTTTTTTCTGTCTCATCTTCTTCAACATACTCTTGAGTTTGCAATAAATTAAAAGTTGGAAAATCAACATAACTGTTTATGTGAACCAAACCAACTATCTTTTTAAACCTTTTTCAAGCTTATTATTCTCCTTCAAATTGACTTCTTCTTTTACATCATTTTCTTTCTCTAAATTTTGGGCTTTCAAATTGTCCTCCATTTCCAGTATCAGTTCAAGATTTTTGATTCTTTGTTTAGCAATTTCTCTTAGTCTTCTCTCTTCATTTAATTGTTGATTAACAGTTTTCATCTTCTCCATCAGAAAAGTAACTCTTAACTCTAAGTCTTTAAAGCCACTGGCGCATTGTTTGGCAGATTTTCTCAGATTTTCTAATTCTTGGTGCTCATCAAATTTTCTTTTTGTGCTTTGTGTTTTCTCATCCTCCTCAATTGTGTCAATTTTCTTTGTCAAAAGTTCCTTCTCTTCTTTTATTATACTTGAAAAAAAATTCAGAATCTGAAAGGAAAATATTTTTAGATAAACTTTGACATGTGATGTTGTTCAACTATTAAAAAAATTAGAAGTATTAATGTACATCATTATAAAAGAATTATGCTGTAAAAACAGAGCAATATTCTTATCTTTTTTATTACTTTTTTTTTGAATTACCTAGAGAACCAAGCTTCGCTTGTAAACTCTGGGGAAGTATGTGTCTGCCAAACACATACTTCGGGTACTTGTTACAGGGTTGTCAGTTTCGGGGCTCGAACTCGTGACCTTCGATCACGCAGTCTGGACCATCAACCAACTGCGCCAACCCTGTTGGCTTTTTTATTACTTTAGTAAAATAGGATTATGGAAATGATATTTATGCAAATGTTTGGTAGTGAAATTAGTTATACTTGAAAAAAATTAGAAATATTAAATGTACAGTTTAAAAAAAAAAACAAAAAACTAGTCTACCTTATTATTACCAACTTCAGTTAAGTCGATATCTTTCAATTTCGATAAATTCCATTAACTCATTCTTGGGATTTTGTCTTGAAGAACTTCTTTTTCCATAAATTATTTATGTTCTTTCACAGAACCAATATTGCAAGAAAAAGAAACACAGTTTTGTATTTTTGTAATAAACATAAATTTCAGTATATTTATATTTAGTGAAAATTGTGAAAACATACTAATAACACCATAGTACAACCCAGTGTACTTGAATCAGCATGATACTTCTTGAAATTTTTTAAAAAGTTTTCACAAATTGCTTGCGGCCAAGAGATTAGGTTCATTTTTTTTTTTAAATTTAATAACTTAGCCAAAAAACCCATTGCATATAGCTCTAATTGTCGGGAAAAAGAAAGCTATGACAAGTAGTAATAACAACAGCTTCACTAAATCTTCATCTCCTTTTTCCTCTTCTATCATTGTATTAAATCTTTTTGTCACTGTTTTTTGGCTTATTATATCCTCTTCATTGAAATTAGCACTTAAAAAATCAAATAAACGTTCCATGGTAGAAGCTTTGTTAGAAGCTGGAATATGAAATAATTAAGTCCTCTCCAGTAATGGCATTCCGAATATAAGACAAACTTCTTTGGGACTTAATTTGAACACGTGTCCTACAAAATAATTAGTTGATGGTAATATGCCCTTTTAGTGAAATTCCCCTTAACTATAAAATTCATAATATTAGAAGATATATGCTTTCATCTTTTCTAGTTGGAGTTAAAATCAATTGTACATCTTACGTAATAAATTTGAATCATCATAAAAACAAGAAAGATGTTTAGGAAATAGCAGTAAGTTTTTAATATAAATAAGACTTAACTTGTAATTATATCATTTAAAATAAAAGATAAATGTCTTTATCTTTTTTACATTAAAGGGTAAATGTGGCTAGAGAATACCAGGTTATACTAAATAAAAATTTAAAGAACAAAAAAAACATAAAGTTCTATACAAAAGCTTTCAAAAAACCAATTATAATGAAAAATTAATTAGGGTTCATTATGTAGCAAAAACATTTACAACAAAAATGAAAGAAAATTTACATCGTAAGTTATTCATGAGTACAAATTACAGTAGTAACCATATACATATTAAGTGATTCATGAGTAAAAACATTTAACTACTTGTTGTGTAAGAACTTAAATGAACTTAAATCATATGCAACAGTAACCATGAAGATTTGTCTAGGCTTTATCTTGTAATTTAATCATGTACGTGAAAAGTTAAATGCTTTTATCATAAAAACTTCAAATCATAAGAAAAATAAAAAATACGTTTAACGTGTATCAGTAATTATCAAGTATTACTAAGGTTTAATATGTAATAAATTCATTCATATCAAAAGATAAACGAATTTATCTTTTTAAGTTGTTAAACAAAATGACAATTACCGCTGAATATATACGTATGATTAATCAAACAGTTTCAGATTACGTTAAATCATCACAAAACAACAAACACCATACTTGCATTACAAAAGCTATCATATACATCAATAATTAAGTAGGGTTTATCATGAACCTAAAACATTTGCATGAAAGTAAGGTTTCAGATCGAAAATAGGGTTTCAGATCAAAAAGAAAATTTACTTGTTGAGTAATTGATTAATCGAAGTCGTGGTTTTCATGAAGATGGTGAAAATCATTTGTTGATAGATTTTCTGCTTGAGATCTAATTTGTGTAGATGGAAATATTTGTAGCTAGTTTTGAAAATGATTAAAAGTAGGGTTTCAGATGATTGAAAATGATCATAGATTGGGAAGACCTATTTTTTTAATTTCGGTTAGAATCGTGAAAAACAGAAGAAAACAATTGAATGAAATGAGTGGAAGGAGGAGAAGAAACGAGGGAATGGGCGAGTACACGTGAAGCGACGTCATGTGTTTAAAATTTTGTCCTAGAAAATAATTTCTTTAATGCCGTGTCGTGGAAACTTATTGTTGAATGAAAAAAAGGCCCTTATGGCAAAATTTCCCTTTTGAAATTATGTAGCATTCGCTTGTAGTTTCTTTTAGATACATCTCATGCTTATCTTGCTTGGCAAATTATAGGATAGGAATGGATGCATGATTTTTCTATGGCACATCCTATTCCAACCTAATTACATGCAACAGTCTTATACCACAAAATATATCTTAGTCCCCGAATTTGTTGGAAATTATTGTTCACCTATTTTGGAAAATCAAATTTAAAATGTATCATGCGTATTATATAATGAAAGAATTATGGAAAGCTGTTCCAGAGAATTATATAAAGGCAAACTCCATAATATATTAAAGATGTTGAGAGAAATATGGAATGTGGGATATCTTAAAAAAAAAATGAGTTGAGAGAACTCAGAAAACTTATATGTGAAATATTTAAGGTGAAATCTAAATTGAGATTATTGACCATTTGATTTGATGTATCTCCATTATTTATTTGGATGTGGAACACTACGAGATTGCGTTCTTTGCGAAGCAAATGAGAAAGCTGAAAAGGGAATTCTAAATGTGAAACGAATAGGGAAAGTTTGGCGAAATGTGTTATGAAAATAGCATCGTTTTGCGGAAGCTTTTATTAACGGATCTTTGTCATCCAAATCACAAAGATATAACTTGATTAAAAACAAGACAGAATTGAAATTAAAAGCAACAAAATAAGATATTTTACCCAACCACTCACTTTATTGATTCACCAAAGTTTTGTTTACAGCTAATAGAACAAAGCTAAATTAAATAAAATACCACTGAATCAATAACCAAATTAAGAATGTCGGAGAGGAAGAACAAGGATGGAGTAGAGAGAATTTACCAAATAGATTTTCCACCATATTTTTACCCTTTCTTCTAGTTTCTATTTATATAATCAATTACTTGCTCAAGTTAACATTAGATGGCAAAAAATAATTTGATTAGCCAATTAGAGAGAGAAATAAATATACTTAAATATGTCTATTAATTAGAAGAAACAAAATCTTATCTTTCTTTCTTTTGTATATTTATTTCCCTCTATTTATGATTTTGTATCACCAAAATTTAACAAAATAAAATGCGTTTTTATGCTACAGACGAGGCAACGAGAGATGAATGATTGTTTGTTTATATCGTAATTTTAGTTGTTTTAAATTATTTTAATCATTTTTGAGTTAGTTTTAATAAATGGTGTCAAATTGTAAATCAAATTTAAAAGGCAAAGAAAAAAAATCGTACATTGCAAAGAAAAATGATGGTATATTTCATTTAAAAAAAGTATACACGAAAATAATGGTCGACCATCTCAACATTCTTATAACTTCATTATCCATGTGCAACATAAAACAAACAAGATGATACTATTTTAGTTGGTCCACAAATGACATTGCAAGCTCCCACACATCTCATAACTATCGTTCGACGATCAAAACCTGATCCATGTTCAATAGGTGTTCCTAGAGAATCGACCGGTACTGACCCTTCATCGATTAGTGCAGATCAATCATGTGGTGGCATTGAATGTTGCAGAGCCTTTGGAAGGAATGGATATGAAGGAATTGCTCCATAGGAAGGATGAAAAGGATGAACCAGAGAGAGTGCCGAGAGAAAAGCTCCCAGATAGGACCAATCCTATTAACATATATAGTAGGGCGTGACAAATATAAAAGGCCTAGATATACGTTCTCCCTAGAAATAGAAAGGCCCATGCATCATTGATGAAGTACAAGCCTTAAACCGGGGGTCGGTCCATCGTCACTTCCCCACGACTCATTTCCCTCCGACCCAACTCCTCACCGACCCACGACCTAAATCCCCTCCGACCCAACTCCTCACCGACCCACGACCTAAATCCCCTTCGACCCAACTCCTCACCGACCCACAACCTAAATTCCCTCCGACCCAACTCCTCACCGACCCACGACCTATCTCCACCATAAGTCGCAGCCGATCTATTATCACATCAGCATCCCTAAAAGCACGAATTCCATATGCCGCGCGCGAGTCATGCTTCCAGTAAATCGCGAACGAGATAAGTTGAGTCGCATGAAACCCTTATTCTTTAAGTCGCGAAAGTTCATGTTGCCGTACTAAGTGTTAGGTCGCGAAGAAGCTTTAGGTCGTTCCTCTTATGTCGTTGATGATTTCTTAAGTCGCGAACGACTTATCATAAGTCGCTGAAGTTCTGATGCCTAAGTTTTAGGTCGCGAAGAAGCTATTTAGGTCGTTACTTGAGTCGCATGGTTGTATTTGCTTTATGTAGGCCGCATATATGTTGTATAGTGTTTTGTTGTTAAGACGCATGCTTCTGTATTAAGTCGTAGGTCGCGTGAGACTTATGAAGTCATGTACTTGTGTTGTAAATGTTGAGCCGTATGAGTTGTAGCCTATAAATAGGCATGTGAAGTCATTTGTAATGGTTGTTGACTTTTGAATAAAATTCCTTTTGATTGCTTTGTGCTTTCATGTAATTGATAGTCGAGTGTGATCTCCTATCTCCACCTACGTCAATCGAGTGCGCTCGAATTTTTGTTTGTGAAGCCGATTCACGGAATCTTGTGCGCAAGATCAACGTCGAAGAATCATAGATCTCTTTCCCGGTATCTTCGGATCAACGAGTCAGAGATAGCTAGAATTCGGTATCTTCAAATCAATGAATTTGGGCATTGCAGTATACTCAATCCACCGATTGCTACATTTTCATCGTTATATCGGTTTTCTGTTAATCCGCTGCGTCAGTTTGGTATCAAAGCGACTCTTAGCCAATCATAGCTAAGTCTATCTTGAGCCAAAGTTTGAAGTTTGTGTTCACTGTGTTCATATTGAAGTTGCAACAAGATTGAAGTATTTGATCCATAGCCTTTTAGATCAAAGTGTGCAAAAGTGTTTGAATTTGTGGGGGAGATTTTTGCGCGCCAAAGTATTGAAGTGGATTTTGAGGCCGAGCCGAGTCAAGCATAGGCCGTGCCTTGTTCTTGTATTGAAGTGTTGGAGTTGTGCTTTGTTAAGAAGTCGAGAGACCTAAGCCTTAAGTCGAAGCAAGCTTGTGCTAGCTAGTGGGAGCCGAGCCAAGTTAAAGTGGAGTTTGAGCGTGCAAACTTTTGAAGTTGAAGTTTGTTGTCTAAAGATTTTTTTTTTGAAGTTTTGATTTGTTGAAGTGTTTGAAGTTCAATCATGCCACCGAGACGAGCTCAACGTCATCGCAATATTAATGCCTTGTATGGAAGAGAAGAAGCTGATGAAATGGAGCAACGAATCCACGAGAGTTTTACTGAAAAGTTGAACGAAGGAATTGGTCGATTAGAGAGAATGATGCTTGAAATGAATCAAAGTAGAAGAAGAGTTTCACCTGAATCGAACCATGGGGGGGGGGGGGGGTAGAGCTTCGATACATTCAGATCGAGAGAGAAGAGAAGATCAAGATCATAGAAGTGTTGATAATCGTGATAGGAATGTTGATCGAAGGAGTGGTAGTAGAGATGTTGGAGGTCGTGATCGACATCCATATACTTCAGATTTTGATGAGGAGTTTGATGGTGATAGGGTAAGTATTCATTACCGAGATAGAGATCCAACACGACGTCAGTATCGAGATGTAGTGGATGATCGTCGATGGGAATCGGGTATGAAGATGGAAATTCCTGAATTTAAAGGTGGGATGGTTGCTGAAGAATTCTTAGACTGGTTGTCAAATGTGGAGGAGATTATTGATTTCAAGGAGGTTCCGGAGAATCGTCGAGTGAAGTTGGTTGCTACTAGGTTGAGGGGGAGAGCTTTGGCATGGTGGCAGCAAACTAAACTTACGAGAGAGAGAATGGGGAAGTCAAAAATTGAGTCTTGGGATAAGATGAAGAAATTAATGAGAGCTACATTTCTACCATACAACTATCAATCACTTATGTACCAGAGATTGCAGAATCTAAGGCAGGGGACGAAATCAGTCAACGATTACGCCCATGAATTTTACCAACTCATTGCTAGGAACGATATAATGGAGATGGAAGAGCAGCTGACCGCTAGGTTTGTTGGAGGGCTAAGGATGCAGATCCAAGATATGGTTAATATGTTTGATCCAAGATCTGTGGCGGAAGCACACCAAAAGGCGTTGGCTTGGGAGAAGCGGGGAAGGCGTGGAGGTGGTGTGTTTACTAATTCCAACAATCAAGTGAAGGGTATTAGTGGAAGTTCTAATGTTTCTAAACCTGTCAGTAAACTTGTAGTAAAGGAGGGTGAGAAGGCGAAGGTTAACAATGGTTTCAAATGCTACAATTGCCAGGAGATGGGTCATAAAAGCAATGAGTGTCCAAAACCAAAGAAACGAGCTATGATAGCTGAAGTTGAAAGTGAGGATGTTGGTGAAGGCGATTCTAGTCCAGTGGAGGAGAATGAACAGGATATCGCGTCGGGAGATGAAGGGTGTAATCTAATGATGAGAAGGTCTTGTTTAACACCGAAACAAGAGGATGAGGCTAGTTGGTTGAGGAGCAACATTTTCCAATCTAAATGCACTATTCTGGGAAAAGTTTGTAAGTTTGTGATTGATGCAGGAAGTTGTGACAATATTATCTCTACTGAAGCTGTGAGAAAGTTGAAGTTGAAAACGGAGAAACATCCTAATCCTTACAAGTTAGCGTGGTTAAGAAAAGGAGGAGAGGTGAAGGTGGATAGGCGAGTTCGAGTTCCATTTTCTATTGGAAAGAAATATAAAGACGAGATTTGGTGTGATGTAGTTGAGATGGATGTTTGTCATTTGCTTTTGGGAAGACCGTGGCAGTAAGATCGAGCAGTGCAGCATGATGGTCGAACCAATAGTTATAGTTTTATGTTTGAAGGCGTTAAGATTATTTTAGTTCCAAAGAAGAGACAGCATGGAGAGAGTAAATCTGAGGAGATTGGAGAGCTAAAAACTTTTCTATCATTGAAAGAGTTTGTTAAGAAAGTTGAAGAGGAGTCTGAAGTATTCCTATTAATTGGACGAGATTGTAGTGAAGAGGTTGAAATCCCAGAAGAAGCGAAGCCAGTTTTGAAAGAATTTGAGGATGTATTTCCAGAAGAGTTGCCCAAGGAGTTACCGCCACTGCAAGACATTCAACATCAAATCGATCTTGTTCCGGGAGCAGTATTACCACATAGACCACATTATCGAATGAGTCCGAAGGAACATGAAGAGTTGAGGAGGCAGGTGGAAGAGTTACTTGAACAGGGACGTGTGCAGGAAAGTTTAAGTCCATGTGTTGTGCCGGCTTTGTTGGTATCGAAGAAGGACGGGACGTGGAGGATGTGCACTGAGAGTCGAGCCTTGAATAAGATTACTGTGAGATATAGATTTCCAATGCCGAGGTTGGATGACTTGCTAGATCAGTTAAGCGGAGCAACTATCTTTTCAAAGATTGATTTGAAAAGCGGATATCATCAAATTCGGATTAGACCTGGAGACGAATGGAAGACAGCCTTCAAGACAAGAGAGGGGTTGTACGAATGGCTTGTGATGCCGTTTGGTCTTTCGAATGCACCAAGTACGTTCATGCGGGTGATGAATCAAATCTTTAGACCATTTATCGGGAAATTTGTGGTGGTGTATTTCGATGATATTCTGATATATAGCAGGAGTATGGAGGAGTATGGAGGAACATGTTCAACATTTGAGGGAAGTGCTGATTATTCTTCGTGAGGAACAATTTTATGCTGCTACGAAGAAATGCGTGTTCATGACACATAGTGTTTTATTTCTGGAATTTTTTGTGTCAGGAGAAGGTATACAGGTGGACTAGAATAAAGTTGAAGCAGTCAGGAATTGGCCACAGCCAAAGACAATTACGGAAGTGAGAAGTTTTCATGGGCTAGCGTCATTCTACCGAAGATTCATTCCACACTTCAGTAGCGTGATGGCTCCAGTTACTGATTGCATGAATGGGAAACAGTTTGTATGGTCAGAGGAAGCGGGGGTTGCTTTTGAGAAGATCAAGGAACTATTGACGACAGCACCGATTCTTGTTTTACCAGATTTTCAGTTGTTATTTGAATTGCATACTGATGCGTCGAAGGTGGGAATTGGTGGAGTCTTGAGTCAGAATGGGAAACCCGTTGCTTATTTCAGTGAGAAGTTATGAGGAGCAAAGATGAGGTATAGCACGTACGATGTGGAGTTTTACGCAATTGTTCAGGCTGTTAAGCATTGGAGACACTATCTGTTTCAGAAAGAATTTTTTCTGTACATTGATGATGAGGCGTTGAAGCATATGCAAGGGCAGGACAAGATTTCAGCAAGGCATGCATCGTGGATTGCCTATTTACAATAATTTACTTTTGTTGTCAAACACAAGTCTGGGGTGACGAATCGGGTAGCTGATGCTTTGAGTAGGAGGAGTCATTTATTAACGACAATGAAAGTTGAAGTGACAGGGTTTGAATTATTGCCAGAGCTGATTGAAGAAGATCCTTACTTTGTGAAATTTGTTGAGAAAGTCAAGGAAGGAAGTACTGATGAATTTGTGTTGGTTGATGGTTTTCTGTTTAAAGGAAATCGGTTATGTATTCCAGAGAGCAGTTTGAGATTGAAGATTATCAAGGAGTTACACGAGGAAGGACATGTGGGTCGAGATCGTACTTTGCAGTTAATTTCTCAATCTTATTTTTGGCCGTCAATGAGGAAGGAAGTCAAAAGGTTTGTGGAGCGATGTCATATCTGCCAGGTTTCGAAAGGAACTGCGACCAATGCTGGATTGTATATGCCGTTACCTGTACCGTCTAAACCATGGGTTGATGTGAGTATGGACTTTGCTTTGGGTTTGCCAAGAACTCAAAGGGGTAACGATTCCATTTATGTAGTGGTTGATCGGTTTTCAAAGATGGCATATTTTATAGCCTGTAAGAAGACAGCAGATGCAGTACGAGTGGCATAATTATTCTTTAAAGAGGTGTATCGATTGCATGGTTTACCAGAATCTATTGTTTCCGATCGAGATACTAGATTTTTAAGCCATTTTTTGTTGAGTTTGTGGAAGACGGTCGGAACGAAGCTGAAATTTAGTAGTGCTTATCATCCACAAACAGATGGACAAACAGAGGTGGTGAATAGATCGCTGGGAAACTTGTTACGATGCCTTGTGAAAGACAATTTGAAGAGTTGAGATGTGAAGTTGTGTCAAGCTGAATTTGCTCATAATCATGCAAATAACCGAAGTACAGGTTTCAGTCCATTTTAGATTGTATATTCAAGCTTACCAAAGGGACCACTGGATTTGACAACAGTGCCACAACCAAAGGTGACAGTTAAGCGGGTTGCTGATTTTGTTGGTGGATTGACGGAATGCCATAGAATCGTTCAGGAACGATTGGGAAAGACAAATGAGAAGTGTAAACAAATGGCGGATAAGAAACGAAAAAGTGTAGTCTTCAAAGAAGGTGATTTTGTTTACGCGGTTTTGACGAAAGATCGTTTTCCAGTTGGAACTTACAACAAGTTGAAAGCACGAAAAATTGGTCCAGTAGAAATCTTGAAGAGGATCAATGATAATGCGTATCGATTAAGATTGCCGGAAAATATTCATACTTTTGATGTTTTCAATATCAAACACTTAGTTCCGTATTATGGGGAGGAACTTGATAAAGTTGACGAGAGTGTGAATTCGATGACGAATTCCGTCCAACAAGGGGAGGATGATGAAGTACAAACCTTAAACCGGAGGCCGGTCCATCGTCACTTCCCCACAATTCATTTCCCTCCGACCTAACTCCTCACCGACCCACGACCTAAATCCCCTCCGACCCAACTCCTCACCGACCCACGACCTAAATCCCCTTCGACCCAACTCCTCACCGACCCACGACCTAAATCCCCTTCGACCCAACTCCTCACCGATCCACGACCTATCTCCACCATAAGTCGCAGCCGATCTATTATCACATTGGCATCCCTAAAAGCGCGAATTCCATATGCCGCGCGTGAGTCATGCTTCCAGTAAATCGCGAACGAGATAAGTTGAGTCGCGTGAAACCCTTATTCTTTAGGTCGCGAAAGTTCATGTTGCCGTACTAAGTGTTAGGTCGCGAAGAAGGTTTAGGTCGTTCCTCTTATGTCGTTGATGATTTCTTAAGTCGCGAACGACTTATCGTAAGTCGCTGAAGTTCTGATGCCTAAGTTTTAGATCGCGAAGAAGCTATTTAGGTCGTTACGTTGAGTCGCATGGTTGTATTTGCTTTATGTAGGCCGCATATATGTTGTATAGTGTTTTGTTGTTAAGTCGCGTGCTTCTGTATTAAGTCGTAGGTCGCGTGAGACTTATGAAGTCATGTACTTGTGTTGTAAATGTTGAGCCGTATGAGTTGTAGCCTATAAATAGGCATGTGAAGTCATTTATAATGGTTGTTGAATTTTGAATAAAATTCCTTTTGATTGCTTTGTGCTTTCTTCTAATTGATAGTCGAGTGTGATCTTCTATCTCCACCTACGTCATTCGAGTGCGCTCGAATTTTCGTTTGTGAAGCCGATTCACGGAATCTTGTGCGCAAGATCAACGTCGAAGAATCGTAGATCTCTTTCCCGGTATCTTCGGATCAACGAGTCAGAGATAGCTAGAATTCGGTATCTTCGGATCAACGAATTTGAGCATTGCAGTATACTCAATACACCGATTGCTACATTTTCATCGTTATATCGATTTTCTGTTAATCCGCTGCGTCAATCATGCTACTAGCCATGCGCGCTCGAGCAGCGATCATCAATGTCGCTTATAGAACTTGGCACATGGCGATGTAACCGTTGATTGTCGTTGAAGGTGGCAGAAGGAAGTAATAATACAATCAATGATGTGATAAAATGATTGCTTCAAAGAGATAATCATAAAGACGAATGAGTGACTGCGATTAGTTTGAGTCCCATTACCACGGAGATAGAATGCACAAAATCCCAAGAGGTTCACATGCTGATGATGCCAATGTACAACCAGGTGATGGATTCTATGTAATACTTAGTTATGATTGGCATATGAATGGTTCTAGAGTGAATGAATTTGTGAAGTGTGGGTGATTCCTTCTATTCCTGATGGGGTTGAAAACTATGTATTTCTGCAGGCTTGAGTTGAGATTTATCAGGTAATACAATCAATTAGAAAATAAGTTTTAACTTAGTTCAATGTACATACGTTACAACCAAAGGATGCTATTTCGCTATCGAATGTGAAGCAAAAAAAAAAAAACAAGAATCATTGAAGAATTTTTGAAGAGGTTTATTGCTATTTGTCAAGGAAGTAAAATATCTGGAGGATGGTCTTGTTTTGATGGCTGTAGTAGGAGGCTTCAGCAAATATAAAGAGTTTATAAGGAATAAACTTTCAATGAAAAAGCCAACTACGTTAAGGACTTTTACAAGAAGGAAATTCAGTTCCTACGGTCAAAAGAGGGAGAGAATGAATATTGATCAAACGCAATTTAATTGGGAGAGACGTTTAGTTCAGTATGAAAAGCAATGAAGGAGTAAGTAACCATGGCGGTAAAGGAAATAATATTAACAACAATAATAAGATGAAGAATAATAATCTTTGGGGAAGGAGAGAGGACCTTAGGAAGCGGTTCAGAATCTTTAGATTAGCATGGAATGAGAATTATACGAAGTTGACAAAGTCCATTAAAGTATTTACAAAGCAACCCAAAACGAGGTTTATTGTCGAAAGGCACAGTTCCAAAGCAGGCGACTAAGGAAGAAAGAAGATCGAGAAAAGTATCGTCTCTTCCAGAGACACATACGCAATGTACAAATGGATGTTGACATTGTATAATCAAGAAATTAATTAGGAAGAAACTATTATTGCAGCGTCTGATGAATCTGGAGGAGGGCAGATAAAAGAAACAATTAACCTTTGGGGCAACGACCTCAAGGTAATGGAGAAAGGCACGAGTAGAGCCGGACCCCATGCACCTAGAGATGATTAAACTACTGATGAATTTGAGCATCATATAGTTACACGCATCCCTAGAGAGGAAAATTCAAATATAGACTCATTGACTAAACTAGTTAGCTCCAGAGATGCATAGTTATTTGGGATTTCTTATAACAACTTGCACCTTCAGGCATACCAATTCAAAGCCCAAAATTGGCTTTTGAACTCGCATTATGCCAAGAAATACAGATCGTTACGTTTTTGATGATTTATGTGGTATAGAGATAGCTATACATTTAAACATATCAACACCTTCAGACCTTCAAGAAGGAATAAAATATAAATATTGAAATAACAAAATCATTACTTTCTCAAGACAATAGTGGTCTATACAAGAAATGACTAAAGTCTCCAAATAGAAATGTATATCTAATTGATAATTACAATAAGATACATAAGGAATGAAAATACATGAATGTGTCTCCAAGGAAACCTATCACCTCCTGCATGCATTTTATACTCGTCATAACACTTACCCTGTCATCCTGTAATAGGTATGTAGCGATCCACCTTTCTATCACCAGAAAGACGCATCCACGTAAGAAAGAAAGGGATAGAAGAAGAAAAGAAAAAGAAGAAAGAACAACAACACATCAGAATCTCACAGTTGAACGAATGAAATATAATATATTACATATATATATAGTATCATATACATCAGAGTACACAACTATACATCTCAATTTAGACAGTTATAACATTTCTGTCTAATGTACAATACAAGAACATCCATGCAGAATAACATCACAGCAGAAACTCAATCTACATATCTACATGCTGAAGCCTCCTGCTCCAAAGCTACTCCAGAATTCGTCAAAGATAACCTGAATCTCTCGACTACTCATACATAATACGAGTACCCAAGAGTTTTATTACTGAAAATAAACACTTGGGTCAAACAGGGGTCTGGTGTGAGTAAATGGTTTAAAATTGCTTAACTTTAGAAAATCCTTTGGAAAGAAAGGTATCACGTAAGACTTCCCACACATAAACATGGAAAAGTTTTTACCTTACTCTAACCAAAACATTTGATAGGAAATCTAGTGATATTATAATAGTGTCTAGGGTTTTCAAGTAAATAAGAAATAGCCGAAATTGTTACATGATTAAATTCCAGCTACTAGCCATAAAAGTGGGTAATACAATCAAAATCGTAGGGTCTCGTAGGAAGAATGGGTTTCCATCAATGGCAGGGCTACTAGGGTAGCGCCCGTCATAGTACGTGGCCTAGATCACCATACCGAGGAGCTACCCTAACTCCCCTGCAACACAAGGCCGGAATCGTTCCTTACTAAACAGTCTCGAACAAGACAACCCCGCAGTTGGGTGCAGATCCAACTGCCCACACATCCGAAATAAAAAGGAACATCTAGAAAGGGGTAAATCTCGTCCAACTTGGGCATGACCCACTTAACCTTTCTGCACCTCTCCTGTTTTAGCCATTCCCGGTTGACGAGGCTTGAGGCTGCGATTACCTTTATAGGACACATCTATCTTAGAATGCTCATCGTCCACTTGACGATGTTCTGAAAGCATTCAATCCATACAAGTCCGTTCTGGGTTCGAACGGAACCGAAGGAACCATCTCGTTACACTCATTTTGGAATCATCCTCAGAGTTAACGACAATAGCCCTTGCACACTGAATCTTCATCTCGAAACTGAAAGTACTACCTTCATTATACTCATTCTGGAATCACCCTCGGAGTTATAACGATACATAGTTCTTCCACTTCGATTCTTCACTTCACTTTACTTGGATTTACGACCTAACGTTAATTTGTATCGATGTGGTTTTCAGATATAAAACCCGATCCTCGTCTCACCGAATTCAAAATGCCATTTTAATGTCCAAGTTGTACTTAAGGGTTTTTAAACAATAGATATTCAGAATATCACTTACATAAATGGATCATTCATAACACACAGATAGATAATTCACCATTATCAAATTCATCCACATATATCACAAAGCAGCATATATATCACATCTCAGATATATCACATTCGAATCACTACATATCAACTAATGACATACAATATCATCCAATATCATTAACTCATCCAGTGATATTTATCATCCAATCATTAATCATCCATAAACAAGTTTGGACCACTCTTAATAATTTAATTAATTCTTAATTAAATTAATTTCTTACTTAATCACTTGGATTATCATCAATCCAACTTACTTATTCAGTAATTAATTACAAATTAATTAACTAAACATTGCTTAATTATCCACTTTAATTAATCCCCCTTGATTTATTATTTCTTAATTACTTTAAATAATTGTTCCTTAATTACAATTTTAATTAATCATCTTGATTAATTGCTTCTTAATTATACCAAGTAATTAACTCTTAATTACCCTTTTTAAAATTAATCATCCTTGATTAATTATTATTCTTTAATTACCCTTATAATTATTTCTTAATTATCCTTTTAATTAATCACACCTAATTAATCACCTTTTTAATTAATCACACTTGATTGATTACTTTTAATTAATAACATTTGATTAATTACTTTTAATTAATCGCACTTGATTAATTACTTTTAATTAATCACGTTTGATTAATTACTTTTTAATTACATTTGGTAATCAAAACTTAATTATAGATTAATTATCCTTTAATTATTAATTACTAATTAATTATTTAATTAATAATCACTTCTATTAATCAAATCCTTCCTAATTAATTATCTAACAATCACTTATTTAATTACCCTAAATTATTAATTAATTATTCTTTAGTTAATTAGTTTAAACCTTTAATTAACTATACTAATTAATACTTTTAATCTATTACTATGTGATTAACCCTTAATCACTTCTACCCAATTACTCTCATAAAGTAATTAACCTCTAATTACTTTATTAAATAATTTCTCTTTACTTAATTACCTCCAGTAATTAATTACTTAATTACTTCACTAAGTAATTACACTTAATCAATTTAAATCATAAGTGATTTTCTTTAGTTAATCACTAATTAATTATTTAACTAATCATTTCAGTTTAATTAAATAATTCCTTAACTTCTTATATTAAAAAGATTCTTAATTAAGAATTCATTTATCTTAATTGATTATTAATCACTTTTAAATCATTTACAATAGTTAAATTACCCTTGTTAATTTCACATGTTAAAATCTTTGATAAATCAAAATCTCTTAATTACTTAAAGATAACTCCTTATTATAATTGGTTTTACTAAATTCTTATAATTAAACTTTATTTAAAATAAAATACTTTAGAAATCAATTATAATTAAAGCCATATAAACATCTACTTTAACTTTTATATCTTTAAAAGTTTTCCAAAGTTATTAAATAAATTTTAATACAAACATCATTTCGAAAATCTACTTATTTACCCTTTAAAAACTTATCTATTTAAATAATTAAAACTTGTGTAAAATAATTATTCTTGAAAACAATTTAGTTTAATAAGTAAAAACTTGTTTTACCTTTGTTTTTAAAACTAGAATTATTTACAAAATCAATTTTTCTTTGTTTCAAAACTTTTAAAACTTCCTATACAATTCTAAAACCCGCTCAATATTAAAACCCGAGCAAACTCCTACATATACCCGAGTCAGCCCCGAGTTCCCTACCCCTTCTCCTACTTCGAGTAAAACTCGAATTTCCCTAAACGTAAACCCAAGCAAACTCGATCCTTCTTCTAAACCCAACTTCTCATGATACACTTTTGCACGCGTGCATCATGCACCATCACTCCGTCCACCATCGATCATCGACGTGGCTTCCACAA
The DNA here is from genome assembly GCA_030765085.1 of Allium cepa. Lineage (NCBI taxonomy): Eukaryota > Viridiplantae > Streptophyta > Magnoliopsida > Asparagales > Amaryllidaceae > Allium > Allium cepa. Next base: position 417,884,817 of record CM060937.1, on the reverse strand, counting down.
GTCACTCTCGACCACGACAACCATACGCGAAACCCAGAAATCAAGTTTCGGTCGAGAATCAAAATTTGACTCTCTAAACCCATCAGCTCGAACCAAACTTCACTAGAAATTCGACCACCACGGCAACCCCAGCCTCGAGAAACCCCGCCATCATAACTGTAGCTCCCTCACGTCTTCCTGAACCTATCGTAAACCTCGTGATCGCCACCGAGTCGCTCTCGATGCCGAAAAAAAACACAGCAAAAGCGTCACCAAAACCGGGTAATAAAACCCTACAATGCCATCGCAAGACCACATCGGCCATCTAAAAATCCCGATACTAATTTTCTGATGAACTCCTACTACCCCTCAACCTTCATGCTCAACCACGTCCTCAAGTTCGCCATCATTAGCCGTAATTTGGCCAATTTTTTCCAAAATAGACAACCCGAGAATTCACACCAATTACCAAACTAAAATTCATGTTACATACCTCAAAAATCATGATTTCCTATTTGTAATTCAATTATGAAATCAAAACTTAAAATTGAAATAATAAGTATTTGACCCAATTTTAATTTTTTACCGTAAATTCAAAAATTATCCATTTTAAAAACCTATAATTATTTTTAGATGAAATGTTACATGATTTCAAACAACTTTTGTTTACAAATTATAAGCCAATTCAAATTCAACATTGAATTATTGATTTTATTATGAAAATTAAACCGGTTATAAGCGCACATAGCATATATTTTATGTTTACAGGCATCTCACAATCATCAATCACTCATACACCTACATGCATCAGTTTATATCCAAGAATCCAGGAAAATCATCATGATTTCGTACACATAACAAAATGAAATCCAACAATTAACTATTTTTAAAATATGTTTACTCACTGATATGTAGAGGACAGAGAATTATTTTGTTTTCCAGGCTCTTGAATTCCTTTTACATGTTAAATTTAAATCTTGCTGCTGAATTTTCCAGTTTTGCTTGTTGAAGTTTTACATCTTGTTGCTTGATTGCATTTGAAAATCTTGCCTTGATGTTGAATTTTCCTGCTTATCTTCTTTGATTCTTTGATTCCTGATTTTATTTCTTGTTTCAGATTGAATTCCAGATTTATTTATTTCTTCTTATTTTCAGATTTTTTTTCTAGGTTTTATGTCTTTGTATTCATTTTGGTTGAAAATGAAGAAAGAATTCAGCTTAAAGTAAATCTCTTCTCCTTATATCTTTACAATTTTAAATTTTAAATTAAATTATCAAGAGAAATGCCATTTGTCCCCTTTATGTTTTAATTTTCTTACACATATGCACATTGATTTACAATTGTCTTTAACATATATTAAAATGTTTACAAGTGTTTTAATGCTTAATTAATGTTTTACAAGTGTTACTTTCCTTTTTATAATTTAATTAAGTTATGTATGTAATTGTGTAATATTTACATGATTATAATGCGTATTTATTTTATATAAATAAGCTTTAGATTTTTGTAAATATAAAAGTGACTTCATGTTAACAATTATAAATTACGTTTTGATTCAATTTTAATGTATCATATGTTTATAAGCTTGAGAAATTTATTTTAACTCTTTATATAAAATTTTTAAAACAAATTTATCTTATGTTAAAATTTTAAAATGAAAGAATATTAAAAACAATTGAACTTTTTAAATTTAAATCTTATTTAAAACTCAAGTTTAAAATATATATATATATATATATTAAATAAGAAATTATCTTTGTTATTAAAATTTAAATCTTCAAATATCACTTTTAAAAGTATTAAGTCAAATTAAAATTTCCAAATTAAAAATTATATATATTAAAGTTTGAAAATGTAGGATCGATTTCACCCTAGAGGGGGGGGGGGGGTTGAATAGGGTGATGGTATAAATTATAAAAATTAATCGCGGAAGCTTATAAATTAATTTCAACACAGATCACAGAACAATAGCAGCACAGATAATAGCAGAATAATAAATGCAGAAATAGAACGACACAGAATTTATCCAGCTTCGACAAAACCCTGCCTACGTGCTGCCCCCAAGGTTTCTACTAGAAATTAGATAGTCCCTCGCTTACACACGTAAACTCACGACACCCGCTATCGACTAAATCTAACTCTACGCTCAAAACCCTGCCACAACTCAGCCATTGAGTTGCGAATTCTCAAGCTACGCCACATAGCTTGTCCCCTAGTCACACGATAAGAAATAACAACGGTTTAAAGTTTAAAAACAAATTTAAACAGAAATTTAAAAATAAAAACCCTAATTAAAAAACTAAAATAAGCTATAGCCTCTTTTAACAAATAAGGCCCCTTTTATAAAACACGCCGGCCCAATTGTTTTCTTTAACCCGAATCTCTTTTATTTTCTTTGTGATAATGTAGGCTTGTTCTTCCTTCTGAAATTAGGGCTTCGGCTCTTGTTCGTTCCTCTTCCTTCAATAAATTAGGGCTTTTAAAGAATCGAAGATGCCGACATTATATTAATCGATCGAATTTGTGATTTTCGTCCTTTGGCCTATCGATCGACTTCCTCCTTGTACCTTGCTTCGGCTACTTCGATTGATCGAGTTCGATTACAATTTTGGTAAGTACTTTATTCCTTTTGCTTTCTGATTGAATGCTTGAACTCGATGATTATATGCCGATGATGATTATGGCAATTTATAGGAGTCGTACTCCTGAATTTTCGTTCGTCTAAATATATTTGAATTTGTCAAATTATTTGCTCTAGCCATTCGATTATACTTGGATGCTCGTGATTGTTCCTTGACTAATTCATTTGTGTAAATACTCGATTGCTTGATTGACACGACTTTAAAAATTCACGGCTAGAATTCCGATAATACTGCTGCTGTTGAAATTTTATTTCATGATTTTCTCTGGTTGACTTCGGCTTGGATTTTGTGATCCATTGTTTTCTCGGTGGAGAGTCTGATACATACCTTTTATATTTTCATTGCTTGTCTGATTCATCATGCATCAGTTTGTACTTCCTCGCTTGAGTTTCACTGCCATACTTGGTTCGAATTTATTTGCATTATGCAGTTGGTCTTCATTTGGGTTAGTTTCATGTAGCTGTTGCTCTGTGCACATTCCTATAGCTCCATCTTGACTTGGGCTGTTGATTCATCTCTTTGCATTTAGTCTAAATGCTTTTGGTCTTTGACATGTTATCTGAATTGTGCTGCATTGTTGTGTTGAATAACAGCTCGACCATATGCATATTACAACTTGTACATGCTTTGATTTTCATTTTACATCACTTGAACTTGCTTTTGTCTCGGCCTGAACCTTTGCATTACATATATATGTATATGCTCACTGTCTTTGTACCTATGCATATATATTTACTCTGTCTTGTGTTGATCTTGAGCATTGCTGAGTCTTTTCATTGCCTTGTATTGTCCAGTAGAGTTGATTTGGGTTCATATCCATGATGTTGAGCATTGGATTTTTGAAACTCTGTTGATCTTGCTTGCATTGTCACTTGTACTTGCACACTGCTGCTTGTTGCAATTTTGGTTTGGATTGAAGTTGTAGTCCAGTGCCCCCATGCCTTGTGTCTGGCCATTCTTTGTTGCCTTGAGTCTGTTGTATTGTGTTAGCTTGTAGTCATTTGTGCATTGTTGCTCGATTCTGTTTTTGCTGTAGTCTTTGTTTGTTTCAGTCCAAGTTGCATTTGTTCCATACTTTAGTTCGAGCCTTGTGTTCTTCATACCATGTGTACAGACTTCATTTATGTGCTTGTTGATCTCTCTTGTGGTTCATGTGTTCACATTGATTATGCTTTGTCTTCGGTCGCTGCTTGCTTCATGTTTGCATTTGATCTCTTTGAGTTGCAGTGCTTCATCACTTGAACTTGCTTGCAAACTGTCTTGTAATCTGCATCCATGTATACTTGGTGTTGTAGCCTTGAGACTGTTGAAGTTGTGCACTTGCCTGCTGCCATACTTGTTCACTGGTGTACATTATTTGCTGTGCATACTTCATGCTTGCACTGTTCATTTATGTTGTCCAGACATTGTTGAGTTCTTGGCCACTTCTTGTTGATTTTGGAAATTTTACTTGAGTTGAATCCAGTTTCAAAAAAACTCGGGTTTGACCTTGTGCTTGAGTCGTGATTTTGAATATACTACACGTGAGTTGAACCCGGCTTTTCATTTGGATTTGACCTGTGCTCACCTGTCCCTATAGCATTATCAAGTGTATATATCGGTGTGCACGGCCTTGTGGCATATACAGTGATACACTGTGTATGTCACAAGTTGTTCGTGTATGATGAATTCAAATTTAAATGATGACGAACAACCCAAATAACTGAGGCAAATATCATTTTCAAAATTCATGTTTTATTTTATATTGCAAAAATATTTCTTTTTCAATTTTACTGCGTTAGTGTATATTTTTGCAGATTGCTCAGATGCTGGATTCTAACTGGAAAGAAGCTGAAGATAAAAATACGAGTGTGAGTGATATGTAGTGAGGTGAATGTGTAAAATAGTGATGTAATTGAATTTGTATCAAAGTTGTATAGTGAATAGTGAGAGCTTGAATTTGTACTATTCAAAATTGTAATAAATATTTGTTTGAATAAAATATTCGTTTGAATTCAAATTCCGTGTTATTTATTTTATTCAGCAAATATTTATTTAATCTGTGAAAATAAATAGTATATTATCAAATACATTTAAACGAATGTATATATGTTTATTATCATCAAACAAAAATCATATAAGCGCATATTCAACAGAAAATACTTAATTAAGTTCAAAACAATAATTTTTCCCATTTCTAATATATATACATTTCAAATGGAAAACAATTTTAATCATTAGTTTTGATAATTACGATATTAATTTTGAAACACAAATCCAAACCACAATATATATTCATATATATTACAATTTGAATATATAGCTTTTATTGCATTAAAGACTTCCTATATATAATATAAACCTATATATATATATGCACATTATAAATAGAAAACATTTTGATTAGCTTTTGAAAAATAAATCTTCCAATTTTAAATTGCTAGAATAAATATTTCCAAATTAAAATATTATTAGTTTTCAAAAGAATTAAACTTGCCAATTTTATGTTGTTAGGAAAAATGTTAATAGATATTATCAAATTATTATTATTAGCCTTTAAAAGAATTTTAACTTGTCAATTTATGATATAAAATTATGAAATCAATTTAATTATTTAACAAAGATTATTAAATTGATGTTGCTCAAAATTCCGGGTCGTCACAAGGTATAAAAGGAAAAAATTGAAGGGCTTAGAAATGATCCAGTGATAATATTACCATAACAACCCTTTTAGGAATGGGCCTAATTTTTGACCCAATAAAAGCTCATCGAATCTTAAGTCCATTCTGGAGCTTGATGTTGATTGGTAAAACTATTGAATCAATATACAAATCTATCTATGCATTTAAAATCTTATACTGGAAGGGATAAAATGTTACAATAAATTAAGTACCTATTTCAAAATTTCAAAATTATAGAAATACTATTCCAAATATCGGTAATGTCTCAAAATAGAGTATCAACAAGTCCAAAATCTGGATACATCAAATAAACCATAAACATAAATAATAGCTATACTATTACCAATCTTCACTACCTCCTTCAAGCTTCATCATCAACACCGTTCCTCCTACATGTGGGTTGCAATAAGGAGGAGTCAGAACAATACTGTTCAATCAATGAAACTCTCAAGTCTTACAATAACAATATTTGGGTAGTATCATCTAGATGGGTATTATGTCATGCATCTTTCTAATTACATCTTTCTGAGTATATCTCTAACTATAAGCCAACGGTTCTTCTAGTCTAGCTCTATAGCGTATATACAACTGTAGGCTAATGGACCTTTCTAGTCCAACTTCATAACTATAACATAGGTGTTGTCCCATCTTTTGGTCAAGGCTGGAATATTAACAAATTGGCAAGGAAGGATGGGTATCAGGACTGAAGATCGATTGGAAATAAGGCTGTGTTCGATATCATTAAAATTTGGCCGAGCTTCGATCAGGACGGAATCGCTTGGAGGTGATGATCAAGGCTAGGAAAGGCTGCATTTCAAATTTCAGGTTAATCGGAGTTCGTATGATAAATATATGATCGATACAAGACAAAAAGGACACATTGTTTGCATCCATCGAGGGAAGTCAAATTTCGTATCCATCATATTCGACTCGATCAACATCTGTTCGAATTGATCGGGTTCGATTCGATCCTTGGCCGTACTATTCGAGTCCATCGGGTTCGTATCGATCAATGTGGAACTATTCGTATCCATCGTGCTTCAAATCGATCGTGTTCGATGAACAGTTCGAACCCATCTGGAGCCATGCTATTCGTATCGATCTCGAGGGGCCTCATTCGTACCAACTAAAGTTCATATCGATCCATCGGTGCACCTCAGTACACTATTCTTATCGATGGTGAAGGCATTGTTCGTATCCATCGAACATTCATAAAAGATGGATACGAATAGCTCCGTGACTATCAACGCAAACGGCATGAAGTGGTCGACAGGAACTCAGCTCTGATGTTGGTGGCGTATAAGACTCCTTCAATTCGGCACAAAAGGTGGAGCGATCCAAAAATCTCACGCCACGTCACCACGCACTCACATGTCCAGATCGATTCGAAGGGATGGATACTAAATCATGGATTCGAACTCAGCAGCATACGAAAATCACAATTTTGGATCGATCATATCTCACAAACCATAGGTCCAAATGCTACGAAATTTTCACAGCAGCTTACGTACAAGATAAAGAACATTTCTACCAAGTTCTAGCTCGATTGGATCATTTTTTGATCGATACGAAATCGATTCGTATTGATCACGGATCGAGTCGAAACTTGGTAGAATCGGTCATGTGGGCCCACTCACGTGCCATAAGAAGTCTCCCGAAGTTTGAGCGCAATATCAGCCTCCTACACCTATAAATATCCCATTAAATCCTATAGAAAACTGGATCTTTTTGGCTATTCGACGTCCATACTCTACCGGATTCAATTCTACACTTCATCACAGCTGTTTTACTCGAATTTCTCCATTATAATTGCTGTAATCATCTGTAACCAGCAAGGAAAATCAATAAAAGACAAACCTTTGAAGTGGACGTAGGCCGGAGATAGCCGAACCACTATAAATCCTTCATTTCTGTTCATTATTTCTGGATTATTGTTTGATATTTGCTTAGATCTGTGACTTGTGCTTGAAAATTGTTAGCTTATATTCATATATTAGTGCTTTCATGACATTTTGGGTTTGTGACCAATTTTGCGCAAACACTTTGGTGCTTTCACTGAGAAGAATTAGCACCCGCTATACCAGATCTGAAGTTCAGATTTAAAAGCTTGAAGAGTTTAGATTTAGAGACAATGACTAGACAAACAAGCAGAAGACAAAGAGTTGAGAGAAGCCAACAAGGAGGAAGTCAGAGGCATCCTCCGGAGTTGGAGAAGGGCAGGCTTCTGTCTACATCACCAGGGATGAAATGGAAGCTATGGCTAATTCACTACATGAGAGATTGTTGAAGACTCAACAGGACATGATGCAGACTTTCTTTGAATATATGAGAGCTGTAGGAACACGAAACCTTAGACCGACTATAGTGACTGCGAATGTGGAACAAGGAACTACGGTCGCGGAACCCAATGGAGGACAGAATACAGAGCCAGAAGGCAGTCAACGAGGGCTTGGGGGCATGCCCGTAGGATATGACACTTGAAGATCTTTGGATGGAGCCCAACAAGTTAGAGCGAGTGCTGACGTTAATGAGCCGCACAAAGAATATGTTCCAGAGTTCCCTCGGGGGCATGGGGCAACCTTTCGCAGACAATGCTGGATTAGCATAGATTATTAGGAGAACTATGTGTGGAGGTTTGACCAATAGAGATTTGGAAGGAGTGAACAAGAGTCTGTTTACTTAGGAAATCAGGATGGCTCGGAATCCACCCAAGTTCAAGCTACCTAGCGTGGAAGTATACAATGGCAAGGCCGACCCAACCGATCACTTGATGAGATACACAAGACACATGGAAGTTCTGGGGGCATCGGAGGAAGTTGTGGCCCTATGTTTCCCCTATACCTGACGGATATAGCGGCGATGTGGTTTAGGCAAGTGGAGGAAGGATCTATCAGAACATGGACGGAGTTGGTGGATAGGTTTCTGAGGCAATTTCGGGTTCATATTAAGAGGCCTAAGAATGTGATGACATTGACGTCAATCAAGCAAAGGACGGATGAGTCACTTAGAGCTTTCCTGACTCGGTTCAATGCAGCGGTTGCTTCTGTGGATCGGCCAAATCCGTCGATGGTTTTGATGGCAGCTGTATCGGGAGTCGAAGAGGATTCGAATTTCATGGTATCTCTAATACGAGACCCATCACTGGATTTCGAGGAATTCTTTCACGAAGCTGAAAGATTCCTTCGGCAAGAAAACGCATGTATGGACTTAAAGTAAAGGAGGTGAATGAGACCGAGGGTGGAGGACCATCCAACGGAGGATTAGACAGAGATAAAGAAAAAAGGAAGCTGGATGACGATTCAGGAAAAGCTAGGAAGCGATGGAAGGATTCAAAGTTTTATACATACATAGGGCTAAACGGGACGCTGGAGTAGATACACATGGAAACCCGGAATCGTCTTCCCTACCGAAGGCCAGCTAGGAGAGAACCTTCTGAACGTGAAAGGGCATCAGGAAGACACTGTCTCTTCCATGATTTGGATGGACATAATACCAACAGCTTTAGGCACTTAAAGGACATAATTGAGGAGCATGTGAGGAATGGGAAATTGAGGTAGTATGTTGGGGCTCGGAATGCAGGGAGCAGGAGCAACCACCGTCTGCCTCAAACCACGATGGTGCGAGGCCCAGGGATGATAGTCGATTGGTTATCAATTGACCGAGATGTTATGAAATAAGTAGCAAGCCACTGGCAAACGACAATATCGTTTACACATGTACGGGGATGGAGATAGCCCATAGGCATGCTTTGGTTACTGGATATCGGATTAGGCATCGATGTGGAGCAGTCGAGAACGATTTGCTCTAGTGATATGGCTGTGGAATTTGGATATCATATTCGAAACTATTTAAAACACGCCTTCTTATCACAAGGCATGTTTTGGGGGGTAGATGTTATCCTAACTTTTGGTCAAGGCTGGAATATTAACAAATTGGCAAGGAAGGATGGATATTAGGATTGAATATTGATTGGAAATAAGGCTGTGATCGATATCATTAAAATTTGGCCGAGCTTCGATCAGGACGGAATCGCTTGGATTGATGATCAAGGCTAGGAAAGGCTGCATTTCAAATTTCAGGTTAATCGGAGTTCGTATGATAGAGATATGATCAATACAAGACAAAAAGGACACACTATTCGCATCCATCGAGGGAAGTCAAATTTCATATCCATCATAATCGACTCGATCAACATCTCTTCGAATCGATCGGGCTCGAATCGATCCTTGGCCGTACTATTTGAGTCCATCGGGTTCGTATCGATCAGTGTGGAACTATTCGTATCCATCGTGCTTCAAATCGATCATGTTCGACGAACAGTTCGAACCCATCTGGAGCCTTGCTATTCGTAGCGATCTCGAGGGGCCTCATTCATACCGACTAAAGTTCATATCGGTCCATCAGTGCACCTCAGTACACTAATCGTATCGATGATGAAGGCTTTGTTCGCATCCATAGAACATTCATAAGCGATGGATACAAATAGCGTCGTGGCTATCAACACAAACGGCATGAAGTGGTCGACACGAACTCTGCTCCGATGCCGGTTGCGAATAAGACTCCTTCAATTCGGCACAAAGGGTAGAGCGATCCAAAAATCTCGTGCCACATCACCACGCACTCACGTGTCCAGTTCGATTCGAAGGGATGGATAAGAAATCATGTATTAGAACTTAGCAGCATACGAAAATCACAATCTTGCATTGATCATATCTCACAAACCATAGGTCCAAATGCTACAAAATTTTCATAGGAGCTTACGTACAAGATAAAGAACATTTCTGCCAAGTTTCAGCTCAATTGGATCATTTTTTGATTGATATGAAATCGATTCGTATCGATCACGGATCGAGTCGAAACTTGGTGGGATCGGTTGCTTGGGCCCACTCACATGCCAGAAGAAGTCTCCAGAAGTTCGAGCGCAATATCAGCCTCCTACACCTATAAATAGCCTCTTGAAGCCTACAGAAAATGGGATCTTTTTGGCTATTCGACGTCCAGACTCTCCCGGATTTAATTCTACACTTCATCACAACTGTTTTACTCGAATTTCTCCATTATAATTGCTGTAATCATTTGTAACCAGCAAGGAAAATCAATAAAAGAGAAACCTTTGAATTGGACGTAGGTCAGAGAAAGCCGATCCACTATAAATCTTGCATTTCTGTTCGTTATTTCTGGATTATTGTTTGATATTTGCTTAGATCTGTGACTTGTGCTTGAAAATAGTTAGCTTATATTTATATATTGGTGCTTTCATGACATTTTCGGTTTGTGACCAATTTTGGCGCAAACACTTTGGTGCTTTCACTAAGAAGAATTAGCACCCGCTACACCGGATCTGAAGTTCAAATTTAAAATCTTGAAGAGTTCATATTTAGAGACAATGACTAGACAAACAAGCAGAAGATAAAGAGCTAAGAGAAGCCAACAAGTAGGAAGTCAAGAGGCATCCTTCGGAGCTGGAGAAGGGCAGGCTTCTGTCTACATCACCAGGGATGAAATGGAAGCTATGGCCAATTCACTACATGAGAGATTATTGAAGAGTCAACAGGACATGACACAGACTTTCTTTGAATAGATGAGAGCTGCAGGAACACGGAACGTTAGACTGACTACAGTGACTGCGAATGTGGAACAAGGAACTAGGGTCGCGGAACCCAATGGAGGACAGAATACAGAGCCAGAAGGCAGTCGACGAGGGCTTGGGGGCGGGCCCGTAGGATATGACACTGGAAGACCTTTGGATGGAGCCCAACAAGTTAGAGCGAGCACTGACGTTAATGAGCCGCACAAAGAATATGTACCAGAGTTCCCTCAGGGGCATGGGGGTAACCTTTGGCAGACAATGCTGGATTCGCTGAGATTATTAGGAGAACTATGTGTGGAGGTTTGACCATTAAAGATTTGGAAGGAGTGAACAAGAGTCCGTTTACTTGGGAAATCAGGACGGCTCGTAATCCACCCGAGTTCAAGCTACCTAGCGTGGAAGTATACAATGGCAAGGCCGACCCAACCGATCACTTGATGAGATACACCAGACACATGGAAGTGCTAGGGGCATCGGAGGAAGTTATGGCCCGATGTTTCCCCTATACCTAACGGATGTAGGGGCGATGTGGTTTAGGCAAGTGAAGGAAGGATCTATTAGAACATGGACGAAGTTGGTGGATAGGTTTCTGAGGCAATTTCGGGTTCATATTAAGAGGCCTAAGAACGTGATGACATTGACATTAATCAAGCAAAGGACAGTTGAGTCACTCAGAGCTTTCCTGACTCGGTTCAATGCAGCGGTTGCTTCTATGGATCGGCCAGATCCGTCGATGGTTTTGATGGCAGCCGTATCGGGAGTCGAAGGGGATTCGAATTTCAAGGTATCTCTAATACGAGACCCACCACTAGATTTCGGAGAATTCTTTCACGAAGCAGAAAGATTCCTTTGGCAAGAAGACACATATATGGACTTAAAGTTAAAGGAGGTGAATGCGACCGAGGGTGAAGGACCATCCATTGAAGGCTTAGACAGAGATATAGGAAAAAGGAAGCTGGATGACGATTCAAGAAAAGCTAGGAAGCGATGGAAGGATTCAAAGTTTTCCACATACATAGGGTTAAACGAGACGCTAGAGTAGATACACATGGAAACCCGGTGTTAACGCTAAAATTTGAACGCTAACACCCCGGTGTATGAGTTATAGTTGTGAAAGCACCACCCGATAACTCGGGAACAGATTACAAGCAGATAATAGCAGAAAAGCAGTAAACAACAACAATTTTATAGTGGTTCGGCTTAAGGGTATAGCCTACGTCCACTTTAAGTACTTTTATTGATGATCTCATTACAAGCTGATATAATTCTTTCCAAGTACAATACACTTTGAATTACAAGTCACTTTGAACAAGTAGCCTAAACTTCAATGGAGATTAGAGTCTTCAAATCCACGTTGGATGTGTGTGATCTTTTCTCGAAGTTGTTTGTAGCGTTCTTCGTGTCTTGAGAGCTTTAAGTGTTGGATTGGTTTGGGATGCAGCAGAGTAACGGCGCTTGAAGAGAATCAGCCAAAAGTCCCTTGAATGTTGGAGGTGGCCATGTATTTATAGGCAAATTTCTGGGCTGGAATTGTTAAGTCATGAGTCGTGACCGACTCAGGATGAGTCGTAAGTCGCGACCGACTTAAGTATCACGAGTCAGCAAGCAGTCGTGGGCGACTCAACTGGTTGAGCCTCGGCTTCGTATCAGAGCGTCTTCGGTCCTCTGTATATAGCACAAGTCCTAACTCGTCTGCGAGTTAAAAGGTCATGGTCTAAAATGAGGCGGCATTGGATTTCTACTTAGTAGCGTTAAGTCGTGGACGACTCAAGCTAGGTCGTGAGTCGTGGCCTAACCGGTTAGCTTGCTTATTGAGTCGTGTACGAGTCAATGGGCCACGATGTAAAATGAAGTGGTATCGAATTCTTTTGCTTAGGTCGTGAACGACCTACCATAGGTCGTAGGTCGGTCCTTTGTTGTTTTGGGATTTTAGCCAGTTAGGTCATTTGACACCTTAGGTCGTTGAGTCGGTCTATCCCATACACCGTTAATCCCTTGAGTCGCTCCACTCCTCTAAGTCGCCTTAAGCTTTAACTCGTTAGCTTGTTGAGTCGGTTTCTTGTTGAGTCGGTTGCTTGTTGAGTCGGTTCACCCTTTAAGTCGTGAGGCTTCTTGAGTAGTGGGTCCCTTCTGAACCGTTAAGAACCTTAAGTCGTGAATCGGCCCAGACCTTGGCTCGTTGCCTAAACGGAGTTAACATTTTCCCCTCGAAGTTCACGCCTAAGTCGTAGGTCGTGTGCTTCGACTCATCTTAACTCGTGTGCCGATTCAACTGCCACTGCTCAAAGCTATAAAAGACTTGAGTCGTTCCCCTTACTTCCTTCTTCTCATTTCTTATCCTTTGAACCGTGTCTGCCATTAACGCATCTTCGAGCTCTCAAAGGCGATTCCAACCTGATTTATTTTCGATCATCTTTAGCATCACATCGTGTAAGAGATTTTGCATCTTTTTTCAATTGCTGATGATTGCCGATCTCCGCCTCTGTTTTTCCCCCTTGATCCTTGCGAATATTATTACATCGGACATTGATGGATTAAAGGCAGGCGGTTTGATCTTACTTGTAACGATTCGAGATTTGAGGCCACCTAGTGGTGTGATGGAACTGGGGTTAACCATTGCGAGGCTATTGGGTTATCGGGTTATGGATTAGATGGTTAATGGGTTAGGAGTTAGATGGTTAATGGGTCAGATTGATTCGAACATTGCCGTAGGCATGACTCGGCTATTTTTGTATGATCCAGCGACCTTTGCGATTTAACCATGATACGACTCAACATGCTCCACGACCTAAGCCTTGAGTCGTGGCCGAGATAAAACCCTTGAGTCGTGGCCGAGATAAAACCCTTGAGTCGTGGCCGAGATAAGACTTGGAGATTTTCTTATTATTTTGAACCAGAGCTTCTTTAACATACTCCACGACCTAAACCTTGAGCCGTGGCCGAGATAAGACTTGGAGATAATCTCCTTATTTCTACGACACATGACTTAGGGCACTGCCGACTCAGAATTTTTGAACCGCTGACGAGTTATGACTTGCGCGAATTCTGTTTGAACTTTGGACCATTGCATTAATTTTGAACTATTGAATTTTATTGCATTCATTCACAGGTTATTTTGACTTGCAGGCTAACAACCTGTTCAATACAACATTCAAAGAAAACTGGGACGAATATACTGTCATCGATTGCCCATATCAAATGACAGATTAGTTAATAACAGATAATTAATTTAAATAAATCGTGTGAACGAAGTGCTATCGATTTCAAGTAGAATATTAAAGCAATACTGAAACAATCAATTGAAACTGACCGGCCTGCACTAATATTATGCTTGAACTCTAAATTAACAAGTTCTGAAATTACCATAGTCGATCAATTGTCAACCAGTTTAATTCCAGTTATATTTACTTGTTATTTTCATTAGTTTTGCACAACACTTCACACTTTTAGGAAACGTGCACCTTCGCATTTGAACACCCAGTTGCTTGTGTAGAATGACATCTCAACAAGAAGCACCGATGGGCCAGGCTGAAGATGTCTTCCCAATAGCCAACTTGTTGGATAATCCTCCGGAGAGAACTCCCACCACTCTGAATCAGCGGGTGTTTAATCAATTGCTCACCCAATTTGGCATTGCCGAAGCTGATGCCTTACTGCCGGGGCCAAATGATACTGCAGATAGGCCCCCTTCTGGCTTTATTGCTGTCAACCGCCAAATGTGCTTGAGCGGTGCCATACCACCTTTCAATGACTTCCTTCAGCAGTTCTTGCTTCGATTATCTATCTCTCCATTCCAATTGCACCCCAATGGTCATGCCATTCTGATGGGGTTATGTGTACTATTTAATAGAGTTCTGGGCCGATTACCGAGCTTCGAGGAAGTCTGCTACTTTTGCTCATTCACAAAAATTAAAGATCATCCCTCTATCGTAGTTATAAGGAGTGCTCGAAACCGCAAGCTCATCACCGATCTTCCTGAAAGTGTTCATGGATTTCTAAACCAGTATTTCTTTGTTCGTTGCCCTCCAGGGTTTTATGCCATCTGGAGAGTAGGAAGTAAGATTTTCCTGTTTTTATTTCTCCATTCTTGGGCTTTTCGAAATCTGAGTTGCTAAATGCTAACTTGGCTTCTTTATTTTTTCCTGTTTTAGCGCTTCCTCCTCCCTCTAGAGATCCATGCTATAAACAAATTTTCGAGAGATTGAACGCCGTGACGGCAGAAGAGAGGAGTATCAAGTTTTCGTTAAATGATGAATTTCTACATCAATACGGGCTTCTTCATTCCTCTCGCTTTACTCAACTTCGTGAAGTTCCAACTGAAATTCCCGATTCTCCGGCGGAAACTCCTGATGCTGCGGTCTCTATTAAAGAGCACATGCAGGGAGGAACCTCTATAGAAACTCCACTAGTGAGATGTTCAATTCCGAAGGACGTTGCGGGGCCGTCTGATAAGTCTGCACTTGCCCCAGTTATCGAAGAGGAAGAAACTCCACGATCTTCCGGAAGATCTGCCGACCAAGGGGTTGAAAAAGCCAGTCCCAAAAAACATGATGGCGATGATGTTTTCGAGGGGTTGAGCGATTTAATTGTGACTTCTCAAGAACTTTTCAAAGATGATGTTTCCAAAACTGTCTCTTCTGTAATTGAGGCGACATCTTCTCTACAACAAATGTCAACTCCTCCTACTCAAATTATCAATACATCTATTCCACAGAGTGGTCTGTAACTTGATGCGTGTAGTTTACACGTTACACAACACTTAGGATTTTTCATCACTTCTACGCGTTTATCTTCTTGTACTTTAAAGATCTCTAAAGCTTATTATTTTTATTCCAGATTCTCCTATGGGGCGCAGCGGCTCGTACTATGATGATTTCCAGCGCTACGGGAGGCGTAGCCAATATGATTATAGGCGTTACCTCCCTTCTTACAGAGAATCGGATGAAGAGAGGGCCATCAGGAAAGCCGACGAGAGACGAGCATATGAAGAACGTCACCGAAGGGAACAAGAAAGACATGACCCTCCCCACAGAGATGATGATACTCAAAAGAGAAAAGCTCACGACGAGAGAGGTAAAGGTCACATAGACGATTCTTCTAGCAAGCGGGCTAGACTTACCGAAGAAACAATGCCGACAGCTTCTGAACATGTTCCTGCTCAATCTCCTGCTCCCGTTCGCTCCGACATTCAAGCAATCATCAACCGGCCCGCATACCAAGTCGGGCAAGGTCCTCCCACTCTTCAAAGTCGATTTCCTCAATGGTGCTTGAGAGGGGTTCGATTTGATCTCGACTTGGTTCCTCTCGACAAACCGGCTATGCTGCGAAATCTTGATACTGTCAGGACCGATATTGAAAGAATGTCGAACTGGCAAAAACTTGTCGACGAGCTTCAGAGGGTTAACCGAGCCAATCTCGAGGCCATGCTCACAATGGAGAACGATAAGGCTGAGTGGCAGAAGACTCTCGAACAGCATGACGCCGAAATGAGAAGTATTGCTTCCTATAATGAAAAGCTGGAAGCGGAAGTAGAAAAGCTTAAGGAAGAATTAGCTACTTCATCTACTTTCCATTCTCAAAAGGAGAGCATGCTTCAGCAACAAGTACGAGATGCGCATGCCAGTCAAAGGGCAGTCGAAGATAAGCTTACACACCAAGAGAAGGTCATAGAAGAATATCGTGCTGAAACTTTACAGCTGCGAGAACAGGCCGGTTCTCAAAGCTTGGAGATAGAGATGCTAAAAGCTCGACTTGCTATAGCCGAAACGGAGCGTGATGAGGCTGTTGCTGGTAAACTCGCGGCCGAAGAGGCCCATCAAGCAACCAAAGCTGATATTAGCTCCACATTATTTGATTTCTATCTGCATAGCATTTTGGGGCGTGGCAGCCTTGCCTTTCTAGGCCCTAAATACGAAATTACATTAGCTGAAGTATGGGAGGCAGCACTTGATATGCTAGGTGGTAAAGGTGCTGGCTACGCTGAGACAGCTCTTGAAGAGCATTATCTCGATGATGATGCCCGCGCCGCTCTTGCCAAGGGAAAAGAGCAACTCTCCAAGGTACGGGCCGGAATGGCGGAAGGGGAACGTTCTGAGAAAGAAATACCGCCTACCACTTCTGAACGTCCTTTAGTTTCTCCCGAAGTGGACATTACAGGCTCTAGTGCTCATTCGCCGCCTCCTATAAGAACCGGGGTAATCATCCCTACTGATGATGAGGCTTTGGAGGATATCGGGGCTCAGAATTATGAGATTGAACTTACGAAGCAAACATCTTCAGGTAATTTTGATATTGGTCCGATTCAGGTGGATCGCTTGCTTACTCCTCAAAAGTTTGATGAGCTTCTCGATTACTTCTTGAATCTCGACGAACCCATATCTCCCTTCTTTCGGGGAGATACTAATATTTTTAATTTCTCTTCTTCTGCAGTTGAAACGCCAAGTGTTGTGCAGACTTCACTTCCTCCGGTTATCCCTCCTCCGTCTCTTCAGGTGACTTCTCCTTCTGCTTCACAACCCGGGTCACAAGAGGAACAGATTGAGGCTCTTCATGGCTTGGATGACCCTATCGCTTCGCAAGAGCAGAAGGACGAGGGACTTGAAGGAGGCGAGATCTCTCCGGAGCGGACTCCCTCTGATGACGTAGTTTTGTCCGCTCTTGTTACTCCAGGGAGTGAGTCTTCTTCGAAGAGAAGAAAGAAGCACGGAACATCGAAGAGGAGGGGGAAGAAAATCATCACTACTGAAGAGGAACCGGAAGTCGCACCGGTTGCACCTCCCTCTCCTTCTTCCCTCATGCCTATAGATAGACCTGAAAAACTAATCATTCGGCCAGGCAAAGGGTCCAAGGGTGGCAAGAAGAAATGAAGACTTCAGCTTTTAGCTTCTCGTCTTTTGCATGTATTGGTTGAGAATTGTGCGGGTATCGGCCCCCCGCTTTTCTTTTGTTATAACTTGTACCTGTATATAAAGTAATGCTGAATAAAATGATTCCTCTTTCTTTGTACAAACTCTTGTTTGAATTTGAGAATGCATTTATTATTCATTTTTGCACAAGTTTATTTATATGACATTGCAGTGAGCTTATGGTATGTTGTTTGAGCGTACTTTACCGATGTAGCTATATCATATCGTATACAACTATACCATGCTGCCCCCATATCATAAGCTTACTGCAATTTTCTATACTTCGAGGGGACTTGCACTCTTATTTTTTGTAGAATGACTATTTCATTCGTGAAAAGATTTTTCATAGAGTACAACTCCTTTCATATAAGTTTTCACGCTTTGTCCTTCGAAGAAGTCACTTTTTCCTTTTGCGTATGTACACATTTTGCCAAGTGAATTCTTCTATGTGGTAAAGCGGACCTCTGAATGTACTTTAACTTTCTTTCCCCCCCCTTTTTTTTAGAATAGGTAAATCACTCTTCCTTCGAAAGTTAAAGTATGCTCTTGATGAGGATTTTTCTTTTAAATAGAAATTTGTACCTCTGGGGAGGGATTTTTTCACGTTTCAACGCTTGGAAGTTTTATTTCAATCTTGGTGAAACGTGTACCTCCAAAGAGTTGTGCCTTTGAAGAAAGCCTTTTCACGTTTCTACACTTGGAAGTTTTATTTCAATCTCGGTGAAACGTGGGCTTCCGAAGAGGTCTTTCTTCTAGATTATGCTTCCGGAGGGGGGGGGGGTTGTACCTCTGAGGAGGGATTTTTCACGTTTCAACACTTGGAAGTTTTATTTCAATCTTGGTGAAACGTATACCTCCAAAGAGTTGTGCCTTCGAAGAAAGCCTTTTCACGTTTCAACACTTGGAAGTTTTATTTCAATCTCGGTGAAACGTGGGCTTCCAGGAAGGTCTTTCTTTTGTTTTGCATTTCAACTTTGGTGAAGTGAAATTCCGAAGAGCGGTTGTTACACTTCAACTCCTGGTGAAATGTGCCCCCGAAGAGGTCTTTATTTTGTTTGCATTTCAACTCTGGTGAAGTGAAATTCCGAAGAGCGGTCGTAACACTTCAACTCCTGGTGAAATGTGCCTCCGAAGAGGTCTTTTATTTTGTTTGCATTTCAACTCTGGTGAAGTGAAATTCCGAAGAGCGGTCGTAACATTTCAACTCCTGGTGAAATGTGCCTCCGAAGAGGTCTTTTATTTTGTTTGCATTTCAACTCTGGTGAAGTGAAATTCCGAAGAGCGGTCGTAACACTTCAACTCCTGGTGAAATGTGCCTCAGAGAGGGTTTTCATCGCCTGGAAGTTACTCTCTCATGGTTGGAGGGTCATGACTCCTCCAATCTTTTTTTGTTGAGTAGAGAACTTTCTTTTTTGTGGCGTATGACCCATTAGAGGTCTTTATCCTCCGAAGAGTTGTGCCTCCGGAGAGGACTTGTGCTGCCGATGATGGCTTTGGTTGTTCCTCTGTCCACTTGCTTACGCCTTTTCAATGATCCTCTGCCTATTTTTTTTTTTTTTAGCTTTCATTCCCTTTTCTCACAAGTAACTTGTTTAATCCAAGGAAGTGTCCTTCATTGTCAGGCAATTTCGTGAGAACGAGCACTAGCTTCTTAATTGGATGTTTGTTTGTTCAAACGATCTCAATTTATTAGCAAAGACCCGTTTCTGTCGAAATCATAGGCCGTTCAATTGTAGTACTTCCTATCTAGGATTTGAATTCGGGGCTTTTGTAACTTGAAATTTGGCGAGAATCACTTGGTCTTTTTATGTGCAAGTTTCACTTCCATTGTCTGCAAAAATTTAAATCGACATTTCAGTAATACATTCTACGTACTTTTTATATCGAAAATAAAGCAAACATGTAATAATAATAAGGAACACAAGATTTATAGTGGTTCGGCCAGGAAATTGGGCCTACATCCACTTTATATTCTTTCATTATTTACTTGCATCAGTTTTACAATTGCCTTCAATTACAAGAATCATACATTCATAATTCTTTTTACAATATTTCAACAAAATTTTCAAGTATAGTATGGATGCAAATGGTTGCTGTTCCATGCTCTTGGAATTTGATCTCCTTCAGCAGTGGTGAGTTTGAATGTGCCGTCAAGAAGCTTCTGACCTATGACATATGGTCCTTCCCAATTTGACCCAAACACACCTGTTGCTGTCATAATTCTCTTCAGGACTAGGTCTCCAATCTCAAAGCTGCGTTGGCGAACTTTGGAATTGAAATGTCTGGCTATTCTTTGCTGATGAGCTGCAATTCTGAGATTAGCCTCATCTCTTTTTTCATCAAGGAGATCTAGCGCTTCAAGCTGTAGCTTTTCGTTTTCTGCTTGATTGAAATGGATTCTTCTGTGTGAAGGGACCTCTATTTCTACCGGAATCATTGCCTCTGACCCGTATGCCAATGAAAACGGGGTGTGCCCAGTCGCAGTTTTGTGAGTGGTTCTGTATGCCCATAGTGCCAGTGGTAGCTTATCGACCCAACCACCTTTTGCTCTTTCAAGTTGCTTCTTGATGGTTGACTTAATAATTTTGTTCACGGCTTCCACTTGCCCGTTTGCCTGCGGATGAGCCACTGCTGAGAAGCTTTTCCGGATTTTGAATCGCTTGCAAAAATCTTGGAATTCTTCACTTTCAAACTGAGTTCCGTTGTCTGTAATTATTTTTTGAGGCACACCGTATCTGCAAATGATGCTTTTAGTCCCAAAGCTTATCATCTTCTTTGAGGTGATAGTAGCCAGTGGTTCAGCTTCTGCCCACTTAGTAAAATAATCTACAGCAACAATGGCGTATTTAATTCCAGATTTGGCAGTTGGCAACGGTCCTACAAGGTCTATTCCCCATATTGCAAACGGCCATGGACTGACCATCTGTGTGAGTTCAGTGGAAGGAGCTCTAGGAATTTTGGCGAATCTTTGACATCTGTCACATTTTCGGGAATACTCTGCTGCATCTCGATTAATTTCTGGCCAAAAATATCCGTATCGGAGAATTTTCTTTGCTAATGTTTGGCCACCTGAATGATCACCACATTCTCCTCCGTGTACCTCTGCTAGGATTGCTTTAGACTCTTCCCTGGATACACATCGAAGTAATGGCATTGAAAATCCCCGTTTGTATAATCGGCCATCCTGGATTATGTATCGAGAGGCTTTTCTCAGTAGCTTTTGTCGTTCTTTTGAGTTCCCTGGTAAGGATCCATTGAGCAGATATTCTGTTATCGGAGCCATCCATGATTCTTGCTCTTGAGACATGCTCATGATCCAATCAATGTCCATCTCATCAATGCTAGGAGTCGACAGGACCTCCACTGGAGTTAGCCCCAGAAATTGAGCTTCACCTGTGCTAGAATACTTTGCGAGAGAATCTGCTTTCGTGTTTTCCTCTCGAGGAATGTGACTTATCATGTAATGATCGAAATCACCCAGGAGCTCCCAAGCCTTTGACAAGTAGGCGGGCAGATTCCCCCCTTTTGCTTGGAATTCCTTTTTGACTTGGCATACAATAAGCTGAGAATCACTGAATATCTGTAACACTCGGATGTTTAATTCTTTAGCAATCCTTAAACCAGCGATAAGGGCTTCGTATTCTGCTTCGTTGTTTGTTGAAGGAAATTCCAATCTTAGTGTATAACATAATGATCGGCCTTCTGGGGTCTCAAGTACAACTCCGGCTCCAGAACAGTAGTCGTTTCTCGCACCATCGACATATAACTTCCATTGGATTGGGGAATCGTCGACTGTTTCCTCCTCACTGTTACCCTTATCTGTGAATTCTGCAATGAAATCTGCTAAAGCTTGTCCATTGATTGCTTTTCAGGGATGATAAGTGTTGTCGTACTGACTGAGTTCAATATTCCACTTTAGAAGACGGCCTGAAGTCTCAGGGCAAAACAGGACTTGCTTTAAAGGTTGATCAGTGAGGACTCTGATAGGGTGAGCCTGAAAATATTGCCTCAACTTCCTAGATGCAATTAGTAGGCAATAGGCGAGTTTTTCCAACTTAGAGTAGTTCATCTCTGCCCCAGTGAGTCTTTTGCTGATATAATAAACTGGATGTTGAATCCTTTTGTCTTCTCGTATCAGCGCTGCACTTAAAGCATGAGATGATACTGCCAAGTATATAAGAAGATCCTCGCCATCGCCAGGCCTAGAAAGTATTGGAGGCGTTTCCATACGGCGAATCAATTCATCAAAGGCTTTTTGGCATTCGGGGGTCCAATCGAAGTTTTTCTTTCCTTTCTTTAGGGCGTCAAAGAATGGGATGCATTTATCTGTGGCTTTGGAAATGAACCGACTCAAGGCGGCGACTTTTCCACTGAGACTTTGCAATTCCTTCTTTGTTCTAGGAGCTTTGACTTCTTTCAATGCAGTAATTTGAGCTGGACTAGCCTCAATGCCCCTAGCGCTCACGATGAAGCCTAAAAACTTGCCGGATTCCACTCTAATGAACATTTTAAAGGATTGAGCTTCATTCTGTACTTTCGAAGGACTGCGAACATATCTGCTAAGTGTTCTATGTGATCCACTGCTTTCTTAGACTTTACTAACATGTCATCGACGTAGACTTCCATAGTCTTGCCCAGTTGCGGTTTGAACATAGCATTAACGAGTCTTTGGTATGTTGCCCCTGCATTTTTCAATCCAAAGGGCATAACTCTGTAACAATAAAGACCAACATCGGTGATAAAGCTCGTATCCTCCTGGTCCGGCTCATGCATCATAATCTGGTTATATCCGGAGTAGGCATCCATAAAAGATAACAATTCGTGTCCCACTGTTCCGTCTACCAGTTGATCGATTCTGGGTAATGGGAAGCAGTCTTTGGGGCAGGCCTTGCTTAGATCTGAAAAATCGATGCACACTCTCCATTTTCCATTAGCTTTTTTAACCAGCACTGGATTTGACACCCAATTCGGGTAAGAAGATTCTTTGATGAAGTTATTTTCCATGAGTCGATCAACTTCTTCTTTTAATGTTGCTGACCTTTCTGGACCTTGGGTTCTTCTTTTCTGTTTAACTGGCGTAAACTTTGGGTCAATATTCAGAGTGTGTACCGCAACTTCTGGGGATATTCCACACATATCGGCATGAGTCCAAGCAAAGACATCCAGATTTGCTTTTAGGAAAGATATCAAGATATTCTGAATTGACGCGTTAAGCTGTGAACCCACATTCAACACCTTATTTGGGTCCTTCGGGTCGACAGGTACCGGTACTGTCGTTTCCACCGGTACTACTCTATTCTCCCCTGCACTGGCTTTTCTGGGATCCACCTCTTTTCGTGCCCCGCTATGCTCGCCAGTGCAGGGTCCGCCCCGTAATTGCTACAAGGCTGGTTCTTTGATGCGGACCGGGGTTGCCGCATCCTTTCCCATTTCCCTTTTTCTTACCTCTCGCAGCTCTGTCAGATAACACTCCCGCGCAGCATTTTGATCCCCTTTTATAACTCCTACTCCATTGTCTGTAGGGAATTTAATGGTGAGGCACCATGGGGCTAAAACAGCTTTGAATGCCGCGAGTATTGGACGGCCAAGGAAAGCATTATAAGCAGAAAATTCATCGACAATCACAAATGTTTGCTTGCGGACTACTTTCCTTTCTCCTTCTCCAAGTTCTACAAGCAGATCAATGGTTCCTATTGGTTGCTTTGGCTCCCCAGTGAAGCCAGCGATTTTCTGCGATGAGGCTTGTACATCGACCATAGGGATTTTCATTTGGTCGAATGTCTTCTTGAAGAGGATATTACATGATGCTCCGCAATCAATGAGAACTCTTCTGACAATGGCTGGTCCGATACCAGCTGAGATGACTAAGGGATCTAGGGTAGGAGCTTCGATACCTGTGGAATCTCTGGCTCTGAAAACAATATCATCACTGAAAGTTTTCTGTTGTTTCAGAGGCGTAGTGTCTTCTAAAACAAAGACATCTTGTTCGGCTGGGACATATTTCAAAGACCTGGTATATCTCTCCATCTCACCCCAGCTCTTGCCAGCTGGGTGAGGTCCTCCTGTAATGACATTGATAATGGGTCTTCCAGATTCATGCCCTGCAGCCTTCTCACCTGTCCTAGGCTGATGAACAGGAGCTTGTTGCCCCTGACTTGACGATGCAGGATTGTTGCTATTCTTTTTCACAAATTGCTGTAGTTTGTTTTCCCTTAGCAACTCTTCAATCAGATTTTTCAACTGTCGGCATTCGTCGGTTTCGTGACCGGGTTGATTATGGAAGCGGCAGAATTTCCCACTTTGTATAGGCTTTTTCCCGGTCCTTAGAGGAGGAGGTTTAGGAAAGTCAACAGAATCTTTAGTGGCAAGATAGATACGCTCCGGCGTATCTGATAAAGGAGTATATTCTGATGGCTTGAAGGATCGGGGTTTCTTCAGATTACTCTGCTTCTTCCCATTGTTATTTTCCCTTTTTTGCCCTACAGATTCATTCTTGCGTGGAACAACAGTGTTATCTTCGGCTTTTTCCAACACTGCCTTTACCGGTACGGGACGGCTTTCTAAGCGTATGAATTCATCTGCTTTTTTATAGAACTTTTCAAGGGAATTTGGTTCCTTCATGTTTAGCCATTTCCCAAATTCACTCGACTTGTCAATACCCTTCATCAGATAAGTCAATATCATTCGCGGTTCTGCATTGTCCACCTCATCTAGCGCTATATTAAAGCGGTTTAAGAAAGATCTGATAGTCTCCCCTGGATTCTGCTCCAAACTTGACAGTGACATGATATCCTTGGCTTTTGAGGCGTATAGTCTGAACTGCTCCTTGAACTTCCGGGTTAAGTCAGAAAACTGATCGATAGATCGGACTGGAAGTTTGGTGAACCAAAGCAGAGCCACACCTTCGAGATACACAGGAAAATATCGGCACTTTATTTCATCAGAGGCTCTGGCACCTGTCATGTGCCAATCATATTTGTATAAGAATTCGTTCGGATCACTCGTCCCTTTGTAAGCTGGAATGGTTGGTGGGACAAACTTCCTTGGGAATTCAGCCTTTAAGATTTTCTCAGTAAAAGGAGTTTTACTTGGGGCAAAACCCCATTCTTTCTCGTCTTCAACCCTCTGCATACTCTCTTTCATAATTTGTCGGACCATTCCAGAAAGATACTCCTCATCATGTCGAGTTCTAGATCCACCAACCTCTGGAAGCGTTCGTTCAAAGGGGCTAGCAGCCCTTTCAGGAGCATTTCTTTCTTCAGTATCACGAATGTTGCCAGCAAAATTCCTTTCATTATCTGCCGGTTGACGGTTTGCCCCAAGCAAATCGTTCAACCTATTCAGAATTATGGCATTCTGGGCATTCTGAGCCTCGAATTGTGCATTTTGGGCATTTATCTGTTGGTTCAGCCCTAAGATTGCAGCATCCAGCTCTGCCTTTGTAACTCCGACAGCTGGAGTGGCTTGATTCGATATAGGGGAAGCGGAGGTTCCCTCTTGAATATTCCCAGATCTGACAGACCTACTTTTCCTTCCAGGAGCCATAATCTCGGATAGACTTCTGGTTTTCAAGGAAATTCTCTCTACAAACCTCTGTGAAGCAATGATGATAGCTCTCCTGAGTTCAGTTCTCAGTGAAAGCACCAAAAATGTTAACGCTAAAATTTGAACGCTAACACCCCGGTGTATGAGTTATAGTTGTGAAAGCACCACCCGATAACTCGGGAACAGATTACAAGCAGATAATAGCGGAAAAGCAGTAAACAACAACAATTTTATAGTGGTTCGGCTTAAGGGTATAGCCTACGTCCACTTTAAGTACTTTTATTGATGATCTCGTTACAAGCTGATACAATTCTTTCCAAGTACAATACACTTTGAATTACAAGTCACTTTGAACAAGTAGCCTAAACTTCAATGGAGATTAGAGTCTTCAAATCCACGTTGGATGTGTGTGATCTTTTCTCGAAGTTGTTTGTAGCGTTCTTCGTGTCTTGAGAGCTTTAAGTGTTGGATTGGTTTGGGATGCAGCAGAGTAACGACGCTTGAAGAGAATCAGCCAAAAGTCCCTTGAATGTTGGAGGTGGCCATGTATTTATAGGCAAATTTCTGGGCTGGAATTGTTAAGTCATGAGTCGTGACCGACTCAGGATGAGTCGTAAGTCGCGACCGACTTAAGTATCACGAGTCAGCAAGCAGTCGTGGGCGACTCAACTGGTTGAGCCTCGGCTTCGTATCAGAGCGTCTTCGGTCCTCTGTATATAGCACAAGTCCTAACTCGTCTGCGAGTTAAAAGGTCATGGTCTAAAATGAGGCGGCATTGGATTTCTACTTAGTAGCTTTAAGTCGTGGATGACTCAAGCTAGGTCGTGAGTCGTGGCCTAACCGGTTAGCTTGCTTATTGAGTCGTGTACGAGTCAATGGGCCACGATGTAAAATGAAGCGGTATCGAATTCTTTTGCTTAGGTCGTGAACGACCTACCATAGGTCGTAGGTCGGTCCTTTGTTGTTTTGGGATTTTAGTCAGTTAGGTCATTTGACACCTTAGGTCGTTGAGTCGTTAGAGAACTTGAGTCGGTCTATCCCATACACCGTTAATCCCTTGAGTCGCTCCACTCCTCTAAGTCGCCTTAAGCTTTAACTCGTTAGCTTGTTGAGTCGGTTGCTTGTTGAGTCGGTTCACCCTTTAAGTCGTGAGGCTTCTTGAGTAGTGGGTCCCTTCTGAACCGTTAAGAACCTTAAGTCGTGAATCGGCCCAGACCTTGACTCGTTGCCTAAACGGAGTTAACACCCGGAATCGCTTTCCCTACCGAAGGCCAGCTAGGAGAGAACCTTCTGAACGTGAAAGGGCGTCACGAAGGCACTATCTATTCCATGATTTGGATGGACACGATACCAACAGCTGCAGGCACTTAAAGGACATAATTGAGGAGCATGTGAGGAATGGGCAATTGAGGCAGTATGTTGGGGCTCGGAATGCAGCGGTGGAGTAGGAGTAACCACCGTTTTCCTCAAACCACGATGTTGATAGCCCCAGGGATGATGGTCGATTGGTTATCAATTGACCGGGATGTTATGAAATAATTAGCAAGCCACTGGCAAACGGCAATATCGTTTACACATGTACGGGAACGGAGGTAGCCCCTAGGCATGCTCTGAATGATGATGGACCGCGATGCTATGGTTTGTGAAATCTATTTTCCATTGTAGGTTGAATACTCGTTTTTCTGATTTGATTTTGGAGTTTGGTTTGAACTCCTGATTTTTTTTTGCTTTTTGACTTGGATTCTCGTTTGGATTATTATTTTCTGATTTGGATGTTGGTACGGATTTCTGATTTTTTGATTTGGTTTGGATTTTGGATTGGATTTTGATTGGATTTTTGTCTGGTTTTTGATAAACGGTCGTCGGGTATGGATCATACTTGGCAAGGGGTGGGTCGCTTTGCCCGAACATGGTAAAGTGACTTATTCAGGTCGTTGAGTAAGGACTATGCTCAACAAGGGTCCGAAGTGACCAGGATTTGGCCTAGGACTCAGGCCCCATATTATCGATTATTGGTTTGGGTCGTTAAGTATGGACTATGCTCAGCAAGGGTCCGGAAAGACCAGGATTCCGCCTAGGACTTAGGCCCTACAATATTGGCTACTGTTTCAGGTCGTCGACTATAGACTATGCTCGACAAGGGTTCGGAGTGACCAAGATTTGGCTTAGTACTTAAGCCATGGCATTTTACAACGTCCAGGGACACTGGACCACGATCATCAGGTGTGGATTGCGCTTGACAAGAACCCAGAGAGGTTAGCTCAACGTCCAGGGACATTGGACCACGGTCGTCATGTGTGGATTGCGCTTGGCAAGAACCCGAAGAGGTTACAGGTTTGGATATCGACCCGGGGAGGTCCTGGATTCGGTTATTGGCTATTGAATAAGGATGGATTAGGACTCGGTTGTTGAGTTCAGATGGATATGGAATTGACTAAAGGCTTTGGTTACTGGATTTGAGATTAGGCATCGACGTGGAGCAGTCGAGAACGATTTACTCTAGTGATATGGCTGTGGAATTTGGATATCGGATTCGAAACTATTCAAAACACGCCTTCTTATCACAAAGCATGTTTTGGAGGCAGATGTTATCCCACCTTTTGGTCAAGGTTGGAATATTAACAAATTGGCAAGGAAGGACAGATATCAGGATTGAAGATCGATTGAAACAAGGCTGTGATCAATATCATTAAAATTTGGCCGATCTCTGATCAGGACGAAATCGCTTGGAGGTGATGATCAAGGCTAGGAAAGGCTGTATTTCAAATTTCAGGTTAATCGGAGTTTGTATGATAGAGATATGATCGATACAAGACAAAAAGGACACAATGTTCGCATCCATCGAGGGAAGTCAAATTTCGTATCCATCATAATCGACTCGATCAACATCTGTTTGAATCGATCGGGCTCGAATCGATCCTTGGCCGTACTATTCGAGTCCATCAGGTTTGTATCGATCAGTGTGGAACTATTCGTATCCATCGTGCTTCGAATCGATCGTGTTCGACGAATAGTTCGAACCCATCTAGAGCCATGCTATTCATATCGATCTCGAGGGGCCTTATTCGTACTGACTAAAGTTCGTATCGGTCCATCAGTGCACCTCAGTACACTATTCGTATCGATGGTGAAGGCTTTATTCGCATCCATCGAACATTCATAAACAATGGATACGAATAGCGTTGTGACTATCAATGCAAACAGCATGAAGTGGTCGACACGAACTCAGCTTCGATGTTGGTTGCGAATAAGACTCCTTCAATTCGGCAAAAAAGGTGGAGCGATCCAGAAATCTCGCATCACATCACCACGCACTCACGTGCCCAGATCGATTCAATGGGATGGATACGAAATCATGGATTCGAACTCAGCAGCATACGAAAATCACAACCTTGCATCGATCATATCTCACAAACCATATGTCCAAATGCTACGAAATTTTCATAGGAGCTTACGTACAAGATAAAGCACATTTCTGCCAAGTTTCAGCTCGATTGGATCATGTTTTGATTGATACGAAATCGATTCGTATCGATCACGGATCGAGTCAAAACTTGGTGGGATCGGTCGCATGGGCCCACTCACGTGCCAGAAGAAGTCTCCCGAAGTTCGAGCGTGATATCAGCCTCCTACACCTATAAATAACCCCTTGAAGCCTACAGAAAAGGGGATCTTTTTGGCTATTCGTCGTTCAGACTCTTCCGGATTCAATTCTACGCTTCATCATAACTATTTTACTCGAATTTCTCCATTATAATTGCTGTAATCATATGTAACCAGCAAGGAAAATCAATAAAAGACAAACATTTGAAGTGGACGTAGGCCGAAGATAGCCGAACTACTTTAAATCTTGCGTTTCTGTTCGTTATTTCTTGATTATTGTATGCTATTTGCTTAGATCTGTGACTTGTGCTTGAAAATTGTTAGCTTATATTCATATATTGGCGCTTTCACGACATTTGGGGTTTGTGACCAATTTTGGCGCAAACAGTAGGTGCAACATAACTATGGAATATATATTGGGTCCAACGACCCATCTCCATCAATCATATCCTAACAAGGTGAGAGAAAGCACCTGAATCACTTAAGACCTTTTCAATGGGAAATTGTAGACTTCGACCATTCAATACCTAGACCCTAAACAGATCCCCATCATTTAATACCCAAAACCAAGGTGAACCCTTCCTTAGTACTTCCTAGCTGATATTTCCATAAAGCCACTTAATACTTCTTAAATAGAGAAGAGGCAGACCCATCAGTATCCATTTAATACCTCAACCCCAAAGTGGACCCCCTCTATTTCCACGACTATTTAATAATTCTTGATAAGATGGAGGTAGACAATACGATAGACATTTAATACCTCTAACCCTAAAGAAGGCTTGTCTTAGGATATTCTTTCTATTACCGGTAACCTAAACTTTGACATCTCATATTAGTTTAACTATTCGTTGCTGCTAGTAGCCAGATTAGCTGAGCAGGTTTATCCTCCAGAATTGTGATTAAACTGAACTCAATCATGGGTACTTTTTATAGGCAATGTCTCACACAGTTCCAAAGTCGCATTGCTGGTACCCAGATTCTGTAGGTAAACTTATGTGCATGTTCAACAAACCTTGCCACCTATAATTTAGTTACATTTCCACTCTTCAACCATACAAAAATATACCAGCATATGTGAATACACACACACATACACATATGTATACATAATATACCTCACCTGCATTTATGCATTAAGGCCATATAAGGGAAACTCCTCATTTTGCTTTCAATTATGGATTAATTTCCATAATTTCTCTTTACTTCTTTTTTATATGGTTCATTGTTATTTGTTAACCTATTTATTTCATACGTTATTATTATATCTATACTTAGCATTAATTTTTAGCTAACTAGTATTTATTAAATATTCCTAGGCATGCGTAAAAACACCTCTATACTAAGATTTTTTGCATCCTATTCGGGCTGTTAAGATAATTTAAATGACACAATTTGCATATCCATGCAACTCCCTAGTCCAATACCACAATTTAAAAAATAGATAATATCATAATTTAAATTTTCTAAACAAAACAGACTTTCATTAATAAATGAACAAATAAATATAGACATAAAAACACACTAAAAAATGAAGTCATAAACATCCAACTTGTTTTACATTAACATAATAGAATTAACATCTCTATTTCAAGGAAGCCAAACTTCACAGTTTATATCCTTTATATTCCATTCGAATTTTAACTAAATAAGGTTGAAAATAAAAAGGATTTGTATTTATTACCATTACGGAAGTAGGCGGTGCGAACTATGGATGGGGAAATCCATGCTTTATAAACGCCTTCCTAGTTCTTTTGAGAATCCTTTTTCATCACAAATACGAGTTCGGATGTAGAAATTGAGTACAATATAAATTATACTTATTGCAAATAATAACAGATAAAATTCTGCCTATTGACATAAAACAAATAGGATTCCAACAATTCCAGAACATAGATTACAATTAGAATTCAAAGATTAGGGAAGAATAGAAATAGGGATATATATATCTATATAATTTATTACATTTTCCCTTTAATTTGATTAATCTTTTCCCTAAAGCTTGAATCTTTTTTAGAGAGAAAGGAAACTGTCAAAGTCCTATTAGCGTGTTTATTTTTCTTGTGAATAAAAATGAGTGGGTGTGTCTCTTATTTGCAGTGGATAGAATGCGTTATCGGATGGAGAACCTTTTATTTAAATTAAATCCAAGCCATTCTAACCTAGGCAAACCCTAACCCCTAGCTGACAATCGGACGACCCATCCTTATTAGGTGGTCGACAGCCAACAGTCGATTGACTTTCAGTGTTTGGCACTAACTTACGACCTAACGTTAATTTTTAACATTATATTATTTTTTCTTTATTTAATCAAACCTTTAGCATTAGCTTAAACATTGATCTCAATTTTAATGTTACATTATTTTATTACTCTTTTTAATTTCAAATGTTAATGTTAGCTACAAATTTAAATTCATTTGAACTATTTTAAATTGGAGAATGTTGATAACTTCTTTATTTGAACTCTGTTTATAAAGCTTTAGATATGAAAGATTCGTAGAAGTTTACTACGAACATAATGATGCAACTTTTATGGCCAAATTCTGACATTTGTAAAATTCCCATTTTTAACATCATTGTTAATTAATTAATTTCTTATAAATTTTATGATGTGCAATATTCTCCCCCTCTTAAAAGTATTTCGTCGTTGGAATTCCTAAGAGGAAGATAGTGTAACATGAACTATACAACAATGTGGTACAACCAAGTTATCTACCCAACCATATACTCATTCAAAAATGATGTGATTATGTATGCAGCATATAATAGGTAAGCTCAACCTTAGCATAAATGCAAAATCATGATATGTAGACACGCATGAAAACATCTTGAATATGCATAAGATTCTATATGTGTGCAAAAATGATAGTAAAAAGTGTGGAGACCATCCCTTACCATCCAATATAGCAACCATAATGCAACCAAAACCTATGCAATACTAAATTTTGGAGAGGGAAAATTTGCCACTCATGAAGAGTAGCCTTCATTTTATTGTGACACCACCATATTTAGTTAACATTATTCAGAATATTTAATTAGGTGAATCAAATAGAATAATATGTATAAATAGGGAAAATGAGATTTATTTAATTAGTGTGGTAGTGCCAATCATGGTGAACTAAGTAAGATTGTTTTAAAATTAACACACATAGAAAAGAATATATAGAATGGAAAAAATAGGCATATATAAACCCTTCATTCATTAACCCCTCACCTCCTACATCATTCTCATATTCACAACCAAAGACAATCAAAAGAAAGCTCAGTCAAGGCCGGCCATTAGAAAGTAATAAGGATATCGAAATCTAGGATTGAAGGGAAAGCAAGCTTAGGATTAAGAGCTACACCAAATCTCAACTCCAACCATTAATCTAAGGTGAGTAATAACATTTATCATGACTTAAATCTTTTTTTTGATTTGCTTATGGGTGATACCCAAATCGTATGCATTTGATTGGTCAAGTTATCAAATAATTATTTTTTGGATAGATTAATAGTTAATAGGAATTTTTTGAATTTATTAGAAATTGTTTAGTTCGGTTTTGGGGTTAAGTCCAAAGTCTTTATCCTCCAAATGATTTAAAATTTTAACATGTTAAGGAAAACATTATTTTAGAGATGGGTTTTTAATTTCATAATTTTTCAAATTATAGAGATTATTTTATCAATTTCCTATGGAGGAGATGGCTTAGTTATGAGTTTTAATCATGTTAAATAATTAAATGAGGTTTTGGGCTATGAAAATTTATATGATGTAGAGGTAGTATTCTTTAATTTTTGTAAATTTTTAGGATTTTTACCATGTAATTTTGAATTATAAAGAATTATTTATGCCAGAAAAAGCATATAAAAGTTTAATTAACTATGGTTATTAGTTAATTATTTGAAATAATGTTTTGGATCTTGGAAATTGGATGCAACAGTTTTTAAGTAAAAAAATTGATAATGTTCTGCTTGCCAATAAGCTTTTGACAAGTTAAAGAGGTTTGGTGAAAATTAATATCTTTTTATAGTAATTTGGTAGCTTTTAAGTTAATTACAGTTTTACCATGTTGATATTAGCTATGTCGAGCCATATCTCCTCATCTCAGTGTCATCGACGTGGAACACAACAATATTGTATGATGTCAAAGCGTTTAGCATGCAGCAGATTGGTTTCAAGCCTACTCAAGGTCAAAGTAAGAAAGCGAAAATGGGGTAGGCCTTAACATGGTGATGTTGATGTTTATACCTGCCAACCTTTATAACATTGACGTTGCACTGCTTTATAAGCGGCTTTGAGCTTTGGGCCTCGACGACCCAGATGGTCATCTAGCCTACCCTATGCCACTTTCAACTTGTTGTCAAGCCTAGCCAGTCCGCTTTTGACTTATCATCGAATTTACCCCAAACCTCTTTTAACCAATTATTGAGCCTACCTCATGCCGATTTTAACTAGACTCTGAGTTTCTTATAAGCGGATAACATATGTTTTATGTGGATCAATGACTTCATTATTATCAAGGCTCATGATGCCGCATGTTTAGTCGTCGAGTCTTAAAATAGGCAAATAGCATCATGCTTTTACATCGACAAGGTATAGATGTCCACGTCAATGCATATCGAGCTTATAAATGGCGAAGAGTCATTCATTGCGTGATTTTAACTTTAAACCTTAGGGACACTAAGGTACATCTTAATGAATTTGACATGAAATATTTTGGGTGTTACCAACGTACGTCGCTATAAAATTTAATTTACTAAGGGAAAACAACTTATTTGGGGACACTAACAGAAATAAGTTATACATGTGGATAGCATGGATTGGTGTTGACCATTTGGTAACATGGAACAAAGTTAACTTTTGAGTAACATGGGATAAATAGAAACACGTGGATCATAAGAAACATGGGATGTATGATAGATAGTCTACATCATGACTATGAGGGATAGTCTCTAATTAGTTAATTTAAGGGTTCATGGTCATCCTAGGAAAGTTATAAGATGTGAGATGGACAGTTCGCATCACTTAAATGATAAATGTGAGATGGATAGCCTATGTTATTTTAAGTAAAACAAAAAGCGGGATGGATAGTCCACATCAATATAGGATAGGTAGTCAATACAAACTTAGATGGATAGTCTAATAAATAGGGGATGGGTAATCCGGTACATATGACATGTTTATACACAATCGTATTATTTTGTTATAAACATTGTAGATGTAGGAGCACAACATGTTGTTAAGATGTTTAATTAGGTACTAGTGAGGGGAAAATGGTGCCGTACAGCTGCATGGTCTCAGTAGATATCTATTGGTTTGAGATGGTATATTATTATTCACATCAGACTTTTTATTTGATCCAAAATTTTTGTTTTCCCCTTAAACTCTCTTATACTCATTTGAATAGGTTGAAATTAAGGGCTTTTCATATTCACTTTAGACGAATAAGCTTATGGAGACGTGTAGGAGGAAAGCTAGCTAGTAGAGGCTAATATCTATTTTCTACTGTGTTTTGATTCCGCTTTTGTGTTGTAATGGAAAGTAGTGTTAAATGCTTGATATTTGACTTTAATCATCCAAGGTGGCATCTTCATATGTCACTCTTAGAATATGTTGTATAATTATATCTTCTATTAACAAGATTTATGAATTGGGATTACATAATGAAATTGAAATATTATTGTGAAATGAGGTGAGAAAATTTATTTTAAAAATTGTGATGAATTTCCATATTTATGTTCTTATGATATTATCAGAACGATTAACATGGCCACATTTATCATCGGAATAACTATGGATGACTGCAGCAACCATAACACTTAGTTCTACCCCTAAAATAGAGAATGTTACAGTTTGGTACAAGAGCATAGGTTTATGTAAACCTAAAAGGAATTTAAACCTATTTGGAAAACATAGACCAATGAATTAGAGAATAAGATTGGGGTTGGGATAATGCAATAATAACTTAATTGTTTTTTTCTATATATAGGTATGTATTCCCCTATCTTTTAGACTATTCTTTCGTATCTTACTAAGGCTCGGATCCATATTTACAAGAAAGAAAAGTATGGAAGTAGGAAATGTAAGAGTGAATCTTGGTGGAGGAAGCACCGCAACTAATGGAAGTGCTCGATCCTATACCAAGAGAAACCAGGGTCGACAGGAAAGCACTAATAGAAAAGCAAATGCCAACATAGGTGATGGAAGCCCACCAGCAGATATAGGGACGATAGATCATTTCTTCATGACTTGATGCAAGCTGGAATGGCTGTAGGAGTAGTTGGATGAAATGCTGTAAATGCGAGAGGAGAAAATCTTGTGGCCCCAGTTGGTAATAACTATGCCAAGCTGAGTTGAGATTATACAAGTTTAGTTGGGAAGCCTTTTGTGGGGACTGAAGATGCTGTATGTAATGACCCACCTTTTTGGACAGTTTAAACCGACGATCAAATACATATGTCGATTCCAAACCATTCAAAAGGGCAGATGGTTATTGGGGTATATAAGAAAAGAAAAGAAAGGGAAATAAAGGAAATGAAACAACATAGAATCTTGCAGGGGAACGATAAAATATAATAGTCAAATAAACAGTTCATGAAGCTGTTTACTATACTTTGATCATTATTTTTATAACATTTATCAGAGCTATACATATACACCTGAACAAGTAAAGTAATGCAGCAGACAGCATGATGCAAAGATAATAATAGTAATAGTATACCAAATCTTCGACTTCGTCCTCCAGAATAGATCTTCAATAAGCTGAAAAACTCAGGTCTGACCCGAGCGTAATGAAAAGACAAAACACTCGAGTCAGGACTAAAATATCCTCATGTAAGTTAAATCAATCGTAAATAAATATGAGTGTAACGGCGTCAGAGATGTTTACGGGGTTTGACATCTCCTATGCAGTGTCAACGTGAGTGTAATAACTTAAGAGATGTTACAGGATTTTCCATCTCTCAAGGATCCGTTAAACTATCTACTATGTAGTACGATACGCTATTATAATATGTCTACAGTAAACTAAAAGTATTAAAATAACATTAAGGCGTTACCATAATTCCCCTTAACACATTTTATAATGCCATAGTCTAAACCGTAAACCCCACCGTAAACTAGTGGTTATCAGAGGGTACCCTATAGGTATAACACAAAACAAAACGTAGTGGTCGCGAATAGGATAATCAGTATGACAAGGCACATGAGGCGATACCAACTAGGATACTAGTAGTTGCATGATCTGGATTGATGTTGAGCATAGCCAGCAGCTACCTCAACACCGCGAAACAACACTCCCAAATCAAGGGGTGCACCCAAATCGAATCACAAAAGTAATAGATATGGTATCGAAGAAGTGTGTCCGTTAGAGATGGCGACCCTCAGTGGCCCGGTGCGGCTCCTGTTTTAGTCATGTCAGGGGTCATCCAATATTGTTATCTTTCTTCAGTCAATGCGTTCACCAAACCATCCACTTCATTCTGGATCAACACTCCGCGTATAATTGTTATTAAAGTGGTTTCGGTATCGACATAGAGTATGTCCATATACGATCCCAGTCTCTTTAATAACTACGTATTATTACACTGATGGCTCTTTTACATCTCAAATCGATTCATAATTGATATCAAAATATCATATTCGCTTCAAAAAATCAAATCCATTTCAAATATCATCATATCTATTCAAAATGTAAGGTTCCGTTTCGAAAATCATTTTTCTTTCGCCTCAATATCTCATTTCGATTTCGAAATCATTTCGAATTTCAATTTTAGGTTGCAACTTCATTTAAGCAAATTCGTATTTAAATTCAATATTTAAATATAAACATTTCACCCTATTGACTAGCTTGAAATTTTAGAAAATAGTTCTAAGTAGTTTAAAAGTAGTTTAAATAATCAAAATAGTTAAAGTACTTAAAATATTTAAATGGATTTCAAATAGATAAATTAATTTAATATAGTTAAATGGATTTAAGATAGATTAAATATAATTAAACAGGTAAATAGCTTTAAATCAGATTAAATATAATTAAAATAAATTAAAATAGGTTAATTAGTTTAAAATAAATTAAATTGGGTTAAGTAGATTTAAAATAGATTAAAATAACTTAACATGGTTTAAGATAGGTTAAAATAATTTAATATAGTTAATGTAGGTTAAAATAGTTTAAGTATTTAAAAATGGTTTATATAACAGAGTAATTTGGAAAACAAAATGAAACAGCTTCAAAACCAAACCATTTCAATTATAACTTCCCAATTCAAATCAATTTCAATTTCCATCCTATCGATTCAGTTTCGATTTCAATTCAAATCAATGTCAACTTTGACTTCAAATTAATTCAATTCTACATTTAACTTCAATTAATTCAATTTCAATTTATATCGATTTGGAGCTCGATTTTTCAAAATATCAATTTATAACACTTAACAAAATTATCCTTAAATATTCAAATTTAAATCCAAATTTCAAATATGATTCAATTCCAAGCTCAATTTCAAAATATCATTTTTATGTCACTTTTACTTAGTAATATTCAAAGCTCGAATACTGTTCAATCTTAAAAACAAATAAATTTTCGAAATTCAATCATATCCCATTTTAATTTCACGGTCTCAATTTAGATTATTTAACAATTTCTTTTAACCAAAATTTATTTCAACATTCCAAACTCAATTTGCGATAAATTCGATTTCTATAAATTTATTTTTGTTTATAACTTTTAAATCAAAACATTTAAATAAATTTCAAACCAACGATTTTAAAAATTATGAATTTAACCAATCCGGTGTTCGTATATAATTTTCTATCATATGGCCAAGTGATTAGTTATTTCAATTAAATGTCAGGGATGAATATATATCACTTAAATCAAATCACTGTGTCATATGTATGCATAACAGGATATATATAAGCAAATAAACATCCAAACATTTAAATATCAACAAATAGCATCCATCGAAATACATCATCCAATAGACAATACAATTCATGGCAATTTCATAGTTAGTGATATAAGGTAATTTAGCCGCAATTAAATTTTTAATTTCAATTTGACTGTCAATTCTAATTTTCTAGCATTAAATTCGATGACAAATCTAGATGACGATTTTAGTTTATCAAACAACAACAAGTAAAATTGTATCACTTCATGCTGTCAAATTTAACTAGCCTTAAGATATTCTAGTACGTTGTGAGCGTTAGAAAACACTCACCTTGATTTTCCGTTTTAAATCAAATCGAACAACGTTCGATTTGACCTAAAATTTTAACAAGCTTCAAATGACTCCCAATCAATTCCAGGAATGGTGTTCATCACCACGATCCCATCGCCGCTTGTTTCGTCCAATTCCGATCTCGAACGACAAAGTTATGCATTTGAGAAGATTACACAATTTATATAATATAATTTATACACTTTTTATTTTATTTAACCTTTGTTAAATCAGAGCCGTTGATCCCCTTGCCCTAGATCTAGGCTGATCGGCCTCCTCTTCCTCCACGTTCGAATTCGAACGCAACTAGAACCCAACGCAGCCGCCCAAACCCTAAATGACGCGACCTAACGACTCGACTTCACGATGATCAAACCCCGCCGTTCGAACGCCCATCAGGAGAGCCACCTTCGGCTGTGAACATAGTAAGCTCGGTCCTATATTGGCCTAGAAAAATATGTGTAAAGTTCGTCCTTTGGACTCTATTTGCCGTCGATCGTCCGCTCCAAATTCGATCGTAGCCATTGAATACGTAGAGCTCGCTGGCCTCTACAACTTTGCAGTAGAAGGTTTTTGATGAAAGTCTATGGATTGGAAGAGATCGTGGGAAGAAGAATGGCAATTTTCGGCCATTGAATATATGGAGGCGGCCGTTGCTTAAAACTCTAGGGCTTTCTTTTTTTTGCAAAAGTGAAAATTAAGGGTGCTTTTATAGAAGATTTATGAGAACACTATTCACTCGAAATTTTCCAAACTCCAAACGAAGCGTTCCGGCTGGCGTTTCTAGGGTTTACCCCGCATTCCGAACACAATGGAATGTGTTTCGGAGGCTTATTCGATCACATGTGCGAGTTACGGAAATAAACGATCAATTTTAAATTAAATCGATTAAATTAGTTTCTAATCGTTTTGAGATGCCACGGTCAAACGACAACTCCGATTGCTATGGAAATTGAAACCTGATAAAAATAAACTATTACGGATCTAATGGAACTAGTTTCATCGAATTCCGAGACTGTGCCCCGGAAGGCTATTTTTTACTTGTCGGTTAAATCGACGACTTTTCAAAATTTACAGAATTGCTTACAATTGCAATTTTAAAATCTTATTTACTCTATTATAATCCAAATATAACTTATATTCACTTTGGAAACCAATTTGAATCATATTAAATCCAATTTCAGTTATTCACTCTATTTTTATACATTAAAATTTCAATATCAAATTAATCGTATCAAAGTCTGAATTTAATTATTCAAACATTTGTAATATTAAATTTAAACAAATTTGATTTATTCTTAATTCACTATCTTTTGAAATATTCAAAAAAGAACTTATCAAATTAACTTTTGAAACAAATTCAAATTAACTTTTGAAACAAATTCAAATTATAGAACAACCATTTCCATTAAACAGTTATTCGATTCCCGTTATTCAATTACTCAATAAATTCCAAATATTAAATTTAAACAATTTAATTGTTTAATATTTGACGGATTTCAATATTGGATTTTAAATAAATTTTCGTTATCAGTCGATTACTTTATTACATCAAATGAATTCCACGCTATTATTTAACTTCAGTTAGAGATAACGCACTCAACTAATATATAAAATTTCATTTCAATTGCAATTGGTTTCCAAATTCAATTCGACTAACTAAATGAATAGGTAACTTAAATAATTATCACCATTAACTTTTAAATCACACTTATAAGTTTATTATTTACAAACAAGTGTCATAATTTCCTATATAATACAACTTCATTCCATTACCATTGACTATATATTATTTCAAATGGTTTGGGATTTCATTCAATTCATAAATAATTAACTTAGATAAAATTTGTTGCAATTCATTCTAATTATTATTATCATAAATAAATTACAAATTTTTAATTCTTCCCACATTAAACCATGAAATCTTATTAAATTAACTATTTTAATTATCAAAAATTTACGGGTCGTTACACTGTAGAAGTTGAAATTTGTCTTTTGCATTGTGAGAGAATTTTCCCTGATCTTGGTTTGGATAATGAGCTGAAGAGAAGATTGGTTTCGAGGAATTTGCAAGGTACATCATTGTTTTAGTGGAATGGAATTACAATTGATATGCCAGAAGAAGAGTTGACTTAGGAAAATTTACGAAGAAGATTCAAGGAGAGGTTTTTGTTCGAGGTAGCTAAGTACGCATTGCATAGGAAATTTATTAATTCAGAGTAGGGGAAGATATTATTGTTAGAGTATTCTACGAAGATTGATGAGCTGTCTAGGTATGGATATCCCATTGTGGACACTTTCATTAAGAGGAATGAGAAGTTTATCTAAGGGTTAAGGCAAGAAATTACTAGGACAACCATGCTACATCTTCGAGATCCATCAAATGTAGTAGTAGAGATAGCGATCAGAAATGAAGAAATGCTTTCTACCTTCAGAAGGAGAAGTCAACGGAGACTCAAAAATCCCATAATAAAAAAATTCTTTAAGAAGAAGGGTGCTCAGAAAGGTGGAGCAACTAAGAAGGGGAAGGCAGATATTATCTGTTATAGGAGCAAAAAGGAAGGGCACCGTGCTAATGAGTGTTGCTCGAGTAATGGAAAGGTTGTTGTGGGAAAGAAGAACGTGAAGTGCTTTAACTACGACCAAGTGGGCATTACAAGAAAAAGTGTCCAGAAGCAGCCAAGGCCGAGAAGGGTAAAGTCTATGCTTTGGAACCGTGATCCTCTAGTCCAAGAGTAGCTGAGAAGGAAAATCTATGATGTAAGGCATGCTATTAATCCATAGTATACTAGTTAGGATACTATTTAATATCGATGCATTCCACTCATTTATATCTCAGTGTTTAGTAGATAAGTTATGCTTAAAACCTTCTTACCTGGTTACTTCCTTAAGGGCTGCAAAACCAATAGGAGGGTATGCAACTTTGGGGTTGAGATATGACCAGTTAGTACTTGATTTGTTAGATCAAAAGTTTGCATGCGATTTGTACGTTTTTGATTTCGTAGGCTTCAGGATTATATTGGGTATGGCTTGATTAGATATATATGATGTAAGATATTTTTCCAAGATAGGGAAATATCATTGTGACATCATAATAGTAGTGACTGAATAGTATACCCAATCGAGAATTCAAGTCCAAGAATTTGTGCTTTGATGAATGTTATGGAAGTAGAAGAAGAGTTGAATCGGGCTTTGGTAGCAAGAGAATTTGCTGACGTTTTTGAGCCAGTCATAGGACTACCACCCAAACGAGCTATCAAGTTTCGAATAGATCTTATGCCAGGACAAATCCTATAAGTAGACCACCTAATAAGATGACACTTATCGAGATAAAGGAGTTAAAGGTGCAAATAGTGGACTTTGAAGGAAAGAACTTTATCAGACAAAGTAGTTCGCCTTGATAAGCGACATGCGGTGTTTGTGAAGAAACCGGACGGGTTGTTAAAGTTATGTAACGATTACCGTAAGTTGATTAGGAAGACGATAAAGAACAGGCATCCTTTGTCGAGAATCGATGACTTATTCTATCATTTCAGTGGATCAAGAGTGTTTTCCCAATTGGATTTGGTTAGAGGTTCCATCAGCTAAGAGTGGCAGAAGATAGTATTCCATTGATGGTGTTCTGAATGAGATATGGTTCGTACAAGTGGTTAGTAATGCCATTCGGGCTAACGAATGCACTAGCTTTTTTCATAGATTTGATGAATTGGCTTTTTCGAGAGCACTTCGATAAGTTTGTATTGGTGTTCACAAATGACATTTTGATATATTCTAATGATGAAAGAGAGCATAAGGTTCATCTTAGAATAGTGTAAAAGATACCGAGACAACATCAGATGAAAGCGAAGTTTTCGAAGTATCACTTTTGGAAGAACGAAGTAAAGTTTCTTAATAATGTAGCCTCAGGAGATGTTTTATCCATTGATCCAATTGAGATTGAAGTAGTTAAAAGTTGAAAGAGACCCGAGAATGTGGCCGAGATAAGAAGTTTTCTTCAATTGGCTGGGGTTTTTAGCAGCTTATGATTTCCGTATAGAGCATACATCATTCAAAGGCAATAAAGTAGTAGATGCTCTTAGCAAAAACATTAGAATGTGGTGTTAGCTTTATTGGCATAATGGAAGAATCTTGAGGCAATGACTATGTGTAGTGTGCAGTTAAGATCCACAACTTGTTCTTGTCAGAGTATTGCGATGATATCTTGTTTGGAAGTTCGACCAGTTTTGATCGAAAGGATTGCTTCTAAGCAGAATCATGATCCATTATTGTCCAAGAATATTATAAGACTTGAGATTGGAACTAAGATTGAAGATTTAAGAGATTTTAGCCTCGAAAAGAAGGGACAGTTAAGAAAGAAGGGATGAATGTGTGTTCTGAATGTTGGGACCCTAAGGAAAGAAGATCTTAGGGAATGTCATCGATCAAAGTTTAAGATTCATCCTAGAGGAATCAAGATGTATTAGGATATGAAGAGAAGTTTCTACCATGAAGTTATGAAGAGGGATGTTGGCTTATGGGTAAAGCAATGTTTGAATTGCCAGCATGTAAAAGCCGAACATCAAAAGCCAAGTGGCTTGCTTCAGCCTTTAGATATACCACTTTGGAAATAGGATTCAATATCCATGGACTTTATTAACGGGTTTCCAAGGTCAAGGAAATAGGAGTATAGTGGACAGATTGACCAAGACACCCATTTCATTCCCATTAAGTCAACCAATATGACACATATTTTGGCTAAGTTATTTATGAAGAATATAGTTAGACTGCATGGGATTCCTAGTTGTATAGTCAATGAGAGCGATATATTGTTTACTTGTGAGTTTTGTAAAAATATACCGGAAGTGTTAGGTACCATGCTTAAAATGAATACCAATTAATACACTCAGATAGATGGGCAGACAGAGAGAGTGAAAAAGGTACTCAAGGATTTGTTGAGAGCTTGCATACTAGATTTTTGTGTATCAAGGGAAGACCACCTACACTTGGTTGATTTTTCCTATAATAAAAGTTATCAGACTACTATAGGAATAGCGCCTTTTGAAGCTTTGTATGTAAGGCCATCCAAATTATCGGCATGTTGGATGGAAATTGGAGACATGATAGTCTTTGGTCTAGATTTGGTGAGGGAATCTAATCTAAGGTAGGATGAAAGAAGCTCAGTTTAGATAGAAAAGTTATCCAAAAAAAGGTGTAAGGATCTAGAGTTCTTAGTTGGAGATACGGTTTTCATTAAAAGTATCACCGAAGAAGGGGTGGTATCTTTTCAAAAGTCACAGAAACTGACACCGGGATATGTTGGACCATTCCCAGTTATCGAGAGGATCAAAAGGCTTGCATATTGTGTAGAGTTACCGAGCAATTTGGTAGGTACCCGTAATGTTTTTCTTGTTTCTCATCTTTAGAAGTATGCGCATAATCCAAAGACTACTATCACTTTGATTGCATTAAATGATTTAGTAGTAGAATTAGATCTAACTTTTGTTAGGCAATCAGTTTGGGTTGGAGCGAGAGATGAGAAGAAGTTAAGAAACAAGATTGTCAAGTTGGTGAAAGTTTAATGGAGCGATAATGGGAAAGACTTTACTTGACAGACAAAGGACATTATTAGGGACACTTACCTTAAGCTGTTGTGAGGGTATGTTCTATATTTGTTGTATATAGATTTTCTGATTAGTAAGATATACTAGCTTCGGTTGCATGTTTGCTATGCTTATTTTGTAGTCCTTGCTGAATTTCGAGGATGAAATTCTTTAATGGGGAGCCTGTAACACCCTTAATTTTTAGTTAACATTATTTAGGACATTTAATTGTATAGATTAAATAGAATGATATATATAATTAGGGGGAATGAGATGTGATTAATTAGTATGATCATGCCAAACTTAATAAACTAAGTGAAATTGTTTTAAAATTAATACACATAGAAGAATACATGGGTAGGGAAAAATAGGCATATATAAACCCTTCATTCTTAAACCCTCACCTCCTACATCATTCTCATATTCACAACAAAAATAACCCAAAGGAAGCTCAATCAAGGTAGACCATTAGGAAGCAATAGGGAGATCAAAATCTAAGGTTCAAGGGAAATCAAGCTTAAGGTTAAGAGCTACACCAAATCTCAATTCCAATTATTAGTCTAAGGTGAATAACAACACTTATCATCTCTTAAATCTTTGTTTTGATTCCATCATGGGTAATACCCGAATATTATGTGTTTAATTGGTCAAGTTATGATTTAATAATCACTATTTGGATAGAGTAATCATTAATGGGAATTTTCGGAACTTATTAGAAATTGTTTAATTTGGTTTTGGGGTTAAATCTGAAGTTTTTTCCTCCAAATGATTTGAAATATTGATATGTTAAGGAAAATATTATTTTGGAAATGAGTATTTAATTTCATAAATTTTCGAATTATAGAGATTATTTTATGATTTCCCTATGTAGGGAATAGCTTAATTATGGGTTTTAATCATTTTAAATAAATGAATGAGGTTTTGGGCTCCGAAACTTTATATGATGT
Organism: Allium cepa; assembly: GCA_030765085.1. Lineage (NCBI taxonomy): Eukaryota > Viridiplantae > Streptophyta > Magnoliopsida > Asparagales > Amaryllidaceae > Allium > Allium cepa. The sequence goes on along the minus strand of CM060937.1, from coordinate 417,840,168 downwards.
GGAGAAAGGCATTCTCTAATTTTTATGAATATTTGGGATTTTTCCATGTTGTTTTGAATTATGAAGAATTATTTATGCGAGAATAATCATATAAAAGTTTAATTAATTATGGTTATTAGTTAATTATTTGAAATAATGTTTCGGATCTTGGAAATAGGGTGCGTTAGTTTTTTAGTGAAGAAAATGGATAATGTTTTGCTAGCTAATAAGCTTTTGACAAATTATAGAGGTTTGGTGAAGAATAATATCCTCTATAGTAATTTGGTAGTTTTTATGTTAATTATAGTTTTACCATGTTGATATTGGCTATGTCGAATCATATCTCCTCATCCTACTTTCATCAACGTGGAATAGAATAATGCCGCATGATGTCAACGAGTTTGGCAAGCAGCAGACTGGTTTTGAGTCTCGTCGAGGCCAGAGTAAAAAAGAGAAAAAGGGATAGGCCTCGACATATCGATGTTTGTACTAGCCAACCTTTATAACATTGATGTCGCACTGTTTTATAAGTGACTCCGAGCTTTAGGCCTCGAAGACCCAAATGGTCATCGAGCCTACCCCATTCGACTTCTAAATTATTATCGAGCCTAGCTAGACTGCTTTTGACTTGTCATCAAGTTTACCCTATTTTTCTTTTAACCAATTAGTGTTCCTACCTCATGTTGATTTAACTAGTCTTTGAGTTTCTTATAGGTGGATAGCCTATGTATCATGAGGATCGACGACTTCATTGTTATTGAGGCTCATGATGCCACATGCTTTAATCGTCGAGTCTTAAAACATGTGGAGAGCCTTATACTTTTACATCGATAAGGTATAGTTGTTGACGTTAATGCATATTGAGCTTATAAACGGCAGAGAGCCATTTGTTGCATGATTTTAACTTCCAACCTTAAGGACACTAAGGCATATCTTAATGAGTTGAAATAAAATCTTTTATGGGTTACTAATGTATGTTACCATGAAATTTGAATAACTAAGGGGAAATAACTTAATTTGAGGAACCAGTAGAAATAATTTACACATGCGGATAACATGGATTAATGTTGAACATGTGAGTAGCAAGGAGTAAAGTTAAACATGTAGGTTACATGGGATAAATAAAAACATATGGAACATAAATTAAATGGCTAGGTAATTGGTTCATAGTCATCTTAGGGAAACTATGGGATGCATATGAGGGATAGTCTACATCATGCCGAAGATGGATAGTCTGCATCATGCCAAAGATGGATAGTCTCTAATTGGTTGATTTAAGGGTTCATAGTCATCCTAGGAAAGCTATGAGATGCGAGATGGATAATCCGCATTAGTTTGAATGATAAAATGTGTGATGGATAGTCCATATTAGTTTAAGTAAAATAAACCGTGGGATGAGTAATCCACATAAATATAAGAAGGGTAGTTAATAAGAACTTAGACGAGGGGTCTAATAAATAGGGGATGGGTAATCCGGTACATATGACATGTTTATGCACTATCATATTATTCTTCTATAGCCATTGTGGATGCAGGAGCATAATATATAGCTAAGTTGTTTAATTGGGTACTATTGAGGGGAAACCTGTTTCGCATAGCGGCGTGGTCTCACTAGATATCTATTAGCTTAAGACGGTAAATTATTATTCATCCCAATTTTTTTATCTAAACTGAAGTTTTTATTTTTACCTTAAACTCTCGAGTACTTATTTGAGTAAGGAATTTTCAAATTCCCTTTATATGAATAAGCTTCCAAAGACGTACAAGAGGCAATCTAGCTACTATGAGCAATATTTCTATTTTTTGTTGTGTTTTGATTCCACTTTTGTGTCATAATGGCAAGTTGTATTAAATGCTAGATATTTGACTTTGATATGCAAGGGGGCATCTACATATGTTGCTCTTGGACTATACTGTAATAATTATATTTTCTTTAAATATGTTTGTGAATTTGAATTACGTAATGAAATTGAAATCTTATTGTGAAATAAGATGAGAAATTTATTTTAAAAATTGTGTTGAATTTCCATATCCATGTGTTTATGGTATTATCAAAATGATTAAAACAGTTATATTTTGTCATCGAAAGCTAATAACTATGGATGACTACATCTGTAGAACTTAGTTTCGGGCCTCGAAATGGGGGATGTTGCATTTATGTTTTGCTTTCCATGTGCTTTCCATTGGATTATCTCCCCATTGCACTCAGACCAGTCTAATTTATTTGTTACGAAACTTACTAACTCCATGCTTCACTATGCATATCGTGGTATGGATTGATGTCTGCTTCATCTCTATGTCTGTTAACTGATCAGGCTCAACTATAGTGTGGTGTCAAGCAGACAATTCCTCAAATGCAATACATAGAAAGCATAATGGATTTTTGCTACTTAGCCAGAAGCTCGACTCGATATGCAAGTTTTCTTACCCTCTCTGAAATAAGAAAAGGCCCAACAGATCTCGGTGCCAACCAACTTTCCCGATTTTCCAAACCTCGTAACCTTCCTAAGAAGGGAAACCTTAACAAATACCATGTAGTCAACTCAAAAATCTAACTCTTTCCTTTCCTTTCTACATAGGACTTCCGTCGATCTTAGGCGGTTTTCACTTACCCTCTAATCACCTCAACCTTTTCTGTGGTCTCATGGATCAAATCTGATCGAATTAGAATTTTGTTGGAAGTTTCCCACCATCAATTAGGTGACTTGTATGGCCTCCCGTACAAGGCTTCTAAGGGTTCCATACCAATCATCTCTTGATAACTATTATTGTATGTTAATTCTACAAAGGGTTAATGCTGCTCCCAGTGTCATCCAAAATCCATGACGTAAGATCTTAATAAATCCTCCAAAATCATGTCCATCCTTTCTGCTTATCTGTTGATCTACGGGTGCTAAGTGGTGCCAGGATACAATGTCGTTCCTAAAACTGATTGTAAACTCCTCTAAAATTCACAACTGAATAAGTGGTCTCTATCACTAACAATACCGACCGAACTCCATGTAATCATACTACTTCTTTTACACAAATATGCGCAAAAGATTCTACCATCCTATTACTCCTTACAAGAATAAAGTAGGCACTTTTAGTGAGTCCATCACCATAAACTAAATAGCTTTATTGCCTCTCTGATTTTTAGGAAATTCATCTATAAAATCCATCGACATATGCTCCCATTTCCATATCGATACCTCTAACAGTAATAGTAGACCGTCGAGCTTCTCTTATTCTATTTTTATCCTTTGGAAAATCAAACATGTATGACATACTTTACTACTTGCCTCTTCGTCCTCAGCTAATAGAAAATATGCTTTATATCCCTATAGATCTTATCTTCATTTGCATGAATAGTCATCCTAGAATGGTGTCATTCAGCCAGCACTTTCTCTGGATCATCTTTCACAACTGGAACATACAACCATCTATCTCTCCTTAGCCATCCTCTTCCGTCGATCAAATACCCACGGATGTGGGGGTTAATTCTCTCCTCTACCCAGCTTATCTAGAATGTCAACTATTGCTACCTCTCTCTTCTGTTCTTGACTGATGTGGACCAATAATGCTGGCCTTACTTCCATTGCTACTAGATAACCTAGAGTGAATTCTAATGGGGTTTGGAAAAAGAAATTTGAGAGGAACTATGACTACCTATACTCATATATAGCACCATGAGTTTCATGCCTCTGGCTGAGGGCGTCAGCAATAACATTCCCTTTTCCGAGGGTATGCTGAATTTCAAAGTCATATGATGTTATAAACTTCATCTACCTCTGTTGTGTAATCTTCAAATCATTTTTGAAAAATATTTATTTTAAGGACTTATGATCAGTAAATAGCGCAAACTTTCCCTCAAAAGATAGTTTCTCACATTTTCAAACAAGTATGATAGCCTTTAATTCTAAATTATGAGTGAGATATCTCTTTTCATTGTCATTCAATTGCCTATTTATATATGCTATTACTTTGCCTTCTTAGATAAGAATAGCTCTGAACCCTGTACCGCATGCACCATTATAAACGGTGAAAAAATTCGACGCATCTGGAATAGTTAGAACTGGTGCACTAGACAATAGCTCCTTCATCTTCTCAAAGGCTTCCGTGCGTTTCTTGACCCATGCAAAGACTAAGTTTTTCTTGGTTAGTTGAGTCAATGGTACTACTATCTTTGTGAACTCCTTGATATATTTCCTATAGTAACCGACCAAACAAAGAAACCTCCTAACTACAGTACCATTCCTTGGAATCTTCCAGTCTTGAATAGTTGCTACCATTGCAGGCTTAACGACTAATGCTTTCCCAAAGAAAATGTGACCGAGAAACCTTAACTCCTTCCTCCAAAAAAACATCTTTTAGAATTTGGCTTTTAGTTGGTGTTTTCTCAAGGTCTCTAATACCTCCCATTAGTGATCTTCATGCTCACCTTCACTTTTAGAGAATACTAGATTATCACACAAATACTATGATGAACTTATTCAGTTGCCTTCTAAAGACTTTACTCATCTAATCTACAAAATATCCAAGAGCATTTGTTAGTCCAGAAGGCATGAAATCTCATTCATACAACCTGTCTAGAGGGCAAAAAGTAGTATTTTCCTTGCTATCTTCAACTACTCTTAATTGATGGAACCAAGTGGCCAAGTCAAGATTAGAAAAGAGCTTGGCTCCAATAAGTTGGTTAAATAAGTAATCTATTCTAGGTAAAGGATACCTAGTATTCTTGATCAACTTTTTGAGTGCTCGTTAATTGATGCATAGCCTTAATGCACCATCTACGTTAGTGGCAAAGACAACTGGAGCTATTCACTCTAAATGTTATGATGAATAAATCCCTTATATAATAGCTTTGACATATGCTTATCCAGCTCTCACCTTTCTTGGAGGGCCATATGCCTCAATGTTAGCTGACAAGTCAAGTGTCCTTCTCTAAATTGATCCTAAACTCAACCTCCAACCGGGTGGGAGACTATATACTTCTTCAATAACATCTAGAAAGTCTTGAACTATAGGCGTAGATGAGGGCTCGTCCTGTGATAGGAAATGATAATACTAATAGCTTGACTTAACCAAGCTTTGAGGCATACAATGCACATCTATATCCTGCCCTCTATAACTCCTCAACTATAAAAGTAATCCTAGCATAATATAAGACAGTCACGCGGTAAGACAACCAATCCATCCCTAAGATAAGTCCATACCCCTCAAAACTCAAAACATATGCATTACATACAAAATCAACATTATATATATCCACCACTTGGTCTTTGCAAATCATACAAAGATGCGTTGATCCCCAGTTGTTTTGGTATGACTTTAGGGTTGGTGACAAATTGGGTCTTTAGTCATAAGGGATTAAATATATTCTTGGCTATGAATGAATATGACGTTCTTAAATTAAATAAGGTACAAATAGTATTTTCAAAATAATAGTTGTACCTTCCATCATAGTTTTTCCTTTGTCCTTGGGTGGAATTCTACATGAGACAACTATGACCACAATGGCATAGAGTTGACTACCTTGTCACTCTTTTGCTACCAAATCTTGTAGTGACCTTCTTCAGGCAGTTATAACAACTCTTCATGAACTCTTCTCTCATTAGACTCAGTTTGCAGCCCTTAGCTACATGCCCCTTCTTCTGACATCTATGGAATATCACACATTCTTTCCTGATTTTCCACTTGGTTTTCTTATTTGCTCAAAATCCCTCTTTCTTTGTTCAACATTGATTATTAGATTGTCCTACTTTCTCCTATTCTTCTATAAAAAAATGTTTGAAGTAGATCCATTTAAATTAACGTGTGATAGGTGGTGCCCTTAGGAATAGCTCCTTAAGTGGAGAATTTAAGTCTTTTACAAACTTCATTGCCTTCTTCGCTAAGGTGTTAACTAGAATCAATCCAAGCTTTGCTAATTTTGTGAACTTATTGATATATTCCTTCATCGTGGAGTCCCCTTACCTTAGTTGGATAAACTTCTCCATTTGCAAACTTACTTCAGCTTTGGATATGAATCATGACTCGAAGCGAGCCCTGAATTCCGATTAAGTATTTCCTCTTCATTCTCCTCAATGACTATGGTCCACCAACTAGTGCCTCTCCCTTTATTGTTGTGCAGCTATCCTCCTCTTAACCTGATTTTACCATACCAACTACCAGAATATACGGTTACATTCATTAATCCACGTCTTGGTTTCTATAAAATCCTCCGCTTTAAAAAATGCCAGTCCTTCCATAATCTAGAAATCTTTACACGGTTTTTGGAACTTTAGTAGACGAGTTACTGGTTCAACAAGAGGAGCAACTGTCATTGCTGGTGCAACTTGTTGAGTAACAGGAACTTTCCCAATAAACCTTAGATATTGTCGAAACCAAGATGGCATACCTGTAATAGTGGTTATCTCTTGGGCGAGTTGTTTTTGATTTTAGAGCCATTATTCTCAACCATTTCGATTATATGTGGGTTAAAAATTTCAAACTAGTCCCGACTTCCTAGGATTGTATTACTTGACGAATTATAGTTTACCTAATATGTTCGCATATGTCCATATATGTATATATATATAATAGGGTTTTGAAAATATTTTCAAAAATAAAAAATACATACTCCCCGTAAAATGAACCATAAATAATGAAAATTAATTTAATTAAATATAATAAGATAGAATAAGATAGAATATGGAAATTTTATAAAAGTTGTAATTTTACCATAGAAGTTATTCCATTGCGTTTATGGTGAAATTTTAATCTATTTTCATATATAATATGCTAGAAACAAACAAAGAAGATACGAGCATTTAAAGTTTTCATATTTAAATTAAATTATTTTGAATTCAAATTCAGACGGGAATTTAAATTTAGGGTTTAAATTTCAAAATTAGCTTGGGGCTAAGTAAATGTTTTAACTAACATTTAACGTTAAGAGTAAATATGGTAAGAAATTAATTAAAATAAAAACATAATGGAAATGAATAATTATTTCCCAAAATAAGTCGGAATGGTCGATTTACATGGGTAAATTTGTTGACCGGTCGAGCTTAGGCGGTCGACCATCTCGTGATGGCGGTGGCTAGGGTTTTGCATTATTTAATGCTCCGTATTTGTCATATTTATGATTTTGAAATAGATGGATACACTTTGCTATTATATTTTGTTTCCAGTGCGAGTTCTAAAAGTTTAGTTATGGCTCTATACTATTATTTTATTAGTTCTATGAGCATCTTAGCTTGGAATGGATCTAAGTTCAATATGCCTTTTCTAGGTCGAAATTTAGGCCTATACCAGGGTGTGTTGTTACATTTGGTATCAAAGCCTAGTTCGTCCAATCAAGGGGAAGAACTATACAAATGAGAGACTTGTTATTTGGAAAGGTTTTCCAAAAAGAATTTTCAAAATTCTTATTATATATATGTATATATGTCTATACTCTAATTTTTTTGAACATACACATATACACTAGGCAACTGTTTTCTTTCAACATATTAATACTATCTTAGGAAATCATCACTAAAGATTCAACCTACAAATAGTTGATATGATTGATAATTAATCTTCATCCGGACAAGGGAACGCTACCCGTGGAAGACCACTAATTTGTGGGATGCCCAATGGTGTAGACAAAATCTTACGACCGCTGAGTAGATTCCTGTTTCTCCAACTGCATGCGGCACCTGCTACTCTACCCATTGATGCAGGACCTTGTCCTATTGAATTCCTTAAGTTGTGTAAGGACTTTATCAATATGGAAGGGAAGACATACTCTGGAGCTAAAAGATATTCGAAATCTAAATCTTGGATTAGTATTTGCGAGAGGATACTAAAATAGCTTGATTGGAATGATAAGCTAAGGAGGAGAATAGTAACTTAGCGCCTTAAGAAAGAAGCTTTGGATTAGGGGAACTTTGTTACTAATGAGCAACTGGAAGGATATTCTCTTGGGATGAATCCAAGAATAGATTTGAGATGAGATTCATGTCTAGAGAAGAGGTTAGCTTACGAATACAAACGTCCATTCAACTTAGACATGGAGGTTTTACTCTTAAATAGTACATAGCTAAGTTTACTGAATTGTCTAAATTTGAGATGAGCCTAATAGGCACACCTATGAAAAAGTCCATAAAGTTCGCGTAGGACCTAAATTCCTTGTTATTAGATATGTTGTTGACCGAAGTGCATATGAGGGCTACTTATGGGATGTTGGTGGAAATGGCAATGCTGCACGTGGCCAATGTGGGGGACAAGGAAGTAGAAAAGAAAACTATATCAACCTGGAAGGAGGGACCAAGAATGAAAGCTTTTAGGCCAATAAGAAGTTTAAGGGGAAGTTCATGAAGGATGTCATGGCGTATCAGAGATGCCATAAGAAGGGTTATCGAATCAAAGATTGTAGGGTGAGTATGATGAAGCAAGCCTTTAAAGGGAAGTGCTTTAATTGCCACGAGGAAAGCATTATAAGAATCACTGTCCCAAGATGAATAAGGAAGGATCAAGCAGACTAGCCTTTGTTATTGAAGCTCTACTTATTGTTGGTAAACCACCAAGAGACCCAGGGAAAGCACTCTAAAAGGTATAACTCTAATTTTTTGGGGTTACCATTCATAACCTAGTTGATTTAGAGGCATCACATTCCTTTATAGCTAAGAATATAGTAAATTTATTAGACCACCAAACCTAACTGGTCAACAACCCAATAGAGGTTTCCAATCTTAGTAGTGGTTTGGCCCATCTTTCTCTTATTTGCAAAATGTGTTAAACGTGTGCGACATTGCTTTCAAATGCTATGCGTGTGTTCTAAATTTTATGGGATCTGGACTTATCTTGGGTATGGATTAGTTGTCATATCATAGAGCCATTCTCGATTGTAGTCAGAGGATTGTACGACTAAGGAGTTGCAAAGGTCGTGACCTAGAAGTTCGTTGTAGGTCCAAAGTTTAGTTGAGTTAAGCCATTTATACTCACTAAGTCAATTTGTTATTGGAGAACCATCATTTACACCCATAATTTGGGAATTTCTTGATGTCTTTGAAGTGGTCTCATGTCTTCCACCCAATAGGGAGATCGAATTTCTAATCAATTTGGAGAAGGATGCATGGCTCGTCACCCTACCTTTGAGGCATATGGCCCCTAAAGAAAGAAGGGAATTGGATTACCAAATCTTAGAGCTATTGAAGAAAGGATTTATTCATTGGAGTACTTCTAAGTGGGTAGCCCTCTTGTTTTTGCCACTAAGGTAGTGTAACAACCCTGTATTTTGTAATTATTTTATTGTATATTTTAATTATTTTTAATGTAAGATTTTGATTTAAAAAATAATTTTACTTATTTGAAATGATTAAATTTATTATTTAAATATAATCTTGATTTTATATGAGTTATAATTCCAAACTTGTGTAAGTTGAATATTTGCCTGAAATGCTGATTTTGGTCAAAATTGTCAAACTGTGACTTTCAACTTAAAATTTTAAAAGTTTAAAAGTTTAAATTTTTTTCTTTTATTATGAAAGTACATAAAATTCTAAGAACACCACTTTTTGTTTCGTTGAAATCGGATGTAAATTGTGAAAGTTATACCCTTTACAATATTGTGTGTATATAGGGTTATTTAACAATGACTATTTTAAATTGTATAAGTTACTTCTTCTTTGTTATATTTTACTTTAATATGTGATAATATGTTATATTATGTATATTTTGACTTTCAAGTATTTTTAAAATGATAATATAATTTTTCTAAAGTTCATTTGAATTTATTTCTAATTTTAAAGCCTAGTCTACAATTTTAAGCCATTTTCTTAATTTAATTACATATAATTAAAATTTATTTATTTATTTTATGCACCCACTTTTATTTGCTGTGTTTTACTTTATTTTATTCATTTTACATGTATTTAAATTAAAGTAAATTTTTCCAAAGTATATTGAAGTTATTTCTAATTCTTAAGTCAAGTTTTCATTTTCTGTGCTATTTTTCTTATTTTAATCATATCTAATTAATATTTAATTGTTAATATTTTGTTTATCTGTTATACTTTCGAATTTTAACTAAGATTTTAATTATTTTCAGTTACTTAGATGTATATATTAATATATATGAGAAATTTGAAAGGGTTAAAGGCTAAGAAACGTAAAAACGTTTCACTGTTTCTTTTGTAGTTTCTTTTGTCATCAATACATCTGTTTTTTTGGCATTTCCCTATACCATCTCCAGCCGACTTCCCTTGCTCATTTGTCACGAAATTTTTCTCTTTCTCAACCCTAAAAAAAAATTATGGCCTCCTTGTTCAAAAACTTTGGTAAATCTTCTTTTCTATTTCACTTTTTCATTGTTTTATATTGATTTGCACTTGTCTCTTCCTCTTCTAGGTTCGGCCCTACCTCCTCTCCAGCCCCTGCTGCCTCCACCACCACTGGAACCCATCATCACCACCTCCTCCTCACTGGCCATCCCAAGCCGAGCCACCCTTGGTGGTAGATCTATCACTAAATACAATATAATTCACCTACATGACCTAACCGAGCAAATCTATGCATCCACCACCTTCCACCACACATGGCCGCCACTAACACCACCTCCACCACCTCCAGCACCACCTGTACTCTCGGCCACACCATCCCCTTTGACCCCAAAATACAGGCCATGACCAGCCTTGACCGTGCCTTGTAGTGCCTTGAAAATCATGTGTATGTTGATTGTTGTGTTGTTTTCCCTTCTCCACACTTTTGCACCATGTTAACCTATGTTAGGCTGACCATACCCAACCAAAACCTGATCCAAATCTTACCTTAGACCTGTAGTATACCTTATGGCTGAACCTAGAGTGTGTTGGAAGCAAGTGCATAGCAACTCTGCCTTGATTTATGCAGTTATTTCTAGCCTAGTTTAGTCGTTTTTGAATTGAAAACTTATGTATTATTGTATTGTTTTGGGTATATGTTTACAAGACAAATATCAAGGCTCTCCATTCATTCAAATCAAAAGTCATGCTATATCGTGCTTGTCGTGCTTTTGGAATCGCACTTGTGTTTGTTGTTTTGATCTTCAGCTTGAACAAGTGAGTCTTTCTCACCCTGACATTTATACTTATGAAAGTGAATTGATGACAAGTGTTTAGTAACATAAAATGTTTATGCAAATTAATGATGATCATATGATATGCTATGCCATGTTATTACCATGTTTAAACTGTTAATTTTCACCTGACATCTGATATATGACTGTATATTGTGATATTGACGTTGTTTGTATTATTCCTGAATATGATTACACTGCAAGTTCCCTGTTAGAAAAAAAATGTTACGGGCTGAAATGATAGGCATGATTTATTTTATTTAATTTATTTTAACTTGGGATTGCGGGTTCGAAATGATAAAAACCGGATTTTCTTTGTAAATTACGGAGTGAAATGATATGTTACCCGTATCACTTTACCTAGCGTAGAAAATTTTATACAGGCCCGTAGTTAAAATATGCTTTTCTAAAAAATTTAAAATATTTTAGAAATTTAATTATTATAATATTTTGATTTGAAATTTAACAAAAATTAAATTTTTGTAAAATATTATTGATTTTCTAAATAATTGTAAGTGCAATGAATTAATGAAAAAGTTAGAAATTTTGAACGTGAGTTATTTTGGAAATTTTGATTTAATTATAATTGGAAATTTAATTGAGTATGAAATTATGATAAATTTATGATAATTTGAATTTAAATGAATTTAAAATGATTTTTATCATATTTATGATTTTCTTAATAAAGTTGAAATGTGAAATGAATAAATATTTTAAGTTGAAACTTTGAAATATAACTAGAATTGGAAATTTATGAAATTGACGTAAAAGTGAACTTTTAGTTAAGTAAATAAAAATAAAACAAAGTTATATTTGAGAATTTGAACTTAAGTGTTAAGTTGAAATTTAATGTAATGGATTTTAAAAATTCAACATTGCATTTTAATAAGTGAATTATTATTAAATCTTGATTTTTGAATGGAAATTTAACTTTATAAAATCATGAACTTGAGGAAAATTAAATGATGTTATAAATGTGAAAATGTATGACTTTATAAGTTAAAAATGTTTAAATAAAAATATAACTGGTTGAGAAATTTTATTGAATATTTGAAGTTAATTGACTGCATTTTTGAAATGATATTAATTACAATGTAAATGATATTACAACAATTGTAAATACTGTAGTTGATGATAATGAACTAAAAAAAAAGCTATTGAAAAAAACTATTATAGAAATTGTTGTAAGTACTATGATTTTTGAATTTAACTAAGTTTATTTGAAATTTAAGAAAACTCTATTACAACATTTTTAAACGTTGTCTTTTGTTAAATTGAACTGTTTTGAATGTAACTTTCCGTAGAGTTTTCTAAATGATGCGAAAAGTGAATTTTCACTGTTTTGATAAACTTAAGTGAATAAATGAACTTTGGAAGTTGAAATTTTTGGAAATTTAATAATTTAATTATTAAGCATAATAACTTCATTGAAATGATAAAAAAGAATTTTTGGAATATAAACTGTTTTGAAATATGAATTGAAATGTTATTTTAGATTGAATAGAATGAATACTGATTTGAAATGAATGAAGTTTGAAAAGATACGATATTTTGATATATTAAAATGATTTGAAATGAAGTTTTGAAAGGATATGATATTTTGATATATTAAAACGATTTGAAACGAAGTTTTGAAAGATATGATATTTTTGATATTAAATGATATGAAAACAGAGTTTGAAAGATATGATATTTTGATATTAAAATGATTTGAAAAGAAGATCCGAAAGATATGATATTTTGGAATGATTTAATCTTTATTTTGATAAAGATTTGGGTTGAAATAATATTTTATTTTGAAGTATAAATATTGTTTTAAAAAGTCATAACTACGGGTTATAATAACGATTGGTTGTTAACGAGACCGGGATCAGATATTGTCTTATAGCCGGCCAATACCGAAAACCACTTTAACAACTGTGTACGCAGTGGAGATTCCAGAATGAAGTAGGATGGTGGCGACGTTCTCGAGGTATATATTACGTGGACCCAACTCCCGTGAGTTGGCATATATGACTAAAACAGGAGCTATACCGGACTACACAAAGGGTCGCACCCTTTCATCGAGCATGCTCCATCGGAAACCATTCTATTACTGTTGTGACTCGATTCGGTGGCGCCACTTTGATTCGGGGGTATTGTTCGAGGTGGGCGGAAGCTGCTGGCTTGCCGTCACCACCGGTCCGGGAGTGCAAACGGTGTATCCACCTTGGCATTGCCTCGCGTGCCGTATCATATCCTTATATCGAGCCCACTACGATTTTGGTTTTAAAGATCCGACCGCGTTAAGGTTCACCATCCACTTAACGCTATTTTCTATATGATTATACTTTACTGATTAGACACTACCGTATACAGCGTATATTAATTCATAGTAAATAGTTTAACGGATCCTTAGAGGATGGGCGTGTCCCACGCATCCTTTAAGTTACTGATGCATTTTGTTACTGTTCACTTGAGTTGATTTACAGCTTATAAGTATTTATGTCCTGACTCGAGGGTTTTGTGTTTTGCTTTACGCTCGGGTCAGATTGATTGAGTTAGCATCCAAGATTCACCTTTGGGATTGGAGCTTTCCTTGAAGATCCAGTCATCTATTTTGTTTCAGTATCCAGTGGTTCAGTGATGTATCTGATTTGTACCTGATGTATCCTGTTACTCTTCTGTTGTATCTTATTTAACTCTGATGTATCTTATATTTTATATAGTAGCTTCATGAACTACTATCTCTTTTTCTTCCACTGCATTTTTATATACTCTGTGTCTGTGATCTGTGCTTTTTATTTACTGTATATTCTGAGATTTGCCAAATTTTTATTTACAACACGGTATTTTGAGCAATCCAATTCCGGCATGAGTGTCTACCTGTACACTTATAATGGATGCGAATGGTTGAAAATACCTGGTTGTTACAGTTGGTATCAGAGCTTTGGTTAGCTGTAGGCAAAACTCAGCATATGGAGTAGATGTATTTACAGAATCACTTCCATTTGAGTTTGAATCTCTCCCTTTTGACTCGATTCCTTTGAATTTTGGAACATTCCCTACTGTTCCAAAATCCATTCGTATCCCTCACTATTCATCTTCTTTTGACTCTGGAGCATTCCATAACTCCACTTTGAATGATCTTTCTAGTGAGTCGGCGGTCACGCCAATTTCAAATTTAATAAAAAAAAGAGGGAAACCTCCTTTACAATTTGCATCGATTTACCAGATATTTATATCTATCCTTGGTTTAGATGCTAATATCTTTTGTTATTTCAAACTCTAACTCTTGAGATCGAATGTAGATTTACCCCAGAAAAATCCACATTGATCTTATTCTTTAAGTCACGGTTGACTCGGTAAAAGTTGCACGTGATTTATTTAAGCTTATCCACCTCTCTACTCTGTTATTTAATCATCTTATCTTATGTTTCCAATCTATTCTTCGAAACATTTTGAATTGTACTTATATATATATATGCTTTGTTTTATATATTGTGTTGTTTGAGTTGTTGATGTTGATTTGGGTTTCCGATCGATTCGTCTGATCAACGCTATCGATAGGATTTCTAAAACACTTTGACCGAACAAACTGACACAATATTATTTTAAAATTTGGTTAATGAAATAAATTTTGATATATAAGTAAATTTATGAAACTTAATAAACTGATTTAAATTGATTATTTGAAGTGATAATACTTGATTTGGGAACTGAAAAGAATTTAGAACAAGAAATTTGAGAATTTAATTTCTGATGGTTTCAAACTTTGTGTTTAAAGTTTTAAAAAGGGGATATATTATTTAAAGTATTTTCAAATAGAATTTGTTTCCAAAGAATTTTATAGTGCTCTTCTCTTTGTCGCTGGAAAATAACTTCGGTGATGATCACGACATCATCGACGTTCATTTTCGAGTTTCGAAGTTAGGAGACTGTTCTTTAGTCTTGCTACAGCTCTGTTTTGGGAAATTAAATTGATTTGAATTTCTAAAATACGACTTGATTTATAATATATATGTATATATATAGATATATGATTGAAATTTGATTTGACATATTATGTATATATTATTAGTTATCACTAAATGGTTTGAAGAAATCAAGAATTTAGTTCGTAAAATTTTATTTTTAAAAAAATAATTTCAATTATAAAAAAGAAAATCAAAATTTTTTAATAAATGATTTAAGCTTGAAATAATTGAAGTGGAAAGTTTTATTTGTATAATACAAGTGCATTCAAATATAACTTACCTTAATTTCAGAAGTTAACAATGTAATTTGGATAATATACAATATAAAAGATTTTATAAATGAAATTTGAGTGGTTATAATAAATGTTATACACTTAAATTTTAATTATAAAATGATTAACAGAGGTAAATATAATAAAGGGTAATTGAATAACTTACAACAAAATGATGTTAAAAGAACTAAGAACGAAAGAAAGCAGTTATAATAAGTGTAAGTATGTTTAACATAAGTGATAAATATAGTGAGAGGAATAAATTTAAGTTTAATTAGGAATAAAGAAGAATTAAATTTATTAAGTACAATGTGAGTGTAATAAATGATTATTTTTCAAACCCATGGTTTTAAAAATTGTTAATTTAAGATGATTGGATAATAAGATAATGAAATTTGAGATAGTTAAGATTTATTTAACTTGTGTAAAGATTTATTCTCTGTTTTAGTTGAAATCTCCATGCTTTCAAATTTATTTCCTTATTTTGTTTTCAAACTATCTTTTGGTTGTCATTATCATCCTTATCTTGCTATAGACTGGTATAGGCATCTTTCTATAATCTTTGATAATCTTTGGTACTCATTTGAATCTATTTTGCGTGCTTGAGTTCTTGATTCTGGAGGATCTTGGAAAGATCACCTCCACCTTGTTAAACTTACCTATAACAACAGTTATCAGGTATAACTTCAATCTTCTTGTCATCTTATCTTAATCCTATTTCACTCTATCTTTTCTGTGCCCTTCCATACCTCATTCCTTTTCGAGGACGAAAAGTTTTGAGTGGGGGAGAGTGTAACAACCCTGTATTTTGTAATTATTTTATTGTATATTTTAATTATTTTTAATGTAAGATTTTGATTTAAAAACTTATTTTAGTTATTTGAAATGATTAAATTTATTATTTAAATATAATCTTGATTTTTATATGAGTTATAATTCCAAACTTGTGTAAGTTGAATATTTGCCTGAAATGCTGGTTTTGGTCAAAATTGTCAAACTGCGACTTTCAACTTAAAATTTTAAAAGTTTAAAATTTTAAATTTTTTTCTTTTATTATGAAAGTACATAAAATTCTAAGAACACCACTTTTCGTTTCGTTGAAATCGGATGTAAATTGTGAAAGTTATACCTTTTACAATATTGTGCGTATATAGGGTTATTTAACAATGACTATTTTAAATTGTATAAGTTACTTCTTCTTTGTTATATTTCACTTTAATATGTGATAATATGTTATATTATGTATATTTTGACTTTTAAGTATTTTTAGAATGATAATATAATTTTTCTAAAGTTCATTTGAATTTATTTCTAATTTTAAAGCCTAGTCTACAATTTTAAACCATTTTCTTAATTTAATTATATATAATTAAAATTTATTTATTTATTTTATGCACCCACTTTTATTTGCTGTGTTTTACTTTATTTTATTCATTTTACATGTATTTAAATTAAAGTAAATTTTTCCAAAGTATATTGAAGTTATTTCTAATTCTTAAGTCAAGTTTTCATTTTCTGTGCTATTTTTCTTATTTTAATCGTATCTAATTAATATTTAATTATTAATATCTTGTTTATCTGTTATACTTTCGAATTTTAACTGAGATTTTAATTATTTTCAGTTATTTAGATGTATATAAATATATATGAGAAATTTGAAAGGGTTAAAGGCTAAGAAACGTAAAAACGTTTCACTGTTTCTTTTGCAGTTTCTTTTGTCATCAATACATCTGTTTTTTTGGCATTTCCCTATACCATCTCTAGCCGACTTCCTTTGCTCATTTGTCACGAAATTTTTCTCTTTCTCAACCCTAAAACAAAATTATGGCCTCCTTGTTCAAAAACTTTGGTAAATCTTCTTTTCTATTTCACTTTTTCATTGTTTTATATTGATTTGCACTTGTCTCTTCCTCTTCTAGGTTCGGCGCTGCCCCCTTTCCAGCCCCTGCTGCCTCCACTACCACTGGAACCCATCACCACCACCTCCTCCTCACTGGCCATCCCAAGCCGAGCTACCCTTGGTGGTAGATCTATCACCAAATACAATATAATTCACCTACATGACCTAACCGAGCAAATCTATGCATCCACCACCTTCCACCACCCATGGCCGCCACTAACACCACCTCCACCACCTCTAGCACCACCTGTACTCTCGGCCACGCCATCCCCTTTGACCCCAAAGTACAGGCCATGACCATACTAGCCTTGACCGTGCCTTGTAATGCCTTGAAAATCATGTGTATGTTGATTGTTGTGTTGTTTTCCCTTCTCCACACTTTTGCACCATGTTAACCTATGTTAGGCTGACCATACCCAACCAAAAACTGATCCAAATCTTACCTTAGACCTGTAGTATACCTTATGGCTGAACCTAGAGTGTGTTGGAAGCAAGTGCATAGCAACTCTGCCTTGATTTATGCAGTTATTTCTACCTAGTTTAGTCGTTTTTGAATTGAAAACTTATGTATTATTGTATTGTTTTGGGTATATGTTTACCAGACAAATATCAAGGCTCTCCATTCATTCAAATCAAAAGTCATGCTATATCGTGCTTCTCGTGCTTTTGGAATCGCACTTGTGTTTGTTGTTTTGATCTTCAGCTTGAACAAGTGAGTCTTTCTCACCCTGACATTTATACTTATGAAAGTGAATTGATGACAAGTGTTTAGTAATATAAAATGTTTATGCAAATTAATGATGATCATATGATATGCTATGCCATGTTATAACCACGTTATTACCATGTTTAAACTGTTAATTTCACCTGACATCTTATATATGACTGTATATTGTGATATTGACCTTGTTTATATTATTCCTGTATATGATTACACTGCAAGTTCCCTGTTAGAAAAAAAATGTTATGGGCTGAAATGATAGGCCTGATTTATTTTATTTAATTTATTTTAACTTGGGATTGCGGGTTTGAAATGATAAAACACGGATTTTCTTTGTAAATTACGGGGTGAAATGATATATTACCCGTATCACTTTTCCTAGCGTAGAAAATTTTATACAGGCCCGTAGTTAAAATATGCTTTTCTAAAAATTTTAAAATATTTTAGAAATTTAATTATTATAATATTATGATTTGAAATTTAATAAAAATAAAATTTTTGTAAAATATTATTGATTTTCTGAATAATTGTAAGTGCAATGAATTAATGAAAAAGTTAGAAATTTTGATCGTGAGTTATTTTGGAAATTTTGATTTAATTATAACTGGAAATTTAATTGAGTGTGAAATTATGATAAATTTATGATAATTTGAATTTAAATGAATTTAAAATGATTTTTATCATATTTATGATTTTTTTTAATAAAGTTGAAATGTGAAATGAATAATTATTTTAAGTTGAAACTTTGAAATATAACTAGAATTGGAAATTTATGAAATTGACGTAAAAGTGAACTTTTAGTTAAGTAAATAAAAATAAAACAAAGTTATATTTGAGAATTTGAACTTAAGTGTTAAGTTGAAATTTAATGTAATGGATTTTAAAAATTCAACATTGCATTTTAATAAGTGAATTATTATTAAATCTTGATTTTTGAATGGAAATTTAACTTTATAAAATCATGAACTTGAGGAAAATTAAATGATGTTATAAATGTGAAAATGTATGACTTTATAAGTTAAAAATGTTTTAATAAAAATATAACTGGTTGAGAAATTTTATTGAATATTTGAAGTTAATTGACTGCATTTTTGAAATGATATTAATTACAATGTAAATGATATTACAGCAATTGTAAATACTGTAGTTGATGATAATGAACTAAAAAAAAAAGCTATTGAAAAAAACTATTATAGAAATTGTTGTAAGTACTATGATTTTTGAATTTAACTAAGTTTATTTGAAATTTAAGAAAACTCTATTACAACATTTTTAAACGTTGTCTTTTGTTAAATTGAACTGTTTTGAATGTAACTTTCCGTAGAGTTTTCTAAATGATGCGAAAAGTGAATTTTCACTGTTTTGATAAACTTAAGTGAATAAATGAACTTTAGAAGTTGAAATTTTTGGAAATTTAATAATTTAATTATTAAGCATAATAACTTCATTGAAATGATAAAAAAGAATTTTTGGAATATAAACTGTTTTGAAATATGAATTGAAATGTTATTTTAGATTGAATAGAATGAATAATGATTTGAAATGAATGAAGTTTGAAAAGATACGATATTTTGAAATATTAAAATGATTTGAAATGAAGTTTTGAAAGGATATGATATTTTGATATATTAAAATGATTTGAAACGAAGTTTTGAAAGATATGATATTTTTGATATTAAATGATTTGAAAACGGAGTTTGAAAGATATGGTATTTTGATATTAAAATGATTTGAAAAGAAGATCCGAAAGATATGATATTTTGGAATGATTTAATCTTTATTTTGATAAAGATTTGGGTTGAAATAATATTTTATTTTGAAGTATAAATATTGTTTTAAAAAGTCATAACTACGGGTTATAATAACGATTGGTTGTTAAAGAGACCGGGATCGGATATTGTCTTATAGCCGGCCAATAAATTAAACCACTTTAACAACTGTGTACGCGGTGGAAATTTCAGAATGAAGTAGGATGGTGGCGACGTTCTCGAGGTATATATTACGTGGACCCAACTCCCGTGAGTTGGCATATATGACTAAAACAGGAGCTATACCGGGCTACACGAAGGGTCGCACCCTTTCATCGAGCATGCTCCATCAGAAACCATTCTATTACTGTTGTGATTCGATTCGGTGGCGCCACTTTGATTCGGGGGTATTGTTCGAGGTGGGCGAAAGCTGCTGGCTTGCCGTCACCACCGGTCCGGGAGTGCAAACGGTGTATCCACCATGTCATTGCCTCGCGTGCCGTGTCATATCCTTATATCGAGCCCACTACGATTTTGGTTTTAAAGTTCCGACCGCGTTAAGGTTCACCATCCCCTTAACGCTATTTTCTATATGATTATACTTTACTGATTAGACACTACCGTATATAGCGTATATTACTACATAATAAATAGTTTAACGGATCCTTAGAGGATGGGCGTGTCCCAAGCGTCCTTTAAGTTACTGATGCATTTTGTTACTGTTCACTTGAGTTGATTTGCAGCTTATAAGTATTTATGTCCTGACTCGAGGGTTTTGTGTTTTGCTTTACGCTCGGGTAAGATTGATTGAGTTAGCATTCAAGATTCACCTTCGGCGTTGGAGCTTTCCTTGAAGATCTAGCCATCTATTTTGTTTCAGTATCCAGTGGTTCAGTGATGTATCTGATTTGTACCTGATGTATCCTGTTACTCTTCTGTTGTATCTTATTTAACTCTGATGTATCTTATATTTTATATAGTAGCTTCATGAACTACTATCTCTTTTTCTTCCGCTGCATTTTTATATACTCTGTGTCTGTGATCTGTGATTTTTATTTACTGTATATTCTGAGATTTGCCAAATTTTTATTTACAATGCGGTATTTTGAGCAATCCAATTCCGGCATGAGTGTCTACCTATACACTTATGATGGATGCGAATGGTTGAAAATACCTGGTTGTTACAGGTAGACGGCTCCTTGAGATTTTGGATCAATTATAGGGAATTAAACAAGTTAACAAGGAAGAATAGGTACCCTTTACCGAAGATTGATGACTTTGTCAGCTAACTTATAGGAGCTAGAGTGTTTTCTCAATTAGACCTAGTAACGGGATTCCATTTGTTAATGATGGCATAGGACAGCAAGTCGAAGAATGCATCTTGCACTCCAGATGGCTCTATGTGTAAGAAATATTGCTTTTGGATTGACAAAATGCCTTAGAATATTTTTTAGAGTTAATGAGTAGAGTATTTGGGGGGCAACTGATTAAATTCGTTTTGTTGTTTGTTGATCATATCTAGGTTTTCTTCATAGGCAAGAAGGAACATGAGGACCACCTTAGGGGAGTATTAGAGACTTTAAGGAGGAACCAACTTAAGGCCAAATTTTCTACTATCGCTTTTGGAAGAATGCAGTTATATTTTAAGGCATACTATTTCGAAACAAGGATTGGCTGTAGAACCCACCAAAGTGGAAACTGTCCGAGGATGAAAGCCTCCTATGAATGCATCAGAGGTTAGATGTTTCCTAGCATGGCATGCTACTATAGAAAGTTCATCAAGGGCTCTGCAAGAATAGCAGACTCCTTAAACCAACTGACTAAGAAGAACCTAGTTTTTCGTGAGATGAAAGATGTGCTAAGGCGTTTAAGGAGCTTAAGGAGTCATTGGCTAATGCACCTGTGCTCACCATTCCCGATGGAAACAAACCGTTCACGGTTTTTTCAAATGCTTGTGGCATAGGATTAGGAGAAGTTTTAATGCATGAAGGGAAGGTAGTTGCTTATTCTAGTAGACAACTAAAAGATCACGAGAAGAGATATCCAGTGCATGACTTGGAAATGGCAGCTATTGCCTTTGCATTAAAGATGTTGAGACATTATCTCTTAAGAGAAAGTTTGGAGTTATTCACTGATCATAAACCACTCAAATACATATTTTTCCAAAACGATTTGAATCATAGACAGTAGAGATGAATGGATTATGTAACATCGATTGACTTTATTATTCAATATACACTTGAAAAAGAGAACGTAGTCATCGATGCCCTTAGTCGAAGTCATGCTACCCTAGGTGCTATATATGAATGGAGACAGTTGGAGTTTTCTCAAATTTTAACTTCCAACCTTCAACAAAACCCATCCAAGGTTTTTTGACGATTATGGAGATTAGACCACATTGATGGATCGTACAAGGGATGAGCAAGTGAAGGATGAGAAGTTAGTTGAGATTTTGAGGAAATTAAGAAATGAGAGAATTTTCCCCATGCTAGGAGGTATTCAGTTGATGAGAATGAATGCTTGAGAAGAGATGGACAATTTTGTGTTTCAATAATTGATGATTTCTTAAGAGAAATGCTTACAGAATGTCAGCACTCCAGGATGACCATCCATCCCACAGGAGATAAGATGTATAAAGACATGAAAAAGATTTTATTTTGGAACGGAATGAAGAATATTATAGCCGAGTTGTTGCTAAATGTTTGATATGTCAGAGATTAAAAGCTAAGCAAGGAAAATCTGGTGGATTATTATTATCGTTGGAAACTTTGACGTAGAAATGGGAACATATTTCAATGGATTTTGTGGAAGGATTGCCTAGAAGTCAGAAGGGAAATGATGCTATTTGGTTGGTTATGGATAGACTCACCAAGAGTTCTCATTTTGTTCCAATTATGAGAAATAAAATTGTTGCCTCACACAGATTTATATTAAGGAGGTAGTTCATTTGCATAGAATTCCTATGAGTATAGTCAGTGATAGGGACCCCTTGCCGTCTAGTGAGTTTTGGAGGAGCTTATAGAAAGCTTTAGGAACTTCTTTGAACCTCGGTAGTGCATATCTCCCATAGAATGATGGACAAATAGAACGGGTGTATAGGATTTTGAAGGACTTGTTGAGATCTTGTACCTTGAACTTCAGAGGACATTAGTAGCAACATATAGCATTAGTTGAATTTGCATATAATAATAGCTATCAAGCAACGATTTGTATGACCCCTTTTGAAGTACTTTATAGGCGGCCATGCAAATTGCCCAGCTGTTGGTGGGAAACAATCAAAAAAGTAATATTCAAACCCGATTTGATCTCTTATACCTTGGAAAATGTAGTTGATCTGGCAAAGGATGAAGGCAACACAAGATTATCGAAAATCATACGTGGATAAAAGAAGGAAACAACTCGAGTTTGATGTTGAAATAAGGTATTTGTTATAATCTACCCTCTTAGGACGGTTGTTAGATTTGTCAAGTCTGGAAATTGGCATCTAGGTTTGTCATGCCATTCAAAATTTTGAAAAGGATAGGCAAATTGGCATATTATACGGAGCTTCCAGACAGCTTGACAGGAGTCTATAGTGTTTTCCATGTTTCTCAACTTAGGAAATACCTTCATAACACTGCTATTAGTATGGAGCTAGATCAACTGGGGGATTTTGAGATGGAGTCGATTGTACCCCGTGCCACCGCATGCATTATGGGCAAGGAACTAGGAGATTCCGTAACAAAATAATTAGATTGGTCTGAGTACAATAAGGAACAATCCCGACGGAAAACACATGACAGACTGTAGAGGAGACGAAGAACACTCACCCAGAACTGTTAACTGGTAATTTTTTCTCTAAATTTTAGGATTTTGGTTGCATTGGTTGCTAGATCAGATAGTAGGAGATGGTTGTTACACTTTATCATAATCACTTTGCACTCATGTAGGAGTTTTATGCATGTTTAGGATGTTTGCATACATACTTGCATAACACGATTACATTTTCATGTTAGGATTAACCTCATTTTAGCATATTTGTAGTACATAATCACATTGCATTATTGGTTGGGCAGATGGTTTTGTAGATAACTTGGTTATATAACATAGATGTTATTGTGCGTTCCACGGTCCGCCCCTTGAAAGATTTGGGGACGAAATCCCTTTTAAGGGAGGAGAATGTAACACTTCATAAAATGAACCAAAAATAAATGAAATAAAATTAATTAAATATAATAAGGTAGAATATGGAAATTTTATAAAAGTTGGAATTTTAACACGAAAGTTATTTCAATGCGTTCGTTGTGAAATTAAGATCTATTTCCATATAATATGTTAAAAAAAAGCTCAAACGAAGAAGATACGAGCGTTTGAAGTTTTCAAATTTAAATTAATTTAGTTTAAATTCAAAATCAAATGAGAAATTAAATTTAGTTTTTAAATTTCAAATTAGCTTGGGGGCTAAGTAAACGTTTTAATTAGTATTTAAAACGAAGTATAATTAGGGCAAGAAATTAATTGAAATCAAAATGCAACGAAAATGAATCATTATTACCCAAAATAAAGCGGAGCAGTTGATCTACATGGGTCAATCGGTCGGCCGTAGCGGTCGAGCTTTGGCGATTCGATCTTCTACTAATGGTTGCGGCTTGGGTTTTGCATTGTTTAACACTCCAGATTTTCTATTTCTCTTCCAATTTGATACTTTGGTTCTAGTGTATTTCAACCACCATATATAAAACTCTACCCTTTCCATTTTTTTACCTATTTTGGGGTATAGAATGAAATTATGGTATTGTTATCTCTCCAAATTAGATATAGAAACTCTGTAGAGAATTCAGGTAAGTATTCAATCCATTTTATAATTATTTCTTCATCTTCCTCCAATTTATTCTTCTTTCGTTCTTTCCTCAATTGTTCTGAATCTAATAAAAATATATACATCTTCCCTATCATGTATAATATCAAAAATGAG
The DNA here is from genome assembly GCA_030765085.1 of Allium cepa. NCBI lineage: Eukaryota > Viridiplantae > Streptophyta > Magnoliopsida > Asparagales > Amaryllidaceae > Allium > Allium cepa. Next base: position 417,815,576 of record CM060937.1, on the reverse strand, counting down.
ATTCTGGAGGAAGTTGAAAGGTATGCAAATCCAAGGAAAGTGAAGCTAAGGCTATTTTCTAAGCGTAAAGCTTAGTATTTCTTTTTCAGTAATTATTTGGTGTTCCTCTATGTATTTGAATATGCCTTAGGGATTTTGGAATTGCAACAATACGATAGATAAAATCCCTTAAAATTTCTTTTTATTTAGAAATACCAATTCTAAATTGAGATTCTCAATTATGTACATTAATTTGATGGAATTTGTTTTGTTTATGAAATTTTTAATAGTTTCATAGTCTATTTCGCTTCTTTTTTTTTTCAATTTATGATTCCTCAATGAAATAAGGGGTTTAGATTATGGATTTTATTCGTAGTTTACACCTTTTATTCCACATAATTTTCCTTCTTATCTATTTCTTTATAAAAGAGGAGTTGAATATGATATGAGTTTAGATTGCAATTCCTATTGTTTAGGATATTCCATTGAATTTGTTGTAATAAATTGAGTTTTTATTTGGTCTACAAGCCTGTTATGGCATTTAGGTTATGAATATTCATTCCCATTTTGAATATTAAGGCATAAAATCAATGCGTTTAGAATTTATTATGCACGAATATTTATTCATCTTTATTACTATAATTAATTTATAATTATTGCGTATATAGCGTAGTAAATTAGGTATTAATTTTCCTTTATTCCCCTATTAGGAATGTAATTGATTGTTGGGAAGAAATAAGAGGAAACTCTTACATAGCCTAATTATTATTCTAAGGCATAATAAGGAAGTTTCCTTGTAAGGGCTTATTTACGAAATGGTGAGATGAGTATTACTATATATATGGAGTGTATTTAATTTATGGCTAAGTTAGAAGAATGTGAGGTCAATAGAGTTACATGACGAAAGTCTGCCCTTCACTTTGAGGCTACCAGCAGTTGTGTACACTTCCTATTGATCTGAGATATACTTATGATAAATATTTATAATGATGTGATGTTAGTACCAAACTCTATAGGGAAATTTCACCCAGCTAATTCGGCTACCAGTTCCTATGAATAGTTGGACTGATGTAAGACGTCATTATGAGTATATGACATAGTATGAGCCATCTCCTTCGAGGTCTTGAGATTTTAAGTGGTTGTTTGAGGGCTCATCTCGTTTCCCCAAATGAAGTATCAAATGGCCTAGGGGACATTTTAGTGGTATCTCTATAGGGGTCCGCTTCTGGATAAGGTATTAAGTAAATGATCTCAGTGTCCGCCTTTCCAAATAAGAAGTATTAAGTGACTTGAGATTCCATATAATGTAGCTAGGTAGTACCATTAAGGAGCATGCCTTGGGTATAGTTATTAAATGATATGATATGCTTTTATTAAGGTATTAAATGACCCGAGCCTACATATTTTCCAATAAACAGTTAGTGGCTTGGGTACTATCTCTTGCATCGCTAGTTAGTTATAATGTGGGATTTAGGTTATGGAATTTTGGACACCTGCTTCTTTTCGTAAAAAAGGTATTAAATGATTTTATTTTCGTGGATATATTCTTATTTTGAAATATACCGCTCAAGTACTGAAAAGGTAAGACTCGAGGTTTTTATTCACCAGACACTTGTTGTTTCAACTCCCTCCTCATTACAACATAGATTAAAGGACGTTGATGGAGAAGATGACACTTAGAGATGTAAGTGGTTTTCTTGTGGTAGTATTTATCATTTTCACTTGCTTTATGTGTACCCATGTATCTAGACTATTGTTATAAAAAATTTATGATACGATTTGATGGTACTTTATATTTTGACATATTTATGATTTTGAAGTAAATCGGTACACTTTGTTATTATATTTTGTTCTATCCGTTGTGAGCTCTGAAAGTTAATTTATGGCTCTATACTATTTTTTGTTCTAGTAGGAATTTACCTTATAATAGATCTAAGTTTCGATGGTCCTTTTTTGGGTTGAAATTTGTGTCCATTCTGGGTAGGCTGTTACATATACTTATTCCCGCTAATTATGTAACCTAAGCTTTGATACCAAATATAAAAACCCTATTGGAAATGGGCCTAATATTTGACGCAAAAAACGTCGATCCAACCTTGGTTCCATTCAAGAGATGACCGTTGCTTGGTAAAATCTATCAAAGCAATATACGGAGTTAACTATCTATGCTTTCCGTACTCATGGCCAAATGTATAAAATATAATAGTAAAATAAGTAACCATTTCAAAAAATTTAAATTTCAAAAATAAAATTATTCCAAATATCCATATGTCTCCAAGTAAACCATCAACAAGTCTAAAATCAAAACAACTTCCCTTAACCTATAGGCTGTAATAAGGAGGTAGTTGGAACAATAATGTCTAGTGAATGAAAATCTCAGGTCTTACTGTAATAGTATTTGGGTAGTATCATTTAGATAAGTATTATGTCTTATGCATTTTCCCAACTATACCTTTTCTAGTATACCTCTAACTGTAACCCAACGGCTCTCCCAGTCCAGCTCTATATGGTATCTTCACCTATAGGCCTATAGCCCTTTCTAGTTCCACTTGTTAACTATAATGCGGATGCAACACAACTATGGAATACATATTGGGTCCAATGACCCATATTCTTCAATCATATCCTAACGATGCGAGAAAAGTACCTGACTCTCTTAAGACCTTGTCAATGGGAAATAAGATCACTCTGACTATTTAATACCTAGTCCCTAAGCAGACCCTTGTTATTTGATACTTAGACCCAAGGCGAACCACTCTCTAGTAATTCCTAGCTTACATCATAAGAAATCCCATAAGGCCACTTAAAAAAATATTAGGAAAGAGGCAGACCCTCTAATAACCATTTAATACCTTAATCCCGAAGCAAACCTCCTTTAGAGATTTACACTACCACACTTAAAATATAATCCTCACAATTTAATACTTTTCGATTGGAAAGGTGGAAGCCCCTTCCATTTAATACCTCCAAACCCGAAGTAGGCCTGTCCTTGGATATAAATATAATGACCCATAACCTAGGCCATGATTTCTCACATTCGTTTGACTATTCTTAGATGTAGGTAGCGAGATTAGCTAGACAGACTTATCATATAGAATTAGGAATAATTTCACATTCACCATGGGAACTTATTATATGCGATGTCTCATATCAGTTCCAAAGTCACATTGTTAGTAGCCAGATTAGCTATGCAGATTTCTAGGTACTTTTAGCTAACCTCATATCTCTATAACTTAGTCATATTTTCGCTCTCCAACCTTACGAAATTATACTAACATATATGTATAATGTGTGTATACACACACGCATATAATACCTCACCTGCATTTATTCATTAAGGCCATATGAAGGAAATTCCTTATTTCTCCTTTCAATTATGGGTTAATTTCCATTATTGGTCTTAACTATTTATTTTATATGTTACAACTTATAGGTTATTATTATATCTATACTCAACGTTAATTTTTAGCTAACTATAGTTATTACTCGTAGGCATGCATAAAAACATTTGTATACTAAGATTTTTACTTTTTATTTGAGATGTTTAGATAATTTAAATGTCATAATTTCCATATACAAACAAGTCCCTAGACAAATACCACAGTTTAAACAATAGCTAATATCATAATTTAAATTAGCTAAAAAAGGGACTTGCATATGTGTGTGTTCCTCATCACACGCTTAAAAATGGAATCAAAACATCCAATGTTTTACATTCACATAGTAAAATTAATGCCTTTATTTCAAGCGAGAAAAACTTTACAATATAAACCCTTTATATTCCATCTGACTTTTAAATGGATAAGGTTGAGATGAAAAGGGATTCTTATTTATTTCCATCACAAGGTAGGGGGTACGAACTACGGATGGAAAAATCCATGCTTTACATGACCCATCCTAGTTCATTTTGTAATCCTTCATCATCACAACATAAGTTGGGAAGTGAAAGTTGAATATAACTTAAATTACTAATATTGTAAATAATAACTGATCAAACTCTACCATATCAAAATAAAAAAAATAGGTTTCCAACTAATTTCAGGACTAAAATTTTCAGGGGAAATTGTGAAGGTGTGGATTTGAAGTTTTTGCATATAAATTTCTCCAAAGAAAAAACAAATCAGAGCATTAACTGCACAAACTACTACAAAGAGAAAAACTAAGGTTTTTCACTCACAGATGTCTTTCCTTGAATTCCCATGATTTGCTTTCATGTTAACGCTAATTCCTTTCTTCAATTATCTTATTTTAATTGCACAATATAAAACCATTCATTTGTAAATAGATTAGATTTGGAATTTAATGATTGGGGAAGAAAAGAAAGGGCAAAACATACATACATACATATGTATATATGTATATAATTCTTTACTTTTTCCTTTAATCTAATTAATCTTTTCCCAAAAGCCTGAATCTTTTATTGGAGAGAAAGGACACAAACGAGTCTCATTAGTGAGTTAATTTTTCTTATGAATAAAAGTTGGCGGTGAGCCTCTTTTCTATATTGGTCAGAATGCGTCAAAACCCTCGGATGGGAATCTTTTATTTAAATTAAATCTAGGGCTTTCTAGCCTGGGCAAACCATAGCCGCCAGTTAAATACCGATTGATTGGTCCTTATTAGGCAGTCAACCTGCCTACAGTGTTTGGCACCAATTTACTACCTAATGTTAATTTTTAACGTTATATTATTTCTTTCTTTATTTATCCAAACATTAACATTTGTTTAAACGTTAAGCTTACTTTTAACTTTAAAACTTTTATTACCCTTTTTAATTTCATATGTTAACATTGCTTAACTATAAGTTTAAATTCATTTGAATTATTTTAAATTTGAAAATTTCAAATACCAAAGCTTCTAAATTTGAACTACAATCGCATAGCTTTAAATATGAAAGTTGCTCATAAAATGACCACGAACACAATGTTGCAAATTTTATAGCCAAACTCTGACATTTGTGAAATTCCTATTTTTGGCATCGTTATTAATTAATTAAGTTTTTTTAGATATTTTTTGGGGTGTTACAATCACTATGGGTATGGATTTAATAGGCTGTTACATTAGCGTTTGTAATCAACACTACCTAAGGGTGTTCATTTATATGGGTATACTATATCTAATAACTTATCCAATTGGTACAATATAGGGTGACGACCTATAATATGTTTAAAGTTTGATAATAGTCTATAAAAATTTCCACATGAAGTGTGGACATCGAAAAAAAGGGAAACCTAGGAATACATCAAATATATGGGCCAATAGTAAAACATCTAACTATACATTGAACAAACAATCACAACGGCAAATCGCTTATGCCTCGCGCACACCAAGTATACATTACAGTGCTTGGGAACACACCAAGTACACAATCCTAAGGTAAATTGCCTAGCAAAGCATCGAGCAAAGAATCTTAATGGTAGGCATGTTATATGCTCTATATCATTCGACCTAAAGCTAAAGGATCGGTATATAATTCGACTCCCCTTAGGTACAACTCCTGATCGCTCATAAATCCTACTACTATGGATGTCTCTGTCTCCTCTGCCCCCAGTTTGCAAATCAAAGTGATGCAATCGAGGCACTAACAATAATAATAAAAGCATCCAGTTGTGATACAATCATGTGTCACATTAAGTATCACATTATACAACATCATGAATTGTGAACTCTTATACATTAACTAAGTGGGAAAGGAAGTCCCACATGTTACACGACTTCATGTAGTTACATGAACTCTAGAGAGTTAAAGAAGTGGGAAAAAAGTACACAAAGTTATCCTACTTTTCCTTCACCAGGTCTTGGTTTAACTTGGGCCGTCTACAGGTTATCAATTGACTAAATATATAGATTAATTCGACCAGTTCCATATATATTACTATTTTTAACTACGCATTCAGTAGACTAGACAAAATTATCAATCAATTGAAGTTGGATTTAATCAGTTGGTTACTTTAGTCAACCAACTGTTTAACCCCAAAAAGGAACCATTTTCTTATGGGTTTGAATTAGGTTCGTCCAATGTTTTACTCAAAGCAATTCAGTCGATCGACCTATAATTTTTTTTGACTCGTTTTCCATAAGTTTAGCTTTTTAACACGTTTAAACTATTATTTTGATCTAGTTTTGATTTTTTATCATTAGTTCTTCTTTTCGAACTTAAGTATATCTTTAGAATTTGTATAATCCTACTTTTAAACAAGTATCCATATACAATCTCTACATTTATCATATCTAAATATTTTGTGTAATGTATCTACTTGATTGTACAAAACTGTTCAATGATCAATCTATATGAATTCAATTTTATCAAAGTTGATGTAGTTAGATCTGGATGATATTTAAATAATATATACATAGAATCACTTTTATTTACCCATATAAAATCAAACCTTTTACGAAAAATCAGATCTATATATTTCAAATGCTATATGTATAGATTCACCTTTATTAATTCAAATTAATTCAAATTTATAAAACAAAATCAGATTTACATGGGTTTTAAGGGCGAACTTCGTTCAATCTACACTCCCCATAAATTTCATTAGATACATTATAAAATAATTGTCTATGGCATTCTAATTATCTTAATTCATATAAACCTTTCATTAAAAATCATATTTTTCAATCTTAAAAATATGCAAATTAAATTTAAATATCATATTCAGTGCTTAGATAAACCTACTTACCTTTGTACGATGTTTTATTGCACTTCCAGAAATCTTCAACCCTTTCCCTTTTAATTTGATTTTCATATAGGCCTTCCACAGGAATCTTCAACCCTTTCCCTTTTAATTTGATTTTCATATAGGCCTTCCTTCTTCTATTTGCCTTGTTAAGCTTTTTGACTACGTCTCTTTATTGCATTTTATTTAAGCTTATTTGATGAATTCTTATTTAGAAATACGGAAGAAGGAGAAAAAAAATAATGGAGTTTGAAGCTAGTTTTTTGGTGGCTACAAAATGAGGAGTGAATTTAGAATGAATTACGGCTACATACCCTTCCTTTTATAGTCAAAAACCCAAAGTTCTTTTTCAACCCACTTAGGCTTCAAACATGCTTGCCTCAAAACATACGCTAGGATAAATGGTCTATATTTCCTTTATTTTGTATTTGTTTGTGACGTTTTATATGTGAATTTGGGATATAAAATTATAGTTGATACAATGGAAAATTCAAATTCCCCAAATTTCATTATTTGAAAATTTCGATATTTCGGTATTATGTAAAACTATCAAAATATCCAGTTAATTAATTAATTATTTTTATTATAATTTTATATGTTACATTCTCCACCTTAAAGAATATTATTCTATAAATTCAAAGTAATAGAGAAATGTAACTCATATACTTAGCTACACTCTATCAACCGTGCATATATGTAGCACATACACTCAAACCACACCACACAAAGGAATACAAACAATCCAAATCAAACATATACATTTCATAACATTTATAGCAATATAAAACGCGATACCCATATGGATACCACTAAAGCCTGGAAATAAAGTTTAATATATAGAAATGGAATAATAAGCACAAATGAACAATGCGCATCCATCAATCAATATATATCATGAATAGGGAAGGTGATAAATACATAAATACTAATATAACCCCTATTTGAATGCTAGATCATAACACATAGGCATGGACATGAAACATCCTAAAATATACATATATTTCTATATGTATGCAACATGATATACGATAAGTAAAATCATAAAGCAAGCATAAGTCGGACACTAATGCATATCATATGATCAAATATCCTAATTTAACTAAGCAAACAAGATAAGATGATGTACTGGAAAAGGGTAATAGATAGAATGTCCTAATCTTCTCCTCTAGCTCCAAATACCCTTAATCGGATCATTTTCCTAATGGACCCTAACCAGTTAACTACATTATTACTGAGTCGTTTTGTCTCATGCTAAATTATGCAGGTAAGTGCATGACGAATAAGACAGTCTCTTTACTTCAACCTTTTCCAACTAATTTGGCTTGATCATAATAGCTGAATTATGCAAACATGAAAGTGTGACACATGGAAAAAATTATGGACTCCCACCACTTTCCTAGAAGCTCCAACCTTTAAACTAACTTTCCAAGTATTTCCAAAATTAGAAACAGCCCAACAAAATTCGGTGCCGATTTCCCTGAAATACCAACCCCATAAATCAGAGTGGTGAGACATTCAAAAAAACCGTCTAGCCTTTCCCACATTTTTAATACCCTAACATTTTAATAATAAACAATAATGGATATTTAAATGGCTAATTATCGATTAAAAATATTGAAGGGGCAAAATGGTCTTCTTTTTAATATTAGAATTTGACCAAGGGGCAATCACTATTATGATCGCTCATTTTTATGATCAAAATTATATATAAGTTTTCCCAATTCGGGGATGTATAAAGGAGATACGGATGAAATAATAACTAATAAAAAATATGGTATGTATGTCAACAAACATGAAAAGTTATGTCAACATACATCCAATCATTAAACATATGTTGACATACATCTTAGGAAATGTTGACATATAATGGTTAATTCATTTTTTTAAATTCGAAATTAAATTTAGTAATTTAAATTGGTGGGAATAGTTTACTAACTGAAATTAACATTATAAAACATATTTTTTGACAAAAAGTAAGTTTATCTTCTTCTTTTTCATCATGTTTTCCTTCTTTCATTTCACAACTTTAAAGTGGCATGACTCTCTCACTTTTCAAAAAGTTATGACTATCTACCCATTAAATAATCATGTAGATTGGTCTATGATCTAGTGAGAGAATGAGGCCAATTACGAAGGTTTCTCTGCACTAAAGGAGTAGGACAATGAAGGATTCTAGGATTTGGCCTTCATTTTTGAGTGAGTAAACCCTCTGTACAATTATATAATGCAATTAGATTGATTTGATATTGTTTGGGGTCTGATTAGTCGATAATTTTGAATTTGTAATTAGTTTAATGATCAATTTGATAATTAATGGAGTAATTGAAATTAATAGTGGATTATTTAAAGTAAATGGAGTTGTATAAAATTATATATATATGTATGTATGTAGCTGCAGAAATAATGATATAATAATCATTTATAATAGATAATGATGGTGAAACAAATTACACGAAGTTAAATTTGCAATGAAGGATAATTGGGTGAGGTTAAATCTAGACCCATTCGGATCGACTGTGGCTGGAAGCATTTGCAAATCAGGACTTCATGTGATGTTTTGGCCTATTTCAAATGAGGCTATGTATTATGATATTGATATGGAAAAGCGTAAAGATATCATTGAATATAAGTATGTCCGATGTATGCGATATTGGGTATTTGGTTTATTATCGATTATTGGATATCGTATTGATTTAGTATGTTGGGTATTAATATTGGGCATGTGTAATATGCTATTTATTTTTAGAGGTATGTATAGTGTAGGGAATAATTGTCCTAGGGAAATAGTTATTCCCTCATTGTTTCAAAAGGTTATATTTGTTATAGGGAAGTGGTTATTCCTTCAGCATTAGAATTAATGATTCAGAGAATAGTTGTTTTAGGGAAGTAGCGGTTCCTTTACTAAAAGCGCCTTAGTCGTTTTGGGAAGATTGATGTTCCCTTGTAATGTGAATTAGATAGACTCTATTGAGTAGGCTTACATTTCTATATAGAGTGTGTTGAGATGTGGTATGACTTTAATTGAGTAGCTAACCTATGTATAGTGTTGATATTACTTATTGGGTGCAAGTACGAGGGTTAAGGTAGGAATATATGAGTTAGAAGGCACTAACATTGTTTACTTGTCTTTTTGTAGTATATACGAGAGAATTATTTCACTCACTCAAATATATGTCCGATCCTCTTTTATTTTATTTTTTTAATCTATATCACTAGGTTGATGGACCATAGTGACGTAGAGGATTTGGTGATGAAGTTCTTGTATTGTAAATATTGTATAAAATGTAAACATAACTTATGATGGGTACAATATTATGTGTTGTGGATTTTGATTTGTTGTACAAATTAAGCTATGTATTTTGATATATGTTGAATATAAAGTGTTTTATATTATATGTTATTTCTCTTTTGATAAAATTTCAGAGAGTTTATAGTTGAACAGAATGTGAGGATAGTCATAGAAAGCAACAAAGGAGAAGGTGTAGTTAATATAGAAAGAAAGCACATATATTGAAGGTCTATAGAGTTTACATTACATGGATTAATTTTTATAACTACAGTAGCTAGGCCATATAAAAAGAGAATGCCTGAATTTGCCAAGGGAAAATCAAATAGTTAAAGCCTATGCACTAGAATCAATTCCATGTGCATGTGCCGCGTTCTGCTTAGGGTAAGTGGAAGTAGATTTTGATGGAAGGTGAATTATTAATTTTGAATTGTGAAGTGTTAATATTGATAGTTATATTTTAAATCTCACATGTTATATGTCTTTTTATGCTATGATTTGAAATGGAATATATGAAGTGTATAGTCTTTAGTGACATATATGTATTGAAATTTTGGGTATGAGTTGAAATTATGAAATATGATTGAATAATTCATTATACAATTATACTAGATGATAATGGTATAAGTTGAATGAGAAGTAAAGGACCAAGCACGAATTTTGGTACATCTTGATCTCGATAGTCATATGATGAAAAATTGTTATCTACCTTTGACGAAGGAGTTACATGTACCTTCTTTGGAGATTTTTACCTCCCTTCCAAAATAAATAAATTTCGTAGGCCTGTTGACATGCTACTATAGTAATGGTTAGAAAATGATGATTGAGATTTTGATAGGAAGTTTTCGAGTTTGTTAAGAAGAGATATTAGATTTTGATTAAGTATAGAAATTAAAATTATTTTAGTTGAAATTTCATAAATGAGACATTAGTATAAAAACAAATATTTGAATTAAGAAGGTGGTCGGACAAAAATTGTATTTGCCTCATATTGGAAAATTTGAAGGTATATTTGAAATAGGATATCACTTAGAAAATCAAAAATAAATGAGAGACTGGTAATATTGGAATTTCAAATGATTGGATCCCATTATCCAATCGATTGAAAATATTTTAAGACGTGAATGAAGGATTTTATTTGGAGGGCCTAGAGTCTATTAGGATAGGGTTCAGTGACTTGGTGATGCTGCTATGTGATCGACTTGGTGATCGGTCAATATTACAGAAATTGAAAAAATTGATAATCATATTCTTTGGTTCTATATCATTGTGGTAGTGATCGTAGATGGAAGCAAATAGTATTTAGAATTCATTATTGTTTGATACCACCGTAAGGTAACAATTTGAGCAAGCCTTCATTTTTGAGTGAGTTAACCCTCTCTATGATTATGTAATTCAAGTAGAATGATTTGATATTGTTATTGGTCTGGTTAGAAGATAATTATGATTTTTATAAGGGTTTAGTTATAAATTTAATAATTAATGAAGTGATTTAAATTAGCAGTAGATTAACTTGAAACAAGTGGAATTGTATAAACAAAATATATGATGTTAAATTTGAAATGAAGGCTAATTAGAAGGGTTTAAACCTAGACCTTATCCAAATCGAGTGCGATTGGAAGCATTTATGGAATCGGGATTTCATGCAATGCTTTGGACTATTTGGAAAGAGGCAATGCAGTATGATATTGATATCGCAAAGCATATATATATATTTGAATATAAGTGTAGCCAAAGTGTGTGAAATTGAATGTTTGGTTGTTATCGACGATGTGATAGCCTATTGACTTAATATGATCGGATAACTAATACTGGGCATGTCTAATAGGCTATTGATTTGTCAAGTGATTTTGTGTGAGGAACATATGGTGCAAGAAGTAGTTGTCATAGTGAAATAGTTGATCACTTTGTATTAAAAAAGAAAATGGTTGTTCTACGAAAGTGGTTGTTTCCTCGGAGGCAGAGTTAGCGATTCAAGAAATAGTTATTCCAGGAAAATGGTTTTTTCCTTTAGTAATAGCATATTACTTGTTCCGAGAAGATTTGTATTCCCTTTGATGTGAATTTGTTTTACTGATCATGTATGTATTTGTGTATAGAATGTGACGATACATGATTTGACCTTAATCAACTAGTCAACCTAGGTATAGTGTTGATATTACTCCTTGGGTGCAAATATAGGGGTTAAGGTTGGCGTATATGGGTTTGGAGATACAAATGATGTTTTACCATTCTTTTTATAGTCTATATGCGATAGACCTATTTCACTCACTCAAACATATGTTTGACCCTCTTCGTTTTCTTTTCTATCTACATCACTAGGTTGGTGGACCCCGGTAATGTAGAGAATATAATAACGAAGATCTTGTATTGTAAATGTTGTATATAATGTAAATATAACATAAGAGTGGTATACTAATGTGTGTTGTAGATTGGTATATTATGTATAGGTCTATCTATGTATTTGGATCTATGTTTAATATAAATTTTTCATATTATATATTGGTTCCTTCCGTTGCGAGTTAAGAAACTTTATAATTAGATTCTATTTTTTTTGTTACCATAACTAATGATCTATTTTTTCCACTATTTGAGATTTGAACATCAGTTCGAGTATTAAATAGAGGATCGAAAAAGGCGGGTTGTTACAGAACTCCAATTCCGTGTGCCTCCTTCAATATACGATTTGTGTGCGTCTTATGCAATCTTTAATCTCCCACGGATCAAATCTACCTTCTTCGAAGTCCCTCGAGCCATGTCTAGCCTAATAATAATCCTATTTATGGTGTCTCACCAATAAGATGGTGATTTACATGGCCTCCCGCATAACGCCTCGAATGGTGTCATTCCAATAATTGCCTGATGGCTATGTGATCTCCCCAACAACCACTAAAGTTCAAAATACAAATCCATGGAAAATCTTCAAACATCATATTCACCCTTAGTTATCCATCAATCTATGGATGATAGGTAGCACCTAAATTTAGTTCAGTTCCCATTGCCTCCTAAAGACTCCTTTAAAACTTACTAGTGAAAATTGGATCTCAGTCGTTGATAATATTGGATGGAACTCCATGAAGTTAAATTATTTTCTTTACACATAAGATTGCCAAAGATGTTGCTGTCCTCATAATCCCAATCAAAATAAAATGAGCACAATTGGCCAGTCAATCAACAATCAACCAAATAATAACATTTCCCTTTCTACTCCTAGGTATCCCATCACCAAAATCCATAACTATGCTTTTCCATTTCCACTATGGAATATTTAAAGGATGCAATAATCCACCAGACTTTTTCTGCTCTACCTTTATTTCTTGACATGTCATATGCATGAAAACAAACTCCGCCACCTATCTCTTCATACTTGGCTAGTAAAATACCCACTTCATGTTTCGATACATTTTGCCTCCACCAGATGAATAGTCATCTAAGAATATGGAAAACCACTAATACCATGTCAACCAAATCATTAATAAGAGGATGTGATGACCGCCCTATAACACCGGCACTAATAGTATATAAATAGTGCACTGCTATCGTGTCCAACCGATATAAGACATTCATTAGGATTTAAAATGAATCAATATAGCATATAACCTGTCATATATCTCACAACGCATAGAAAAAATATATAATATCACATATACAGTAGAAGAGACGGTAATAACAATGTGAATAGACCATCGTCATCAAAGTATAATATCCATAGAGTTATACATCAATGGAAGAGTTTATACTGTTGAATATACTAGTATATTGTGACGACCCGTCTTTCATTCCATAGAAAGACGTATTGTAATTTAGAAAGTAGGTAGAAAAGAAAATAGATAGATAGAAAAAAACAACATCAGAGTCTCGCAGCGGAACGATATTACATCACATAGATATTACATAGTATTCATCATACATCAGAGTCATTAAGTTACAAACATCACATTAGAAAGTCGTGAAGACCTGTCTATACATTAAATTCCAAAATGCAAAACAGATGATACCAACACATCAGAATAGATATATAGATACGCCAAGTCTCCTTCACCAAGCCTTTTCCAACATATGTCAAGCCAACCCGATCACTTAGCTACTCATAAAAATTTGAGTACCCAAGAGTTTAAGAAAAATAGAAGTAAACTCTGGGTCAGACATGAGTATGGTGTGAGTAAACGGTTAAGTTGTTTAACTTGAAAAACCTTTGAAATAAAAGGTATCTCGTAAGACTCTCCGCAAATAAACACGGATAAATTTTTCCCTTACGATAACCAGAACATTTGATAGGAAATCCAGTTATATTATAATAGTGTCAAGCGTTTCCAACTCAAAATAGAAAATTGCTGGAATGCTTACATCTCACATTCCAATATAGTTGTGCACAATCAAAACCGTACAGGCACTTACTGGAGATTGGATTTCATACAATGGCAGGGCTACTGGGGTACCGCCCATCACAGTACCTAGTCTAGATCAGAGTACCAAGGATCTACCCTGATCCCCTGCAACACAAGACTGGAGCTACCTCTTACTAGATAGTCCGAATAAGACGACCTCGCGGTTGTGGCCAACAACCACCTATACAGCCGAATAAAAGGGACTTGTAGACAGAGAAAAACCTTATCCTACTTAGGTGCTACCCACTTAGCCTTGTTTGCACCTCCCCTGTTTTAACCATTCTCGGTTGATGAGGCTTGAGACTACGATTGCCTTTTTAGAACACATATCTTGGAATGCTCATCGTCCTTCATTGACGATGATCTGATAGCACTCATCCACAAAAGTCCGTTCCGGGTCCGAACGGAACCGAAGGCACTATCTCCGCTACACTCATTTTGGAATCATCCTCAGATTTACGAAAATAGCCCTTGCACTATGAATCTTCATTCTTAATCTTCACTTGCGATTTCACGACCTATTGCTTATTTTGGATCGATGTGGCTTTTAGATAATCATTTGGAATTCGATCTCGGTCTCATCGAAATCCAAACGCCGTCTTTTAAGGCCAAATTGTTTAGGTAAATAATTTGATTCTATTCAGAATATTATATTCACACAGCAATTTATCATAGATAAATAACTCACATTTATCACAGTTCAACTCAGGCATTACACATCACAGCACATTACGAGCTAACATACTAGAGGTATTAATCAATCCAAACATCCAATATAATTAATCATCCATAAGCAAGATTAATTAATCACATAATTTATAATTAATTTAATCAACATAAAATAATTTAGTGTAATATCCCGGAATTTCCAGGAGTTTAAAATGCTGATAATCTCTTAATTTAAATTATTTGAATCGATAAAATTGTTATTTTCAAAGATAATTAATCAAGTAATATTTTAATTTTGGTTATAAATTGGTTTTATAATAAGATTAATTATTTTTGTTGTGTAAATAAATTCTGAATTGGTATATTGTTTTCAAAATTTATAAGTATGATTGAATATATTTATATCTATGTATTTTAAATTGATTTTAAAACAGGATATATTATTTGTAGATAATAATGAGCTTATTTTAAAATAGTTGTTTATACTGATTTAAATTTATTTAGATTTGATTTGACTTTGTAAAGGAATATAAATTTGAATTTAAAGGTATACATTCATATTTAATAAATGATAATATGGTTTGGTTTTAAATTACATAGGTAATGTTTCTAATTAAAAATAAGATTTTGTATTTTCTTTTGATGAAAATATTATTTGTGTTTATTTAATAAAATGAATATAAGGCTTTTGAAATAGCATTTAAAATAAGTTTGAAATATTGTATATAAATTTTATTTAGATTATCATTGATTCTATTTTATGCTCTTTTCAAAGATTGTATTTTATATAAATTTAGCAAACATGTGTAAATTTTATAAATGTATTTGTTTACTTGAAATTTAATTAGAAAAGTACTTTTAAATTTAGGAAACATATTAGTAATTAGGAAATTTATTTAAAAAGCTTTTAAATTTCTTTAAAAATTAAATAAAAATTTATATTGACAAGTGTTCATTTCTAAAACACCTTGATAACAGTGTTAAACCATTTGTGTAAGTAAAAAGATATGTCTCCATTTATTTCTAATTTTCTTTTTTAATTAATAAAATCTGAAAATTTTCCTATACAAACCTTTTTCTCATTTTCTTCAATTCTTTGTTCATTTCTAAGATGAAAACTAAATCCATCATGCATTTTCACTTCTACTCCCCAAAACCAGAAAATATTCAAAACAAAATCTGCATTTAAATTCCTCAAACTCAATTATCTGCATCAAATATTCTTATGCATGCAAGTGTTACCTGAAAACAAACATCAATCCCTGTGATCAATCCAATTTCCAAATTCAAATATCTAAACCTGTTAGTAAATCATCAAAGCCATTACAAAGAGCCTGTAACAAATTCTCAGATTTTAAACAATCTGTAGTATTCAACCTGCACATCAAACAATGCTTTGATCATTCCTGTTTCGAGTTGAATCATCTCAGTCAATAAAGAAACCAAGTATTAAAGCAATTCACTTTTCTAGAATCAAAACAACAACTGCATGCAAAGTTTTCAAATTTTCAAAAGCAATTCCCAGTTCTTTTTCCAAAGCCTTCTGCATTTTCTAAGAGGTGAGTAAACTTTTTTTTAAAATTTAAAGTTAATAATTTTATGGTTATTTTGAAATCTGTGATGATAATTATTCTGTATGTATGCATGTAGTAACTCTCTGTGTATTTACGATGTAAGCTTATCTGTCGATTCTAGCTTCTCTGTTCTTAGTTCAGAACATTGATTTTGATCAAGATCAAAATCCTTGCATGTCTTTCCTGTTAGACTGTAAAAATTTAACAATATAGTTTAGTTTAAAGCCTAATCCAGGAATTAAATTAGATACAAGTATTATGAGATCTAAACTATGATAAAATCTGGAAAGAACAGTAGAGATACTTAAAATATGTAAAATCTATCATCTTAATTCACTGATTTAAGATCATAACTTGAATACATTATGGAAGTTATGATTTTTAAGACAAATATCAGAATTTTTAGATTTGAAATAAACGAGAATTTTGGGTTTGACTGGGATTTGGTTTTTTGGTGATATCTGATGATCACAAGGTTTAGGGTGGTTGGGATTTTTGTGGGAGGTGGAGGAGGTAATGGAGGTTCAGAGAAAAATCGAAGGTTAACTTTCTGGTGGTCGCGGCGACAGCGGCAGGAGGATTTAGGTTTTTAAACCTAATTGTGTCAAACAGGAAGATGGGATCGTTACTGCTTCTCTGGTACATCGAGTTGAATGGAATTTTGGGGATGACCTCATTGATGATCGGAGGTTGTATGATTATAGTGACGCGTCATCTGATGATCGAAGATGCGAATGCGAGATGGTTCTGGTCATGGAGATGATTCCAGTTTCAACTGGAATGCTAAATTCTGGAACAAAGTTTGTGATGGCGATTTGGGGATTGGAGAAGGTTGCTCCAGTATAGGGAGACGTGTCGGGGAGTTCGTCAGCGGCCGGAGGTAGGTCTGGCAGTGGTGCATGTGCACAAGGAGGTGATGTATCTTGTTTTGGGGGTCAGTGGATTGTGTTGCTATGGGGTTGTTCGTTTTCTCGAGTAAGGTCTCGGGAAAGACTCGTGTGGATTTATTTTATGCCTCGAGTTACCTCTGGGGTAAATTGCAACTTAAGTAAAACTGTTAAGTTGTAGCAATTTTTTTTTAGAGATTTAAATCAAGCAGTTTTTTTAAAAATGAAATTAAACTGTTTTGATAATAAGAAGAGATGTAGATGTACTTAGTTTGTTTCAAGTAAACATGGGATTAAACTGAAGTAAAATGTTTTAAACCAGTTTTTAAAATTTAATTGAAAGTAAATTTAAAAAAAAAACTTTAATCAAGTTAAATCATTTCTTGAAATTCATTTCCTTATAAAAAATGTTTGAATAAATGATGTTGTATGATTTGTAAACTTAGATGTTTTAAGTAAAATTCTTAAGTTATTTTCAAACTTAAGATTTAATTAAATAAGGAAATGTTTTATTCTAAAAAATTAAATAAAGTTTGATAATAAATGTAATAATTAAAAATGGTTTATTAATTGAATTATTTAAAGATTAATGATTTATAAATTAACAATTAAAGTTTTCAAAGTGGTTTATTTGAAATTAAGGATTGTTAATTAATAATTAAGGTAATTAACGATTTCTTTATAATTTAATTTAATTTAATTTAATTTAATTTATGAATTAAGTTAAGTAAAGATTCCAAGATTTATTTAAGATAATTGTTTTATCTTAAATAATAATTAAGTATTAATAATTTTGTAATTAGATAGTTAATTAAGAAACTTTAAGTTAATTAATTTATTTAAATTATTATTTAAAGGGATTTAATTAAGTAATTAATTAAGTATAATTAATAATTTAATTAACTATTAGTTAGGATGATGATTTAATTAATGACAAATGATTAATTAAATTTTAATTACTTAATTAACTAAGTAATTAAGAGTTAAGTAAAATAGTAATTAATTAATAAAGGTTTTATTAAGTTTTAATTGGGTTTTCTTAATTAATGATTAAAGGATTATTAATTTATAATGCTAGTTAATTAAGAATTAATTAACTATTTTTATTAAAGGTTAATTAATTTTAATTAAGGATTAATTAATTATATTTATGGATTAATTAATTCGTAATTAAGATTGTTAATTAATAATTAAGTTTATTAATTAATGATTAAGAGTTGATTAATTAGTTAATTAAGTTTAATTAATTAATTATAAAAGTAATTAGTGATTAATTACTTTGTGTTAAATAATTGATAAATAATTAAGGTTTATTAATTAATAGTTGAAGATAATTAATCTATTAATTAAAGATTAATTTGGTTAATGAGTAATTAAGGAATGAATTACTCAATTTTGTTTACGAGACGAGTTTGATCAAGTAAATTAATTAATTTGTTAATTAATTAAGAATAGTCACTTGATAAATGATTAAGTATTATTACTTAATAAAGTTTTGATAAGGTTAGTTACTTAAGATAAGTAATTGATTAATTACAGAGGTGATTGAGTTAGGTAAATTACTGATTGGAAAGTAATTTTTAATGGGTGATAACTTGTTAAAGTAATTAAAGGTTTATTACTTGGGTAATAAATCAAAAGGTTTACAAAGTAATTAAGAAGTAATTAAGAATAATTAATTACTGTATTTAAGATTAATTAAAAGCAATTAATCTAAGCCTGATTAACTAATTAAGGTTCATTAATTGATATGATTAATGAAAATAATTAACGATTAATTACTTTATTAAGAGTTAATTAATCAAGGTTGATTATGATTAATTAATTGATTTAACTAATGGTTATTTAAGCAAGATATTGGATGAAGGTAATTAATTTAATTAATTTTAAATTAATTAAGAAGTCATTAATTTAATTCACTTTAAATTAATTAGAGATAGAGATAGTTAATTTAATTCAGTTTAAATTAATTATATTGTGGTTTGAGTTAATCATTGCTTATGAATGATTGGATGACATTGATTGTCTTGAATGCTTTGTGATCTCAGTAATGGGATAAGTATGGTTGTGTGGTATGGATGTTTGATTGGATTGTGATATAGATTATCAATTTGGATGTTGATATATGGATTATCTATTATGATATTGATAATGTGGATTACCTGTTATTTGATAATGCTGATTATCAATTATTGATATGTGAGTTATCTATCTGTGTGTATATAGATACTGTATTTAATTGTTTTAAAACCTTTAAAACAACTTGAACCTAAAAGACACGCTTTGGATTTCGATGAGACCGGGATCGGGTTTCCATATTTGGATATCCGAAAACCACATCGATTCCAAATAACGTTAGGTCGAGAATCTAAGTGGAGCTTTGTGAAGACTCGAGGTGTAAGGGCTATACGTCAGTATAACTCTGTGGGTGATTCCGTAATGAGTTGACGGAATAGACCTTATGGATTCGAGATGGTGAATCAGAGTGCAAGGGTTATTGTCGTTAACTCTGAGGGTGATTCCAAAACGAGTGTAACGAGATAATGCCTTCGGTTTCGTTCGAACCCGGAACGAACTTGTATGGATTGAATGCTTTCAGAACATCGTCAGGTGGACGATGAGCATTCTAAGTGATATGTCCTATAAAGGTAATCGTAACCTCAACCCTCATCAACCGGGAATGGCTAAAACAGGGGAGGTGCAGCAAAGCTTAGTGGGTCGCACCCACTGGAGAGTAAGATTTACCCCTGTCTAGAGGTCCCTTTTATTTCGGCTGTGTGGACGGTTGAATAGCTACAACCGTCGAGGTTGTCTTATTCGGAACTGTTCATTAAGGAATGGGTCCGGCTTTGTGTTGTTGGGGGTCGGGAGTGATCCTCGGTACGGTGATCTTGGCCACGTACTGTGACGGGCGGTACCCCAGTAGCCCTGCCATTGTATGGAATCCAAAAATCCAATAAGTGCCAACGGTTTTGATTGTATTACCCACTTTTGTGGCTAGTAGCTGGAATTTAATAAATGTAACGATTTCAGCTATTTCATATTTATTTGAAAACCCTAGACACTATTATAGTATCACAGAATTTCCTATCAAATGTTTTGGTTAGCGTAAGGTAAAAACTTTTCCATGTTTATGTGTGGGAAGTCTTACGTGATACCTTTTCTTTTCAAAAGGTTTTTAAAGTTAAGCAACCTTAACCGTTTACTCACACCAGACCCATGTCTGACCCGGAGTTTATTCTGTTTTCTTAAACTCTTGGGTACTCAAATTTTTACGAGTAGCCAAGAGAATTCAGGTTAGGATTTTAGGTTGGCTTGACGAATTCTGGAGGAGCAATGGAGCAGGAGGCTTCTGCGTATAGCTATAGAGTTTTCCGCTGTTTGTTCTCTGAGATGTTGTTGTCTTTGAGTTGTATAACTAGACAGGTGTTTATAACTGTCTAGTATGAGTTGATTACGCTATGTATCTCTGATGTATATGATACTATGTAAAGTATTATGTGATTAATATAATTTATTCGTTCCGCTGTTTAGATTCTGATGTGTTGTTTCTTCTTCTTCTCTATCTTTTTTCTTTTCTATCCCTTTCTTTCTTAAATCATGACGAGTTTTTCTGGGTTGTGGAAGGCGGTTCGTGACTGTTGGTATCAGAGCATTAGGTTGAGTGAATACCTAGGCTCTGTAGTGGTGTCTTTCTTAAGAGAGCGTACTTGTAATTTTTATATAACTATATATATATATTTCTACCTATCTGTTGGGTTACCTGTTCGGGTTTTCCGACATAAGTTATAAAGGTAGATGAGGTAGTGGTGTGTGTAACACAACCACCAATTGTTGGAGTTTGAATGTTTGAGGTTGGAAGTGTATTTGTCGAGACTGTAGACCTAATACTGTCTCGAGTAATCTTTGTAGTTTGATGTAAGGATTTCATTTGATCTCTGAAGGAAATCTGTTAAGGTTCGGAGTTCATCTTTGAAGTGTAAGTTTGTTTGCGCTCGTGTGAGCGGATTTTTGAGAATTTGGATCTGTCGGTTAGGCAGAAGCGAGTGATGGTATCTTGGAAACCTCAGGAAGTAGTAGCTGCATGATGAGATGCAGTGACTATGGAAGTCTCCGGAGATGTTTTCTTTCGAGACAAGTATAAGGAAGTGTGTTTGCTTCGGTATTGTGGCTGAGTTCAGCAAGATGTATGTGTTTAGTTGGAGGTCCCAGTTTCTCGGGGAGCTTTGTTTTGGAAGTCTTTGGCATCTGTGTTAGCAGTGCAGCTCGGGAATGTTCCGTATTTCAGCAGGGAGATCTTTTGGCTTAGCAGTTTTTTCTGAAGTGGACCCGTTTCTTCGATGGGTTGGCTAATTAAGTTTAAGCTGTTCTGTTTGGTAAAGAGAGAACAGTTTTACTTGGATTTGGTTTGGGTTGATCGCAAAAGTGACTTGCGACGGTTTGGTGATTATCTTAGATAGTCTTTGCTTGGATTGGTGGCATCTCTAGAGGATGTAGAAGTTATGGAGTTGCTGAAGATTTTTCTGGATATATCTTCAGGGAAGTTATAGATTTGCCCGCATTGGAGTTTAAGTTCTGAATCGACTTGTCAGGAGTGATACCGGTGATTCAGCCAAGTAGAAGGTTGTTTCCTAGGTTGGTTATTTGGTGCAGCAGCTCTGTATTTCTTGGAATTTCTGTTGAATCTTATTTCCAAGATGTGATGTTTAGTCTGTGCATGTGTTCTTCTATGGCATTTTCATCTGCTCCAGATCAGATTTGTGCAACGGAAGCAAGGTGGCTGTAGTTCTTGAGAAGAAGCATCTGGGAATTTCAGTATTTTGGATTAGAGAGTTTGTTCTGAATTTATTTTTCAGAATTTGAGGCAAGTTGGCGAGTGATTCTGTTCTGTCTCTTCAGGATGGGAGAAGTTGTTTTCTACTGTTGATAGTAAAGTTTGGTTTTGGTTTTTGGATTGATCTTATGAGGATCAGTTGTGAGTTGATCCAGTTTGTTTGTAGAAATATCAGTGAAGGTTGAGCTGATCGGGTAGGATCTGTAGGCTGCCGGATCATCCGGTAAGTTTTGAGGTTAAGTAACGGAGAATTTGGAATTCGAAGTTAGAGACTTCGATGTTGTTGAGTTTCCTCTGGTAAAGGAAGCAATAAGTTTTGGTGATCTCCAGGTATATTGGATTCTTCTGAGTTTTTGTAGAGATCATTGATTTGGTTTGAAGAGTTGAATTGCCAGTTTGGAAGACTGGAATTCAAATTATTTCACGTGTCTCTGAGAGAGTACGTGTTTGGTCATCACTGGTTTTTGAGACCAGTAGTTTTGTGAAGTTTTAGTTGTAGATCGGACTTGTCTATGGTCTGGTATCTTGGGTAGATTATAGATCTAGATGAATAGGAACTCAGTAGCTTATAAGTATAACTAGTTTGGGTTTAGTAGAGCGAATATCCCTGTATCTGTACTGGGGAGACTCGAGATAACTTAGGAAGTTTATCCGGATCTGTGTCCGGATAGCTAGTGTTGTTTATTTGAATTGGTTGAAATAAAATAAAATAAAACTTTGGATTATCTTTGTTTTAAATTTCGAGGACGAAATTCTGTTAAGGGGGGAGGATTGTAATATCTCGGAATTTCCAGGAGTTTAAAATGCTGATAATCTCTTAATTTAAATTATTTGAATTGATAAAATTGTTATTTTCAAAGATAATTAATCAAGTAATATTTTAATTTTGGTTATAAATTGGTTTTATATTAAGATTAATTATTTTTGTAGTGTAAATAAATTCTGAATTGGTATATCGTTTTCAAAATTTATAAGTATGTTTGAATATATTTATATCTGTGTATTTTAAATTGATTTTAAAACAAGATATATTATTTGTAGATAATAATGAGCTTATTTTAAAATAGTTGTTTATATTGATTTAAATTTATTTAGATTTGATTTGACTTTGTAAAGGAATATAAATTTGAATTTAAAGGTATACATTCATATTTAATAAATGATAATATGGTTTGGTTTTAAATTACATAGGTAATGTTTTTAATTAAAAATAAGATTTTGTATTTTCTTTTTATGAAAATATTATTTGTGTTTATTTAATAACATGAATGTAAGGCTTTTGAAATTGCATTTAAAATAAGTTTGAAATATTGTATATAAATTTTATTTAGATTATCATTGATTCTATTTTATGTTCTTTTCAAAGATTGTATTTTATATAAATTTAGCAAACATGTGTAAATTTTATAAACGTATTTGTTTACTTGAAATTTAATTATAAAAGTACTTTTAAATTTAGGAAACATATTAGTAATTAGGAAATCTATTTAAAAAGCTTTTAAATTTCTTTAAAAATTAAATAAAAATTTATATTAACAAGTGTTCATTTCTAAAACACCTTGATAACAAGTGTTAAACCATTTGTGTAAGTAAAAAGACATGTGTCCATTTATTTCTAATTTTCTTTTTAATTAATAAAATCTGAAAATTTTCCTATATAAACCTTTTTCTCATTTTCTTCAATTCTTTGTTCATTTCTAAGATGAAAACTAAATCCATCATGCATTTTCACTTCTACTACCCAAAACCAGAAAATATTCAAAACAAAATCTGCATTTAAATTCCTCAAACTCAATTTCTGCATCAAATATTCTTATGCATGCAAGTCTTACCTGAAAACAAATATCAATCCCTGTGATCAATCCAATTTCCAAATTCAAAGATCTAAACCTGTCAGTAAATCCTCAAAGCCATTACAAAGAGCCTGTAGCAAATTCTCAGATTTTAAACAATCTTTAGTATTCAACCTGCACATCAAACAATGCTTTGATCATTCCTGTTTCGAGTTGAATCATCTTAGTCAATAAAGAAACCAAGTATTAAAGCAATTCAGTTTTCTGGAATCAAAACAACAACTGCATGCAAAGTTTTCAAATTTTCAAAAGCAATTCCCAGTTCTTTTTCCAAAGCCTTCTGCATTTTCTAAGAGGTGAGTAAACTTTTTTTTAAAATTAAAGTTAATAATTTTATGGTTATTTTGAAATCCGTGATGATAATTATTCTGTATGTATGCATGTAGTAACTCTCTGTGTATTTATGATGTAAGCTTATCTGTTGATTCTAGCTTCTCTATTCTTAGTTCAGAACATATGATTTTGATCAAGATCAAAATCCTTGCATGTCTTTACTGTTAGACTGTAAAAATTTAACAATATAGTTTAGTTTAAAGCCTAATCCACGAATTAAATTAGATACAAGTATTATGAGATCTAAACTATGATAAAATTTGGAAAGAACAGTAGAGATACTTAAAATATATAAAATCTATCATCTTAATTCACTGATTTAAGATCATAACTTGAATACATTATGGAAGTTATGATTTTTAAGACAAATATCAGAATTTTTAGATTTGAAATAAACGAGAATTTTGGGTTTGACTGGGATTTTGTTTTTTGGTGATATCTGATGATCACAAGGTTTGGGGTGGTCGGGATTCTTGTGGGAGGTGGAGGAGGTAATGGTGGTTCAGAGAAAAATCGAAGGCTAACTTTCTGGTGGTCGTGGCGACAGCGGCAGGAGGATTTAGGTTTTTAAACCTAATTGGGTCGAACAGGAAGATGGGATCGTTACTGCTTCTCTGGTACATCGAGTTGAATGGAATTTTGGGGATGGCCTCATTGATGATCGGAGGTTGTACGATTGTGGTCACGCGTCATCTGATGATCGGAGATGCGACTGCGAGATGGTTCTGGTCATGGAGATGATTCCAGTTTCAACTGGAATGCTAAATTTTGGAACAAAGTTTGTGATGGCGATTTGGGGATTGGAGAAGGTTGCTGCAGTATAGGGTGATGTGTCGGGGAGTTCGTCAGCGGCCGGAGGTAGGTATGGCAGTGGTGCATGTGCACAGGGAGGTGGTGTATGTTGTTTTGGGGTCAGTGGATTGTGTTGCTCGGGGGTTGTTCGTTTTCTCGAGTAAGGTCTCGGGAAAGACTCGTGTGGATTTATGTTATGCCTCGAGTTATCTCTGGGGTCAATTGCAACTTAAGTAAAACTGTTAAGTTGTAGCAGTTTTTTTTTAGAGATTTAAATCAAGCAGTTTTTTTTAAAATGAACTTAAACTGTTTTGATAATAAGAAGAGATGTAGATGCACTTAGTTTGTTTCAAGTACACATGGGATTAAACCGAAGTAAAATGTTTTAAACCAGTTTTTAAAGTTTAATTGAAAGTAAATTTTTAAAAAAAAAACTTTAACCAAGTTAAATCATTTCTTGAAATTCATTTCCTTATAATAAATGTTTGAATAAATGATGTTGTATGATTTGTAAACTTAGATGTTTTAAGTAAAATTCTTAAGTTATTTTCAAACTTAAGATTTAATTAAATAAGGAAATGTTTTATCCTAAAAACTTAAATAAAGTTTGATAATAAATGTAATAATTAAAAATGGTTTATTAATTGAATTATTTAAAGATTAATGATTTATAAATTAACAATTAAAGTTTTCAAAGTGGTTTATTTGAAATTAAGGATTGTTAATTAATAATTAAGGTAATTAATGATTTCTTTATAATTTAATTTAATTTAATTTATGAATTAAGTTAAGTAAGGATTTCAAGATTTATTTAAGATAATTGTTTTATCTTAAATAATAATTAAGTATTAATAATTTTGTAATTAGATAGTTAATTAAGAAACTTTAAGTTAATTAATTAATTTAAATTATTATTTATAGGGATTAATTTAAGTAATTAATTAAGTATAATTAATTATTTAATTAACTATTAGTTAAGATGATGATTTAATTAATGACAAATCATTAATTAAATTTTAATTACTTAATTAACTAAGTAATTAAGAGTTAATTAAAATAGTAATTAATTGATAAAGGTTTTATTAAGTTTTAATTGTGTTTTCTTAATTAATAATTAAAGGATTATTAATTTATAATGCTAGTTAATTAAGAACTAGTTAATTAAGAATTAATTAACTATTTTTATTTAAGGTTAATTAATTTTAATTAAGGATTAATTAATTATATTTATGGATTAATTAATTCGTAATTAAGATTGTTAATTAATAATTAAGTTTATTAATTAATGATTAAGAGTTGATTAATTAGTTAATTAAGTTTAATTAATTAATTAATTATAAAAGTAATTAGTGATTAATTACCGTGTTAAAGAATTGATTAATAATTAAGGTTTACTAATTAATAGTTGAAGATAATTAATCTATTAATTAAAGATTAATTTGGTTAATGAGTAATTAAGGAATGAATTACTCAATTTTGTTTATGAAATGAGTTTGATAAAGTAAATTAATTAATTTGTTAATTAATTAAGAATAGTCACTTGATAAATGATTAAGTATTATTACTTAATAAAGTTTTGATAACGTTAGTTACTTAAGATAGGTAATTGATTAATTATAGAGGTGATTGAGTTAGGTAAATTACTGATTGGAAAGTAATTTTTAATGGGTGATTACTTGTTAAAGTAATTAAAGGTTTATTACTTGGGTAATAAATCAAAAGGTTTATAAAGTAATTAAGAAGTAATTAAGAATAATTAATTACTGTATTTAAGATTAATTAAAAGCAGTTAATCTAAGCCTGATTAACTAATTAAGGTTCATTAATTGATATGATTAATGAAAATAATTAAGGATTGATTACTTTATTAAGAGTTAATTAATCAAGGTTGATTATGATTAATTAATTGATTTAACTAATGGTTATTTAAGCAAGATATTGGATGAAGGTAATTAATTTAATTAATTTTAAATTAATAAAGAAGTCATTAATTTAATTCACTTTAAATTAATTAGAGATAGAGATAGTTAATTTAATTCAGTTTAAATTAATTATATTGTGGTTTGAGTTAATCATTGCTTATGAATGATTGGATGACATTGATTGTCTTGAATGCTTTGTGATCTCGGTAATGAGATAAGTATGGTTGTGTGGTATGGATGTTTGATTGGATCGTGATATAGATTATCAATTTGGATGTTGATATATGGATTATCTATTATGATATTGATAATGTGGATTACCTGTTATTTGATAATGCTGATTATCAATTATTGATATGTGAGTTATCTATCTGTGTGTATATAGATACTGTATTTAATTGTTTTAAAACCTTTAAAACAACTTGAACCTAAAAGACACGCTTTGGATTTCGATGAGACCGGGATCGGGTTTCCATATTTGGATATCCGAAAACCACATCGATTTCAAATAACGTTAGGTCGAGAATCTAAGTGGAGCTTTGTGAAGACTCGAGGTGTAAGGGCTATACGTCAGTACAACTCTGTGGGTGATTCCGTAATGAGTTGACGAAATAGACCTTATAGATTCGAGATGGTGAATCAGAGTGCAAGGGTTATTGTCGTTAACTCTGAGGGTGATTCCAAAACGAGTGTAACGAGATAATGCCTTCGGTTTCGTTCGAACCCGGAACGAACTTGTATGGATTGAATGCTTTCAGAACATCGTCAGGTGGACGATGAGCATTCTAAGTGATATGTCCTATAAAGGTAATCGTAACCTCAAGCCTCATCAACCGGGAATGGCTAAAACAGGGGAGGTGCAGCAAAGCTTCGTGGGTCGCACCCACTGGAGAGTAGGATTTACCCCTGTCTAGAGGTCCCTTTTATTTC
Source organism: Allium cepa (assembly GCA_030765085.1). Lineage (NCBI taxonomy): Eukaryota > Viridiplantae > Streptophyta > Magnoliopsida > Asparagales > Amaryllidaceae > Allium > Allium cepa. Next base: position 417,787,446 of record CM060937.1, on the reverse strand, counting down.
GCCTGTGTGGACGGTTGAATAGATACAACCGTCGGGGTTGTCTTATTCGGAACTATTCAGTAAGGAATGGGTCCGGCTTTGTGTTGCAGGGGGTCGGGAGTGATCCTTGGTACGGTGATCTAGGCCACGTACTGTGACGGGCGGTACCCCAATAGCCCTGCCATTGTATGGAATCCAAAAATCCAATAAGTGCCAACTGTTTTGATTGTATTACCCACTTTTTTGGCTAGTAGCTGGAATTTAATAAATGTAACAATTTCGGCTATTTCATATTTATTTGAATACCCTAGACACTATTATAATATCACAGAATTTCCTATCAAATGTTTTGGTTAGCGTAAGGTAAAAACTTTTCCATGTTTATGTGTGGGAAGTCTTATGTGATACCTTTTCTTTTCAAAAGGTTTTTAAAGTTAAGCAACCTTAACCGTTTACTCACACCAGACCCATGTCTGACCCGGAGTTTATTCTGTTTTCTTAAACTCTTGGGTACTCAAAATTTTACGAGTAGCCAAGAGAATTCAAGTTAGGATTTTAGGTTGGCTTTACGAATTCTGGAGGGGCAATGGAGCAGGAGGCTTCTGCGTATAGCTATAGAGTTTTCCGCTGTGTGTTCTCTAAGATGTTGTTGTCTTTGAGTTGTATAACTAGACAGGTGTTTATAACTGTCTAGTATGAGTTGATTATGCTTTGTGTCTCTTATGTATATGATACTATGTAAAGTATTATGTGATTAATATAATTTATTCGTTCCGCTGTTTAGATTCTGATGTGTTGTTTCTTCTTCTTCTCTATCTTTTCTCTTTTCTATCCCTTTCTTTCTTAAATCATGACGCGTCTTTTTGTGTTGTGGAAGGCGGGTCGTGACTGTTGGTATCAGAGCATTAGGTTGAGTGAATACCTAGGCTCTGTAGTGGTGTCTTTCTTGAGAGAGCATACTTGTAATTTTTATATAACTATATATATATATATATATATATATATCTACCTATCTGTTGGGTTACCTGTTCGGGTTTTCCGACATAAGTTATAAAGGTAGATGAGGTAGTGGTGTGTGTAACACAACTACCAATTGTTGGAGTTTGAATGCTTGAGGTTGGAAGTGTATTTGTCGAGACTGTAGACCTAATACTGTCTCAAGTAATCTTTGTAGTTTGGTGTAGGGATTTAATTTGATCTCTGAAGGAAACCTGTTAAGGTTCGGAGTTCATCTTTGAAGTGTAAGTTTGTTTGTGCTCGTGTGAGCGGATTTTTGAGAATTTGGATCTGTCGGTTAGGCAGAAGCGAGTGATGGTATCTTGAAACCTCAGGAAGTAGTAGCTGCATGATGAGATGCAGTGACTATGGAAATCTCCGGAGATGTTTTCTTTCGAGACAAGTATAAGGAAGTGTGTTTGCTTCGGTATTGTGGCTGAGTTCAGCAAGATGTATGTGTTTAGTTGGAGGTCCAGTTTCTCGGGGAGCTTTGTTTTGGAAGTCTTTGGCATCTGTGTTAACAGTGCAGCTCGGGAATGTTCCGTATTTCAGCAGGGAGATCTTCTGGCTTAGCAGTTTTTTCTGAAGTGGACCCGTTTCTTCGATGGGTTGGCTAATTAAGTTTAAGCAGTTCTGTTTGGTAAAGAGAGAACATTTTTACTTGGATTTGGTTTGGGTTGATCGCAAAAGTGACTTGCGACGGTTTGGTGATTATCTTAGATAGTCTTTGCTTGGATTTGTGGCATCTCTAGAGGATGTAGAAGTTATGGAGTTGCTGAAAATTTTTCTAGATATATCTTCAGGGAAGTTATAGATTTGCCCGCATTGGAGTTTAAGTTCTGAATCGACTTGTCAGGAGTGATGCCGGTGATTTAGCCAGGTAGAAGGTTGTTTCCTAGGTTGGTTATTTGGTGTAGCAGCTCTGTATTTCTTGGAATTTCTGTTGAATCTTATTTCCAAGATGTGATGTTTAGTCTGTGCCTGTGTTCTTCTATGGCATTTTCATCTGCTCCAGATCAGAGTTGTGCAGCGGAAGCAAGGTGGCTGTTGTTCTTGAGAAGAAGCATATGGGAATTTCAGTATTTTGGATTAGAGAGTTTCTTCTGAATTTATTTTTCAGAATTTGAGGCTTTGAACATTCCCATTGTTCAAGACAAATGATCTCCTGCTTTTCTGAGTTGTCTAGTACTTTGACTATTCTACTTTTCAATTGTTGATTTAGAGTTGGACTTTCGTATTTGTGGTTCCACCTTTTAAATCTCTATAATAATAGTGTCAGTTAAGCTGCTCCATCCTCATCATCATCTTCACTTTCTATTGTTCCTTTCAGAGCTATTGATTTCTTTCGTGTATCACCTCCTTCATGTTCTTCCTTGAATTTTATTTCTAACTCAAAAGTGGTGAGATTTCCAATGAGTTCTTCGACTTTAATTTGTTAAGGATCCTTTGATTCTTGAAAGGCAGCCACTTTTGCTTCAAAATTTCATGGAAGAATTTTGAGGATTTTTCGAACTATTTCCAGCTCCGTGTATGGTTTTTCCAAGGGATTTTGATTTGTCTACGAGATTAGACAGTCATCCATACATTTCTTTGACACATTCATCCTATGCCATTGTGAAGTTTTTGTATTCGCTACTGACCATGGCAAGGCAAGATTCTTTTACATGGAAGGTTCCTTCATGTGTCACTTCAACTGTGTGCTAAATTTCCTGCGTAGTTAGACAATGTGAGACATAATTAAATTCTTTTTGATCTAGTGAACAAATAATAGAATTCATACCTTTAGCGTTAGCATTTTGTAGTTTATTTTCAAGATCTGTACATTGACCCATCGGTTTTTCAACTTCTTGATTATATACCATTACAGTTGGTGTCCTATATCCCGTTACAACAATATTCCATGCACCTATGGTTTTAATTTTTTTTTCATTCTATTATTCTAGTAAGCATATTCACCATTGAACGTGGATGGTCTAACTATGGACCAACCTTCGGCAAAAATTTTATTAAAAGAAGCTATTTAAAAAAAAATTAAAAAATTGGTTCTTGAAAAATAAAAATTTTAAAATAAAAAATGGTTTTTGTTCCTAGCTCTCATACAACTTGTAGGACCAATTTCACCCTAGAGGGGGTGGATGAATAGGGTGATACTAATAATAATAAAAATTAATGTGGAAATATATATAATAATCGCATCATAGATAATAGCAGAATAATAAAAGAAGAAATAGAACAACACAGATTTACCCAGCTTCGACAAAACCCTACCTACATGCTGCCCCGAAGTTTTCTACTAGAAATTAAGTAGTCAAACACTTACACACGTAAACTTGCGACACCCGCTAATGACTAACCTAACTCTATGTTCAAAACCCTGCCACAACTCAGCCATTATGTTGTGAATTCTTGAACTACACCACCGTAGTTCGTAATCTAGTCACACGGCTGGAGAGTTACACAATTTTAAAAGAAAGTTACAAAATAAAATAATCAAAAAAACCCTATTTGTAAAATTTTAGCCCAAATAAATAATAAAAGACCGGCCTAATTTGTAAGTAAAAGAAAAGCATTCCCTTTTTTTTGGTGCAAAACTTCGGCCGATCCTTTTTTCTCTTTTAAAAATTAGGGTTTTGCTATGGTTTGAGGCGCCGCTTCACAATTGAATGATTGTGATAATGAATCCACTTCGATTAGCTTTGTCAATTGATTCTATGGTTTAGTTAACTTGCGGCTGCTTCAATATGTCGAGGTCGATAATGATAAATTGGTATGTGATTTTTGCTCTATTATTTCTTGACTTTGATTCGAGTTATAAATTTGTTCGTGATTTAATTGCTTGCTCTCTTGTTCTCTTGTACTGGAATGCCCTTTTGTCGATGATGGTGTTTGGATTTTATAGGGATTGAAATCACTAAATTTCAGTTCATTTAATTTTCTATGATTTGAGCACTTGCGTTATTTACAATCACATGGCTCCAGTGCTTCTTGACTCATTCATGTATTAAAATATTTTTCTGATATATCGATATACTTTGCTTGGTCACCACAGCTTGTTTGGTTTCCTGATTTTTCAAATTTATGTTGCTTGTTTATCAAGCTCTTTCAATTTTCAAATATTTTTTTTACTTTTGTTGAATTTGTTCATCTCAACCTTAACATGGTTTGACTACATTTAAATTTACTACTACAATTTAATCTACTTTGCATTCTGCTTCCTAGTTCATGTTCGTGTTGTTGCTTGGTTCATGTTGAAGTTGTTTTGCTTGAATTTCTACTGTTATGTTCTTGTGTTGTATATGAATATACATCATGATTTTTTCATCCCTCTAGTTTCATGTATATGCATACATCTCTGCTGCATTAGTTTGTCACTGTGTATATACATGTATTCATGCATGTATATATATTGAGGCATTTCTGTTTATGTAGAGTTGTATGTAACTTGTTGTTTCACTTGATCTAGTTTCTGTTTACATGATCATTGCATCCATTTCATTCATTTCTTCAAGTCTGGTTTGAATTGTCGTATGTTGATCTGCACCTTCATGCTAACCGCCTTGTGTCCAGATGCAATTGAACTTGTTTTGCTGTTTTTTCTTATAGCATTACTTTTCACTTTATTCTGTCTTATTTCCCTTGAAGGACTTGAACTGTAGCTCATTGATTTTGGAAAAAACATGCACATATTTATGTATATGCAAGCATAAATATGCTTGTATATATGTGTAGTGAATGTCACTGCATATTCGTCTGGTCTGGTCGAGCTGATTGATCTTGTTCTTACTGGAAACATCATGAAGTCATGTTGCATTTTGGTGTTGAGTGTGATAGTATCTTCTTATTATTCAGGTGGTCTTGTTTGGTCTCCTTGTTGACGCCTCCTCGCTTTCATATGCTTGTCATTTTGATTTGTGCACTTGGTTGCACTGTCCACATTATTGCATATGTTTGGTGCACATGAGTCAAGCTGTTGGTCATTTGCATGTTGCATTACTAGTTCCAATTTTTGTTGATAACTTTGTTCCATATAAAGTCTGGTGTGTGTGTGTGATTTTGTACATTTTTATTCGGGTTCACCGGAACTACTTGTATTTATGTTATTCTGTTTTTATTTTTGTATTGCACTTGAGTTGAATACAGCCATGGCTTGGGTTTGACCTTGTGCTCACATGTCTTGCATTTTAATAAGCAAGTGTATATCGATGTGCACGACCTTGTGGTATATACAGTGTTACACTGTGCATGTTACAAGCTATTCATGTAAGAGAAATTTAAAACAAATGATGACAAGAAACCCAAATAATTGAGGCAAATGATATTTTCAAAACACATATTTTATTGTACGCTGCAAAATATTTCTTTTTCTTATTGAAAAATCATTTAAAAGGTAATATAGGTAACGGTACATTTGTCTTGAACGATATATTGTTGAAAATCTGCACCATGATCTGATGTAAAACAACCAGTTATATGATAAGGAAATGAATGTTGATTTTGATTCTGAATTATGCAAAAATGTTGGCCAATCATCTTTTCATCATTGGACTAGTTCGTATGGATTTGTTTGGACTAATGATATTGCAAGTTTAGGTGGTAAGAGATGTTGTTTTGTATTGGTTGTTTATTGCCCCAGATACACATGGATATATTTGTTTATCTTACTGCTTCTAGATTTGACATTATATTCACTAATTGTTTATGTGCACATTCTCAATCAAATCCTTAAGGAATCACATCTTTAAAGCTGTAAAATTACTATAAGGTATTTGTTGCACACTTCACAGTTTGGTCTATAATATCTATCTAATAATAACTTTGAGTCAAAGGGGAATTCAGATGCAGATTACACTAGTAGCCTAGTTGATAGAAAAGTACTAGTAAAACGTGTTTTATGTTGAGGCATTCATTAGTTGCATCATTTTCAAAGAAAATATATGCATATTTTTTTATTTCAACTGATTTTCAATAAGCAAACGTTTTTTATAAAAGCCCTTCTAGAAAATAGTTTTGGTTGACTTCGTTTCTGATTAGACATTTTAGAAATTTGATTTTATATTTGTTTTTGGATTTGATCTTAAATGACAACATTAACTAATCTAACAACCTACCGATTATCAAAAAGATAAATAGTGATTGAACATGTGATGAGTGTCGATACTAATCATATATTATGACTTGAGATAGTATATTTAGTAAATTTCTATAAGAATTTAAATAAAATTTATAATAACTTTTGTTGGGCAAACTTCCATGACCATCTCTATTTCTTTCATATTTCTAACGACCATCACTCATTAAAATCCAATATAATATGTTAAAATTTGGTATTTTAAACAAGAAATTAGTCATTTTTAATTAATTAGCAATCAAAACATCTAAAGTACCCACTCTCATTTAAAAGTCCTCACAGTTATGCATGGGTGAATTACATGGAATATTTGATTATGTGCTTGCATGCTCATTTAAAATTCCTCATGGTTATGCATGTATGTAACATATATCAAAATTGATTATTAAATAGGTTATTTGATTATAATCCTATTTTAAAGTCCTCATGGTCATGTGTGGTTAGAAGATGTTCGAAATTCATTTTTTTATATATATGAAAATTTGGAATGCTACTAATCTTATTTAAAAATCTTAACAATTATGCATGGTTAGTAAGTATTCAAATTCCTGATATAAATATAACTCAAGTAGACACAGCTATATGGTTTATATGCTGACATTACGTCTGTCATTCTAAAGTGGAATATGCACCTAAAAGAGTATTTACGATTTTTGTTTGATTTTCTATTGACATTTAATATTTATACTCGATTGGGTATTAATGTTGTATTAATGTCTATCACTTTATCTCTATTTTTTTAACACTATTACTCTTTTGCTGATAACAAAAAGGGGAGAGAAAAGTTTAGATTTTGGAAAATAAAGTTCAAATATTTTATTTTTTATTTGCATAATCTCATCTAGGTTAATTTGCATATTTTTATTTATTTTCATGCATATATGAAGGGAGAGCTTTATTGTGGAGAGAGAGCATTCAAATAGAGGAAGCAATAGAATTCATCAATGACCAAAGACATTTAATAAATTCAAAATCTTAATATACATTTGTTATCATCAAAAGGGGGAGATTGTTGAATATGCTAGTATATGATTTTTGTTTGATGATAACAAACATACATATATATATAAACATACATGTATATATATATATATATCTTCATTTAAATGTATTTGTAATTGTACTATTTTATTTTTCATATAATTAAATAAATATTTAAAATAAATAATACAGAATTCATATTCAAACAAATATTTTATTACAATTTTGAATAATACAAATTTGAGCTTCCACTACATATATACATTTTTAACCACAATACAATATTAATTACAACACATCTTTCAATCTACAACTTTCCCTCACTGCCCATTCACTTGCACTCGTATTTTTATCTTCAACTCTATTCTAGTTTGTATCTGGCATCTAAATTATTTGCAAAATAAACACTAACGTAGTAAAATTGAAAAAGAAATAATTTTCAATGTGCAATAAAATGCATGTTTTGAAAATATCATTTGCCTTAGTTATTTGGGTTGTTCGTCATCATTTATTTTGAATTCATCTTACATGAATAGCTTGTAACATGCATAGTGTATCGCTGTGCATGCCACAAGGCCGTGCACACCGATATACACTTGCTTGTTAAAATACAGGGATAGGTGAGCACCAGGTCAAACCCTAGCCATGGCTGGATTCAACTAAGGTGCAATACAAAAACAAAAATAGAATAGCACATGTACATGTAGTTCAAGTGAACAAGAATCAAAATGCACAAAATCACACACACTCCAGACTTCATGTGGCATAAAGTTATCAACAACAACCGAAACCAGTAATGCAACATGGGGATTACCAACAAATCGATTCATGTGTAGCAAACATATGCAATAAAGTGGATAGTGCAACCAAGTGAACAAATCAAAGCGACAAGCATATGAAAGCGAGGAGGCAACAACAAAGAGAATAAAGCAGACCACTTGAATAATAAGTAGACACTATCACCCTCAACACCAAAATGCAACGAGACTTCACAATGTTGCCTGTAAGAACAAGATCAACCAGTTCGACAAGACAAGACAAATATGGAGTAACATTCACTGCACATATATACATGCATATGTATGCATGTATATACATGAATATGTACATGTTTTACCAAAATCAATGAGCTACAGTTCAAGTTCTTCAGAGGCAACAAGAAAGAATAATGTGGAAAGCAATGCTATAAGAAAATATAGCAAAACAAGGTCGATTGCATCTGGACACAAAGTAGTTAACACGAAAGTGTAGGTCAACATACAACAATTCAAACCGGGCTTGAAGAAATAAATGAGATGGATGCAATGCTCGTGTAAACAGAGACCAGATCAAGTGCAATAGCAAGTTCACAGATATACAACTTTGCATAAATAGAAAAGCCTCAACGTATATATATACATGTATGAATACATGTATATACACAGTGACAAACTAATGCAACAGGGATATATGCATACACATGAAACCAAAGGGATGAAAAAGTCAATATGCATATACATATACAACAAAAGAACAGAACAAAAGTGATTCAAGCAAAACAACTTCAACATGAACCAAGCAGCAGCACGAACAAGAACTAGGCAGTAGGTCGCAAAGTAGATTATATTGCAGCAATAAATTCGAATGTATTCAAACCAAGTCAAGGTCGAGATGAACAAATTCGAAAAAAGTAAAAAAAATATTTGAAAATGGAATGTGCTTGATGAATAAGCATCAAAAATTCGAAAAATCAGAAAATCAAACAAGTTGTGGTGACCAAGCAAAGTATATTGGTATATTAGAAAAATATTTGAATACATGAACAAGTCATGAAGTACTGGAGCCATACGATTGTAAATTAATGCAGGTGCTAAAATCACACGAATATCATACGAACTGACATTTAGGGATTTCAATCCCTTCATAACCCGAACACCATCATAGGAAAAGCGGCATTCTAGTTCAAGCAAGATAAGAGAGCAAGCAACTAAATCACTATTACCCGGTTGTTTGACCATGTAACATAGATCACCTTTCAACACACCTTTCCCCGCTCAACATAGAGCATCGTTCAGCATAGATGTGTCACAAGGCCTCGTTCGACATAGATAGGTTGATGGGCACAAGGTCTTGTTTAGCATAGATAGGTCGCTCGGCACAAGGCCTTGTTTGGCACGGGTAGGTCATTCGGCATTGAGGAGTTGCTCGGCATAGAGAGGTCGCTCAACATCTTGCCTTGTTCGGCATGGGGATGTCGCTTGGCATCTTGCAACGTTCGTCATAGAGAGTTTGCTCGGCATCATCCCTCACTCGGCATGAAAGGGTCGTTCGACACAGCACCTCACTCGGCATGAAAGGGTCGTTCGACACAGCACCTCACTCGGCATTGAAGGGTTGTTCGGCACAACACCTCGCTCGGCATCTAAGGGTTGGTCGGCATGAAGACTCGCTCGACATCTCCCTTCGACCGACATCGAGTCTCATTCGGAACAGGTCTCGTTCGGCCTACATTCTTTACTTAACGCACTGCCTCGTTCGGCATACAGGTACCGTTCGACATGCCTTCCACGATCGACATATGAATGCCGCTCGGCCTAGATATGAGGTTCGGCAATTGCCATTCTACATTTATGGCTCGGCACGCAGAAGTCACTTACTACAAGCCGAGGTATCTTGCTCCTAGGCCCATTAGGGAAGTCCAACCCATCTTCGTCTATAGATAGAAGGGCAGGGGCACAATGAAATAGACCCTATTTCGAGAACGCTGGGTAGACTCTACCGCATTTAAGACTCTTATATTTCGGTTAGCATTTGTATTCAAGTAGTTGGTGTACCTATTGTATCTGTAATCAATTATTGAGTAAAGCAATAAAGACTAACTTTAAAGTGGACATAGGAAGTTACGCCGAACCACTATAAATCCGGTGTTCTTATCTTTGCATTTAATTTAGCATACAGTTCTGTGATTTAATTTACTTTCTTCATTGACCTTTCTACACAATCTTTCTCAAGGGTGTTAGTGACCAATTCTGGTGCTAACATTTTGGTGCTTTCACTGAGAATCGAATTCTCAGGCCACTAGGATCTGCTTTTCCGCTACTGGACTGAGTAAATCCCCCGAAGGAGATCCAAGTCATTCACAGGGCATTTGTTGAACTACTCAGAGTTTCGATCAACAACTCTACTATGGGAGGATCACGTACCCGATCAGCCTCTCATAACTGGAAGTCAACGAGACTGCTATGTACAATAGATAGGACCTAGCAATCAACAAGCTAATCCTAGCATAGGGACTGCTAGAGCTCATAACCAGACGGAAGTTGTTACAAGAACGGAGTTCAACGACCTGATGAGAGAACTCATGGAAAGAAGAAGACAACTTGCTGAACAAACTCAAGCTAACGCTAACCTCATGACTCAGCTTAGTCAATAGCAGCAGAATGCTGGAGCTAGCCCCATTGCTTATTCTTCATCTGATAGTTCGACCTCGTCCGACGAACCTCCCAAGTGTAGACGCTGCAAAATGGAAACTGCACAAGCAAGTGCTACTGGTCGATCAACTAGGGATCACTTACATCTTGGAGACCACACCCAAGCCGAAACGGGAACTTAGGAGCTGAAGCACATGTGGAGACTGGATGTCCGGCTCACCAAGACCCTAATGAAGCTGGTCCCCAAGATACACGTTTGGTAGACCGCCAACAGAGGAGACACCAGCCCGAGCTGTCCTGAAAAATAGAGTCCAACCTTCCATCCTCCATACAAACCCGGATTTATCGGCTATGGTCAGACAATTGATCAGAGAGAATCAAGGCTTGACCAATGAAAATTGGGGGATATCCAGGAATCATACTCCATTCACGGATACTATTCTACAGGCTGAGTACCCCAGGAAGTTTAGCATGCCAACTATCCCGGCCTACGAAGAGAAGACTGATCCTAGACATCATGTGATGAGGTATGAATGGATGATGGATTTGAATAGAGCAAATGACGCGACCAAGTGTAGATGCTTTCTAATTAATTTATCCAGAGTCGCCACTATGTGGTACACTCGACTTCCCCCACGGTTTATATCCAGCTTCGACCAATTGGCGACAAAATTTGGGGAATAGTTTAGGATACATGCCACTCGTCCCACGGATGTGATGTCCCTATCTATTGTGATCCAGGCTCCGGGGGAGTCATTGAAAGAGTACTTACAGAGTTTTCATGTTGGGGCTACTGAAGTTAGCAAACCTAACGACCATGCAATTCTTATGGCAGTAATGCAAATAGTGGATCCGGATTCTGAGTTTGGAGATTGGTTGGCAGGAAAGCCTCCAATAACGTTGGAGCGTTTCTATTCAAAGGCTCATCAATTCATAGGAAGCGAAGAAGCTAGGTGGACAAGGCAAGATTAGCACCAGGTCCGGTTTAGGAGATTGTGAAAAGTAACATCGCTATGAAACAATCCGGTGACAATTTGGGAAAGGTTCAAGTCAATGTCCAGAACAATCCTGGGCGATCTAAAGGGTCCGGAGGAGGAAATCTTAGAAACAAAAGGGAATCAGGAAAATGGAAGCCAAGGATTCCAACCTACAACGAATACACCCCACTGAATGCATCTCTTGAGAATATTTACCAGTCAACTTGTAACACTTTTCAATACAGAAAGCCTCTGCTGAAGGAGTCAACAGAGGAACAGGAGCAGATCAGGAAGTACCGTCGCTTCCATGAGACTTACGGACACAATATAGAGGAGTGTAGACACCTCCATGATGCCATTAAAAAGCTGATTAGACAGAAAAAATTGCAAGAGTTTGTCAAGAACCCACAGGAAGGAAGGCAAGGAAAATCGAACCTCGGATGCGGGCCGGCCCCATGCTATCCAGAGGAACATGCCTGAACTCTAGGGAGACTAGTCATAAACACTATCGTCGGTGGACCTCATCCTACAGACAAGAACTGACAGGAAATGGAGCGGTATGCTAACTCCTTAAGGCATTGATTATGAGTGTTGTTTGAATGTGGAGGATGGGACCGCCGCTAAGCAGCAACGCATGATGACAGATGATAGAGTATTTAAGAGCCGAGATGCAGACAAGGCGGAGGCTCCCGCCGTTGACCCAATGGTCATATCTACGACGATCGGGCCAGCATATGTGAAGAGAATTTTAATTGATTCTCGAAGTTCCATTAACAACATCTTCAAAAAGGCATACGACCAAATGAAGATGGAGACAAAAGATTTAAAGCCATCTAAAGCCCGTATCCATGGCTTTAGTGGTGTAGCGACTGATGTAGTGGGGTATGTTGAGTTGCCAGTTGAACTGGGAGAAGGTGAGCATAGGAGGGTGCAAATCCTACTGTTTATAGTGTTGGGTGTTGATTCTCCATATAATGTGTTTCTGGGTAGGCCGGCCATGGCGGAGTTTAGGGCAGCTTTGGCCCCGTGGTGTTTGACTTTGAAGTTCTCGATAGACAAAGGAGTTGGTCTGGTGCATGGCGATCAAGCGACTAGTCGTGCATGCTATGTGGCTGAGCTGAGAGAGGCCCAGCGGAGAGGGAAATAAAAGGTTGCGGACATCTCCGTTCGCATCTGGATACCGACGATTGACAAGTAGTGCCCAAGCCCTCGCTTGGGAGACATTCTCGGATCTATAGAGACATAGATCCGTGAGATGATGATGGGTTCCCATGGAAGCAAAAGCAGCACCGGCTGAACTGACGATTGAAATTCCAGTGAGCCGAGATGACCCATCACGAATACTCAAGATTGGATCACAATTCGACCCATCAATGGCTGAGGATCTCACTGATTTCCTCCAAGCGAATCTGGATGTTTTCGCTTGGACACATTCTGACATGTGCAAGATTTCTCCTGCTATTGCGAGTTATATGTTGAACATAGACCCGAAGTACGTTCCTATAAAACAAAAAAGGAGGGGCAAGGACCCAAAGTGGTCCACTACTCTTAGAGAGGAGGTGGACAGACTCAAAGCCAATGGGTTCATCTGGGACGACCTCTACCTTAAACGGGTGTCCAACCCTGTGCTAGCAAGGAAAGAGAATGGGAAGTGAAGAACATACATTAATTACTCTGATTTAAACGAAGCATGCTTGTGTTGAATATGCGCTTACATGATTTTTGTTTGATGATAATAAACATATATACATTCAGTTAAATGTATTTGTTAATGTACTATTTTATTTTTCATAGATTAAATAAATATTTGCTGAATAAAATAAATAACACGGAATTTGAATTCAAACGAATATTTTATTCAAACAAATAAGTATTACAATTTTGATAGTACAATTTCAAGCTCTCACTATATATATACAAACAAATATTTATTACAATTTTGATAGTACAATTTCAAGCTCTCACTATATATATACAAATTCAATCACAATACAATTTCTGATTACATCACAATTCAATTTACATAAATTCCTCACTACATATCACTCACACTTGTAGTTAATCTTCAACTTCATTCCAATTAGAGTCCAGCGTTTGAGCAATCTGCAAAAATGTTCACTAACGCAGTAAAATTGAAAAGGAAATATTTTTGCAATATAAAATAAAATACGGTCTTTGAAAATAATATTTGTCTCAGTTATTTGGGTTGTTCGTCATCATTCATATTTGAATTCGTCATACACGAACAACTTGTGACATACACAGTGTATCACTGTATATGCCACAAGGCCGTGCACACCGATATACACTTGATAATGCTATAGGGACAGGTGAGCACAAGGTCAAACCCAAATAAAAAGACCGGTTCAACTCAGGTGCAACATAAATAAAATCTTGACTTCAGCACAAGGTCAAACCCGAGTTGTGAAACTGGATTCAACTCAAGTGTAATGCACAGTCTACACAAATTCAACAGTGCATCAAAGCAAACTCAAGTAGACAGTAGCATATACTACAGGGATGAACACACGAGAATGGAATGCACAGGTCAGAGATGCAACAATGGAACCAACACAAAAGTTCACAATGCAACATGATCAACTCAACTCGACTAACAGTAAACAGTGTACAACATCAAAGCCAAACTACAAGCTGCAGTAACTCAAGCAAGTGCACAAACTAAACCAACATGAATGAAGATATAGTGAAGCATGTACACGGGTAAACAGCACAATCAAACTGCAACAAGGCAACAAGGAATGGCCAGAACCAAGGCAAGACCAAGCTGCAGTATACAAGTGACACAATGCAAATTCAAACAGAGAATACAAACTATGCCACAAATGATCACTGTCTCGAACCAAATGAAGACATCAAGTGATACAAGTAACATGTGCAGACTATACAAAAGTGAAGACCACAAAGGCAATGCATCAATGAATCAACTAAACAATGAACTCAAACAGTAAACATATATGCACAGGTACAAAGACAGTGAGCATATACATATGTATGTAATGCAAAGGTTCAGGCCGAGACAAAAGCAAGTTCAAGTGATGTAAAATGAAAATCAAAGCATGTACAAGTTGTAATATGCATATGGTCGAGCTGTTATTCAAAACAACAATTGCAGACTCGAAGCATCAGTGGACATAAGCACAATGCAAATCATCACAATATCATATAATCAAACACTAGACACCACAATGCATCAACCACTGACTCCAGTAAACAGCAAGAGGGATGCAAGCATCAATCTGCAGTTTTCAAAACAAATGACCAAAGTCGAGTATGATACAAAAATAGCAAATCAATTTATCAAGGCCAGAATCAATGCCGAAGTACTGCAGACATATGGTGATACATAACCAAGAATGTAACCAGTATGCACAAAATCAAAGCCAAGGCAAACCAGTCAATGCCGAAGTAAAAACGAATATGACAAAGTCAAAATCAAAGCTGTGGATATGATGAACAAGTCAAAATTGACCAACTTAAAAATCCACACCGTGGTCATCACGAAATAAATCAAAGCCGTAACCATCAAGCAACCAAAATATACGATAACGAATTAGTCAAGGAAAAATCGCAAGCATCCAAGCATAAACGATCGGCCGAGATAAATTTAAATATATATTGTACGAACGAAAATTAAGGGTTACAAACCCTATATAAGCAAAACATCATCGGCAATTTCAGATTATCCGAGTTCGAATACGAAAATCGAAAGGTAACAAAGCATAAATTCTTACCAGAAGGACGATTCGAACTCATCGAAGTAGCCAGAGAGAGCAACGAGAAATCGATCGAGCAAGGCAACTCTCGTACAATCGCGGATTCGATCGAAGTAGTAACGACATCTTCGATTCTTTAAAACCCTAATTTATTGAAGGAAGAGGAACGAGCAAGAGCTGTTGCCCTAATTTCAGAAAGAAGAACAAGCCGACATTATCACAAAGAAAATAAAAGAGAATCGGGTTAAAGAAAACAATTGGGCGTGCGTGTTTTATAAAAGGGGCCTTGTTTGTTAAATAAGGGCTTTAGTTTTAAAATAAGGGTTTTATCTTATTATTTGTTTTAAATTTGTTTTAAATTTTTAAATCTCTTTTCAAACCGTTGTATTTGCTAGTCGTGTGACTATGGGACAAGCTACGTGGCATAGCTTGAGAATTCGCAACTCAGTGGCTGAGTTGTGGCAGAGTTTTGAGCGTAGAGTTAGGTTAGTCAGTAGCGGGTGTCGCGAGTTTACGTGTGTAAGCGTGTGACTATCTAATTTCTAGTAGAAACCTTAGGGGCAGCACGTAGGCAGGTTTTTGCCGAAGCTGGGTAAATTCTGTGTCGTTCTATTTCTGCATTTATTATTCTGCTTTTATCCGTGCTGCTACTATTCTGTGATCTGTGTTGAAATTATTTTATAAGTTTCCGCAATTAATTTTTATAATTTATACTATCACCCTATTCACCCCCCCCTCTAGTGTGAAATCGATCCTACATCTTGAAGGATAGTTTCCCTTTACATTGAATCGACCAGCTCGTCGACTCAACGGCTGGACAAGAGTTACTATCATTTATGGATGCGTACTCGGGATATAATCAGACCCGATGCACATTCCAGACCAAGAACACACCAGTTTTGTCACAGATGTTGGATTATATTGCTATGTAGTGATGCCCTTCGGATTGAAAAATGCAGGAGCGACTCATCAGCATCTGGTGCATCGAATGTTTGAAGACCAGATTGGTAGGAAGATGGGAGTCTATTTGGATGACATGCTCGTGAAGTCAAGGCAGTCAAATGACCACATTCGAGACTTAGCAGAGATGTTTGATATACTCAGACATTATGCAATGAAGACCAATCCTTTGAAGTGTTCCTTTGGCGTTGCGTCAGGGAATTTTTGGGTTTAATTGTGAATGCGTGGGGAATCGAAGCTAACACAGAGAAGATTCAAGCTATTTGAGACATACAAGTGCGTAAAACTATAAAGCAAGTACAAAGCTTGAACTGGAAGGTGGCCGCACTGAGTCGATTCATATCCAGAGCTACAGATAAGTGTATTCCTTTCTTTGATGTGATAAAGAAAGGAAAGAGAAATTTCGAGTGCACGTCCGACTTTGAGAAAACATTCTGAGGTCTGGTAAGGCATTAGAAAGTCCCCCGGTACTATCAAAACCGGTAGACCATTAGATGTTGTACGTGTACTTGGCTGTATCCTGGCATGCTATGAGCACGGCTCCGGTTCGAGAGGAGGACCGAGTTCAAAAGCCAGTGTACCATGTCAGTAAAAGTTTGACGGGGGCAGAAAGAAATTATCCTAAGATTGAGAAACTAGCCTATTGCTTGGTGATTGCATCACGCAACCTTTGGCCATACTTTTAGGCACACTCAATCAGTGTTTATACCGATCAACCCTTGCGGTAGGTACTCCAACGACCGAAAACTTCTCGAAGGATGTTAAAATGGAATATTGAGTTGAGTCAGTTCGATATTACCTACCAGCCACGAAGGGCCATACAAGGGCAAGCGCTAGCAGACTTCATTGCTGAATTCACTATGTCAAACGAATTAGACGGTAACAATGTCATACCTCCCGTTCAACGGAAGATGTACACCGATGGGGCATCTAACGACGGTTGCTCGGGAGCTGGCATAGTTCTTGTGACTCTCGAAAACCGATCAATTTGTTACGCTTTGAAGCTCGAATTCCCAGCAATAAATAATGAGGCCGAGTATGAAGCATTGATTGCTGGCTTGAAACTTGTCAGAGAGCTGGGGGTAAAATCGATTGAAATCTTTTGTGACTCATAATTGGTGGTATACCAGGTGCGGGGGGACTACCAAGCGAAGGGGCAGAGTCTTGCCCCATACCTTGCTCGAGTTCAATAACTGCTAGCAAATCTAGAATATTATGATATTTCGTATGTCCCGTGTGACCAAAAAAAAAGAAGCCGATTTATTGGCAAATTTTGCAAGCACGGGCGATGCACAACAAATGGAATTGGTTCCTATCGAAACCTTACAGGCTTCGAGTATAAATATAATGGAGATAGATTTCGTGCTAGAAACAAAAATAGAGAAGGATTCATGGTTGACCCCCTTCAAATAGTACTTGCTACACGGGATCTTGCCCGAAAGAAGGAGCGAAAGACGACAAGTCATTCGTAAGGCTTCACGACACGTAATGGAGGATGGAATAATGTGCCAGAAGGGATTCTTGACCCCTTTACTCCGATGCATTGCCCATGATGAGATAAGATGAGTCCTGATGGAAGTCCATGAAGGAGAATGTGGTGACTATACTGGGAGGCAGACATTAGCAAGGAAAATCCTCCGCTACTGATGCTATTGGCCAATTGTAAATCGGGATGCTACAGACTACGCAAGGAGATGCGATAAATGCCAAAAGTATGCAAAAATCCCGAGAGCTCTGCCAATGGAACTCACGCAAATTTTTAATCCCTAGCTGTTTGCAATGTGGGGGATCGATATAATCGGTTCCTTACCCATATCTAAAGGTGGTGCGAAATACATGATAATTGCGGTCGATTATTTTACTAGTGGGCAGAAGCAAAGCCCTTAGCCACGATCACCACCAAGAAGGTCATTAATTTCATTGTACGAAATATTATACGCCGTTTCGGCCTCCCACGGACTATCATTACAGACAACAAAACTCAATTCGAAAGCAAAGACTTCAAACAATTTGTTAAAGGCATGACATTAAAAAAGGTTTGCAGTAGTTGCTCATCCAAAAACTAATGGACAAGTGGAAGCTGTGAGTAAAATAATCAAGTCCATATTGAAAAAGCGTTTGGAAAAGGCCAAAGGCAAGTGGGTAGATGAACTTCCAACAGCACTTTGGGCTTATAGAACCACCCGCAAGTCCGCGACTGGCCACACTCCATTCGCATTGGCATATGGCATGGAAGTTGTTATACCCATAGAACTTGAAGTTCGGTCACATCGGGTAAAACTGATTACGATCCCAAGATGAATCAGGAACTTTTGTTGGAATCGCTAGACTTCATTGATGAAAAACGTGAAGAAGCTGAATTAAGAGCGGTCGCATATAGACACTGAGTCGCTCGATATTATAAAGAAAAAGTCCAGCCAAGAGTCTTTGATGTGGGTGACCTCATTTTGAAATAAATTTTCTGGTCCGGTCGCATCTGAATACCACATGGGAAGGTCCATGCGTCATGGAATGGAGGCATATAGAAGAAACTTTCAAGCTAGCGACCGTTGATGGCGTGACGCTCCCCCAAGCATGGAATAGCGAGTATCTGTGGCATTATTATACTTAGTCTTTTCCTTTCATGTTTTAGTTGCAATTATTTCCAGCATATTTTTATTTTGTTGATTCTTAGTTTACAGCATGTAATAAGACAATTTATCTGCCATTTTTTCCATGAATTATTGATGTTTCCGTTTATGATAATTTTATGGAAAAAAACTAGAGTTATATTATTCTGTCTAACGTACGAACATGCATAAACAACTTAAAATCTTCAAGTCCTTTGAGTGCGGATTGGAGTACTCTGAGTCCTCTGAGTGTGGACTAGAGTATAAACGACTTAAAATATCCAAGTCCCTGAGTGTGGACTGGAGTACTCTGAGTCCCATGAGTGTGGACTAGAGTATAAACGACTTAAAATCTCCAAGTCCCCTAAGTGCGGACTGGAGCACTCTGAGTCCCTTGAGTGCGGATTAGAGTATAAACGACTTAAAATCTCCATGTCCCCTGAGTGCAGACCGAAGTACTCTGAGTCCCCCGAGTGCGGATTAGAGTATAAACAACTTAAAATCTCTAAGTCTCCAGAGTGCGGATTGGAGTACTCTGAGTCCACTAAGTGCGGACTAGAGTATAAATGACTTAAAATCTTTAAGTCCTCTGAGTGTGTACTGGAGTACTCTGAGTCCTATGAGTGCGGATTAGAGTATAAAGGACTTAAAATCTCCAAGTCCCCTGAGTGCGAACTGTAGTACTCTGAGTCCCCAGAGTGCGGACTAGAGTATAAACGACTTAAAATCTCCAAATCCCCTGAGTGCGTACTGGAGTACTCTGAGTTCCGTGAGTGCGAACTTGAGTATAAACGACCTAAAATCTCTAAGTCCCCTGAATACGTACTGGAGTACTCTGAATCCCTTGAGTGCGGACTAGAGTATAAACGACTTAAAATCTCCAAGTCCACTTAGTGCGGATTGGAGTACTCTGAGTCCCCTGAGTGCAGACTAGAGTATAAACGACTTAAAATCTGCATGTCCCCTGAGTGCGGACTGGAGTACTCTGAGTCCCTTGAGTACGGACTAGAGTATAAAAGACTTAAAATTTTCAAGTCCTTTGAGTGTGGACTGGAGTACTTTAAGTCCCCTAAGTGCGGACTAGAATATGAACGGCTTAAAAATCTCTAAGTCCCCGAAGTGCAGACTATAGTACAACTGACTAGAAGTCATCAAGTCCCTAGCGTACGGAATGAAACATATTCTAAGTACACGAAGCATGGAATAGTGTACAATTTCAAAGAATTTCCAAGTTATATGAAGATGAATTGGGGTTTTATGTAACTCCCAATAGCTCGGGTTTCGACCACAATAATACAAAAAGCTGAATAGTAAAAGTCATTTGAAAGATAAAAGAACAAAATTTTATTTATTCATCCAAAATGAGGTTCTACCACAACTCCTCCAAAACTCGGAGTCAAAAGTCTATTTACATTGACTGCGGAAATAAGTAAATATAATTACATAATCTAAGCTGGCTCTCGTTGAACGAGTGTAATAGCTACTTCTTTGACTTATTGGGTTTCTTTTCCTCATTTGTGTTCTCAGGTGACTCTTCCCCCATGCATTTTCGTATTGACATTTTTCTTGATGGGGAGGTAACAATCGAGGAAGAATGAGGGACCTCTAGTGTCCTGGACCCACCAGGGAGGATGACCTTCAAAGGCTTGTTCAAAGGATCATCTAGATCCAGGACTTTGGGCTCGACTTTGATTTCAGCTATCTTCTTCTTTTCCTCCATGAGCTGCTCCATCATGCTCATTTTAGAAGTGTGTCCAGAGGCGCTTGTAATCTCAATTTCATAACTTTCTTCGACAGGAGATGAAGTCTCAGACTTATCCTCATCGAGCGCCTCAATCACTTGAGCATCTAGACCGGGAGTCTCTCCCGCGTGAGTAGCCTCGCTCGCTTTCTCCTTCTTCTCCTTGGCATTACCGCTTCTCGGTTTGGGATCAGAGTTAGAGCGACCTATGCAAGACCACAAGAGATAAATGTTAGAATATAATGAGCTCATGCCCAAAACAACGGCTCTTTGAACTTTAAGAAGAAAAGTTATTTACCAGTTTCTTGTTGGCTCTCAACCGTCCATGGAGTTTCACCCTCTGGAATGTGAGAGAGTATATGAATGCCAAGGCCAGGGGCTTCCAGGTCATAACCGATGTGCTGTTCGAACGGGTCAAGTGTCAGCCGACCGGTCGATTGAGTAAGGGGAGGTGCTGGCGATTTGGTTCCAAACGGACCGGTGATCATATCTTTTCCTTTTGATGAGGAGGAACATTTGCTGTGGAGGGCCTTCACTGCACACAAGTTCGAAGGCTCGTTCTCCCTGAGTGATTATTTTATCAAAGCCTCCTCATCAACCTCCTTGGTGCCTAACTCTACTTTTCTAATCTTTATTGAAGTTTCCTATGCCCCGGCTAGAGATTCGAGGTAGCCCTCGCATAGAAAAATTAAGTCCCAATGCATGAGGACACGGGCATTGTATTCCGCGATAAGCGGGTCGATTAAGCACTTGACCTCCTCCTTGCCAGCCCCTATAGCCGCCTCAAGGCGAGAGTCAATCTCCACGGATGCTATTCTTTTGCCCTCTTCACGGGCTTCATCCTTCAGCATCCCAACCTTAGAGAGCTCATCGTCGAGCTTTGCCTTCAGGAGTCGTGTAGCAACAATCTCATCACAACATCGCTACGACTCTTCTAGGACTGTAGATTTTTCCTCTTTCTCTTTGCGGAGTTGATCTTCCAACTCTTTGACTTGAAAGGAAAATGCATCCCTTTCCTTTTGAAAAGAATCCTTCTCTAAAGCTAGGGCCATGCAGCGTGGGACCGCTTCGTCAATTTCTTTCTTATGTGTCGTTTCTAGACGATTGACGGCCTCCCAGTATCTTTAGCACTTTATTGGGCAGCATTGAATTGAGACTTGTACGAAGAGAGCTCTTCATCATGATCTTTTATAATGTCCTTATCGTGAATGGCTTCAAGCTTCAGGCGATCAATTTCATGTTTATGCTCAACATAGAGTTCCATGGCTTTTCGAGTAAATTGGCAAATGTGTCATGTTGAACATAAACGTTGTTGTTACAAGCAATAGCGCTCTGTTTGACATGTCTCAGAATGCGATGGATCGTCGGGAGAAACTTCAGACCATCGAAGCATATTTGGAAAAACTTAGCCTTAAGCTCGGCTAGCCTCTCCGATATCATTAGATCTGTTGCGGGAACAGGAAAAGATGGTTTTAAGAGTTCAGTCTTCGTGTAGGGTTCCCGAGATTGCCGTGTGCTGGATGAACCAAGTGTTGATCACGGGGGGCATCGGATAGGGACCCCTCGTAGCCGTATTCCTCCATGCCTTGCTCCGAGTAAGAAGGAAGATTATAATGGTACGAAGGCTGATGATAAGTTTTCTTTCGAGATGGTGAATCCTTGGAGTGATAATCCCTATCGCCGTCATCATCTCTACCCTGACGTCTTTCGGAGCCCAAGTCTCGTCTAGAGTGGTCAAAGATAGATGACCCACGAAGTCGATCTAGTCCGTATGTACATCCCATATCACCTTCATAGAATTTGAATGACAACAAGTCAGCAATGAGTAGAGCGATGGCAGAAATTTAAGTGCAATGTGAAGTGCACGTGTCTATGTGTGTCGTAGTGTTTCCCCCCGACGGATCATTTTCTTTATCTCTACTTATGTGAGATTTTTCTCCCTGAACATGGGCTTGAGCGCTTGCATTGCCTCTTGTGGACGAATGAATTTTAAGCGCTTCCGGATTATTGAAACCATAGTTAAGCAAGTTCTTAGGAATAGTGAGGTCCGACAGGCCTTTCAATGAACTCTCTAACCGTTGAGGAGAAGGCCCTCTATCCACTGGGGTGATTGTGACTTTAGAGGTACCACCCATCGCCTTCTTCCTCAGTTTGTAGGTCACAAGGGGAGGCGTAACTTCAATATCGTGCACCTCGACTACCGGCTCTCGAGCGAGCCAACATTCTCCGCATGTACTTCGAGCTTTTCAACTTCTTTAATCTCCCCTCCTCAGATGTATCAGGGGCGTCAAGTGCTGAGGGTCCAGCTTGCTTTTTATCTTTTCCCGAGGCAGGTGCTGTTATGGTGCCACCTTAAAGAAGGATTATCCGGCGACCTGCCGCCAACAGCCCAAACTTCGAAAGCGACTCGTTCGAAATAAGAGACTTAATGTCCCAGTCTCCTACGGGGATAGCTTGAATAGCCTCGACACCTTAAGAATACCCGGAGCCTTCGGGACGTGGGCCGTTACCTGAATAAGCAGATAAAGAGTTAGAAAAGGTGCAAATTTTACCAAATGCAAGTATCGATTTAGAAAAGAAACTTACTCCCTTCCACACATCTCCTTACGAAGCCAAAAGGACAGCGCACGTAGAACCCTCTTGCTTGTACTGGGCGAATTTGCTCTATGCCCCGGTCAGAATTTGACATTTATTGTGCGGTTCAAGAAATACAAAAGATGGGCTGTTTGATCGTCTCTTGAAATGGTAAATGTATCGGATATCTCCAGGAGTCGGGAGCCTAAAAAGGACACTCATGTAGATGACGCACGTGTCGTACACGAATGCATGACTATTTGGGTGTAAATGCGATAGAGCAATCTTAATATACTATAGTAGGTCACAAAGAAAGGAGTTGAATGGCGGCACACTACCAACCCTGCACATAAATTTGTTGTAGGCCGTGCATCCGAATGGGGGAAGGTGAGGACGATCTTGTCTTGATGGAACCAACACATTATCGGAAGGAATCCCGTGCACCAAGCATATGCGATGAAGGGAGCTTTCATTAATTATCTCCGCTAGAGAATTGATTAGATCGTCTAAAAAGATCGATGCATCCAAGGCATTCCGAGCCAAGTCGACGGATGTGATCGTGGGGCTCGGAATGTCTTGTATAAGAGTAGTTGATGGATTTGAAGTTCCGACCACTTCTTATTGAGAGGATGGCCCGGGTCTCTCCGAGATCATGGCAGAACTAGATTTCCTAGACATCTCTAATGATAGTAGAATCCAATAAAACACCTGTTTAAACTATACTTAAAAACCGATCGATATTAGACATAATAAAAAAAATACTCCCCCCGTGTGGTGTGTGAACTAGTGCTTTCATTCAAATATAAGTGCCAAGGAATTAAAATTCACAGGATTGATTTAGGCTCTGAGTTATCATCTTCGAAGACCGTCATCGCTGACCGTCTATGAGAGCTTATCGTATGATGGTTTATATTTTGATCTCGACATCGACACTATACATTGAAGGTTATTATCCATTTTAATTAAGATAAATTCGGGCTTATTGTTGTCACAACAAAAGAGTTATCAGTATGGATTGTCCAACATGCTTAATTGCTTAAGTCCTTGTCCTTGTTCACTATCATATGTTCAGGCATCAAAAATAGGTTGAGTCAACTATGCATTATGTTCGACTAGTGTGGTTGTTGTTGTTGTGCGCCACTCTCCTACCATCCATCACTACCCTTCGACATGCGGCAAGACACGCCGAACCGCAAATATGTCGGACCGCAGGCATGCAGCGCCGCATCGCTCGACACTTTGCCCTCAATGCCAACTTCTTTCCTACACTTCCTCTCTACCACTCGGCACAGACGAGTCATCCAGTAACTCATGTCGAGCCGCCTCGTTTGGCACTCTACCCATCTCCCACTTTTCTCTTACACTCCCTCTAACACCGTTCGGCATAGGGGGTCATGCCGAGTCGTAGCTATACCAAACCACATTGCTCGGCACACTAAACCCAACCTCAACTTTACTCCTATATTCCTTCACATCGTTCGGCATGCGGAATTCAAGCCGAGCCACAGCCATACGTCGAACTCCAACTTTTTTTTTCAAGCAAACTAGATACCTCCTAAGTGGCCAGTCGACCACCACTCCAATTCGCACGCCACCTTCGACCGACTATCTCAACCCTCACCGATTCCTACCGAGCTGACATCCTTTTCCATCCTCCACTCCATTCAACCCTAAGGCTCATCCAAACCTCACATCCACCTTCACTATGTACGCGGTATCCGTGGGTTTGGGGGAGGTTCTAAATTTAAGTCTTGTCCAAAATCACTAAATGGAGAAAATCGAGCAAGTGAAAGATTCATAACTAGTAGGAGGGGTCGAAGTATAATGAGGTGCTCAATTTAGAAGTGGAATCCTCTCAGATTTGTTGTTGACGGCAGTCAAGAAGTAACGTGTAGGATTCGGGAGTCGAAAAGGACGTTAAAGTGTTGGCCAAAGTCTGGAGGGAGGTAGGCTCGTAAGGATGTTAGAGCAGAAGTAGAAAGTAAAAAGGGAAGAAGGAGAGAAGTACTGTCTTTTAAAGTAGGAAGAAAAGAAGGTAAAAGGACAATGACCGATAGAACCCGTCAAGGCACAATGTCGTTCGGCATCCATATGTCATTCGACATCCAATGCTGTTCACCATCCATATGACGCTCGGCATTCAATGCCTCGCTCGGTTTTCAAGAAAATGCTACCGAGAAGACAGAATGAGGGCCTAAAAGAAAACACGGAGCACTCATGGTTCAAAGCGCATCATGTTCATCCATATGATGCACTTTGGGGGGGCAAGTGTTACCCAGTTGTTTGACCATGTAACAAGAGGTCGACATAGATCATCGTTCGGCACACCTCCCCCCGCTCGGCATAGAGCATTGTTCGACATAGATGTGCCGGTCAGTGCAAGGCCTCGTTCGGCATAGATAGGTCGGTCGGCACAAGGCCTCATTTGGCATAGATATGTCGCTTAGCACAAGGCATCGTTCGGTATGGAAAGGTTGTTAGGCATTGAGGAGTCGCTTGGAATAGAGAGGTCGCTCGGCATCTTGCCTCATTCGACATAGGGAGGTCGCTCGGCATCTCGTCTCGTTCGGCATAGAGAGGTCGCTTCGCATCTTGCCTCGTTCGGCATAAGGAGGTCGCTCGGCATCTTGCCTCTTCAGTATAGAGAGGTCGCTCGGCATCTTCCCATGCTCGGCATGAAAAAGTCGTTTGGCATAGCACCTCGCTCGGCATTGAAGGTTCGTTCGGCACAGCACCTCACTCGGCATTAGAAGGGTCGGTCGGTATGAAGCCTCGCTCTACAAATCCCCTCGACCGGCGTCGAGTCTCGTTCAGCAAAGGTCTCGTTCGGCCTACATTCTTCACTCAGCGCACTACCTCGTTCGGCATAAAGGTATCGTTCGCATGCCTTCCTCGATCGACATACGAATTCTTCTCGGCCTAGATATGTGGTTCGGCAATTGTCGTTCGGCAGTTATGGCTAGGGGCGCAGAAGTCACTCACCACGGGCCGAGGTATCTTGCTCCTTGACCCATTAGGAAAGTCATACCCATCTTCGCCAATAAATAGAAGGGCAGGGGCACAGTGAAATGAACCCTTTTTCAAGAATACTGGGGAGACTCTACCGCATTTAAGACTTATTCTATTTCAGTTAGCATTTGTATTCAAGTAGTTTGTGCACAAATTGTATCTATAATCAATCGTTGAGTAAAGCAATAAAGATTAACTTCAAAGTGGACGTAGGCAGTTATGCCGAACCACTATAAATTCGTTATTCTTGTTTTTGCATTTAATTTAGCATATAGTTCTCTGTTTAATCTACTTTCTTCATTAATCTCTCTACACAATCTTTCTCGGAGGTGTTAGTGACCAATTCTGGTGCTAACAATCATGAACAAATTTATAACACGAATAAAATCAAGAAATAAAAGTGCAAAAATCACATACCAGTTTATCGTCATCGCACTCGACATATTGAAGCAGCCATAAATAGAATCAATTGTGAAGCTAATCGAAGTGAACTCATTACCACAATCATTCAATTGTGAAGCGGCACCTCAAACCACTGCAAAACCTTAATTTTTAAAAGAGAAAAAAAAGGATCATCGAAATTTTGCATAGAAGAAAAAATAAAGGGGAATGCTTTTCTTTTATTTACAAATTAGGCTGGTCATTTATAATTTATTTGGGCCTTTAATTTTGTAACTAGGGTTCTCTTTTTTTTTTTCTTTATTTTGTAATTTTCTTTTAAGATTGTGTAACTCTCTAATCATGTGACTAGGTTTCAAACTACGATGGTGTAGTCCGAGAATTCGCAACTCAATAGCTGAGTTGTGGTAGGATTTTGAGCGTAGAGTTAGATTAGTCATTAGCGGGTGTCGTAAGTTTACGTATGTAAGCATCTGACTAATAATTTCAAGTAGAAACCTTGGAAGCAGCACGTAAGCAGGTTATTGCCGAAGCTTTGTCAATCTGTGTTGTTATATTACTGCTTTAATATTCTACTATTATCTGTGCTGCAATTATAATATATATTTTCGCATTAATTTTTATTATTCTTAGTATCACCATATTCACCCCCCTCTAGGGTGAAATCGATTCTACAACAAAAGGAAACAAACCCAACAACTGTATCAAATATAAATACTAAGCAGTCAGTACTAAGGCTCACCAGTGCCGCACAACCGAATAAGCTTAAACTCCATATCTGTATATAATACGAGATAACTCCATCTAGCTCATCCTCTAAGTAGCTACCACGTCGTCTAAACCTATTATCTAGTCTCTCATATAGGAGTACCCAAGATAATAATAGGCAAACCATAAAACCTTAGGTCGGACGATAGTCTGATGTGAGTAGTAAATGAATTTAAAAATACTAAACCTGCACCTGCAACCAAAGACCTAGAATACAACACTATAATATGCTACTTTATAATATCATAAAGGTATACCACCAACTAGATAAAGGATATCAGTCTTCCAGGTATTCCTATCTCTAATACCTATTTCCCTTGATACCTATAAGTGATAATCTACTAAAGAAAGTAACCAAAGCAACCATAGTATCCATAATACCCATCAAATAATCCGAACTATTACACCATTTGCTCTAACTATATGATAACTCGCATAACACTCAAACCAAGAGCTAACAGAAAACATGGCTCTCTGTTTTGCTCTCGTATCTCATAGCCCAAAGCATGATATGTATATAAGGACCCTTAATTTCACTACTTTGAAAATGAGAGATTTCATTCATTTTAAACTTTAAAACTTAAATAAACATGTTATATGTAATAAACAATTATCTATTCTTATAGTTGATAATTTAAAAAGTTTAAATTTGGATTTTATAACAAATCGACAAAAGTTAAGTTTTATAAATAATATATAAATACTTAAATACATAGGTTTAACTATTTATTTGATAAGTTAAATATTATTTAAAAATCTAATAAACATAACAAAAGTATACCAATATATTTAAAAATATGTTAATAATCGTTTTACACAAATAACCAAAATTTGTCACATTTTTCAGTTTTACACACTTTAAAATTAGAGATTTTAATATCAATTAAATACGATTTTAAAATATAAAGAGATATGTTTTGATTTATTTAAAGAAGTGAAAAATTTCATTTTAAATTTGGCTTACATAAATGAATAGTTGAGCCAAAACATCAAAATGTTATGGTAAAACATTTTATCGAAAATCAACGTTTTGTCGATTAAAAGGTGTCGCAACATTGTTTCACCTTTGTTTTCTTATATATAAAACACATATTCAAATAGTATAAGTATTATTTAATTCACTAATCATGTTTATTTTTACTAAACAAGTTTAGAAAACAATTAGAAAAAGTAAACACAATAGGACAAAACATGTCACATCAAATCCAACCAAATCTTTTCTTTTCTTTACTTAAATATTAAATGATTTAGACATAAAGTAATGATGTGATAAGGTGATGGTAAGTGTTGAAAAAGTAAGATAAAGTAAGGATATTTTAGTAATTTTGTAAAGGGTTAGTTTTGTAATTTACCACTCCTTACTTTTCCTATGAATACTCATCCATTCTTCTCATTTTTCACACAAATCATTCTCTTCTTCTTTTTCTTTGATCTATTTGAATGGCTTCTCTCTTTAAGAGAGGTGGAAGGGTTAGAAATAGCAGAGTGCTTAAGCAGTAATCCACTTGTTACTCTCTAACATCTTCTTAATTCACTTCTTCTTCTTCTCTTCTTAAAAATGGCCTTAGGCCATGAGTTTGGAAGTTGATAGGGCGAGGAAGTGAGCAATATGGAAGGGGAAGGCCATGGCCAAGAGTAAGAAGGAATGTGGGTGGTGGCTGAGCACTTGGAAAATGTGGAAGAACGTTTAGGTGGTTGTTTAGTGAAACGTTGAATTAGATGAATGATGGTAAGAAGTCAAATGTTTTGGTTAAAGGTGAGAAAATTTCACTGCTTTTAAAAGATCATATTTTGATCTTGCTATAATAATTATCCTATGAAAAATGCAAGTATACACCCCTTTAAAATGTTCTATGGATGTTTGATTATGTTTGTGTTATGTTTGAGTAAGTAGCAAATGTTTACGATTGTGATTATTTATCATGTTAGCTTATGTATGGGCCATAATTATGTTAATGACAAATATTAACTCGATTATGTTCATTTTGATTAAATAATCCCTTTGTTAAATAAGATCCAAATTTTGGTGATGCGATATACTTTGGAAAAATAAGCTTCTTTTCAATTAGAAGTGAAGTTAAAGTTAAAATAAAAGACAATTTGAAATAGAAGTGAAATGGATTTGAAAAGGATAGTTAAATTAAAATTGAAATTGAGATGAATAGTGAAATTGAAATTTAAATCGATTTTGAAAATTGAAATTGAGATTAAGGTGGAGTTGAAGTTTAAATTGAAATTAGATTTTAAATCTAAGTTTTAAATGAGTTTAATTTGAGGTTAGAATTGAAATTGATTTGAAATTGGAATTAAAATTTAATATTAAAATAGTAGGAATAAAATAATATTATATTATGGTAATAGTGAAAATACATTTTAAATACTTTAAAAAATGAAAATATTGATTTAAAATGATTTTTAATGATTTTATAAGTTATAAAATTCAATTTGAATATATTATTTCAAGTATTTAAAAATAAGTTAAAACTAGACACATCGCGCAGCGGTAATTCGCGATTTTGCGTCAAAATGTTCAAATTAGTGTATAGAGTGGAATATAACTTGGAATTCTTCGAGATAAGAAAATTCCTGACTATTATATCCATGTCTTCTAAAGGAAGGAAGAAAACCATAATTTCATCAAGTAGATTTTGAGTTAAGGCCAAAACAATTTTCCAAAAAAATTACGCTAGTGCACTTATGTGACCATAACAGTAAATCCGTTTAAATGAACGTTTTTAATTGTATAAAAATGTGGAATAATTTTGGTAAATCCATTTAAATAATTTAAAGGAGAATTGGATTGAAAAATATGAATTATCGAATGTTTAAAGTTGTTTAAATCGAATAAGCTTATATAGCACTTTCCGTAGCACTTTAATGCTGCGAATTCTACAACTTTTGAAATATATGAGTTTAAATATAACGATTTTTCCCAGAACCAATTGTGACTGTTTTTAAAAGGGAAGATAAGCGTTTGAAAGATAATTCGGAATCTTTATATGCAATTCCAAAATAAAGTTGATAACTAAGTATGCGGAAACTACTAGTACATTTGTCCAGCATATGAGATCTGGAAAGATAAAACAAGTTTCTTAACTAAGATTAGGGATGGAGCAACCAGTGCCCTGAACTTAATTGGCCTATCTTTTTTTTCTTAGGCGAGGGGTAGAACATATCGAAAGGAAATCCCAAATGCTCTTAAATAAAAAGATCGTATGGAGTTTCCAAAATATAAGAGGATTAGTATTATCCAAAATTTAAGCAATCTCCTAAATGAATGATTTCTATTATCTTGTTTACTCAAAAATGTTTGCTAAGATTGATTTTAGGGTATATCATAAATGATGTGTAACGACATACCTTTTTGGACGGTTTCAATCAACAATAAACTATACATGTCTAATTCAAGCAATTCAAAAAGGAGGATTATTAATGGGGTAAATAAAAAAATAAAAGAAAAGGAGGAAAAAATAAAACACAAAATCTCGCAGCGGAATGACAAAATATAATAATAAAATAAACAGTTCATGAAGCTGTTTTACAAGTAATATTTGCTTACACTTTTACAATTCCAATTAGAGTTATGCATACATCAGAAATAAAAAAATAATATAGCGGAACACAGAATGTAGTGGAATAATAAGTAACCATAATACATTGAATCTTCGTCTTTGTCCACCAGAAAATGATCTTCAATACAATGAAAAGCTCAGACTGACCCGAGCATAATGAAAAGACAAAACATTCGAGTCAGAACTAAAAGATCTTATGTAAGTCAAATCAAAATAAATAAAATAGAAATACTAATTCCTTGGTTTCATAGATGTTACAAGATTTTCATCTCCTATCAAGTGTACAACGTGAATATAATTATTTAAAAGGTTTCAAATAATTCGAAATATCAATCTTAGTCATCTAACTAAAACAAATCTGAAGTTTAACTTAAACCTTTTAAATAATTCAATTGTAATGCATAATCCAAATTCAAGAATTTATATATATATATATATATATATATATATATATATATCATTTCAACCAGTATCTAAAATTAAAATTTTCAAATCAATGAAAACCGCTCGGATTTACCATTTCAACCCAAAACAATTAATCTATAAGATCATTCGGGTACGTATCATTTCAACCCATAGTAATAATAAAGATATAGGAATAGTTAAATATCCAATCATCTAAAATTTCAACCAATAACATCAATCACAATCAACATCCAAATTAGGAAATAAATCACAACAATTAATTGGTTATCATTATTAGATGTTTGTCTAAAAATTATATTCAATATTAATTAGATGGCTGTAAAATTCAATATTAATTCAAATTTAATCTAAATGACAAACTAAAACACCAAATAGAAATTAATAAACTTCTAATCACATCATAAATCTAATTTAACTAATATAAGATAATTTACTAGTTGTGAGTGGGTTAAAGCACTCACCTTTGATTTGTCGACAATTAAAATCCAATTAAATGCCTTAATTTTGAACAGCGGACAAACCAGAAACTAGGTCATCTTTAAGAAAATATGCAGACCAGCATATTACTGAATCTATAAAAGTGACTAACTAGAATGTTGTTGCAAATTATTTTCTCTCCACTTTCAATAAAAGAATCACTTAAAAAGCATCTGTTAAGAGGAATTTATGGCCAAAACAAACAGAGGTGTTTTCTAAGTTGAAAATCTGTGTTCAAATATATCAAGAAAAGATTTGAATTTTTGCATAGAAAATTAAGGAATTGAAGAACTGATCTAAATGAAAGTTTAAGCCACTAGAAAAATGAATGGTTTAAAACAAGAAACACATAATTTGGTTAATTTCTGAAGGAGATATGATTGATAAAATATGGGGTATTTTCGTTCAAAATTGGACCCAAGAAAGACTTAAAAAATGGAGTTTTAATATAGAAATATTCGAAATAGAAAGAAAAGTTCAACAACAAAATAGTTGCCATTGAAATCATACACGGTTTCAAAAAAATGTATATTTGATTTTGTGTAGTTTAGTGGAATATAGAAGCCATGGAAATAAGGGGAAGGAAGAGGGAAAAAGGAAGGGAAAAAGAGAAAGAAAGGAAAAGGAAAGGTGGGGCTTTGGCTATAGGTTGTGGGTGGCGATGGAGGTAGGTGGAGGTAAGAGGAGCGAGGTAAGCTACGTTTTTGAAGGAGGAAGGATTGATTTGGAGATTTAGGAGGATTGAAGTTTGGAGTTTTCTGTAGATTTGAGAAAGAAGAAGAAGAGTAAGTAGAAATTTTCTCAAATGAGGAATTTTTTGTACGTACTTGGTTTTAGTCGGGTAGGAAAATAAATGGTCAAAATGTGAGAAAAGGAAGGAACCAAAGTCTCTTAGGTTTCCGAAGGTCTCTTAGTTTACTAGGAGCCCATTAGTCTAAAATAAACCTAATAAAACTTAACAAAAAATGAACACAAATATATATTATAAATGACAGAAATAATCTGTAGGTTAATTAATAATTAGGAAATTAAGGTGGAGAGACAAAAATAAATGTCACGTTTTATTTTGAAAGCTTCAGAAATTAATAATGCGTAAAGAAATGTACGTAGACATGGAAAAGTTTGCAAACCAAAGGAAAATGAAATTTTGTATACGCGAAAACGAGGTGGCAAGAATTAAATACAAACTAAAAGTCTAGGCTCAGGTATTATATAGAAGGATAAATGAAAAGATCAAGTATTAATAATGAAATAACTATTTTAGAACGTACATGCAATAATTAATAACAAAAGAAATGAAGGGACTATGTACATCGCACAACACTTTTGAAATTCAATTGGTGAAACGTAATCAAATTTACTTCATTAACTCCAATAATATTCAAATTTGTACGCATTTAGTTTTTTTTATCTTTGCATAATAAAAAAAGTACTTACCCTAAAATGAAAATGTTCAATTTGGTTTTCCCAAAATGATCTTTTATTTCTAATAAAATATCCTTTCTGTTTGACACAAAAGGTGCGTTATTTTTATTAAATCTATTAATTGCAATCGACGTTTTCTTCCATTCTAATTGAAATATTTCAATTACGTTAGTTGTAATTACTTACAAAGTTAAATTTCGAAAAAGACAACAAAAATGGATGAGAAATATAATAATTGTCTCCTTTATTCATTTAAACATGTTTATAAATTTGTTGTTTATACAGTAGTGTAGTAAATAACTTACTTAAATAAATTATTTTTCTACTCTTGTAATCCATTATATGCTAAAACACAATTCAAATATGCATCTGTTTTTCCCTTTAGATCAATCATTCTATTCTTTTTTTTTAATTAAATTAAACCTGCATTCACAAATGAAACATTCATTTTATTTGATATAAATATTCTTTTCATTATATAACTTTACTTATATTTTCGCAAAATATAAGCTATGATTAATTACACCTGTTAATTTAAAATTTGGTGTACTATCTACCATTAACTAAAGTTATTCAATTACATTAATTTCAATTATTTACAAAGATGAATTTCAAAATGGACAAAATAAATGTAATGAAAAATAGAATAATTATTTCCCATCTAGTAGTGATTTAAACATATTATACACTATTGGATACAAATAGGAATTATACATTTCTTACCAAATAATAGTTTCTCGTCTCCACAGTCAATCTTTAAGCTACTAAACATTTCAAATAAATAAACATATGATTTCTTCTTTAATAAAGAAACATTTATTTTTCTTTATTGACATTTATTATTCCAATCAATTAAAAATTTACAATTGTTCACTCAAACTAATGTTATTAAAATACACATTAGCTTTTGTTATCATACTTACATTATTTCAAACATGTTTCATCAGTAGAAAGTTTACTTAAGCTCATAACTTGTATTATAATTTAATTTGTATCAGTAAAATCTTAATTTTTTGTTTTTTAACAGTTTTATTAAAAAATCTTATTTGGTTTAATACTTTTAAATGTTTAAAATTATGGGTCGTTACACGCTCCACTACTCAAAACTTTTCGTTCCCGAAAGGATACAAGAAGTAATCCGAAATTTGTTATATTTTATTTAAAACAGTCAATTTATAAACAATTAAACCAACATATTAAGGTTTAATAAAATTTGAAAATAACTCAAATTCTACAAAGATTTTCTAAGTCTTAAATTTTTGAATTATTTCGGCAAAGTATCCTTTGCATGGATATGTCCGAAAATAATGATACCAATAATTTCAATATATGTATCATATTTCAAAAATAAAACATATATGAACAAACAATATAACCATTTATGCAACCAGAGAATCCATCATACATCCATAGTAACCAAAACTAATGGTATTTTTAGTTTAGAAACCTTAAATCATGCAAGGTGATGAATAAACTGTCAAGTGTACCCTTTGCTCAACAGCCTTAGATAATTACTTAATATATTAGTAAAACAACCTCAACAACTAGAAGTATTCTTTCCCAAACTTACCATCAGCCAAACAACAAGAATTTTAAATGTATTTAAGTTTATTCGATTAGTTTTTTTATCAACCTTCCATTCATTTATTTATATAAAGATCAATCACTTACATAATTTGGTTTCCATTAAATATTTAAGTCATTAATGAATCATTCAAAAAATATTACATAAACTTCTACTGTCCTACCTATTTTTAAATACCATTCGGTTATTGACTAAAAGTTTAAGTTTTTGGCATTTTCCTTTGAAGAGAAAATAAATATTTTAACATATCTAAAAATTCAATTAAGACATTTAAACTTATTCACTTAGTAGAAACATAAGATATGTTTAAAACATCCTGATGGAATTATGCAAAGATTTTTCAAAAGTCTAAAACAATGTTAGAAATTTATATCAAAACATTATAATAAACTTTAAAATAAAGTTCCTTAAATCTGATAATTTATTAGACTCATTATTTTTAAAATAAGTATAAACTTAAGATTATTAAACTGAAATTAATAGAGTACTCAAATCTTACGTTAAATTTCTAAATCAAAGTTTAAAATTTCATATCTTCATAATTAATTTTACACACTTGTTTTAAAATGAATATTCAAATCATGGAAAAACATTTATTATGATTTAATACAAAAATTCAAACAGTAAATGGACCAATAAATTTACTATTAGTACTTCGAAATCAATTAAATATTCCAAACTATACTTGCAAAATAGAGATTCAAATTTATTTGCCAAGTATATTACTATAAATAAAATTATCAAATCAAATTTTTTCCGTTTATATAATATCTTTAAATTCTACATTCAAAGAAACTTATATAAATTTTACTTGCAATATTCATTTGAAAGCTTCATTTGCAAATAACTCATCTTTAATACTTTAATACTTTTCAAAAATTCATTTGTAAAATTTCTTGATTCATTTTTAAATACTATTTAAATATTTTAAATAACATCTTTGTAAATATATGCAAGCTATTTGAAAAGAAGCTATTGAAACCCTTAAATCGGTTATTTATAAATTTATTAGTTTTATCTCAAGGTACTTTTCAAACATTATTAGCAAATCAATAATCATTTACTTTAAACATATTTTATTCAATTAATCATTTCTCACCATATATATAACACTAATTAACCATGCTGTACATAAACAGGTAATATTTTAAACATTTTAAAGTATTTAGAAAAGAAAAAAAGATTATCAAAATATCTTTTATATAATACTTTATCAAAATTATTTTATAACTCGATGTCTTAACAGGTTTATCCTCATTCTTGCAGACTCTGGACATGTGTTGATCAGGTGCAAGGCTAGAATTCTCCAAGTACTTAGTAGACCTGCTTCAGCACCCAGTGAAAAAACTTGAAAAACTTTCAAAACCAATATGGAAAGTACAATCCAAACAAATCATCTGGTTCCCAGATACACAATGGTTACGCCTGGATCCCTAGGAAACATCCGTACCTTTAAGCAATCACTGCCTTGCGAATTACGCCATGACAACCAAAACCCTGGACCGTAGGATACATAACAATGGTTACGCCTGGATCCCCCAGGAAACATCTATACGCTTTAAGCAATCTCTGTTTTACGGATTACGCCATGACAACAAAACCGGTAGACCGCAGGGTACATAACAATGGTTAAGCCTGGATCCCACAGGAAACATCCATACCCTTTAAGCAATCTCTGTCTTGCGGATTACGCTACATAAAAACGACTATGGGTTACGCCATGGTAGTACACTCAAGTATCACATCCGAAAAACCAAAATCAGAGAGAATAATATCGATAGAATGAATCCACAATGTGGCCACAAAGCGGATATTAAGCAGAAGGCATTGGCCATATCTTTACTTCGAAAATATGTATCATATAGTACCTTTTCAAATCAATTTCAAATAACATATTTCTATAAAGTCCATTATATATAAGATCCATTTTCATATCGAACACTTTCCTTAATCAATAGTATAGGCTTTGATTATATAGATTTTTTCAAGTTGAGTACCTTTCCAAATCAATAGTTTTCAAATCAACTTCACACTTAATATTTATTTCATTGAATTTCTCCTTTTGATATAAACATTAATATATCCATTCTCACAATATTGCTTATATTTCTCTTTAATTTAAATTACATTCATTTCACATGTAATATTTCTCATTTAATGCTACATTTATTTGCAAATCATTTCATAAGAAATTTTCTTATGTTTATAACCAATTTATCAAATTTAATTCCTTTTTATAAGATATTGTTCAAGTTTGATGTTATCACAACTTTATTTATAACCATTTATTGAAACATCCATTTATTACATAACAATTTACAAGTCAAGGCTTTATTTGAAATCATTTCACTTTTAATTCATATTTGCATATTCCATTTAGTTTCACCTTTACCTTTCAATTTATTTATGACACGTTCCATAAATGTTAATTAAGTTTATAAACATATTTTCTAATTTAATCTCATTTAAAACATTTCCTTAATCGCAATTCCAATTTGAAGATCCCAAGCGTAACAACCCTGGTTTTAGAGATTACCTGTAAATATTTAATTATAATGGTAGTTATAATTTAATATTGTGAATTAAAATAAAATTGGAGAAATTAAATTGTTTATTTGGAATAAACAATGAATTTTGGAATAAAATAAGAAAATAAAGTATGAAACTTTATTTTATTTGTTTGGGTTAATAATAAATGAGAAAATAGTTTTTATTTAGAGAAATGCAATAATTGTATTAATTATTGCCAATTACTTCTTCTAATAATTTTTAAAAGAAGTATTTGATTTTTAAAGGTTGTGTAATCAAATAAAAAGGTGGAAATTGATTTAAAAATGAGTTTTAATTATAAATTTGTGTTTAGAATAGTTAGTTATATTTTTCTAAGCAAGAAAAATATTTTTGTGGAAATTTAAAAGTTTAAAGTAATGTTTTGTCCATTTATTTGAGAAAATTGTGTATTTTTGTAAAATAAAGAATTTTAATAATAAAAAATGTTTAAAAAATATAAATTTATCTTTTATATGAGGTAAAATATTTTATTTCATATCTATATAAGTTTACATATTTTGTTTGATTAAAAACTTAAAAGAGAAATGTAATTTATTTGGTAATATTATGTAACTTGTACATAATTGTATATGTACATGAATTAATTCATCAAATCATTTGATTTTTTATTTTATTTTTGAGTCCATTAGGCCCATTACTACATATAACCTAATATTGAGAAAGGGAAAAACATTGGCAGTACATTCCTACTTCTCCTTCTTCCTCTTCTTTGAAATAAGGAAGAAGAAAAAAACCCATCTCACCATTTTTGCAAATCTCAAGCTATGAACTCAATTCCTTCAATTCAAGCTAAAATTTCTTCAAACTACAGTGAATCAAAAGGTAATCAGCTCCAAAACATCAATAATTTCATCAAAATCTTAGTTTGAGATATTGGGCTTTCTAATTGTAATAAGTTTTGTTCTTGCATGTTTATATACATATTTTTAGGTTGTTGAAGCCATTTTCAAGGCCAAAGCTTGCTCCTTTTCACGATTTTCTCTTGTAGCACAAAGCATCAGCAAGGTGAGTTGTAATACTCACAAATCCTAGCTGAGCCAAGCTCAAAAATTGCAAAAGCAACCAAAATCTAGCTTTTGTTAATGAATTTTTTTGTTGTTTTTCTGTCTGAAATATGTTTCTTATTGCCTATTTGAATGATCATAACATTAGATTCCGGTAGCGAAATGCTTACGGACTTCTTGCATTTGGTAGCCTGCATGTTGAACCTCATTTCTGCAAATTTTGGTTGAAATATATTATCGTTTGAATATTCAAAACGCTGCTGCAAAGTCGACTCAGGCACAGATTTTTGCCTGTAGTTGTTTTGAGTTGCTGCAGACATGGCCTGAGTCCATGTTTGAGACCGCACAACTCATTCATTTCTTACTGGAATTCTATGATTCTTTTTTTTTTTGAAAGATTAAGTTTTCTAGTATAAGCATACCAATTTTAAGATCAATCCGATATTAGTTGTTCCTCTTTTTTATGCCTGAAAGTTCAACCCAGGGTGGTTTCAGGCCTTTACATTTTTTTGTTTTTGAACTGTTGCAAATATGGCCTGAGTCCATATTTGTGACAGCATAACTCATTCGTTTCAAATCGGATTTGAGTGATTTCTTTTGCAGATTGAAGTAGGAGTTCTGAATTATAATCCTATAAAATTTCATTACAATCTGGGTTGGTTTGCTATTTCGAAACTACTGTCGAACTTGTACTCACAGCTTGCTGTAATTCAGTGTTTAAACCTTGTTTTGGTCCAACTTTGAAACGACGCAGATTCTTCGTTTCAAATTGGAATTGAGTGATTCTTTTTGCAGATTGAAATAGGAGTGTTGATTTATATTCCTATAAAATTTCATCAACATCTGGGTTGGTTTGCTATTTCGAAACTACTGTCAAACTTGTACTCGCAGCTTGCTGTAATTCATTGTTTCAAACCTTGTTTTGGTCCAACTTTAAAACGACGCAGATTCTTTATTTCAAGTCAGAATTGGATGAATCTTTTTGCAGATTGGAGTAGGGGTGTTAATCTACATTTCTACAAAATTTCATGTCATTTGGACTCTGTTTTCAGGTCCAAACCTGCTGTCGAACTAGTGATCACAGCTTGATTTCAGCGGTTTTTATACTTAGAATAATTTCCGCCATTTTTGATATTTTCCCGAATTCTTGGGTTTTCTCTCTAGATTTCGTGCACTGGTTTTATAAAGCATTTTAAAGTGTTTTTCAAACAAATTGGCTTGTGAAATTATTATTTAGTATTATTTTAAGTATTAAATTATTTACTCCATAATAGGAGAATTTCAAAGGCAATTTCCAAAGTGTTTTCAAACGATTTCTAAACTTGTTCCAAATTATTTTCTGAGTAAAATTACACTCTTTTGCACTTCGAACGAAGTGGGAAGGTAATTAAATGGTTGGGTAAAACACGTACTATGGAATACGTGCGTTTATCTTTCCAATTAATTCCTAATCTATTCGTTTGATTGTTTTGACCTTTGGGTCTGGTTTACCGATGAGATGAGGTAAACTTTGTACTGCTTTAAGTGTGGAATTGACTAATGGTTAGTAAATCGTTTAGTGCGAACGTGTGGTATGGGACACACGTTAACACTTTTCGGGTTCCTTCCCGAGAGTTTGTGACACATATTGCCAGTTAGTGGTTTCCAGTACTGGGCCTCCGGACCTTTGCCACTACGGTTTGTTGCCTTCGGGTTTGTTGCCTTTGAGTTTGTTGCCCTATAGTATCGCTTTTGGAGTTGGTCCATCGTCACCGCTCGAGAGATACTTGGGTTTGTCGCCTTCGGGTTTGTTGCCCTATAGTATCGCTTTTGGAGTTGGTCCTTCGTCACCGCTCGAGAGGTACTTGGGCTTGTGGATCCTTGTTTATACAGTACTGAGCACGTGCATCTTTTGTTTCATTGATATTTATATTTCCCTAGAGTATCGCCTTTCGGAGTAGGTCTTTTGAACCACTCGATACATAGCGATTACCTTGTGGAAACTTGTGTTACCTTCATTGGTATTTGTTATTTGCCTTTTTGGCTTGATTTGGGATATTCATATCCTTTGTTTATTGAGTTGCCGATGATATGAGGCTTATTATGATTCATCTTTTGTAGATGATTGAGTTATCTCTTTTAGAGATATTTGTGGTACTTTATGACCTTGCATGTTCATTATTGTTTAGCTTGTCTAACTGATTTGTTTAGCTAGACTGACCCGTGTATTTTATACTCGGGTCGGACCGAGGTGTTTCAGGTTAGGTACCTTTGGACTTAGCATATTCTGCTTCCGCGTGGACTATTCTGCTAGCCTCTTTTGTTATACCTTTTTGGGTAGTCCCTCTTGGTTGTAACTTTGATATGTATATTCTTTTGACTCGCCTGTATATTGTGGTTGCTATACCACTTGACATGTATCATTTTATATACTCTGTGATGTATCTGTATATGTGTATATGTATGTGATGATCTACTGTTCTGTGATGTGGTTTACATTTGAGTTATTATATTTTGTTCTGTTAGATCTTATAGCCATTATAGTTTTGTATTAAGTATCTATTAGATATGTCGATCCACATAAAAAAAATGCTACATTTATCGACGTATTCAATAGATAGTTAAGACAAGGCTATAGATGGTCGCTCCTATCCAGCTCTATTCTCCGTATTAGCAGACGGTATTACGTTGTAATACTCTTTGCTAATGTGGGACTCGGAGTAGGGCGTTACAGCTTGGTATCAGAGCTAAGTTCAAAACAAAATATGATAAACACAGAACAGAAACACATATTATAGTACATCCAAGTATAATACAAGTGATAACACAGTTTTCCACTATCGTATTCCTCGATCGTGCCTTTAGTCTTTTCATTTCCTTTGAATGGATAATAAGTTTCAAAACATTATAAGGGTTTTACATATCACTATTTTTTTTTAAAAAAAAAAAGTAGTAGAAATTAGACCTAAGATGGCTTAGTTTTAAATTATGTGTTTTAAACCTTAGTGATTAGAGTTGCGCAGCGGAAATGGTGTGACCGTTGTCGCTGGGCACATTAAATGCTTTGTTTTAAGTAAATGCTTGTTTGGTTGATAATTGCATGAATGTGTGTTAGCATAGTAATTGTTGAAATAATATTGAGTAGGTGATATAATTGAGAGTTAGAAACCTACTCAATGCAAATGATAAGAATTGCGGTGCCTTCAAGTTGTAGCTACCGCAAGAATTATTAGAAAGATTAAATTTTGAAAATAAAATGTAATTCTTAAGTGGTATTTAACCAAAGGTTAAAATGAAATAAAAATTTAATTTTTTAAGAATTTCATGGATGCATTTTAAAGAAGTAAAATTACTTAAAGAATTTTCCAGAAAGAAAGCATCCATGTGAATAGAAAATCTTTCTAATAAGAGATATACTTATGTATATAACTTGATTATTTTATGAATTGATTGAATGATTGTATAATAACAAAACATTTTATGTTTTGAAAATAAACATTGTTACAACCAAGTTTAAGATTTCTTAAGAAATCAAAACAGTTTTTATAATTTCTTGTGTCAATTGGCTAATAAGTTTTTAAGAATTCTGGTCGATGCGTCTGATTAGCGTTATCGATAGGGATTCCTAAACGCTTGCGAGGTGATGTGATACATGCTTTTGAAATGGCAATAAATAATATTTACTAGTATGGATGTTGAATGCAAAAATATATAGATATTGCAAAGATTTTAAAAATTCTAAATCGCCATTTAAGATAAGTATTTTATATACATACTTAAGGACTTATGGAAATAGTGTGACATAGAGGGCAATGGAGAGGCAATGTTGATCTTGGTCAACTTTGCAGTCCTCGAAATGTCATTCACTACAAATGTATTAGTTAGATGTTATCATTTTTTTTAAATTGATAATTGAAAATTTTGAATATGGTTTCATTTAAATAAATTGTATTAATTATTGGTTACGTTACTTGTTTGTGAAAGTTTACATACATGGAAAATTTAAAATGCTTAAGTAAGCTTTTAGGAAAAGTATTTTGGAAAATATTACCTTATGCTAATTCATTTTTATGGAAAATAACATTAATTAAGGAAATACCTTAATTGGATGAAACTATCATGTGATAGTGATTAATAAAACAAAGTATTCAAATTAAGAAAATGAATTGTTTAGAAATCTAAAATATAGATTGGAAGCAGGTTTAGTAAAAAGTAAAAGGATAGTTATGAAGATTAGTTTAAACATTTAATTATTTGATTAATAACAAGTGGAAAAAAAAGTATGCCTGCGGGAAAAGAAAATGCTAATTTAGTGCTTTTGAATTAGCATGAAATTTAATAAGGAGCAAAATCCATTAGAGTAAGTTTGGTTTTGAATTTAAATAGTGTTAAAAACTTGTTAATTATGTATTTGTAAAGTTCAAATTGAAAACAAGTTTTAATTAAGTATCAAACTTGGCTAGTTCTAAGTGATAATAAAATAAATGTTTAGCTTTATGGATCAAGTGAAAATTTAATATAAAAGATTCATTTATTATAAAATGCAAATTTTTGTGAAAAGCTAGAAATAATAATAAATAGAGCAACAAGATAAGATTTTTTTTTAATTGTGATAGCAATTTAAAAAAAAAAAATCAATATGTAATTCCAAAGTCTAGTTTGGATAGATAATTGTTTCTTACTAATGTAAGAAAGTAAGTATTTTAATTAAATTATGGGTCTTCTTTCAAAAGACTTTGTTTGTTAATTGAGAAAAAGTTTTCTTTGTAAACCATTTTGAAAGTTTGTTGTATGTATTATAGTGTAATTCTAGATGTCTTGCCTTTTCGGAGAAAAGCATCATGTAATAAATGTTTTAGAGAAAAGATTTTTGATCTTAAATTATGTAGTTTGGATTTAACAATGATTTAAATTTTTTGACAATTAAAGGTCTTGTGTCGGAAAATTTTAATTGAAAAGTGATGTTTTAAAACAGCAATAACTTGTGATTTACAAATCCAAATGGGTCCATTCTTTTTGCAAAAGAGAGTACTTTCAGTAAACTAGAAATCATCATTATGACATTTTTCAAAATTTTGCAGTTCGGTTATTCAAAAAACGAGTTGAAAACTGATGGACATTTCTGTCCTCTTTTATAATTTCTGAGTTTAAAGCTGAAAGTAAATTGAGCATACTTTCAAAGCTTAAATCTGATTTTGAAGATCTTTATATCGCTGGAAAGCTTGGACTGAGTAGAATAACTTTTATTTTATGAGTATTTTCTAATTATGAGTTTTACTATGTCAAAAGCCTAAGTCTTTGTAGCAGGCCTGAATTTGAAAATTTTGAAGTTTTGAGTTGTTGTCTTGTTTAAACTATGATTTTAATGCTTCATATGTTTATAATTGCATGCTAATATGTTTCAATAAGTTAATCGTAGGTACAAGAGGATATTTGAATGATTAATTAGCAAAATAGTAAGTATACAAGTAAGCATGCTTGCATTTTAAACGCTAAAAATGAAAGATATGAATTGTTAAGTGTTTATGTGTTAAGAATTTATATATATACATATTGTGTTTCGACCTTTTGGTCGATGTATATCTATAATTCATACTTATGAAATTGTAAAGGGCTCTCCATGCAAAGGAGACTCCGTCGAAGTTTTCAAAAAAAATATATATATTACTTATTGTAGTATATTTATTTTTGGAATTAGAGTATGGAACAACTCTAATTTAATTTACTTAAAATTTAAAGTAATAATGATTGAATTGAAAATTTAAGTAAGGGACTTCAAAAATTATCAAGTATTGAAGTTTAAGTTTTGTCTATAAAAGAAAATTGATTTGAGTGAAAACTCTTATAACAAATTTTTGAGAAAATTTCTTGTAATCCATTCTTGTGTGTCTTGCCTTAGTGCGATTCTTGTGATGACTTGCATTCATGCAGTCATGTGTTGTGATGATAGCTTGAAATACCATATATCTTTTGTTGAATCCTCTTTTGATGATTGTGCTTATCTGCGTTACTCCTTTAAAGGAGTTAGGTGCATTTCAGTATATTTGGAAAGTTGGCTCCTAATTATATAAGACCATCTACTATTATTGAACGCCTTGGTTCGATTGCTTTCATGCATCGTTTTCTATTCAGTTTTGGGTATGCATGATATGTTCCAGGTAACCCAATTTCGTTGTATCTTTGAGATTTAATCTCGATTATTAATTCTCTTGTGTTTCATGATCACGAGTCTCACCGACTTGTGTATTGTGCCGAATTCTATTTGTGTAGTTGTTTCGAAGATTGAACACCTTCAAAATAAGAATGTTCTACTTATAAAATTCTATTGTCCGCTAACCGTAAGTGCTGTACTTGGGAAACCATAGGATTTGCCGAGCAAACTTGTCCTGATCCTTTCATTTTCTGTTG
Source organism: Allium cepa (assembly GCA_030765085.1). Classification (NCBI taxonomy): domain Eukaryota; kingdom Viridiplantae; phylum Streptophyta; class Magnoliopsida; order Asparagales; family Amaryllidaceae; genus Allium; species Allium cepa. The sequence goes on along the minus strand of CM060937.1, from coordinate 417,742,734 downwards.
AGGGAGAATATCTATGATCCTATCTTTGATTTGAATCTTGTTGTGATGAAATAGATGTTATAGATAACTTCTATTATAGAAATTGCGTGGACGCAATATTGTTAAGGAGGGGAGTCTGTAACAACCCTGGTTTTAGAGATTACCTGTAAATATTTAATTATAATGGTAGTTATAATTTAATATTGTGAATTAAATTAAAATTGGAGAAATTAAATTGTTTATTTGGAATAAACAATGAATTTTGGAATAAAATAAGAAAATAAAGTATGAAACTTTATTTTATTTGTTTGGGTTAATAATAAATGAGAAAATAGTTTTTATTTAGAGAAAATGCAATGACTGTATTAATTATTGCCAATTACTTCTTCTAATAATTTTTAAAAGAAGTATTTGATTTTTAAAGATTGTTTAATCAAATAAAAAGGTGGAAATTGATTTAAAAATGAGTTTTAATTATAAATTTGTGTTTAGAATAGTTAGTTATATTTTTCTAAGCAAGAAAAATATTTTTGTGGAAATTTAGAAGTTTAAAGTAATGTTTTGTCCATTTATTTGAGAAAATTGTGTATTTTTGTAAAATAAAGAATTTTAATAATAAAAAATGTTTAAAAAATATAAATTTATCTTTTATATGAGGTAAAATGTTTTATTTCATATCTATATAAGTTTACATATTTTGTTTGATTAAAAACTTAAAAGAGAAATGTAATTTATTTGGTAATATTATGTAACTTGTACATAATTGTATATATACATGAATTAATTCATCAAATCATTTGATTTTTTATTTTATTTTTGAGTCCATTAGGCCCATTACTACATATAACCTAATATTGAGAAAGGGAAAAACATTGGCAGTACATTCCTACTTCTCCTACTTCCTCTTCTTTGAAATAAGGAAGAAGAAAAAAACCCACCTCACCATTTTTGCAAATCTCAAGCTATGAACTCAATTCCTTCAATTCAAGCTAAATTTCTTCAAACTACAGTGAATCAAAAGGTAATCAGCTCCAAAACATCAATAATTTCATCAAAATCTTAGTTTGAGATATTGGGCTTTCTAATTGTAATAAGTTTTGTTCTTGCATGTTTATATACATATTTTTAGGTTGTTGAAGCCATTTTCAAGGCCAAAGCTTGCTCCTTTTCACCGATTTTCTCTTGTAGCACAAAGCATCAGCAAGGTGAGTTGTAATACTAACAAATCCTAGCTGAGCCAAGCTCAAAAATTGCAAAAGCAACCAAAATCTAGCTTTTGTTAATGAATTTTTTTTGTTGTTTTTCTGTCTGAAATATGTTTCTTATTGCCTATTTGAATGATCATAACTTTAGATTCCGGTAGCGAAATGCTTCCGGACTTCTTGCATTTGGTAGCCTGCATGTTGAACCTCATTTCTGCAAATTTTGGTTGAAATATATTATCGTTTGAATATTCAAAACGCTGCTGCAAAGTCGACTCAGGCACAGATTTTTGCCTGTAGTTGTTTTGAGTTGCTGCAAACATGGCCTGAGTCCATGTTTGAGACCGCACAACTCATTCATTTCTTACTAGAATTCTATGATTCTTTTTTTTTGAAAGATTAAGTTTTCTAGTATAAGCATACCAATTTTAAGATCAATCCGATATTATTTGTTCCTCTTTTTTATGCCTGAAAGTTCAACCCAGGGTGGTTTCAGGCCTTTACATTTTTTTGTTTTTGAACTGTTGCAAATATGGCCTGAGTCCATATTTGTGACAGCATAACTCATTCGTTTCAAATCGGATTTGAGTGATTCCATTTGCAGATTGAAGTAGGAGTTCTGAATTATAATCCTATAAAATTTCATTACAATCTGGGTTGGTTTGCTATTTCGAAACTACTGTCGAACTTGTACTCACAGCTTGCTGTAATTCAGTGTTTAAACCTTGTTTTGGTCCAACTTTGAAACGACGCAGATTCTTCGTTTCAAATTGGAATTGAGTGATTCTTTTTGAAGATTGAAATAGGAGTGTTGATTTATATTCCTATAAAATTTCATCAACATCTGGGTTGGTTTGCTATTTCGAAACTACTGTCAAACTTGTACTCGCAGCTTGCTGTAATTCATTGTTTCAAACCTTGTTTTGGTCCAACTTTAAAACGACGCAGATTCTTTATTTCAAGTCGGAATTGGATGAATCTTTTTGCAGATTGGAGTAGGGGTGTTAATCTACATTTCTACAAAATTTCATGTCATTTGGACTCTGTTTTCAGGTCCAAACTTGCTGTCGAACTAGTGATCACAGCTTGATTTCAGCGGTTTTTATACTTAGAATAATTTCCGCCATTTTTGATATTTTCTCGAATTCTTGAGTTTTCTCTCTAGATTTCGTGCACTGGTTTTATAAAGCATTTTAAAGTGTTTTTCAAACAAATTGGCTTGTGAAATTATTATTTAGTATTATTTTAAGTATTAAATTATTTACTCCATAATAGGAGAATTTCAAAGGCAATTTCCAAAGTGTTTTCAAACGATTTCTAAACTTGTTCCAAATTATTTTCTGAGTAAAATTACACTCTTTTGCACTTCGAACGAAGTGGGAAGGTAATTAAATGGTTGGGTAAAACACGTACTATGGAATACGTGCGTTTATCTTTCCAATTAATTCCTAATCTATTCGTTTGATTGTTTTGACCTTTGGGTCTGGTTTACCGATGAGATGAGGTAAACTTTGTACTGCTTTAAGTGTGGAATTGACTAATGGTTAGTAAATCGTTTAGTGCGAACGTGTGGTATGGGACACACGTTAACACTTTTCGGGTTCCTTTCCGAGAGTTTGTGACACATATTGCCAGTTAGTGGTTTCCAGTACTGGGCCTCCGGACCTTTGCCACTACGGTTTGTTGCCTTCAGGTTTGTTGCCTTTGAGTTTGTTGCCCTATAGTATCGCTTTTGGAGTTGGTCCATCGTCACCGCTCGAGAGATACTTGGGTTTGTCGCCTTTGGGTTTGTTGCCCTATAGTATCGCTTTTGGAGTTGGTCCTTCGTCACCGCTCGAGAGATACTTGGGCTTGTGGATCCTTGTTTATACAGTACTGAGCACGTGCATCTTTTGTTTCATTGATATTTATATTTCCCTAGAGTATCGCCTTTCGGAGTAGGTCTTTTGAACCACTCGATACATAGCGATTACCTTGTGGAAACTTGTGTTACCTTCATTGGTATTTGTTATTTGCCTTTTTGGCTTGATTTGGGATATTCATATCCTTTGTTTATTGAGTTGCCGATGATATGAGGCTTGTCATGATTCATCTTTTGTAGATGATTGAGTTATCTCTTTTAGAGATATTTGTGGTACTTTATGACCTTGCATGTTCATTATTGTTTAGCTTGTCTAACTGATTTGTTTAGCTAGACTGACCCGTGTATTTTATACTCGGGTCAGACCGAGGTGTTTCAGGTTAGGTACCTTTGGACTTAGCATATTCTGCTTCCGCGTGGACTATTCTGCTAGCCTCTTTTGTTATACCTTTTTGGGTAGTCCCTCTTGGTTGTAACTTTGATATGTATATTCTTTTGACTCGCCTGTATATTGTGGTTGCTATACCACTTGACATGTATCATTTTATATACTCTGTGATGTATCTGTATATGTGTATATGTATGTGATGATCTACTGTTCTGTGATGTGGTTTACATTTGAGTTATTATATTTTGTTCTGTTAGATCTTATAGCCATTATAGTTTTGTATTAAGTATCTATTAGATATGTCGATCCACATAAAAAAAATGCTACATTTATCGACGTATTCAATAGATAGTTAAGACAAGGCTATAGATGGTCGCTCCTATCCAGCTCTATTCTCCGTATTAGCAGACGGTATTACGTTGTAATACTCTTTGCTAATGTGGGTCTCGGAGTAGGGCGTTACAGCTTGGTATCAGAGCTAAGTTCAAAACAAAATATAATAAACACAGAACAGAAACACATATTATAGTACATCCAAGTATAATACAAGTGATAACACAGTTTTCCACTATCGTATTCCTCGATCGTGCCTTTAGTCTTTTCATTTCCTTTGAATGGATAATAAGTTTCAAAACATTATAAGGGTTTTACATATCACTATTTTTTTTTTAAAAAAAAAGTAGTAGAAATTAGACCTAAGATGGCTTAGTTTTAAATTATGTGTTTTAAACCTTAGTGATTAGAGTTGCGCAGCGGAAATGGTGTGACCGTTGTCGCTGGGCACATTAAATGCTTTGTTTTAAGTAAATGCTTGTTTGGTTGATAATTGCATGAATGTGTGTTAGCATAGTAATTGTTGAAATAATATTGAGTAGGTGATATAATTGAGAGTTAGAAACCTACTCAATGCAAATGATAAGAATTGCGGTGCCTTCAAGTTGTAGCTACCGCAAGAATTATTAGAAAGATTAAATTTTGAAAATAAAATGTAATTCTTAAGTGGTATTTAACCAAAGGTTAAAATGAAATAAAAATTTAATTTTTTAAGAATTTCATGGATGCATTTTAAAGAAGTAAAATTACTTAAAGAATTTTCCAGAAAGAAAGCATCCATGTGAATAGAAAATCTTTCTAATAAGAGATATACTTATGTATATAACTTGACTATTTTATGAATTGATTGAATGATTGTATAATATCAAAACGTTTTATGTTTTGAAAATAAACATTGTTACAACCAAGTTTAAGATTTCTTAAGAAATCAAAACAGTTTTTATAATTTCTTGTGTCAATTGGCTAATAAGTTTTTAAGAATTCTGGTCGATGCGTCTGATCAGCGTTATCTATAGGGATTCCTAAACGCTTGCGAGGTGATGTGATACATGCTTTTGAAATGGCAATAAATAATATTTACTAGTATGGATGTTGAATGCAAAAATATATAGATATTGCAAAGATTTTAAAAATTCTAAATCGCCATTTAAGATAAGTATTTTATATACATACTTAAGGACTTATGGAAATAGTGTGACATAGAGGGCAATGGAGAGGCAATGTTGATCTTGGTCAACTTTGCAGTCCTCGAAATGTCATTCACTACAAATGTATTAGTTAGATGTTATCATTTTTTTTAAATTGATAATTGAAAATTTTGAATATGGTTTCATTTAAATAAATTGTATTAATTATTGGTTACGTTACTTGTTTGTGAAAGATTACATACATGGAAAATTTAAAATGCTTAAGTAAGCTTTTAGGAAAAGTATTTTGGAAAATATTACCTTATGCTAATTCATTTTTATGGAAAATAACATTAATTAAGGAAATACCTTAATTGGATGAAACTATCATGTGATAGTGATTAATAAAACAAAGTATTCAAATTAAGAAAATGAATTGTTTAGAAATCTAAAATATAGATTGGAAGCAGGTTTAGTAAAAAGTAAAAGGATAGTTAAGAAGATTAGTTTAAACATTTAATTATTTGATTAATAACAAGTGGAAAAAAAAAGTATGCCTGCGGGAAAAGAAAATGCTAATTTAGTGCTTTTGAATTAGCATGAAATTTAATAAGGAGCAAAATCCATTAGAGTAAGTTTGGTTTTGAATTTAAATAGTGTTAAAAACTTGTTAATTATGTATTTGTAAAGTTCAAATTGAAAACAAGTTTTAATTAAGTATCAAACTTGGCTAGTTCTAAGTGATAATAAAATAAATGTTTAGCTTTATGGATCAAGTGAAAATTTAATATAAAAGATTCATTTATTATAAAATGCAAATTTTTGTGAAAAGCTAGAAATAATAATAAATAGAGCAACAAGATAAGATTTTTTTTTAATTGTGAAAGCAATTTAAAAAAAAAAATCAATATGTAATTCCAAAGTCTAGTTTGGATAGATAATTGTTTCTTACTAATGTAAGAAAGTAAGTATTTTAATTAAATTATGGGTCTTCTTTCAAAAGACTTTGTTTGTTAATTGAGAAAAAGTTTTCTTTGTAAACCATTTTGAAAGTTTGTTGTATGTATTATAGTGTAATTCTAGATGTCTTGCCTTTTCGGAGAAAAGGATCATGTAATAAATGTTTTAGAGAAAAGATTTTTGATCATAAATTATGTAGTTTGGATTTAACAATGATTTAAAATTTTTGACAATTAAAGGTCTTGTGTCGGAAAATTTTAATTGAAAAGTGATGTTTTAAAACAGCAATAACTTGTGATTTACAAATCCAAATGGGTCCATTCTTTTTGCAAAAGAGAGTACTTTCAGTAAGCTAGAAATCATCATTATGACATTTTTCAAAATTTTGCAGTTCGGTTATTCAAAAAACGAGTTGAAAACTGATGGACATCTCTGTCCTCTTTTATAATTTCTGAGTTTAAAGCTGAAAGTAAATTGAGCATAACTTTCAAAGCTTAAATCCGATTTTGAAGATCTTTATATCGCTGGAAAGCTTGGACTGAGTAGAATAACTTTTATTTTATGAGTATTTTCTAATTATGAGTTTTACTATGTCAAAAGCCTAAGTCTTTGTAGCAGGCCTGAATTTGAAAATTTTGAAGTTTTGAGTTGTTGTCTTGTTTAAACTATGATTTTAATGCTTCATATGTTTATAATTGCATGCTAATATGTTTCAATAAGTTAAGCGTAGGTACAAGAGGATATTTGAATGATTAATTAGCAAAATAGTAAGTATACAAGTAAGCATGCTTGCATTTTAAACGCTAAAAATGAAAGATATGAATTGTTAAGTGTTTATGTGTTAAGAATTTATATATATACATATTGTGTTTCGACCTTTTGGTCGATGTATATCTATAATTCATACTTATGAAATTGTAAAGGGCTCTCCATGCAAAGGAGACTCCGTCGAAGTTTTCAAAAAAAAAATATATATTACTTATTGTAGTATATTTATTTTTGGAATTAGAGTATGGAACAACTCTAATTTAATTTACTTAAAATTTAAAGTAATAATGATTGAATTGAAAATTTAAGTAAGGGACTTCAAAAATTATCAAGTATTGAAGTTTAAGTTTTGTCTATAAAAGAAAATTGATTTGAGTGAAAACTCTTATAACAAATTTTTGAGAAAATTTCTTGTAATCCATTCTTGTGTGTCTTGCCTTAGTGCGATTCTTGTGATGACTTGCATTCATGCAGTCATGTGTTGTGATGATAGCTTGAAATACCATCTATCTTTTGTTGAATCCTCTTTTGATGATTGTGCTTATCTGTGTTACTCCTTTAAAGGAGTTAGGTGCGTTTCAGTATATTTGGAAAGTTGGCTCCTAATTATATAAGACCATCTACTATTATTGAACGCCTTGGTTCGATTGCTTTCATGCATCGTTTTCTATTCAGTTTTGGGTATGCATGATATGTTCCAGGTAACCCAATTTCGTTGTATCTTTGAGATTTAATCTCGATTATTAATTCTCTTGTGTTTCATGATCACGAGTCTCACCGACTTGTGTATTGTGTCGAATTCTATTTGTGTAGTTGTTTCGAAGATTGAACACCTTCAAAATAAGAATGTTCTACTTATAAAATTCTATCGTCCGCTAACCGTAAGTGCTGTACTTGGGAAACCATAGGATTTGCCGAGCAAACTTGTCCTGATCCTTTCATTTTCTGTTGAGGGAGAATATCTATGATCCTATCTTTGATTTGAATCTTGTTGTGATGAAATAGATGTTATAGATAACTTCTATTATAGAAATTGCGTGGACGCAATTTTGTTAAGGAGGGGAGTCTGTAACAACCCTGGTTTTAGAGATTACCTGTAAATATTTAATTATAATGGTAGTTATAATTTAATATTGTGAATTAAAATAAAATTGGAGAAATTAAATTGTTTATTTGGAATAAACAATGAATTTTGGAATAAAATAAGAAAATAAAGTATGAAACTTTATTTTATTTGTTTGGGTTAATAATAAATGAGAAAATAGTTTTTATTTAGAGAAAATGCAATGACTGTATTAATTATTGCCAATTACTTCTTCTAATAATTTTTAAAAGAAGTATTTGATTTTTAAAGATTGTTTAATCAAATAAAAAGGTGGAAATTGATTTAAAAATGAGTTTTAATTATAAATTTGTGTTTAGAATAGTTAGTTATATTTTTCTAAGCAAGAAAAATATTTTTGTGGAAATTTAGAAGTTTAAAGTAATGTTTTGTCCATTTATTTGAGAAAATTGTGTATTTTTGTAAAATAAAGAATTTTAATAATAAAAAATGTTTAAAAAATATAAATTTATCTTTTATATGAGGTAAAATGTTTTATTTCATATCTATATAAGTTTACATATTTTGTTTGATTAAAAACTTAAAAGAGAAATGTAATTTATTTGGTAATATTATGTAACTTGTACATAATTGTATATGTACATGAATTAATTCATCAAATCATTTGATTTTTTATTTTATTTTTGAGTCCATTAGGCCCATTACTACACATAACCTAATATTGAGAAAGGGAAAAACATTGGCAGTACATTCCTACTCTTCCTTCTTCCTCTTCTTTGAAATAAGGAAGAAAAAAAAAACCCACCTCCCCATTTTTGCAAATCTTAAGCTATGAACTCAATTCCTTCAATTCAAGCTAAAATTTCTTCAAACTACAGTGAATCAAAAGGTAATCAGCTCCAAAACATCAATAATTTCATCAAAATCTTAGTTTGAGATATTGGGCTTTCTAATTGTAATAAGTTTTGTTCTTGCATGTTTATATGCATATTTTTAGGTTGTTGAAGCCATTTTCAAGGCCAAAGCTTGCTCCTTTTCACCGATTTTCTCTTGTAGCACAAAGCATCAGCAAGGTGAGTTGTAATACTCACAAATCCTAGCTGAGCCAAGCTCAAAAATTGCAAAAGCAACCAAAATCTAGCTTTTGTTAATGAATTTTTTTGTTGTTTTTGTCTGAAATATGTTTCTTATTGCCTATTTGAATGATCATAACTTTAGATTCTGGCAGCGAAATGCTTCCGGACTTCTTGCATTTGGTAGCCTGCATGTTGAACTTCATTTCTTCAAATTTTGGTTGAAATATATTATCGTTTAAATATTCAAAACGCTGCTGCAAAGTCGACTCAGGCACAGATTTTTGCCTGTAGTTGTTTTGAGTTGCTGCAAACATGGCCTGAGTCCATGTTTGAGACCGCACAACTCATTCATTTCTTACTGGAATTCTATGATTCTTTTTTTTTGAAAGATTGAGTTTTCTAGTATAAGCACACCAATTTTAAGATCAATCCGATATTATTTGTTCCGCTTTTTTACGCCTGAAAGTTCAACCCAGGGTGGTTTCAGGCCTTTACATTTTTTTGTTTTTGAACTGTTGCAAACGTGGCCTGAGTCCATGTTTGTGACAGCATAACTCATTCGTTTCAAATCGGATTTGAGTGATTCCTTTTGCAGATTGAAGTAGGAGTTCTGAGTTATAATCCTATAAAATTTCATTACAATCTGGGTTGGTTTGCTATTTCGAAACTACTGTCGAACTTGTACTCACAGCTTGCTGTAATTCAGTGTTTAAACCTTGTTTTGGTCCAACTTTGAAACGACGCAGATTCTTCGTTTCAAATTGGAATTGAGTGATTCTTTTTGCAGATTGAAATAGGAGTGTTGATTTATTCTCCTATAAAATTTCATCAACATCTGGGTTGGTTTGCTATTTCGAAACTACTGTCAAACTTGTACTCGCAGCTTGCTGTAATTCATTGTTTCAAACCTTGTTTTTGTCCGACTTTAAAACGACGCAGATTCGTTATTACTAGTCGGAATTGGATGAATCATTTTGCAGATTGGAGTAGGGGTGTTAATCTACATTTCTACAAAATTTCATGTCATTTGGACTCTGTTTTCAGGTCCAAACCTGCTGTCGAACTAGTGATCACAGCTTGATTTCAGCGGTTTTTATACTTAGAATAATTTCCGCCATTTTTGATATTTTCCCGAATTCTTGAGTTTTCTCTCTAGATTTCGTGCACTGGTTTTATAAAGCATTTTAAAGTGTTTTTCAAAAAAATTGGCTTGTGAAATTATTATTTAGTATTATTTTAAGTATTAAATTATTTACTCCATAATAGGAGAATTTCAAAGGCAATTTCCAAAGTGTTTTCAAACGATTTCTAAACTTGTTCCAAATTATTTTCTGAGTAAAATTACACTCTTTTGCACTTCGAATGAAGTGGGAAGGTAATTAAATGGTTGGGTAAAACACGTACTATGGAATACGTGCGTTTATCTTTCCAATTAATTCCTAATCTATTCATTTGATTGTTTTGACCTTTGGGTCTGGTTTATCGATGAGATGAGGTAAACTTTGTACTGCTTTAAGTGTGGAATTGACTAACGGTTAGTAAATCGTTTAGTGCGAACGTGTGGTATGAGACAACGTTAACACTTTTCGGGTTCCTTTCCGAGAGTTTGTGACACATATTGCCAGTTAGTGGTTTCCAGTACTGGGCCTCCGGACCTTTGCCACTACGGTTTGTTGCCTTCGGGTTTGTTGCCTTTGAGTTTGTTGCCCTATAGTATCGCTTTTGGAGTTGGTCCATCGTCACCGCTCGTGAGATACTTGGGTTTGTCGCCTTCGGGTTTGTTGCCCTATAGTATCGCTTTTGGAGTTGGTCCTTCGTTACCGCTCGAGAGATACTTGGGCTTGTGGATCCTTGTTTATACAGTACTGAGCACGTGCATCTTTTGTTTCATTGATATTTATATTTCCCTAGAGTATCGCCTTTCGGAGTAGGTCTTTTGAACCACTCGATACATAGCGATTACCTTGTGGAAACTTGTGTTACCTTCATTGGATTTGTTATTTGCCTTTTTGGCTTGATTTGGGATATTCATATGCTTTGTTTATTGAGTTGCCGATGATATGAGGCTTGTTATGATTCATCTTTTTTAGATGATTGAGTTATCTCTTTTAGAGATATTTGTGGTACTTTATGACCTTGCATGTTCATTATTGTTTAGCTTGTCTAACTGATTTGTTTAGCTAGACTGACCCGTGTATTTTATACTCGGGTCAGACCGAGGTGTTTCAGGTTAGGTACCTTTGGACTTAGCCTATTCTGCTTCCGCGTGGACTATTCTGCTAGCCTCTTTTGTTATAACTTTTTGGGTAGTCCCTCTTGGTTGTAACTTTGATATGTATATTCTATTGACTCGCCTGTATATTATGGTTGCTATACCACTTGACATGTATCATTTTGTATACTCTGTGATGTATCTGTATGTGTGTATATGTATGTGATGATCTACTGTTCTGTGATGTGGTTTACATTTGAGTTATTATATTTTGTTCTGTTAGATCTTATAGCCATTATAGTTTTGTATTAAGTATCTATTAGATATGTCGATCCACATAAAAAAAAATATGCTACATTTATCGACGTATTCAATAGATAGTTAAGACAAGGCTATAGATGGTCGCTCATATCCAGCTCTATTCTCCGTATTAGCAGACGGTACTACCTTGTAATACTCTTTGCTAATGTGGGTCTCGGAGTGGGGCGTTACACCAAGGCTTAAAGTTCACACTGGCGTATTATTACATTACATGCTAAGAATGTATACCCTAATTCTATTCATTTACTAAACATAGATATAACAAATTAAACCTTGTTTTACTTGCTTTAACTTTTGCTTGCTTTTAAGTTAAGGTTATCAATTGAACTATATAATTCAACCCAATTATCAAGTTTCACTCATGTATCAATTCAAAAGGTTTCCATTATCCAAAATAACCAAATATTCCATTTTTTTCAATAGTCGAAAATACATGTCAACAAACAACAAAATTCATAGTAACATTTCAATTTTTAAACAAATATCCTAATTATTCATTTTATTCTCTTTAATACACCATTATTAAACTAGTGTTTGGTCCATTAATTCAATCAACAATAATTAACCAATGTTTATAATTTGATTAAATACAACAAGTCAACAAAAATGATAATAATTAAATATTAGCATTTCATAAATCAAACACATTACAAATAACTATATTAGTCATAAAATATTATTCCTTTATATATCATATAATATTAGGAAAAATAATTTCATTTAAAAATTTATACAACACATTTTTATGACACTAACAAATACGCGCTCTCGTATATACACTTAGTGTAACAACCCGCATATTTAACGATTTTATAATTAAATGATTTATTTAAGTATAGCGTCGTTAGTCGGATTTTGGGGTCCGAAATGTTACTTTCTGCAAACGGCCGAATTGGAGCTCGAAACCACTTCCATTGAGTTCAAAGCGTCGTTTGCGATCTTTTTGAGTATAATCTTTGGTATGTTTGGAGTAAGTTGAATTTTGCTACTTTTTCTGGTTGGGCTTTAGCTTTGCGTTAAGCCCCAAACCCCACTTAACCCTCTAACTCAGCCCATCTCCTCCCATTCATTCATTCCTACTCCTCTTCACTTCTAAACTCAAGCTCCAACTGAAATGGGGGAAAGGAAGAGGAAATAGGAAATCCCATGTCTTAGTTGCTCTGGATAATCCAATTCTTGCTCCAAATTCAAAGAGAAGGATAGGTAAGCCTCTTCTCCATCTTCTCCATCTCTTCTCCTCTTCAATTTCAGAAATATCCTAAACCTAATTTAGGAAAATATGCGTTTTATTCTTAGATTGAAGCTTGTTGATTAAGAGTGAAGAGTGGTTAGCCTTTCCTTTGCATTTGAGCTTCTTCTTCTTGTTCTTGAGTTAAAAAGGTGAGTTTTGAACTCACATCTACTTCTCTTGATTTCATTGATGTTAGGCATGAATTCCTAACACCTTGTTCATATGCACTTGCAATTGGTTTGGGTTGAATTGGGGAATATTCCAATTTTTAGTGTTTTGGGTTCAAATCTATGAAATCCTAACTTTGATGTTTTAATCATGTTTTGGTGATGCATCGAGGAACATATAGGGTCGGGTTGTCGATTGGCATAAGCCCTAAGAGCCAATGTTCGTCCGATTGCATTTTGGGAGAGTTTGCTCTTCATTTGAATAAGGCTGAGAAACAGCCCAGGCATGATTCAGTCGACTGAAAACTCTGTTCAGTCGACTGAACCTGAAACCCAAGAATTTCCAGGCATGATTCAGTCGACTGAAAAACTCTGCACAGTCGACTGAACCTGGAAACAGAAAGTTTCCTGAACCTGGAAAATTTTCCAGGTATAGGGTCAGTCGACTGAAAACTCTGTTCAGTCGACTGAACCTGCTGTTTCAGCCCACTTTGCCTTTTTGGGATTAAATTTCCAATTTGAATCAATTCATGATGATCCTATGTATGATTATCAATTGTTTTGACTTTGATGGTTCCTTTTAATTTTAATCCACGGGTTTTTATAAAATAATCTCTCGAATCGCATTTAAAAGTTCGTTTCTCTAATTTATAAATTCTATTTAAAACACACACTTTCGCACTTCGAACGAAGTGGAAGGGTGATTAAATGGTTGGGCAAAACACGGACCATGAATCTGTGCGTTTATCCTTCCGATTAATCCTTGACCTATTCGACTGATTGTTTTGACCTTCGGGTTTGGTTTATCGATGATATGAGGTAAACTTTGTACTGCTTTGAGTGTGAAAGGGACTAACGGATAGTAAACCGTTTAGTGCGAACGAGTGGTTATGGGACATACGTTAACACTTTTCGGATTCCTTTTCGAGAGTTGTGACACATTCCGCCAGTTAGTGGTGTCCAGTACTGGGTCTTCGACCTTCACCACTACGGCTTGTCGCCCTATAGTATCGCTCTGATGTTGGCCTTATGTGCCACATGGGTGATATTGGGTTTGTGCCTTCAGGTTTGTCGCCCTATATAGTTTCGCTCTGATGTTGGCTTTATGTGCCGCATGGGTGATACTTGGGTTTGGAGCCTTCGGGCTTATGGATCCTTGTTGTACAGTACTGAGCTCGAGCAATCATATGTTTCATTGATATTATATTCCCTTGGTATCGCCCATCGTGTTGGTCTGTTTGAGCCGCATGATGTATAACGATTACCTTGTGGAACTTGTATACCTTATTGGTATTTGTTATTTGCCATTCGGCTTGTTTTGGTATATTCATATCATTTGTTTCTATATGTTGCCGATGATATGAGGCTTGTTCTGTATGATTCATCTCTTGTTGATGATTGTGTTTTCTCCTCTGGAGATATTTGTTATACTGTACAACCTTGCAGGTTTATTATTGTTCAGTTTATCTAACTGATTTGTTTAGCTAGACTGACCCGGGTATTTTATACTCGGGTCAGACCGAGATGTTTCAGGTTAGGTGCTTTGGACTTAGCCTCTTTTGCTTCCGCATGGACTATTCCGCTGACTCCTTTTTGTCTTAGCTTTTTGTGTAGTCCTTTCTGTTATAACTCTGATATGTATTCTATTGACTCGTCTGTATATTGTGGTTTTCTATACCACTTGACATGTATTATTTTGTATACTCTGCTTTGTATCAGTACATGTGTGTATATGATGGTTTACTGTTCTATGATGTATATTACATTTGAGTTGTTATATTCTGTTCTGATAGATCCTCTAGCCACCTCTGGTTTTGTTTTAAGTATTCATTGGACATGTCGATCTGCTTGGTAAGGCAATTGTCGATGTATTCAATAGATAATTAAAGCAAGGCCATAGATGATCGCTCCTAAACAGCCTTATTCTCTGTGTTAGCAGACGGTATTATCTATTAATACTCTTTGCTAGCGTGGGTATAGAGGTGGGGCGTCACACTTAGAAAACTTATTCTAGGGTATTACTACCCTATCCCTAATGAGTTAACCCCAAAAGGCTAAGGTATGTCTAAGCCAAAGCTCTGATACCAACTATAGCGACCCACCTTTGTGGATGGTTTAAATCGACAATAAACTACACATGTCTAATTCAAACCATTCAAAAGGGAGGATTGTTAATTAGGTAAATAAGAAAATAAAAGAAAAGGAGGAAAAAATAAAACACAGATACTCGTAGTGGAATGATAAAATATAATAATAAAATAAACAGTTCATGAAGCTGTTTTACAAATAACATTTGCTTACACTTTTACAATTCAAATCAGAGTTATACATACATTAGAAATAAAAAAACAATGCAGCGGAACACAGAATGTAGTGGAATAATAAATAACCATAATATATTGAATCTTCATTTTTGTCCTCCAGAAATTAGTCTTCAATACACTGAAAAGCTCAGACTGACCCGAGCATAATGAAAAGAAAAACACTGGAGTCAGAACTAAAAGATCTTAAGTCAAATCAAAATAAATAAAATAGACATACTAGTGCAATGGTTTCATAGATGTTACAGGATTTTTATCCTCTATCAAGTGTACAACGTGAATATAATTATTTAAAAGGTTTTAAATAATTTGAAATATCAATCTTAATCATCTAACTAAAACAAATCTGAAGTTCAACTTAAACCTTTTAAATAATTCAATTGCAATGCATAATCCAAATTCAAAAATTTATATGGGTATATATATCACTTCAACCAGTATCTAAAATTAAAATTTTAAAATCAATGAAAACCGCTCGGGTTTATCATTTCAACCCAAAATGATTAATCTATAAGATCATTCGGGTATGTATCATTTCAACGCATAGTGATAACAGTGATATAAGCATAAATAAATATCTAATCATCCAAAATTTCAACCAATAACATCAATCAAAATCAACATCCAAATTAGGAAATAAATCGCAACAATTATTTGGTTATCATTATTAGGTGTTTAACTAAAAATTATATTCAATATTAATTGGACGGCTATAAAATTCAGTATCAATTCAAATTTAATTTAAATGAAAAATTAAAACACCAAACAGAAATTAATAAACTTCTAATCACATCGTAAATCTTATTTAACCAATATAAGATAATTTAGTAGTTATGAGTGGGCTAAAACACTTACATTTGATTTGTCGACGATTAAAATCCAATAAAATGCCCAGATTTTGAACAGCGGACAAACCAGAAACTAGGTCATCTTTAAGAAGATATACGGACCGACATATTACTGATTATATAAAAGTGACTAACTAGAGTGTTTTTGTAAATTCTTTTCTCTCCATTTCAAAAAAGAATCGCTTAAAAAGCTTCTGTCAAGAGGAAGTTATAGTCAAAACAAACGGAGGTGTTTTCTGAGTTGAAAATCTGTGTTCAAATATAATACGAAAAGATTTGAGTTTTTTGCATAGAAAATTAAGGAATTTGAAGAACTGATCAAAATGTAAGTTTAAGCCACTAGAAAAATAAATGGTTTAAAAAAATAAAGACATAATTTGGTTAATTTCTGAACGAGATATGATTGATACAATATAGGGTATTTTCGTTCAAAATTGGACCCGAGAGAGGACTTGAAAAATGGAGTTTTTAATATAGAAATTTTCGAAATAGAACGAAAAGTTCAACAACAAAGTAGTTGCCATTGAAATTATACATGGTTTCAAAATATATATATATATATATATATATATATATATATATATTTGTTTCGAGTAGTTTAGGGGAATATAGAAGCCATGGAAATAAGGGGAAGGAAGAGGGAAAAGGGAAGGGAAAAAGAGAAAGAAAAGAAGAGGAAAGGTGGGGCTTTGGCTATGGGTTGTGGGTGGTGATGGAGGTGGGTGGCGGTAAGAGGAGCGATGTAAGCTACGATTTTGAAGGAGAAAGGATGGAATTTGATTTGGAGATTTACGAGTGTTGAAGTTTGGAGTTTTCTGTAGATTTGAGGAAGAGGAAGAAGAAGAAGAAGAAGAGTAAGTAGAAAGTTTCTCAAATGTGGAATTTTTTTACACGTGCTTGGTTTTAGTCAGATAGGAAAATAAACGGTCAAAATGTGAGAAAAGGAAGCAACCAAAGTTTCTTAGGTTTCTTAAGGTCTCTTGGCTTACTAGGAGCCCATTAGTCTAAAAAAACCAATAAAACTTAACCAAAAAAACAAACACAAATATATACTGTAAATGAAAGAAATAAGCCGCGAGCTATTTAATAATTGGCAAATTAAAGTGGAGAGACAAAAATAAATATCATGTCTTTTTTTGAAAGCTTCAGGCATTAATAATGTGTAAAGAAATGTACGTCGAATGGAAAAGTTTGCAAACCAAAGGAAAGTGAAATTTTGTATACGTGAAAACGAGGTGGCAAGAATTAAATACAAAATAAAAGTCTAGGCTCAGGTATTAAACAGAAGGAGAAATGAACAGATCAAGTATTAATAATGAAATAACTATTTTAAAACGTACATGCAACAGTTAATAACAAAAGAAATGAAGGGACCATGTACATCGCACAACCCTTTTGAAATTCAATTATTGAAACGTAACCAAATTAAATTCATTAACTCAAATAATATTCAAATTTGTACGCATTTATTTTTTTATCTTTGCATAATAAATAAAAGTACTTACCCTAAAGTGAAAATTTTCAATTCGGTTTTCCTGAAATGATCTTTTATTTCCAATAAAATATCATTTCTGTTTGACACAAAAGGTGCGTTATTTTTATTAAATCTATTAATTACAATCGGTGTTTTATTCCCTTCTAATTGAACTATTTCAATTACATTAATTGCAATTACGTACAAAGTTAAGCTTCAAAACAGACAATTAAAATGGATGAAAATATAATAATTGTTTCCTTTATTCATTTAAACACGTTTATAAATTTGTTCTTTATACAGAAGAGTAATAAATAACTTACTTAAATAAATTATTTTTCTACTCTTGTAATCCATCTACATGCTAAAACACAATTCAAATATGCATATGTTTCTTCCTTTAAATCAATCATTCTATTCTTTATTTTAATGAAAATAAACCTGCATTCACAAATGAAACGTTCATTTTATTTGATATAAATGTTCTTTTCATTAAATCAACTTTACTTATATTTCACAAAACATAAGCTATGATTAATTACACCTATTAATTTACAATTTGGTGTACTCTCTACCATTAACGGAGATTATTCAATTACATTAATTTCAATTGTTTACAAAGACGAATTTCAAAATGGATAAAATAAATGTAATGAAAATAGAAAAATTATTTCCTATCTAATAGTAATTTAAACATATTATAACTATTGGATACAAATAGGAATTATACATTTCTTACCAAATAATAGTTTTTCTTCTCTACAGTTAATCTTTAATCTACCAAACATTTCAAATAAATAAACATATGATTTCTTCTTTAATAAAGAAACATTTATTTTTCTTTATTAACATTTATTATTCCAATCAATTAAAAATTTACAATTCTTCACTCAAACCAATGTAATTAAAATACATACTAGCATTTGTTATTATCCTTACATTATTTCAAACATGCTTCATTAGTATAAATTTTACTTAAGCTCATAACTTGTATTATAATTTAATGTGTATCAGTAAAATCTTAATTTTTTTGTTTTTCAATAATTTAATTAAAAAATCTTATTTAATTTAATACTTCAAATGTTTAAAGTGCGGATCGTTACATGATGTCTTAAATAATATTGTTTTTGACCTGCGTAAAAGTTAAGGAATTTGGATCGAGAGTTAAATGTGAAAATTTTGAGATATTTTCCAAAGAAAAAGAACGAATTAGTTAGAATTATTCTAATTCAAAATAAAGAGATTTCAAAATCATCCACAAAGAAATAAAGTGAAAAGCGACTAAATAAATCTTGTACTTTCATATTCACTTTTTATCGACGATTGGATTTCGAAGGAATTAGGGTCGAATTTAGGTTATTCCTATTCAAAAACCGCTTCAAACCAATGTATATGTTCGAACGTGAAGATCATGTTGAAGACGATGATTTTGAAGACCGTGGATCTTCATAGCGTGAAGACTGCTTATTGACTTGCTCTGGTCGCACCCATTATAGAGTTATATATAGCAGTGGTCTCCTCGTTATGGAGATTTTTCGAATTCGAAGGACTACTTGCCACTAGTGGTGGTAGGTGAGTGCCTTTGATTTGTCATGTTCTTGGACAACTGGTATCGATGTTTGTCTGACATTGCATTTGTAAAGATTACGTACATTGGTTTTTACATACATCAGTGGTGGCGAAGAAGGTAACTTCTCTTAGCTCAACACTCTCCTTGAGACATACGAGCTTAAGGGTTGTATTTTTGTGGAAGGCAATCGGTAGTTAATGAAAATGGCAATGTGGCATTTAGAGATGTGATATAAGCTATGTGAAAAGGTAATCGTTGCCCTAAGCCTCATCAAATTGGAAATGACTGAAACAGGATTAGATGCGGCATGGCTAATAGGGTCATTCCCAATTAGGGTATGATCATCCCATTCTAGGTAGATTTCTACCCGCTATGATGTTCGGGATGTAAAGTAATGTGGAGTATGAAAAATCTTGCTCTCGATTAAAGGTCAGTAACGACTGGGGGATGACATATTCGGTACTATCTAATTACAGAAGTAGGCCGGCCTTGTGTTGGTAGAGCCTTCTTATGATTCCTCGGGGCATCCATCTTGAGGTGTACCCAATCAGAAGGTAGATCCTTTACGTGGTCATTTGTGTGGAATTCTATTCTCCAATAAGAGCCTGCAGTTTGATTTGTATTGGCATAATGAATAGCCACGAAATGTGATATGAGTAACCATTTCAGATAAGATAAATAAGTTTATTTGCAATGTTTTCCAAGAGATGTCATTAGAAATAATATGAAGTGTTTTGATATAAAAGTGTTTTAGTTATCATAAAGTAAAAACCCATCTGTTTTTATGTGTGGGTGTGTTCTTATGAGATCCTCTTTGTTTTCAAAAGATTTTTATCCAAAGGCTGATATATGACACTACTATTCATTATTGAGTTTTTCTCATGCTGGTTTATAAAGCCTGATTTTGGTATTTTCAATACTTGGGTCAGATCCTAGTAGTTCAGGTTAGGCAAAGGCAGTTGGAGTTTCCATAGGAGAGCTAGAGATATTCATCAACGTACGGACGTGTTCTTTTATCTGTTGTACTTAGTTTGTTTTTAGCTGATGTTTGTCAGCAATTATGAGGACAGATGTTTATAACTGTCCAAGCCAAATTTAGGTTAGACTCTGATGTATGTATTTAAAAGTTTTCTACTATATTATATGTTATTCCATTCGTGCTAGATTCTATTCTGTCTTATTTTCTTTATTACCCTTCATGTTCCATATTTTTGTACAACTTGAGTTTGACATATGTGGTTTTATTGTCGATTCAAAGGGTACGGAAAAACGGGTCTTCACATTTAGTATCAGAGCTTTTGGTTGAGCGAACACTGAAGCCTGATAGGGGTAAGTCTCATCAGAGATAGGATTAATGATATTCTAGGATGAGTAACTCATTAGATATAAGGTTAGTGACACCCTAGAATGAGTTTGAGCATATTATATATGAGTGCGTATTTGTTAATTTTATAAAAATGTTTTTATTTTAAATAAATTAGTAAATGAAATAATTTACATTGGGTTTATATTAATGGGATATTATTATTTTTTGGTTGGAAATTAAGGATTATTTGTAATTGAGCTTAGTAAAACTAATATTTGAATATCTTGTGATTAGAATTGCACGATTTGACTATTAGATATTCCATATAGAATCAATTATTTGAGAACTAGAACTTAGAACTTTAATCATATACCCTTAGGTATTTATCATTAAGAAATAATGATGATTAAGTAATTATCATAATGGATGGATTTAAAAGCTAATTACAAATATCTTATGAAGTAAAATTCACTATTTGACTATAAGTTATTTGATGAGAATATTAAAGCAAGAAGTTGTAATTAGAGAAAGTAAAAGAAAATGCATAGAAAAATTCTTATCAACAAGATAAGAAAATATATTGTGATTTTTAGGTAAATATAATATGAAAGGGTAAGTTCTATAACTTATAAAGTAGTTAAGATAATTTGAAATTTAGACACTTTGGTTAGGTTGAAATCAAAGTGAAATTTTGGAAAAAGAGGTATAAGAAATATCATCCTAATATAAACTTGGAATTAATGATACATTTAGGGCAACATTGATAATTCAAAATAAAGTAGGATTAGAAGGAGATAGTTTTGAATAATATGGTTAGTAGGTTGACCATTGGATGAAAATGTTCAAATAACAAATAACATGTGAATTAAGTTTCATAGTTGGACAATAAGGTATTTTATGAATTTAAGGTTAAGAAATTTGATTTAGGAAATGGATAGGTAAATAAGTTAAGTAGATAATCATAAGATTAGTAAGAAAAAGATGTACACTTAGTAATTAATATATGGATAAGATAAATAGTATTAGTTAAATTGAGACCTTAGATAAATAGAGCTAAGGATTAAGTTTTATAACTTATTAATTTGGAATAATAGTAAAATTCCACATTTGTTAAAAACACCCTAATTGAAGTAATAATGATTTAAAGTTTAGGGATGCGTATATATTCTTAGGAAGTAAAGCTTATATTATACAAGTTTAAGTCATATTTGTAAGCTTAAGTAATAATGTATTTAGAAGAAAGTAAATGGTCGTGAAATAAAATTGGGTTAATAGAAATTTTGAGAAATACATTAGGTAAAAATGGATGTGAATGAATACATAAGTGATACGTAAACCATTTTCGGCACATAAAATTTTGATTTAATATTTGATTACAGAACTTTGAGTTATTTATACCAATCCAAAAAAGGATTTATCATTTAATCTTAACGTCGAAAATTGATGAGAGTTTGTGATTATGTACTTGAGTTTTCTATCATACTTGAGAGATATGAAAGGAAAGCAAGGATGTGATTAGGAAGTCTGATAAAGGTCCGCACTTGGAAATCGGCGGACCGATCCTAGTTCGAATGTAAAATTATGGATTCAAATAATAGATCGAATCAAATATCACATGTGGTATGATTTTTGATCTGTCCACATGGTGGTTGGATAGTTATCTTAACGCTAAGATATAAAGATTAGACTTATTTTTTGATATGTGTATATATGTAGACCACATGCGTAGTACATGCTTAGGTGAGGGAATGAGTTATGTGGATGTATTTAGTTATATTGATACAGTATTAGTTTGGTTGTTTTTGGATGTACAGTCTTGTTTGGTAGTTGGATGTATTATCTTAAGTGTGCAGTACGCACTATGATGCGTACGATAGAAGTCCGACTTGATGTATGTATATATAACCGTGAGTACATGATAAGTACTCAGGTTAGTGTGGGAAATCTTTATATGTATGTTTGGTATTATTTGTTTTAGTGTTGTTATGATATCGACCTTCTTCTTTTCTATCATTAGTATAAATAAGTCAAATTATTTGAGGATATGAGTATGAGATAGATTCCTTTATCTAACTTTCATTTCGAGGACGAAATGCTTTTAAGTAAGGGAGAAGTAACGACTCGTAATTTCAGAACTTCAAAAATAAGAGATTTTTTCATTTTAAGCTTAGAGGAATTTCAAACTTAAATATATATGTTATAATAAATAAATATCTATTCTTATAGTTAATATTTTAAAATGTATAAATTTGGATTTCAGAACAAATCGATAAAAGTTAAATTTCGTTAATAATAAATAAAGGCTTAAATAAATAGGTTTAACTATTTATTTGATAAGTTAAATCTTATTTAAAACATCTAACAAAGACAATAAAAGTATATTAATATATTTAAAAATATGTCAATAATCGTTTAACAAAAATAACCAAAATTTGTCACATTTTGTCGGTTTTACATAAACTTGATATTAATTAAATACGATTTTAAAATATAAAGAGATATGTTTTAATTTATTTAAAGAAGTAAAAAAGTTCATTTTAAATTTGGTTTACATATATGAATAGTTTAGCTAAAATGTCAAAATGTGACCGTAAAACATTTTGTCAAAAATCAACGTTTTGTCGATTAAAAGTGGTCGCAACGTTGTTGCACCTTTATTTTCGTATATATGAACATATATTCAAATAGTATAAGTACTATTTAATTCACTAATCAATTTTTCTTTTACTAAACATATTTAGAAATTAATTAGCAAAAGTAAACAAAAAGGACAAAACATGTCACATCAAATCGGACCAAATCTTTTCTTTTCTTTACTTAAATATTAAGTGATTAAGACATAAAGTAGGGACGTAATAAGATGATGGTAAGTGTTGAAAAAGTAAGATAAAGTAAGGATATTTTAGTAATTTTGTAAAGGGTTTTTTTTTAATTTACCACTCCTTACTTTTCCTATAAATACCCATACAGTCTTCTCATTCTTCACACAAATCATTCTCTTTTTCTTCTTCTTCCTTTAAGCTTTTTTAATGGCTTCTCTCTTTAAGAGAGGTTGGAGGGTTAAAAATAGTGGAGTGCTAAAGCACTAATCCACTTGTTACTCTCTAACCTCTTCTTAATTCACTTCTTCTTCTCTTCTTAAAAATGGCCTTAGGCCTTGAGTTTGGGTTAACAAGGGGAGGACATGAGCAATATGAAAGGGGAAGGCTATGGCCAAGTGCAAGAAGGGACATGGGGCGGTGGCCGAGCACTTGGAAAAGGTGGAAGAATGTTTAGGTGGTTGTTTTTTGAAGCGTTGAATTAAATGAATGTTGGTAGGAAGTTAAACGTTTTGGTTAAAAGTGAGAAAATTCTCATTGCTTTTAAAAGATCATATTTTGATTTTGTATAATAATTATCTTATGACATATGCAAGATACACCCTATTAAAATATTGCTATGGATGTTTGGTTACGTTTGTGTTCTGTTTGAATAAGTATCAAATGTTTATGGTTGTGATTATTTATCATGTTAGCTTATGTATGGACCATATTTATGTTAGTGATAAATGTTAACTCGAATTTGTTCAGTTTGATTAAATAATCCCTTTGTTAAATAAAACCCCAATTTTGGTGATATGATATACTTGGAAAAATAAGACTATTTTCAATTAGAAGTGAAATTAAAGTTGTGACGGCCCGACTTTCTCACCATAGAAAATCACATCATCTTGAAGAAAGAAAGGGATAGAAAGGAGGAAAGAAAGAGAAGAAAGAAGAAACAACATCAGAATCTCAACAGCGGAACGAATAAATTACATTAATAACATAATATTACATAGTATACAACACTAATCACAGTTACACAGAATATCATCACATACTAGACAGTTATAAACACCTGTCTAATTATAACAACTCAATACAAGAAAGAGATACCAACACAGAGAACACATAGCGGAAACTATATATCTAACGCCGAAGCCTCCTGCTCCATTGCTCCTCCGTAATTCATCAAAGCTAACCTGAATCCCTGTGCTACTCGTGAAAATTTGAGTACCCAAGAGTTTAGGAAAATAGAAAATAAAAGCTGGGTCAGACATGGGTCTGTAGTGAGTAACAGGTTAAAGTTGCTTAACTTTGCAAAACCTTTTGAAAAGAAAGGTATCACGTAAGTGTAACGATCCTGAATTTTGAACAATTTAAATTGGAAAATATTTAATTAATTTTTAATATTTGAATGATGATTTAAAGTGAATTCCCAATATAACAATGAATTTGGCGATTAAATTTTAAAATTTAATCTATTGAAAGTTGAATAAAAATTTGAATATTCAATTTTAAGCTGATTAAAAATATTTTAAAGGCTTAGAAAATTCATATTAATAATACTGAAGATAATAGAAGCTTCCGAATTAAATTCGAAAGTGATTCGTCCAGTTTTGGAATTTTATCGTTCAAATTGAATTTAAGAATAGCCTTCCGAGGCACAGTCTCGAAATTTAACGAAATCAGTTCCATTGGGTCCGTAATATTGAATTATTACCGGATTTCAATTTTCGTGGCATTCGGAGTTGATGTGTGAGCATACGATGTCTAAACACGTTGGGATTCGTGTGCAAAAAAAAACAAATTGTATTTGAAAAAAAATGAAAATTAAAATGATAATGAAATAAAATAAGAGAAAAAGGAGATTACAAAATCTCTAGTACACTGCTATGTATCTTCTCTCTGCAAATCTCGTACCTATCAGCCACCCTACGGTATAAACAAATCGCGATCTCCTCTTTAAAAGTAAAACGCCCCCTCCCCTTTGTTTTTCATTCAAATCATTTCAATCGGATAAAAAGAAAACGAAAGAAAAATAATGGCGGCCGTGTTCTCCTCGTTCGTTCCTCTTTGAAGCTAAACTAGGGCTTGCGATCCAATTAGGGGCTTCGATCTTCGTTCAATTGTGCTCATTACTCTCTTCGGCTATTTCGATTATAAAGGTGAGTTTTTTCTCACGATTAATCGTTACTCAAGTTTTTAGATTTGTTTGAATTGGGTGTTTGGTTGCATGCTATGATTTGGGGCGTTATTTGTTATCATTTGCTCGGTCAATCCAATTTAAACTGATATGAACAGATAAGTCAATGCATGGTTGTTTGTTGGGTGTTGTCTGTTATCATTTGCTCGGTTACTTGAATCTAAACTAATAAGTACAGATGCTATTTAAATTTTAATTTAAACTGATAAGAACAAATGCTATTTGTAATTTGTTTTAAATTGATAAGAACAGATGCTATACCAAAAAAACTTTGCTTGTTTGTTGTTGCTGCATGTGATGGATCTTTGAATCTAGATGAGGAATTTTATTTGCATGTGCTTGTTGGAACTCCAGTGCATATGTGATGTATGTATGTGTCTGTAAATAAATTTTTCCCCTCTAATTTGAAATGAATATCAGTTTCAAAGTTTTAAATCTGAAGCTTTTAATGTTAAGAAAAGTTTGAACCCATTTTCATTTGTTTTGATTTGATCCTTTGCTTTGTTTCACTGGTATCTTCACTGTGTTGATTTTGTTTTACTTGTTACTTCTGTTCACCTGTTACTGCAACTGCACTTGCATTTGTGATCTTCATTTGCATGTTGCTTGAATTGTGCATTCATGTTATGGTCTGACATTGATTGCACTGGTCTGCATACATGGTATCTTGTAGCCTGGTCATTGGTGCACTGTGCATTGTACTTGATCTGACTTGTATCACTGTCACTGGTGTACTTGAACTTCTGACCTGTATTTTGATGTTGCCACTTTTCTTCATTCGAATAGCTCAGTGGTGCACTTGTTTGTTCATTGTATAGTTCTGGATGTATTTGTCATCTTCACTGTGTTGTTCACCATGTTGTTTGCAACTGTGTTGCACTTGTATCACTGGTATTTGCATTTTGTCTGCATATTGGTTTGTTAGTACTTTGGTTGTCACTGGTGTACTTGAGTCGGGCTTGCCTATTTAGTTGAGCTGCAGACTTTGACTTGTTTCATTTTTTAAGTTGAATCTTGTTCCTTTGCTGTTTGGTTCCATGTTCATGTATGTCTTTCCATTCACTGGTATCTTTCATTTTTGTCTGCACTTTCCACTGCCCTTGCGTTGCTCATCATGTTGTTAATATTCACAGTGGAGTTCTGTTGCACTTGTACCATTCTGTTGCATTTGGACTTGATGTATCTGGTCTGCATATTATTAAGTGCTTCATTGTTGCACTATGTTGGTATAACTGTTGCATTTGGGTTATTTTGTTGCACTCAATTGTAGTCTGCACTACCATATATGTCATCATTAAGATTGTCATTAAGAGTTTTTGAATTTTGTTGCATTGGTGCATTTCTGTAGTTCCACTGCACTTTGTAGTTGCTGATCAATTTTATACATGCATTCATGTATGCTTGTCTTTGGTCTCTGTTGTATGCACTATTGTAGTTCTACTGCACTTTGCAATTGCTCTGCACTTTGGTGGCTCTGGCTTGATTATCTGGACTGTATTTAGTTTTTCATGTAGTTTCTTCTTGGCTTTGACATTGCTGAGTCTTTGCCTTTGATGCTATTTTGTGGTTTGCAACTGTGTCACTTGAGACTGCTGCCTGTACTTGTGTTCTTTGTTCATTGCACTAGCTGTTGTTGCATACTGTACTTCTTTTGCCACTGTTTAGTTGATGACACTCGAACTTGATATGTAGCTGACCTTGTTTTGGTCTGATAGCTGTGTTTTTGTTTGGTGCACACGAGTTGGCGAGGCAGTGCACATGTGTATAAATATACGTGTGTACTGCAGCCACACAGGATTGACAGATTTTAAAAAATTGAAGTTGTTAATAAGAAAATCCATAATAGATTTAAATTGATTCATGTGATTCATCATCTCTGTTACCATTTTATTCAGTTCATTACAAATTTAATTACTTGAATAAAGATTAATCCTGACTCGAGTGTTTTTGTGTTTTGCATAAAACGCTCGGGTCAGACCGAGTATTTTTACAGCTTGAAGATTTTCTCGCAGCGAAGTTAGAGAGAGGGGGATTAAAGCTTTACTTCAGTTTTCAGGATTTCTTTTGTACTTTAAAAAAAAAAGATATATATGTATATATATATATATATAGATAATTGTTCCGCTGTATTTAAATGTATTTCATTGTATAACTCTGATATTTGTATATAAAAAAGAAAAGTTCATTTATGTGAAATGTTATTATTATTATGTGATTCTGGGGCTGATTCTGTTTAAACTCTATAAACTAAATAACAATCCGTCATTTTGAACGTTTCTAGTTGGTTTAATTACCGACTGGAGGCGGTCAGAGTGGCGGGTCATGACAAAGTGGTATCAGAGCTTTGGTTTACACAAAGCTTAGTTTATGGCGTTTAATATAAATAGTTACTAGAATCACTCTAAAGAAAACGTTTTCCAAATCTAAAGAAGTATAAAATTGTTTCCTTTGAAAAATAAAAGGTATTTTGAAAATTCAAATCTTTTTCGAAAATTCCCCTCTCTAAATTTAGGTTTGCGATAGTTCTCTTCGGTGAGGTCTCCTTAGATTTGAGTCCCGATCGTTCGAAAACTCATTATCGAATTTTTGAGAGTTATGGAAAAATAAAATATGAGTTAAGTGAATTGATAAATTGGTTTGAATCAAATATTGTGAATATCTCCAAAGTAATAATTGGAAAATAAAAGGGCATGTTGATTTGGTTATAACCAAGAGAATTATTGAACTATAACTTGGAAATTTGATTCTGAATTCTTTTGAAGATTGATTTCAAATGTTCTGAAGAACGATTTAGTAAATAAATGGATTATAAGTATTTAACTTATAATATGGACTTTTGGTATATAACTGAGTATAGATTGAATCAAATTAATGAAGGGGATTATAAATCGAAGTTTTATGAATAAAAGTGGAATTTGTAAAGATTGTTTATAAATTCGAAACCAATTGAATTTGATAAATGAAACATAGAAGTTATTAAAGGAGATATATTCGTGATTTTGGACAGCGAATTATCCTTTAAGTTGAATATTGTGATAATAAAAAGTTAAATGGGAATTTTATTCACAATTTTGGGACAGTGAATATATTATTAAATAAAACGGATATGTCTTGGGAAAATGATTGAATAATCCGACCTTTGCTAATAAGGATTGCAAAATTTTGATAGGAAATTTATTTGTCAACTTAACTGTATGAATCAAACTAGTTTTGATGTAAAAGCTTATATTCCAAGTTTAGACTAATGCCTAAAATAGTTAATGTGGAGATATAAATCTAATGGAACCAAGTCGATGAATAATTTACTAAAGAACTAGTTGATTATTTTTGAAATAGAAAGCAAATGCAAAGTTCAAATGAAATTTAGATTTCAAATTTGATGTTTGTCAACATGAAAATTCATAATAGATTTAATTGATTCAGTGATGAATTTGAATTTGAACGTGTAGAAAATGAAGTAAATCCATTTGAAGTTGTTTTAAAATGTGTTAAGAATCGAAAACATAGATTTCAACATTCATTGTTGAAATAGATGTTTTCGAGAAAATGAAAGGAAATGGTGGACTATAACATTGTTGTTATAGTAAATGATTTCCAAAAGGAAATGTTTTATTTAGTATTAGGATTTATATATCTATCTTAAATTCGAATCCCTATACTAGTGATTTTGGGTCGTCGTAACGATGTTTTACGCAACATTCGTTTTGACTCAAACAAATGTGTTTAAAAGAATGGTTTCCTCTAAGAATGAAATATATACTTGATTATGATTTAAGTATATTGAATATTTTCCAAGTGTTGAAAATAAATGGATTTGTGAATTACTTATTACTTAAATAAGTATGGAAATGTTTTCCAATATGAAATGGAAAGTTTGAAATTTTATCTTTTAGAGATAAATTGAAAATGAATATATGAAATCGATTTGAAAATCGTATATTCATAGATATTTTGGAAAGGTAAATTCATTATGGAATTTGTAAAAGAAAAGGGAAATTTGTTTAAAAATAAACATTGATTTATTTTTGAAGTGTGGAAATAAATTTACGGATTTGGAACATAAGTTTAAAATAAATCGGTAAGGATTTATTTGAGTGATTTAAGTGAACCATTTTAAGTTTAAAATGGATAAATATTTGGAAATGTTTCCGTTTAAGGAAATTGTTTTGAAATTTGTTTTCAAAGATTGAAAGTTGAAAACATGATTTGAAAATTTGTTTTCAAATAGCTAAGTGTGAAAATTATATATCTTGTAAAGATATTATTTTGAGAAATATGAACAATTAGTTCAACTTGGAAATTTTCAGAAATGATTGAATTTTGAGTTAAATTGAGTTTAACTTTGACACCAAAAACAATATAAGTTGAGTTTTGAATTTTGGATAATCGATTTGGATTGTATGTCTAACATGGTGAATTGATGACATAGCAATTGATCTCTATTAAATATATATCTTTTGGTGGCGGAGAATTTATTCTTTTAGCTTAACACCCTTCTCTGAGACGTACGAGCTTAGAGGTTATATATCGGTAGAAATCAATTATGTGTTGAGAATTGACGATGTAACGTGAAATCCAAATCGAATGTGAAGTCGATAATAAATTGAATTATGAATGTGAATTGGGTTTGAAATAACCTTAAATTTTCAAATCGACTTAGAGGAAAATTTGAAATGGATAATGAAATGGAAAATTTTGGAATCATCTATTTGTTATGGATATGAAATATTGTGGTTTTCAGAACGTATATATGAGAATACGATAAATTCGAAAATCATTAGTTTGGAAAGAAATTGTTATGGAAAACCTATGCAAGTTTACATAGGTATGATATGTACGAACTATGAAATGAAGTACTATGTGTGTATGATATTATGTTTTCCAAACCGAGGATATGGAAAAGTACCTTCCATTTAAAATTGGAGAAGGTATTGGAACTCGATATGAGTGTCCATTTGAAATTCGTAGCTACGTTGAATTTCCATATGTGGAATGTCCATTCGAACTAAAATCCCCCACGATGGATCATCGTGTTTGGGATCGGGAACTAGCGGAATTCGAGGGGCGAGATGCCTATGGGTACAAGCGATTCTACTGGGATAGTAGCGTAACCGCCGGGTATACCGCGATCTAGATGATATGAAATAGCGTAATTCGAGAGGCGAGATGCCTAGGTTTACAAGCGACTCTACTGGGATAGTAGCGTAACCGCCGTGTAAACCGCGATCTGATGGTATAGCGTAATTCGTGGGGACAGATGCCTACAGTTACAAGCGATTCCACTGGGATAGTGGCGCAACCGCCGAGTAAACTGCGATCTATGCAACAACCATGGCGAAATTCAAGAGATGTGAAATCTATAGTTTACAAGCGATTCTACTGGGATAGTAGCGGAACCGCCGGGTAAACTGTGATCCATGGGGGAACGTGCTTTCCATATCCATTTTTTAAAAGAATTTTTAAAAGTATTTTCACTGGGAATTGAAGCAAGTATATTTAGTACTTAGAGATTTTTAGTCCTGCGCCTGGCCAGCGTATGCCTAATGTCTTTAAGAACGACAATAGACTTGTTAAATTTCGAGTTAGCAAGTATTTTCAAACTTTGAATAGTAAATCAATAGTCTGAAATTAAAATTACATAATTCCAACCTAATAAATTAAGGAAGAGGACTTTTGAGATATTTTGAAAGTCTACAGCTTTGGAAAAGATATACTATGTAAATCTCTTAAATGAAGAATTTCAAGTTTAAATTTGAGTTTTGTAAGTCGAAAATTTTAGTAAAAGATCTTTTATGTCTTGATTTTAGAAAATAATTAACAAAGCTAGGGAGATAAAATAAATGGAATAAATCCTATGTTTATTTATTTTTTAATAAATTTTGAGCTTGATAACAATTGTGTAGAATATAAACATCAGTGAAATTTTAACAATCATTTTTCCTCACTTGTAATTTCGGGATGAAATTCTTTTAAGGAGGGGAGATTGTAACGATCCTGAATTTTGAAAAATTTAAATTGGAAAATATTTAATTAATTTTTAATATTTGAATGATGATTTAAAGTGAATTCCCAATATAACAATGAATTTGGCGATTAAAATTTAAAATTTAATCTATTGAAAGTTGAATAAAAATTTGAATATTCAATTTTAAGCTGATTAAAAATATTTTAAAGGCTTAGAAAATTCATATTAATAATACTGAAGATAATAGAAGCTTCCGAATTAAATTCGAAAGTGATTCGTCCAGTTTTGGAATTTTATCGTTCAAATTGAATTTAAGAATAGCCTTCCGAGGCACAGTCTCGGTATTTGACGAAATCAGTTCCATTGGGTCCGTAATATTGAATTATTGCCGGATTTCAATTTTCGTGGCATTCGGAGTTGATGTGTGAGCATACGATGTCTAAACGCGTTGGGATTCGTGTGGAAAAAAAAACAAATTGTATTTGAAAAAAAAATGAAAATTAAAATGATAATGAAATAAAATAAGAGAAAAAGGAGATTACAAAATCTCTAGTACGCTGCTATGTATCTTCTCTCTGCAAATCTCGTACCTATCAGCCACCCTACGGTATAAACAAATCGCGATCTCCTCTTCAAAAGTAAAACGCCCCCTCCCCTTTGTTTTTCGTTCAAATCATTTCAATCGGATAAAAAGAAAACGAAAGAAAAATAATGGCGGCCGTGTTCTCCTCGTTCGTTCCTCTTTGAAGCTAAACTAGGGCTTGCAATCCAATTAGGGGCTTCGATCTTCGTTCAATTGTGCTCATTACTCTCTTCGGCTGTTTCGATTATAAAGGTGAGTTTTTTCTCATGATTAATCGTTACTCAAGTTTTTAGATTTGTTTGAATTGGGTGTTGGGTTGCATGCTATGATTTGGGGCGTTATTTGTTATCATTTGCTCGATCAATCCAATTTAAACTGATATGAACAGATAAGTCACTGCATGGTTGTTTGTTGGGT
Organism: Allium cepa; assembly: GCA_030765085.1. Taxonomy (NCBI): domain Eukaryota; kingdom Viridiplantae; phylum Streptophyta; class Magnoliopsida; order Asparagales; family Amaryllidaceae; genus Allium; species Allium cepa. The sequence goes on along the minus strand of CM060937.1, from coordinate 417,710,555 downwards.
GTTGTCTGTTATCATTTGCTCGGTTACTTGAATCTAAACTAATAAGAACAGATGCTATTTAAATTTTAATTTAAACTGATAAGAACAAATGCTATTTGTAATTTGTTTTAAATTGATAAGAACAAATGCTATACCAAAAAAACTTTGCTTGTTTGTTGTTGCTGCATGTGATGGATCTTTGAATCTAGATGAGGAATTTTGTTTGCATGTGCTTGTTGGAACTCCAGTGCATATGTGATGTATGTATGTGTCTGTAAATAATTTTTTCCCCTCTAATTTGAAATGAATATCAGTTTCAAAGTTTTAAATCTGAAGCTTTTAATGTTAAGAAAAGTTTGAACCCAGTTTCATTTGTTTTGATTTGATCCTTTGCTTTGTTTCACTGGTATCTTCACTGTGTTGATTTTGTTTTACTTGTTACTTCTGTTCACCTGTTACTGCAACTGCACTTGCATTTGTGATCTTCATTTGCATGTTGCTTGAATTGTGCATTCATGTTATGGTCTGACATTGATTGCACTGGTCTGCATACACGGTATCTTGTAGCCTGGTCATTGGTGCACTGTGCATTGTACTTGATCTGACTTGTATCACTGTCACTGGTGTACTTGAACTTCTGACCTGTATTTTGATGTTGCCACTTTGCTTCATTCGAATAGCTCAATGGTGCACTTGTTTGTTCATTGTATAGTTCTGGATGTATTTGTCATCTTCACTGTGTTGTTCACCATGTTGTTTGCAACTGTGTTGCACTTGTATCACTGGTATTTGCATTTTGTCTGCATATTGGTTTGTTAGTACTTTGGTTGTCACTGGTGTACTTGAGTCGGGCTTGCCTGTTTAGTTGAGCTGCAGACTTTGACTTGTTTCATTTTTTAAGTTGAATCTTGTTCCTTTGCTGTTTGGTTCCATGTTCATGTATGTCTTTCCATTCACTGGTATCTTTCATTTTTGTCTACACTGTCCACTGCCCTTGCGTTGCTCATCATGTTGTTAATATTCATAGTGGAGTTCTGTTGCACTTGTAACATTCTGTTGCATTTGGACTTGATGTATCTGGTCTGCATATTATTCAGTGCTTCATTGTTGCACTATGTTGGTATAACTGTTGCATTTGGGTTATTTTGTTGCACTCAATTGTAGTCTGCACTACCATATATGTCATCATTAAGATTGTCATTAAGAGTTTTTGAATTTTGTTGCATTGGTGCATTTCTGTAGTTCCACTGCACTTTGTAGTTGCTGATCATTTTTATACATACATTCATGTATGCTTGTCTTTGGTCTCTGTTGTATGCACTATTGTAGTTCTACTGCACTTTGCAATTGTTGTGCACTTGGGTGGCTCTGGCTTGATTATCTGGACTGTATTTAGTTTGTCATGTAGTTTCTTCTTGGCTTTGACATTGCTGAGTCTTTGCCTTTGATGCTATTTTTTGGTTTGCAACTGTGTCACTTGAGACTGCTGCCTGTACTTGTGTTCTTTGTTCATTGCACTGGCTGTTGTTGCATACTGTACTTCTTTTGCCACTGTTTAGTTGATGACACTCGAACTTGATATGTAGCTGACCTTGTTTTGGTCTGATAGCTGTGTTTTTGTTTGGTGCACACGAGTTCGCGAGGCAGTGCACATGTGTATAAATATACGTGTGTACTGCAGCCACACAGGATTGACAGATTTTAAAAAATTGAAGTTGTTATAAGAAAATCCATAATAGATTTTAATTGATTCATGTGATTCGTCATCTCTGTTACCATTTTATTCAGTTCATTACAAATTTAATTACTTGAATAAAGTTTAATCCTGACTCGAGTTTTTGTGTTTTGCATAAAACGCTCGGGTCAGACCGAGTATTTTTGCAGCTTGAAGATTTTCTCGCAGCGAAGTTAGAGAGAGGGGGATTAAAGCTTTACTTTAGTTTTCAGGATTTCCTTTGTACCTTAAAAAAAAGATATATATGTATATATATAGATAATTGTTCCGCTGTATTTAAATGTATTTCATTGTATAACTCTGATATTTGTATATAAAAAAGAAAAGTTCATTTATGTGAAATGTTATTATTATTCTGTGATTCTGGGGCTGATTCTGTTTAAACTCTATAAACTAAATAACAATCCATCATTTTGAACGTTTCTAGTTGGTTTAATTACCGACTGGAGGCGGTCAGAGCGGCGGGTCGTGACAGTAAGACTTCCCACACATAAACATTGAAAAGTTTTTACCTTACACTAACCAAAACATTTGATAGGAAATCTAGTGATATTATAATAGGTCTAGGGTTTTCAAGTAAATATAAAATAGCCGAAATTGTTACATCTATTAAGTTCCAGCTACTGGCCACAAAAGTGGGTAATATAATCAAAACCATTGGCACTTATTGGATTTTGGATTCCATCAATGGCAGGGCTACCGGGGTACCGCCCGTCACAGTACGCGGCCTAGATCACCGTACCGAGGATCACTCCCAATCCCCTACAACACAAGACCAGAACCATCCCTTACTGGACCGTCCCGAACAAGATAACCCCGCAGTTCGCTTACGTTCCAACCGCCCACTAAGCCGAATAAAAAGGGACCTCTAGACAGGGGAAAATCTCGTCCTACTTGGGCATGACCCACTTAGCCGTGCTGCACCTCCCATGTTTTAGCCATTCCCAGTTGATGAGGCTTGAGGCTACGATTACCTTTAGAGAACACATCTCTTAGAATGCTCATCGTCCACATGACGATGTTCTGAAAGCATTCAATCCATACAAGTTCGTTCCCGGTTTGAACGAAACCTAAGGCATTATCTCATTACACTCATTTTGGAATCACCCTCAGAGTTAACGACGATAACCCTTGCACTCTAAATCTTTATCACGAATCTAAAAGTACTACTCCGTCAAACTCATCTCGGAATCACCCTCAGAGTTATATTGACGAATATAGTTCTTACACCTCGAGTCTTCACTCTTCACAAGAGATTCACGGCCTATCGTTAATTTGGATCGATGTGGTTTTCGAATATCTAAATATGGAAACCGGATCCCGGTCTCATCGATATCCAAAGCGTATCTTTTAAGGCCAAGTTGTTTAAAGTTTAAAACAATTCAATTATCTATATACACAGATAGATAATACACAGATTCACAATAGGTAATCAACATTATCATCACAACAGATAATCCATATTATCATTATCAAAAAGTAATCCAAATCATCATCACAATGCAATCAATGCATCCATATCATTCAACATTACTTATCTCATATCTGAGATCATCCATCCATATAAGCAACGATCAATAATCACACCAAATATAATTAATTTAAAGTGGATTAAATTAATTACATCATTTCTAATTAATTTAAAGTGAATTGAATTAATTACTTCATCAATATAAATCTTGCTTACATCACTATTAATTAATTATCAATCAATTAATTAATCATCAATCAATTATTCATTTTAATTAATCATATCTGATTAATTAACCTTTAATTACATTCAATTAATTATCCACTAATTAATTTCTCAAATTAATTATACTTAACCAAATACAGTAATTAATCTTTAGTTACTTCCTTAATTAATTAATTATAATTAATTACATTATTCCTTAATTAATTACATTAATTAATTCCTTCATTTATTAATTATTTCCAATTAAATCTATTCTTAATTACTTCATTAATTATAATAATTAATGATCTCTAATTATATTAATTACATTGAGTAATTAATCTTAATTTAAACCATAATTGTTAATCACCCTTGATTAACTCCATTCAGTAATTAACTACCCTTAATTACTTCACCAATAAATTAATTACTCATTAATTAATTATCTCTAATTAATCCCTCGATTAATTCACAAAGTAATTATACTCAAATTACCTTCATCAACAGATCACTTCAATTAATTACAACAAGTAATTAATTCTTTAATTACATCCATAAGTAATTATACTTAACAATTTACACAAATGATTATCTTTAAATTAATTAATCTAATTAATTATTAAAAATTAATCACATTAAGAAATTATTAAATAATCCTTAGTTAATAACCTTTATTAAATATTTAACAATTTATTAATTATTTTCTAAAATTATTAATTTATTTTAATCATTATTAATTACAAATTAATTATTCATTAATAACCATTTAATTAACCCCTAATTATCTAATTAATTAAGTGTTAACTGTAACTTAATTAATCCTTTATTACTTGATTAATTAATTAATAATCATTAATTAAAATCAAATATTATTTATTTAATAATTCATAAATGACAAGTTAATTATTCTAAGAATAATTAATCTTAAACCTTTAAGATTAATCCCTTAATTACTTCAGTAATTATTCATTTCATTAATTTATTAAATAAATTAATTATCCATTCAATTATTTTGTATAACAAAGCATTAAATTATAATTTAACTTTAACAAGTTTTAAAATCAATTTAAAACCTTTAAAATTACATGATAAAGAATACTTCTTCTTATAAAAGAAATTTCACAAGGGTTTAAAACAAATTCCTTTTTAAATTCAAACATTTAAATTTTCTTTATCATTCAAAATTGTTAAAATACTTAAACTATAAACTTAAATTTATTTTAAACCAAAGATTCAAATTCAGATTTGAATTAGATTTAAACTTTGTTTAAAGCATCTCTTTATAGTTTAAATTCCAATCTATAATTCAAATTTCTTTAAAAACATTTTTAAACAATAAAGCCCTTTAAAGTATTTTAAAAAAATCTGAATTTGAACATTTCCATCATAATATTCAAATTAAACTTGAATCCATAATTTAAAATTAGACTTAAAACATATTTTAAATCTTTGCTTAATAATTTAAATTTCAGTTTAAATTTGAAAACTGAACGCGTTTTCTAACCTGAATAAGACTAACTCGATACATACAGAAACCACTCAAGTAACTCGAGTATCATTTCATATTGAATATCATTCAAACCAAAACCGATAGGTTTATATAAACCTGAAATAACCATACTCACCCGAGCCCAAAACACAATGTCTTCGAGTCCAACACACCCCTGCTTCAAGCAGAAACATGAAACAACCCGATCCAAAGATGAGTACCCATTTCCCCAAACCATAGCTAACACAACACGATCACCATGCACCTGCACCACCGCAGCAACCAACTCCGACCCTTCTCGACCACATGCGCAAGTCGATGGCCATCCTCCAACACAATCCCGACCATCCAATCGATTGCAGAACCTCAAAATCAAAAACAAGCCTCGAGTTCCAAAACTGTAGCAATGTCGAAACTTTAAAGCACCAAAAATCGCTTACCTCCGATCACCAGAATGGCTTCGCCTCCGGCAACTAACTCCTCCACACTCCATCAATCACCAACATTAATCTGGAACAACTCGGTCTGTAAAGACCCGATATTTCCAACCATTTGCATCCATTATAAGTGTATAGGTAGACACTCATGCCAAAATTGAATTGCTCAAAATACCGCGTTGTAAATAAAAATTTGGCAAACCTCAGAATATACAATAAATAAAAATCAGAGATCATAGACACAGAGTATTTAAAATGTAGCGGAAGTAGAAGAAATATTAGTTCATGAAGCTACTATATAAAAATATCAAAGTTAAATAAAATACAACAGAACAAAATAAAGTACAACAGAAGTCTCAAGATGACAACCAAGTACAAGCTGAATAGAATAACAGAACTGGAATAGATAAAACTAGATAAGCAAATATCTCCAGCGATTCCAATCTCCAGAAAGCGGAATCCAAATCTGTGAATAACTCAGGCTCACCCGAGCGTAAATAAAAATACAAACACTCGAGTCAGGACATACATACTTATACAATGTAAACCAACTCAAGTGAACTGTAGTAAAGGTACAAGTAACTTAGAAGATGCTTGGGACCGCCCATCCTCTAAGGATCCGTTAGACTATTTACTATGTAGTATATTGCGCTATATACAGTAGTGTCTAATCAGTAAAGCATAATCATATATAAAATAGCGTTAAGGGTATGGTGAACCTTAACGGGGTCGGATCTTTAAAACCAAAATCGTAGTGGGCTCGCTATAAGGAGATGACACGGCACGCGAGGCAATGCCAGGGTGGATACACTGTTTGCACTCCCGGACCGGTGGTGACGGCAAGCCAGCAGCTTCTGCCCAACTCGAACAATAACCCTAAATCAAAATGCCGCCACATATTGAATCACAAAAGTAATAGAATGGTTTCCAATGGAGCATTGTGACGCCCCACCTCTATACCCACGCTAGCCAAGAACACTCCGGAGAAGTGCTGTCAACTAGCACGGAGAATAAGGCTGTTGAGCAGCGACCATCCATGTAATTGCTTATCACACGGTGGCTATAAATAATCTTCGGAAACAAACATAGAAATAATCATATCACAAATCAGTCACAGATATCCATATCACAAAGGCGGAAGAAGATATGAATATATAACTAACACATGAAAGTGTACATCAGAGTAGTGGTCAATAAGATCCACGATAATACAAAAGAATAGCAACACGTGCTATACAAAAGAATACAACTATGAGTCTATATCTCAAGTGTATACAACAAAAACTGCTAATCTAAACAGTTAGCCAAAAGTCAGAGTGATGAATCCCTGGGAAGAAGTCAAGCAGAAGCACCTGTAACATCTCGGTCTGATCCGAGTATTATTTAAGAAAATAATAAACGGATCAGTCTAGCTATAAATATCAGATGACATGATATAACATAAAAGATATGGCATAAACATAAACATCCATAACGACATACCGCTATAAGTATGTAAATAATGATCAACAGAAGATCAATCAATAAGAGATAATCAATATCACAAGAATCTTCTCAAAGATTCGAAAGGGGCATCATACCCTAAACTTGTACTCATAACAAGTCAATGACATAAATTCCAGAAATCAACACGAGAAATCCAGAAATCATAAAAAGGGAAAGAGGCCTATCACATGACGGTCCGAAGACCATGGGGAGCTACCCCACATGTGTGAGTGGAATCACACAGATTGAGGTCAAGACTAACCAAAAAGCAGAAAGGTATGTGTGAGTGGAATCACACAAGTGGTGTCTAGTCTAACCTTGCAATGAAAGAGACATCGCGCAATTGCTAGTCTAATTCATAAAGCGATCATCAAGATCAACGAGAAGTGTCAATTACACTAAGCTAGTAAATATAGAAGTTTAGCTTCATGTCCCATAACCACTTGCTTAACTTAAATATTTACGAACAAACTGTAAATCTTCACTAATAAAATTGTCACAAGAGGTTCAATCGAACAAGTCCAAGAATTAACCGACGAAGTGAACGCAAGCGTTTCATACCACTTGTTTTACTAAGTCGTTTAATTAGATTTCTCATCCGAGTGAGGTAAAGGCTTGTATATACTAATAGATTGGAAAACGATTTAAGAAAAGAGCTTTGTTATTAAAAATAGAGTTGAAATTGTTTGTTAAAAGAGTTTTGATATTTACTACTAGTATTGAAACCTTTATATTATAAAGTGACAAAACACATAAGCAATTGTAGAAACAATCAGTCACAAAAATCGCATACGGAGATGTGAATAAAATCCAAGGAAATCAGCTCAATGTTTTTCAGATAAGATCCCCTACGGAGGGGGGTCCAGGGGGGGTGGCAACCCCCCCAAGGTGGGGGTGCGGGGGCAACGCCACCGCTTACGGGGTTCGACCTACCCGGTCAGGTCGCGGGAGTCCAGGGGGCAGCGCCCCCGGCGGGGTGCGGGGCAGCGCCCCGTCCAAAACGGTACGACCTAAGTGAAGACAAGCGGCCTACGACCTAAAGCAAAGTGAGGTCTAACGACCTAAGGGTTCACGCGGCCTAACACAATGGCCGAGCGACCTAACTGGAGTTAAGGGAGGCAAGCGACTTAAGGTCCAACGATCTACGACTCAAGCAAGCCGAGCGACCTAGTGTGGAGGGGTCGAGCGACTTAAGGAATGCGAACGACCTAAGGTCTAACGACCTACGACTTAACAGAGTCGAGCGACCTAAGGTCTAACGACCTACGACTTAACAGAGTCGAGCGACCTAAGGTCTAACGACCTACGACTTAACAGAGTCGAGCGACCTAAGGTAAATGGTCCAATGACCTAACTCGAACGACTTATCTGGAGCTTAGGTCGGAGACGACCTACGAGATAAACCAGGCCGACCTAGTGGACGAGCGACCTAAGGTAAATGGTCCAACGACCTAACTCGAACGACTTATCAGCAGCTTAGGTCGGAGACGACCTACGAGATAAACCAGGGCGAGCGACTTAACGTTTGCCTAGAGATTATAGGTCGGAAACGACCTAAGACTTAAAGCTTAACTCGCGAGCGACCTACGGCTTAAGGCCTAACTCGTGAGTGACCTACGACTTAAGGCTTAACTCGTGAGCGACCTAATTCCGAAGTGCCAATTCTTCCAGAACGACCTAAAGTTAACTCGTGAACGACTCACGACCCATGGACGAACGACTTAACTCCGAACGACCTAAAAATGGCCAGAACGACCTAAGTGCAGAAAATTCACCAAAACGCTAAAAATTGGAGTTTTTCGCCAATCCAATCCAAACCAAATGCTAACATGCATGCAAAAATGATAGGGAATCATTCCCAACAGTCCAATATAGTTATAGGCTAGAATTGTGAGATAAAAATCTCACCTTTGCACTAAAATTTATGAAGATGAAGCTTGAAAGCAAGGAGAAGCAATCCAAAGCTTGAATCCAATATCTTCTACTTGAATTTGGAGTTGAATGATGGAGTTGCAATTGAATTTGAGCTTGGAGTTTTAATTTCCCATTCTCTTCACCATTAATGCTAAAGCTTGAGTTAGTTAGGAAATTTATGAAGAGTGAGGAGAAGAGGGTTGGAACTTGGGCTTAATAGGCTAAACTAATCCAAAGTCCAAAGCGGGAAAAGTTAGTGAAATTTCACTAACTCCAAACCTATCGATGTTTATACTTAAAAAGTTGTAAACGACATTTCGAACTCAATGGAAGTAGTCTCGAGTCCTAATTTGACCGTTTGCAAAAAGTAGTTTTTCGGACCAAAATCCGATTAACGATTTAATATTTAAATAAAAATATTTAAATGTAAACTCGATAAATATGCGGGTTGTTACAGACTCCCCTCCTTAAAGAAATTGCGTCCTCGCAATATATATATAAGGTGGAAATAAAAAGTAACAACCATAAAAGCATATTAACACAAGAGAAATTTGAAATAAGAAGTTCACCTCAAAGGGCAGGAGTAAGCAAGTCCGGATGTGTACGCTCGATGAATTCTCTGGATTCCCAAGAACAATCCTTAGGATTTGAGGACCATTGAACCTTTACAAGTGGAACATCTTTATTTCGAAGTCGTTTAACCTCAGAAGCTATAATTCGAATAGGATGCTGCTCATAAGTTAAATTCGGCGAAACTTCAATTTCTTCCACAACAGCAGGCTCAAGAATAGAATCGGAATCCCGAAGGCATTTCCGTAATTGAGAAACGTGAAATACATCATGTATAGCAGAAAACTGAGCCGGCAATGCAAGGCGATAAGCCATGGAACCAATACGTTCAGTGATAGGAAATGGCCCAATATATCGAGGCGCTAACTTCCCCGATCGACTGAAACGTACAACACCCTTCATAGGTGAAACACGAATAAAAACAGGATCCCCAACAGAAAATTCTAATTTCCTTCTTCGATTATCGGCATAGGATTTTTGTCTACTCTGGGCTTCTTTCATCCTATGTCGAATAAGTTCAATCTTTTCCGTGGAATCACGAATAAAGTCTGGACCTAAAACCAGCTTCTCACCGGCCTCAAGCCAACAAGAAGGAGATCGGCATGGCCTTTCGTAGAGTGCCTCGAAAGGTGCCATACCAATACTAGATTGGAAGCTATTATTATAGGAAAATTCAACAAGTGAAATATGATCTTCCCAACTTCCACTAAAATCAAGCACACAAGCACGAAGAAGATCTTCAAGAGTTTGATTCACACGCTCGGTTTGTCCATCGGACTGGGGGTGATAAGCGGTGCTAAAATTAAGCTTCGTTCCTAAAGCTTTTTGAAGACTCTTCCAAAATCCACTAGTAAACAATGGATCACGATCGCTAACAATAGAAGTAGGAACTCCATGCAATTTTACAATTTCCTTGACAAATAGTTTGGCCAAAAGAGGAACGGTTCGGTTAGACCGAACCGGAATAAAATGGGCGGATTTAGTAAGTCTATCAACAATCACCCATAAGCTATCATGACCCGAACGAGAACGGGGAAGGCCATCTATAAAGTCCATGGAAATTTGATCCCACTTCCAAATTGGAATTTCTAAAGGTTGCAATAACCCACCAGGCCTTTGATGTTCGGCCTTGACAAGTTGGCAAGTCATGCAACACTTAACAAAGTTAGCAATATCAGATTTCATTCCCTCCCAATAATAAAGTCGCTTCATATCAGCGTACATTTTACTACTACCGGGATGAATGGTGAATTTAGAACAATGGGAATCTTCTAAAATATCTTTACGAAGATCTCCAATATTTGGTACGATAAGTCTACCAAATTTTCGAATGCCGCCACGAGAATCAATATCATAGTCTTTCAAACCTTCAATATCAATTTTATCCTTAACATTTTTGCCAAGAAGAGCCAATTCAGAATCTAGCCCTTGAGCTTCAAGAATGCGGTCTAAAAGAGAAGGATGAGCCTCAAGGCTACATAAAACAAGCGATGAGCATAAATCGGATACGCGCTCTCGAATCTCACAAGTGGATAAGATCTCGAGATCGTTCCATTCGGATATCATCATAGAAACAACTGCTTGTTGCTTACGGCTAAGAGCATCGGCGACACGATTACCCTTACCGGGGGTATAAAGAATATCAAGATCATAAGGTGCAAGGAACTCGAGCCAACGCTGTTGACGTAAATTAAGTTCTTTTTGAGAAAATAAATATTTCAAAGACTTATGATCCGTGTAAAGAATAAATTTCTCTCCCAATAGATAATGACGCCACATTCGAAGGGCGAAAACAATAGCCGCGAGCTCTAGATCATGTGTGGCATATCTAGTCTCGGCCGGCTTCAATTGCCTAGAAGCATAAGCAACAACACGTTCTTTTTGCATAAGAACGGCACCCAAACCAACGTGACTAGCATCGGTATAAACAACAAAATCTTGATTCCCCTCGGGAATAACAAGAATAGGAGCATCGGAAAGGAGTTCTTTCAATTTCTGAAAAGAGGCTTCACATTTGTCCGACCAAATGTATTTAACTCCCTTCTTAGTCAAGCCAGTAAGAGGCACGACAATCTTAGAAAAGTCTTTAATAAAACGATGGTAATAGCCCGCCAATCCGAGAAAACTACGAATCTCTGTCACACTCTCCGGTCTCTTCCAATCTTGAATCGCTTCAATCTTTGAAGGATCCACAGATATCCCGGATTCGGAAATAATATGACCGAGAAACTTCACACGAGATTGCCAAAAGTGGCATTTAGAAAATTTCGCCTTTAATTGATTACTCCTAAGTGTTTCCAATACAATCCGAAGATGTTTCTCATGTTCCTCCTCGGTTTTTGAATACACAAGAATATCATCAATGAATATGAGAACAAACCGATCGAGGAAATCTTTGAAAACTCGATTCATGAGGTCAACGAAATAAGCTGGAGCATTCGTTAACCCAAACGGCATAACAAGCCATTCATAAGATCCATATCGAGTACGGAATGATGTCAACGGAATGCTATCCTCAGCGATACGAAGCTGATGGAAACCGGTAGCCAAGTCCAATTGTGAAAAGACCTTAGCACCACTAAGCTGATCGAATAGATCATCAATCCGAGGTAAAGGATATTTATTTTTAATAGTAAGATCGTTAAGCTTGCGATAATCAACGCAGAGCCTCAGAGTACCATCGGATTTCTTTACGAAAATAGCCGAAGCTCCCCAAGGCGAGGAACTAGAGCGAATAAATTGCCTCGTCTCCAACTCAGATAATTGTTTACGCATCTCCTCATTTTCCTTATTGGACATGCGATAAGGAGGACGAGTAATAGGTTGAGCTCCAGAAACAAGATTAATTCTGAACTCAATTGCTCGTTTAGGTGGTAAACCTAAAACGGGCTCGAATATGTCGGAAAATTCACGAACAACATGAATACAAGAAATAATATCATCTTCATCATCATCATCGTTATCACGAGGATTTAAAGAATATGAAGATGCCACCAAACATGATTCTGAATCTTTAAGATTAACAGAAATATGTTTAACAGATTGTGGATGTCGGAGATGAATAGTCCGCTCAGGACATAGGATATGGGCTTGATAACGGTTAAGCCAATCCATTCCCAAAATTATTCCAAAGCCTAAGTAACGCATGACATGCAAATCGGCTAGGAAAGAAAAATCACATAAAATAATCTCCACATCTTTACAAAGAAAACTAAGAGTTGCGGATCCACCAACAGGATTCGCAATTTTTAAAGAAGTCATCAATGCAGTAACACTTAAGGAAAAAGTGTCTACCAGTTCCTTTGATATAAAGGAATGGGATGCACCCGTATCAAAGAGAACTCTAATAGGTTGATCATGAAATAAAATAATACCATCAAGAATGGAATGAGAAATACCTTGGCCACGAGATGTGTTGCCAGGGGCTTGAGCCACATTTAACTTTCCCTCATTCCTGCTTTTACGTTTGAGGCATTGATGTATAAAGTGATCTGGGCTCTTACAATAGCGACAAGATTTGGGCTTAGAGCACTTATTCGCATAATGATCCCCAGACCCACAGTTGAAGCAACTCGCACCACTAGGAGAAGGATACTTTGCCACAGGGGTTGCCTGCTTACCCTTTTTGTTGGGATAAGGACCCTTGAATTTGTTTGGCCTCTTCTTGTTGTTGAAGTTTGGTTTAGCGCCTTCCACTTCAACATCACTCTCTCTATCAGCCTCTTCAAGACGAAGAGCGATATCGACGAGTTGATCAAATGCGACTTCTAGTTTCAGGAGCAGTGGCTTCTTAAGACTCTTATTTAAGCCATAAACGAACCTCTGGTTCTTCTTCAATGGGGTGTTGATGTATTCAACCCCATATTTGGAAAGCGACTCGAAGGCTGCGACGTAATCAGTCACAGAGGATTGACCTTGAACAAGGTCTATAAAACGTCGAGCCAAGCTTACTTTCCCAGCTTCTGGTACAAACTTTAACTCGAAGCGTCCCTGAAATTGCTCCCAGGTGAGATCCGCTTCATTAATTTCTGAAATAAGTAGTTCGTACCAGTCCAATGCTCTCTCTTGGAGCATGCTGGAAGCCACCTGAACGCGGTGGAGATCGATAAGATTCATGCGAGAAAAGATTCGATCGCATGATTTTAACCAAGCCTGGACCTCGATGATATTTTCCGAACCTTTGAAGGGCTTCCCACCCAAGTTGGTGTAATCGCCGCACAAGCGTGCAAATCCCGACTTTGGGTGAGTAGGTTCCGGGTTAGCTCCAGCTGCTTGAGCATTAGTTACTAAATCAAGAAGCTGTTGAGCAGTCATAAAAACTCCATCCGGAGGAGCAGCACCAGATGATCCAGTTCTGGGACGGCCTGGTCTAGACATTCTCTTCCTTAAAGAAAGAAAGAAGAGAAGGAAGAAGGTTATTTACCAATGAACATCAAGCAATCTTGATAGATAAAACAAGGAATCGTAAAGGAAATAGGATGAGTCGGTACGAAGACTCAAATTAATCCTATGGTATGACTCCTAAGATAGACCTAGGACGATGATCCTTGTTAAGTTATTCTACATTGTTCCGAAGTTTGGCTCCGATACCAAGCTGTGACGCCCCACCTCTATACCCACGCTAGCCAAGAACACTCCGGAGAAGTGCTGTCAACTAGCACGGAGAATAAGGCTGTTGAGGAGCGACCATCCATGTAATTGCTTATCACACGGTGGCTATAAATAATCTTCGGAAACAAACATAGAAATAATCATATCACAAATCAGTCACAGATATCCATATCACAAAGGCGGAAGAAGATATGAATATATAACTAACACATGAAAGTGTACATCAGAGTAGTGGTCAATAAGATCCACGATAATACAAAAGAATAGCCTATACAAAAGAATACAACTATGAGTCTATATCTCAAGTGTATACAACAAAAACTGCTAATCTAAACAGTTAGCCAAAAGTCAGAGTGATGAATCCCTGGGAAGAAGTCAAGCAGAAGCACCTGTAACATCTCGGTCTGATCCGAGTATTATTCAAGAAAATAATAAACGGATCAGTCTAGCTATAAATATCAGATGACATGATATAACATAAAAGATATGGCATAAACATAAACATCCATAACGACATACCGCTATAAGTATGTAAATAATGATCAACAGAAGATCAATCAATAAGAGATAATCAATATCACAAGAATCTTCTCAAAGATTCGAAGGGGGCATCATACCCTAAACTTGTACTCATAACAAGTCAATGACATAAATTCCAGAAATCAACACGAGAAATCCAGAAATCATAAAAAGGGAAAGAGGCCTATCACATGACGGTCCGAAGACCATGGGGAGCTACCCCACATGTGTGAGTGGAATCACACAGATTGAGGTCAAGGCTAACCAAAAAGCAGAAAGGTATGTGTGAGTGGAATCACACAAGTGGTGTCTAGTCTAACCTTGCAATGAAAGAGACATCGCGCAATTGCTAGTCTAATTCATAAAGCGATCATCAAGATCAACGAGAAGTGTCAATTACACTAAGCTAGTAAATATAGAAGTTTAGCTTCATGTCCCATAACCACTTGCTTAACTTAAATATTTACGAACAAACTGTAAATCTTCACTAATAAAATTGTCACAAGAGGTTCAATCGAACAAGTCCAAGAATTAACCGACGAAGTGAACGCAAGCGTTTCATACCACTTGTTTTACTAAGTCGTTTAATTAGATTTCTCATCCGAGTGAGGTAAAGGCTTGTATATACTAATAGATTGGAAAACGATTTAAGAAAAGAGCTTTGTTATTAAAAATAGAGTTGAAATTGTTTGTTAAAAGAGTTTTGATATTTACTACTAGTATTGAAACCTTTATATTATAAAGTGACAAAACACATAAGCAATTGTAGAAACAATCAGTCACAAAAATCGCATACGGAGATGTGAATAAAATCCAAGGAAATCAGCTCAATGTTTTTCAGATAAGATCCCCTACGGAGGGGGGGTCCAGGGGGGGTGGCAACCCCCCCAAGGTGGGGGTGCGGGGGCAACGCCACCGCTTATGGGGTTCGACCTGCCCGGTCAGGTCGCGGGGGTCCAGGGGGCAGCGCCCCCAGCGGGGTGCGGGGCAGCGCCCCGTCCAAAACGGTACGACCTAAGTGAAGACAAGCGGCCTACGACCTAAAGCAAAGTGAGGTCTAACGACCTAAGGGTTCACGCGGCCTAACACAATGGCCGAGCGACCTAACTGGAGTTAAGGGAGGCAAGCGACTTAAGGTCCAACGATCTACGACTCAAGCAAGCCGAGCGACCTAGTGTGGAGGGGTCGAGCGACTTAAGGAATGCGAACGACCTAAGGTCTAACGACCTACGACTTAACAGAGTCGAGCGACCTAAGGTCTAACGACCTACGACTTAACAGAGTCGAGCGACCTAAGGTCTAACGACCTACGACTTAACAGAGTCGAGCGACCTAAGGTAAATGGTCCAATGACCTAACTCGAACGACTTATCTGGAGCTTAGGTCGGAGACGACCTACGAGATAAACCAGGCCGACCTAGTGGACGAGCGACCTAAGGTAAATGGTCCAACGACCTAACTCGAACGACTTATCAGCAACTTAGGTCGGAGACGACCTACGAGATAAACCAGGGCGAGCGACTTAACGTTTGCCTAGAGATTATAGGTCGGAAACGACCTAAGACTTAAAGCTTAACTCGCGAGTGACCTACGGCTTAAGGCCTAACTCGTGAGTGACCTACGACTTAAGGCTTAACTCGTGAGCGACCTAATTCCGAAGTGCCAATTCTTCCAGAACGACCTAAAGTTAACTCGTGAACGACTCACGACCCATGGACGAACGACTTAACTCCGAACGACCTAAAAATGGCCAGAACGACCTAAGTGCAGAAAATTCACCAAAACGCTAAAAATTGGAGTTTTTCGCCAATCCAATCCAAACCAAATGCTAACATGCATGCAAAAATGATAGGGAATCATTCCCAACAGTCCAATATAGTTATAGGCTAGAATTGTGAGATAAAAATCTCACCTTTGCACTAAAATTTATGAAGATGAAGCTTGAAAGCAAGGAGAAGCAATCCAAAGCTTGAATCCAATATCTTCTACTTGAATTTGGAGTTGAATGATGGAGTTGCAATTGAATTTGAGCTTGGAGTTTTAATTTCCCATTCTCTTCACCATTAATGCTAAAGCTTGAGTTAGTTAGGAAATTTATGAAGAGTGAGGAGAAGAGGGTTGGAACTTGGGCTTAATAGGCTAAACTAATCCAAAGTCCAAAGCGGGAAAAGTTAGTGAAATTTCACTAACTCCAAACCTATCGATGTTTATACTTAAAAAGTTGTAAACGACATTTCGAACTCAATGGAAGTAGTCTCGAGTCCTAATTTGACCGTTTGCAAAAAGTAGTTTTTCGGACCAAAATCCGATTAACGATTTAATATTTAAATAAAAATATTTAAATGTAAACTCGATAAATATGCGGGTTGTTACAAGCATGCTCGATGAAAGGGTGCGACCCTTTGTGTAGCCCGGTATAGCTCCTGTTTTAGTCATATATGCCAACTCACGGGAGTTGGGTCTGCGTAATATACCTCAAGAACGTCGCCACCATCCTACATTCTGGAATCTCCATCGCATACACAGTTGTTAAAGTGGTTTTCGGTATTAGCCGGCTATAAGACAATATCTGATCCCGGTCTCTTTAACATCCAATCGTTATTATAACCCGTAGTTATAACTTTAAAACAATATTATATACTTCAAAATAAAATATTATTTCGACCCAAATCTTTATCGAAATAAAGATTAAATCGTTTCCAAACCATTTTAATATATCATCATACCATATCTTTCAATTCAAATATGTATCAAAATAAATATCAAGTCATTTCTAACCATTTTAATATATTAAATTATCATATCCTTTCAAAACTTCCTTTCAAATTATTTTAATATATCAAAATATCATAACCTTTCAAAGCTTCATTTCCAAAATGTCATATCTTTCAGAACTTCTTTTCAAATCAGTTTATTATAAAAATATCATATCTTTCAAAACTACATTTTTCAAATCATTTAATATCAAAATATCATATCTTTCAAAACTCCATTTTCAAATCATTTAATATCAAAATATCATATCTTTCAAAACTTCGTTTCAAATCATTTTAATATATCAAAATATCATATCTTTTCGAAACCACATTTCAATCATTTTAATATATCAAAATATCATATCTTTCGAAACCACATTTCAATCATTTTAATATATCAAATAGTTATATTTCAAAACAAATTACTTCATTATTAAGTCATAAAAATGAAGTTATTACATTTAATAATTAAATTATTAAATGCAAAAAGATTAAACTTTTCAATGTTCATTTATGCACTTAAATTTATTAAAACAATGAAAATTCAAGTTTCACAGCATTTAGAAAATGCTACAGAAAGTTACATTCAAAAAAAACAATTAAATTTAATAAAAGACAGTATTAAAAATGATGTTAATTAACTTCAAATATTCAATAGAATTTCACAAACACTTATATTTTTATTTAAATCATTTTTAACTTATAAAATCATACATTTTCACATTTATAAGCATCATTTAATTTTCCTTAAATTCATGATTTTATAAAGTTAAGTTTCCTTCCAAAAATCAATATTTATTAATAATTCACTTACTAAATTTCAACATTCAAATTTAAATTCATTACATTAAATTTCAATTTAACACTTAAGTTTAAAATTTCAAATATAACTTAATTCCATTTTATATAACTTAACTTAAAATTTCACTTTTAAACCAAATTCAAAAATTCAAATTTAAGTTATATTTCCAAACTCAACTCAATATTCACTCATTAACATTTTAACTTTATTCAAAAATCATTAATATGTTATACAAATCATTTTAAATTAATTTAAAATTCGAAATATCATAAATTCATCATATTTTCAAAGTTAATTTAAATTCCATTAAATATTAAATCAAAATTTCCAAAATAACTTACATTCAGATTTTCTAACTTTTCCATAATTTATTTAACTTATAGATTTCCAGAAAATCAATAATACTTTACAAAAATTATATTTTTATTTAATTTCAAATAAAAATATTATAATAATTAAATTTCTAAAATATTTTAAAATTTTTAGAAAACATATTTTAACTACGGGACTGTATATAATTTTCTACGCTAGGTAAAGTGATACGGGTAATATATCATTTCAACTCGTAATTTACAAAGAAAAATCCGGGTTTTATCATTTCAAACCCGCAGTCCCAAGTAAATAAAATAAGTTGAAAATCGTTCAGGCCTATCATTTCAGCCCATAACGATTTTCCCCTATTCTAAAGTCCGTTCGGGTATGTATCATTTCAACCCATAGTGATTCTAATCTAAAGGTAACTTGCAGCGTGATAAACAGACAAAAATAGCAGAAAAACATAATATAACAGTAACAGATGTTATAACAGGTGTTTAAGCATGGGTGAACATCATAAAATCATAATATAGCAGGTGTAACATGATAATGCATTTCATAGATTCAAAAGGGGTCAATTTACTAGTTATATATGTACATATTGTCTGGTGAGAATAACTCACATGTTCAAAGCTGGAGATTGCTGCCAAAGCACACATACCGACACTACGAAGGCACGACAACACGGATACGACAAGAGATTGGAGAGCCAAAGCTAATAGCCTTGTTCAAACATTTACACAAAATAATACAAATATATGTAAGTTTCAACACGATTTAAACATCAAATAACATTAGAATTCAAAGCCCAAAACAACATCGAATGAATTGCACTTGTTCTCAACTTCACATACTTCAGTTATGAACTGAAATAGCACAGCCATGGCATGGATTCAGGTCAAGTTTGGGTCCCTATAGGGTCGGCCTACACATGGGTTTGAATGGTGAGTGGGAGTTACAAGTAGAGAAGGCAATGGAATACAAAGGGTTCTAAGGCAAATGGTGGCTTTTGTTGCACCATAGGGTTCGACCCTCAAGCTATAGGGGCATGGCAAGGTGTCCAGATGGTGATGAGTGATGTGGCAGAGGGTGGTGGTTAGATCTGGGCTGGTGGTGGAAGTGGCGGCTAAAGGAAGGTGAAGGTGGTGCTAGCAAACTAGGCTCGGTTTGTGTGAATAGGTGATGTTTCTGTGGATTTTGGTGATGTTCTTCACCTTGGATTGGCTCGGCCTGAAATGGAGAGGTAGTAGGATGGGTGATGGTCAGAGAAAGTGGGTGGTGGAGGTCAGGTCAGAGCTGGAGGAGGAGGAGCCAATCAAATCTAGATGAGAACAAGTGCAAAAATCAATGTAAACAAGGAAGAAGAATAAGAAAAGTTGAAAAATCATTACCCAAACTCTTCTCAATAGCCATTGCCGAAATTTTTTTGTTTCAGAAATGAAAATGAATGTATGTGAATAGGAAATAGAGTATGTAGCTGAAAGATGTGGCTAATAAATAAAAAAACTGCCAAAGAGTAAATGAAGAAACGACTTAGGAGGTGAAACGACTTTACGTTTCAAAAGCTTTTAAAACCTTTCAAATTTCCTTAATTTATTCATATAAGTTTACATTACTGAAATTAATAATAATTCCAGTCAAAATTTCGAAAATATAACCAAATATAAAATATATATAAATATTTATTAATTACATAAGGTTAAAATAAGAAAATAGCACAAATTTGCAAACTAATCTAGAGAAATGGAAAATAAACAGAATGAGCTTTGGAAAATTTATATGGACTTGTAAAATATTTATAAAAAAGATAATAACATAAAATAAAACGCATTCACAAATAAATATACAAATTTTAAATTTAAATATAATTTAAATAAAGAAAATAACAGAAAAATGGAAATAGATTCAATAAGCTTTGAAAAAATTCAAACATCACTTTAAAAACATTTAAAAGACAAAATATACCTAAAATAACATGTTAAAAAAAATATTAAATTTAAAGAAAATAGAAAAAGATTTAAAGAAATTGCTTAAAAATCCAAAACAGTGTCCAGAAATTACAAATAAATCACCATTGACTTTGAAAAATTGTTTGCTTCATTTTAAAATTATTATAATACAAAATTATAAATATAATAACATATTAAAATAAATATGACAAAGAATTTTTTTTATATAATTTATAATAGACAAAATTGTTAAATAAATCAAATTACACTCAAAATTGAAATGTACATAACTTTTACAGTTTAACTCCGTTTTCAACGAAACAAAAAGCAGTGTTTAAGTTATTACATCTATTTTCATAATAAAAGATAAAATTTAATATTTTAAATAATTTAAATTTGAAGTTTAAAAGTCACGGTTTGAACAGCTTGACCAGAAATCCACTTTACAGTAAAATATTCAAATTATACTGATTTGAACTATAAATCATTTAATAATCATAATTTATATTTAAAAATTAAATGTTTGAAATAAAAAATTTTTTAAATAATTTAAAAATAAAAGAAAGTCGAATTTAAATAATATACAAAAATCTAAGGTTGTTACACTCTCCCCCTCTCAAAACTTTTCGTCCTCGAAAAGGGATGAGGTATGGAAAAGCACAGAAAAAGATAGAGTGAAATAGGATTAAGATAAGACGACAAGAAGATTGAAAATTATACCTGATAACTGTTGTTATAGGTAAGTTTCTCAAGGTGCAAATTATCAAAGATAATAGAAAGATTTCTAAACAGAAAGATTATAGAAAGATGCATATACCATTCTATAGCAAGATAAGGATGATAAGGACAACCAAAAGATAGTTTGAAAAACAAAATAAGGAAATAGATTTGAAAGCACGGAAATTTCAACTTAATTTTTTTTTTCCTTTTTTTTCATAAGTTATATAAATCATTAACTATCTCAAATTTCATTATCTTATTATCCAATCATCTTAAATTAACAATTTTTTAAACCATGGGTTTGAAAAATAATCATTTATTACACTCACAATGTACTTAATAAATCTTATTCTTCTTTATTCCTAATTAGAATTAAATTTATTCCGCTCAATATATTTATCACTTATGTTAAATATACTTACACTTATTATAACTCTTTCTTTTATTCTTAGTTCTTTGAACATTATTTTATATTGTAAATTATTCAATTACCCATTTATTCTATTTACCTCTGTTAATCATTTTATAACTAAAAACT
This sequence comes from Allium cepa, assembly GCA_030765085.1. Taxonomy (NCBI): domain Eukaryota; kingdom Viridiplantae; phylum Streptophyta; class Magnoliopsida; order Asparagales; family Amaryllidaceae; genus Allium; species Allium cepa. The sequence continues at coordinate 417,689,061 of CM060937.1, read as the reverse complement.
AAGTGTATAACATTTATTATAACCACTCAAATTTTGTTTATAAAATCCTTTTATATTGTATATTATCCAATTACATTGTTAACATTTGAAAAATGAAGGTAAGTTGTATTGAATGCAATTGTATTATACAATTATATCATTTCATGCTTGAATATTCATCCAAAAAATTTATTTTCTTTTTATAATTGAAATTATTCTTAAAAATAAAATTTAAGAATTAAATTTCCGATTTCTTCAAACCATTTAGAGATAACTAAAGGTATGTACATAGTTTATCAAATAAGATTTAAATCATATGTCTATATATATTATAGATCAAGTCATATTTTAGAAATTCAAATCAAATTGATTTCCAAAACAAAGCTGTAGCAAGACTATAGAGAGGTCTCTTCACTTCGAAACTCGAAAATGAATGTTGATGATGCTGCAGTCATCACCGAAGTTATTTTCCAGTGACAAAGAGAAGAACACTAATTTTTAAACTTTCAAGTTCTTTGGAAACATATTCTTATTCGAAAATACTTTAAATAATATAACCTTTTAAAACTTTAAACACAAAGTATGAAACCATCAGAAATTAAATTCTCAAATTTCTTGTTTTAAATTCATTTCAGTTCCTAAATAAATTTATAAACAACTATCTATAAATTCATTTATAGAACAATAAATGATAAACTAAGTATTATCATTTCAAATAATCAATTTTAAATCAATTTACTAAGTTCCATAAATTTACCTATATATCAAAATTCATTTCATTAACCAAATTTTAAAACAATATTGTGTCATTTTGTTCTGTCAAAGTGTTTTAGAAATCCTATCGATAACGTTGATCAGACGAATCGATCGGAAACCCAAATCAACATCAACAACCCAAACAACACAATATATAAATAAAACATAGATTTACAAGTACAATTCAAAATGGTTGAAAATAGGTTGGAAACAAAAGACAGGATGATTAAATAACAAAATATGGAGGCGGATAAGCTTAAGTAAATCACAGGCAACATTAACCGGGTTAACCGTGGCTTAAAGAATAAGATAAATGTGGATATTTCTAGGGTAAATCTACATTCGATCTCAATAGATAAAGTTTGGAATAACAAAAGATATTAGCATCTAAACCAAGGATAGATATAAATCTCTGGTGAATCGAAGCTAATTGTAAAGGAGTTTTCCACCTTTTTTTCAATTCAATTTGAAATTGGCGTGACCGCTGAATCACTTGAAACATCATTCGAAGCGGAGTTTTGAAATACTCCAGAGTCAAAATAAGATGAATAGTGAGGGACACGAATGGATTTTGGAACCGTAGGGAATGTTCCAAAATTCAAAGGAATCGAGTCAAAAGGGAAGAGATTCAAATTCGAATGAAAGTGGTTCTGTAAATACATTCACTCCATATGCTGAGTTTTGCCTGGAGCTACAAAAGCTCTGATACCCACTGTAACGACCCGATATTTTCAACCATTCGCATCCATTATAAGTGTATAGGTTGACACTCATGCCAGAATTGAATTGCTCAAAATACCGCGTTGTAAATAAAAATTTGGCAAACCTCAGAATATACAGTAAATAAAAATCACAGATCACAGACACGGAGTATTTAAAATGCAGCGGAAGTAGAAGAAATAGTAGTTCATGAAGCTCTATATAAATTTATCATAGTTAAATAAAATACAACAGAAGAAAATAAAGTACAACAGAAGTCTCAAGATGACAATCAAGTACAAGCTGAATAGAATAACAGAACTGGAATAGATAAAACTAGATAAGCAGATATCTCCGGCGATTCCAATCTCTAGAAAGAGGAATCCAAATCTGTGAATAACTCAGGCTGACCCGAACGTAAATAAAAATACAAACACTCGAGTCAGGACATACATACTTATACAATGTAAACCAACTCAAGTGAACTGTAGTAAAGGTACAAGTAACTTAGAAGATGCTTGGGACCGCCCATCCTCTAAGGATCCGTTAAACTATTTACTATGTAGTATATTGCGCTAAATACAGTAGTGTCTAATCAGTAAAGATTAATCATATAGAAAATAGCGTTAAGGGGATGGTGAACCTTAACGCGGTCGGATCTTTAAAACCAAAATCGTAGTGGGCTCGCTATAAGGAGATGACATGGCACGCGAGGCAATGCCAGGGTGGATACACCGTTTGCACTCCCGGACCGTTGGTGACGGAAAGCCAGCAGCTTCCGCCCCCCTCGAACAATCCCCCAAATCAAAATGGCGCCACGTATCGAATCACAAAAGTAATAGAATGGTTTTCGATGGAGCATGCTCGATGAAAGGGTGCGACCCTTTGTGTAGCACGGTATAGCTCCAGTTTTAGTCATATATGCCAACTCACGGGAGTTGGGTCCACGTAATATACCTCGAGAATGTCGCCACCGTCCTACTTCATTCTGGAATCTCCACCGCGTACACAGTTGTTAAAGTGGTTTTCGGTATTGGCCGGCTATAAGACAATATCCGATCCCGGTCTCTTTAACAACCAATCGTTATTATAACCCGTAGTTATAACTTTAAAACAATATTATATACTTCGAAATGAAATATCATTTCGACCCAAATATTTATCAAAATAAAGATTAAATCATTTCCGAACCATTTCAATATATCATCATACCATATCTTTCAATTCAAATATGTATCAAAATAAATATCAAGTCATTTCTAACCATTTCAATATATTAAATTATCATATCCTTTCAAAACTTCCTTTCAAATCAATTTAATATATCAAAATATCATAACCTTTCAAAGCTTCATTTCCAAAATATCATATCTTTCAGAACTTCTTTTTAAATCATTTTAATATAAAAATATCATATCTTTCAAAACTCCATTTTTCAAATCATTTAATATCAAAATATCATATCTTTCAAAACTCCATTTTTCAAATCATTTAATATCAAAATATCATATCTTTCAAAACTTCATTTCAAATCATTTTAATATATCAAAATATCATATCTTTTCAAAACCACATTTCAATCATTTTAATATATCAAAATATCATATCTTTCGAAACCACATTTCAATCATTTTAATATATCAAATAGTTATATTTCAAAACAAATTACTTCATTATTAAATCATAAAAATAAAGTTATTACTTAATAATTAAATTATTAAATTCCAAAAGTTTAAACTTTTCAATGTTCATTTATGCACTTAAATTTATTAAAACAATGAAAATTCAAGTTTCGCAGCATTTAGAAAATGCTACAGAAAGTTACATTCAAAAAACAATTAAATTTAACAAAAGACAGTATTAAAAATGCTGATAATTAACTTCAAATATTCAATAGAATTTCACAAACACTCATATTTTTATTTAAATCATTTTTAACTTATATAATCATACATTTTCACATTTATAAGCATCATTTAATTTTCCTTAAATTCATGATTTTATAAAGTTAAGTTTCCTTCCAAAAATCAATATTTATTAATAATTCACTTATTAAATTTCAACATTCAAATTTAAATTCATTACATTAAATTTCAATTTAACACTTAAGTTTAAAATTTCAAATATAACTTAATTCCATTTTATATAACTTAACTTAAAATTTCACTTTTAAACCAAATTCAAAAATCCAAATTTAAGTTATATTTCCAAACTCAACTCAATATTCACTCATTAACATTTTAACTTTATTCAAAAATCATTAATATGTTATACAAATCATTTTAAATTAATTTAAAATTCAAAATATCATAAATTCATCATATTTTCAAAGTTAATTTAAATTCCATTAAATATTAAATCAAAATTTCCAAAATAACTTACATTTAGATTTTCTAACTTTTCCATAATTTATTTAACTTATAGATTTCCAGAAAATCAATAATACTTTAAACAAATTATATTTTTATTTAATTTTAAATCAAAATATTATAATAATTAAATTTCTAAAATATTTTGAAATTTTTAGAAAACATATTTTAACTACGGGACTGTATATAATTTTCTACGCTAGGTAAAGTGATACGGATAATATATCATTTCAACCCGTAATTTACAGAGAAAAATCTAGGTTTTATCATTTCAAACCCGCAGTTCCAAGTAAACAAAATAAGTTGAAAATCGTTCAGGCCCATCATTTCAGCCCATAACGATTTTCCCTTATTCTAAAGTCCGTTCGGGTATGTATCATTTCAACCCATAGTGATTCTAATCTAAAGGAAACTCGCAGTGTGATAAACTGATAAAAATAGCAGAACAACATAATATAACAGTAACAGATGTTATAACAGGTGTTTAAGCATTGGTGAACATCATAAAATCATAATATAGCAGGTGCAACATGATAATGCATTTTACAGATTCAAAAGGGGTCAATTTACTAGTTATATATGTACATATTGTCTGGTGAGAATAACTTACATGTTCAAAGCTGGAGATTACTGCCAAAGCACGCATACCGACACTACGAAGGCACGAAAACACGAATACGACAAGAGAGTGGAGAGCCAAAGCTAATAGCCTTGTTCAAACATTTACACAAAATAACAAATATATGTAAGTTTCAACACGATTTAAACATCAAATAACATTAGAATTCAAAGCCCAAAACAACATCGAATGAATTCCACTTGTTCTCAACTTCACATACTTCAGTTATGAACTGAAATAGCACAGCCAAGGCATGTATTTAGGTCTAGTTTGGGTCCCTATAGGGTCGGCCTATGCATTGGTTTGAATGGTGAGTAGGAGTTACAAGTAGAGAAGGCAAGGGAATACAAAGAGTTCTAAGGCAAATGGTGGCTTTTGTTGCACCATAAGGTTCGTCCCTCAAGCTATAGGGCCATGGCCAGGTGTCCAGATGGTGATGAGTGATGTGGAAGAGGGTGGTGGTCGGATCTGGGCTGGTGGTGGAAGTGGCGGCTAAAGGAAGGTGAAGGTGGTGCTAGCAAACTAGGCTCGGTTTGTGTGAATAGGTGATGTATTTGTGGATTTTGGTGATGATCTTCACCTTGGATTGGCTCGGCCTGAAATGGAGAGGTAGTAGGATGTTTGATGGTCATAGGAAGGGGGTGGTGGAGGTCAGGTCAGAGCTGGAGAAGGAGGAGCCAATCAAATCTAGATGAGAACAAGTGCAAAAATCAATGTAAACAAGGAAGAAGAATAAGAAAAGTTGAAAAATCATTACCCAAACTCTTCTCAATAGCCATGGCCGAAATTTTTTTGTTTCAAAAATGAAAATGAATGTACATGAATATGAAATAGAGTATGTAGCTGAAAGATGTGTCTAATAAATAAAAAAACTGTCAAAGAGTAAATGAAGAAACGACTTAGGAGGTGAAACGACTTTACGTTTCAAAAGCTTTTAAAACCTTTCAAGTTTCCTTAATTTATTCATTTAAGTTTACATTACCGAAAGTAATAATAATTCCAGTCAAAATTTCAAAAATATAACCAAATATAAAATATATATAAATATTTATTAATTATATAAGGTTAAAATAAGAAAATAGCACAAATTTGCAAACTAGTCTAGAAAAATGGAAAATAAACAGAATGAGCTTTGGAAAATTTATATGGACTTGTAAAATATTTATAACAAAGATAATAACATAAAATAAAATGCATTCACAAATAAATATATAATTTTTAAATTTAAATATAATTTAAATAAAGAAAATAACAGAAAAATGGAAACTAGGCTTTAAAATTTGGAAATAGATTCAATAAGCTTTGGAAAAATTCAAGCATCACTTTAAAAACATTTAAAAGACAAAATATACCTAAAATAACATACTAACACATTTAAAAAAATATTAAATTTATAGAAAATAGAAAAAGATTTAAAGAAATTGCTTAAAAATCGAAAACAGTGTCCAGAAATTACAAATAAATCACCATTGACTTTGAAAAATTATTTACTTTATTTTAAATTATTATAATACAAAAATATATATATAATAACATATTAAAATAAATATGACAAAGAATTTTTTTTATATAATTTATAATGGACAAAATTGTTAAATAAATCAAATTACACTCAAAATTGAAATGTACATAACTTTTACAGTTTAACTCCGTTTTCAACGAAATGAAAAGCAGTGTTCAAGTTATTACATCTATTTTCATAATAAAAGATAAAATTTTAGATTTTAAATAATTTAAATTTGAAGTTTAAAAATCACAGTTTGAACAGCTTGACCAGAAATCCACTTTACAGTAAAATATTCAAATTATACTAGTTTGAACTATAAATCATTTAATAATCATCATTTATATTTAAAAATGAAATGTTTGAAATAAAAAAAAATTAAAATAATTTAAAAATAAAAGAAAGTCCAATTTAAATAATATACAAAAATCTAGGGTTGTTACACGGTCACTCATAGGGGTTGTAGTGATAAATTTTCAGATGAACAGAAAACTTAGGGTTTAAAATTTTGATTCAAAATCACAATCTCCCCAAAGCTTTGAAGCGCCTACTACCATTTTTCCATGATTCTACCATCACCATAAAAAATGCTGGCCATCCCGATCACTCAGATTGACAGATCCAACTTAAAACAGAATTTCTGGTTAAACCAGAAATACCCAATCAAATTTAAAATATAAATTCTAATTTTGGTTTTAAAATTCAAGTCTTTGATCATGAAATCGGATTATAATCTCAAATCAAAGAATCTGGATGATCAAATTCTTATTTTCAAAAGTTTAGTTCTGTTATTATTGAGTTTCCAGTGATAATTCAGAATTTTCTTATATTAAATAAAATTCAAACTTAGCTTATATAACACAACCATATTTTGATTGAATCCTTAATCCTAACACATATTAAATCAAATAGAATGGATATTCTTAAGCAATTCATAAATCTGGAACATAAGTGCAGCAAAAAAATGAGTTATAGCAACATGCACAATTTCATACAATCATGTATATACTAATAATAACTCGTAAATAGCACACAACCACAATTATTTCTAGAGTATAATAAGCAACTAAATTTATACTTAAATTTTTTTTAACAAAATGAAGTTACTCACCGAATTTTTGAGCAGAGTACTTTGAAAAGTAGGAAACTAATTGCTTTGATTCCCAAAACTTTGAGTTACTTCCTTATTTTGATTTGTAAAAACTTTAGTTTGCCTTTAAAAACATTCATCTTGTTTTACTGCAAATGCTTGCTCCATGCATGATTCCAGAAAGAATGCAGGCTTGGTTGATTTAAAAACAGAAAAGAAGGAGAACTGCAGGCTTTTGAATTTGCAATCTGCTTTCAGGTTAATGCTTTTGAAGAGCTATAGGTTTGAGGATGATTTCCATGCTGGTTTTTTTAGTGTTGCAAGTGATTTTCAGGTCAAGGAAATGCAGAATTTGATGATCAGGTTATATTTGATTTGCACTTCAATTTTGAAGAAAAATTCAGACAGTTTGAAGAAGATTCAGATAGCTTTTGGTTTTAAAGGAAACATTGGTTTTTGATTTGGTTTTTGAGGTGGATTCATAGATTTGTTTTGAACAGATTCTGTTTTGAAGAAGAAGTTTTGCAGATTTTTGTTTTCATCTTGGCTTTTGATTTGAAAAAGAATAGAAAAGAAAATGAAATAAGGAGTAATATGTTTATATAAGTGGTCTTTAATTAAAATAAAAGAAAAAGAAAAATAAAAAGGACACTTGTTCTAATTTCTAACATTTGCCACTTTGATAACTTTATAACTTAACACGTGTCTTTTAAGTGTTAATAAATTTACATATGTATTAAGAGTATTTTAATTTTAATTGTTTATAAAAAAATTAAATCTTAATTTATTATTTTTATGTATATATAAGTGAATTCTCCCGTTTTAAATTAAAAAGAAATGAAAACAAACAAATATAATATAAGCTTATCAATTTATAATATATGCAATTATATATATTATAAACAGAAAACAATTTATTAGCTTTAAAAAGATAAAATCTTCCAATTTAAACATTTATTGAAAGAAGATTAGTAGATCAATACAAAATTTTATTATCAAAAATTATCAAATCAAATTAATTTTTAACAAAGATTATTAAATTTATATTGCCAAATTTCCGGGATATCACCTTCCTCCCCCTTTAAAAGAATTTCTTCCCCAAAATTTAAAAGCAAAGGTAATTTAATAATCTATCTTAAGATTTTATTTTAAAACACAAGCATATATCAACCATATGCTAACAATCGAAACAACCAATTCATTCAAAAAACAAATCTAGCTATCCAGACAAAAATTCTGTATAGGATTTCCTAGAGTTTCCAAAATATAAATACCGGGATACCCGCTCTACTAAATCCAAATAATCAATACTATTAAGCTGCAGAGCTCTGATCCAACTAGATCTACCAAACTAAACAGGATATCAGACTGCAGACAAGTCTGACTCAACAATCACATGCTCCTGAATTGTTGGTTCCACAACCAGAGATAGATCATACACGTACTCCCTCAGAGATACGTGAAACACATCGAATTCCATTTATCCAAACTGGCAATTCAACCTTGGAAATCAAACACCAATCCTCACAAGAACACAGAAAAGATCCAAAACACCTCGGAGATGACTTACCTAGTCTTACCTAATCTTATAGCTCCTTAGATCGGAGAAAACTTACCCAAAATCAATTCTCCGTCTCCGGAATCCAAATTCCTTCGTCTCTTATCCACAAAACACTTATGACGATTCTGGGCTGCCTTCATCTCTCCGGATTAGCTAAACCTTCGCTGATGCCTCTAGAAACAAAGTGGGCCAAAACAACTCAACATAATGATCTCCTCAAGATCTATCCAAACTAAGAACACCAACTCTACTCCACAAACATCAGAAGACTAACTTACTTCTCCTGTCCGAAAAAGAAAAACAAAAGCACTCTCAAACTGCTTCCGCTGCACAACTCTGATATGGAGTAGAAGAAAAACTCGAGCACAAACTGGACAACACATCTCAGAAATATGGTTCAACAGATCCATAAAAGACAACTCAGATGTCCCACCTGATCCTAAGCTGCTTCACCAAACCTCTGGATCTCAAGAGAACACTCAAACTATCGCAAGTCACTTTTGCGATCAACCCAGCCTAATATCCAAAGAAAAACTGTTCTCTCTTTACCAATCAGAACAACTTACGCTTATCTAGCCAACCCATCGAAGAAATGGATCCACTCTACTACTTCTGAACTCCATCTTCAGGAAAAATGCTAACCAGAAGGCCTTCTTGCTGGCACACAGAATAATCCGAGCTATACTGCTAACATCAATGCCAAAGAATTCCCAATCCAAAGCTCTTCGAGAAACTCGGACCTCAAACCAGACAGAAACATCCTGCTGAACCCAGCCACAACATTAAAGTAGATATACTTCCTAAACTTGTTCCAAAGAAACATCTTCAGAGACATCCATAGTTACTGCGTCTCATCACACAGCTACTAATTCCTGAGGTATCAAGATACCACTATTTTCTTTTGCCTAACCGACAGATCCAAATTTAACTCATCCAACTCAAAGATGAACTCCGAACCTTAACAGGTTACCTTCAGAGATCTATGAAATCTCTACACTCTACACAACTCACTCGAGACGGCATTAGACCTACATTCTCGACTCAAACTCCAACCAATGGTAGTAGTCGTGCTACAAACCCCACTACCTTATCTACCTTTATAACTTATATTGGAAAACCTATACGGATAACCCAACAAATAGGTAGAAGTAATATATATATATATATATATATATATATATATATATATATATTCAAAATTACAAATACGCTCTTTCAAGAAGGAAATCACTTCAAAGCCTAGGTATTCACTCAACCTAGCATTTTGATACCAACTGTGATGACCCGACTTTCTCACCATAGAAAATCGCATCATCTTGAAGAAAGAAAGGGATAGAAAAGAGGAAAGAAAGAGAAGAAAGAAGAAACAACATCAGAATATCAACAGCGGAACGAATAAATTACATTAATAACATAAATATTACATAGTATACAACACTAATCAGAGTTACACAGAATATCATCACATACTAGACAGTTATAAACACCTGTCTAGTTATTACAACTCTATACAAGAAAGAGATACCAACATAGAGAACACACAGCGGAAACTATATATCTAACGCCGAAGCCTCCTGCTCCATTGCTCCTCCATAATTCGTCAAAGCTAACCTGAATCCCTTGGCTACACGTAAAAATTGAGTACCCAAGAGTTTAAGAAAATAGAAGATAAACTCTGGGTCGGACATGGGTCTGGTGTGAGTAACAGGTTAAAGTTGCTTAACTTTGAAAAACCTTTTGAAAAGAAAGGTATCACATAAGACTTCCCACACATAAACATGGAAAAGTTTTTACCTTACGCTAACCAAAACATTTGATAGGAAATCCAATGATATTATAATAGGTCTACGGTTTTCAAGTAAATATGAAATAGCCGAAATTGTTACATCTATTAAGTTCCAGCTACTAGCCACAAAAGTGGGTAATACAATCAAAACCGTTGGCACTTATTGGATTTTGGATTCCATCAATGGCAGGGCTATCGGGGTACCGCCTGTCACAGTACGTGGTCTAGATCACCGTACCGAGGATCACTCCCAATCCCCTACAACACAATACCGGAACCATCCCTTATTGGACAGTCCCGAACAAGACAACCACGCAGTTGGCTTACATTCCAACCGCTCACTAAGCTGAATAAAAAGGGACCTCTAGAAAGGGGAAAGTCTCGTCCTACTTGGGCATGACCCACTTAGCCTTGCTGCACCTCCCCTGTTTTAGCCATTCTCGGTTGATGATGCTTGAGGCTACGATTACCTTTAGAGAACACATCTCTTAGAATGCTCATCGTCGACCTGACGATGTTCTAAAAGCATTCAATCCATACAATTTCGTTCCGGGTTGGAACGAAACCGAAGGCATTATCTCGTTACACTCATTTTGGAATCACCCTCAGAGTTAACGATGATAACCCTTGCACTCTGAATCTTTATCTCGAATCTGTAAGTACTACTCCGTCAAACTCATCTCGGAATCACCCTCAGAGTTATACTGACGAATATAGTTCTTACACCTCGAGTCTTTACTCTTCACAAGAGATTCACGACCTATCGTTAATTTGGAACGATGTGGTTTTCGGATATCCAAATATGGAAACCCGATCCCGGTCTCATCGAAGTCCAAAGCGTATCTTTTAAGGCCAAGTTGTTTAAAGTTTAAAATAATTCAATTATCTATATACACAGATAGATAATACACAAATTCACAATAGGTAATCAACATTATCATCACAACAGATAATCCATATTATCATTATCAAAAAGTAATCCAAATCATCATCACAATGCAACCAATGCATCCATATCATTCAACATTACGTATCTCATATCTGAGATTCAAACCATTCAAGGCAATTCGTATCATCCATCCATATAAGCAATGATTAATAATCACACCAAATATAATTAATTTAAAGTGGATTAAATTAATTACATCATTTCTAATTAATTTAAAGTGAATTAAATTAATTACTTCATCAATATAATTCTTGCTTACGTCACTATTAATTAATTATCAATCAATTAATTACTCAACAATCAATTATTCATTTTAATTAATCATCTCTGATTAATTAATCTTTAATTACATTCAATTAATTATCCACTAATTAATTTCTCAAATTAATTATACTTAACCAAATACAGTAATTAATCTTTAATTACTTCCTTAATTAATTAATTATAATTAATTACATTAATCCTTAATTAATTACATTAATTAATTCCTTCATTTATTAATTATTTCTAATTAAATCTATTCTTAATTACTTCATTAATTATAATAATTAATGATCTCTAATTATATTAATTACATTAAGTAATTAATCTTAATTTAAACCATAATTGTTAATCACCCTTGATTAACTCCATTCAGGAATTAACTACCCTTAATTACTTCACCAATAAATTAATTACTCATTAATTAATTATCTCTAATTAATCCCTTGATTAATTCACAAAGTAATTATACTCAAATTACCTTCATCAACAGATCACTTCAATTAATTACATCCAGTAATTACCCATAAATTACTTCCCTAAGAAATTTCTCTTCATTTAATTACATTAAGTAATTATACTTCACAATTCATCAAATGATTATTCTAAATTAATTAAACTGAATTAATTAACTTATCTAATCAAATTAAACTCAATTAATTACAATAAGTAATTAATTCTTTAATTACTTCCATAAGTAATTATACTTAACAATTTACGCAAATGATTATCTTTAAATTAATTAATCTAATTAATTATTAAAAATTAATCACATTAATTAATTATTAAATAATCCTTAGTTAATAACCTTTATTAACTATTTAACAATTTATTAATTATTTTCTAAAATAATTAATTTATTTTAATCATTATTAACTACAAATTAATTATCCATTAATAACCATTTAATTAACCCCTAATTATCTAATTAATTAAGTGTTAATAGTAACTTAATTAATCATTTATCACTTGTTTAATTAATTAATAATAATTAATTAAAACAAATCTTATTTAATTAATAATTCATAAATGACAAGTTAATTATTCTAAGAATAATTAATCCTAAGCCTTTAAGATTAATCCCTTAATTACTTTAAGTAATTATTCATTTCATTAATTCATTAAATAAATTAATTATCCATTCAATTATCCTAATAATTAAATGTATAACAAAGAATTAAATTATAATTTAACTTTAACAAGTGTTAAAATAAATTTAAAACCTTTAAAATTACATGATAAAGAATACTTCTTCTTATAAAAGAAATTTCACAAGGGTTTAAAACAAATTCCTTTTTAAATTCAACATTTAAATTTTCTTTATCATTCAAAATTGTTAAAATACTTAAACTTATAAACTTAAATTTATTTTAAACCAAAGATTCAAATTCAGATTTGAATTAGATTTAAACTTTGTTTAAAACATCTCTTTATATTTTAAATTCCAATCTAAAATTCAAATTTCTTTAAAAACATTTCCAAACAATAAACCCCTTTAAAGTATTTTAAACAAATTTGAATTTGAAAACTTATTCGTTTCCATCATAATATTCAAATTAAACTTGAATCCATAATTTAAAATTAGATTTAAAACATATTTTAAATCTTTGCTTAATAATTTAAATTTCAGTTTAAATTTGAAAAATGAACGCGTTTTCTAACCTGAATAAAACTAACTCGATACATACAGAAACCACTCGAGTAACTCGAGTATCATTTCATTTTGAATATCATTCAAACCAAAACCGACAGGTTTATTACATAAACCTGAAATAACCATGCTCATCCGAGCCCAAAACACAATGTCTTCGAGTCCAACACACCCCTGCTTCGAGAAGAAACATGAAACAACCCGATCCAAACACGAGTACCCATTTCCCCAAACCATAGCTAACACAACACAATCACCGTGCACCTGCACCGCCGCAGCAACCAACTCCGACCCCTCTCGACCATATGCGCAAGTCGACGGCCATCCTCCAACACGATCCCGACCATCCAATCGATTGCAAAACCTCAAAATCAAAAACAAGCCTCGAGTTCCAAAACTGTAGCAATGTCGAAACTTTAAATCACCAAAAATCGCTTGCCTCCGATCACTAGAATGGCTTCGCCTACGGCTACTAACTCCTCCACAATCCATCAATCACCAACATGAATCTAGAACAACTCGGTCACTCATAGGGGTTGCGGTGATAAATTTTCAGATGAACAGAAAACTTAGGGTTTAAAATTTTGATTCAAAATCACAATCGCCCCAAAGCTTTGATCCACCTACTACCATTTTTCCATGATTCTACCATCACCATTCCATCACCAGAAAAAATGCTGGCCATCCCGATCACTCAGATTGATAGATCCAACTTAAACAGAATTTCTGGTTAAACCAGAAATACCCAATCAAATTTAAACTATAAATTCTAATTTTGGTTTTAAAATTCAAGTCTTTGATCATGAAATCAGTTTATAATCTCAAATCAAAGAATCTGGATGTTCAAATTCTTATTTTCAAAAGTTTGGTTCTGTTATTATTGAGTTTCCAGTGATAATTCAGAATTTTCTTATATTAAATAAAATTCAAACTTAGCTTATATAACACAACCATATTTTGATTGAATCCTTAATCATAACACATAGTAAATCAAATAAAATGGATATTCTTAAGCAATTCATAAATGTGGAACATAAGTGCAGAAAAAAATGAGTTACAGCAGCATGCACAATTTCATACAATCATGTATATACTAATAATAACTCGTAAATAGCACACAACCACAATTATTTCTAGAGTATAATAAGCAACTAAATTTATACTTAATTTTTTTTAACAAAATGAAGTTACTCACCGAATTTTTGAGCAGAGCACTTTGAAAAGTATGAAACTGAATTGCTTTAATTCCCAAAACTTTGAGTTGCTTCCTTATTTTGCTTTTCAAAAACTTTAGTTTTGCCTTTAAAAACATTCATCTTGTTTTACTGCAAATGCTTGCTGCATGCATGATTCCAGAAAGAATGCAGGCTTGGTTGATTTTAAAACAAAAAAGAAGGTGAACTGCAGGCTTTTGAATTTGCAATCTGCTTTCAGGTTAATGCTTTTGAAGAGCTATAGGTTTGAGGATGATTTGCATGCTGGTTTTTTTAGTGTTGCAAGTGATTTTCAGGTTAAGGAAATGCAGAATTTGATGATCAGGTTACATTTGATTTGCACTTCAATTTTGAAGAAAAATTCAGACAATTTGAAGAAAATTCAGATAGCTTTTGGTATTAGAGGAAACATTGGTTTTTGATTTGGTTTTTGAGGGGGATTCATAGATTTGTTTTGAATAGATTCTGTTTTAAAGAAGAAGTTTTGCAAATTTTTGTTTTGATCTTGGCTTTTGATTTGAAAAAGAATAGAAAATGAAATGAAATGAGGAGTAATGTGTTTATATAAGTAGTCTTTAATTAAAATAAAAGAAAAAGAAAATTAAAAAGGACACTTGTTCTAATTTGTAACATTTGTCACTTTGATAACTTTATAACTTAACACATGTCTTTTAAGTGTTAATAAATTTGCACATCTATCAAGAGTATTTTAATTTTAATTTAAACTGTTTATAAAAAACTTTTAAATCTTAATTTACTATTTTTATGTATATATAAATGAATTCCCCCTTTTTAAATTAAAAAGAAATGAAAACAAACAAATATAAATGTAAGCTTATCAATTTACAATATATACAATTATATATATTATAAACAGAAAACAATTTATTAGCTTTAAAAAGATAAAATCTTCCAATTTAAACATTTATTAGAAGAAGATTATTAGATCAATTCAAAATTTTATTCTCAAAAATTATCAAAATAAATTAATTTTTAACACAGATTATTAAATTTATATTGCCAAATTTGCGAGGTATCACATTCCCCCCCTTAAAAGAATTTCGTCCCTGAAATTTAAAAGCAAAGGTAATTTAATAATTTATCTTAAGATTTTATTTTAAAACACAAGCATATATCAACCGTATCCTAACAATCACAGCAACCAATTCATTCAAACAAACAAATCTAGCTATCCAGACAAAAATTCTAGATAGGATTTCCTAGAGTTTCCCAAATATAAATACCGGGATACTCGCTCAACAAAATCCAAACAATAAATACTACTAAGCTACAGAGCTCCGATCCAACTAGATCTACAAAACTAAACAGGATATCAAACTACAGACAAGTTTGACTCAACAATCACATCCTCCTAAATTGTTGGTTCCACAACCAGAGATAGATCACACACGTACTCCCTCGAAGATACGTGAAACACATCGAATCTCAGTTATTCAAACTATTATATCCATATCTTCTAAATGAAGAAAGAAAATCAAAAATTCATCGAGTAGATTTTGAATTAAGTCCAAAAAAATTTCTAGAAAAATCGCGCTAGTGCAGTTAAGTGACCATAATAGAAAATCAGTTTAAATGAATATTTTTAATTGTAGAAAAATGTAGAATAAATTTGATAAATCCATTTAAAAAATTTAAAAGAGAATGGGATTGATAAATATGAATTATCGAATGTTTAAAGTTGTTTAAATCAAATAAGCTTATATAGCACTTTCCTCGGCACTTTTATGCTGCGAATTCTATAACATTTGAATTATGAGTTTAAATATAATGATTTTTATTAGAATCAATTGTGAATGTTTTGAGAAGGGAAGATAAGATTTTGAAAGATAATTTGGAATCTTTATATGCAATTCCAAAATAAAGTTGATAATTGAGTATTCGGAAATGACTAGTACATTTGTCCCGCCTGTGAGATCTGAGAAGATAAAACAAGGGTTTAACTAAGGCTAGGGATGGAGCAACCAGTGCCCTGTACTTACCTGGCCTATGTTTTCTTTTCTTAGGTGAGTGGTGGAATAGGTCGAAAGGAAAGCCCGGATGCTCTTAAATAAAAAGATCGCAATGAGTTTCCAAACTAAAAGAAGATTTGTATTATCCAAAATTTAAGTAATCTCCAAAATGAACGATTTCTATGATTCTATTTACTCAAAAATGTTTTCTAAAATTGATTTTAAGGTTAAATAACATTGTTTTTGACCTGCCTAAAAGTTAAGGAATTTGGATCGAGAGTTAAATGTGAAAATTTGAGATATTTTCCAAAGGAAAAGAATGAATTACTTAGAATTATTCTAAGTCAGAATAAAGAGATCTTGAAATCATCCAAAAAGAATTAAAATGAAAAGAGACTAAATAAATCCTGTATATTCATATTCACTTTTTATCGATGATCGAATTCCGAAGGAACCGGGGTCAGATTTGGGTGATTCCTATCCGAAAACCACTTCGAACCAATGTATACGTCCGAAGATGAAGGCATGTTGAAGATGATGATTTTTGAAGACCTTGGATCTTCATAGCGTGAAGAATGCTTGTTGACTTACTCTGGGTCGCACCCATTGTAGAGTTATATATATCATCGGTCACCTCGTTGTGCGGATTTTTCGGAGTGCAAGGACTACTTGCTACCTGTGGTAGTGGAAGAGTACCTTTGGTTTGCCTTGTTCTTGGACAACTTGTATAGATGTTTGTTTAACACTGCATTTCTAAATATTATGTACATTGGTTTTTATAAAGTACATCAGTGGTGGCGGAGAAGGCAACTTCTCTTAGCTTAACCCCTCCTTGAGACATACAAGCTCAAGAGTTGTATTTTCGTGGAAGGCAATTAGTCGTTAACGGAAATGGGAAAAATGTGGCATTCAGAGATGTGATATGTGCTACGTGAAAAGGTAATCATTGCCTCAAGCCTCATCAAACCAAAAATGACCGAAATAGGATTAGATGCAGCAAGGCTAAGTGGGTCATTCCTAATTAGGGTATGATCATCCCCTTCTAGATATATTTCTTTCCGCTGTGACATTCAGGATGCAAATTAATGTGGTGTATATGAGAAATGCGGATTACGGATCTTAAGGCTAGGATAAGCACTAGAGGGGTGGTGAATAGTATTTAAGGAATTATTAAATCCTTTTGAGTTTTTGTTAATTTGAACACAAATGTATGCAGTATTAAGACACAGATACGATGACAGAATCAAACACAGATGCAAAAATAAAGCAAAAGCAGTAAAGTAAAGAACACACCGGATTTTATACTAGTTCGGAGTTACCCTACATCCAGTCCCACACGTAAGTACGGATTTCCTTTCAAAAGCAATTTTACAATTATACCCTCGATTTCAAGGCTTTGTGGTACACCCTCCAAATTCACAATCCTCTGGGTAGAGATACTTGATTTTACGGGCAACAAGTTCACCCTATTGATTTCCAAGGCTACAATCACACCTTTCTCGGTTGATTGATTTTCAAGGCCACAATCACACCTTTTCTCGTTTAATCGATTTCAAAAAGCCTATAACTCTAAATAGCACCGAGGATCTTGTTGAGATAGTGATAGAGTATCAAACCAGAGATAATCTAGTCAGATTCAATGTTGATTTCGGCAGAGTAACGGTAAGAATATATATAAAGAAAATGTGGAAGAAGAAGAGAAATGCAAACTAGAAAATATAATTGAAAATTCGTTAAAACCAACCCCTATTTATAGAAGAACAACAGCCATGTCCATTCATGAAGAGATACGATGAATAAACACTTCTTTTGAAATTTAAAATTTGAAATTAACTGACACTATGTTGACATGGGTATATTGAGCATGTCGACATCCCAAAGGAATTTTTGGTGGTTTGTTTTTCTTTTGAAAATAACTCTTATCTTATATTAAAAACTATTTTAAACTTTATAAATATACTTGACTATAGTTAAAATACATAAGTAAATATAGAGAATAATATATTGGTATATATATAATTTTACAATAGTTTTATATTTAAATCTAAGAACAAATATTAAAAGTTAAATATATTATTATTAAAGATAATTTAAAACTAGAAATAATTTGATTTTGAAATTAAATATTATTTTGAGGCTAAAAGTATTTAAAACCAGGATAGATGTTTTTTGATTCTTTTAAAAGGAAGATTTTGAAATCATTTTGAAAACAAGATATAATTTTGTAAAATCATTTTGAATAAAAATTTAGGAGATACAAAACAATGTTTCACTAGATTTTTCGTAGTTTTCATCCTACTCAAGGTTCCATCCCATTAACGGGCTCGAAGTGGATTCCATTCCACGAATAAATTAGATTTTATGATCCCAGTGATTTTCTAGGAGTTTTAACAAAATTCCTAATTAATTAAAAAATAAATTACTTGGAATCTTGAACTCTTGATAATCTTGATATTCTTGATACTCATGAGTCTTCATTCTTGATATCTTGAATCTCTATACTGTACAGTCTTCATTCTTGGTACCTGCATGGTTAAATCCTGCATATACATATAATTCTAAACTATAATGTTAGTATTTATATTTTATAATCCTATTCTAAGGTTGCTGTCATCAAAACCATCATCTCACGGACTAACAGTGTATGGAAAATGAGCCCACGGATAAAAGTCGATAACGACCGGTGGATGACATATTCGGTACTATCTAGTTACAGAGGTAGGACGGTCTTATATTGGTAGAGGTTCCTTTGTGATGTTTCTCGAGGCATCAATCTTAAGGTGTATCCATTTCGAAAGGTAGATCCTTCACCTAGTCATTTGTATGAAAATCCATTCTCCATTAAGAGCCTACTATTTTGTTTGTATTGGCGTAATGAATAGCCTCGAAATGTTATATGGGTAACCATTTCGAATCAGATTAATAAGTTTATTTGCAAATGTTTTTAAAAAGATGTCATTAGAAATAATACCAAATGCTTTTATATAAAAATGTTTTAGTTATCATAAGGTAAAAACTCATCCGTGTTTATATGCGGGCGTGGTCTTATGAGATACTCTTGGTTTTCAAAGAATTTTTATCCAAAGGCTGATATATGACACTGTCATTCATTATTGAGTTCTTCTCATACTGATTTATCAAGCCTGATCTGGATATTTTCAATACCTGGGTAAGGTCCGAGTAGTTTCAGTTTAGCCGAAGACGGTTGGATTTTCCAGAGGAGAGCTGGAGATATTCATCTACGTATGGATATATTCTATTATCCGTTGTATTTAGTTTGTTTTTAGTTGATGTTTGTCAGCATTTGTAAGGACAGATGATTATAACTGTCCAAGGTGAATTTAGGTTAGACTTTGATATATGTATTTAAAAGTTTTCTACTGCAAGGATATTGGTTCAATATTGTATATTATTTCATTCGTGTGAGATTCTGTTCTGTCTTATTTTCCTTATTACCCTTCATGTTTCGTATTTTCGTACAACTTGAGTTGGACATTAGTGGTTTATTGTCGATTCAAAGGGTACGGAAAAAGGGCTATAAAAATGGGTTTTGTAGCCCAAAGTCGGTGTAACGACCCGTAAATTTTAAAGGTTTTAGTAACGAATTTAACTGAAATTTTGTGAAATTTTAAACGATAAAATTTTGAAATATAAATTTGATATTTGGAATGCGTCTAGTTAAACATAGCAACTGGTAAACTTTCGTCCGAAAATATGAAAGTTTATTTCGTGCGTAAATTTACTTCAATTAAATCAGTTAAAAAACGATGAAAATAAGACGTTTTCAAAACCAAAATATTTCTACATAGAAATATTCTAAACCCTCTTTTGATCAAGTTGTCAGTTTGTCGTGTAACAACCCTGTATTTTGTAATTATTTTATTGTATATTTTAATTATTTTTAATGTAAGATTTTGATTTAAAAACTTATTTTACTTATTTGAAATGATTAAATTTATTATTTAAATATAATCTTGATCTTTATATGAGTTATAATTCCAAACTTGTGTAAGTTGAATATTTGTCTGAAATGCTGATTTCGGTCAAAATAGTCAAACTGTGACTTTCAACTTAAATTTTTAAAAGTTTAAAATTTTAATTTTTTCTTTTATTATGAGAGTACATAAAATTCTAAGAACACCACTTTTCGTTTCGTTGAAATCGGATGCAAATTGTGAAAGTTATACCCATTACAATATTGTGCGTATATAGGGTTATTTAACAATGACTATTTTAAATTGTATAATTACTTCTTCTTGGTTATATTTTATTTTAATATGTGATAACATGTTATATTATGTATATTTTGACTTTTAAGTATTTTTAAAATGATAATATAATTTTTCTAAAGTTTATTTGAATTTATTTCAATTTATAAAGCCTAGTTGGTATTTACTACATTTTTCTTTATTTAACTTTCTATTTAATAAAAATTAAATTATTATTTTACCTTGAAAATGTTTTAAAACCATTTTTAATTCAAATTTTGTGTTATAATATTTTTTTTGTGAAGTAATAAATTTTCCAAAGTCATTGGAGATTTTCTTGTAATTTTTATGTCAGGGTTGCTATTTTTAAGCAATTTTTTATTTCCTTTTTCTATTTTACTTAAAATAAATTATTTATTGTATTTTATTCTTACCTAGTTTCGGTTTTAAATAACATTTATGAGTTTATTTTGCTTTTATAAAATTAAAAAGAAAAGGAAATGCAAAAGGTTTAGAAAGTTAAGAGATCTTAAAAGCCTGAAACGTAAAGATGTTTTATCCGTTTCTTTTTGCAATTAATACATCAATTTATCTTAGCCATTCCTTTCCTCATCCTTTGCAGCCGACTCCCTCATATTATTCATGAATTTTCAAGCTCCAAAACCCTAAAAATCATGGCCTCCATCTTGAGAAAAAATCTGGTAATGGCTACATCCTTTTTCTACCTTTTTCTTCTCATTTTCTATGTATTTTGTCTAGTTTTCTATGCTTTCTGGATTGGCCTCTACCACCCACCATCACCACCATACTCTCCACCATCCCCTACCACTCTTCCTTGGCATCATCTCCAGCCATCATTTCAGATCCATCCATGGCCACACCTCCCTTGGTGACAAAACTCCACAAAATTGCAAATAATGTCCAAAACAATGCACTAGCCACCACTATTACTTCACCCCTTTCATCCACCACCTTGGCCACCACCTTTTCCAGACCTCCCCACACCCTTCCATCTACTGTCCAAACCTGTACAAGTATGGCCAAGCCCCTCTTGACCCAAGGCCGAGCTTTGTTGTGCTCAAAAACTTCATATATGTTGCCTTGATCAATTGTATGCTTCATGTTATAACCCTACCACTCCATACTCCTTCTAGCCGTGAGTTATGGTGCCAAACCTGAGTTGTATCATCATCATGGCTGAACCCAAGAACCTCCTAGGCCAAGCATTTGAATGGTTAAAGCAATGTCAAGTAATCTATTCCTTTGTTGCTTTGTATTTTCATTGTTTCAACATTGTTTTGCGTTGAATATTTATGTGTATATTGTCTTGTTTTGGATATTGTTTACAAGACAAATATCAAGGCTCTCCATTCATTCAAATCAAAAGTCATGATGTATCGTGCTTGTCGTGTGGAATCGCACTTGTGTTTGTTGTTTTGGTCTTCAGCTTGAAAAAGTGAGTCTTTCTCACTCTGACATTTATACTTATGAAAAGTGAATTGATGACAAGTGTTTAGTAATATAAAATGTTTATGCAAGTTAATGATGATCATATGATATGCTATGCCATCTTATTACCATGTTATTACCATGTTAAAACTGTTAATTTCACCTAACATCTGATATATGACTGTATATTGTGATATTGACATTGTTTATATTATTCCTGTATATGATCACACTGCAAGTTCCCTATTAGAATAGAAGCACTATGGGCTGAAATGATAGGCCTGAGTTATTTTATTTAATTTATTTTAACTTGGGATTGCGGGTTTGAAATGATAAAACCTGGATTTTCTTTGTAAATTACGGGTTGAAATGATATATTACCTGTATCACTTTACCTAACGTCGAAAATTATATACAGGCCCGTAGTTAAAATATGTGTTTCCAAAATTTTAAATATTTTAGAAATTTAATTATTATAATATTTTGATTTTAAATTAAAAAAAAAGGTATTTTTGTAAATTATTATTGATTTTTTGAATAATTGTAAGTGAAATGAATTAATGAAAAAGTTAGAAATTTTGAACGTGAGTTATTTTGGAAATTTTGATTTAATTATAATTGGAAATTTAATTGAATATGAAATTATGATAAATTTATGATAATTTGAATTTAAATGAATTTAAGGTGATTTTTATATCATATTAATGATTTTAATAAAGTTGAAATGTGAAATGAATGAATATTGTAAGTTGAAATTTTGAAATATAACTAAAACTGGAAATTTATGAAATTGACGTAAAAGTGAACTTTTAGTTAAGCAAATAAAAATAAAACTAAGTTATATTTGAGAATTTGAACTTAAGTGTTAAGTTGAAATTTAATGTAATGGATTTTAAAATTGAACATTGCATTTTAATAAGTGGATTATTATTAAATCTTGATTTTTGAATGGAAATTTAACTTTATAAAATCATGAACTTGAGGAAAATTAAATGATGTTTATAAATGTGAAAATGTATGATTTATAAGTTAAAAATGTTTTTAATAAAAATATAATTGGTTGAGAAATTTTATTGAATATTTGAAGTTAATTGACTGTATTTTTGAAATGCTATTAATTACAATGTAAATGATGTTACAGCATTTGTAAACGTTGTAGTTGATGATAATGAACTAAAAAGCTAAATTGAATTAAAGCTATTATAGCAATTTTTGTAAGTGCTATAATCTTTGAATTTAACTAAGTTATTCGAAATTTAAGTAAACCTATTATAACATTTTAAAATGCTGTCTTTTGTTAAATTGAACTGTTTTGAATGTAACTTTCCGTAGAAGTTTTCTAAATGACGCGAAAAGTGAATTTTCACGGTTTTTGATAAACTTAAGTGAATAAATAAACTTTGGAAGTTGAAATTTTTGGAAATTTAATAATTTAATTATTAAACATAATAACTTCATTGAAATGATAAAAAAAAATTGGAATATAAACTGTTTTGAAATATGAATTGAAATGGTATTTTAGATTTAATAAAATGAATAATGATTTGAAATGAATGAAGTTTGAAAAGATACGATATTTTGATATATTAAAATGATTTGAAACGAAGTTTTGAAAGGATATGATATTTTGATATATTAAAATGATTTGAAACGAAGTTTTGGAAGATATGATATTTTTGATATTAAATGATTTGAAAAACGGAGTTTGAAAGATAGGGCATTGTGATACTAACATGATTTAAAAAGAAGTTCTGAAAGATATGATATTTTGGAACTGAAGCTTTGAAAGGTTATGATATTTTGATATATTAAAATGATTTGAAAGGTAGTGTTGAAAGGGTATGAAAATTTAATATATTGAAATGGTTAGAAATGATTGATATTTATTTTGATAAATATTTGAATTGAAAGATATTTTATGATGATATATTGAAATGGTTTTGGAAATGATTTAATCTTTATTTTGATATAGATTTGGATTGAAAAGGATATTTTATTTTGAAGTATAAAATATTTTTAAAGTTATAACTACGGGTTATAATAACGATGGGTTGTTAAAGAGACCGGGATCGGATATTGTCTTATAGCCGGCCAATACCGAAAACCACTTTAACAACCGTGTACGCGGTGGAGATTCCAGAATGAAGTAGGAAGGTGGCGACGTTCTCGAGGTATATATTACATGGACCCAACTCCCGTGAGTTGGCATATATGACTAAAACAGGAGCTATACCGGGCTACACAAAGGGTCGCACCCTTTCATCGAGCATGCTCCATCGGAAACCATTCTATTACTGTTGTGATTCGATTCGGTGGCGCCACTTTTGATTCGGGGGTATTGTTCGAGGTAGACGGAAGCTGCTGGCTTGCCGTCACCACCGGTCCGGGAGCGCAAACGGTGTATCCACCCTGGCATTGCCTCGCGTGCCGTGTCATATCCCTATATCGAGCCCACTACGATTTTGGTTTTAAAGATCCGACCGCGTTAAGGTTCACCATCCCCTTAACGCTATTTTCTATATGATTATACTTTACTGATTAGACACTACCGTATATAGCGTATATTACTACATAGTAAATAGTTTAACGGATCCTTAGAGGAAGGGCGGTCCCAAGCATCCTTTAAGTTACTGATGCATTTTGTTACTGTTCACTTGAGTTGATTTACAGTTTATAAGTATTTATGTCCTGACTCGAGTGTTTTGTGTTTTGATTTACGCTCGAGTCAGATTGATTGAGTTAGCATTCAAGATTCACCTTCGGCGTTGGAGCTTTCCTTGAAGATCCAGCCATCTATTTTGTTTCAGTATCCAGTGGTTCAGTGATGTATCTGATTTATACCTGATGTATCCAGTTACACTTCTGTTGTATCTTATTTAACTCTGATGTATCTTATATTTATATAGTAGCTTCATGAACTACTATCTCTTTTACTTCCGCTGCATTATTATTACTCTGTGTCCGTGATCTGTGATTTTATTTACTGTATATTCTGAGGTTTGCCAAAATTTTATTTACAGCGCGGTATTTTGAGCAATTCAATCCCGGCATGAGTGTCTACCTATACACTTATAATGGATGTGAATGGTTGAAAATACCTGGTCGTTACAGTTGGTATCAGAGCTTTGGTAGCTCTAGGCAAAACTCAGCATATGGAGTGAATGTATTTACAGAATCACTTTCATTCGAGTTTGAATCTCTCCCTTTTGACTCGATTCCTTAGAATTTTGGAACATTCCCTACAGTTCCAAAATCCAGTCGTATCCCTCACTATTCATCTTCTTTTGACTCTGGAGCATTCCATAACTCCGCTTCGAATGATCTTTCTAGTGAGTCAGTGGTTACGCCAATTTCAAATTGAATTGAAAAAAGGGGAAAACTCCTTTACAATTAGCATTGATTCACCAGAGATTCTTATCTATCCTTGGTTTAGATGCTAATATCTTTTGTTATTCCAAACTCTAACTCTTGAGGTCGAATGTAGATTTACCCTAGAAAATCCACATCGATCTTATTCTTTAAGTCACGGTTGACCCGGTTAAGGTTGCCCGTGATTTATATAAGCTTATCCATCTTCCTATTCTGTTATTTAATCATGTCATCCTTGTTTCCAACTTATTTTTAAATCATAATATCCTTTGATTTGTGTTAATCAAAAAAATTTGAATCTCTACCCTTCTTTGAAAATCTATTCATGTATAGTGTATTTGTAAACTAGTATTTAAAATTAAAATGTTTTATATATTGTGTTGTTTGAGTTGTTGATGTTGAGTTGGGTTTCTGATCGATACGTCTGATCAGCGCTATCGATAAGATTTCCAAAACACTTTGACAGAACAAACGGACACAATATATTTTAAAAAAAAAATTGGTTAATGAAATAAATTTTGATATGTAAGCAAATTTATGGAACTTAATGAAATGATTTAAATTGATAATTTGAAATGATAATACTTGATTTATCATTTATTGTTCTACAAATAGATCTATAAATATTTGTTTATAAATTTATTTGGGAACTGAAATGAATTTAAAACAAGAATTTGAGGATTTGAATTCCGGTTATTTTGAACTTTGGTTTAAAGTTTTAAAAGGTTATATTATTTAAAGTATTTTGAATAGAATTTGTTTTCAAAGAATTTTAAAGGTTTAAAATTAGTGCTCTTCTCTTTGTCGCTGGAAAATAACTTCGGTGATGATCGCGACATCATCGACGTACATTTTCGAGTTTCGAAGTTAAGAGACTGTTTTGTAGTCTTGCTACAGCTTTGTTTTGGGAAATTAAATTGATTTGAATTTCTAAAATATGACTTGATTTATAATATATATATATATATATATATATATATATATATATATATGATTGAAATTTGATTTGACATATTATATATGTATATATATTATTACTTATCTCTAAATGGTTTGAAGAAATCGGAAATTTAATTCTTAAATTTTATTTTAAAGAATAATTCCAAAAAAAAAAATCAAATTTTTGGATGAATATCAAGCATGAAATGATTTAATTGGAAATTTTATTTGTATGATACAATTGCATTCAATTATAACTTACCAAAATTTCATAATTTAAAAATGTAATTGGATAATATACGATATAAAAAGATTTTATAAATAAAATCTGAGTGGTTATAATAAATGTTATACACTTAAATTTTAATGATTAACAGGGGTAAATATAATAAAGGGTAATTGAATAACTTACAATAAATTAATTTTAAAAGAACTAAGAATAAAAGAAAGTAGTTATAATAAGTGTATGTATGTTTAACATAAGTGATAAATATATTGAGAGGAATAAATTTAATTTTGATTAGGAATAAAGAAGAATAAAATTTATTAAGTACATTGTGAGTGTAATAAATGATTATTTTTCAAACCCATGGTTTTAAAAATGGTTAATTTTAGATGATTGGATAATAAGATAATGAAATTTGAGATAGTAAAGATTTATTTAACTTGTGTAAAGATTTATTCTCTGTTTAAGTTGAAATCTCCATGCTTTCAAATTCATTTCCTTATTTTGTTTTTCAAACAATCTTTTGGCTGTCCTTATCATCCTTATCTTGCTATAGACCGGTATAGGCATCTTTCTATAATATTTCTGTTTAGAAATCTTTCTATAATCTTTGATAGACATTTGGTAATCATTTTGAATCCACCTTTTTCGTGCTTGTGTTCTTGATTCTGGAGGATCTTGGAAAGATCACCTCCACCTTGTTAAACTTACCTATAACAACAGTTATCAGGTATAACTTCAATCTTCTTGTCATCTTATCTTAATCCTATTTCACTCTATCTTTTCTGTGCCCTTCCATACCTCATTCCTTTTCAGGGACGAAAAGTTTTGAGTGGGGGAGAGTGTAACAACCCTGTATTTTGTAATTATTTTATTGTATATTTTAATTATTTATAATGTAAGATTTTGACTTAAAAACTTATTTTACTTATTTGAAATGATTAAATTTATTATTAAATATAATCTTGATCTTTACATGAGTTATAATTCCAAACTTGTGTAAGTTGAATATTTGCCTGAAATGCTGATTTTGGTCAAAATAGTCAAACTGTGACTTTCACCTTAAAATTTTAAAAGTTTAAAATTTTAATTTTTTCTTTTATTATGAGAGTACATAAAATTCTAAGAACACCACTTTTCATTTCGTTGAAATCGGATGTAAATTGTGAAAGTTATACCCTTTACAATATTGTGCGTATATAGGGTTATTTAACAATGACTATTTTAAATTGTATAAGTTACTTCTTCTTGGTTATATTTTATTTTAATATGTGATAATATGTTATATTATGTATATTTTGACTTTTAAGTATTTTTAAAATGATAATATAATTTTTCTAAAGTTTATTTGAATTTATAAAGCCTAGTTGGTATTTACTGCATTTTTCTTTATTTAACTTTCTATTTAATAAAAATTAAACTATTATTTTACCTTGAAAATGTTTTAAAACCATTTTTAATTCAAATTTTGTGTTATAATATTTTTTTTGTGAAGTAATAAATTTTCCAAAGTCATTGGAGATTTTCTTGTAATTTTTATGTCAGGGTTGCTATTTTTAAGCAATTTCTTATTTCCTTTTTCTATTTTACTTAAAATAAATTATTTATTTTATTTTATTCTTACTTAGTTTCGGTTTTAAATAACATTTCTGAGTTTATTTTTTTTTATAAAATTAAAAAGAAAAGGAAAAGCAAAAGGTTTAGAAAGTTAAGAGATCTTAAAAGCCTGAAACGTAAAGACGTTTTATCCGTTTCTTTTTGCAATTAATACATCAATTTATCTTAGCCACTCCTTTCCTCATCCTTTGCAGCTGACTCCCTCATATTATTCATGAATTTTCAAGCTCCAAAACCCTAAAAATCATGGCCTCCATCTTGAGAAAAAATCTGGTAATGGCTACATCCTTTTTCTACCTTTTTCTTCTCATTTTCTATTTATTTTGTCTAGTTTTCTATGCTTTCTGGATTGGCCTCTACCACCCACCATCACCACCATACTCTCCACCATCCCTACCACTCTTCCTTGGCATCATCTCCAGCCATCATTTCAGATCCATCCATGGCCACACCTCCGTTGGTGACAAAACTCCACAAAATTGCAAATAATGTCCAAAACAATGCACTAGCCACCACTATTACTTCATCCCTTTCATCCACCACCTTGGCCACCACCTTTTCCAGACCTCCCCACACCCCTCCATCTACTGTCCAAACCTGTACAAGTATGGCCAAGCCCCTCTTGACCCAAGGCCGAGCCTTGTTGTGCTCAAAAACTTCATATATGTTGCCTTAATCAATTGTATGCTTCATGTCATAACCCTACCACTCCATACTCCTTCTAGCCGTGAGTTATGGTGCCAAACCTGAGCTATATCATCATCATGGCTGAACCCAAGAACCTCCTAGGCCAAGCATTGGAATGGTTAAAGCAATGTAAAGTAATCTATTCCTTTGTTGCTTCGTATTTTCATTGTTTCAACATTGTTTTGCGTTGAATATTTATGTGTATATTGTCTTGTTTTGGATATTGTTTACAAGACAAATATCAAGGCTCTCCATTCATTCGAATCAAAAGTCATGCTGTATCGTGCTTGTCGTGCTTTTGGAATCGCACTTGTGTTTGTTGTTTTGGTCTTCAGCTTGAAAAAGTGAGTCTTTCTCACTCTGACATTTATACTTATGAAAAGTGAATTGATGACAAGTGTTTAGTAATATAAAATGTTTATGCAAGTTAATGATGATCATATGATATGCTATGCCATGTTATTACCATGTTATTACCATGCTAAAACTGTTAATTTCACCTGACATCTGATATATGACTGTATATTGTGATATTGACATTGTTTAAATTATTCTTGTATATGATCACACTGCAAGTTCCCTGTTAGAATAGAAGCACTATGGGCTGAAATGATAGGCCTGAGTTATTTTATTTAATTTATTTTAACTTGGGATTGAGGGTTTGAAATGATAAAACCCGGATTTTCTTTGTAAATTACGGGTTGAAATGATATATTACCTGTATCACTTTACCTAGCGTCGAAAATTATATACAGGCCCGTAGTTAAAATATGTGTTTCCAAAATTTTACATATTTTAGAAATTTAATTATTATAATATTTTGATTTTAAATTTAAAAAAAAGGTATTTTTGTAAATTATTATTGATTTTCTAAATAATTGTAAGTGAAATGAATTAATGAAAAAGTTAGAAATTTTGAACGTGAGTTATTTTGGAAATTTTGATTTAATTATAACTGGAAATTTAATTGAATATGAAATTATGATAAATTTATGATAATTTGAATTTAAATGAATCTAAGGTGATTTTTATATCATATTAATGATTTTAATAAAGTTGAAATGTGAAATGAATGAATATTGTAAGTTGAAATTTTGAAATATAACTAAAACTGGAAATTTATGAAATTGACGTAAAAGTGAACTTTTAGTTAAGCAAATAAAAATAAAACTAAGTTATATTTGAGAATTTGAACTTAAGTATTAAGTTGAAATTTAATGTAATGGATTTTAAAATTGAACATTGCATTTTAATAAGTGGATTATTATTAAATCTTGATTTTTGAATGGAAATTTAACTTTATAAAATCATGAACTTGAGGAAAATTAAATGATGTTTATAAATGTGAAAATGTATGATTTATAAGTTAAAAATGTTTTTAATAAAAATATAATTGGTTGAGAAATTTTATTGAATATTTGAAGTTAATTGACTGTATTTTTGAAATGCTATTAATTACAATGTAAATGATATTACAGCATTTGTAAACGCTGTAGTTGATGATAATGAACTAAAAAGCTAAATTGAATTAAAGCTATTATAGCAATTTTTGTAAGTGCTATAATCTTTGGATTTAACTAAGTTATTCCAAAAAAAAAATCAAATTTTTGGATGAATATCAAGCATGAAATGATTTAATTGGAAATTTTATTTGTATGATACAATTGCATTTAATTATAACTTACCAAAATTTCAGAAGTTAAAAATGTAATTGGATAATATACGATATAAAAAGATTTTATAAATAAAATCTGAGTGGTTATAACAAATGTTATACACTTAAATTTTAATGATTAACAGGGGTAAATATAATAAAGGGTAATTGAATAACTTACAATAAATTAATTTTAAAAGAACTAAGAATAAAAGAAAGTAGTTATAATAAGTGTAAGTATGTTTAACATAAGTGATAAATATATTGAGAGGAATAAATTTAATTTTGATTAGGAATAAAGAAGAATAAAATTTATTAAGTACATTGTGAGTGTAATAAATGATTATTTTTCAAACCCATGGTTTTAAAAATGGTTAATTTTAGATGATTGGATAATAAGATAATGAAATTTGAGATAGTTAAGATTTATTTAACTTGTGTAAAGATTTATTCTCTGTTTAAGTTGAAATCTCCATGCTTTCAAATTCATTTCCTTATTTTGTTTTTCAAACAACCTTTTGGCTGTCCTTATCATCCTTATCTTGCTATAGACCGGTATAGGCATCTTTCTATAATATTTCTGTTTAGAAATCTTTCTATAATCTTTGATAGACATTTGGTAATCATTTTGAATCCACCTTTTTCGTGCTTGTGTTCTTGATTCTGGAGGATCATGGAAAGATCACCTCCACCTTGTTTAACTTACCTATAACAACAGTTATCAGGAATAACTTCAATCTTCTTGTCATCTTATCTTAATCCTATTTCACTCTATATTTTCTGTGCCCTTCCATACCTCATTCCTTTTCAGGGACGAAAAGTTTTGGGTGGGGGAGAGTGTAACAACCCTGTATTTTGTAATTATTTTATTGTATATTTTAATTATTTTTAATGTAAGATTTTGATTTAAAAACTTATTTTACTTATTTGAAATGATTAAATTTATTATTTAAATATAATCTTGATCTTTATATGAGTTATAATTCCAAACTTGTGTAAGTTGAATGTTTGCCTGAAATGCTGATTTTGGTCAAAATAGTCAAACTGTGACTTTCAACTTAAAATTTTAAAAGTTTAAAATTTTAATTTTTTCTTTTATTATGAGAGTACATAAAATTCTAAGAACACCACTTTTCGTTTCGTTGAAATCGGATGTAAATTGTGAAAGTTATACCCTTTACAATATTGTGCGTATATAGGGTTATTTAACAATGACTATTTTAAATTGTATAAGTTACTTCTTCTTGGTTATATTTTATTTTAATATGTGATAATATGTTATATTATGTATATTTTGACTTTTAAGTATTTTTAAAATGATAATATAATTTTTCTAAAGTTTATTTGAATTTATTTCAATTTATAAAGCCTAGTTGGTATTTACTGCATTTTTCTTTATTTAACTTTCTATTTAATAAAAATTAAATTATTATTTTACCTTGAAAATGTTTTAAAACCATTTTTAATTCAATTGTTGTGTTATAATATTTTTTTTGTGAAGTAATAAATTTTCCAAAGTCATTGGAGATTTTCTTGTAATTTTTATGTCTGGGTTGCTATTTTTAAGCAATTTCTTATTTCCTTTTT
Organism: Allium cepa; assembly: GCA_030765085.1. Taxonomy (NCBI): domain Eukaryota; kingdom Viridiplantae; phylum Streptophyta; class Magnoliopsida; order Asparagales; family Amaryllidaceae; genus Allium; species Allium cepa. The sequence goes on along the minus strand of CM060937.1, from coordinate 417,656,917 downwards.
CTATTTTACTTAAAATAAATTATTTATTTTATTTTATTCTTACTTAGTTTCGGTTTTAAATAACATTTATGAGTTTATTTTTTTTTTATAAAATTAAAAAGAAAAGGAAATGCAAAAGGTTTAGAAAGTTAAGAGATCTTAAAAGCCTGAAACGTAAAGACGTTTTATCCGTTTCTTTTTGCAATTAATACATCAATTTATCTTAGCCATTCCTTTCCTCATCCTTTGCAGCCGACTCCCTCATATTATTCATGAATTTTCAAGCTCCAAAACCCTAAAAATCATGGCCTCCATCTTGAGAAAAAATCTGGTAATGGCTACATGCTTTTTCTACCTTTTTCTTCTCATTTTCTATGTATTTTGTCTAGTTTTCTATGCTTTCTGGATTGGCCTCTACCACCCACCATCACCACCATATTCTCCACCATCCCCTACCACTCTTCCTTGGCATCATCTCCAGCCATCATTTCAGATCCATCCATGGCCACACCTCCCTTGGTGACAAAACTCCACAAAATTGCAAATAATGTCCAAAACAATGCACTAGCCACCACTATTACTTCACCCCTTTCATCCACCACCTTGGCCACCACCTTTTCCACACCTCCCCACACCCCTCCATCTACTGTCCAAACCTGTACAAGTATGGCCAAGCCCCTCTTGACCCAAGGCCGAGCCTTGTTGTGCTCAAAAACTTCATATATGTTGCCTTGATCAAAAGTTATAATTAAAATCATTTCGTGCTTTTCGTGCTTTTGGAATCGCACTTGTGTTTGTTGTTTTGGTCTTCAGCTTGAAAAGGTGAGTCTTTCTCACTCTTACATTTATACTTATGAAAAGTGAATTGATGACAAGTGTTTAGTAATATAAAATGTTTATGCAAGTTAATGATGATCATATGATATGCTATGCCATGTTATTACCATGTTAAAACTGTTAATTTTCACCTGACATCTGATATATGACTGTATATTGTGATATTGACATTGTTCATATTATTCCTGTATATGATCACACTGCAAGTTCTCTGTTAGAATAGAAGCATTATGGGCTGAAATGATAGGCCTGAGTTATTTTATTTAATTTATTTTAACTTGGGATTGCGGGTTTGAAATGATAAAACCCGGATTTTCTTTGTAAATCACGGGTTGAAATGATATATTACCTGTATCACTTTACCTAGAATAGAAAATTATATACAGGCCCGTAGTTAAAATATGTGTTTCCAAAATTTTAAATATTTTAGAAATTTAATTATTATAATATTTTGATTTTAAATTTAAAAAAAAGGGATTTTTGTAAATTATTATTGATTTTCTGTATAATTGTAAGTGAAATGAATTAATGAAAAAGTTAGAAATTTTGAACGTGAGTTATTTTAGAAATTTTGATTTAATTATAATTGGAAATTTAATTGAATATGAAATTATGATAAATTTATGATAATTTGAATTTAAATGAATTTAAGGTGATTTTTATATCATATTAATGATTTTAATAAAGTTGAAATGTGAAATGAATGAATATTGTAAGTTGAAATTTTGAAATATAACTAAAACTGGAAATTTATGAAACTGACGTAAAAGTGAACTTTTAGTTAAGCAAATAAAAATAAAACTAAGTTATATTTGAGAATTTGAACTTAAGTGTTTAGTTGAAATTTAATGTAATGGATTTTAAAATTGAACATTGCATTTTAATAAGTGGATTATTATTGAATCTTATTTTTGAATGGAAATTTAACTTTATAAAATCATGAACTTGAGGAAAATTAAATTGTGTTTATAAATGTGAAAATGTATGATTTTATAAGTTAAAAATGTTTTTAATAAAAATATAATTGGTTGAGAAATTTTATTGAATATTTGAAGTTAATTGACTGTATTTTTGAAATGCTATTAATTACAATGTAAATGATATTACAGCATTTGTAAACGCTGTAGTTGATGATAATGAACTAAAAAGCTAAATTGAATTAAAGCTATTATAGCAATTTTTGTAAGTGCTATAATCTTTGAGTTTAACTAAGTTATTCGAAATTTAAGTAAACCTATTATAACATTTTAAAATGCTGTCCTTTGTTAAATTGAACTGTTTTGAATGTAACTTTCCGTAGAAGTTTTCTAAATGACGCGAAAAGTGAATTTTCAAGGTTTTTGATAAACTTAAGTGAATAAATAAACTTTGGAAGTTGAAATTTTTGGAAATTTAATAATTTAATTATTAAACATAATAACTTCATTGAAATGATAAAAAAAGAATTTTTGGAATATAAACTGTTTTGAAATATGAATTGAAATGGTATTTTAGATTTAATAAAATGAATAATGATTTGAAATGAATGAAGTTTGAAAAGATATGATATTTTGATATATTAAAATGATTTGAAACGAAGTTTTGAAAGGATATGATATTTTGATATATTAAAATGATTTGAAACGAAGTTTTTAAAGGATATGATATTTTGATATATTAAAAGGATTTGAAACGATGTTTTGGAAGATATGATATTTTTGATATTAAATGATTTGAAAAACGGAGTTTGAAAGATAGGACATTTTGATATTAACATGATTTAAAAAGAAGTTTTGAAAGATATGATATTTTGGAACTGAAGCTTTGAAAGGTTATGATATTTTGATATATTAAAGTGATTTGAAAGGTAGTGTTGAAAGGGTATGAAAATTTAATATATTGAAATGGTTAGAAATGACTTGATATTTATTTTGATAAATATTTGAATTGAAAGATATTTTACGATGATATATTGAAATGGTTTTGGAAATGATTTAATCTTTATTTTGATAAAGATTTGGATTGAAAAGGATATTTTATTTTGAAGTATAAAATATTTTTAAAGTATAACTACGGGTTATAATAACGATGGGTTGTTAAAGAGACCGGGATCGGATATTGTCTTATAGCCGGCCAATACCGAAAACCACTTTAACAACCGTGTACGCGGTGGAGATTCCAGAATGAAGTAGGAAGGTGGCGACGTTCTCGAGGTATATATTACGTGGACCCAACTCCCGTGAGTTGGTATATATGACTAAAACAGGAGCTATACCGGGCTACACAAAGGGTCGCACCCTTTCATCGAGCATGCTCCATCGGAAACCATTCTATTACTGTTGTGATTCGATTCGGTGGCGCCACTTTTGATTCGGGGGTATTGTTCGAGATGGGCGGAAGCTGCTGGCTTGCCGTCACCACCGGTCCGGGAGTGCAAATGGTGTATCCACCCTGGCATTGCCTCGCGTGCCGTGTCATATCCTTATATCGAGCCCACTACGATTTTGGTTTTAAAGATCCGACCGCGTTAAGGTTCACCATCCCCTTAACGTTATTTTCTATATGATTATACTTTACTGATTAGACACTACCGTATATAGCGTATATTACTACATAGTAAATAGTTTAACGGATCCTTAGAGGAAGGGCGGTCCCAAGCATCCTTTAAGTTACCGATGCATTTTGTTACTGTTCACTTGAGTTGATTTACAGTTTATAAGTATTTATGTCCTGACTCGAGTGTTTTGTGTTTTGCTTTATGCTCGAGTCAGATTGATTGAGTTAGCATTCTAGATTCACCTTCGGCGTTGGAGCTTTCCTTGAAGATCCAGCCATCTATTTTGTTTCAGTATCCAGTGGTTCAGTGATGTATCTGATTTATACCTGATGTATCCAGTTACACTTCTGTTGTATCTTATTTAACTCTGATGTATCTTATATTTATATAGTAGCTTCATGAACTACTATCTCTTTTACTTCCGCTGCATTATTATTACTCTGTGTCCGTGATCTGTGATTTTATTTACTGTATATTCTGAGGTTTGCCAAAATTTTATTTACAACGCGGTATTTTGAGCAATTCAATTCCGACATGAGTGTCTACCTATACACTTATAATGGATGTGAATGGTTGAAAATACCCGGTCGTTACAGTTGTTTTTCCAAATTCGGACATCTTTGGCTCCGTCGATCTTATTTTTCTCCGTTTTTCATGCATTTTCCGCTAGTAGAAAATTAGAATTTTTATAATTCAATCGTAGTACTGATATCTATATACCGTTTTGATCGCCTCATTGTGGTGATTCCTACGGTATATTCGATTCTATATTTTGGAATCAGATACGAAGTGGAATCCGTGAAAATGATTCTGTATCGATACCGATTTTGATCTTCTTGTTCTGTTATGACCATTCAATTATCCATCTTATAAAGTAAATAGCTATCTGCTTTTAATATTTTCTTGAATTCATTCATTGACTCTTGTTTTTTTTTCTGGATTTTATTGTTCTATTTCTTGGTGAATTTATTAAATTGTTCGCCCTAATTAATGAAGTTTTATATTTATTGCGTTTGCTTTGAAACTTACCCCTACTTTATAACTCTGAACCAACGCATCCATTGGCATTCCCTTCCCCATCATTGCATGTTAGACTTCTGTACTTCAATTGTTTTTTTTAAGTTTCTTTATCATTCCAGAATCTTGCTTCCTCCCCTTCCTATTCGCGCATGATCCTTCCACATTCTTTCTTCCACCTCTTTACATTTTTCTTTTGTTCTGTCACCATTAGTTTTTATATAAAAAAAAGAAACGCTCGCATGTCAGGCCTCCACCACCGGAGCTAGCGCCACCTGCCCCAACCGTGCTCTTCTCCTTTCGCCACTACACGGAGCCAAACCCCTATCAACCACCCAAAGCACCGCGTCAGCCCGTCACCGCTTCCTCCTCGGCCTCAAAGACCCCGCTCCACCTCCGACTACCACCCTCCGCTACCCTTGCCTCCACTGCTGAACAGTCATGCCTCATTAAACACTTCCACCACTTTAATTAGCTGACATGACCCAGCTACCACCACCATCGGCCACTCACAAAATCCGACCTTCCGTCTTCTTTTGCACGATTGTCATCACTTCTCCGACCTCCTTGGTTCCCAACGCCATACCCGCTTTTCCACGCGACAGCATACACTGCACCGAGATTTCCAGACCTTCCCTTCCATTCGCACTTTCTATCTCATCAAGCGCCTCTGCCGACAGCGACCGCGCATCACTCCGATGTTTTTTTTTCTTCGCCGACGTGATGTATACTCAGCCCCTGCCGTGTCTTCTCTTACCAGTCTTCCTCCCCTTATGTCACAGTATATGGTTGGTTTAAAATATAAAGTACGTTAGCTTATAAACTTTATATATATGTATTTGTTCATGTTCTTTCTCGTCTTCATGAGTCTGCATGTCCTTATTTGGGCACCTCTAGTTTGTTTTACATGTTATTACAGTACATACTTTTAGCATACATGGGTTCTTTTTATATAAAGCTATTCCATATATATACTGTATTATATCTAATTATATTAATATATATATATATATATATATATATATATATTAGCTTATGTATTCTAAGAACCGATATATACTGACTTGAGGGGTTTAAGTGCTATTTAAGTGATATTTGTTATATAGTTTGGTATAATATACAATATAGGTTGTATATAATGGTCTAGCTTTTGCTGCTAAGTGAAGAAGTGTATACAGTAGTTGGTTTTAAAATTTATAAATACAGACCTTGTTTATGTGTCTAAATTTAAATATTAATTTTGAATATATGCTTTCTTCATCAGTTGCTTCCACATATAGGTCATTTTTTAGTACAGGTCAATATTTGTACTGTATATTTTTTGGCTGCATAAGTTGTATGTCATGTGTGTGTATTAATTAATTAATTTATTTATTTAAAATCTTACTATGTAGATATGTTGTTTATATGGGTTTTGTATAAATAAAAAAAAGAACAATGATTTTGAAAAATATATATTTAATATAATTTGTGTTTAAATTTATTTTGACTTAAAAAATAAATAAATAAATATATATATATCTTATTTTAAATGTATGTCTATAATTGGTTCGGAGAGAAGTTATAAAACATATTTTGTTTCGATTATATCAAGATGATTCTGATTTGATTTCGTCAATCCCTTATCTTTCAGCTTTGTCCATCGTGCCTATTTCTTCATCGAATCGTGTCCATCTAGCATTGCTTGGAAATTTTAGCTCATTTCGTTGTCAAATTTCTCTAGCCTCAAAAGGTGAGCAATCACTCACGATTAATGTTCTTTTATTTATTAAATTCGATTTTAATTGAAACGACAGTTGAAATATGCTGCTGTTCGTTATTTACACTGCTGTATATGCTATTACCTGTATCTGTTCACCTATGACATCTAACATCATTATCTGTTATTTATGCGATGATAATACAGTCTGGCTGATAACTGATTGATTGATTGATGTTTATATTGGACGTTTTTTTGTTAATGTTAAGTGATAAATAGTGCAAAATTGAAACTGATGTAGGATAGTTAACAAGTGTAATACTGACTTGTACGTTAAATTTGATTAGTTAAATATGACCTCTTTAATTGTTAAATTAATTGACATGTAGAATAGTGATAAGTACACTTTGAACCATTGAACGTTTAATTGTGTAGTATAAAATTTAAATTAAATGACAAGTGAAAACCGTATAAATAATTAGTGGAATAATCTTTAATCTGCATGAAATGATAGTGTAGATTCAAGAAATAATTATATTAAATCGCACGAACAACAATGTGAATTAATACTATTATTTCGGGATTATCTGAATTAATTATTGGATTGTTATTGATTGTTGTTATTGCTTATTTATTTACTTTGACACCATCCCAGTTATCACACTGCGAGTTCCCTTCATTATGCTTGATCTTGAATTGAAATTGGAATCGGGTTGAAATGATATATACCCAAATGAACTTGACTTAGGATAGAGAATTAAATAAAAATCCGATTGGTCAATAATTTGATTTAAAAATAAAATAATGATATCAGTCGAATAAAGAATAAGTTTTGAAATGAAGTTGGAATTTGATTTTTTATGAATGAAAAAGTAAATATTGAAATCTGAGCAAATATTAACGTAGTGATTGGTGAAAGAACGTTGGTTGAAATTTAATTATTTAATAATTAAATTTGGAATTATTAATAATTGAGTTTTGAAATTATTAAGTTTGAAATCATATAATAATTAAATTTGAAATTATAATTAAGTTTGGAATTATAATTAAGTTCAAAATAATTAAGTTGAATTTATAATTAAGTTGAAATGATTTGATAATTAAGTTTGAATTCATAATTAAGTGGAAATGATTTAATAATTATGTTTGAATTTATAATCAAGTTCGTAATTATTAAATTTTGAAATTATTAATAATTAAGATTGAATTTTTTTAATAATTGAATGAGATTTAATTATTTGATAATTGAATAAAAATTGAATTCTTTGATATGAGAAATTGAACTTTTGAATGAGTGGATTTGAACTTCGTTAAGAAATGAAATTGAGTTTCTTTCTTTATTAATTAAGCTTAGGAAAATTTAAATAAGTTAATAAGTGAAATTAAACTTCTCGAATATATGAAATTTAGTTCTTTATTAATTGAGTTTGAAATTTGTAACGAAGTCAATAAATAAGTGAAAATCGAATTTCTTTAACAAGAAATAAAATGAGATTTATTGAAATTAACGTAAGACTTGTAATTTAAAGAATTGATTTGACGAATTTAATTTATTTCAATTTGAAGTTTTGATATAATGAAGTTGAATGTAAGTAATTGATTTAAATGAATTGGAATTTAAATAGAAGTTGTTTTGAAGGATAAATTTACTTAGCGAATATTGAATGAAATTGATAAATGAATTAAAATTGATTTGAATGAAAATTAAACCATTTTAAATGATTTCGGAATGAAACTTATATACGAACTTGAATCAATATTTGAATTGTTTAAATAAAAGTTGAAATCGAATTATAATATGGTGAAATGGAAATTTGGAAGTTTGAACGTAAATTTTGGAAATTGATTTAGGAAGACAAACGAAATGTTGATTTACGAATTCTAATTGAAATTGATTTGGTTTTGAAATATATTAAACGACCAATCAGTGTAATAATTACGAAAGTTATTAAAGAGACCGGAATCGGTTATGGATATACTCTCTATCTAAACCGAAAACCACTTTAATAACTATACGCGGAGTGATGATCCAGAATGAAGTGGTTGGAATGATGTACGTGATGACTGAAGAAAGAGAACGATAATGGATAGCCTTGACGCTCGTGTCAATTTGGAAATGACTAAAATCAGGAGCCGGGATGGGCCAAATGGGGTTAGCCACATCGAGCGAACACACTTTTTCGTTACTACTACTCATTACTTGTGATTGATTGGTGACACCCTCGGAATTTCAGGAGTGTTGTTTCGCGGCGATCGCTGCGGCGATGCGTTCTCGCCAGTCCGGATCAGGCGAACGGTAGTTTCACTACCTTGGGTATTGCCTCATGTGCCTTGTCATACTTGTATCCCTATATACGCGACCACTACGAATTTTTGTGTGTTATACCTATGAAGTAATCCCTAATATCCCACTAGTTTACGGTTGAGTTTACAGTGCTGTATAGACTATGACATCTATATAAAATGTGTTAAGGGGGATAATGGTAACGCCTTAACACTATTTTGATACTTTGTATTACTGATAGACATTATCTATTTAGCGTACACTACTACATAGTAGATAGTTTAACGGATCCTTAGAGGATGGTGATTCCAACATCCTTTGAGTTACTTGTATTTCGATTTCTTTTTCACTTGAGTTGGATTTACTGATATGAGAATATTAATCCTGACTCGAGTGTTTTGTGTTTTGCTTTACGCTCGGGTCAGACTGAGTGTACCAGTATTCGAGGCTCACCTTTGGAGTGGAGCTTTGCTTAAAGATCCAGCCATCTATTCTGCTTTTAGTATTCGAGGATTCCAGTGATGTATTCTGATTTGTACTTGATGTATCGTATTTCTCTTTTGTTGTAAACTCTGATGTATCTTATATATTTATATAGTAGCTTCATGAACTACTATCTCTTTTACTTCCGCTGCATATTATTACTCTGTGTCTATGATTCTGTGATTATTTATTTACTGTATATTTGAGTTTTTCCAAATTTAAATTAACAATTCGGTATTTTGAATTATTCAAGCCCGACATGTGTGGATGCGAATAGTCCAAAATAGCGGGTCGTTACAGTTGGTATCAGAGCTTTTGGTAGCTCTAGGCAAAACTCAGCATATAGGGTAAATGTATTTACAGAATCACTCTCATTCGAGTTTCAATCTCTTCCTTTTTGACTCAATTCCTTTGAATTTTAGAACGTTCCATCGGTTTCGAAATTCATTCTTGTCCCACACTATTCGTATTCTTCTGAATTCTGAAGTATCTCATAATTCTACTTCGAAAGATCTTTAAAATGAATCGGCGATCTCGCCAAAATTCGAATGATTTGTAAATGAGTGAAACACCTTTACAATAGACATTGATTTAATGAAGATTTGTATCCTCGGTTTATGATGCTATCTATTCCCTGCTATACCTGAATTACATCCCTTGAGTTCAAGTGTTGATTTACCTCGGAATTCTGCATCGATCTTACTCTTGAAGTTATGGTCGACCCGGTTAAGATTGCCCATGAATTAAATAAGCTTATCCATCTCCCAATTATGTTAATTGAAATATCATATATTCTGTTTCAAACTTATTATTGAATCAAAATTCTCTTTGATTTGATTTCCATCAAATTTGAATCTCTATACTTATTTTGAAAATCCATCCTTGTATCGTCGAGCGAGGAAGTGTATTGTAAATTAATATTAAAAATGTTTTATATATTGTGTTGTTTGAGTTATTGAGGTTGATTTGGATTTTCGATCGATTCTTTGATCAACGCTATCGATAGGATTTCCAAAACGCTTGAGCAGAGCAAATTGACACAATAATATTTTAAAATTTGATGAATAAAAAGGTTTTGTATAATTATATTATATATATAAGCATAAATTTTTCTGAAATTAAAAGGTTAATGAATCTGTTGTCTGAAATGTTAAAATTTAATTCTCATTTATTGTTTTATAAATCATTGACTATTGCATAATATAAATAAGTGAATTTATAAAAACCTGGTTTGTAAATTTATTTGGAAATTTAAATGAATGTAAATCAGGAATTTGAGAATTTGATTTCCCGTGATTTCAAACTTCGATTTTAAAGTTTTAAAGCGTATAGTATTTAAAGTATTTTCAAATAGAAACCATTTTCAAAGAATTTAAATTTTTAAATCGGTGCTCTTCTCTTTGTCGTTGGAAAAAATTTCGGTGATAACGGCCGCATCATCGACATTTATTTTCGAGTTTCGAAGTGGAGACTATTCTGTTGCTTTGCTACGGTTTGTTTTGAAAATAAATTGATTTGAATTTCTTAAAGTATGATTTGATTTGTAATATATATTGATGTATGGTTTAAAATTTAATTTGATATAATATATACTTATTTGTCTCTAAATAAATTTGAAGTTACTCGAAAATTAAATTCTTAAATTTATGACAGAGGATCATTTCAATTATAAATGAAACCAAAATTTTGAATTGACAATTGAACTTGAGAGAATTGAATTAGAAATTTACTTGTATTATACTGCACTATATATAACTTGCCTAAATTTTCGAAAGTTAATTATGTAATTGAATATTATACAATGTAAATGATATCAAAGGAATTTTAAATAAATTTGAGGAGTTATAATAAATGTAAATATACTTAATATATATGTAATAGGATATTAAGTAGATCAAAGTTAATAATAATTTGGAATAAGGAAGAAATAAATTTGTCGAATAAAGTATGATTATAATAAATGACTATTCAAATTTAGGACTTTTGAAATCGTTGATTTAAGAAAATTGGATAATATACAATATAAATTGTCTTTATAAATAAAATGTGAGTGGGTATAATAAATGTTATTCACTTAAATTTTTAAAAATATAAATGTTTATGGAAATAAATAAAATAATAAGTTGAATAAATAATAGATGTGATTAATAAAATAAAAAAAATTGTTTTGAAAGTTGATAAATTGAAATTAAATAAATTTGGTGAGATACCTTGAATTAATTGAATTAAAATTGAATTTCATTTGAAAGAAACCTTTGTACTTAACGTTAAAAATTGTGAAATCAAATCAATTTAATGAAAATCTTGAATAAGAAGGAAAAAAAACAAATTGCTGAATATAAATTTATTTAAGTTGAAATTTATATGGTTTAAATTAATTGTTTATAATATAATTCATGTTTATTATCTTTTGGTTGTTTCTATTCTCCTACTTCCTCCCTTTTCGAGGACGAAAAGTTTTGAAGGAGGGGGGGGGGGGAGAGTGTAACGACCCGTAAATTTTAACGGTTTTAGGAATGAATTTAACTGAAATTTTGTGGAACTTTAAACGATAAAATTTTGAAATATAAATTTGATATTTGGAATGCGTCTAATTAAACATAGCAACTGGTAAATTTTCGTCCGAAAATATGAAAGTTTATTTCGTGCGTAAATTTACTTCAATTAAATCAGTTAAAAAGCGATGAAAATATAACGTTTTCAAAACCAAAATATTTCTACATAGAAAAATTCTAAATCCTCTTTTGAGCAAGTTGTCAGTTTGTCGTTTTTCCAAATTCGGACATCTTTGGCTCCGTCGATCTTATTTTTTTACGTTTTTCATGCATTTTCCGCTAGTAGAAAATTTGAATTTTTATAATTCAATCGTAGCGCTGATATCTATATACCGTTTTGATCGCCTCATTGTGGTGATTCCTATGGTATATTCGATTCTATATTTTGGAATCAGATACGAAGCGGAATCCGTGAAAATGATTTTGTACCGATACCATTTTGAACTTCTAGTTCTGTTGTGACCATTCAATTATCCATCCTATAAAGCAAATAGCTATCTGCTTTTGATATTTTCTTGAATTCATTCATTGACTCTTGTTTTTTTCTGGATTTTACTGTTCTATTTCTTGGTGAATTTATTAAATCATTCGCCCTAATTAATGAAGTTTTATATTTATTGCGTTTGCTTTGAAACTTACCCCTACTTTATAACTCTGAACCAACGCATCCATTGGCATTCCCTTCCCTATCTTTGCACGCTAGGCTTCTGTACTTCAATTGTTTTTTAAGTTTGTTTATCATTGCAGAATCTTGCTTCCTCCCCTTCCTATTCGTGCATGGCCCTTCCTCATTCTTTCTTCCACCTCTTTACATTTTTCTTTTGTTCTGTCACCGTTAGTTTTTATAAAAAAAAAGAAACGCACGCATGTCAGGCCTCCACCACTGAGCTAGCGCCACACTACACGGAGCCAAGCCCCTGTCAACAACCCAAAGCACCGCGTCAGCCCGTCACCGCTTCCTCTTCGGCCTGAAAGAGCCCGCTCCACCTCCGCCTACCACCCTCCGCTACCCTTGCCTCCACTGCCGAACAGTCATGCCTCATCAAACACTTCCACCTCTTTAATCAGCTGACATGACCCAGCTGCCACCACCATCGGCCACTCACAAAACCCGACCTTCCGTCTTCTTTTGCACGATTGTCATCACTTCTCCGACCTCCTTGGTTCCCAACGCCTTACCCGCTTTTCCACGCGACAGCATACACTGCACCGAGATTTCCAGACCTTCCATTCGCACTTTCTATCTCATCAAGCGCCTCTGCCGACAGCGACCGCGCATCACTCCGATATTTTTTTCCTTCGCCGACGTGACGTATACTCAGCCCCTACCGTGTCTTCTCTTGCCAGTCTTCCTCCCCTTATGTTTGTCATTTTGTAAGTATATATATAAATACTTCTTATTTTATTTTTATTTTTGTTGTATGTATGTGTTTATCTTTATACTTGAAATCTATATATGAATACGTATAAATCTATAGAGTTTCATATAGATCTTTTGTCACAGTATATGGTTGGTTTAAAATATAAAGTACGTTAGCTTATAAACTTTATATATATGTATTTATTCATGCTCTTTCTCGTCTTCATGAGTCTGCATGTCCTTATTTGGGTACCTCTAGTTTGTTTTACATGTTATTACAATACATACTTTTAGCATACATGGGTTCTTTTTATATAAAGCTATTTCTTATATATACTATATTATATCAAATTATATTAATATATATATATATATATATATATATATTAGCTTATGTATTCTAAGAACCCATATATACTGACTTGAGGGGTTTAAGTGCTATTTAAGTGATATTTGTTATATAGTTGGTATAGTATACAATATAGGTTGTATATAATGGTCTGGCTTTTACTGCTAAGTGAAGAAGTGTATACAGTAGTTGGTTTTAAAATTTATAAATACATACCTTGTTTATGTGTCTGAATTTAAATATTAATTTTGAATATATGCTTTCTTCATCAGTTACTTCCACATATATGTCATTTTTTAGTACAGGTCAATATTTGTACTGTATATATTTTTGGCTGCATAAGTTGTATGTCATGTGTGTGTATTAATTAATTAATTTATTTATTTAAAATCTTACTATGTAGATATGTTGTTTATATGGGTTTTGTATAAATATATAAAAAAAAGAACAATGATTTTGAGAAATATATATTTAATATAATTTGTGTTTAAATTTATTTTGACTTAAAATATATATATATATATATCTTATTTTAAATGTATGTCTATAATTGGTTCGGAGAGAAGTTATAAAACCTATTTTGTTTCGATTATATCAAGATGATTCTGATTTGATTTCGTCAATCCCTTATCTTTCAGCTTTGTCCGTCGTGCCTGTTCCTTCATCGAATCATGTCTATCTAGCATTGCTTGGAATTTTAGCTCATTTCGTTGTCAAATTTCTCTAGCCTCGAAAGGTGAGCAATCACTCACGATTAATGTTCTTTTATTTTTTAAATTCGATTTTAATTGAAACGATAATTGAAATATGCTGTTGTTCGTTATTTACACTGCTGTATATGCTATTACCCGTATCTGTTCACCTATGACATCTGACATCATTATCTGTTATTTATGCGATGATAATACAGTCTGGCTGATAACTGATTGATTGGTTGATGTTTATATTGGACGTTTATTTGTTAATGTTAAGTGATAAATAGTGCAAAATTGAAACTGATATAGGATAGATAACAATTGTAATACTGACTTGTACGTTAAATTTGATTAGTTAAATATGACCCCTTTAATTGTTAAATTAATTGACATGTAGAATAGTGATAATTACACTTTGAGCCATTGAACGTTTAATTGTGTAGTATAAAGTTTAAATTGAATGACAAGTGAAAACCATACAAATAATTAGTGGAATAATCTTTAATCTGGATGAAATGATAGTGTAGATTCTAGAAATAATTATATTAACTCGCACGAACAACAATGTGAATTAATACGATTATTTCGGGATTATTTGAATTAATTATTGGATTGTTATTGATTGTTGTTATTGCTTATTTATTTACTTTGACACCATCTCAGTTATCACACTACAAGTTCCCTTCATTATGCTTGATCTTGAATTGAAATTGGAATCGGGTTGAAATGATATATACCCAAATGAACTTGACTTAGGATAGAGAGTTAAATAAAAATCCGATTGGTCAATAATTTGATTTAAAAATAAAATAATGATTTTAGTCGAAGAAAGAATAAGTTTTGAAATGAAGTTGGAATTTGAATTTTTATGAATGAAAATGTAAATATTGAAATCTGATATTAACGTAGTGATTGGTGAAAGAACATTGGTTGAAATTTAATTATTTAATAATTAAATTTGGAATTATTAATAAATAATTTAGGATTAGTAATAATTTAGTTTTGAAATTATTAAGTTTGAAATCATTTAATAATTAAATTTGAAATTATAATTAAGTTTGGAATTATAATTAAGTTTGAAATTATTAAGTTGAATTTATAATTAAGTTGAAATGATTTGATAATTAAGTTTGAATTCATAATTAAGTGGAAATGATTTAATAATTATGTTTGAATTTATAATCAAGTTTGTAATTATTAAATTTTGAAATTATCAATAATTAAGATTGAAATTGTTTAATAATTGAATGAGATTTAATTATTTGATAATTGAATAAAAATTGAATTCTTTGATAGGAGAAATTGAACTTTTGAATAAGTGGATTTGAACTTCGTTAATAAATGAAATTGAGTTCATTTATTTATTAATTAACTTTGGAAAATTTAAATAAGTTAATAGGTGAAATTAAACTTCTCGAATATATGAAATTTAGTTCTTTATTAATTGAGTTTGAAATTTGTAACGAAGTCAATAAATAAGTGAAAATCGAATTTCTTTAACAAGAAATAAAATGAGATTTATTGAAATTAACGTAAGAATTGTAATTTAAAGAATTTATTTGACGAATTTAATTTATTTCAATTTGAAGTTTTGATATAATGAAGTTGAACGTAGGTAATTGATTTAAATGAATTGAAATTTAAATAGAAGTTGTTTTGAAGGATAAATTTACTTAGCGAATATTGAATGAAATTGATAAATTAATTAAAATTGATTTGAATGAAAATTAAACCATTTTAAATGATTTCGGAATGAAACTTATATACGAACTTGAATCAACAATTGAATTGTTTAAATAAAATTTGAAATCGAATTATAATATGATGAAATGGAAATTTGGAAGTTTGAACGTAAATTTTGGAAATTGATTTAGGAAGACAAACGAAATGTTGATTTACGAATTCTAATTGAAATTGATTTGGTTTTGAAATATATTAAACGACCAATCGGTGTAATAATTACGAAAGTTATTAAAGAGACCAGAATCGATTATGGATATACTCTCTATCTAAACCGAAAACCACTTTAATAACTATACGCGGAGTGATGATCCAGAATGAAGTGGTTGGAATGATGTACGTGATGACTGAAGAAAGAGAACGATAATGGATAGCCTTGACGCTCGTGTCAATTTGGAAATGACTGAAATCAGGAGCCGGGCCGGGCCAAATGGGGTTAGCCACCTCGAGCGAACACACTTTTTCGTAACTACTACTCATTACTTGTG
The DNA here is from genome assembly GCA_030765085.1 of Allium cepa. Classification (NCBI taxonomy): domain Eukaryota; kingdom Viridiplantae; phylum Streptophyta; class Magnoliopsida; order Asparagales; family Amaryllidaceae; genus Allium; species Allium cepa. The sequence goes on along the minus strand of CM060937.1, from coordinate 417,640,895 downwards.
ATTGATTGGTGGCACCCTCGGAATTTCAGGAGTGTTGTTTCGTGGTGTTGCGATCGCTGCGGCGATGCGTTCTTACCAGTCCGGATCAGGCGAACGATAGTTTCACTACATTGGGTATTGCCTCATGTGCCTTGTCATACTTGTATCCCTATATACGCGACCACTACGAATTTGTTTTGTGTTATACCTATGGAGTACTCCCTGATATCCCACTAGTTTACGGTGGAGTTTACAGTGCTGTATAGACTATGACATCTATATAACATGTGTTAAGGGGGATAATGGTAATGCCTTAACACTATTTTGATACTTTGTATTACTGATAGACATTATCTATTTAGCGTACACTACTACATAGTAGATAGTTTAACAGATCCTTAGAGGATGGTGATTCCAACATCCTTTGAGTTACTTGTATTTCGATTGCTTTTTCACTTGAGTTGGATTTACTGATATGAGAATATTAATCCTGACTCGAGTGTTTTGTGTTTTGCTTTACGCTCGGGTCAGACTGAGTGTACCAGTATTCGAGACTCACTGTAACGACCCGGAATTTTCAATCCCGAAAATTCCAGATAGTTAGTGAAAAGAAGGAAGAGAAAGAAGAAGAAATATGAAACTAAACCCAAAATCTCACATACGCAGCGGATAAAATATAATACCACATAAATAATAGTTATACAAAGGAAACTGTACTTGTCAAATTACACTTTATTATATCAGAGTTACAACAGATTCACAATCACAGAACAGATAAATCTATCTGTTTCAGTTACTATTAACATCAGGTGCTCTCCATACGTTCCTGCTCTCCAGCTCACCTCCTGAGGTCCAGAACGTCCTTACCTGAAAATCTATAATAGTCGGTCTAACCCGAGCATTACATCAAAGTAACACCCGGGTCAAGCTGGAAAGCAACGTGAGTAAATCCATCTAACTTGGAATACAAAATCATACAACTTATATAGAACCCGGGGTAACTTATATCAATTTCAACTTCACACGTTGATATAGTCATCATCTATTTCACACATTAATTTTTAAGTGCCAAAACTTAGATTAAATGGTCTAATTCACTTAAATCATTCCATATCAGCCTATTGATTTCACATAGCAAATTATAAAGAATCGAAGTGGTTTCGGGTATTTACTAATACCCGAATCTTGTCTCTTCGAAACCATTGTCAACTTAACCCACCATCAAGTGATATACCATTCAACCTTTAAATACAAGATGTCATCTTAACAACAATTTATCATTGACAGATAACCACACAATCATCACTCAAGACAACATACGATATCACAAACATCCCATATCAGAAATATCCACCAAACATTTATAAGCAAGATTTGTTAACCACCCACTACTAATTAAATCAAATTAATTACTTTAATCATTATCAAATCTTGCTTACTTGAAAATAATTCATTACTAACTATTAATTAATCATTCTCTAGTTACCCTTCCTAATTACATTCGGTAATTAGCCCTTAATTAATTTACCACATTCATTAATCAACCTTGTTTAATCACATTCAGTAATTAATTAATCTTAATTACTTACAGCAATTAATTAATTCCTTAATTAATTAATAAATCCTTTAATAAATTACACTAAGTAATAATTCTTAATTACTTCTTCTAAGTAATTATCCTCTAATTATTCGTCCTAATTAATCATCCTTGATTAATTATTCTCTAATTACATTAAGTAATTAGCCTTTATTAATTTCACAAATTAATTATGCTTATCCATTTACAGTAGTTAAATTTGTTTTTACTTTCATTAATTAATTAATTACATTAATCCTCAATTAATGACATTAATTGAGTATTCTATAATCACTTATTATTGACTAATTATTCTTCAGTTAATTGCATAAATTAAACCTTAATTACTATTATATTAATTAATGATCCTCTAACTACTTCATTAATTACTCTCTTAATTAATTACATTTAACAAGTAATCACCTTTATTAATTACTTTTAGTTAATCACATTTGGTAATTACTTTTAGTAAATTATTTAATCAAATACTCCCTTAATTATCTTTTATTTGATTAATTAAATCCTTAGTCATCAATTTTACTTTAATTATTTTGAATCATGTTAACATTTTTTATTTCCCCTTCTTTTCCAATAACTTATTCACGCTTCATTCTTATTCCTATTTATTTGGGCCTTGGAAACCTGGTAACAAACTGCTTCTAATATCACAATCCGGTTAAGAGTTTTCTTTATACAATTTCCTTTATTAAAAAAACGTGTCTAGAATGAAGACCATACGGTCTCAAAGCCTAAATAAATAAATAAAACAAACCGAAGCCCAACGTTTCTTTTTACAGCACAATCGGGCCGAAGCCCATATTGACTACCAAACTCCAAAATTCTTCCCTCCTTCTTCCTTACCACCAGATCCTGATCCAAACATCCTAAATCACGCTTACCTACGATCGAATATAGAAAACAATCCTAAAATCAATCGAAAAACGATCACCACTACGAAAAACTCGAGACCCACCGAACATATATTCCCAATCACGAGAAATACTTCTCCATCCTTAAGTTCACCTGTGCACTGAGTTGAACGTGCACGTGCACACTTCTTCCTCTGACCATCATATCGTCGCACCATCGCCGATGAATCACAATTTAGCCCCTGATCCAATTTTCCATATGGCCAAAGCCTATCGCTTTACTGATCGAAAATTGATCAACGCTTCAAACCATCAGAATCCCAAAAAAAAACAACGGCTCCCACCAGTCAATGAACTGCGCTTGCCGTACGCCACCGTACATCACGTCTCCACCACCGATGGGAAGCACTTCCAATACGCGACCCTCATGCCGAACTCCATTAACTCCGGTTGCGTCCCCATCCTACAGCAACACCGCGAACTTCACCCAATGCCGTCACACGCTAAACCCTAAAAACAACCCTCTCTCTCAATCAAAAACTTAATCGAAAATTTCGCCACGGTTAGGACCTCCGCTACATCCACCAGGCCCTTTCAAACCCAGCTGCACCCCCTTACAATAATTGGATCGCCAGAAATAAATTTTCGAAGGGAAAAACGTTCATTCCCAAATCTCTTACTGTCTAGGCTGTTATAAATCATGATCCACCCTTTAAAAATTCCAATTTCGCAAAGTAATTCAACTTGCATGCTCGAATCTTGGTTCCATTATTTTGATTTTTCCCAAAAACCCAATTATCCACTATAAAGTCTAACATGCACTAACTATATAACAATATTCACTGTCAAATTATTTTTAACTTAAACTCTATAGAAAATCTAACAATTTCCTAGTTACTATCATCATCAACCAAGAACTGGATTTAGAGATTTATATTTTTGAAACTGGGATGAACAAGAAAACTTGTTTAACCCATTTGAAGTTTGGAACAGAGACGTCTCACTTTACCCACGTATATACACAGTATGACAACATTTAAACCAGACAAGACTTAACTATATACACATGCAAGAGTTTAAAACTATCCATAGTATCATGCCTACAACATTACTCAAAACCTTATCACAAGAATCAAGGTAAAACAGAAATAAGTTGGGTAGAAGGTGATGTTTACTCACCTGCTTTTGGGTTTTTAACAGAAGAGGTTTGATAAATGCTTTAGATCTTGTTAATTCTAAACTATTTTGTTTGGGATCCAAAACTCAACAGAGAATGGATAAGAAGATATGAAATTTTTAAACCAAATTACACTCTGTAACATGAACAGAGATACACACAGAAGAAATCAATCATGCACCCAGGTTTCAACCATTAATATAGTTGTGTTTAGGTTAGAAACAAACATGCATATATATTTCAAAACATACATCACAAGCTCACTTCAACATTTATCTCATGCATCAAATCCAAAGATGTTTTATGATCAGTTTACTCACCTGATTTTGGATAGAACAGGGAACAATTTTGAAAAACTTTTGAATTTGAGTTGCTGGAAAATGCTTTTGCTTTCGTCTTGCTTTAGTTATGGAAAAAAATATGCTGGCATCAGGTCTTACAGAATGCATAGGCTTCTTATCCTAATTATCTCAGAGTTGAAGAAGAAGTACAGGCTTCTGGTTTGAAATTGAACTACAGGTTTAATTTTTGTTGTTTTAATTTTACAAATGTTAACATGCTAATGGTTTGAGAATAATGAAGGTTTTGATTTGGTTTTGAGGAAGCTTGTTCTCAGATTTGGTTTCGAGGAAGGTTTCATCTGAAGTTTTCTTATCTTTCTTTTTAGAGATGAAAGAAAAAGAAGAAAAAGAGAATAGAAAATGTGTGTTTATATAACTTAATTTATGTTTTACTAGAAATCAAAGGAAAAGAAAATAAATTATGACACTTGTCTTCCTTTCTATTAAATTTTCTAACACTTGTTATCAAGTGAATTTATATGCTAACACTTGTTTAAACAAGCTCTTAATAGATTTACACATGTTTTTTTTTAAGTAGTTTGTATTTATATTTTTGTTTTTAAAGTTAATGTAAACTTATATTTAACTAATTAGTTTATAAGTATTTGTTTACATATATAGAAAATTTTAAAGAAATAAAACCAAATACATTCATAAATAAAAGTTTATTTTTAAAATCCAAAACAATCTAAATATCTATACCTTTAATTTTCAAAACTTTAAATTCAAATTCAAATCAAATTCTAAATTATCAAATTTTATTTGTTTAATTCAAATAAAATTGGTATCTCAATAGTTAAAAACCAGTTAATTATCCTATTAACTGTTATTCAAAAACCGGGTTATCACATTCCTTCCCCCTTAGAATCTTTTCGTCCTCGAAAAGGAACGAAGCCAAAATTTTATTAAAATGTTTTGATCAGAAAAATTATTCTTTGACATTATTAAAACATTTTGAAAATATATAATATTATAAAATAGATTTTATGAAAATACATTTTATAACTCGATGTTTTAACCAGTCCGTCCTTGTTCTCACAGAAATTCGGTCATAGTTGATCAGGCGTACGACTGAAAATCTATAAGTACTTAGCAGACCCGTTTTAACACCCAGTGAAAATACTTTGAAAATAATTTTATTGAAAATTTAGAAAACAGTTTTTGAAAATAGAGGATATATCTTCGGTGAGAATGCTCTGGAAATCATCACCCCCATCCATGGTCGCAGTTAACCCGATGGTTACGTTGCCGTCCCGACAAAATCCATAGATAACTGTAGGCCCCCGCGCCCCACGATTACACCTTGGAACCCGCTACAGATCGCAGCTACAACTGGGATTACGTAGCTATCACAGCTAAAACCCATATAAGTGTAGGCATCAGCGCCCTCGAATTTCGCTGCAAAAAATGAAACTTATCCACTCCACTTGACCATAGATCGCAGTCTACCGATGTTGCGTTGCCTTCCCGGCAAAATCAAGTGTAGACCGTTGACACTCATCCTCCATATGATTTTCGCTATAGTCCCCACAGTAGATCGCAGCGACATCGAGTTACACTGTTGTCACAGCATAACCCAAATGCCCGTGCAGGCATCAGCGCCATCGACTTTCGCTACCCAATAATCCTCAGGAACTAGTTTTGTCCGGACTCCTCACAAGATCAACTTTAGAATCCCCCCCTTAGGGCTCAAGGCAGCACCACCCGGTGGTACTCCTGAGAAGTCCATTCCAAGGGAGCGCCTTTTTCCCCAGAGCATCATCAAAACATTTTATACTATACATATATAGTATCTTCAAATCATACTCCTAGTATGATATCATACAAAGCTCCTTTACACAAAATCGATTATCCCAAAATCGATAATTCTCAAACTAGGCTTTCCAAATTCAATATTGATTTTTACCTAAAAATCAAAAGCCTTTCCAAATCCATAGGTTCCCAAAACCTTTTCCAAAATCCTCATAAGATCCTTTGTTCATATATATACATATATATATAATTTTCAAAACCTTGGATCATTTCAAACCTGTATAAAACTCTTTTTATACTTCAAACATTTTCAAAATCCTTTTCTTTTGGCAAAAGATTCAATAAGGGGAGTTTCACTTTATAAAAAAAAGATACTTAACTTTGTTTACTCAAAATCAGATATTCAAATTTGATTACTTCTTTCAATATCATTTTCATTCAAATCCGTACGATGTACACATATCATCCGTACGCTATACCAATCTGATCGCTCACTCGATCACACAATTTCACTTCCGAACTAGTATCGTCCACCCGACTTCCTAGTGCGGACACATATCTGGTTTCTTGATCAGAAACCGTCATTCTCCTTGCATAGTCATAACTATGATAGAGAACATCCAGAACCAATCAACAATCCATATCCAGGTTCGCCGTCGAAAATCGAGTGAAAAATACCACTCGGATCGATATAACTATCTCGAAATTCTGTGCTCGATTCTGGATCAAATCACTTATGCGAATAGAATAACATACGTACACCCTACATATTTATCTTTACTGGTTTTTAGCCAAATCAATTCCATTTCTATTCACTTTCATTATGATTTTCATTCACTTACACTCAACTGCTTCAATCCATTTGGATTATTACCTCTACTCTTATCTCGATTGGGTATTTAACCAATAACAGTTTAAACTCTGACCAGTTTAAATTTAGAAAATAACTTGAAAAGTTTAAAAATAGATAAGTAGTTGAAAAATAATTACTAGTTTGTAAAATAGGTGTAAAATAGTTAGAAGATAGCTTGAAAAATTATAGAAATTTTAGATAATTGCAAAATAATAGTAAGGTGGTAATTAGTTTTGTAAAATAGTTGAAATATAGTAATTAGTTTATAAAACAGTTGGAAAATTGTTAAACAGTTTCAAAAATAATTGTAAAACAAGTATAAGATAGTTTGGTTTTTAAAAGATAAGTTGTATATATAATAAATAGCTTGGAAAAATAGGTTTATATTAAAACAATTATATTAAAAATAGCCCAGAGTCAAAACTGCTCACTCCCCAATCTCCATTCTCATCAATTCAATTTAAATTTCTACTTTCTTTTAAATTGACCCAATTCCAATTTCAAACTCCATTTCCAAATCAAGTTTAATTATTCTTAATTTCCTCCCAAATTCAATTCAAATTCCATTTGAATTTTTATACTATTTAACTTTAATTACAATTTCAAATTAATCCAATTCAAATTTTCCATTCGAATTTTATACCTATACATCTTTAATCAAATTTCAATTAATTCAAATCAAATTCAATTTGAACTCATTTCAATCCAAATTCCAAGTTTAAACCATCTCGAATTATATAAATTCGAGTTAATACTTCAAATGTTTATTTAATTCCCTTAAATCAATTTACCTTTTAATCCCAACAATGGATTACCATACTCCATTTCTCATTCATTTAAACAAATCCAATTCACTACTTAAAGATTTTCAACAACAATAGGATGATATCAACTAATTTATTTTAAAACATCCATTTATTTTCAATTTCTAGATCTCAAACCCATTTTGAGATCACTCAAACTCTCAATTCGAATGAACCATTTAACTTCCCTAGTTAATACTTAATTTACATAATCTAGTCAACCTTTTATAAATTGAAATTCCATTCCAAATTTGAAAATTCTTTTCCACTTATAAGTTTAAAAACTTATCATTTTGGGTATCATATCTTATTCCAAATCAAAAACTCACCATTTAGAGTTTATTTCAAACCACCTTTGGTTTTTAATTCAAAACAAATTTCTTTTAAATTTTCAAACAACTCTTATTTGAAATAGGACCATTTCATTAAAATGCATTAAATAATATTATTTGTTATTTCTTTAAATTAATTACATCATTAATTAATCACATTCGGTAATTAACTTATTTCTTAATTACCTTCATTAAATAATTGTACCTTAAATTACTTACCTCTTGTTACTTTATTAAGTAATTCCCTCTTTGTTTATCATTTCCAATTATTATCCTTTCACATTTACAATTTATTCTCATCAAATGGTTATTTCCTTAAAACATTTTATTGTTTAAAACAATCAACCCATTATTAAACACAATATCCATTCAATTTCCTGATTTTGAAACCAATTCTGATTCGTCTTATTTTGAAATTCTTTCTTAACTTTAAGATCTTAATTTATGTTTGAATCCATTTCAAACTTATGCTTATTTAATTTCAATTTGGTTTTATTATATTACTTCTTAATTCTTACTATTACTTTTAATTTAATTAATACTACAACCTATTTCCTTAATATAATAGATAATCTATTTCTTATATAAGATTCATTTACTTTTGAAATCACTTAAAAACCTTTATATAAGAAAATAACAAGTACGCTCTCTCAAATATATATATATATAAAGACACACACACACACACACACACACACTCAACTCATCCTAGGGTACCACTTACCTTATCTTTAATGAGTAATACCACCAGAGCCAAGGTTCTCGCTTAACCTTCTTCTCTGATACCAAATGTAACGACCCGGAATTTTCGATCCCGAAAATTCCGGATAGTTAGTGAAAAGAAGAAAGAGAAAGAAGAAGAAATAGCAAACTAAACCCAAAATCTCACATACGCAGCGGATAAAATATAATATCACATAAATAATAGTTATACAAAGGAAACTGTACTTGTCAAATTACACTTTATTATATCAGAGTTACAACAGATTTACAATCACAGAACAGATAAATCTATCTGTTTCAGTTACTATTAACATCAGGTGCTCTCCATACGTTCCTGCTCTCCAGCTCGCCTCCTGAGCTCCAGAACGTCCTTACCTGAAAATCTGTAATACTCGGTCTGACCCGAGCATTACATCAAAGTAACACCCGGGTCAGGCTGGAAACCAGCGTGAGTAAATCCATCTAACTTGGAATACAAAAGCATACAACTTATATAGAACCTGGGGTAACTTATATCAATTTCAACTTCACACGTTGATATAGCATCATCTATTTCACACATTAATTTCTAAGTGCCAAAACTTAGATTAAATGGTCTAATTCATCCATCGGATTTGTTTTAATTATACAATTAAGAATGATATTTCGAATTATTTGAAACCTTTTAAATAAATATATTCACATTGTACACTTGATAGGAGATGAAAAATTCCGTAACATTCATGAAACCATTACATTCATATTTTCATTTCATATTAATTTGACTTACATAAGATCTTTTACTTCTAACTCGAGTGTCTTGTTTTCATTGCGCTCGGGTCAGTCTGCATTTTTTAGTGTATTGAAGACCATTTTATTTTCTGAAGGACGAAAACGAAGATTTAGTATATTATTACTATTTATTATAGTTGTTCCACCACATCATGTATTCCACTGCATTATTTGTTTATTCCTACTATACGTATAACTCTTATTTGAACTGTAAAAGTGTAATCACATGTTATTGTAAAGTAGCTTCATGAAATGTTTATTTGGTTATTATATTTTGTCATTCCGCGGCGAGATTCTATGTTTTATTTTTTTCCCTCTTTCCTTTTATTTTCTTATTTACCCCATTAACAATCCTTCCTTTCGAATGGTTTGAATTAGACATGTGTGGTTTATTAGAGATTTAAACCGTCCAAAAAGGTGGGTCGTTACAATTGGTATCGAAGCCAGGTTTAGACATACTTTAGCCTGTTGGGGTTAACTCATTAGAAATAGGGTAATAATATCGCAAAATGAGTTTGTTTGAGTGTATACGAAAGCACGTATTTGTTAGTGCTATAAAATTGTTTTATATAAGTTTTGAAATGAAATTATTTTTCCTAATATTATATGATTATTTAAAGGAAATTTTTTATAACTAATATAGTTATTTGTAATGTGGTTGATTTATGAAATTGAAATGCTGTGTTGTTTGTTGTCTGGTAGTTCAACTACTGAAATAAATTGGAATATTCAGATATTTTGAATTGTCAAACTTCTAAATTAATATATGAGTTGAAATTTAATACTTATGTTGAATTATGTAGTTGAATTTGATAACCTTGATTTGAATGAAAGTGAAACAAGGTTTAATTTGTTATATCTATGCCTAGTCAATGAATAGAATTATGGTATACATTCTTGGTGTGTAATAATATACAAGTGTGAATTTTAAGCCTTGGAATGTCTAAATTGAAACTGTGATTCAGGAGAAGTTGTAAATGAGAGTAAATTGGAAAAATATGTTCATGAAGTTAATTAAAATTTATGAAATGTGTCATAAATAAATTGAAAGTTAAAGGTGAAAATGGGATAAGCAAATATGAACTAAAAGTGAAATGATTATAAATAAAGTGATGACTTGTAAATTGTTATGAAATAAATGGAAGTTGTAATATTGTTTATAAAAGATTTTATAAATTGGTTATGAACTTATGAAAATTACTTATGAAATGATTTGCAAATAAATGTAAATTTAATGAGAAATATTACAAGTGAAATGAATGTAATTTAAATTGAGGAGAAATATAAGCAATACTATGAGAATGAATATATTAATATTTTATATCAAAAGGAGAAATTTTGTGAAACAAATATTAAAGTATAAAGTGATATTTGTGTTAATCAATGCGAAAAAATGAATCTAATTGAAATGTAATTATGATGAACCAAGCGGAATAAATACGTAAGTTGTGCGTATATTATTTTATTCGCATAATTAATTTGATCCGGATTTGAGTATATAGGTTCGAGGTGAATTACACCATTTCATGCTAGGATTTTTCATTTGATTCTTGATGGTGAATATTTGATATGGATTTTTGGTTTGATTCTAGAATTCTCTATCATTATATATGGCTATGCAAGGAGAATGATGGTTTCTAGTTAAGAAACCATAACGAAATTCGTATTAGGGAATTTGAATGGACAATATTAGTTTGAAAACGAACTTGTGTGATCGAGCGAGTGATCGAATGTGATTTTGCGAAATGATGACATATGTACATCTTATGTTCTAATATTATGGATATGCTTTGACACTGAAATTGAAAGTTGTTGGGTTGGATATCTTTTTGTAATTTAAATTGGATTTTTTTTCGGTGAAAAACTACTATTAATTTAAAACCATTTTTCAAACTATTTTTGTTCCTTATACAACCTATTTATTCTACCTTATTTACAAAACTATTTTACAAACTACTTTACAAACTGTTTTATTTACAAACTATTTTACAAACTATTTGTTTACAAACTATTTCACATAACCATTTTTTATACAAAACTATTTCATAAAACGATTTTATACACAAAACTATTCTAAATTCAAAACCTTTTGTAAAACAAAGATGTTCAATCCCATATGGCTTTTCATACAGCGAAATTGATTTTGGAAATTTTTTGATTCTTGTATAAGATGGACTTTATATAGGTATAAGTGATTTTGAAACTATTGATTTTGGAAGGTGTTCGATCTAAAGAGATAAATCTCATATATAAGCGAATTTATATAAGAATAATTTGGTATATTCAAGATTATTGATTTTGGAAAGTACTTTATCTGAAGATGAAATCTTATGTATAATGGAATTTATATAAGTGTGATATTTGAACCTACGATTTTGAAAGGGTACTATATATGGTGTATTATATTTCGATGTAAGAGGTATGGGAAAGTACCCTCCATGAAGAAGTATAGTATGATATGTTTCGACCCAGGTGGACTTGTGGAATACATGAATGGATTCGATCGATAAACCCTAATGGACTTAGGTGAATTTAGAAATGGATTCGAACAGATATTATTGTCCAAACTTAAACTTGTGAGTTCCTCGATTTTTTTTAGTGTTGATGGTTCTTTAGTTTACCCGATGGAGGCGCTTTCGATCTTAGGATCTGTAGTTTATGGATCTTCGGGGAAGGAAGTGCATCCATTACATAAATCATTGAATCAACAGCGTACCACTACAACAGGGATCGATGGTCCCTTTTTTACGAACTAGCTACGATTCTGGATTCTAGAAGGCAGAAGGATCTTCTGGAAAGTTTTGTGTCCATTGCGTAAATACTGGATTAGTAGTGGGCCATTGCTATCAACTATCATCATTTGATATTGGATTTTGAGCTATACTTCTCATACCTATTTTTCTAAGTATTTTTCACTGGGCGTCGAAACAGGTCTACTAAGTACTTGGAGAATTCTAGCCTTATGCCTGATCAACGCATGGCCAGAGTCTACAAGAACGATGATAAACCTGTTAAGACATCGAGTTACAAAAGTATTTTGATAAAGTATTATATAAAAGTTATTTTGGTCATTTTGTCAATTCTAAATAATTTAAAATGTTTAAAATATTGTTTATTTATGTACAACATGGTTTAATAGTAAATTATTTGTGTTGTAAATATTTTGAGAAATTATTAATGTAACATTCCCGGTTTTTAGCTAGATTTAAATTAGTAATTAATAAAAAAATTAAATTTAATTGTGAATTAATTTGGTATTTTCCAAGTTAAATAGAAATTTGTTCGTTGTTTTAAATAGAATTTCTAATTGGGAATTCGGAAATCAATATTTTGAATAAAATATTAATTTATATATATGTGTGTGTGAGAGAGAGAGAGAGAAATGCGGATTACGGATCTTAAGGCTAGAATTAACACTAGAGGGGAGGTGAATAGTGTTTATAAAGAATTACTAAATATTTTGGATTTATGTTAATTTAAACGCAGATGTGTGCAACATACAAACACAGATATGATCACAGAAACAAACATAGATGTAGGAATAAAATAAAAAACAATAAAGGAAAGAACACAACGGATTTTATACCGCAGACAAGTATGGATTTCCTTTCAAAAGCAATTGTACAATTACACCCTCGATTTCAAGGCTACGAGGCACACCCTCCAGAATCACAATCCTCTAGGTAGAGATACTTGATTTTCCGAGCAACAAGTTTACCAACTTGATTTTACGGGCAACAAGTTCACCCAATTGATTTCCCAAGGCTACAATCACACCTTATCATGCTTGATTGATTTTTAAGGCTACAATCACACATTTTCTTGCTAAGTTGATTACAAAAAGCCTATAACTCTGAATAGCACTGAGGATCTTGTTGAGATAGTGATAGAGAATCAAACTACGAATGATCTAGTTCGATTCAATGTAGATTTCGGCAGAGTAGTGTTAAGAATATGTATTAAGAAAAGTGGAAGAAGAAGAGGAGTGAAAAACCAGAATATCTGATATAAAATTCCTTGAAACTAATCCCTGTTTATAGAAGAACAACAGCCATGTCCATTCGTGAAGACTTATGGCGAATAGACACTTCTCTTGAAATTGAAATTTTGAACTCATCTTACACCATGTCGACATGGTCACTATGAGTATGTCGACATCCCAAAGCATTTTTTGATGATTTGATTTTCTTTGAAAATAACCTTTATCTTATAATAAAACTATTTTATACTTTATAAAATATACTCGACTGTAGTTAAAATTCATAAGTAAATATAGAGAATAACATATTTAGAATTAACTATAATTTTATATTTAAATTTAAGTTTAAATATTTAAAAGTTAAATATATTATATTAAAAGATATTTTAAAATCAGGAGTAATTTGACTTTGAAATTAAAGATGATTTTGAGGCTAAAATTATTTAAAATCAAGATAGAGGTTTTTGAATCTTTTAAAAGGTAAGTTTTAAAATCATTTTGAAAACGAGATATAATTTTGGAAAATCATTTTGAATAAAAAGTTAGCGGATACAAAACAATGTTCCACTAGATTTTTCATAGGTTCCATCCTACTTAGGGTTTCATCCCTTTAAGGAGCTCGAAGTGGATTCCATTCCACGAATAAATTGGATTTTAAGATGCCAGTGCTTTTCAAGGAGTTTTAACAAAATTTCTAATTAAAGAATATATTACTTGAATTCTTGAACTCTTGATAATCTTGATACTCAGGAGTCCTTCAATCTCGATACCTTGAATCTTTATGCTATACAGCCTTCATTTTTGGTACCTACATGGTTAAATCCTGCATATACATATATATCTAAACTTATAATGTTAGTATTTATATTTTATAATTTATTCTAAAGTTGTTTTCGTCAAAACCATCATCTCACGGACTAACAGTCTCCCCCTTTTTGATGATGACAACCTTTGTTTATAAATATTACTTCTATCCTAATAACTCCCCCTAAAACTAATAACTCCCCCTTAACCTATACCCTAATTACCCTATTTTATACTTCTCCCCCTTTGTTATCAACAAAAACAAACACTAAACTTTATAACTCCAAACTATATAACTCCAAACTCCCCCTAAATCTAATACCCTATGATACGTGATTATAATGATAGTGTTATCATAAGTAATCAACACTTAGGTCTAAAACTAAAAACTTACTATTAACTATTCTAACTAAAATCCATGATAATACTTATAATACATTATGTATAAAGTTGTATTTACATGAGCTTTAGAACATAAAGAAACACAAACAACAATGGAGAAGAAAGAAATGAAACTAAATAGGAGATCTATGAATCTAACAATGCAGATAGTGGAAACAGAAATTTCCACGTTGTTCAACATGATTCCCATCTTTATCAAAGCACACTTCTCCAACGCAAACGACTTTGTCGTCATCTTCCGCTTGTGCTTCTTCCATGGGTTCTTCTTCTTCTTCTTCTTCTTCTTCTTCTTCTTCTTCTTCTTCACTGGCCTCTTGTTCTTGATTGAGTGAAGAATCTTCATCAATCAAGATAGGGTTGGCTTGATTATCCATTAGAAATTTTTGCAAATTCCTAAGAATATTTCCTTGCCTCTCTTGTTCCTTTGCCATATGGAGTTGAATCACATGAATTTCAGTCATCATCTAAAGTGCATCCTTCAGAGACTCCTCCATTTTTGTCACACGAGGGAGAGTAGTACGTTGAAATGGACCAGAAGTAGGAGAGGGAAATGAAAATGTTGAATTTATGTTTCATTTGGAAGATGATGCCATGATTTTATTTATTTCAAAAGATAGAATAGAAAGAGAATAGAGAGAATGATCAAAAATTCGAAAATAAGAAGAATATATAACCAATTTTTTGAATTTTGGTGGGAAAAAAAAACATTATATGTCGACATGGGTATATGGGGATGTCGACATGCTCCTTTATATTTTTACTATTTGATTTATTTCAGTATTAATTATTCATTATAATGGATATTTATATTTTATATTTCAGTTATTGAACAAATACCTAATTCTCTTCTTAATTTAGTAAATATTGATTCATTTAAGAGTTTTTTTAAAATATCAGCAATTTGATTCTCAGAGTTGATATAATCGAGAGTAACTACTTCCTTACTTATATTATCTCTGAGAAAATATGATATCAATATGTTTAGTTCGAGCATGTTGAGCAGTATTTTCGGATAAATTTATTGCACTAGTATTATCACAATAAATTGGTGATTTCGAGATATTTATACCATAATCTTTTAAAATTTATTGCATATATATTACTTGAGAACAAGCCAGAGCAGTAGAAATATACTCTGCTTCAATTGTTGATAAAAAAATCGTGTTTTTCTTTTTACTAAACCAGGAAACCAGAGAATGCCCCAAAAAGTGACAAGTCCCACTTATACTTTTTCGGTCTGATTTACAACCAGCATAATCAGCATCACAGTAAGATATTAAGTCAAAAGAATCATTTTTAGGGTAAAATAAAGCATAATCAGATGTGTGTTTAATATATCTTATGATACCTTTTACGGCTTTTAAGTGGGTCTCCTTAGGTTGTGATTGATATCTGGCGCAGAGACAAACACTATGCATGATATCAGGTCTACTAGTAGTAATATAGAGTAGTGATCCAATCATTCCCCTATATAATTTTTGATCTACATCTTTCGAGAGATCTTCTTTACTAAGGTACTCATTGGTTGCCATGGGAGTGGGTTTTCCACTTGCAGTAGTCAAACCAAATTTACTAATTAGGTCTTTATCATATTTTTCTTGACTAATAAAAATATCATTATCTAATTGTTTTATTTTGTAATCCTAAAAAGAAATTTAATTCACCCATATGACTCATCTCGAACTCTTTTGTCATTATTTTAAAAAATTCTTTATTCATTTCAAAATTAGTTGATCCAAAAATGATATCATCTACGTAAACTTGTACTAGTTGAATATCATTTTTATTTCTTTTAATAAAAAGAGTATTATCTACTTTACCAATTTCAAAATTAAATTGTAATAAATAAGATCTTAGTCTATCATACCAGGCTCTTGGAGTTTGTTTTAGACCATATAAAGCTTTCTTATGTTTGTAAACATGATTTGGTAATTTATCATTTTCAAAAAGTGGTGGTTGTTCAACATATACTTCTTCCTTTACAAATCCATTTAAAAAGGCACTTTTAACATCCATTTGAAATAATTTCAAATTATTATGATTTGCGAAAGCAAGTAGAATCCTATGGCTTCTAATCTTGCTATGGAAGCAAAGGTTTCATCAAAATCTATTCCTTCTTCTTGACAATAACCTTGAGCGACAAATCGAGCTTTATTTCTAACTACCTCTCCTTGTTCATTCATTTTAATTTTATAAACCCATTTAGTTCCAGTTATAGTTTTGTTTTCAGGTCTAGGGACAAGTTCCCAAACATCATTTCTAGTAAATTGATTTAATTCTTCTTGCATAGCCAAAATCCATGAATCATCAGTTGATGCTTCTTTTGGATTTTCGTGTTCAATAGTTGATATAAAAGCTACATTACTCATTTGACTTAGTTGATTTCTAAGTTAACAACAGATTGCATATCTCCCAGTATATATTCTATAGGATGATCTTTTAAAAGTTTAGTCCTTTTATTAGGATAATTAAATTCATTGTTAGTTTCAATTGATTCTTGATTTTGAGTAAATCATCTTCATCATTTGTATCTTCAAATTTGTTGAAATTTTCATCAAACGAAACATGCATTATTTCTTCGATGGTGTTAGGTTTTAAATTAAACACTCTGTATACTTTACTTCTATTAGAGTATCCAAAGATTCCTTTGTCAGATATAGGATCATATTTATCTAAATTATCTTTTGTATTTAAAATAAAGCATTTACTTCCAAAAATTCTGAAATAAGATACCTTAGGTTTCTTTGAACAAAGAAGTTCATAGGATATCTTATCAGTAAAGGTCTAATTAAAATTCTATTTAAAATATAACAGGCGGTAGTAACTGCTTCTGTCTAAAAATTCTTTGGTAAATTACTATCTGAAAGCATAGTTCTCGCACACTCTTGAATCGTCCTATTTTTACATTCTACTACTCTATTTTGTTGTGGAGTTCTCGAAAATGAAAAATTATGAGTTATTCCTTTTTTATTGTAGAATTCCCCAAACTTTTCATTTTCAAATTCACCACCGTGATCACTATGAATAGTAATAATTTTTAAAGAAAATTGATTTTGAATTCTTTTTGAAAAGTTCTTAAAACATTCAAAAGTACCACTTTTATGTTTCAAAAATATTGTTCATGTATATCTAGAATAATCATCTACAATTACAAAGACATATTTATTATGATTTATTGACAGAATTTGAGATGGACCAATAAATCAAGATGAAGTAATTCAAGAGGTTTTGAAGTTGAAATCATATCTTTTAATTTAAAAGAACCTTTTCTAAGTTTTCCTTATTGACAAGCATCACATAGACTATCTACTTTAAAATTCTTTTTAGGAAGCCCTCTTACTAGATCATGTTTTGACAGTCTAGATAAGAGTTTGAAATTCAAATGCCCAAATCTCTTATGCCAAAACCAAGGGTCACTTGTATTTGCCAATAGACACAGGTTGTCATTTGAAACTTTAATACTAAGAATATAAATATTCTTTTTCCTGACTCCCTCAAATATAATGGTTGAATTATTATCTTCAATGTGACATTTATGTTTTTCAAATTTAATTTTATATCCTTTATCGCATAGTTGACTTATACTTAGCAGATTATGTTTCCAATTCTTAACTAGCAAAACATTAGTAATAGTAGGAGTTTTAGAATTACCGACTTTGCCGATGCCAATCACATATCCTTTTGAATTGTCTCCAAAATAAACCAGTCCTCCGTCTTTATATATAATATCATTCAGTATATCTGGATTGCCAGTCAAGTGTCTAGAACATCCACTATCAAGTATCCATTTTTTCTTTCTGATCTGCACAATTTGTCCGTTGTGGATAGATTCCACAACTGCCATAAAGCATGATTCCTGCACATCAAACAATTTTGGTAGATAACTTGAATTTGAATATTGATTATATGCAGACACATGAAACAATGAAGATTTGAATATTTCTAAATTAGTATTAACAAATATAGACATTTTAAAAGCTTTTTCAAAAATCAGATTATGAAACTTTGAAAACCTCGCTCTGATACCAATTGTGAGAAATGCGGATTATGGATCTTAAGGCTAGAATTAACACTAGAGGGGGTAGTGTTTATGAAGAATTACTAAATCTTCTGGATTTATGTTAATTTAAACACAGATGTGTGCAATATATAGACACAAATATGATCACAGAAACAAACATAGAAGCAGAAATAAAATATAAAAACAGTAAAGGAAAGAACGCACCGGATTTTATACTGATTTGGAGTTACCCTACATCCAATTCCGGACACAAGTCCAGATTTCCTTTCAAAAGAAACTGTACAATTACACACTTAATTTCAAGGCTACGAGGTACACCCTTCAGAATCACAATCCTTTGGGTAGAGATACTTGATTTTTCGGGCAACAAGTTCACCCACTTGATTTTACGGGCAACAAGTTCATCCAATTGATTTCCCAAGGCTACAATCACACCTTATCATGCTTGATTGATTTTCAAGGCTACAATCACACCTTTTCTCGCTAAGTTGATTATAAAAAGCCTATAACTCTGAATAGCACTGAGATTCTTATTGAGATAGTGATAGAGAATCAAACAACGAATGATCGAGTTCGATTCAATGTAGATTTTGGCAGAGTAATGGTAAGAATATATATTAAGAAAAGTGGAAGAAGAAGATGAGTAAAAAATTAGAAAATCTGATATAAAATTCGTTGAAACTAACCCCTATTTATAGAAGAACATCAGCCATGTCCATTCGTGAATAGTTATGGAGAATAGACACTTCTTTTGAAATTGAAATTTTGAACTCAACTGACACCACGTTGACATGGTCACTATGAGATGTCGACATCTCAAAGCATTTTTTGATGATTTGATTTTCTTTGAAAATAACCTTTATCTTATATTAAAACTATTTGAAACTTTATAAAATATACTTCACTATAGTTAAAATTCATAAGTAAATATAGAGAATAATATATTTAGAATTTAACTATAATTTTATATTTAAATTTAAGTATAAATATTTAAAAGTTAAATATATTATATTAAAAGACAGTTTAAAATCAGGAGTAATTTGACTTTGAAAATAAAGATGATTTTGAGGCTAAAATTATTTAAAACCAAGGTAGAGGTTTTTGAATCTTTTAAAAGGAAAGTTTTAAAATCATTTTGAAAACAAGATATAATTTTGAAAAATCATTTTGAATAAAAATTAGCGGATACAAAACAATGTTCCACTAGATTTGTTGTAGGTTCCATCCTACTTAGGGTTCCATCCCTTAAGGAGCTCGAAGTGGATTCCATTCTACAAATAAATTGGATTTTAAGATGCCGGTCCTTTTCTAGGAGTTTTAACAAAATTTCTAATTAAAGAATAAATTACTTGAATTCTTGAACTCTTGATAATCTTGATACTCATGAGTCCTTCAATCTTGATACCTTGAATCTTTATGCTATACAGTCTTCATTCTTGGTACCTACATGGTTAAATCCTGCATATACATATATATCTAAACTTATAATGTTAGTACTAATATTTTATAATTTATTCTAAAGTTGTTTTCGTCAAAACCATCATCTCACGGACTAACAATCTCCCCCTTTTTGATGATGACAACCTTTGTTTATAAATATTACTTCTATCCTAATAACTCCCCCTAAAACTAATAACTCGCCCTTAACCTATACCCTAATTACCCTATTTTATACTTCTCCGCCTTTGTTATCAAAAAAAAACAAACACTAAACTCTATAACTCCAAACTATATAACTCCAAACTCCCCCTTTAGTATTTATATTTTATAATTTATTCTAAGGTTGTTGTCATCAAAACCCTCGTCTCACAGACTAACAATATATATATATATATATATATATATATATCAAAAAATTGTAAAAAAAAGAAATTGATTTGAAAATTCAATAAATTGCGAATAGAATTTTGATTTGGAATTGAAAAAATATACGGTTATATTTAAATATGATTATTATTTTCAAGTGTTAAAAGTATAATTTGATTTCAAATCATTTTTTTAAAGGTTACTTAAAAAGGTTAATATTCTTTTTAAAGAAAATTCATTTGGTATAAATTTAGTTTATATATACACACCATAAAAATAAATTTCATAAATTATAATAAAATAGAGGTTTAAAACAAAGTTTTAAATTAACTAAAATAAGGTCTTAAACACAAATTTGATATTTTTAATAAGTGTAAACATTATATGATATAAATTAACAAATGTAAATAAAGTAATATGTAAAGATAACAAGTGGCAAAAAAATCATTTCTTCTTTTGAAATTGGGTTTTTACAAATGAAAATTTGTTAAACTAGGGTATGCATATTTTTCTAAAGAATTTTCTCATCTTCCAAAAGTAAAACCAAGAATCAAATTCAAACAATAATTCCACCACAAACAAGGTTCAAATCATCTCAGATCTGAAAGAAAACTAGGAAATAAAATTCAAAACAAAAGCTTGGAAACTCAAAATCAAAACCAAGAAAGACTTTCAAGCCTAGAAATCAACAGCAAGCAAAAGAAAAAGCTTAACTTAAACAAATGAAAGGATCATTTCAAACAGCAAAGCACAAATTGAAAACAACAACAGTTACAGATCAATTGCCATCTCAAATCAAAGAATCCAGATTAAAGAAAATTCAAACTGTAGGCTCTGTTCAACATCAAGGTGAGTAAACTCTTATTCTTATATATATGTATATATAAATGCATATGATCTAAATGCTTGTTGTGTGATTCTAAAATGTTGACTAGAGTGAAAATTATATCTGTATATATCTATAATCATACATATATACATGGAAATTAAAATATGAATGCACATGTATATACCTATTTTCTATGTTTACAAGCTAGAAAGGAAGTAAAAAAACAAAATCTCTTTGATCATTCACTTGTAAGCCTAGGTGTATAAATGAAAAATGATTGTAAGTGTGTAATCTGATTTTTAAAAATGGTTTCGAAATTTTATATTAAATAATCATTTCAGAATTTAAAATTTACAGTAATAATTTAAAAATACATCAAAATGATGCATCTGGATTTCAAGTTTTAATTACATGAATGGATTCGTATTGCAAATCTATGAATTTTGATGTAAATTTCAAGAATGTAATTAGCAAGAGATTTCAAGATGAATGAATTGAGTTAATTTCAAATTGTCGTCGATTGGCGAGGCAATAGGCGCCGAGATTTGGGCTGAAGGTGGCTTAGGTGATAGGGATTCAGGGAAAAATGTTCAATAATTTTTCTGATGATCACGGCGGTGGCGCGAGGGAGTTTTATGGCTTAAAACCCTGTTTTTCTTATCGAAGTTTGAAATAGAAATTTGACATTGTGGGTTAATCAGTCGAAGTCGGACCAGCTGGGATAGAAGCTGCAGGTCGAGATGTGTTTGTGATGTGATCGGCGTGGTTGATGGTGGCCTGGGTCATCGTCGGTAAGACGATTTGTCCGAGAATGTTTGTTCGAGGAAAGAATGTGATCAGCTCGATTTTGATTTAGGTCGATTTCGTCAGAGTTTGGTGGTCGGGGAAGTTCGGCGGGTCGACGATGATATTCCGAAGGTCTTAGAGTTGATCGGCGACGGTTTGATCGGGTGTACACGTGCACCACGTATCATTTGTATCCGGTGCTGTCTAAAATTTAAGGAAGAAGCAAAGGTCTCGGGGATGAACCCGAAGAAAATTGCGAGATAACTCGAAGCAAGTGAAAGGTAGGGGGAACTCGAAGTTGAGCGTGGGTAAACATATGCTTGGCTCGGGTTAAATGAAATGCAGCAAGGTTTTAAAAATTTAAAATAAATAGTTGACAAAGTTTTAAACAATATAAATGTTTAAAACAAGTTTTTAACAAACATAGGAGGGTGAACAAAGTTTAAAAGGTAATGGTAAATACAGTCAAGTTTTCAAAATATATTAATTATGTTTTAAAATGAAAACTAAGAAAGTTTATTTTTTAAGTTAAATGTTTAAAAAAAACTGACTTTTTTTAAAAGTAATATATTATGTAGTTTATTTTTAAATGCTTTCAAATGGAATTTAATAATTAAGTACTTTAGGTAGGTAATTAGTTTATCAATATAATTAAAGGTTAATTTGTTTTTAATCAAGGTGATTTGTTTAACTATGTGATTAATTAAGAGTTAATTAATTAAGGAAAGTGATTAAGGAAGAATTGATTTATGAAGATGAGTAAAGGATAATTACTTAATCAAAGATTGATTAAGGTTAATTAATTTCATAATTATGGATACTTAATTAATTAGAAGGTTAATCAATATAAGTAATTAGAGGTAATTAATTTCTTAAAGGTAATTATTTGGTTAAAGTAATTAAGTAATGGTTAAACTACTTAGTATAATTAATTAAGGATAATTAAATTGTGTGATTTATTAATTAATTTGAGGATAATTAATTAATTAAAGAATTCTTTAATAAAAGTGATTAGGGATAATCACCTATTGTAATTAATTAAGGATAATTAATTAAGGGTAATTAATTATTGTAATTAATTAAGGGTAATTAATTATTGTAATTAATTAATAAATTAAAGGATAATTAAATAATTAAAGGTTAATTATTTAATGATTAAAGGTTGATTAAATTATTAATTAAGGTTGATTAATTAATAATTAAAAGTTAATTAATTTATTATAAAGGTTAATTAATAAATGATTAAAGTTTAATTAATTAAGATGGTTTGTAATTAATGAATATTAATTAACCAGGATTAAAAATTTATTCATAAGTGATTAATTTGATTTAAATTAATCAAATGAGTAATTAATCTTACTTATGGATGTTTGAATCGTATGAAATGCTTTGAATTGTTTGATATCCCTGCTGTGTGATGCTTTGTGATATGAATTATTTTGATTTGAGGTGTAATAAATGTAATTTATTTTATCTGTGATGAATGTATATAATTTATCTATGAATCTATGAATGGGAGATAAGCATTATAGATTATACCACTTATCGATATTACTGTGCTTGAATCTGTTATGATTGATGAAGCTGCACTATTATGTAAAACCCTTGGTCTACACCATACACACACAAATATGGATTGCACGAGGAAATTGGTTAAGTCACAAATATTTGAATTTAAAATTATGAAATGGTTTTAAAATTGAATTTTGAATCTAAATGGTTTCGGAAATGGAATTGGGTTGAATATGAAAAGCTTTTGAAAAGGATGTTTGAAATTGAAATTTAGTTTGAATATAATTTACTTGTTTAAATTTTGGAATTGTTTTGGAAATTCGGTTTGAAAGGTTTATACAAGTTATAATATATATACATGGATTTTAAAACCATCTTTTAAGTATTTTAAATGTTTTATTTTGGGAATTTGAATTTAACCCAAGTTTATACTTTAAAGATATAACTTGTGCATATTTGATCAAATTTTTCCAAAACAAAAACCCTTGTTTTTCAAATAATAATAGCATTCATATAAAGAAAGGATTTAAAATTTGTGTAGAAAACATTTCAAGTTTGAATGGAATTGTTTTGAAAGCTATAAATGAATCTTTGTGAAAGATTGTTGAACTTTGTTTTCAAATTAAAGAGGATCTTTAAGGTGTATCTTTTGTATAAAAGATTTTAAATAGAATTGTTTCGAAAACTATGAATTAATCTTTGCAAAAGATTGGTGAACTTTGTGAAGTGAATCTTTTTGTTCAAAGATTTTAGAATGGTAATTTGTTTAAACCATTTGAAGAAAGGTTCTGGGCTTTAAGTTATGAGTTAACTAAGATCCCACTATATCATATGCTTTTTAAATTAAGCGCTCATTATTCGGTTTAGCCGGGAGAGGACTTTGTGTCATATAACCCATTCCAAACAATGATACGACGTAATGGATAACATTTGAAAACTGTTGGTGAAGACCGAATATTTTTGAAAGCGAAAGGATAACTCGTCGAATGTCTCTGCACCAGCTGATCCTCGGTATTGGGACTTGATCACCCTTTGTGATGGATAGTCCGGTCGTGATTAGGGATTATTCGGATTGCAAGGGCTTCTTTGTGAAGTGCCTACGGTTTTGTTCGAACCCGAACAGACTTGTACGGATATGTGTCTGAAGTTACACTTTGAGATGTAAAGCTGGTTTCTATCAAATACATTTCTGTTTGGTGGCAGAGAATTTATTCTCCTAGCTTAACACCCTTCTCTGAGACGTATGAGCTTAGAGGTTATGTAGTTGATGGTTACTAGTGATACATTCCCAATTTTGCAATGTGGCATATGAAGTGTTGTTGATCATTTGTTGATCAAAGCATAGCTTTCGTGTAAAGTGTAGCTTTGTGGATGAGACTGCATCAGGATCTCACATCCCGAAAATGGTCGAAACAGGAAAGATGTGGCAAGGTTATGAGGGTCGCGCCCTTTTGGGTATGTCATTCCCTTCTGGAAAAGGGTGGTATCATGGTATGGAGCCCAGATACTTAACTCATGTGATTACTGCAAATTTATTACTTTGTGGCCGTTGCTTTATGGTTGAGGATCCTCGGATAAAGGTCGCCAATGACCGGGGAAATGGCATACTCGTGTAGTACTTATCTAGTAATAGAGGTAACCCGACCTTGTGTTGGCAGAGAGCTGGTTAAGTTCTCAGGTCGTCCCTCCATAGGCATACCCATGTGGCCCAGGAAGTTCCTTAGCCTGACCATTTATTGGAAATCCAATCTCCAATACGCGCCTTGTACGGTTTTAGTTGTATAACCTGCCATTTACTTATAGTGGTCACCACTGTATAGATAGTAGCTATAGTAGGCATACAATATTGGTTGTATGTTGGCTAAGATTAATATTATACTTTCGAAATGTTTTCTGCACTATGCACTAATAATAATATCAAAAGGATTTTTGCGTATCAAGCATGTTTGACTATCATAAGGAGAAATCTCCTCTAATTGTGCGTTTGCATTGTGTGTGTGGCGGGAGGCCTTATGGTAGTTTTATTTTCTAAAAAGCATTGCGGATTTCTTTTTAAATCCTTTTGTTTGTTTTATTTCAAATAAAATTGTTTTTGTTTGCTCACACAAGTCCCATGATTGACCTAGAGTCTATTGTTCCCTATCTACTGGGTGCCCACAATTTTCCACACGGACAACCTAGAAATAGAATTTCAGATAGTCAGATTATAGATGTAGATCCGATATCCTTCAGTCTTTGGAAATTTTCTTCAGCCTTTGGATGTTGGTAATCGCATTCATGACTGACCTTGCATAATACAACTTGATGGTGGCTCGAGCTTATTGAATTGAAGTCTTTGAAGCATTGGGATGGGATATTTGGTTTTGGAGCATTAGAGATGGAGTTGCAGTATAGGAATTGGATCTCTTTGAAGCCTTTGTTATTGGTGTTACTTTTTCCGCTGTGTATATTGTCTCCGTTAGTGTTGATATCCATATTGTATTAGATATTGTAAACATTGTTGTATCAATGATATTGTTTTCTTCCGCTGTGTTGTTGTACTTAATGTGTTATAAGCTCCGGTGAATTGGATTCGGACATTTGAATATGCGGCATTCCAATACAAGTAAAGTATGGATGTCGAATTTCGAACGTGAAAATTCGGGTCGTCACAATTAATTCAATAGAACATCTTTAGAGTAAATGATTATTGATTTATTAATAATGTTTGGAAAGTATCTTGAGATAAATTTAATAAATTTGTAAATAATGGATTTAATGCCTTCAATAGCTTCTTTGTAAATATAAGTAATGATGTAAATAATTTTTTCAAATAGTTTACATATACTTATAAAGGTATTATTTAAACATTAAATGGTATTTATAAATGAAGCAAGAAATTTGACAAATGAATATTTTAAGTTAAATTTATGTAATTTTCTTTGAATGTATAATTTAAAGATATTATATAAATGGAAAAAATTTATTTGCGAAGTTTATTAATAGTAATAAACTCGACAATAAATTTGAATTTCTATTTTGGAAGTATAGTTTGGAATATTTTCGAAGTACTAATAGTAAGTTTATTGGTTTATTTACTGTTTGAATTTTTGTATTAAAGCATAACAAATGTTTTTCCATGATTTGAATATTCATTTTAAATAAGTGTTTAAAATTTATTATGAAGTTACAAATTTTTTTACTTTGATTTAGAAATTTAATGTAAGATTTGAATATACTATTAGTTTTAGTTTAATAATCTTGAGTTTATACTTATTTTAAAAATAGCGAGTCCAATAAATTTTTGAATTTAAGGAAATTTATTTCAAAGCTTATTATAATGTTTTGATATAAATTTTTAACATTGTTTTATACTTTTGAAAAATCTTTGCATAATGCTATGATGATGTTTTAAAGATATGTTATATTTTTACTAAGTGAATGAGGTTAAATATTTGAATTGAATTTTTTTTTAAGTAGATTGAAAATGTTCTTTTCTCTTCAAGGGAAAATACCAAAAACTTAAATTTTTATCCTATAATAGAATTACGTTATAAGCTTAGGTAAGGTAGTAAGAGCTTAAGTAATATTTATGAAATGATTCATCAATTACTTAAATCCTTAATGGAAAACAACTTACCTAAGTGATTGATATTTATATAATTAAATGAATGGAAAGTTAAATAATGAAAAAAACTAGTAGAATAAACTTAAGTAAATTTAATGGAGAGATTTCAATTATTGTAAAGGGATAAATTTTTAACTATTTAATAATTGGAGCTTCTAAAGTTGAAAGTAAGAAATTAAATGCTACGTTATAAACGAAATATACAATGAATTTGAAATTTCTAACTTGTAAACAAAAAGGATATGAAAATAAAAATGATAACTATTGAACATTTATTTACCATAATGAAACAAAATCAAATTGTATAACTTTCAATTACATTCTTAGAAGCATATATATAACTTACTAGGATAATAAAAGTTATAATGTTAATAAGGATATGTAATGTAATATCATGCAAGATAAACTTGAATAATGAAAGTGTTCAATGAAATGTACTTTTATAAATAAGGAATTTGATATGAAAATAGTTATAAACATAAGTTATAATTATAGTGCTACTAAATAAAATGAAATAGAAAGTGAATATTGTAAGCAAGTAATTATGAACTTAAGTTAATGTTTAAGCTGTTGATAATTAAAGTAAATAATAAAATGAATACTATATTAAATTAAATGATTGTAACTTCAGAAATGGTTGATTATTTTGACCCCTTGTGAAGACTGTATGCTTGCTTGCAAATGATTGTTATTATGTTGTTTTAATTTTATTTTATTTTATGTGATGATGGTATGCTTTTGGTTGAAAGTGATTGTTGTTATGTTATGATTGTTTGTTATTAATTTAAAATAATATAATCATTTCACTTCTATATAAGTATAAACCTCTTGAGATTATATAAGTGGAATACAGGTTATGGAAGCAAATGCTACCGCTTTTGGTTTCATTAAATAAGCATTATTTGCCTGACAAATAGGCATGCTCTTGGATTACGATTTCCTAGCGATATTATATTATTTTCCCATGTTGGGATATATTATTTTGAAAATTTTGGTATATATTGTCATATTTTGATATTATTATTTCTTCCAGACCTCTCCGTACATAGGAGACTCTGTCGAAATTTTCCGTGAATTATGGACTTAGAAATTTTTTCTAAAATACTTTCAAACTTTTATTAACTTGAATATAAAAGGATTTAATTGTTATAAATTAATATATTTTATTAAAAAATATTTAATTTTGTAAATTAATTGTTTATAAATTTAACATTTTGAATAAGATATTGACTATTTAATTTCTTCTTTTCCCTTTTTTCCTTTTCGGGGATGAAAAGTTTTGAGTAGGGGAGAGTGTAACGACCCGTAAATTTCGACAATTAAAGTTAGTTAATTTAATAGGATTTGTGATTTAATAATTGGAAGGAATAATTTTTTTTAATTTAATTATGAAATGATAATTAGAATTAAATGTAACAATGTTAATTTAAGTCATTTATTAACAATTATAATGAAAATTCAATTAATTAAAATGATTTAAGTGTTTACTTAGTTATAAAGTAAATATAGGCAAACAAATGTAAATATTGATTTAGTTAATAATAAATGGTAATTGAATAAAATCAACATTATGTAAGTAATTATAATGCCTGATTGTAAATAATAAACCCTTACAAGTGTGATTAAGAGTAAAAAGGAAACAAGTATTATGTGTTACCTTTTTATTTAACCTGTAAAAATTAAATTGGAAATCAGTTAAGTGAATAGAATTAAATGTTACACTTATGTGATTTAATACAAAAACTATAAGTAGGGATGCACTAAAATAAATAGAAACGTACATTTACTCATAAGGGAATAATTGAGTTAATAAAGAATAAAATTGAGATAAATGATTAATTGAGACTTTAAATTTTAATTAATGTGTAAATTTGATAAAGTCAAATATAATGGAAATATAATAGTTAATTCAATAAAAGATAGAAATTGGAATATATTAATGTAATGAAATGTAAAAAAATGTTAACTTTGTTATTAGATTTATGTTTGGTTGAATATAAAAGATTGAAAATCACATTAGATAAATCTATTGAAATTAAATTATAATTAATTGGATTTAGTTACAGTGAATTTGAACACTGTAATTAGTGTAATAACCAACGCTGAATTGATAAGCTGAATTATTTTAAATTCTTGTAAATGTCTATGGAATCAAAAATTATGAAATTTATAGGTTTATGAACATTGAATTAAAAAGTGATTTAATTAATTCATTGTAATTTATTTAATTAGCGTAAAAATAGCCATTTTGGCAATTGTCTCAGATTGTCGTTTGATGGTACAGACTTGAAACACCTAGAAATCAATTTAATTAAAATCAATTGAAAGTAATTTGAAATAAGCTGATTTTAACATAACTTCTTCATATGATGGAATTAAGAGCTGAAACCTATTCCATTGAGTTTAAAAATATTGAGAACATCTATTTTGATATATGGGTTGACCGATTTTTGCTCCGAAGGCAGAACGGGCTTTTCGGGTTGTTTATCGTTCCAATCCAAATCAATCTGGTCCATTCATACTATTTTCCGATCTAACTATAAATACCTTATTGTAAACACTAATTGTTTCTCATTCCAAATTTTAGTACGTACAATTCTCTATAGCTCCTCATTCCAAAGGCAGACAACAAAATTTCCAATCCAATTTCAAATCAAAACCAAATCAATAATTCAAACTCCTCAAAGTATATCATATTATATACCATTTTGATGCTCTCGAGAGTACGAATCTACATCAATTGTTCTTTTTTGGAAATGGTGCTCGAATAAATTTGTAATCGCGACAAAGCTCACAATTTGTGAACCCTATTGTTGAATTTGGGGTTTTTGATTTTTTCGTCAAATGGTGAAATTGATTTATGGGTTTTGGAGAGATCGGCACGTGGAGTTGTTTGATGGTGGCTGGAGGGTGTATTTTTCATCGTGGCGGCTGGAAATGGCCGATTAGGTTTTCGGCAAACCCCAACTGTGGTGGCGGTGGTTGCACCGGTGATAGCCGTAGCTTGCTGGCGCGTGGAGGGAGGCTTGGCAAGGTTGTTAGAGGTGGCGTCGTGGCCTACGGCGACGTATAGGAGTTGGTATCTGTGGCCAACGTGGGTAGCTGAGTGGTTCTGAATGCGTGTGGACGAGTCGGGTTCTGGAGAGAGCGCGTGAGATATGACGTGGCATGTTTTAATATTATTTTTATTTAATTAAAATTTCAAACTCCAAATGTTCTGACATCAATAACTTTTAGATAGGAGGTCTGATTCACGCACGGCTTGTTTTGCCGGGATCATATTGAAATTCCGAACATTTTGACGCTATTTAGGACGTTCTAGGCTTAGAATTGGATTTAAATTCAATTTAATTTCAAAGATGAGTGTTTTAACCCACTAACAACTTCTAAAAACTTCTTATTTTTGTTATATTAAACTTATGATATGACTAAAAATTTATCTAAGGCTGTTGGTTACATTTAAATTGTCATCTCAGTTAATTTGTATTTATTTGAACTAAATCATTATTTAATTTATTGTTGAATCTAAATTGTTTGTTAAATACCCATTATTGATCTTCAATTATCTATTGATGTTTGTTGATTGATTTGGATGATGATTGTGATGGATGATTGATTATTGATATTGGATGAATAGATGTTGTCTTTTATATCGTTATAATACTGCAAGTTCATTATGGTTTGAAATGATACATACCCGAACGATCTTATATATTAAGGGAAAATCTTTATGGTTGAAATGATAAACCCGAACGGTTTTTCATTAATTTGAAAATGTTGATTTTTGGTACTGGTTGAAATGACATATACCCATATAATTTCTTGAATTTGGATTTTAGTTGGAACTGAATTATTTGAAGGGTTTAAGTTAATTCAAACTTCAGATTTGTCTTAATTAGATAATTAGGATTGATATTTTGAATGATTTGAAACCTTTTAAATAAATATATTCACATTGTACACTTGATAGGAGATGAAAGATCTCATAACATCTCTGAAACCGTTGCATTCATATTTTCATTTCAGATTAATTTGACTTACTAAGATCTTTTAGTTCTGATTCGAGTGTTTTTTTTTCATTATACTTGGGTCAGTCTTAGCTTTTTCAGTGTATTGAAGACCATTTTATTTTTTGAAGGACAAAGACGAAGATTCATTATATATTACTATTTATTATAATTATTCCACTACATCATGTATTCCACTGCATTGTTTGTTCATTCCTACAGTATGTATAACTCTGATTTGAATTGTAAAAGTGTAATCACATGTTATTGTAAAACAACTTCATGAATGTTTATTTGATTATTATATTTTGTCATTACGCTGCGAGATTCTTTGTTTTATTTTTCTTCCCTTTTTCTTTTTATTTTCTTATTTACCCCATTAACAGTCCTCACTTTTGAATAATTTGAGTTAGACATGTGTGGTTTATTGTCGATTTAAACCGTCCAAAAAGGTGTGTCGTTACAATGTCCTTAATTTCAAAATTGTGTTCTAACATTTTGGATCCGTTCCTTTTATGATATCAGCGATAACCTTTATTATTATTTTTCCGCCGAAGGCTCTCGCCATGACCTTTCGGCATTATCGTAAGCTTATCCTAGCCTTGCAAATGTTTTGTTTTTAATTTATCTTAACAGATTTGTCTACTTTCATTCTCTTAGTAGAAACTTAAGTCTATAATCGGTTAAAAGTTTTTAATTAGAATGTTTTCACCTGGCAGAACAGTGGGCTCCCCAAAAGTTGAAGCTGTTGCCGAGCATTCCCCCATCGAAACTTAGAGTGACGTTGATGACATATTGAAAGAGTTTGGCATCACTGGGATTGGAGCCATTCCTCCTAGCCCCACTGACACTATTAACAACCCTCCATCGCGGAAATTTGCATTTATTGCAATCCACATATGGCATGGAGGTTTCCTCCCATTTCCTACATTTCTGCATTCCTTCTTGTCTTACATTGGAGTTGTCCGATACAACTTTCACTAACGTGTATACCTATCTCCTATCTCTTGAAATACTAGTGTTGGAATTTGAACTTTCGTCGCTTGGTCCTGAAATTTTAACTTCTTTTACCATATTGGCAAGGTTAAGCAAGTCCAATAAGAAAATTTACAGGGTGAACGTGCAGAAGAAACAGATATTGGATAGTAATAACAAGTTAAAGGATTGGAAAAACTAATTATTTTTTGTTAAGTGCTTTTCTGATGTCCATGGGGCCTTCGCTTCTCCTCGTAAGTTTATTCCAATATCATCTTTGCTTTCCCCTATGTTTCTTGCATACTATCCTTCAATCTTTTTCAAGCGATCCTTCTAAAGCACTAAGAAATGTAGATCAGAAATTATCAATACATTGGTTGCAGCTCCAAAACGTCTTAGGAGCAGTTTGTCGCCTTTGACCCTTCCAAATTTAAGGAAGCATTCTTTATTGGCAACTGGGCAAAAGATTCTTGGTACTTCACCCGCCATCATGCTTACCACCCAGGGTAGCTGTTACTATTCTCTGTGTAATGCTGATCACTTTACTTCATTGTCACCGATCGGTTCTGATGCTATAGGTATCTCATCAATTTGGTGTCTTCCTTCCATAAAATTCCCAAACTTACTCTATTTGATTCATTTTTTTCTGGTAATCGTTATAGTTCCTTACAAGGTTGTGGTTTCTTTAAGGGAAGTTACACCTCCTTCCTCATCCACAGATGTCTCAGATGTATGGAGTGTTTTGCTAGCCCCAAGAAATCCTTGAAAATAAGGAAAACAATGCCTCCTGGTGAGGCTCCTCCAACCAAAATGACAAAGATTATCGACCTTGATAAGGGAGAAGAAGATAGTTCTCTAAAGAAAGTTCTAGCAAGCTCAGTTATTAAGGCTCCAGGAAATACTGTAGGGTCAATTCCTCCATCTCCTGCTCCCATTCCTCATATCACAATTTTTGATTCACCAACTGTATTGGCACAGATGCAGATTTCTCTTTTTGGGATCCCTTCTAAGTCTCACAATCTTCCAGGATAATCATCTTCTACTTCTTTGCCATATTATTTTGGTGATCTTGTTAAGTCTATCCTTCCATCGGAACCCTTCACTTCCACTTCTCCACTACCTTTTAATCCAAACTTGGTGGAAAATCATCATTCTCTCGTAGAGCAACAACTTTTGGCAATTTTTTTAACTAATCAATTTTATTATCACTGGATCTTTCTAATTGTTAACCCATATCTCTTTCTTGTTAGAGATTTCCAAGTACTGGGTTTCTCTTATCGAGTATGCCTCCAAACTACCTTTTGGATCCTCCAAACTTTAGGAGGAAAATGCTGAATTAAAAAGCCAAATTTCCTCACTTTTAGCTGCCCGAGATTAATCTTTCTCCGAGCTAAAATGAGTTTTGGCCTCCCTTTCCAAGGCTGAAGCTGACCTTAAAGCAGAGAGACAAGCTCATTAGCTTACTTCCCAACGATCTCAGACTTCCCTATCCAAGGTCGAAGCTGACCTTGGAGCAGAGAGGCAAGCTCATTGACTCACCCATGATGAGAAATTTGCAAGGGAATTTGCTCTAAATGACTTGGAGGATGAAAAGGCTCGTTTAATTTCCAAGAACACATTATTGGAAGATAAATTAAAAAAGTCTAGATCTTCTCTTAAACTTGCTGTTCAAACTCTCACTAACTTCCAAAAGCATGTTTCTGATTTCGTTGATTCTTTCCTAGGGCCCATGATGTTAAACTATATGTGGATGCCCCCTTACTTGCTTATATCGATGATCGTGACAAATTCCTGACCTTAGTTTTCCTTCGCTTCTTCTGACTATATCCAAGAGAGTTACAAACAAATTTGATCAATTCGAACAAAGCTCTGATGGGAGAGCGATGAGGGGAAGATTGACTTTAAGAAAGCTCTCTATCTTGACGTCCCTTCATTTGACATTGGGTCTGATTCAGAGGAGGAGGATGACCAAAATAAAGATCTCACTAAGAAGGAGGATAATGACCATATGAACTGTGATACTGATGATGATGACGGTAACCACGACAATCCTCCCGGAGGTCAAGGCCATGACGAAGACAAGGAAGGTCATTCTGATACTCAAGAGGACGATGGAAGCTCAACCAAATCCGTTGAAAAAGAGCCATCGCCCCATAAATATATACCTCTGTCATCTCCTGGACCAAATGCTTCTTTGAACGATGGAATTTTTTATGTCCTTTCCGGAGGTCCTTGAGGGAAAGAACAAGTTCCTCAAGTTTCTATCCCTGTTTCTCAAGTATGGGCTACCCTGTTTATAAACCTTACACTTAGAAGACAATAATCAGCGACAAATTATATGTCTTAGATAAAGAAGAAGTCAAGTTTTCCATATGGCACAAAACTTGAGAGAAAAGAGGCAAGGATTAACAAGTTAGATAGGGAGTTAGACAAACTGTAACGATCTCGAATTTGTTAAGTTTAAATTGATATTTTAATTTACTTTTTTTTGGATAAAAACTGTAAAAATAATTAGTAATTAATATAAGATGCTAGTTAAATTTTGGATTACTAGAAAAATGTATTTGAATTAAATTGAATTGGGATTTGTAAGTAATGTAAAGAACAAAATGCACTGCAAAAAAATAAAAATAAATACATCTAGTTAAGATTTAAACAAATAAAGAAATATACTCAAGTATTTAAGTGATATAACAAATAAGATAGACTAAAGTATTCAAACAAATAAACATATAGTTTTGTAAAAAGGTAAGTAAACAAATGAGATAGACTATAAAATAGTGAGTAAGTACATTAACAAAAATTTAACAGCGTAATTTAAATAGAAAATTATTTACATTATAAAGTAATAGAACAAAAGTAGATAGTTAAATAACCTTCAAATATAAAACAAGTGTGTTCAAACAAGAATATAAATATATGAATGTAAATATAAAATAAGACAAAAGAAGATATAAATATCCATGAAGCTTGCAAAAGAAGTTATATAAATGAATAAAAAAAAAGTAAAAATGTAAACATCTTCTATTCAAATCTGTAGACAAAGTATGGGTAATAGCTTGTAAATGAGAACCTAAAGTACTAAGTAATTAATGCAATATCATATCTCAGCCGAGTAAAGTAAGTATGTAGGCTTGACAACAGGTATGTACATTTAAAACAACAATTCAAAATGGATTGGCCGTAAACAAAAGGGGACACATGCATTTAATATTTTCTTCTTAAGCACACATGGATATCACTTCAGCCGAAATAAACTTTTGAAAAAAACAAGAAAAAAAAAAGAACTTGGAAGGAAAATACAAAGTAATAAGACATGATAAAAGGAAAATACATTCATGTTTCAAACATATAATAGGATAAGCATGTAGGCTAAGTAAAAGACAATAATAATTAATGTAAAGATCTCTAGCACCAAATAAATGTTTTTCAGACCAGTTGACAAGAATGATAAGTATGAAATAAGGCAACAAAAACATAAGGAGGTACACTTGGAAATAAATAAGAAACCAGACAACATTAAAATTTTAAAAGTATGAAACCAGACTTGAAAACAAAAGACAAAAGAAAATATAAGATCTTGAACTTGCCAGAGAAGTTATGTACTCAAATGCATAATATACAAAGAAATGCACAAAGTAATTAATGCAGCCACCAGAACCACATTTATTAGTCAACAATCAAGCAAAGAAAAGATATCACTGATTTATATTTGTACATGTCACCCTGTACAAATAACATCCCCTGCAAGCTTCCTTTACATATATCAACTTCTTCTTATCTCAGTTCGATCATTAAAAGTTGAGAAAAAAAAGTCTGAAGTAAACCATTTTCTAAAACTTAAAACAAATTCAACAACATCAAGCAATCCAACAAAACAGAGGGGAGTGTCAGCTTGTATTTTTCAATCCTGTTGCAATAAAAAGCAGGCTCTGTTCTTTCACAAATTCAATACATTACAATTAAAATAGTTCGAGTACATTGTTCTGTTGCATGTTCCCTCTGGAATTCACTTTGTTTGTGTGATTTTAGTATTTCTCTGTGTTATGTATAAATATAGTGATGAGCATCTTTGTGTTGCCCTCTAACTTCAGTTCCAGAATCAATATTTTATCAAAACTCAATTGCTCTTGATCCAAACCTTATTGAGTCATAAGTCTTGAACCAAGTATACTTGTTAGATCATAGATTTTAGTTAAAAAAACTTGTTCAAGGTAAAATAACTTAAAATTGTTTTTGGAAATATGAAATACAGAGTAAACTCAATTAAGTCAAAAAAATAAATTGTCTTAGTTTATAAATTCAGGCACATGAATCAAAAGCTAACCCTAAAACTTGATTTTTGAAACAAAAATAATTATTTTTAGTTAAGCATTGAAGTAGCAGTTTGGGTTTGATCATTTTGGGTCGCCGTAGGTGATCCCATTGATCGGAGGGGACGAGTTTTCTCCTGGAGGAGGAGGAGTGATCGGTGGAGCTAGGAAAATATTGGGATGGTGGATAGTTCAACGTGGTGGCGTCGGCGAGCTTCTGAAATTTCTAAACCTAGTTTTGTCAAAGGTTGGGTTTTCGCTTCGTTCATCGTCTAGGGATGATCGAGTGTTATGCGGCTTTGGGAGATGGTGGAGGAGATGTCGACGAGGTCGTAGCCAGTGTCGTATGAATTCTGGTGGTCGGGGCGTTGCGAACGACGCCGTTCTAGGGTTGGGGTGGTTTCCTTGTTCGTGTTTTCCAGGTTTCAACCTGACTCTCATTTTTGTTTTTCGAATGTTGGGTAAGGTACAGATGATCGGAGGATAGTCTGAGGTGGGTCGGTGATTTGCTCGACCTAGTGGCGATGGCCGGAGGGAGGCGGTGGAGCGGTGCACGTGCACGCGAGAAATGTTGTGCATTTGGGAAGTTTGTTTTGCTTTTGCCTGGGAAGAATAGAACTTACTCTCGCGTGTTTACTCGAAGTTGAACTCGAGAAGGGAATGATGATGTCTCGGGTTTGTATAGTTGTGTACCCAGCTTCTAATAGCTACAGGTTTTAGTTAATAACCAGATAGTGTTTAAGTTTTTTTTTTAAAATTTAAACTGAATTCAAAATTGAAAGACAAGTTTTAACCAAAGGTAAAGAATCTGAAAATTTAAGATTTAAACAAAGTTTAAATCTAAATTTAAATCTGGATTCAAAAGCTTAATTTGAATCCTAGTTTTGAAATATAATAAACTTTTTGAATTTAAAATATTGTAATACAACTTTGGATATTTAAAGTGCATTTTAAATTGATTTAAATTGAATATAGTTTTAGAACTCTTTTAACTTTCCCTTTGAAAGATAAGTATTTCTTTAACGTGTAAACTTAAAAGTTTGGAAATTAGTTTAAACTTTAGTAATGCTAAATTGGGGTTCAATTTGAATCTTGGGTTTTAAATTGAAATAAATTTAAAGATCAATGTTTCCAAACATATTTATAAAAGATATTTAAAGCACTACTAAGAATGAGTTTTAAACTTAAGTGATGAAGATATAATGATGATTTGTAATTCATTCAATAAGTTAATTAAAATGAATAATTTATTTGTTAAATTAATTAATGATTTGGGTTAATTAAATCGGTAATTAAAGGTTTAAAGATTAATTAAGGAAAAACAAAATTTGTAAACCAAGGAATATCGGTTAGATATTAATTAATGATTAAAGTTGATGTAATCAAGTAATTAAGCAATAATTGATTGAAGGATAATGTGATAAATTAACCAGTGTAATTAATTAAGAAATAATTATTACTTAAGGAGTAATTAATTAGTTTTTTTGTAATTACTTAAGGATTAATTATTGATTGAGGATTTAATTATTGATTAAGGATTGATTAATGATTAATTAAAAGATAATTTATTCAATGTTTTGTAATTAATTGACCATAACTAGCAGAATAATTCATAAGGAAATCATCTGATTAAAATAAATCAGATAATTAAATTCATTCTACTTATGGATACTTGAATTGTATTGGATGCTGAACTGTTTGATATCCCTGATCTGTGATGCTTTGCGATATATCCTGATTGTGTTGTGATCTGTAGTTTATTTATCTGTGATCTGTGAATAAAAGATAAGCGTTATAGTTTATACCGCTTATCAACTATGTTTCTATATTTTGATCTGTGATGACTGAATGTTGTTGCACTATTGTGTGTTAAACCCCTGGACTACACATACACACACAAATGTGGATTTCAAGAGGAAATCGATTAAGTCACAGATTTTTGAGTAGTTTTAAATTTGGATATTTGAATTCAAATGTTTTGGAAATGGATTGGGTTTAAAGTGAAAAGCTTTTGGAATGAAATTTCAAAGATGAAATTTATTTTGAATAACTTGATTAAGTTTTGAAATTTAAATATTTGAAATTTGAATTCAATATTTGAAATTGAATTCTATGATGTGGAAACTAGGGACTAAAGATGTTATACTAGTTTATGTGGGTTAAACTATTTTAAAGGTATTGATTTGGAAACTTGAAATTAAATTCAAAAGTTTAACTCATGTAAATAAAATTGGATTCCTTTGAACTGAAAATATTTGTTTTCAAATAATAAAGGCTTTCACGTATGTAATGAACTTCCAAATTGTGTAAAAAGGGATTTCAAGTAAAAAAGGAAAGTGATTTTCGAAGTTATGGAAATGGTTTGAAAGCTATAAGTTAAATCTTAAATTTAAAGATTTAACGAGTTAATCCAATTGAAATGGAAATTGATTTGAAATCCGTAAATGGATCTTTGTGAAAATGGGTGAACTTAGTGTAATAAATCTTTCGTTTAAAAGATTTGAAAATGGTAATTTGTTTAAACCATTTGAAGGAAAGTTTTGAATTATTAAGTTGTGACTTAATTGAAATCCCATATCCATATGTTTTAAATGTTGCGCTCACTATTCGGTTTAGCCGGGAGTGCCTTCGGTTCTGTTCGAACCCGGAACAGACTTGTATGGTTGTATGTCTGACACTACACTTTGAGATATAAAGCAGATTTCTTTCAAATACATATCTGTTGGTGGCGGAGGATTTATTCTCTTAGCTTAACACCCTTCTCTGAGACGTACGAGCTCAGAGGTTATGTAATTGAAGGTCATCGGCGTTATACTCCCAATTTAGTAGTGTGGCATGCCGAGTGCTGCTGTGTGTTGATGATCATTTGTTGATCATTTGTGATCAGAGCATGGCTTTTGTATAAAGCGTAGCTTTGTGGACGAGACTGCATCAGGACCTCACACCCTAGAAATGGTTAAAACAGGAAAGATGCGGCAAGGTTATGAGGGTCGCGCCCTTTAGGGTGTGTCATTCCCTTCTGGTAAAGGGTGGTATTAGGTATGGAGCCCTGATATTTAACCTATGTGGTTGCTCCAATCTCATTTACTGTGTGGTTGTTGCTTAGAGGCGCCTCGGATAAAGGTCCCAAAGGACCGGGGAGTGGCATGCTCGAGTAGTAGTTACCTAGTTACAGAGGTAACCCGGCCTTGTGTTGGCAGAGATCCGTATAGGTTCTCGGGACGTCCCGCCAGAGGCGATCCCATGTGGCAGTAGGAAGTTCCTTAGCCTGACCATTTGTTGGAAATCCAATCAAAACAATACGAGCCTTGTACGGTTTTAGTTGTATTACCTTCCATGGAATGTGGCGGTAACCTGCTATTGAACATGGTAGCTATAGTTGGCATACGATAATGGTCGTATGCTGGCTAAGATTAATATTCTACTTTCCATATGCTTTTCTACACCGTGCACTTATAATAATAATATCCAAGAAATTTTCTGCGTATGAAGCATGTTTGACTATCATAAGAAGAAATCTCCTCCAATTCTGCGTTTGCATTGTGTGTGTGGCGGGAGGTCTTATGGTAGTTTCATTTTCTAAAAAGCATATCGGATTTTCTTTTATAAATCTTGTTTTATTTAAAAGATAAACTGTTTTTGTTACTCACACCAGTCCCATGACTGATCCGGAGTTTATTGCTCCTTTCCTAAACTCTGGATGCTCACTATTTTCCACACGAGCAGTCTGGAGTTGGGTTTTTCAGATAGTTAGGTTCAGTGGATTGTCTGGAGCTAGTTCAGTCTTTGGACATGACTGACCTTGCTTAGCTTAGTGCATCGTTATTTGGAGTTCGAGCTATTTCTGGATTGGTTCTTGGAGATGGAGTTGCAGTTTTGGAGTTCTTTCTTGAAGACTATCTTGAGTTATTTGTTCCACTGCTAGGGTTATCTATTTTTCCTTTCCGCTGCTATTTATTGTATGATATCTCTGATGTATATCGATATCTATAGTATCATCTGTTGTATCAGGATGTTGTATCAGATGTTGTATATTGATATTCATTATTTCTTCCACTGTGTTGTTTAATTATGATGTTATAAGCTCCGGCGAATCGAATTTGAATGGTCGAATCTGCGGCATTCGAGTACGATGTAAAGTATGGATGTCAATTTTCGAACACGAAAAATTCGCATTCGTTACATATGGTATCAGAGCTGAGGGTTAAACTTTAGCTCAGGAGTATAACAC
The DNA here is from genome assembly GCA_030765085.1 of Allium cepa. Lineage (NCBI taxonomy): Eukaryota > Viridiplantae > Streptophyta > Magnoliopsida > Asparagales > Amaryllidaceae > Allium > Allium cepa. The sequence goes on along the minus strand of CM060937.1, from coordinate 417,600,447 downwards.
ATTAAGTAACTCATTAGAGATAGGGTGAAGTATACCCTAGAATGAGTAATCCCTAAGATATCTGTTCGAATGCCTCAGTAAATTCTCTTACTATCCGCTGATAGTGAGTATGAGTGCAAGAAGAGAACGGGATGGGGGACAGGGGAATACGACTATAAATGGTCAATACCCTGTAATAGCGGAAACAATCTTTCTTTATCAATTTCCTTTGATTCGTCTTTTCAAATTCTTTTGATTGTTTCGTACCAGCTACGAGAAGAAGTTTCGGTGCGATGATGCTCTACGAATCGGTGAACAAAATTTTTACTTCATATCTTTATCGGTTTCTTATCAGTTTTGATTTAAACCTTAATGAATATGAATCGGAAATTTGAAACTGAAATTTAAATAAATTGGAAATTTTAAATTGAATTAACTTGATTAATAGAATATTAAGGATAAATTAAATTATAGCTATAAAACGATTTCGTTTAAAACCAAATTTAAAAATCTATTTTAGTTTCTTGGGTTGATCGAAGTCCGAAGAGGGACAAATTGGTATATATTTTGAGATATTCCAATTTAAGTTTGGAATCCGTATCTAGTGTTTGAAAGCCGTGGAAAATAAAAATCCCTATATTTATTGTTTGGGGTCCGATATATTCTACGGATGGTTTGTTATCCATTCAAACTAATCAATGCCTTGCATATTTCGTAGATTTGGTGACCCGAGTATCCTATGTAGTATTGAATGAGTTCGTTCTCATATTGTTGATATTATGATTTGGTGAGCCAAATACAAGATAGATATTCATTTTGACCTGGAAAGCTATGTCTCTGTCTTTGTGTATGTATCTTTGTTGTTTTCGTGCCTGCGAATTTCGAGGACGAAATTTTTTTAAGGGGGGAAGTCTGTAACGATCTCGAATTTGTTAAGTTTAAATTGATATTTTAATTTAATTTTTTTTGGATAAAAACTGTAAAAATAATTGGTAATTAATATAAGATGTTAGTTAAATTTTGGATTACTAGAAAAATGTATTTGAATTAAATTGAATTGGGACTTGTAAGTAATGTAAAGAACAAAATGCACTACAAAAAAATAAATAAATAAATACATCTAGTTAAGATTTAAACAAATAAAGAAATATAATCAAGTATTTAAGTGATATAACAAATAAGATAGACTAAAGTATTCAAACAAATAAACATATAGTTTTGTAAAAAGGTAAGTAAACAAATGAGATAGACTATAAAATAGTGAGTAAGTACATTAACAAAAATTTAACAGCGTAATTTAAATAGAAAATTATTTACATTATAAAGTAATAGAACAAAAGTAGATAGTTAAATAACCTTCAAATATAAAACAAGTGTGTTCAAACAAGAATATAAATATATGAATGTAAATATAAAATAAGACAAAAGAAGATATAAATATCCATGAAGCTTGCAAAAGAAGTTATATAAATGAATAAAAAAAAAGTAAAAATGTAAACATCTTCTATTCAAATCTGTAGACAAAGTATGGGTAATAGCTTGTAAATGAGAACCTAAAGTACTAAGTAATTAATGCAATATCATATCTCAGCCGAGTAAAGTAAGTATGTAGGCTTGACAACAGGTATGTACATTTAAAACAACAATTCAAAATGGATTGGCCGTAAACAAAAGGGGACACATGCATTTAATATTTTCTTCTTAAGCACACATGGATATCACTTCAGCCGAAATAAACTTTTGAAAAAAACAAGAAAAAAAAAAAGAACTTGGAAGGAAAATACAAAGTAATAAGACATGATAAAAGGAAAATACATTCATGTTTCAAACATATAATAGGATAAGCATGTAGGCTAAGTAAAAGACAATAATAATTAATGTAAAGATCTCTAGCACCAAATACATGTTTTTCAGACCAGTTGACAAGAATGATAAGTATGAAATAAGGCAACAAAAACATAAGGAGGTACACTTGGAAATAAATAAGAAACCAGACAACATTAAAATTTTAAAAGTATGAAACCAGACTTGAAAACAAAAGACAAAAGAAAATATAAGATCTTGAACTTGCCAGAGAAGTTATGTACTCAAATGCATAATATACAAAGAAATGCACAAAGTAATTAATGCAGCCACCAGAACCACATTTATTAGTCAACAATCAAGCAAAGAAAAGATATCACTGATTTATATTTGTACATGTCACCCTGTACAAATAACATCCCCTGCAAGCTTCCTTTACATATATCAACTTCTTCTTATCTCAGTTCGATCATTAAAAGTTGAGAAAAAAAAGTCTGAAGTAAACCATTTTCTAAAACTTAAAACAAATTCAACAACATCAAGCAATCCAACAAAACAGAGGGGTGTCAGCTTGTATTTTTCAATCCTGTTGCAATAAAAAGTAGGCTCTGTTCTTTCACAAAGTCAATACATTACAATTAAAATAGTTCGAGTACATTGTTCTATTGCATGTTCCCTCTGGAATTCACTTTGTTTGTGTGATTTTAGTATTTCTCTGTGTTATGTATAAATATAGTGATGAGCATCTCTGTGTTGCCCTCTAACTTCAGTTCCAGAATCAATATTTTATCAAAACTCAATTGCTCTTGATCCAAACCTTATTGAGTCATAAGTCTTGAACCAAGTATACTTGTTGGATCATAGATTTTAGTTAAGAAAACTTGTTCAAGGTAAAATAACTTAAAATTGTTTTTGGAAATATGAAATACAGAGTAAACTCAATTAAGTCAAAAAAATAAATTGTCTTAGTTTATAAATTCAGGCACATGAATCAAAAGCTAACCCTAAAACTTGATTTTTGAAACAAAAATAATTATTTTTAGTTAAGCATTGAAGTAGCAGTTTGGGTTTGATCATTTTGGGCATTTTGGGTCGCCGTGGGTGATCCCATTGATCGGAGGGGACGAGTTTCCTCCTGGAGGAGGAGGAGTGATCGGTGGAGCTAGGAAAATATTGGGATGGTGGATAGTTCAACGTGGTGGCGTCGGCGAGCTTCTGAAATTTCTAAACCTAGTTTTGTCAAAGGTTGGGTTTTCGCTTGTTCATCGTCTAGGGATGATCGAGTGTTATGCGGCTTTGGGAGATGGTGGAGGAGATGTCGACGAGGTCGTAGCCAGTGTCGTATGAATTCTGGTGGTCGGGGCGTTGCGAACGACGTCGTTCTAGGGTTGGGGTGGTTTCCCTGTTCGTGTTTTCCAGGTTTCAACCTGACTCTCATTTTTGTTTTTCGAATGTTGGGTAAGGTTCAGATGATCGAAGGATAGTCTGAGGTGGGTCGGTGATTTGCTCGACCTAGTGGCGATGGCCAGAGGGAGGAGGTGGAGCGGTGCACGTGCACGCGAGAAATGTTGTGCATTTGGGAAGTTTGTTTTGCTTTTGCCTGGGAAGAATAGAACTTACTCTCGCGTGTTTACTCGAAGTTGAACTCGAGAAGGGAATGATGATGTGTCGGGTTTGTATAGTTGTGTACCCAGCTTTTAATAGCTACAGGTTTTAGTTAATAACCAGATAGTGTTGAAGTTTTTCTTTCTAAATTTCAAACTGAATTCAAAATTGAAAGACAAGTTTTAACCAAAGGTAAAGAATCTGAAAATTTAAGATTTAAACAAAGTTTAAATCTAAATTTAAATCTGGATTCAAAAGCTTAATTTGAATCCTAGTTTTGAAATATAATAAACTTTTTGAATTTAAATATTGTAATACAACTTTGAATATTTAAAGTGTATTTTAAATTGATTTAAATTGAATATAGTTTTAGAACTCTTTTAACTTTCCCTTTAAAAGATAAGTATTTCTTTAACGTGTAAACTTAAAAGTTTGTAAATCAGTTTAAACTTTAGTAACGCTAAATTGGGGTTCAATTTGAATCTTGGGCTTTAAATTGAAATAAATTTAAAGATCAATGTTTCCAAACATATTTATAAATGATATTTAAAGCACTACTGAGAATGCGTTTTAAACTTAAGTGATGAAGATATAATGATGATTTGTAATTCATTCAATAAGTTAATTAAAATGAATAATTTATTTGTTAAATTAATTAATGATTTGGGTTAATTAAATCGGTAATTAAAGGTTTAAAGATTAATTAAGGAAAAATAAAATTTGTAAACCAAGGATTATCAATTAGATATTAATTAATGATTAAAGTTGATGTAATCAAGTAATTAAGCAAAAATTAATTGAAGGATAATGTGATAAATTAAACAGTGCAATTAATTAAAAAATAATTATTACTTAAGGAGTAATTAATTAATTTTTTTTGTAATTACTTAAGGATTAATTATTGATTAAGGATTTAATTATTGATTAAGGATTGATTAATGATTAATTAAAAGACAATTTATTCAATGTTTTGTAATTAATTGACCATAACTAGCAGAATAATTCATAAGGAAATCATCTGATTAAAATAAATCAGATAATTAAATTCATTCTACTTATGGATACTTGAATTGTATTAGATGCTGAACTGTTTGATATCCCTGATTTGTGATGCTTTGTGTTATATCCTGATTGTGTTGTGATCTGTAGTTTATTTATCTGTGATCTGTGAATAAAAGATAAGCGTTATAGTTTATACCGCTTATCAACTATATTTCTATATTTTGATCTGTGATGACTGAATGTTGTTGCACTATTGTGTGTTAAACCCCTGGACTACACTTACACACACAAATGTGGATTTCAAGAGGAAATCGATTAAGTCACAGATTTTTGAGTATTTTTAAATTTGAATATTTGAATTCAAATGTTTTGGAAATGGATTGGGTTTAAAGTGAAAAGCTTTTGGAATGAAATTTCAAAGATGAAATTTATTTTGAATAACTTGATTAAGTTTTGAGATTTAAATATTTGAAATTTGAATTCAATATTTGAAATTGAATTCTATGATGTGGAAACTAGGGACTAAAGATGTTATACTAGTTTATGTGGGTTAAACTATTTTAAAGGTATTTATTTGGAAACTTGAAATTAAATTCAAAAGTTTAACTCATGTAAATAAAATTGGATTCCTTTGAACTGAAAATATTTGTTTTCAAATAATAAAGGCTTTCACGTATGTAATGAACTTCCAAATTGTGTAAAAAGGGATTTCAAGTAAAAAAGGAAAGTGATTTTCGAAGTTATGGAAATGGTTTGAAAGCTATAAGTTAAATCTTAAATTTAAAGATTTAACGAGTTAATCCAATTGAAATGGAAATTGATTTGAAATCCGTAAATGGATCTTTGTGAAAATGGGTGAACTTAGTGAAATAAATCTTTTGTTTAAAAGATTTGAAAATGGTAATTTGTTTAAACCATTTGAAGGAAAGTTTTGAATTATTAAGTTGTGACTTAATTGAAATCCCATATCCATATGTTTTAAATGTTGCGCTCACTATTCGGTTTAGCTGGGAGAGGACCTTTGTGTCGTATAACCCATTCCGAATATGTGATTCGACGTTATGAATAGCATTTGAAGACCGGCGGTGAAGATCGGGTATTTGTAAGAACGATAGGATAACCTATCGATTGTCTCTGCACTGGCTGATCCCCGGTATAGAGATTTCCTTTGTGATGGGAAATTCGATTGGGATTGTGGATACCCGGATTGCAAGGGCTTCTTTTGAAGTGCCTTCGGTTCTGTTCGAACCCGGAACAGACTTGTATGGTTGTATGTCTGACACTTCACTTTGAGATATAAAGCATATTTCTTTCAAATACATATCTGTTGGTGGCGGAGGATTTATTCTCTTAGCTTAACACCCTTCTCTGAGACGTACGAGCTCAGAGGTTATGTAATTGAAGGTCATCAGCGATATACTCACATTTTGGTAGTGTGGCATGCCGAGTGCTGCTATGTGTTGATGATCATTTGTTGATCATTTGTGATCAGAGCATGGCTTTTGTATAAAGCGTAGCTTTGTGGACGAGACTGGATCAGGACCTCACACCCCAGAAATGGTCAAAACAGGAAAGATGCGGCAAGGTTATGAGGGTCGCGCCCTTTAGGGTGTGTCATTCCCTTCTGGTAAAGGGTGGTATTAGGTATGGAGCCCTGATATTTAACCTATGTGGTTGCTCCAACCTCATTTACTATGTGGTTGCTGCTTAGAGGCGCCTCGGATAAAGGTCCCAAAGGACCGGGGAGTGGCATGCTCGAGTAGTAGTTACCTAGTTACAGAGGTAACCCGGCCTTGTGTTGGCAGAGATCCGGATAGGTTCTCGGGACATCCCGCCAGAGGCGATCCCATGTGGCAGTAGGAAGTTCCTTAGCCTGACCATTTGTTGGAAATCCAATCAAAACAATACGAGCCTTGTACGGTTTTAGTTGTATTACCTGCCATGGAATGTGGTGGTAACCTGCTATTGAACATGGTAGCTATAGTAGGCATACGATAATGGTCGTATGCTGGCTAAGATTAATATTCTACTTTCGAAATGCTTTTCTACACCGTGCACTTATAATAATAATATCCAAGAAATTTTCTGCGTATGAAGCATGTTTGACTATCATAAGAAGAAATCTCCTCCATTTCTGCGTTTGCATTATGTGTGTGGCGGGAGGTCTTATGGTAGTTTCATTTTCTAAAAAGCATATCGGATTTTCTTTTATAAATCTTATTTTATTTAAAAGATAAACTGTTTTTGTTACTCACACCAGTCCCATGACTGATCCGGAGTTTATTGTTCCTTTCCTAAACTCTGGATGCTCACTATTTTCCACACGAGCAGTCTGGAGTTGGGTTTTTCAGATAGTTAGGTTCAGTGGATTGTCCGGAGCTAGTTTAGTCTTTGGACATGACTGACCTTGCTTAGCTTAGTGCATCGTTATTTGGAGTTCGAGCTATTTCTGGATTGGTTCTTGGAGATGGAGTTGCAGTTTTGGAGTTCTTTCTTGAAGACTATCTTAAGTTATTTGTTCCGCTGCTAGGGTTATCTATTTTTCCTTTCCGCTGCTATTATATTGTATCATATCTCTGATGTATATCGATATCTATTGTATCATCTGTTGTATCAGGATGTTGTATCAGATGTTGTATATTGATATTCATTATTTCTTCCACTGTGTTGTTTACTTAATGATGTTATAAGCTCCGGCGAATCGAATTTGAACGGTCGATTCTGCGGCATTCGAGTACGATGTAAAGTATGGATGTCGATTTTCGAACGCGAAAAATTCGCATTCGTTACACAAACTAATAGAAGAACACAATGCTCTATCTCAGAAATATCATGGTTTGGACATGAGTACTTCCACTTTAGCAAATTTTAAATATAAGAGAGCGGCTCCTTTACTAAAGAAAGTATGTACCCGATATGATGCCCTCTTGAAGGAAAACAAAGAGTTAACAACTTTATTCTGGATGATGATGGAAGAGAGAGATATTTTAATTAATTTTTTGTATAAAGTATATTGCAGACCCTCAATCATAGATTTTTCGTATTTAGTCGAATTTGGCGGGGGTCTACTCGGACGTTTCCATAAGAGAATCTTAGATGAATTTGGTTCTGACCTACATCCCGGAGCCTTTTGGAATTTACCACGGGTCAAATCGAATCCACAAGATATCCCCCCTAAAAAGCTTAAGTATTGTAAGGATAAATTTGTTTCTAAGTTTTTATTTAAGTCCATTTTATAGGAACCTGACGAGTAATTGTTAACATGTAACAGATAAACAGTTTATGAAGAAAAATTTTTGTAATGCTCCCTATACTTAGCTTCCTTTCGCTGTGCTACTTCAAAATATCTGTTCGTTAGGTCGAGTCGTCCCAAGAGGCCATTTAAGACAATATGTTAACCTGAGAAAGTTTTTCTCTAAAAATGCACCACCCTTAAAGACATTGAAGTTAGCGACATATTTCTTTCTTTGGGATTTGAAAAAAAAGTAATTTGGAATAACCTCGTCTCTGCTTCGATTTGCTTAGTGAATAGAAAGAAACTCTCTTAAAACAAATCAGGACATTTCATTCCAAGCTAATTTGTGGTCGTGATAGTACACCTGCCAAAAAATAGGATTATAGTAAATATCTGCTAGTTATTACTCTTGAAGGGGTTTGTATACCTTTTGACTCAACTGTTGTGCTTTCGGTTAATAGTTTAGGAAAAGTTAGAAATGTGGTCTCTCAACTTCAGGTGTAATGAAAGCATTTGTTATTCCTCTTAACTTTGTGGCTGCTTGAGTTGTAATTCATCGATATAACAATAAAGTCATGTTATCTTAATTTTTGTCAATTTTATTTATTTTTGTTAAATAGGAGGTTTAACCATCTCTGTCTCATCTTCCTCAAAGTTTACTTTCTTGTGTCGTTGCCTTTAGAGATAGGCTATTATCAAGGAATGATGAGATTGTAACTCATGTCGAAGTCCTTCTCGAGCATTTCTTTGGATACCTCAAAGCCATGAAGTGGCATAAAAGACATCTTATCCAAAAGACCGTAGACAACAATCATAAGGATCGCGTTTCTTACCTCGAGGCTGAGATTAAAAAGAATGACGAGGCAATTACTTTGCTTAAGCAACAACTAAAGCCCAAACCCATAATTGACTTTGATGAGAAGATGTCTAAACTTATCCAACAGATAAGTGACTTGGAGTTAAAATTGAACGATAATCGGGCACACTATGCTTCTCTTGACTTCATTAGGCGATAAAATTTCAAAGATTAAACCTTTGGTTCCTCCAGCAACCTCTTCGACTGCGAAGACTACTAGATCGAAGCATCTTGCAGCTCAAGATTTTCCTACCATTCTCAGTCCCCCTTGTCTGGACGACAATGTGGCGGAACTGGTGTCGGAGAGTGATATTTGAAATCACTCAGTACTTTAGTGAGTAACAAAAAGTCAAGTATTCTCAGAATATTAATGGTTATGTTGCCAAGAATCAAAAGCTTGAGCATAATATTTATTTCCTCCAAAAACATGATGCTGAGTTCGAAAGGGAAACAAGATCCTTAGAGCTGCAAATAGGGCCTTTAACCGTGCTTTGAAAACCAACATCGAGGCAATTGATGATGAGAATACAATTAGAAGAAAGGAGAACATGCTTAAAGAAGTTCTCCATGAAGTAATTAACCATGTAGTTGATCCTTCCATGGCAGAGACACTTAATAAAGCATATGAAGATTTGTAATTCATTTATGTATTTGGGCTATGTAAATTTATCCAGTGTATAACTTTGTTGTTTATAAATGACTTCATGACTCACATAAATTATGGAAATTTTGTAAATATCACCTGATTTGTGATCCTTTTATGTGATGTAACCTTGATATACTTTTGAATTGTTCATTCAACGACTTTTGTGCTTGCTGAATCCTTTATTATTCCATGCTATTCTGACTTCCCTGCAGAACACGTAGCAAACAATGCTTCTAATTGTTAGCTTTCAAATTGGCATATTTGTCTATATATATCATTCGCCTAGATTAGCAACTGTCTTGCCAATCGTATGAAAAGTAATTTATTCAAAATGTTAAGATCTCATCATTAACCATAATGAAAAATGATCATGGATTTAACTCTTTCCACCTGTTCGAAATGCAGAAGACTTGTTGGAAGTAAATCCCCTTATTTTGACATAGTTAGAAGCCTGAGTTCCCCAGTCAGGGAGTCTTAATAGTATTCTCTTTAATAATATCCTTTGGCCCAGAATTGAGCACTTAGGATGCATAGAAATCCAAATATATTTTTTTTACCAAAATTAGGGTCTCAAATAAACAATAGTCTTGACAGCCAAATTTAGGTGTTAATGATGGAGTTTTATAAGGTGTTACTGGACCCGAATTCGAGTATTAGTTGATGGAAGGTAAGTTGAAAGTCACCTTTCGATATCCTCTGATAATAAGTGAGGAATGATTAGAATGCCAGTTTCAGCAAAAGAATATTGGAATATCCTTCTCGGTAATAAGCAGTAGCGGCTCAGAGTTCAATCTTCGGTAATAGATAATGTAAGGTTTGAAATCCATATCCGCTAATCCGGTATTAATAATGGAAGACCAGAAGACCGTTTTTGGTAACAAGTATCAGAAAACTAGGAAACCATTCTGGCAATATGTAATAGAAGACCAGAGAATAAATCTGGAAAATAAGTAACAGAAAACCAGATATCGTTTCTGATAATAAGTAACAGAAAAACATAAAACCAATCTGGCAGATGTTCGAGGGAAGAAGTCAGTGACTTCTTCCTGATTCTCTTATGGAATGCACCATCTCCAGGCTTTGATGATGTCTTGCATTCTTTTTGTTTCTCAGGCCCAAGATTCCTTTGTCCATTTGTCGTTTGTTTGGCCTATTTCAGGCAAGGACTCTTTTGTCCAATTTTTGTGCTTATTTAAGCACAGACCATTTCCGGATATTTGTCATTTTAGACATTACCGATATTTTGGTGGTCTATATTTAAAGCAATGTCAATTTCGGACGGTGCCAATTTTAGGCTTGGACTTTTCTTATTCCGTCATACCTTTCATTCGAGTTTGTGGTGCGCTCGGCCAGCTTATTCTGAAGCAAGGCCCAAGGCCTTACTCGACCTCCCTCCAAGAGGCACCTTAACCTGGCCATAGCATGATGTGGCTAAAGGTTTGTCAGCACCTTGGCCAGGCCATACTATGGCGGGACGAAGGGAATACCCATCGTTCTTCCAGGAAGCGCCTTATCCTGGCCATAACGTGACGTGGATAAGGGTTGGTCAGTACCTTGGCTAGGCCATAGTGTGGTGGGACCAAGGGATTACCAATCCTCCCTCCAGGAGGTATCTTATCCTAGCCATAGCGTGATGCAGATTAGGGCTTATGCTGCTTTAACCTGTCCATTTGTGACATCCCAAAATGTTTAATTTAAATATGGTAATTTATTTAAACTTTTGAAATTTAATTTGAAAAGTTTCAAAACAAATAAAATATAATTATAAAAATATATGAATATGAATTAAATATTTGTGAGTTAAGCTTTGAATAGAAATAAAAAAAAATAGGATTTATGTTAGTAATAAAATTTTATGGTTATATGGAAGCATAAGATAAATGCGTATCAATAAGTATAACAATTTTAACTCAAGCATAAAGTATAAAACAAAACCAGGTAAATGCATGTATATGAATTAAGTATGCAAGAAGATAAGAAGATAATAAAATAAAATAAATTGTATGCAAGAAAAAAAATCTATCAACAAATCTAGGTACATACAAAAATAGGATTACATGTAGACTAAGAAGGAAACATTGCATTTAATACTATCTATTCTCAGCACATATAATATCATTTCACTTCAGAAAAAATCTCTGGTCATTGGAAAAATATACGACTAGTAGCAAATATTCTCATACTACATAACACCTCCCCTGTACCAAACTATCTTCTTTATATATGCATCTATTCTTATCTTTGTTCGTTCAAACATTAGTCTTAGCATTACAGAAAGTAATTTATATAACTGAAACTCAAATTAACAACTCAACTAAAGAGGTAAAAAAAAAAGAAGATTCAAAAGAAAATCAACTGCAATTTTAAAAACATAGAAGCAGCTCTCTGTTCAATTTTGTTTTCAGGTGAGTAAACATTTCTAAGCTCTGATGTTTGATGTGTGTTTGAATATAGGACAAGTTTGAACATTTGTTGTATGCACAAAATCTATGAATATGTGCATATCTTTGCCTGTGCATGTCAGTTAAAATTTGAATCACCTCTGTTCCAGGATACAGAGTTTTATAATCCTGTACAAAATCCAACTCCTCTATCTCTGATCCTTGTTTGATCATAGAATTCAAACAAAGTTGTTTGTTTTGACATGTCTTAAGTTATAAAAATGAATTCAAGTAAAATGAATTAAAGCTTCTCTAGAAAATTTGAAAATACAGTCACAATTCAAACCATGTAGAAATTCAAAAATTATAAATCTTAGTTTCAAGAATAATATGTGAATCGTTATCACAAATAATGATTTTTGAAAGTTAAATCAAAATTTTTAAGCAAGCACTAATTGAGTAATGCAAAGATGAATAGATTCAAGTTTTTTAGCAATTTCTGGTGATCGGCAACACGGTTCATCTCGCGATCTTTGGTGAAGCTTGCTGGGGGTAGCGTAGCTTGGGAAAAATGCTCAAAAAATTTTCTAATCATCATGGTATTGAGACGAGATCAAATTAGGGTTTAAGGTCTAAATCGAGTCGAAGTTAGAAACGTGATCACTACGCCGCCGTTTGGCCACCGAAGATCATCGGACCACGACCATCTGAAACATGAGAGGCTGGCGAAACTTAGGGTCGAGTATCGTGACCTCTGATGATCAGGCGAGGGAGAACGAGGAGTTTAAAAGTGGCTCAATTTTGTTCGAATTTTGGTCGAACTGTCAAATTGCAAATTCGTCGACGTTTCACAATGCTGGGTGTTCTGGTGTGTCAAGTTGATGATCGTCGACTGGTCGATGACCGTAGCATCGACCAGAGGCGATCAAAACTATTGCATGTGCATGATGAATTAAGTGATGTCAGTAAAATAGAATGGGAGAAGAAGGCAAACAAATCGAAGTAACTTTCGAGAAGTAATGGTTCAAGCTCGGGTATGGACTCGAAGCAAATTATGGGCCACACGAGTTCGCACTTAGAAAAAATTTTAAGTTGAAAATTTTGGCACCCGGGTTAATTTTTAATATAACTCGAAGCAAACAAGCAATTTTCTCAGGGGTGACTCGAAGCAGGTCTCGAGCTTGACATATTAAATAGTTTTTATTTTGAAAAATTTCAAATTTTTAAACACTTGTAAACCTTATTTTCAAATGATGATTTGATCGAATTTTTGAATTAAATTCAGGATTTAAGTAAGATGGTTTTAAAGTAATTAAATTTTAATTTATTTAATTTTTGATACATTATTTTATAAAGTCATTTATATTAAATAATGAAATTTAAAAGGGAATTAAGATAGAATGTTATTTAAACTAATCTTAACTTTCCAAAGCAACCAATGTATAAGGATAATGATTTAACAAGATTAAAAAGGATAATCAAAGTAATTAAATTATCTTTTGATTTATTAAAAAAATTAACGATTTTGTTAATATAATTTCTTAAGAAATAATTACTTAATTAATTATTTAATATAAAGTTTAATTTAATAAATAATTAGGGTTAATTAATTTGTAATAAATTATTAATTAATTAAGGAGTAATTAATTAATAAAAGTAATCAAGAGTTAATTAATTAAAAATTAACTAAGATAATTAATTAAGAAATGAATAATTGATGAAGGTGATTAAGACTTAATCAATAGTAATTAATGATAATTAATCATTGATTAAAGATTACTAATGAAAGTAATTATGTGATTAGTAAATTTAAAACCATATGATTTATTCATCTTAATTGAAGATGTTTTATTGTTCTTGAATGCTGTGTGTTGGATTTATTTTTTAATACGTGAGGTAATGCTATGTAATATGAAATGCTTTGTGCTGAGCTGTGATATTTGTATTGAATATATTGCTGTGTGATTATGAAAACCCATTGGCCCGTAAAACGGCAATTGAATTTCGATGCGACAGTGAGTAGGATTCTAGTTGGTTATTCGAAACCCACATCGAACCCTAATATGAATCTTTGTGATTGATACATCCACGTATTTTTAAATTGAATTCTCACTATTCGGTTTAGGTGGGAAAAGGCCTTTGTGTCGTACAATGCATTCCGAATATCTGATATGACGAAATGGATAGCAATTAAAACGGTGGTGAAGACCGGGCGTCTTCGAGAACGATAGGATAACCTGTCGAATGACTCTGCACTGAGTTGCTCCAGTTTAGAGATCTCCATATGCGATGGGGAGTCCGATCGGGATTGTGGATGCCCGAATTGCAAGCGCTTCTTCGGAAATGCCTTCGGTTCTATTTGAACCCAGAACAGACTTGTATGGTTGTATGTCTGACACTACACCTTGAGATATGAAGCTGATTTCTTTCAAATGCATATCTGTTAGTGGCGGAGAATTTATTCTCTTAGCTTAACACCCTTCTCTGAGACGTAAGAGCTCAGAGGTTATGTAGTTTAAGGTTATTAGTGATATACTCCCAATTTGGTAGTGTGGCATGCTGACTGCTGCTGATCATTTGTTGATCGAAGCATGGCTTTGTGAAAAAGCATAGCTTTGTGGACGAGACTTCGTCGAACCTCACAACCCGGTGTGGTCGAAACAAGAATCATGGAAGCAAGGTTATTTGGAGGTAGCACCCCTTGAGGGTGTGTCCATTTCCTTCTAGATTACAAGTGGTATCATGGTATGGAGCCCAGATATTTACTTTGTGGTTGCTGCAAAACTTATTGCTTTGTGGTTGTCGGTTGAGAAGCGCTTCGGATAAAGGTTGGTAACGACCGGGAGGTGGCATACTCGTGTCAGTTGTTACCTAGTCACAGAGGTAACCCGGCCTTGTGTAGCAGAGATCCGGTTAGGTTCTCAAGGACGTCCTTCCAGAGGCATTCCATTTTGTGTGAGAAGTTACTTTGCCCAACCATTTGCTGGAAATCCAAACAAAACAATACCGCCCTGTACGGTTTAGTTGTATTACCTGCCATGCAGCGTGGCGGTAACCTGCTACAAAAAATGGTAGCTATAGTAAGGATACGATGAAATGTGGTATGCTGGCTAAGATTAATATTATACTTTCGAAATTGTTTTCACACAATGCACTAACAATAATATTTAAAAGAGTTTTTCTTGTATCAAACATTTTTGACTGTCATAAGGAGAAATCTCCTCCAAGTTTGCGCTTGCATTGTGTGTGTGACGGAAGGCCTTATGGCAGTTTTATTTTCAAAAAGGCATTGCAGATTACTTTCAAATTCTTTTGTTTTGTTTTTTATAAAAATGAACTGTTTTAATTTCAAACAACTGTTTTTTTTACTCATACCAGTCCCACAACTGACCTTGCTTATCTTGGTGAAACGTGATGAGGGGTTCTCGCTTTTTGTTTGGTGGCGAGCAAGAGACTCTTACCCCCACATGTCCTCTTTAAGGGGTTGGTTAACCAGTTAGGTAGTGGTATCAGAGCTAAGGGTTGAGTGAGAACTTTAGCTACGGAGTATAACACATTAGATGGCTCATTAGAGATAGGGTGAAGTATAACCTAGAATGAGTATAAACCGAAATACCAAAACCGTAAAATTTCTTGGTCTATTTCTTTTAAACTATTGATATTGTAAGATATCTTGTCCATATGCCTAAACTAAGTTTTCTTGCTATTTATAGATAGTGAGAATTAGCAGAAGAAAAGGACAGGGTAGGGGACCGGGAAATACAACCGCAACTGGTCAAATCCCTGCAACTGCAACTGTGCCTACTCAACCTCAACCGAATCTGGCTGATCTGTATAAGAGCTTCTTGACACTTGGTGTAAAGCCGTTTACTAGCAAGGAATCTATTGTAGAAGCCCAAGCTTGGATCCGATCCTGTGAAAGATTTTTTAAAGGATTGAAGTTGGAAGATGATCAAAAGCGATTAATAGCTTCTTGGCAACTCCAAGAGGAAGCATTAGCTTGGTGGGAGACAATTACCGTGGATGAGTCAGAACATAAGTTTACTTGGAGACGATTTAAAGAAGTGTTTGAGCAGCGATACATTCCATCTGCTAGCATCTCTTGATGTACCAGGAGTTCCTAGATTTGAAGCAAGGAAGTCTATCATTTGAGGAGTACTTGAATAAATTCAATGAATTGTCGCGATTTGGTCCGGAGCTAGTGAGTACACCCTTGAAGAAGAATGAAAGATTCATTTAGGGAATGAATAAGGAGTAACACAAGAGAATGATAGCCCACATTAAAGAATCTTTTTCGGACTTGATCGATATAGGTTATCGATATGCTACTCTAGATATGCAGAAAGTTCCGGAAGAGAAGGGGAGTTCAAATAGTTCAAATTGGAAGAAAAGAAAATTCGATGGAAATAGGCCGGTTCAAGGCAAGGAGAAGAAAAGGAGTAATCAAGAGAATTCAGCTACGAATGTTACTTTTTATAACTGTTAGGAGAAAGGCCATTTAACAAATGATTGTGAGAAGCCAAAGAAACAAATTAAGAAAGATCAACCTGTAAGGACAAGTCGAAGATCCAAGGAATGCTATTGTTGTCACTAGCCAAGTCATGGAGTTAAGAATTGCCCGAAAAAGAAACAAGCACAAATAGCGAAAGTGTGCGCAATTAAAGATAACCCCTCAACTTCAAAGGCGAATGAAGGAAAGTGAGTTTTGGAGGGCAACCTTATTGTTGGTAAAAGAGTGTTAGAGTTTTATTCGACACGGGAGTTTCACATAGCTTTATCACCCAACAGATAGTGGATGAATTAAAACTTAAACTCAAGTTTGTCGATGAACCTATTTGTGCGAAGAATCCTATGGGTGGTCCTGCAAATCTTTGTCTATATTGTAGGAGGGTGCCTATCTCTTATTTTGGCCATCGATTTCCTATTAACCTTTATGTTCTCGACTTTAATGAATTTGAAATCCTACTTGGGATGAATTGATTATCGAGATACGAAGCCAAATTAGATTGCCACAACCGAACGATTTTGGTCAAAACAAAACTTGGAGATTTCATTGAAATTTCTTGTGAAGATCCTAGTCCAAAAAGGGATAAACTGATGTATACGTTGGGATATCCAGAACCTAGTCTGGAGTCCATTCCTATTGTCCAGCATTTCCTCGGTGTATTTGAAGAAGTGAAATCTTTAACCCCACAAAGAGAGATTGAATTCAGAATTGATTTGATTCCGAATGCTCGTCCTGTTGTTCATGCTCGTCGTAGGATGGCACCGTGGGAAAGAATTGAACTAGTCAAGCAAACCGGTGATTTGCTAAAAAAGGGATTGATTTGTCCTAGTGTTTCTAAATAGGGTTCAGCAGTAGTGTTTGTGGCTAAATCTGATGGGTCTTTGAGATTGTGTGTCGACTATTGCGATCTCAATAAGCAAACTCTCAAGAACAAGTTTCCTTTACCCAGGATCGATGACTTATGCGATCAACTTCATGGTGCACCATTCTTTTCTAAGATGGATCTGGCTTAGGGATTCCATCAGTTGCGAATTGCCAAAGATTGTGTTCACCTAACTTCTTTTAGGGGTCCAGATGTTTTCTACGAGTGGTTAGTCATGCCTTTCGGACTAACCAATGCCCCCGCGTATTTCGTAGATTTGATGACCCGTGTGTTTCGAGAGGTGCTGAATAAATTTGTTCTTGTATTTATCGAAGATATCCTAATCTACTCCAAAACCGAGGAGAAGCATGCTGAACATCTCAGAATTGTTTTGGAAATTTTGAGAAGGAACATCTGATTCGTTAAATTTCGAAATGTCACTTTTGGATCAAAGAAGTCAGATTTCTTGGCCATATTGTTAATGAAGAAGGGATTTCTGTTGATCCGAGCAAAATTTCCGCTATTCTTGATTGGAAGTGACCCACGACTCCGAAAGAAGTTCGAAGTTTTCTTGGTTTAGCAGGCTATTACCGAAAGTTTGTTTAGGCTTTCTAAAATTGCTAGCCCATTGACTAAGCTAACAATGAAGAATGCCAAGTTCAATTGGACTCCAAAATGTGATGAAGCTTTTCAGGAATTGAAAAAGAGATTAACTACTGCTCCTGTTCTTGTTATCATTAACGAGAACCAAGGCTTATCTGTCTATACTGACGCTTGTGGTGATGGGGTATGTGCAGTATTAATGCCAAATGGGAAGGTAATTGCCAAGGCGAGTAGACTATTACATCCGCATGAGAGAAACTACCCAACACATGATTTGGAGCTTTTGGCTATTGTTTTCGCCTTAAAAATCTGGCGACATTATCTTCCGGTTAAGAATCTCCTTCAGTTTTCTAAAAGAAATTTTAAAGTTCAACTCAACTTAATATATAATAAATAAATCTTTGCTGTTTAGGTGAAAAATTCGAATTATTCACCGACCATAAATCTTTAAAGTATTTCTTCACCTAGAAAGATTTGAATCTGCGACAACAACGCTGGCTGGAATTTCTAGCATCTTATGACCTAGATATTCAATGTACACTCGGAAAAGCCAATGTAGTTACTGATGCTTTAAGTAGGAAGCATGTTGTTCTCGCATATCTGGTTGTTACTCCTACTATCCTTGAAAAGAGTGCTAGCAAACAGAAGGAAGACCAATATCTTCATGGAATTTGTAAAAGAATACATCAAGTTGAGGATTCCAGTTTTGGAATCGATGATGATGGAGTTGTAAGATTAAAAGGAAGAATGTGTGTCGCTGACATTCTGGAGCTGAAACGTGAAGTTTTGGACAAATGCCACAAGTCCAAACTTTGCATCCATCCAGGAGTCAATGAATGTATCGTGATATCAAAAGAACGTTTTGGTGAAAGACAATGAGAAGGGACATAACTATATATGTGAGTCGATGTGCTACTTGTCAACAAATCAAAAGCGATCAAAAGAAAGTGGCGGGTTTACTTCAGCCTTTGGAAGTTCCGAAGTGGAAATGGGATCAAGTGTCGATGGATTTCGTCGACGGATTACCACGAACCAAGAAGAGAATTGAAGCAATTTGGGTTATAGTGGACCGTCTAACCAAAACTGCTCACTTCATTCTAGTGAAAACTCGAACTGCAACAAGCTTAGCAAAGCTATATATAGAAGAAATTGTTTGTCTCAACGGTTTTCCTAGCAGCATAGTGAGTGATCATGATCTGATCTTCACTAGTAGATTTTGGGAGGCATTCCAAGCCGCATTGGGAACAAAACTGAATTTCATCACTGCTTATTACTCACAGTCTTATGGGCAGACTGAAAGGATTAACCGAATTTTAGAAGACCTATTGCGTGCTTGTCTACTTGATTTTGGTGGTTCTTGGGCGGACCATTTTCATCTGGTCGAGTTCTCTTATAACAATAACTATCAAGCCAGTATTGAAATGGCTCCTTATGAGGCTTTATATGGTCGTCCGTGTCGATCACTTGCATGCTGGATCGAATCAGGTGATAGACTCGTCCTTAGACTAGACATGATTAAAGAAGCGATGGAGAAGGTAGATTTTATTTGAAAGAAATTAATAACTACTCAAAGTCGTCAGAAGAGCTAGTATGACCACCGAAGAAGAGATTTGGAATATTAAGTTGGAGATTCTGTATTTCTGAAAGTGTCTCTGATGCGGGGTGTATTGAGGTTTAGGAAAACTGGAAAGCAAGCACCGCGTTATATTGGTCCTTTTCCTATTCTGGAGAGGATCGGTCCTCTAGCATATCGAGTGCAGCTACCCAGCTGGTTATCTGGCATGCTCAATGTGTTTCATATTTCTAACCTCCAAAAATTTGTGCACGACCCAGATAGTATTATTGAGGAGGCAGCTTAGCAGGATCTTGAGATCACTCCCAACTTGGTAGTGAAGAGGGAACCAATAAACAATGTGGATCGTGATGAAAAGCGATTGAGAAACAAAATTGTGAAACTAGTTAAAGTTCAACGGAGTGGCGATTCAAAGGACTGCACTTGGGAAACTGAAGATAGCATGCAGAAATCATATCCCAATTGCAGAGTGGATATCTCGGCTTAAACCGGTAAGCCATTTCTCTATCCTTTTCTGAATTCATATATTCTTTGTTTGCTTTTCCCTCTCTTTCAAATTTCGGGGACAAAATTTTCTTAAGGGGGATATTTGTAACATCCCAAATTTTTTAATTTAAATATGGTAACTTATTTAAACTTTTGAAATTTAATTTGAAAAGTTTCAAAACATATAAAATATAATTATAAAAATATATGAATATGAATTAAATATTTGACAGTTAAACTTTGAATAGGAACAAAAAAAAATTAGGATTTATTTTAGTAATAAAATTTTATGGTTATATGGCAACATAAGAAAGATACATATCAATAGCATTAAAATTTTTAAATCAAGCATAGAGTATAAAACAAAACCAGGCAAATGTATGTATATGAATTAAGTATGCAAGAAGATAAGAAGATAATAAAATTAAAAAAAATGTATGCAAGAAAAAAAATCTATCAACAAATCTAAGTACATACAAAAATAGGATTACATATATACTAAGAAGGAAACATTGCATTTGATACTATCAATTCTCGGCATAAATAATATCATTTCACTTCAGAAAAAATCTTTGGTCATTGGAAAGAAATATGACTAGTTGCAAATATTCTCATACCAAATAACACCACCCCTATACCAAACTATCTTCTTTATATATGCATCTATTCTTATCTTTGTTCGTTCAAACATTAGACTTAGCATTGCAGAAACTAATTTATACAACTGAAACTCAAATTAACAACTCAACTAAAGAGGAAAAAAAGAAGATTCAAAAGAAAATCAACTGCAGTTTTCAAAACACGGAAGCAACTCTCTGTTCAATTTTTTTCCAGGAGAGTAAACATTTCTAAGCTCTGATGTTTGATGTGTTGTTTGAATATAGGATTTAAACAAGTTTGAACATTTGTTGTATGCACAAAATCTATGAATATGTGCATATCTTTGCCTATGCCTGTCAGTTCAAATTTGAATCACCTCTGTTCCAAGTTACTGAGATTTATAATCCTGTACAAAATCCAACTCCCCTATCTCCGATCCTTGTTTGATCTTAGAATTCAAACAAAAGTTGTTTGTTTTGACATGTCTTAAGTTGTAAAAATGAATTCAAGTAAAATGAATTAAAGCTTCTCTGGAAAATTTGAAAATACATTCACAATTCAAACCATGTAGAAATTCAAATATTATAAATCTCAGTTTCAAGAATACTATCTGAATCGTTATCAAAAATAATGAATTTTGAAAGTTAAATCAAAAATTTTAAGCAAGCATTCATTCGGTAATGCAAAGATGAACAGATTCGAGTTTTTTAGCAATTTCTGGTGATCGGCAACACGGTTCATCTCGTGATCTTGGGTGAAGCTTGCTGGGGGATAGGGTAGCTTGAGAAAAATGCTCAAAAATTTCTCTAACCATCGTGGAAGTGAGACGAGATCAAATTAGGGTTTAAGGTCTAAATCGAGTAAAAGTTAGAAACGTGATCACTACGCCACCGTTATGGCACCGGAGATCATCAGACCTGGACCATCAGAAACATAAGAGGCTGGCGAAGCTTACGGTGGAGTATCGTGACCTCTGATGATCAGGCGAGAGAGAACGAGGAGTTTAAAAGTGGATCAATTTTGTTCGAATTTTGGTCGAACAGTCAAATTGCAAATTCGTCAACGTTTCACAACGCTGGGTGTTTTGGTGTATCAAGTTGATGATCGTCAACTGGTCGATGACCGTAGTATCGACCAGAGGCGATCAAAACAGTTGTGGATGTGCACGATGAATTAAGTGATGTCAGTAACATTGAATGGGAGAAGAAGGCAAACGACTCGAAGTAACTTTCGGGAAGTTGGGGTTCAAGCTTGGGTACGGACTCGAAGCAAATTATGGGCCACACAGGTTCGCACATAGAAAAAATTTTAGATTGAAAATTTTGGCACTCGGGTTGATTTTTAATATAACCCGAAGCAAACAAGAAAATTTCTCAAGGGTGACTAGAAGCAGGTCTCGAGCCTGACATATTAAACAGTTTTTACGTTAAAAATTTTCAAATTTTTAAACACTTGTAAACCATATTTTCAAATGATGATTTGATCGAATTTTTTAATTAAATTCAGGATTTAAGTAAGATGGTTTTAAAGTAGTAAAATATTAATTTGTTTAATTTTTGATACATTATTTTATAAAGTCATTTATATTAAATAATGAAATTTAAAAGGGAATTAAGATAGAATGTTATTTAAACTAATTTTAACTTTCCAAAGCAACCAATGTATAAGGATAATGATTTAACAAGGTTTAAAAGGATAATCAAAGTAATTAAATTATCTTTTGATTTATTAAAACAATTAATGATTTTGTTAATATAATTTCTGAAGAAATAATTACTTAATTAATTATTTAATATTAAAGTTTAATTTAATATATAATTGGGGTTAATGAATTTGTTATAAATTATTAATTAATTAATTAAGGAGTAATTAATTAATAAAAGTAATCAAGAGCTAATTAATTAACAATTATAGGTTAATTAATTAAGATAATTAATTAAGAAATGATTAATTAATAAAGGTGATTAAGACTTAATCAATAGTAATTAATGATAATTAATCACTGATTAAAGATTACTAATGAAAGTAATTATGCGGTTAATAAATTTAAAAACACATGATTTATTCATCTTAACTGGAGATGTTTTATTGTTCTTGAATGTCGTGTGTTGGATTTATTTTTCTGATATGTGAGGCGATGCTATGTAATATGAAATGCTTTGTGCTGAGCTGTGATATTTGTATTGAATATACTGCTGTGTCATTGTGAAAACCCATTGGCCCGTAAAATGGCAATTGAATTTCGATGTGACAGGGTGGCGGATTCCACTTGGTTATCTGAAACCCACATCGAACCCTGAATATGAATCTTTGTGATTGATACATCCACGTATTTTCAAATTGAATGCTCACTATTCGGTTTAGCCGGAAGAGGACCTTTGTGTCGTATAACCCATTCCGAATATGTGATACGATGAAATGGATAGCAATTGAAGACGGTGGTGAAGACTGGGCGTCTTCGAGAACGATAGAATAACCTGTCGAATGACTCTGTACTGAGTTGCTCCGGTATAGAGATCTCCATATGTGATGGGGAGTCCGATCGAGATTGTGGATGCCCGGATTGCATGGGCTTCTTCGGAAGTGCCTTCGCTTCTGTTCGAACCCGGAACAGACTCATATGGTTGTATGTCTGACACTACACCTTGAGATAAAAAGATGATTTTTTTTCAAATACACATCTGTTGGTGGTGGAGAATTTATTCCCTTAGCTTAACACCCTTCTCTGAGACATAAGAGCTCAGAGGTTATGTAGTTGAAGGTTATTAATGATATACTTCCAATTTGGTAGCGTGGCATGCTGAGTGCTGCTGATCATTTGTTGATCGAAGCATGGCTTTGTGAAAAAGCGTAGCTTTGTGGACCAGACTTCGTCGAACCTCACAACCCGGTATGGTCGAAATAGGAATCGTGGCAGCAAGGTTATTTGGGGGTAGCACCCCCTGAGGGTATGTCCATTTCCTTCTTGATTATAAGTGGTATCATGATATGGAGCCCAGATACTTACTTTGTGGTTGCTGCAAAAATTATTTCTTTGTGGTTGTCGGTTGAGAAGCGCTTCGGATAAAGGTTGGTAACGACTGGAAGGTGGCATACTCTGTCAGTTGTTACCTAGTCATAGAAGTAACCCGGCCTTGTGTAGCAGAGATCCGGTTAGGTTCTCGGGGACGTCCCTTTTGAGGTGTTCCATTTTGTGTGGGAAGTTCCTTTGCCCGACCATTTGTTGGAAATCCAAAAAAACAATACGAGCCATGTACGGTTTAGTTGTATAACCTGCCATGCAGCATGGCGTTAACCTGCTACAAAACATGGTAGCTATAGTAAGCATACGATGAAATGTGGTATGCTGGCTGAGATTATTATTATACTTTCGAACGTGTTTTCACACTATGCACTAATAATAATATTTAAAAGAGTTTTTCTCATATCAAACATTTTTGACTGTCATAAGGAGAAATCTCCTCCAAGTTTGCGCTTGCACTGTGTATGTGGCGGGAGGACTTATGGCAGTTTCATTTTCAAAAAGGCATTGCGGATTTCTTTGAAATTCTTTTGTTTTTTCTGGTAAA
The DNA here is from genome assembly GCA_030765085.1 of Allium cepa. Lineage (NCBI taxonomy): Eukaryota > Viridiplantae > Streptophyta > Magnoliopsida > Asparagales > Amaryllidaceae > Allium > Allium cepa. Next base: position 417,576,740 of record CM060937.1, on the reverse strand, counting down.
AATGAACTGTTTTTATTTCAAACAACTGTTTTTGTTTACTCATACCAGTCCCATGACTGACCCGGAGTTTATTGTTCCTTTCCTAAACTCTGGGTGCCCATAATTTTCCACACGGGCAGCCTAGAAGCAGGTTATCTGCTTTTGGAGCTAGCTTGGATTTTGAGGTCTTTTGGAAGCATTCAGATTCTGGAAGCTTTGGATTTGGAAAACTTTTGAAGTGTTGGAGTTTTGAAGACCTTGTCAAAGTTGAAGTATGTTGGAAACTTGTTGAAGTTTCTGTTGTCGTACTATTGTTGTATCATGTTTGTATCACTCTGATATCTGGGATAGATGTTGCATTGGATATTGTATCATGTTTTTTCTGTGTTGATATATGATATTCGTTTTGTTTCCGTTGTTTATATTCATTTAATATTGTTATAAGCTCCATCCGACTGGTGTTCGACGCTTGAATTTTCGGCAGTCGAATACAAGCGAGGTACTTGATGTCGATGTTCAATCGCTGGATTTTGGATCGTGACACCATTTCTGACTTTAGCTTGGCTAAAGGCTTACGCCCTCCCTCCCGGAGGTAACTTGACCTGGCTATCTTGGCGTGACCAAGGGCTTTCTACCATTATTGGTAGCCTACAATTTTAGGTTATCCAAAGTTTACGGAGAATTTCACTCCCAACCATGTAGACTTTTCTTATTTTGATAATAGAGTCTTTAATCTTCGATCCGTTCAATCCTTTACAAACTGCTTGATTTTTTCTTATTCTAAGAGGTGCAGGAACATTGATTTATTTCATGCCCTTTTATCAGGCAAAAGTTGCAACGTAATTTTTTCAAAGATTCTTCTCATATTCTAACTTCTTTTCCTGAGATGGCTTTGAGCTCAGCTTCTCTCTTGTTCCGAATGTAGGCATTTTCGACCATGATAGTAAGATCATATTTTTTTCGACAACTGATCTTCTTTCTGGCATGGTTTATGTACGTTCTCCCAGAAGGCAAGTTTTATTCTCGTGATTAGTCGGTTCTCTTTCAAGGGGTTTTGCCCTTACACTTAATATTTCAACGAGAAATTTTCTTAGTAATCCTTATATTGCCATCTGTCGATTCATCTACTACCCTTAGTCCTTTAATTATAAACTATTCCATGTGTCCATGGTTTTTTCTTGAGTGGTGGACTTCACTTATAATCTTATTCCATTTATCTATAGGATTGTCATAACCCTTTATCATTTCTTTTTCAAAGGCAGTTCCAAAGTAATACTACTGGATGTTCCCTCTTGTTTGTCAACATATATCCTCTCTCCTTAAACTTTCTTTTTCTAGAGAAAACGTTAGGACTAGTTTCGAACCAACCTGATTGATATTCCATTTCCATGAGTTATAGGATAAATCCCATTTTCCCTCTTAATATCTTATAAAGCTCTAGAGCGAAGGGTTTACTCTTCAAATAAGTGTTGGCTATAATTCATTCGACAATTAGGTCCTATATCCAGAGGTTCTGTTGATCCTTGAATTGGTCTTTCCCTACAAAAGCTTTCTTTTGCTTTGAATATTGAATCCATAACTTATCTTTTGATTGTATTCAAATGGACTATAAGTCTTATATCCAAAGTAAAACCTTTCCAGTTCAGAAAATGAAACTAGTGGGTCCTAAGTGAGTGCTTAGGCAGGAAATGTGGCATTAACCACAAGGTCAGAGGTTCGAACCCTCCTTCTAACGCCAAAAATATTAATAAAATTTATGGTTAACACCTCGAAAGATACTTCAATTCAAGGATTGCTGATTTTCGACCTAAACCTTTCGGTGTGGTTGATAAAAGCAGTCTTTTAGATTAACAACTTTTGACTTCAAGAGATCTTTCAAGGTGTCATATAAAGCTTTCTGTAGTGTTACATATGATTACTTACTGGTCTTATCCCTTTCAAGTTGATCTTTAGTGCTTCCAAATGGTTTAGGATCACTGATCATATTAGCGACAGTATAAACATTAAGTCCTTTGATGACGTATAAGGGCTTTTGCCCTTACCGAAAGGTTTAACTTCCCATTCGAAGACTGGTTGGGATTTGCCGAAATGTATGAATGTCTACTGTTGGATTAAACTTTATTCTCCTGAATTCAGACTTCATCGAAAGGTTTGATCACTTAGGCAACAAAAGCGGAAGGTTTATGTATTGTAAATATAGAAGGACCTACCAAGTTGAAGAATCTACCCCCGAAAACCAATGACTCTAAAGGGTTACCACTCTTATTCATTTACATCAGCTGTAGTCTTCACCGGAACATTGGACTAGTAAAATTGATGACTTCTGAGGGTCGAAGTGACAACTTGATTAAATAAATTTGTGACCCTATCAGTCTGAACCTCCTAATTGAGTTAATCGTGAAAATATAAATCAATATAACGAAGAATTAAACTAGATAATAAGAGATTTAACAAAATGTGAAACTTTCCCTTTTGTTACTCAATATCAGCTTTCGCAAATCCCCAAATCCATTCATGAGGTTACAACACATTTCCTTTCATATTCTAAGAATGAGATCGGAGAGAAAAAACCCTTTCCAAAACTTAGGCCTTTGGGTCCTGTTTATAGATGTAGGCGGCCCTCCTTTCGGGTTTATGCCATCGGTTGAGCCGGAAGGTCACCCTTTATGCAGTGCAAACCTTTTGATGTAGCCGAAGGGTTATCATTACTTATGCTGCCATGAACCTTCCGTTCTTTTCGGAAGGTTGCTTCTTTGCTTGATGCTGATTCATGATCAACGTCTCCCTTACAAACCATTCGGCATTATTGAAAGATGTCTTTTATATTTCTCAACCTGTTTGGAAGGTTTGGTGAGATTTCAAAAAGGTCATTAAATAATGGCTTCTACTTGATTGACTCTTTCCTCTCTTTTGAATTCCTCAGACACCAGAGGTGGAACCATTCGACCTTTCGTAAGGTTTTAGGATAGTGAACTTCACCGGTTGCATCCCTTCGGAAGTTCCGAGAGGCTAGAGCTGTGCTTTTCTTTTTCTTGCTTGTCTAGGCATCCTTAATCCTAGCCGGAAGGTCAATTTTTTGTGTAACAGTATTCTAAGTATCAAACTATGGATCAAACCTTACATCGAATGATAGGCCATCGCTCCAAAAGCTATACAATGTAAACAATGCTGTTAGGCTACTAAAATATGTAAACACCACCACAATGCTACTAAAAGTGGAAACACTGCCCCCTTGGCTACTAACCATGAAAACACCGCCATTGGCCACTATGACTAAATTCCAACTACTATCACCACTATTGGACTATTGGGAACTGATTCCCCTTCATTACGCCTGGAGAAGAAGAACCTGAGATGTTGACTCTTTGGTATGTCTCGTCATCAACATTTTCTTCCACCTCTCGATCGTAGTACTGGGCTCTTATTGCATGCTCTGGATCCTCCATTTGAACTTTACCATTTGCGTCATAAATCCTGTATACATGGACCTCCTGTTGTGCCGGACCAACTCCATTAGGCATTTATGTTAGTGCAGCATGCCTACTAAGGAACTTAAGGAGTGCCATTAGCGAAAATACATCGCATCTATTCGATTACTCGATCCTAAATTGGGAAACAATATTTATCTAATACCACCACCGCTTTGCATCCACTCCAAGGGACTTAGCTTCCTTATAAGTCCAAACGTGCATCCAATTGCCCTTAAATAGCCCCGTAGAAGTTAATGTTTTTTATATAATTTTTATTTATAAATTTGGCCTTTGGCCAAGGTTCAAAATATCCATTTTTTTTTGAATGATCGACCGCTAGATCTAACCAGTCGACTGCTATCAGTTGACCATTGAGGATCCGTGGTCGAAAGTTTATGAAAAAAGTTAGGGTTTTCGCATTTTGTTAAATGTTTATTTTATTATTGTTTAATCCATGCCATTAGCAGTTAACGGTGAAAGAAAATTATCGGATAACCAATCCATGTTTCAATTTGCAATTCAATTTGGAGTTTACTAATTTAAGGCTTAACAATTTAGGGTTCGGCAATTATAACACAAGGAAGATATGCTAGCATCAAATCAGGTTTAGCCATTTATAGTGGTTTTAATTTCTATATTGGAAACAAGTTTCAATTTATGGTTTCTAACACCATCCTAGATCATAGGGAATAGATAAATTTTAACTTTAACTAATAACCTAATTTAAATTATTCCCACTCACCTCAAGTCTAAGCTCTTCCTATTTGTTTTGCTTGAGAAGCGCCCATCCGTATGCTAGCTCCGCTTGCTTCTTCTAGATCCAACTGATTGTGTTCTTCTTGGATGGTATTATTTTGATTTTGGAAGAATTTTAGGGTTATCGGAGAGGTTAGAATTGGACAAAATTACATTATAAGAAATTGTTATATTGATTTTATGGTTAGGTTAGGCTTGAATTTTTATGGGTTAGATATTGATTTGGAGTGTTTGATCTACCCTATAGAATTTTGTTCTTATCTTAATTGCACAAAATACTTGGCCACTATGAAAATTATTTTCTTCAATATTACCCATTCTATTGCACGCTCAAATCCTTGATTTTCTACATGAATAGGTCGAGCATTCATCGCTACAGGTCGGCCCGTATAGGTCGACCATTAAAATGCACCGACAGACCACTCAAATGCAATGGTCCGCACTAAATCATACTTTTTTTCATTTTTTCATTTTATTTTATTCTAAAAACTTCCATTACCCATAACTTCTCCATAATAACTTCGATTTCATATTGTAATATATGAAAATTGTCCAAAAATTCGCTGTGAATGCATTAATGCAAGTTTTTGAGCCAATTTTGGACATCTTTGGAAATTTTCATTTTAGTCCTTGTTCTAATTAAATTTACTTTTCTTACCGAATTTTCGTTTAAATTTCTATTAAATTTCTAGGGTCGTAGAAAAGTCGAATGAAGAGATGGAATTTTTGATCAATAAACCCAGATGCACCAATTTTACTTGCTCGTGAACACTATCCATTGTCGAATTCTATTTAATTATAACAAAAACCTTGCCTTGATATTTATTAGATTCAACTCAAGAATTTTTACTCCTCTTTATTCATCTACAAATTAAAAAACAATTTTCCATCTGATTTTAGCTTTATACCGTTCATATTTCCTTAACAAGGCAAAGATAATACATTATAGTTCATAGGAAAGGGTTTTATTGAAATAAAACCTACCAAATTATGCTCCAATACCTAGTTCTTTCCTCCACAACTACCCTTGGAGGAAGAATAGAAATTTTCTTGGATAACTTGATTTGAAATTTTTTTAGTTTATATTTACACACTTTTTTTTTGAAATTTCTTAAGCAAACTAGTCTAAGAACTGATAATTCCAAATGCAAGGCCTTCCGACACCTGAGGCGGCTCTAGCAAAAATATGGTAACTGACTTGCAAAGGGATAAGTATGCATTAACTTACAGGTTAGAATTTAAAAGAACAAGTGGTGGAACTATTTTTGGCACCATGAGAGGAAGATCTAGGGTAGAATGCAAGGTTGAAGAGTGTAGATGTGGAGGTGGGTGGGTGGAAGGATTAGTACTATTAAGTGGTAAGAAGAGGAGAAAAAGTTAAAGGTTGAAGGATAAGATTGGAAGTGGAGGCCATGGCAAGGGCTTGAAGCTCTTAGATTTAATGCTTCATTTTGAGACAAAAAAGCTTAATTGTTATATTTCTGTAGGAAAATAAATTTACTCATATATGTACATATTGTTTTATTATTTTGAAATGAAGTAGAGAAGGAAAAACTTGTTAAATACACAAGTGAACATTGATTATATATGTATGTGATAGTTATAAAATTATATAAATATAACTATATTATTAGATCAAAATTATATTTATCTTATTAAAACTGAATTTAAAAGTATATATAAATTTAATAATATTCAAATACATAGATGTGTAAAATGCATTATTTATTTATAAAATATTAAAATATATTTCTAAACTTATATATATAAATCTACAGCTTTCGCCATTGTAATCACGTCGGCAATTGAACATGTTATTTGTTGATTATTTCCTTTTTCGAACCTTCATTCTCCTCCTTTGTCTAAGTTTGCAAAGGTGACACTTTGGCTTCACCAATATCTAATAAGGCTAGAGGTCTATCGGAAAGTGTAAAGAAAAAGGAGTTGATGCTACTCTATTTATAGCTAAAAAGACAAACAAATTTATCCTCCTTTTTCAGAGACCATGTTCAACTCCCTAATTCAAATATATGGCGGACCAGAAAAATTGACCAAGCATGATCAAAAGCCTTTTGGGTCTTACTTGAATCAATTAAGTAATTATTAAATTCAAACCTATTTTTTAAAAAAACCAACTTACAAATTTTGCACATCGTTCAAATCAATTTTAAGCTTTATATATAATTTAACATGCTATACGCAATTCAACTTTCATATTAATTTACTATTATTGTATAACATTTATAAATTAATTTTACCGCTGGTCGACTTTGGAAATAATTAGCAACACGATTGGGCTCAATCTCTGTTGTGATCAGTTATAAGTTAGTATTTAAAATATATTTATTGAAGCTTATATGGACTATGATGAAGCATGGTATCGGGAATGAGGTTAACAACCTAGATCATTTAGGCGAAATCCAAGTTATAATCTATATAAGCTCACAGGGTATGAAATTTTGTACTGCATCGCTTAGATTTCTAGAGTTTGGTCTATGTTAAAAACTCTATTTATATTTTTTTATGCCGAAAATTTGCACAAACACCGAAAAATTAATATAAGAGAATAAAATGAAGAAAATAAATTTAAAACGAGGAAAAAGAGAACACACCAATTATAGTGGTTTGGCTAATCATTGGCCTACATCCACTTAAAATTTGTCGATGTTTCTATTGCGGTTTACAAAGTGATCTTATCGTTCGATGGCTATGGATCGATGTTGATCCATGGATTACAGAGGAAGTAGACAAATTATTAAACAACCCAAAAGTCCCATAAACAATGCCCCTCCTCCTTTTTTTATAGCAGTAAGTCGACGAAATTCTATCCACCACTTTCTTGCCTGCATTCCCCCACATTCCTATTGTCCTAAATGAGTTGTTTTTGAAAATCATGGCCAACTCATAAATGTTCAAAGATCGATATCAGTCTGTGCTCTATGGATCGATACTGATCAATAAGATCACTTTGAGAATCTTCTTCAATCTCTTAGGAACATTTGGTTGACTTATATCCCTAACCTTTGCATTTGGCTGTATCAATATTGGGTTAAACTTGAGTGAAATCCTTAGTTCCAAGGTTGGACAAAAGAACTTGACCTGTTCGTCAATTGTTTTTGTTAAGGATTGTAATCGAACCATCCTCTGTGTTGTGAATCAGTTGATAATTGCTAAGGCCTTCTATGGCACAAACTTTGGCATGGATTTTGGCAAGAGTTAAGGTTGAATAGCAATCCTTGGCTATGGATGAGTACCGATCCATGAATTTGCTTGAACCTTGGATTTTTGCACTTGGAATTAGTTGTTCTATATCTGAGTTGATGGCCTGATCTATTTGTCTCCCTTGGTATCCGAGTTTGGTAGTTATCATTCTGGATTCCTGCTCGGTTATTCTCCTGTTTAAACGATCTAATTTATTCAAATATTACTCGGTCATAAAGTTGGATAATATTTTCCCCCTAAAGCATGCCTTGCAAATGAAAGGTGTGCCTTGCTTAAGAACAACAATTAAAGTTGACAAATCTCCAGTAGTTGAATTTTCAGGCCGTCAACTGATCAAATCGCGATGGAACATCATGTTTCTTTGGACTCATTGTAAGTCCTTGCTTGAGTGTTAGTCATAAATCATCATCATTCCGTGTTATCCTAGAATTATTATATCATATTTAGTGATCCAAAATCCTCCCATGTTCGTTCAGGAGTTAACAATTACATATCAAAATCAATGATATCCCACATTCAGCCACGATTTTATTAGTGTGATTTGTGCATTTATTGGGCAACCAAAGGTTTCCTTCCCCTTCTTAAACCATTAAATCGAAAATCATCATTCCAAACAAAAGGGATGGCCGACGTCGTGATTTTCCCAGAGCATGGTCGATTCATGATGTCGGAGTTCAAGACAAAGCCTGGATAGTGGCAAGGCAGAGTTTGGGAACGATGGCAATGGGTAAAGGCGCAGGCGTGGGCCGAGGGGAGGCTGTGCTTTCAACTGGACGAAGGCGACGTTGTTAGGTGGAGGGGCGAGCGAGTGGGCGATCTCCTGGAGGTGGGGTATGCAGGCGAGTTCACGATGGTAGCTTTCGATGTGGAAGTGATGGGGAAATTCTGGAGCTGCGTGAAAGAGGGAGTGGGAATGATGGTGCGAGCCTGGAAGATGCGTAAGGGTTAGGAGAGAGGCTATTGATCTTAGTGACGTGGCTTAGTTTAATTACGGTAATTAACTTTTAATTAAGAAGCTGATTAAATATTGAATTCAAGTTGCTTATCAGTTCGTAAATAAGTAGTTTGTTTAAAATTAAGTAATTTGTTAATTTATTTTAATAAAAAATTTGAAATCGTAAATTTATATAGTTCAAAATTTTCTTTTATGAGATTTGATCGAACGAAATCAATTGTGCGAGATTTGTAGCTGGGGAATCTACGCAATGAAATTAAAAATTGGAATGGACTGCAATTAAAAATCAAGGTGAGAATTTGTGACTCATCTGGATTAACACATTTAAATTTAAATTATTGGTTGTTGGATTGATTGATAAATTTATAATTATTTATGGATGGCCATACAGATATATAATTATATAGTAGTATATATGTTAGTATTGGAGTTATTGATATTCCTGCACATGATAGCGGATGAGACCCTGTGCGCCCCGCATAATAGCGGATGACTCTATATAACGCGATAATCACCTCGAAGTGGGATGGTATTTTTATTGTTGTCTAACATCTGTGGATGAGGGGAAACAGGTTGGTGGGATCCAATTGGATTCCTCAAATATATTATTATTATATATATAATGCGGATTATTGTACGTTGTGAATTTTTAAATGATATAATGGAATGCCATTAATTTGGGGAATATTAAATACCATAAGAATTATTTTAAACTCTTAGGAATTAAAAAGAGATTTTTAATATAAAAATTTGTATATCAAAATTTGGATTATTTAAAGATGCCGTTTTAAATAAGAAATGGTGAAATTTTGATCGTATTAAATAACGTGGGAAAATATTTTAAATGGAGAATTTAAAATAAATCATATAAAGGAATATTTTTTAAGGCTAGATTTTAAAGTGGTATTCGGAAATATAGAAAGAAGTTGAAAATCGATATTAAAATAGATTGGCATATATAAATGGATTTTTTTTAAGGAATTGAATTTATAAAATGAAATTTTATAAATAGGAACTCAAAGGAGTTATAAAAATTTATAAACGAAGTTATAAATAAAGGAAAGTGATATCAAGTGTTAAATTTGGAATATAAATTTATGGGATGAATTTATATTGGAGTACGGAAATAGGGTGAGAAAAATAGTACATACTATTTTTTTAAACGTTGAGGGTTAAGGAGATCGGAATGGAAGAAATGTGATGAAAACCGAGAGTGGTTGCGAATTGAAAATTTGGTTATCCAGACTTAAAAGTTTATTTTTATAAATATGTTAAGTTTTAAATTTTATAAAGGAAATTTTTATTTATTAAACTATGTAATTTTAGAGATATTTAGTATTGAAATATTTCAAAAGTGAATTTTTAAATTCTCAATATTTATTACAATAAAATACTAAATTTTCAATCTACTTTGAAAGTGATGTATAAAAAGTGTTTCAATATTTTAGATAATTATGTGAACATGTCTTAAAAATAAATTATTGCTATTCCTTTTAATACTTAATAATATATATATATATATATATATATATATATATATTGTTGTGAAATGTTTTAAATTTATTATAAACCTTCTCGGACATCTGGAAATGGGGTTATTCAGTATATGTGATTTATAGAAGAAAAAAAATTCTTAAATGTAATGGGAATGGAAAGTAAGAAAAATTCCGAAGGAGAAATAAAAAGTGAATTTCGAAATGAAATAGAGTTCATAAAAAGGTAAAAAGGAAAATTGGAATTATAAGTAAGTATATTTCACATTGGAAATATTAAAGAGAATTAATTAGGGAATTCTATAATTTATAGAATTTGTTGTAAACTAGTCAAGAAGTTTACAAATAAAATTGTAAATGATTTTGAGAAAAGAAAAAGGAAGTAAAAGGAATATTTTTCAAGTGTTGAATATCAAATGAAGTGGGAAAATATTCTAAGTTTTGGAAAGGGTTGGAAATGTTTCGTGAAAAATGAAAGGGATTTTAAAACTATTTTCAAAATGTTGAGGAACTGGAAGCAATATCTTATTAAGAGATTTTGGAATAAATTTTGAAAAAAATTTATGAAAACGCCTAATGATTGTTTATGGACATGTGATGATAGTTAAATAACTGACTATCAATTTTTTCCAATTTCATTAATCGTTTCGAAGAGACTGGGATGAGATTAAATTATCCTAAAACCACTTCGATCCGGTTTGAACCTAATGAATGAATACCGTGAAGATGATGAAGATGGTGATTTGGTTTGTCCAGATCCAGGACAACTTGTATTGGCTAATGCTATCAGAACATCACCGTTGAAGGATGATGAGCATTCAAAGTAAATTGTTCTTGAAAGGTAACGCTTAGACTCGAACCTTATCAATCGAGAATGACTAAAACAGGGGAGATGCAGCAAGGCTAAGTGGGTCGCACCCAAGTAGGTTATGTTATCACCTTTCTAGATGTCCTCGGAAAAACCTATTCATTTGGGATATGGTTGTGCATGGAAGGAGTGCTAGGTGGTGAGGGTGGGAACACCTAAGGTGATAGCATATTTGGTACATCCAGATCAGGGGTATGCCAGTCTTGTGTGGTAGGGGATCCCGGCGTGGTCCTCGGTACATTATTCTAGAGGTGTACTATGGTGGGCGGTACCCCAGTGGCCTAGTCATTCGATGGAATCGTTCTCCGATAAGCGTCGAACGGTTTTGATTGTGCCCAACTATGCTGGAACGTGAGATGCAAGCATTTTAGCTATTTTCTGTTAGCTTTCCATAGACACTATTATAATATCAGATGATTTTGGTAAAAATTGTTTAGGTTATCGTAAGGTAAAAATACGTTGTGTTTATTTGTGACATGGTCTTACGAGATACCTTTGTTTCAAAGGGTTTTAAAAACTTAATAATTCAAATTGAATGTGTTTTCTTACGTTAGATTTCTAGACTAACTCGGTCATTTTAGAATATGTTTTCTTACGTTAGTTCAGATTTATAACATAACGTGTTTTCTTACGTTAGTTGAGTTAGTCTAGAGCACGCATAATATTTTAGAGAAGCCTGCTCTTCGTATTTGTGGCGGAGATCAGCTTGCCATCGCCATTTGAATTTGCCTATTCATCAACCACAACCGCCATTCCTCACCCTCTCACTACCGACCATCGCAAGCCCTTCAACTTCGATAACACTCACTAAAGACCGCTGCAGTTCACCCTATTCCACGTATTGCATAGCACCATCACTGAGCAAGTTTCCCCCATGGCAATTTCCTCACTATCGAAAGCCTAGCTCATCACCTTCCTCTTGCTTTCATACTGCCGCACTTCCCTCCACCTCTTCTCCCACTAACATCCGACACCCATCAGCTATATCTAGACAGCCACATTTGCCCACATCTCTTCACGAAACCCAATCTGATAGCCTACTCCGACTTGCCATGCCTCATAGCAGCTCAAACCGAATCAAGCACCCATAGCAGCCAACTACCGAGGCCCTTGATGACTTTCAGCCGTGCTCACCCACCCTGACAATCTTAAACCCATCGTGACTTTTGCCTTCGCCTTCCAGCACCAGCAGCCAATCATCCCACTTCCCAGATTCACCACCTATCTCACCCATGACCAAAACTTCAACATTAGAAGCCCTAGCGAGCAGCAACACCACCCGCATCATCCATTGTCGGACCTTCCTCCAGCCTTCTCTGACACTAACAGCTCCATCAGGTCCACCCTCCTCCTCATATGTGTGTGTGCGTGTATATTTGTACACATTGTGTTACAATTGCTCGTGTATATAGGTATGTATAGTTTAAACATGTTATTTTGACTGAGAAATCTAAAACAATATAATAAATATAGTATAATATATTTGGTTTTATATATGTTGTAGCCTGGAGCCTTCTAACTTTTTTTTGTACTTCGCCTAAGCCTACTTTACAATTATATGTTATATATATCTATTTGTCGCATATATAAGTTATATAAGTTTATATATATGATCTATTTGAGTGTAGATATATCACAATAAACTAAGTTTATTTTTTTAATATATATTATTTTTAATATAATATATATGTTAGTCTATATATTAGTTTATATCATTATACATGAGTTTGGTTTTCAAAAATATATAGATTTATCTGTATATGCTTAAATTGAATTTTTGATTTGTAATATATATAGGGAACTTACTTTAAATTTATGTTTTTTTGATTGAAAGGAAATTTTATATATATAACATATATTTTGCTCGGTTTATTTTAAGCTATTTTTGATTTTTTCCATCAATTTCGAACTTTTAGCTTGGCTTTGATCGTCAAATTCATGTTCATCATACTTTACTTTTGGAATTCATTGCCCGGATTCGCAGTTCAATTCATTATCAAATTTCTCTAGCCTCGAAAGGTGTGTAATGGTTCACGATTAACATTCTTATATTCAGTAAATTTAATTCACCCTAAAATAACTCAGAAATATGATATAAATTTGAACTGTTAATTATATAATAATATATATGTTATGCCATTATTTTTAACTATTCACCTACGATATATGACACCATAACTAGTTATTTATATTATGATTTAATTTGTTCTTGATGATATACGCCTTTTGTTGATATCTTATATTATTATCATATTTATTCTCACTCTACATGTCCCATGTCAGTTTAGAAATCTCTATGGGTTGAAATGATACATGCCCGAATGATTTTGTAGATTAGGAGAAAATCAATGTGGATTGAGATGATAAACCGAAGCGATTTTCATTAATTTTGAATTTTGGGATTGCATGTTGAAATGACATATACCTATAAATATTAAATTATTACGGATTGAATTGATAAATATCCATATCACTTGACCATGGCATAGAAAATTATATACAGACACCGTTGGCCTATATTTTGAAAATGATTTTCAATGTTTGAAAAGAAATAGATGGATTTTATTGATTTTTAAATTAAAATAAATTGATGCTATTTTAATATATGTGAAATTTTTTAGATTTTTTAAATTATATGTTTTGAGATTTTTAAATTTATAAATTAGTTTGAAAATATAAATTTTAATACTTTTCTTATAATTTCAGTATTTTTAACACATATATAAAATAAGATTTAATACAAAATACACTTAATAATAAGATTTAATATAATTAAATTATTTTATAATATGTTTAAATTTATATTAATATTTTGAAATAATAATAAAGGTTGGGAAGATAAATTGATGTTGACTTGGAATTTAAATTGGTTAATAATTGAATTTAAATAATAATTGATTTGAACTTTTCGATTTTGAGATTTTGAAAGATATGATTGATTACTTGATTTGATAAAAAGTGATTAAATGAATATTCTCAATTTTAAGTAAAATTGAGACTGAATATTTAATATTAATTTATATTTATAAACTGAGATTTTATTAAATTGTTATTAAAATGATTAAGTGAATGTTTTTCCAATTTGAATAAAATTAAATGTTGAAATCTAAATGAAACTTATATCGAAAATGTTTGAATTTTTAAAACTTAAATCTTATTGGAATTGAAGAGATAGTTCAAATTACAAATTTGAAATCACAAAAAATTGAACTGGTTTATTGGGAATTTGACTTGAATCTTTAACCTTTTAAATTGAAGTGGTTAAACTGGAATTGATTTAAATTGAATTTTTGGAATTTAAGATGATTTGAGTCAATTTGTGGAATTGGAGGAAACAATTCTAATTTGGAAACTATTTAGCATAATCTCTTTAATAAACTATATTTATTTACAACTATTTTAATATATAAATTATTTTAATATATAAACTATTTTGATTTATAACTATTTTAATATATTTACTATTTTCAATATCTAAGCTGTTTAATTTGGAAGTGTTATGATTTCAAAAGTTTTGTGATGTCAAAAATGTTATGATTTCAAAAATGTTTTGATTTCAAAAGTGTTATGATTTTCAACGTGTTATGATCTCGAAAATGTTACGATTTCGAAAGTATTATAAATTTGTAAGTGTTATGATTTTGTAAATGAATATTATTTAAAGTGAATAATGATATCGAATTGATATGGTTTTGAAATGAATATGATATTTGGATATGAAGTATGAACTATTTTAAATGAAATGACCACTGTATGAAATAAGCGTTTGGTTATTAAAATGATCGGGATCAGATATTGTCATACTCTCTGGCAATACCGAAAACCACTTTAACAACTGTGTACGTGAAGGAGATTCTAGAATGAAGTAGGATGGTTGGGCGACGATTCTATATGAGGCATTAACGCAGTCCTCACTCCCGTGAGTCAGTTTGATGTGGCTAAAATAGGAGTCATGCCAGGTCAAGTGAGGTCATTCGTCCTATCAGACATATTTCTTCGATATCATTCTATTACTTTGTGATTTGATTGGGTGCACCATTGATTTGGAAGGGTGTCACTAGGTGAGTCGTAGTAGCTGCTATGTGTTACCACCAGTCTGGATCCGTAAACGGTATATCTACCTAGGACATTGCTTCGTGTTCCTTATCGCATGCCTTATCGCGCCTTCTACGAGTTTGTTTTATACCGTGCCTATATGGTGTCCTTTAGGTAAATCATCGGTTTGGTGGAGCATACGGCATTGTATAGACTACGGGAAAATATAAAATGTGTTAAGGGGGATATGGGTCATGCCTTATTGCTATTTTTATAGTTTGCTTTACTTTAGACATATTATAATAGTTTGTATTACTACATAGTAGATAGTTCCACGGATCCTTAGAGGATGGAAATCCCAAACATCCTATAAGTTATTTGTATTTCAGTTGACATTTCACTTGATTAAATTTAAGAATGTTAATCCCGACTCGAGTGTTTCGTGTTTTGCTTTATGCTCGGATCAGACTGAGTGTCACAACATTTGAGATTCTCCTTTGAAGATTGGAGCTTTGTTTGTAGATCTATCTATCAATCTTTCAGTTATTTCAGTTTATTCCAGTCATTTATGTGACTTGTTAGTTTCTTATGTATTAGAGATTCATCTGCATTCGACATTTTGTTGTATTTTGTTTCAGACTCTAATGTTTTATAGTAAGCTTCATGAACTACTATTTACCTATTCCGCTGCTTATTGTTGTAAAACTCTGTGTTTTTTATTTTGTGATTGATTTATTTATTGTATGTGTTTAGTTTTTCCAAATATAAATTGACAATCAGACATTTTGAGCAATTCGAGTCTGGCATGAGCAGATGATTGTCGATTTGAATGGTTCGAATATAGCGGGTCGTTATAGTTGGTATCAGAGCTTTGGTTTAGGCAAAACTTAGCATATGGAGTAAAAACTTAATCACAGAATCATATTCATTCGAGTTGAATGTCTTCGTTAAGATTCTGTTTGCTTAGGATTTCATTCGAATTTTGTAACTCTCCCTTTTTTCTGAGATCCATTCATCTCTTCTCCTGTTCATGTTCTCTTAATATTGGATCATCCCATAGCTCTATTTCTGTTGATCTCTATAATCAATTCGAGCTCATCCTACCACTTCTATTGGCTAGTTTATCCTTAAGTGTGACTGATCCCATCGGCGGTCCCGCCAAACTTTGTATGATTTGTAAAGTGGTGAAACTCCTTTACAACAAGCATCGATTCACCGGAGATTTTTACATCTTTGGATTTTGATGTTGTTCTTTCTTGTAAGCACGAACCTTTCTCGACCAGGGCAGTTCTCTTGATTTTCAGCCTACTGATCCTAACTCCACTCTGATAATCAGAGATTATCCTGATATTTTGGTGTAGTCGCTTCTCCTCCCTCTCAAGCGAGAAATTGAATTCAACATCAACCTTATTTCTGGAGCTCGACATGTTGTCCAACCTCTTGGACGAATGGTTTCTATAAATGGTTAGTTATGCCCTTTGGATTAACCCATGCTCCTGGCTTCTTTATTGATCTTATGAATCGCATTTACCACGATGTTCTCAACAAGCCTGTTACCATTTTCATAGATGTTATTCTCGTCTTTCTAAGTCTTGGTTGACCCTGTTAAGGTTTCCGTGATTTATTTAAGTCCATTCATCTTTCCTCTTTTGTAATTAAATTATCTTATCTTCCTTTTGAGCATATCTTCTTTTTGAGCATATCTTCTTAGTTATAATTCTTTTTAATTAGGGTCCCTCTAAATCTGAATCTCTATTCTTGTTCTATAATCTATTCTTGAATCAACCTGTGAGGGAGTGTATTTGTAGTTATTATAAAAATATTTTATAATATGTGGTTTGAGATGTTAAGTTTGTATTTTGGGGTTTTCGATCGATTCGTTTAGCCAACGCTATCAATAGGAATTCCAAAACACTTGAACAAAGCAAACTGACACAATATTGTTTACAAATTTCGTAAATGAAATAGTTTTATGTATGATCATATTTTATAAAAGTATAATTTTCTGAAGTTAGATAGTTAAATGAATTGGTTGCTAGAAATAATAATACTGGATTATCGTTTATTATTTTGGCCAACATTCTTAAACTATTAACTATTGTTGTCACAAGGAGATGAATTCGATAAAATGGATTATAAATTTGATTTAAAATTTGAAAATGAATTTAAATTAGGAACTTGAGAATTTAACTTTCGGTGCATTTCAAAATTTAGTTCTCAAAGTTTTGAAAATATATTATTTGAAAGTATTTTTTGAATGGAAATTGTTTCGAAAGAATTCTAAAGAAGCAAGCCAGTACTCTCCTATTTTATCGCTAGAAAATAATTTCGGGGATGACTATAGCATCATCGACATTCCTTTTCGAGTCTCAAAGTGGAGAGACCACTCAGTAGCTTTGCTACAACTTCTGTTTTGGAAAATGGATTTGATTTGAAATTTTTGAGTTTAGTTTGATTCATAAAATATACATATAAATGTATATATTTATTTCAAAATGGGTTGAAGTGAAAACGAAAATTTAAATTCTTAAATTTATGTTAAATGATGGTTTTCGATTATTGAAATGAAGCAAAAAAAATTGAACAATTGGAGTTCCAAAATGAGAGATAGAAATTAAACAACTTGGAATAGTTGAATTCGAGTAAATCGTATTTGTATAAAACTCAACTGCATTCTAAAAACAGATACATATATATAACTTACTTGAAAAAAATGTTAATATGAAAATGTAATTGAAGGTTATACAAAAGGAGATTTAAGTGATAAAATGTTTAAACCAAATTTTTATTAATGGAAAGGGTATAAATAAATGGTAAATTTGTATATTTTTTAATTACACTCAGAAACATTTATATAACTTACCTAGAAAAGTTTAAATGTAATTAGAATGTAACTGAATAATATACTATATAAATGTAGGTAATAAGGAAAATTTATATGGTTTGAATTAATGGTTGGATCCAGTTCTTTGTATTTTGAATAAATCTATCTTTCTGGTAACTTCTATTCTCCTTCCTCTTGCTTTTTAGGGACGAAAAGATTTGTATAGGGGAGTGTGCGTAACAACCCGTAAATTTAAGTGATTTTTATGACGTAATTAACTGAATTTTTTATGAAATTAAATAATTAAATTTAGCAATGAAAATTTGGTATTTGGTATGCGTCTATTTAAATATATCAAATGGTAGATTTTTGTCGATAATTATGGAAGTTAGTTTTGTTACGTAATTTCAATTTCAATTTAAATCAGTTGAATTTTATGTAAATAAAAGGTTACCAAAATTTGAATATTTTTTACATAATCAATTTGTAAATCATCTTCTATCATATATCGTTTCGCCAAATTAGGAATACTATAGCCCCATTTATATTATTTTTGACGAATTTGCAGTAGTTTGGTATCAAAATATCGATCTTTGATAGTTTAATCATATTGTTGATATCTGTGTACCATTCTGTTTGGCTCATCGTGCTGACCTCCATAATATATTCATTTGTGTATTTCGAAGTCCGGTACGTGTCGATATCCGTAAAAAAGATAAACCGTATCGGTAGCCGTTTTGGAGCTTTTGATATTCGTGTCCATTCAATTTCCACTATGTGTTACTAATAGCCTTTTTGCTTTTAATAATTTCACGATTACACTGGCATGGATTTTGTGATTACACTGATTGGTTTATTTGCGTTCATTCATTCTCTTCTCTTCATTTGTCATCTGTTCATTTCTTCACCTTCTTTTTTTTGGTTCCTGCTCTGAAAGAATAATTAGACTAGTTATAATATTGTAACAACCCTAGATTTTTGAAATATTTTGAAATATATTTTATTTCATTTTGAAAATATTTTTAAAATTTATTTTGTTCCATGATTTTACTTTTAAAACATTTTCAAAGTGTAGTAGAATTTTTCCAATACTAATTGTATTTTTGTTTACAATTTTTATATCCTAATTTTAATTTAATAAACTATTTTCTTATATTTTTCTATTTTTCCTAAAAATTATTTATTTGGTTCATTTCTATTTTATTTTTTTTATTTTTATTTTATTTACTTGATTTTTCTTTTGGTTTATTTGAATAAAGGAAATTTGAAATTCTAAGAGACAAAAAACCATTTCAACTTGTTACTTTTCAAAGGCTAGTCTCTTCAATTCTTTCACGTACACCCCTTAGCAATAGCCGTGTGTTTCTTTTGAATTTCATATGAGAAAACTTCTTTCTCATTTCATTTCTTTTGGCCATTCAGATATGAGAAAAATAGGTAATGGCTTCTTTCATTTTTTTTCTACTTTTCTCTTCAATTTTCTATTGAATTTTCCATTATTTTGCTTGAATCTTCTTGTGCTTTGCTCAGCCTAAACCCCTCACCACCTTCACCGATTACCACATCACCTCCTCCTCATGACCATACACGGCCCAAAATCCTCCTCCTCTGAGCTATACTGGCCTTGACCATCCCATGGAGCAAACACCATAAAAAGTTGCAAAAACCCCTTTGAAACATGCATAGCCGAGCCCAGTTTTCCCATAGCCTCATATATTGCTTTGGCCTCCTCCTTAGCCGCCGCCACCAGCAAGTACACCACCTCTGAACATCACTTCAGCCACCACCAGATCTGTGCATGCCACGGCCGAGCCCATTTCATGCATGGTCGAGCCTAAAGGTTGCACCAAATCTCCTCTTTTTGTCTTGCCATTGATCTTCCTTCAACTAGTAACTCCTACCTCTTCACTTCTCCTTGTAGCCGTGCATATATGCCATATCCGGGCCCAAAACACCACCATGGTTGAACCAATATAGCATTGTGGCCGAGAAAAAGTGGTTAGTGGTCAAGCAAATTCGATTGGAAAACTTGGTGATGTCTTTTGTAAATCCTATTTCCATTTTGTTCTAATAAATTTGGTATTGTATTTATATTTATTTTTGCTTTGTTTTGTAGCAAGACTAACATGTTGGTTCTCCACTCCACTTAAATTAAAAGTCGTGCTATCGTGCTTTCTGGATTTTGTTTGTGTTTTTTGATTTGCTAACACCATCGTAATGAAGTGAGTATTCACTCATGACATTTATATAAATTGTGAATTAATAACAAGTGGATGTATAGAAATATTATGTCATGTTATACCTATTTGTGATATGAATCATGTGATGTTAACCTTGTTCATAAACCTATCATATCATCTGTTACTGCCATATGTTGCTAAACTATTATTTATTTCTGTTTCTCACACTGCAAGTTCCCTATAAAATAGAATCAGTATTGGTTCAAATGATACATACCCAAACGGACTTTAGAATAGAAAAAAATCATTATGGGCTAAAATGATAGGCCTGACCGATTTTTATTTATTTTATTTAACTTGGGATTGCGGGTTTGTAATGATAGAACCCGTATTTTCTTTGTAAACTACGGATTGAAATGATATATTATCCGTATCACTTGATTTAGGTTAGAAAATATTATACAGACCCATGGTTATTTTATATATTTTGATAGAATTTTGAAAGTATTTTAAAATGTAAAAAATGTGATAATTTGATTTAAATTTGAATTTAAATTGACTTAATAAAGTGTTACTGATTTTGCTATAAACTAAAACGGTTAAATAAATGAATGTTTAAAAGTGTAATTTGAAAGATAACTTGACTTGGAAATGTGAGATTTGGTTTAAAAATAAAAGTTAATTAAGACCATAAAATGGAAATTTAATTTAATTTATGAAATGGTAAATTAAATTAAAGTGTAAAGTAAATGAAAATTAGGAAAATTGTACATTGATTTTAATAAGTGAAGCATTGAAAAATATGATATTTATTTGTGAAATTTACTTTATAAAAATCATAAGTTAAAGGGTATTTAAATGACCATTTTTAAAGTGGAAAATATGAAATTTTATATGTTAAAATGGTTTAAATTGAAGTCTAATTATTGCTGAAATTCCATTATAAATCTGGAAATTCTTTTAGTAGCACTTCAAAAATGCTATCGTTTCTGAAATGAACTAAAATATGGAATAAATGAATCTGCAGCACTTTTTAAGTGCTGTAGCTGCAGAAGTGAATTAAAAGGCTAAAAACTAATAAAGAGATACAATAGCACTTGATATGTGCTGCAGTTGTCTTTGCTGAATTGAATTAAATCTTTAATTTGAAACCTGAACTATTACAGCAGTTTTGTAAATGCTGTTTTTGCTGAATTGAACTATTTTTCAACTAAAATTGAACCATTACGGCGGTTTTCAAATGTTGTCTTTGCTAAATTGAATTGTTTTCAAATGTAACTTACAGTAGCATTTTCTAAGTGTCGCGAAAGCTGAAATTTCATTGTTTTAATGTATTTAAGTGAATAAATGAGTTCAAAAAAGGCTAAATTTTTGGGAATTGAATATTTGAACTGTAAATATAATGATTTCACTTATAAATGGTTTAAATGGAGTATTTTAATTTAAAATATAAACCATTTTGAAATGTGATTTGGAATGGTATTTAAATTAAATAAAAATGAATGAGGTTTTGAAAAGATATGATATTTTGATATTTTGAAATGGATTTGAAATGATATATGAATTTGAAAAGATATTTGACTTTCGAAGTATAAAATACTATTTTGAAATTTATAACCACGGTTATAATAACGATTGCTTGTTAAAGAGACCGGGATCCGATACGGACATACTCTCTGTCGATACCGAAAACCACTTTAACAATTGTGTACGCGGTGGAGATTCCAGAACGAAGTAGGATGGTGGCGACGATTCTATTATGGTATGAACGTGGACCCGACTCCTATGAGTTGGCTTAAGGTGGC
This sequence comes from Allium cepa, assembly GCA_030765085.1. Taxonomy (NCBI): domain Eukaryota; kingdom Viridiplantae; phylum Streptophyta; class Magnoliopsida; order Asparagales; family Amaryllidaceae; genus Allium; species Allium cepa. The sequence goes on along the minus strand of CM060937.1, from coordinate 417,555,153 downwards.
TAAAATAGGAGCGATCTCGGGCCAAGTGAGGTCATCCCCCTATCGGACGCACTTCTTCAATACCATTCTATTACTTTGTGATTTATTGGGTGCACCTCTTTGATTTTGAGACTGTGGCTCGAGGTGGGCGTAGTGGCTGCTACGTTACCACCAGTCCGTGTGCGTAATTGGTATATCTACCCTGGCATTGTCTAGCTATGCCGTGTCACCTACCATAGCGAGCTTTACTACGAGTTTGTTTTTCTTTCGTAGCCCATGGAGTATTTAGGGTAGCCTCCCGATCAGGAGGTACGCTGATACTGGATGGACTATTGGGACTATTATGTGTTGAGGGCTATATAGGTAACCCATTAACGCTATTTAAAAGTAAGTTTATTTTACTGTAGACATTATTATAATAGCGCGATATTACTACATAGTAAATAGTTTAACAGATCCTTAGATGATGGGCAGTCCCAAACATCATTTAAGTTACTTGTACTTTATTACAGTTCACTTGAGTTGGTTTACGTTATATAAGTATGTATGTCCTGACTCGAGTGTTTTGTATTTTGCTTTACGCTCGGGTCAGCCTGAGTATTCACAACTTTGGATTTCACTTTCTAGAGCTAGAAATCGTTGGAGATTCTGCTTATCTAGTTATTTATCTATTTCAGCTTTAGTTGTTCTATTTCAACTCTTGTATTAGTGGACTTCTATGTATTGGGATTTCTATTGTATTTGTTTTCAGACTGATATTATGTATTTTTTTTGAGACTTTGTTATAGTAGCTTCATGAACAACTATGGTATTTTAATTTCCGATGTGAATTATTCTGATATTTCCGTGATTGTAATTCTGTGAATGATTTTATTTGCTCCAAATTTTATTATAATCTGTTATTTTGAATTATTCAAGTCTGACATGTGTGGTTTATTGTCGATTTGAATGTCCAAAATAATGGGTCATTACGGTTGGTATCAGAGCTTTGGTTTTAGGCAAGCCTTAGCCTACGGAGCAAAAACTCATTAGAGATATTGTAGAAATACCCTAAAATGAGTAAAATCTATCTCAGAATCATTTCTTTGTGAGAGAATGCATTTTTAAAGTATAAAATGATTTTCAAAATGATTTTTCAAAGGATTTTTTCAAAGATTATTTTGATACAAAATATTTTTTGTTTTAAAAGCAATTTTCTAAACTTCCTTCCTTTGTATCTACCTTGTTAGTATTTTCTTTCATTAGGATATTCATCCAAGTGAATTTTATCTTATCTTTATCTTCTCTGCTCCTTGTCCTAAATTCATTCTTGATTTTTTCAGGATGAATCATGGAAATGCCAAAGGTAGGGGTCGTGGTATTGCCCCAGCTCCTTAGCCTGCTGCACCTTTTAGGTTTACTGTTCTCTGTAAGGAATTCTCTCAACTTGGTGGTACCAAGTTTTCTGGTTCAGAGAGCAATATAGAAGCTCAACAATGGTTGTAGAGTTTAGAGATGATATTTACTAGTCTTGAGATTACTGATCCCCAGAAGCATTAGTTAGTAGCATGGATGTTGCAAGAGGCTGCCGTAGATTAGTGGGAGTCTGTTACAGCTAACACCGTCGAGGCTAATATTACTTGGTAGCAGTTTAGGTATCCTTTGTGTTATCTTGAATTTTTTCCTATTTTCCTTTCTTTTGAATCTATCTTAAGTTTGTTCTGTATCTCCTTTCCACGGAGGCTTTTGTGGCAAAAGGGATGTCAGAAGCCGGTAAATCTCATCTTTATCGTGAATTCATGGAACTCAAGCAGGGTACCATGTCCTTTTTTGAGTATGAGAGGAAGTTCAATGAATTTTCCAAGTTCGGTCCTAGCCTGATAGACACTCCTCTCAAGAAGAATGAGAAGCTCATAGCTGGTGCTCGTCCCGAGTATTATGATAGTCTCATTTCTCATGTTCATGGCACTTTTACCCAGCTTATGGATATGGCTATCCGTTATGAGAACCCTAGTCCTAAGTGTCCTGCTGTTGTTGGTGCTCTTTCATCTCAGTCCTATTCTGCTAATTCTAGGAAGAGAAAGCCTAATTACCAACAATAGAAAAAGAATTGGCTCAAGAATACAGATTTGGGATCTTTATCATCTTCTCCTTCTCAGAGGTAGCCTGTTGATCCTTCTTCCATCACCTGCTTCAAATGTGATCAGAAGGGACACTATGCCAATAGTTGCCGTACTTTAGCCGGTGCTGCTGTTCCTCCTCCTGCTTAATTGACTAGGCGTGATCTATGCCATATTTGTCTTTAGCATAGCCATTTCAGAAAGGATTGCCCTACCCAACAGAAGGGTAAGCCTTCTGGTATATTTGTTGTCACCTCTACATCTTTTCCATCTCCTGCACCTACTCCTGGTAATGACCAAGGTACTCTTCAGGGCATATTTTCTTTATTTCATCATCTTGTTCACGTTTTATTTGATACTAGAGCTTCCCATAGTTTTATTTCTGTTGATTTGTTTGATAAGTTCGAGCATCTCTTTTCTCCTGAGTATGCTTCTGTACCTTTATGTGTATAAAATCCCATTGAGGGCCCCGCCAACCTTAACCGGATTTGTAAGCAAGTGAAACTTCTCTATTCTGATCATCGCTTTAGTAGTGATTTCTATGTTCTGGGCTTCGATGCTTTTGATTTATTGCTTGGAAGTGATTGGCTTGTTAGGTATGATGCCTATATCTCTTGTAAAGCCTGGTCTGTTTATCTTGTTGATGATCAAGGAAATTCCTTGATTATTAAGTGCCACATGCCTTGGGATTTTGCTGGCAGTTTTATTTATTCTCTAGATTCTTCTCCTGGTGATCTTGATTTGATTCATGTAGTCAGACTCTATCCTAATGTATTTGGTGAAGTCACTTCTTTACCTCCTAAGCGGGAGATTGATTTTCGTATTGATCTTATTCCTGGTGCTAGACCTATAGTTCTTCGTCTTAGAAAAATGGCATCCCGTGAGAAGGTTGAGTTGGGAAAGCAAATTGAGGACTTAGCTTGCAAAGGTCTGATTAGAACTAGTTATTCGGAATGGGGAGCAGTGGTGGTTTTCGTCACCAAGTCCGATGGTTCTTTGAGGATATGTGTTGATTATAGGGAGTTGAACAAGCTCACTATGAAAAACAGATATCCAATGCCTCGCATCAATGATATGTTTGATCATCTTTATGGTGCCACTGTTTTCTCTCATCTTGATCTTGCCACAGGTTTCCATCGGCTTAGGGTTGCTGAGGAAAGTACTCCTAAGACTGCTTTCCACGTTGAGAATGGCTTTTATGAATGGTTAGTCATGCCTTTTGGTTTGACTAATGCTCCTGCTTTCTTTATTGATTTGATGAATCATGTCATTCATGATGTGCTTAATAAATTTGTTTTAGTCTTCGTTGATGATATCTTTGTCTTCTCTAAGACCAAGGAAGAGCATGAGTCGCATTTGAAATCTGTTCTAGAGACTCTTAGAAATCATCAATTGAAGGCTAAATTTTTAAAATTCCATTTCAGGAAGGATGAAGTCCGATTCCTCGAGCATATTGTTTCTAGTAATTGGGTTTCTATTGATCTAGTAAAGATCGCTGCGATCAATGTAAGTTTTCTTTTCTCTCTTTTCTTTTATCATTTAATAATCCTATCTTTTTGGTTGTCCTTATTTTCTCCCTATTCTGTTACAGGGTTGGGAAACTCCTAAGACTCCATCTGATATTCGTAGTTTTGTAGGCCTTGCCGGTTATTACCAAAGATTCATCAAGAATTTTGCTCGGATTGCTGCACCTCTCACTGCGTTAACTCATAAGAATGATAAGTTTATTGGGAGTAAGAAGTGTGAAGCTTCATTCAATGAGTTAAAGAGCAAGCTTACTTCCACACAAGTTCTTGCCATTCCGAATGGAAGTGAGGGATTGACAGTATACACTGATGCAAGTTGTGAGGGATTGGGTGATGTTCTCATGCAAGATGGTAAGGTCATTGCTTATGGCAGCCGTCAGTTGAAAACCCATGAGGAAAATTATGCTGCTCATGATTTAGAGTTGCTTGCTGTTGTCTTTGCTTTGAAGTTTTGGAGGCATCATCTTCTGGGAACTAAGTTTAAGCTTTTCACCAATCATTAGTCTCTGAGATATATCTTCACTCAGAAGGATTTGAATCAGAGGCAAGTTCGTTGGCTTGAGTTTCTGTCTTCTTAAAACCTCGATATTAACTGTACCCTCGATAAAGCTAATGTTGTGGCCGATACTCTGAGTCGGAAGAAGGCTTTGTTGTGTCAGCTTGTTGTTTCTTATTCTTCTCTTTTGGATCGTATCATGGCTAAGAAAGATGAGGATGAGATGCTTAGATTGATGAAGGAGGGTGTTCGTAGTAGAGTTAGTGGTAGTAGTGGAGCTTAGATCGATGATAGAGGGATTTTGAGGATTAATGGTAGGATTTGTGCCCCAAATGTTGATGGATTGAGGAAAGAGTTACTTCGGGAGAATCATCAATCCAGACTTTCTATTCATCCTACTTTGTCGAAGATGTATTAGGATATGAAGAGGCTTTATTTGTGGAAGGGTATGATGTGGGATATCTCTATCTTTGTTAGTCGGTGTGCGACTTGTCAACAAGTCAAGGCCGATCATCAGAAGACCCCTGGTTTGTTACAGCCCCTTGAGATTCCCAATTGGAAGTGGGAACAGGTTTCCATGGATTTCATTGACAGATTACCGAGGACTAGGAGGGGTAAAGCGAGTATCTGGGTTATTGTGGATAGACTGGCCAAGTCTGCTTATTTCATTCCAGTCAAGTCTACCCGTTCTGCTTCTAGCTTATCTGAGATCTAAATGAGAGAGATTGTTCGTCTCCATGATGTTCCTCTCAGTATTGTTTGTTATCATGATCCTATCTTTACCAGTCAGTTTTGAAATTCTTTTCACGAATCTTTGGGTACTCATCTGAATCTGAGCACTGCTTAACATCCATAGACCGATGGTCAAACGGAAAGAGTGAATCAGATTCTCGAGGATCTTCTTCATGCTTGTGTGCTTGATTATGGAGGATCTTGGGAAGATCGTCTCCATCTTGTCAAATTCACCTATAATGATAGTTATCAGGTATAATCTAATGTTTTGTTTTAAGCTTATCGTAATCCTTTATTTATCTCATTCCATTATTGAATTCAGGCGAGTATTAAAATGTCTCCGTTTTCTGCTCTCTACGGATGACCTTGTAGATCTCCATCTTGCTGGATTGAGTCTAATGATCGTTTGGTTCTTAGTCCTGATGTGATTTTGGAGGCTTCTGAGAGATTTGAGGAGATTAAGAGGAAGTTGAGAGTTGCTTTGGATAGGCAAAAGAAATACGTTGATAGGAAGGCGGAGTTGAGAGTTTGCTGTTGGTGATCAGGTTTTCCTTAAGGTCTCTCCCTTAAGGAATGTCATTCGCTTTGGTCGTAGAGGGAAGCTTTCTCCTAGGTCCATTGGTCCTTTCCACATTGTGGAAAGAGTTTGTTCTTTGGCTTATCGTCTGGATTTGCCCGAGAAGCTTTCTGGAGTGCATGATGCATTCCATATCTCTCATCTTCGCCGATATCTCCATGATCCATCTCTTATTTTCCAGCCTTCTACTCTTGATAGTTTGGATATTGAGCCTAATCTGACTGTCGAGAGGAAGCCATTTCGTATTATCGATAGAGGTACGAAGTAGCTGAGGAGGAAATCTTTTAGTCTGGTCAAATTACAGTGGAGTACTGATGATCAGGATGGCACCTGGGAGACGGAGGAGTGCATTCGTGCTTCGAATCTGGAATTGTTTCTTTCAGGTACTATTTGCTTTTCTATTTCGTTTTCCTTATTTTCCTTGTTCATTCTTTTCGAGGATGAAAAGATATGAGTGGGGGAAAGTGTAACAACCCTAGATTTTTGAAATATTTTTAAATTAGATTTTTTTCATTTTGAAAATATTTTTAAAATTTATTTTATTCTAAGATTTTATTTTTAAAACATTTTCAAAGTGTAGTCGAAATTTTTTCAACACTAGTTGTATTTTTGTTTACAATTTTTATATCCTAGTTTTAATTTAATAAACCATTTTCGTATATTTTTCTTATTTCATTTATAATTTATTTTGTTTTCATTTTTATTTTATTTACTTGATTTTTCTTTTAGTTTATTTGAATAAAGAAAATTGGAAATTCTAAGAGACAAAAAACCTTTTCAACTTGTGACTTTTCAATGCCTAGTTTCTTCAATTCTTTGACCGTACACCCCTTAGCAATAGCCGTATGTTGCTTTTAAATTTCACGTGAGAAAACTTCTTTCTCATTTCATTTCTTTCGGCCATTCAGATATGAGAAAAATAGGTAATGGCTTCTTCCATTTTTTCTACTTTTCTCTTCATTTTTTTTACTGAATTTTCCATTGTTTTGCTTGAATCTTCTTGTGCTTTGCTCGGCCTAAACCCCTCACCACCTTCACCGACCACCAGATTACCTCCTCCTCATCACCATACACGGCCTGAAATCCTCCTCCTCTGACCTATACTGTCCTTGATCATCCCATGGAGAAAACACCATAAAAAGTTGCAAAAACCCCTTTGAAACATGCATAGCCGAGCCTAGTTTTCCCATAGCCTCATATATTGCTTTGGCCTCTTCCTTAGCCGCCACCACCAGCAAGTACGCCACCTCGAAACATCACTTCAGCTACCACCAGATTGTGCATGCCAAGGCCAAGCCCATTTCATGCATGGCCGAGCCTAAAGATTGCACCAAAACTCCTATTTTTGTCTTGCCTTTGATCTTCCTTCACCTAGTAACCCCTACATCTTCACTTCTCCTACTAGCCGTGCATATATGCCATGTCCGAGCCCAAAACACCACCATGGCTAAACCAATATAGCATTGTGGCCGAGCAAAAGTGGTTAGTGGTCATGCAAAATCGATTGGAAAACTTTGTGATGTCTTTTGTAAATCCTGTTTCCATTTTGTTCTACTAAATTTGGTATTGTATTTATATTTATTTTTCTTTCTTTTTTATGTTGAATACAAGATTAACATCTTGGATCTTCACTAAAATCAAAAGTCTTGCTATCGTGCTTTCTAGATTTTGTTTGTTTGTTTTGATTTGTTAACTCCAGCGTAAAGTGGTGAGTATTCACTCATGACATTTATACTTATATAAATTGATTGATAACAAGTGGATGTGTCGAAATATTATATCATATTATACATGCCTGTGATATGAATCATATGATGTTAACCCTGTTTATAAACCTGTCATATCATCTGTTACTGCTATATGTTGCTATACTGTTATTTATTTCTGTTTCTCAAACTGCAAGCTCCCTGTAGAATAGAATCACTATGGGTTGAGATGATACATACCCGAACGGACTTTAGAATAGGGAAAAATCGTTATGGGCTGAAATGATAGGCCTGAGCGATTTTTATTTATTTTATTTAACTTGGGATTGCGGGTTTGAAATGATAGAACCCAGAATTTCTTTGTAAATTACAGATTGAAATGATATATTATCCATATCACTTGACTTAGGAAAATATTATACAGACTCGTGGTTATTATGTATATTTTTATGGAATTTTTAAAGTATTTTAAAATGTAAAAATATGATAATTTGATTTAAATTTGAATTTAAATTGACTTAATAAAGTGTTGTTGATTTTTCTATAAATTAAAATGGTTAAATAAATGAATGTTTAATAGTGTAATTTGAAATATAACTTGACATGGATATGTGAGATTTGGTAAGCTAAGAAAATAAAATGGAAATTAAGTTTAATTTATGAAGTGGTAAATTAAATTAAAGTGTAAAGTAAATGAAAATTTGGAAAATTATACATTGACTTTAATAAGTAAAGCATGGAAAAATGTGATATTTATTTGTGAAATTTACTTTATAAAAGTCATAAGTTAAAGGGTATTCAAATGACCATTTTTAAAGTGGAAAATACGAAATTTTATATGTTAAAATGGTTTAAATTGAAGTTTAATTATTGCTGAGATTTTATTATAAATCTGGAAATTCTTTTAGTAGCACTTTAGATATGCTATCGTTTCTGTAATGAACTAAAATCTGGAACAAATGAATCTGCAGCACTTTGTAAGTGCTGTAGTTGAAGAAGTGAACTAAAAGGCTAAAAACTAATAAAGGGCTATACTAGCACTTGATGAATGCTGCAGTTGGCCGAAATGAGATCTTTGAACTAAAAATGAACTATTACAGCAGTTTTGTAAACACTGTCTTTGATGAATTGAATTAAATCTTTAATTTGAAACCTGAACTATTACAGCAGCTTTGTAAATGCTGTCTTTGCTGAATTGAACTATTTTTCAACTAAAATTGAACTATTAAAGCAGTTTTTAAATGCTGTCTTTGCTAAATTGAATTGTTTTCAAATGTAACTTACCGTAGCAATTTCTAAGTGCTGCGAAAGCTGAAATTTCACTGTTTTAATGTATTTGAGTGAATAAATGAGTTAAGAAAAGGCTAAATTTTTGGTAATTGAATATTTGAATTGTAAATATAATGACTCTCTTTTAAATGGTTTAAATGGAGTATTTTAATTTGAAATATAAACCATTTTGAAATGTGATTTGGAATGGTATTTAAATTAAATAAAAATGATTGAGGTTTTGAAAAGATATGATATTTTGGTATTTTGAAATGGATTTGAAATGATATATGAATTTGAAAAGATATTTGATTTTTGAAGTATAAAATAATATTTTGAAATTTATAACCACGGGTTATAATAACGATTGGTTGTTAAAGAGACCGGGATCGGATACGGACATACTCTCTGTCGATGCCGAAAACCACTTTAACAATTGTGTACGCGGTGGAGATTCCAGAACGAAGTAGGATGGTGGCGACGATTCTATTATGGTATGAACGTGGACCCGACTCCTATGAGTTGGCTTAAGGTGGCTAAAATAGGAGCGATCTCGGGCCAAGTGAGGTCATCCCCCTATCGGACGCACTTCTTCAATACCATTCTATTACTTTGTGATTTATTGGGTGCACCTCTTTGATTTTGAGACTGTGGCTCGAGGTGGGCGTAGTGGCTGCTACGTTACCACCAGTCCGTGTGCGTAATTGGTATATCTACCCTGGCATTGTCTAGCTATGCCGTGTCACCTACCATAGCGAGCTTTACTACGAGTTTGTTTTTCTTCCGTAGCCCATGGAGTATTTAGGGTAGCCTCCCGATCAGGAGGTACGCTGATACTGGATGGACTATTGGGACTATTATGTGTTGAGGGCTATATAGGTAACCCATTAACGCTATTTAAAAGTAAGTTTATTTTACTGTAGACATTATTATAATAGCGCGATATTACTACATAGTAAATAGTTTAACAGATCCTTAGATGATGGGCAGTCCCAAACATCATTTAAGTTACTTGTACTTTATTACAGTTCACTTGAGTTGGTTTACGTTATATAAGTATGTATGTCCTGACTCGAGTGTTTTGTATTTTGCTTTACGCTCGGGTCAGCCTGAGTATTCACAACTTTGGATTTCACTTTCTAGAGCTAGAAATCGTTGGAGATTCTGCTTATCTAGTTATTTATCTATTTCAGCTTTAGTTGTTCTATTTCAACTCTTGTATTAGTGGACTTCTATGTATTGGGATTTCTATTGTATTTGTTTTCAGACTGATATTATGTATTCGTTTTGAGACTTTGTTATAGTAGCTTCATGAACAACTATGGTATTTTAATTTCCGATGTGAATTATTCTGATATTTCCGTGATTGTAATTCTGTGAATGATTTTATTTGCTCCAAATTTTATTATAATCTGTTATTTTGAATTATTCAAGTCTGACATGTGTGGTTTATTGTCGATTTGAATGTCCAAAATAATGGGTCATTACGATTGTAATGGTTTACATTGTATAAGTATGTATGCTCGAGTGTTTTGTGTTTTGCTTTACGCTCGGGTCAGCCTGAGTATTCACAACTTTGGATTTCACTTTCTAGAGCTAGAAATCGTTGGAGATTCTGCTTATCTAGTTATTTATCTATTTCAGTTTCAGTTGTTCTAATTCAGCTCTTGTATTAGTGGACTTCTCTGTATTAGGATTTCTATTGTATTTGTTTTCAGACTGATATTATGTATTTGTTTTGAGACTTTGTTATAGTAGCTTCATGGACTACTATGGTACTTTAATTTCCGCTGCGGGTTATTCTGATATTTTTGTGTCTGTGATTCTGTAAATGATTTTATTCGCTTCAAATTTTATTACAATCTGTTATTTTGAAATATTCAAGTCTGACATGTGTGAATTATTGTCGATTTGAATGGTCCAATATAGTGGGTCGTTACTTATATAATATAAAATAGAGAGCATGCGTAATATTTTAGAGAAGCCAGCTCTTCATATTTGTTGCCGAGATCTGCTTGCCATTGCCAGTTGAGTTCGGTTATTCAACAACCATAACCACCATTCCTCATCCTCTCAACACCGACCATCACAAGCCCTTCAACTTCACCAACGCTCACTCAAGACCACCGCAGTTAACCTTTGTACCCTCCATGCGTGGTCCAACAACATCACAGAGCAAGTTTCCTCATGGCAATTTCCTTACCACCGAAAACATAGCTCATCGCCTTCCTCTTGCTTTCGTATTGCCGCACGTCCCTCTACCTCTCCTCCCGCTGACATCCCACACCCATCGGCCATATCCAGACATCCACCTATGCCTAAACCTCCTCATGAAACCTGATCCGACAGCTTACTTCGACCCACCATGCCTTATAGCAGTTCCAACCGAACCAAGCACCCACAACAGCCCACTACTGAGGCCCTTGACAACTTTCGGCCGTGCTCACCCACCCTAACAATCTTGAACCCATCCGCAACCTTTGCCTTGCCCTTCCACCTCCATCAGCCCACCATCCCACTTCTTGGATTCACCACTTATCTCACATGACCAAAACTCCAACATTAGTAGCCCTAGCGAGCAGCTTCACCACCCACATCGTCCATTGTTGAACCTTCCTCCAGCCTTCTCTGACCCTAGCACATCCGTCAGATCCACCCTCCTCCTCATATGTGTATGTGTGTGTATATCTTTGTACATAGTTATAACTGCTTGTGTATATATGTTTAATAATATGTATGTATAGTTTAAACTTGTTATTTTGACTAAGAAGGCTTAAATAATATAATAAATATAGTATAATATATTTAGTTTTATATACGTTGTAGCCTGGAGCTTACTACCTTACTTTTTTTGTACTTCGCATAAGCTTACTTTACTATTATATATATTATATATACATATATTTGTCGCATATATAAGTTGTATAAGTTATATGTATGATCTGTTTGAGTATAGACATATCACAATAAAGTAAGTTTATTTTTTTAATATATATTGTTTTTTAATATAATATATATATCAGTCTATATATTAGTTTATATCATTATATATGAGTTTGGTTTTCAAAAATATATAGAGTTATCATTGTGTGTTTAAATTGAATTTTTAATTTCAAATATATATATAGGGAACTTATTTAAAATTATATTTTTTTATTTCATTAAAAGGAAATTATATATATATAACATACGTTTTGCTCGGTTTATATTAAGCTAATTTTGATTTGTTTTCTGTTAATTCCGAAATTCTAGCTTCGCTTTGATCATCAAATCATGTTAATCATACTTTACTTTGGAATTCGTCGCCCGAGTTTGCAGCTCAGTTTGTTATCAAATTTCTCAAGCCTCAAAAGGTGAGCAACTCACGATTATCATTCTTATATTCAATAAATTTAATTCACCCTAAAATAACACTTGATATATGCTTTAAATTTGAACTATTAATTATAAAATTGCTATATATATTATGCCATTATTTATAACTGTTCACCAATGATATATGACACCATAATTGGTTATTTTTATTGTGATTAAATTTGTTCTTGATGATACATGCCTGTTGTTGATATGTTATATTATTATCATATTTTATCTCACTCTCTAAGTTCTATGTTAGATTAGAAATCTCTATGGGTTGAAATGATACATACCAAACGATTTTATAGATTGGGAGAAAATCGTTATGGGTTGAAATGATAAATCCAGGCGATTTCATTGATTTTGAATTTTGGGATTGCGGGTTAAAAAGATACACGCGTAAGTATTAAATTATTAGGGAGTGAAATGAAAAATATCTGTATCGCTTGACCATAGGATAGAAAATTGTATACGGACACCGTTGGTCTATATTTTGAAAATGATTTTCAAAGTTTGAAAGGAAATATATGGCTTTTATGAATATTGATTTTTGAATTAAAATATATATGCTATTTTAATATATATGAAAATTTTAGATTTTTAAAATTATATGTTTTGGGAATTTTAAATTTTTAAGTTAGTTTGGAAATATAATTTTTCATATTTTTCTTATAATTTCATTATTTTTAATATATATAATATGATTTAATACAAAATACACTTAATGATAAGATTTAATTTTATAAAATTTAATTAAATTGGTTTATAATATGTTTAAATTTGTATTACTATTTTGAAAATAGATTTTATCACTTTAATAACAAAGGTTGGGAAGATAAATTAAAGTTGACTTGGAATTTAAATTGGTTAATAATTGAATTTAAATAAGAATTCATTTGAACCGTTCGATTTTAAGATATTGAAAGATATGATTGATAAATTGATTTGGTAGAAAGTAATTAAATAAATATTATCTATTTTAAGTAAAATTGAGGCTTAATGTTTAATATTAATTTAAATTTATAAACTGATATTTTATTGAATTGTTATTAAAACTATTAAGTGAATGTTTTTCTAAATTGAATAAAACTAAATTTTGAAATCCAAGTGAAACTTATATTGAAAATGTTTGAATATTTAAACTTTAAATCTTATTGAAATTGAAGAGAAAGTTCAAGAACGAATTTGAAATCGATAAAAATTGAAATAGTTTATTGAGAATTTGAATTGAATCTTTAAGCTTTTAAATTGAAATGGTTAAACTGAAATTTATTTAAATTGAATTCTCTGAATTTAAAATGATTTGAATCGATTTGTGGAGTTGGAGGAAACAATTCTAATTTGAAAACTATTTTAGCATGGTCTCTATAATAAACTATATTTAATTTATAACTATTTTACTATATAACTTATTTTAATACATAAACTATTTTAATTTATAACTATTTTAATATATGTACTATTTTCAATATCCAAACAATTTAATTTGGAAGTGTTATGATTTCAAAAGTGTAATGGTTTCAAAAATGTTATTTTTTTATGATTTCAAATGTGTTATGATTTACAAAGTGTTATGATCTCGAAAATGTTATAATTTCGAAAGTGTTATAAATTTGAAAGTGTTACAATCTGTAAACGAATATTATTTAAAGTGAATAATGATATCAAATTGATATGGTTTTGAAATGAATTTGATATTTTGATAAGAAGTATAAACTATCTGAAATGAAATGACCACGGTGTGAAATAAGCCTTTGGTTATTAAAGAGACTAGGATCGGATATTGTCATACTCTCTACCAATACTGAAAACCACTTTAACAACTGTGTACATGGAGGAGATTCCAGAATGAAGTAGGATGGTTTGGCAACGATTTTATATGTGGTATTAACGCAGCCATGACAATCGAGAGTCAGCTTGATGTGGCTAAAACAGGAGCCGCGTGCTAGGCCAAGTGAGGTCATTCCTCATATCGGACACATTTCTTCAATATCATTTTATTAATTTATGATTTGATTGGGTGCACCTTTGATTTAGGAGTGTGTCATGAGCTGTGCGGTAGTAGCTGCTATGCATTACCACCGTTAAGATCCGCAAACGATATATCTACCCTAGGCATTACCTCATATGCCTTGTCGGATGCTTTATCGCGCCTTATATATAACGACCCTGACTTGACCTTCGAAAATCAACACTCGTACTTCACTTGTACTCGAATGCCGAAGATTCAAACGTCGAATATGGCTCGCCGAAGCTTATAACACTTTAAGTACAACAACATAGCGGAAGAAATGAATAATATCATTGATACAAGAATAAATACAATATTGGATACAATATGATACAACAATATCAAAGACAAATATACACGGCAAAATATGATAACAACGGAAGAGATAACTCAAATATGATCTTCGATGAAGAGTGAATTCAAAATCTGCAAATCCAAACCAAATCTCCAAAGCCAAAGCTCTAAACTTCAAACTCTAACCACCATCAAGCTGAACTAACCAAACTCCATCCCAAAGCGATTGCCAAAAACCAAAGGCTGGATGCTATCGACTCTACTCCTACTATTTGATTGTCTGAAAAACCCAACTTTGGACTGCCCGTGTGGAAAATTATGGGCACCCAGAGTTTAGATAGGGAAAAATAAACTTCGGGTCAGTCATGTGACTGGTACGAGCAAACAAAAACAGTTTACCTTTAAAACAAACAAAAGAATATTTTAAAAGAAATCCGCAATGCTTTTTGGAAAATGAAACTACTATAAGGCCTCCCACCACACACACCATGCAAACGTAGAATTGGAGGAGATTTCTCCTTCTGATAGTCAAAAATGCTTGATACACGAAAACTATTTTGATATTATTATTAGTCCATAGTGGGAAACATTTCGAAAGTGTAATATTAATCTTGGCCAGCATACAACATTTCGTCATATGCCTACTATAGCTACCATGTTCAATAGCAGGTTACCACCACATTCTATGGCAGGTTATACAACTAAAACCGTACAGGGCGCATATTGTTTCTTTCGATTTTCCAACAAATCGTCAGGACAATGAACTTCCCATTGCCATATGGGCACGACTCTGGAGGGACGCCCCGAGAACTTACCCAGCTCTCTACCAACACAAGGCCGGTTTAAACCCTTCCCAGGAGTAAAACCTAAGATATGCCACCCCCGGTCGTTTGCGACCTTTATCCGAGGATCCTCAACCACAAAGCAACATCACACAGTAATAAATTTACACTGTCCACATGAGTTAAGTATCTGGGCTCCATTTCATGATACCACCCTTTTCCAGAAGGAATGGACATACCCTAGGGGCGTGACCCCTGCAACCTTGCCGCATCTTTCCAGTTTCGACCATTTACGGTGTGTGAGGTCCTGATGCAGTCTCGTCCACAAAGCTACGTTTTTCACAAAGCCATGCTTTGATCAACAAATGATCAGCAGCACTTCGTATGCCACATTACCAAATTGGAAATGTATCACTAGTAACCATCAACTACATAACCTCTGAGCTCGTACGTCTCAGAGAAGGGGGTTAAGCTAAGAGAATAAATCTCCGCTACCAAACATAAATGTATTTGATAGAAACCAGCTTTACATCTCAAAGTGTAATGACAAACACACATCCATACAAGTCTGTTCCAGGTTCGAACAGAACTGAAGGCACTTCCAAAGAAGTCCTTGCACTCCGAGAATTTCCAATCCCGATCGGACTCCCCATCACATATGGAGATCTCTATACTGGGCGCTAATCGATGAAGAGTCATTCGACGGGTTATCCTTTCGTTCTCGAAAATACCTGGTCTTCA
Organism: Allium cepa; assembly: GCA_030765085.1. Classification (NCBI taxonomy): domain Eukaryota; kingdom Viridiplantae; phylum Streptophyta; class Magnoliopsida; order Asparagales; family Amaryllidaceae; genus Allium; species Allium cepa. The sequence continues at coordinate 417,539,584 of CM060937.1, read as the reverse complement.
CCACCGGTCTTCAAATGCTATCCATAACGTCGTATCATTATTCGGAATGGGTTATATGACACAAGGTCCTCTCCCGGCTAAACCGAATGATGAGCGCAATATTTAAAAACCTGTGGATATTGGTTTCAGTTAAGTCACAATTTATTATCCAAAACTTTTTCTTCCAAATGGTTTAAACAAATTACCATTTCAAATCTTTTAAACAAAAAGATTCACTTCACAAAGTTCACCTATCTTCCACAAAGATTATTTCATAGCTTTCCAAACCAATTTTCCTTTCAAATTGGATTAACTCATCCAATCTTTAAATCAAAGATTTAATTCATAGCTTTCAAACCATTTCCAATTCAAATCTTTTATATAAAAGATATACTATTTAAAATCCTCTTCGATTTCAAAACAAGGTTTAATAATCTTTCACAAAGGTTCATTTATAGCTTTCCAAAACAATTCATAATTTCATTTCAATCTTGAAATCTTTCGATACAAATTGGAAATCCTTTCTATATGAAAGCCGTTATTATTGGAAAACAAATAGTTTTCATTTCGAAAAAAATCTGATTTCATTTATACAAGTTAAAGTCCTTGGGTTAAATTCAAATTCCAAAACAATACTTTTAAAATTGGGATAAGCCCATATAAAGACATTTATAACTTGTATAATCTTTTAAACCATAATTTCCAAACATGGAATTCAATTTTCAAATCTTGAATTCAAATTTAAATCAAATTATTTAAATTTCAAAACTTTATCAAGTTATTCAAAATAACTTTTATTTTCAGAAACCCTTTTTCAAAAGCTTTTTATATTTAACCCAATTCCATTTCCAAAATCGTTTGGATTCAAAATTAAACTTTAAAACCATCCGTGACTTAACCAATTTCCTCATGCAATCCATATTTGTGTGTCTATACTGTGGTCCAAGGGTTTTACACAATAATAGTGCAACATTATAAATCATCATAGATTCAAGCACAATAATATAGATAAGCGGTATATTCCTATAACGCTTATTTTCCATTCATAGATCCATAGATAAATAATACACATTTATCACAGATAAAATAAATTACATTCATCACAGCTTGAATTATAACAATTCACATCACAAAGCATCACACAGTAGAGATATCAAACAATTCAAAGCATTCAATGCAACCGAAAATCCATAAGTAAGGTTAATTAAATCAATTGATTAATTGAAATCAGATTAATTACTTATGAGTAAATTTACTAATTTTGGTTAATTAATTTATTACAAAAAATTTAATAAATTACCGTTTTATCATTAATTAATTAACCTCAATTAATAAATTAATTAATCCTTTAACTATTAATTAATCAACTTTAATTAACCTTTGCTGACAAATTTAAATTAACTTTGATTAACAAATTAATCAACCTTTAACCATTAGATAATTAACCTTTTATTTTTAAATAATTAACCTTTAATTATTCAATTATCTTTTAATTAACTTTAATCAATCATATTAGTTAATTACTTAATTAACCTTTAATTAATTTCATTAATTAGTTAATCCCATGATTAATCACTTTAATTAATTTATTAATTATCCTCAAATTAATTTCCTTGATTAATTAATCATACATATAAATTATCCTTACCTAAATTAAGTAATTTAACCCTTTAATCACTTCTTAATTCAAACTACATCTTATATTGTTTTTTTTAAAATCTATTGAATTTAATTACATAATTAAACTAATATGTAATTACTTTTAAAACAAATTTTAGACATTTGGAAACACTTAGAAGTTAATTACAAAAACTTCAATACATAATTAATTTTAAACAAAACAAATTTAAGGCTTTTAACTTTAAAACTTGATAATATTTTATTTTCCTTCCATTTTAAAATCTGGTCAACCTAGTTCCCACAAAGCCCGAGCAAATTTGTCAAATACTCAAGCTAATTCTCGAAACAATCCCTACCCAGACCCTATGAAACTACCCTCATTCATTTTTTTCCTTTTGAAAACTTGTTTCTTTTTAAAATTTGAAAAACCATTTCCCATAATAACACATGCGTGAATTACCTGAAACAATGCTCGAGCAAATGACCCAAATCTCCTGAGTTCACCTCCGAGCTCCTATCTTCTCCTTCTTCCACCATTAAAAATCACGACATAGGCACCACCATGTGCACAGTGCACATGTACGTTCAATTGCTAGAGCTCCGATCGTTGTCATAGCCACCATCACGTTGGCAATGACATCGTCAATTATCACGATGACTAAGAAAATTCGAAAACCCATAAATACAAAATCGAGCCATTCGAACAAAAATCTGGAGCCAACCAGGTTAACAAATTCTAGCCGCGACGACGAATCTGACCCCGACCATCCATGCCGCTTCGACCAGTCTGGTGACTTGAATCGCCCCAATGACGACGAATCACCCTCACATACTTCGTCGGCAAAATGGGTTGTTAAACCCTAATTCATCCTCGATCCCTTACTTGAATCAACTAACAAATATCTGGACATTTTTCCAACAATTTCCAACACTCAAACTTCCTTCCTCATGAATTTCGAAGCTCATCATCGCCTCATTCATCAGAAATTGACAAATTTATGATTTTTGTTCATCTTAAAATATCTTACCATATACCTATTTAAAAATTATGATTACTTTACCTAAATTTATCATTTCGCAATACAAATCACATTGTAAAATCCAATCTCGAAATTTTTAACATTGATTTTCCAGATTTAAAAAGTTTACTGTAATGTTCTTTCTTTCCAGTAAAATAATTTACTGATTTTTCTTATAAATATATTTAAAAAATCTTATTAGGTTGATATAAACAAGTTTTCTTTAAGGATTATAAGTTAACATCAATTTCAGGAAGAGATGTTGAATTTTTTTTTTCTTGTTTCTGAACTTTGTACATTTAAAAAGAGGCCCGAGTGCCTGTTTATAGACATTCACATCAATTTTGTACATATATAAACAAATTCAGGAAGATTAATACAATATACAAGCATATTCAACTCATTACTTCAAATAAAATTCTAGACATCAAAAGATTAAAACAAGGTCAAGTGGTTGCTCACCTGTAGATGAAGACAGAGGACAAAGACTTGAATTTGAAAATAGAATTTGAATTTGCTTTTTTTGTTGCTTTAGAATTGTTTCAGGCTTTTAAATCTGTGCTTGCTTTTGAAGTTGAACTTCCAGATTTGAAGTTGCTTTTAATTTCCAGGTTTTGAACTTCTTTTGCTTTTGAAGACTAGAATGAGTTGCTGCTTGATTCCAGATTAAAGTTTGATTGCCTTTTCTTTTGTTTCCAGGCTGAAGTTTACCTTGATTTCATTTGCCAGCTTTAAAATTTGAGGTTGTAGTTTCTGGTTTTTTATTCAGATTTGTTTTTTTGTTGATCTGATATGTTTTTTTTATCACCATTTTTGTTTTTTTTCCTTTTTTGGTTTTAAATTTGGTTTCTCAGATTTGAGAAGTTTAAAAAAAATGAAAAGAGCCTGGTTTACAAAATTCTTTTGTATACATTTCACTTCCAAGAGAAAGGTTGATTTTGCCACCTGTAATCTTGTGCTTCCTTAGTTACACTTGTGATTTCTTTACACTACATGTTTACACTTGTTTAATTCATTGTTTAGATTGCTTACAAATGTAAATATCCTTAACTATTAACCTTACAAATGTCTTTATAGATTTTTTTATGTATATCTCATGTCTAATATTTTGTATTTCCTTTTTATATAAATATCTATAACTTTAAAGAATTGGTTATAAATAAATAAACACACATAATATATATTTTATTCAAATCGTAATTTTCAAAATATATGTATATATTAGAATTAGAAAAAAAATTCTATTAGTATTTAATCATAGAATTTCAAATTCAAATCTTATTCAAAACTTTTATTTTTAAATTCCAAATTCAAAAATCAATATACAATCAAGTTATCAAGTTTTATTTATAAATGGGTAAACAAATATTTTCCTATAAGTATAAACCTTATTCCAACCATAATTTATTTATTACCCAAATCTTTATTTTTAACATATGCGTATTTGAATTTCAAATTCAAATTCCAAATTATAATCTACTATAATTAAGCAGACATAATATTTATTTAAATGTAGAAAATACCAAATTGGCTTACAATTTAATTTAAAAAATTAAATTAATTACCAATTTGAATTTGATAAAAAATAGGAATGTTACAGATTCCCCCTTAATAAAATTTCGTCCTCGAAATTTGCAAGAGAGACAACAGGAGCCAGATTCGACGTTTGAATCTTCGACATTCGAGTACAAGTGAAGTACGGGTGTTGTCAGACCCGATTATTCGACTCTCAAAAGTCGACATCAATACGTCCACTGTATCAACTGCCGAACAATCGAAGGCCAGAAAACCGAAACCTTAGGGTTTAGGAAGAAGAAAAAGGTAGAAGAAGAAGAAGAATAAAATAGAACAGAAACAATAACAGAATCTCACAGTCGCAGCGGTACAACATATAATAGATAAATGAATAATATTTAAACCAAAGAACTATATTAGTTATTACATTACATTAACATCAGAGTGTACAAAAACAATATACAACACACAAAAATGGGCAGTTGTACAAAAATGTCCTTACAAGTGAAATTTACAGCGGAAATATAATATCATATAAAAGTAATACGCCTCACCATCCAGCTCGCCTCTTGAGCTCCAAAGCACTCCTAAATCCAGAATGACCAGATAACCTGACTCCAGACTGCCCGTGTGGAAAATTATGGGCACCCAGAGTTTAGGAAGGGAACAATAAACTCCAGGACAGTCATGGGACTGGTGTGAGAACTCAAAACAGTTATTTATCTTTTAAAACAACAACAACAAGGGAAGTGAAAAATATCCTCAGTGCTTTTGGAAAATGAAACTACCATAAGGCCTCCTCGCACACACACGATGCAAACGTAGAATTGGAGGAGATTTGTCCTTATGGTAGTCAAACATGCTTGATACGCAAATTTCTTTGATATTATTACTACAAGTGCAAAGTGCAGAAAAGCATTTCGAAAATAGAATATGTAACGACCCGTATTTTACGTGTCGATAAATCGTAGAATTTACAGGTCGTTAGTGTTGTTTATGTTGTCTCTAGCCTAAGTCGTGTGGAAGTTAGCTCGTGTGAGTATTGATTCGTGACCGACCCATAGGCTTAGCCGAGTTAAGGGTTAGCAACTTGGTGGTGTCAAGTGATAGGTCGTGCACGAGTTACGACTTAAGTGTGTTGACCAAGTTAGGAGATTGACTGACCTATAGGTAGTAGCGAGTTAGGGAGTCTTGAGTCGTGACCGACTCATAGGTGACCGACTCATAGGGGACCGACTCAAGGAGCCTGGATGGCTCATAGTATTGACCGACCTAGGAGATAGCGGGGTAGTAAGTTGAGACGTATGGTCGAAGTCATAGGTCGTAAGGTGTTTTGAGTCGTGTATGCTATGAGTCGTAAGTCGTTAGGTAGCTGGGGCGATGAGTCGCATACTAGTTAGGTCGTTGAACGACTCATGGTAAGTCGCTGAGTCGTATGAACGACTTAGGGATAGGTTGTGGCTATTGAGTCGGTAGAGGCTTAGGTCGGCTAGGGGTTAGGTCGGCCATAAGAGTGAGTTGTTGGGTCGGAGTCTCTGTTGAGTCGTCATACGACTTAGGACTTGGGAGTGTTAGCGGCTGTGTGTTAAGTCATTGGTCATAGGTCGGTTAGAGCTTAGGTCGGCCATAGGAGTGAATGGTTGAGTCGGCAGGAAGGGTTAAGTCGTTAGGCCGTATTGGTTAGATTGTTGAGTCGGCTATGGGTAGGTCGTACACGGGTTAAGGATGTTAGGTCGTTAGGGGTGTTGAGTCGTGTTTGGGGTGAGTCGCGTATAGGTTAGACGTGAGGCCCTGTGTTTTGTTGAGTCGGCATGATGATGAGTCGGGGACGACTCAAGGGGTGGGTCGGCAACGACCTAAGGGGCGACGACTCATAGTGGTTTCAGCCTATAAATAGAGGGGTTTGGCTCACTTTTTGGCACCAGTTTTTGAAGCGACGAAGTGCTGCCATTTTGAGAGCTCGACTACAACATTTCTTCGTCTTCTTTTCTTCATTTCAATCTAGTTCTAACATCCATCCAAGATCGAAGATCGAGATCAAAGATTCAAGGGCCAAAGTTGAAGATCTTCATCCAACGAAGCTAGATTTCATCGTTTTAAGCGAGATTTCGCCGGATCAAGCCTTGATCTTCGCTGTCCAGATCTGAAGTGTTTAGTTTTTGAGGTGTTTAGGTGATTTGGTGAGTGGTAGTTATCTCTCACGCGGACCCAAAGGAGTATATTGGATTGGTGGTTTTGTTGGAGTGTTGTAGATAGTGATTTTGTGCATTTTCCTTAGATCCAAGTGTAGATTCATTGTTTGTGAAGATGTTTACTTATGCATGTTCATTTATCAAGTATTAGAGACAAAACCCATGTTTTATATTTGATAGATCTATGCTAAAAACCTATGATTCATGCATGTTAGACTTATGCTCATTTATTTACGAAATTGCCATTATAGTTGATATTGCTCATTAGATCTTGTTTAAATGATTGATTGTTTGATTGTATGATTGATTTGATTGTTTCCAAGTTAGCTAGTAGTTGATTTGGAACAAGATGATTGAAGATGATTCGAAAGCTAAGTGGAAAGGCTCTTGAATGGTGAAAGCTGCTTATGGCATATGAAGCGGATGTTGAAGCTCATATGTATGGATTGGATGATGTTGAGATGGGACTTTGCCATGATGCGAGGAGGCAAACCATGATGTTGAGTTGGGACGGGTCATGATTACGTTCCAAGCACGGGCTACGACGACGTGCAAAGTTATGTTGATAACTCGGTAATGCGATCCGGGTAGGTGATAATGGTTAGCTTGAGAGGCGCTTGAGCTAGTATGGAAATAGTCGTCGAGGAGGATGACTAGGAGGCTAAGATCTTATCATTGTTGAAGGTTCTAACATGCTCAAAGCAAGAGTACGTTGGAACGGGCTGCGACGACGTTCCAAGCACGGGCTGCGACGACGTGCTAGTACTCTCGGTAGTTGCGAAAATTCCTAGGCACGGGCTGCGACGACGTGCAGAGTTATGTCTAGAACCGGGGTTACCATTAGCCCTTGACAGGTGGTCATTCAATTAACGGTGAAATCATGGCAATGATAACAGTGATAGCCAGAGTCATGGATGTTTGGTTGTATTATCATTCGGTCTCAAGAGCGGTATTTTCTGGGTGCTTATCTGATCTTGGTTTAGGCCTTGGGGGTTTGTATTTGGAAAACATCGCCCTTGACTCGAGTAATTATTGCTTTACCTTAATTATCTGTTATGTTATGCTTGCTTCTCCTTAGTGTGTGTCTGGGGGCTATCACTGTAGAAAGAGGTGGAGTGGGATGGTTTGGTTCCTATTCCTTTTATCCCTTTTGCTCTTTTGGTATGTTTGGTAGTTAATTTACTGCTCACTAAGACTTTGTCTGACTCAAGGTTTTATGTCTCCTCTTATTACCTTGGGCTGTTCATCCATGTTGGGATGGGCAGACTAGGTAGCAGGTGACAGGTGCTGTTCTTGGAGATCTATGCTGATGATGACGAAGACGAGCAGGAGGCTTTGCATATTAGTTTTCTTACTATTTACTGGGTGTTCCGCTGCTTGTATATAATCTGAGTGCTATGTAGTGAGGCTTTGATGTATGGATTTGCCTGGATGATTGTATCAAACTACTGTGATGCTTATATGATGATTTCCTGTTATGAAGCTTCACTATATATATATATATATATATTTCTCTATTGTATTTTATCCATGCGCTGTGAGTTATGCGATAGAGTTTCTGTTTTATTTTTACCCCGACTATCGTCCATGGCTACCTGGCACGCCTTCCAGCGCATTATTTCCTTGTTATGGTGCGGGAGTCATGGGCGGTCGTCACATTTGGTATCAGAGCATTGGTTAATCGATTTTAGCCAACGCTCGCTGACGTAACTACGTATGAGAGACGTAATTGTATTTTGATGGATGATTACTATATGTAATATAGTAACTTAGAAGGATTTGAACTCCTTATGCAGTTGTTTCTCAAGGTGTTCTAATCATTCTTATTACAGATATTAAGGATGAGTCGAAGAGGGAGACCAGCTGCAAGGGAAAGCCGTGCTACTGAAGGAGCTGTTGATTATGGAACTATGTTCGAAGCGATGATGACTTCGATCATGAGAAGGATACCAGCTCCAGGGCCATCTGTAGATGTTGGAGTTCAAGTCCAAGCTCCAAGACCGGTGGATTTTGCTAAGCTTTGTAAGGATTATACTTCTCTTGGAGGAAAAGCTTTCTTGGGGACGGAGTCGACTATTGAGGTGCAGAGATGGATTGATGCATGTCGAAGGATCTTTGGTGATTTAGGGATTGAGGATGCAACTAAGAGGAAGCTTGCATCGAGACAGCTTCAAGGGAGAGCTGCGGATTGGTGGAATTCTATCACCATAGATACACCAGAAGAAGAGATTACTTGGGAGCAATTCCAAGTTAGATTTGAAGCTAAGTTCATCTCTACGGCTCAGAAGTCTGTCTTGTTTAAGAGGTTTGTGGAGCTCAAGCAAGGTGGAAGGCCTGTTCTTGAGTATATTTCTGAGTTCGAAGCTTTGTCCAAGTATGCCAGATCGTATATTGATTCTCCCTATCAGAAGAACGAGAAGTTTGTGACCGGTTTGGATGCTTATCTTGGGAGGCAGTTGGTGGATCACTTGGATGATCCGTTTGAGAAGCTTGTGGAGAAAGCTCTCAGGCATGAGAGTTTGTTTCCTAAGGAAAGTTCTGTTGTTGCTGTAACCAGGGAAGGATCTAAACCACAGCGGAGTGAAAATAGGAAGAGGAAGCAGCAGCAACAGAAGGGTAGGGATGGCCAGAAGAAGCCGAAGGGCGAGGTGATTTGCTATAATTGTCAGCAGAAGGGCCATCTCTCCAAGGATTGTAGGAATCCAAGGGCACCGGCGAAATGCCACAACTGTGATAAGCCAGGGCATTTCAGGAAGGACTGTCCAGAACCGAGGAAGGACAGGCAGATTGTGCAAGCTTATGCTTTGGGAGCTGTGCCGTCGTCTTCAAAAGCTCCTACTGCTGAAGAGAAGGGGAAGGGTGTGGTGGTTCAAGGTACTCTTTCTATTTGTGGTGTTCCAGTTAGAGTGTTGTTTGATACTGGAGCATCGCATTCTTTTGTTTGTGATGATTTGGTGGGCCGGTTAGGTTTGGAACCGGATATTGTTGATAGGCCATTGGTTGTGACTAATCCAGTTGGGGGTTCGTCATGTTTGTGTATGATATGCCGTGGTCTAGTTGTGTCGAGTCATGATTGCTCGTTTGTTTGTGATTGCTTTGTTCTGAACTTTGCGGGGTTCGGAATTATTTTGGGTATGGACTGGCTTAGGAAATATGCGGCAAGGATTGATTGTGAGAGGCTTGAGGTGACAGTCGGGAATGTGGAAGGGCGAAAGGTTGTGATACGATGTAAGCATGAGGAAGACGTCTTCATGAGCTTCATGTATTCGCTGGTTGTTCCACGGGATGGACTGTCATCGGTGCCTATTGTGAATGGATTTGAGGATGTCTTTGACGAAGTCAAAGGGTTGCCGCCGCATAGGGAGATCGAGTTTCGTATCGATCTAGTTGAGGGAGCCAGACCTGTTGTGATGCCTCTTAGGCGGATGGCGCCTAGAGAGCAGTTAGAGTTGAAGGTGCAGGTTGATGACCTTTTGCAGAAAGGATTTATTCGGCGTAGTGTGTCCGAATGGGGTGCACCAGTTGTGTTCGCAACCAAAGCGGATGGATCGTTGAGGTTGTGTGTTGATTACCGTGAGCTGAACAAAGTGACTAAGAAGAACAAGTATCCATTGCCGAGAATAGATGACTTGTTTGATCAGCTTCACGATGCCAAGGTGTTTTCTCAGATGGATTTGGCAACGGGATTTCACCAGTTGAGAGTGGCTAAGGATAGTGTGCCGAAGACTGCTTTCAGGACACCGTCCGGGTTTTATGAGTGGCTGGTAATGCCGTTTGGGTTGACTAACGCACCAGCATATTTTGTGGATCTTATGAATAGAGTGTTCAGAGATCAGTTGAATAAGTTCGTGCTTGTGTTCGTGGATGATATTCTGATTTATTCCAGAACGGAAGAAGAGCACAAGACGCACTTGAGGATTGTTTTGGAAATTTTGCAGAAACATCAGCTGAAGGCTAAGTTTTCGAAGTGTCACTTCTGCAAGAGTGAAGTGAGGTTCTTAGGTCATGTTATCTCTAGAAATGGAATAGCAGTTGACCCCGCTAAGGTGGCAGCAATCCAGGATTGGGTTAGACCTAAGAATGCATCTGATGTAAGAAGTTTTCTTGGATTAGCAGGATATTATCGTCGGTTTATTAAAGACTTTTCCAAGATAGCTGCACCGTTGACAGGATTGACGAAAAAGAACCAAGTGTTCAGATGGGATGATAAGTGTGAGCAAGCTTTCGTAATCCTGAAAGAGCGACTGACGAGTGCTCCTGTTTTGACTATTCCTAGTGGGAATGATGAGATGGTGGTTTACACCGATGCATGTGGCACTGGACTTGGAGCAGTGCTAATGCAGAAGGATAAAGTTGTTGCGTATGCTAGTCGACAACTGAAGCCGCATGAAAGGAATTATCCGACTCATGATTTAGAGTTAGCAGCGATTGTGTTTGCTTTGAAGATATGGAGACATTACCTATTGGGAGTTCGATTTGAGTTGTTTACGGATCATAAGTCGTTGAAGTATCTGTTCTCCCAAAAGGATTTGAATCTTCGACAGCAAAGATGGCTAGAGTTCCTAGCATCATATGATTTTGGTATAGCCTATACTCCGGGAAAAGGAAACGCAGTGGCAGATGCGTTAAGTCGAAGACATGCAGGATTGGGAGCCATGTTTTCGGAGTGGAAGAGTCTCGAGTATTTGGCTGAGTTTGACTTCAGGCCTAGATGTGAATTGGAACCTGAGATGTTGGCAAACTTATCGATAAGACCTACTCTTGTGGAAAGGATTGGCGAGAGCCAAAAGCAAGACGATAAGCTTGTCAGGATTATCCGTGGTTTGGAATCTGGATTGGAACCAGAGAAGGATAAAGGATTCGAGATCGATCGAGAGGGTCGGCTTCGAAAGCAAGGACGACTGGTTGTTCGCGATATAGATGGATTGAGAGATGAAGTTCTAAGGGAAAGTCATCACTCGAAGTTGACGATTCATCCAGGTGGAAATAAGATGTATCGGGACATGAAGAGAGCCTACTACTGGGAAGGTATGAAGAAGGATGTTGGAAATTTTATTTCCAAGTGTATGAACTGCCAGTTGGTGAAAGCTGAGCAGAAGAAGCCCAGTGGATTGCTTCAGCCATTAGAAGTTCCTACATGGAAGTGGGAGCAAGTGTCAATGGATTTTATCGATGGTCTACCTAGGACAAGAGCAGGAAATGAAGGGATTTGGGTCATAGTAGATCGTTTGACAAAGAGTGCAAGGTTCATTCCTGTTCGATCAACTAGGACTGCATCGAAGTTGGCTGAATTGTATGTTAAGTGGATAGTTCGATTCCATGGTATTCCGAAGAGTATAGTGAGCGATCGAGACCCATTGTTCACTAGTGGATTTTGGAAGAGCTTCCAGGAAGTTTTGGGAACTGAGTTGTGTTTGAGTACAGCTTATCACCCTCAAACAGATGGTCAGACTGAGAGAGTTAACCGAGTTTTGGAAGATCTTCTCAGAGCTTGTGTTTTGGACTTCGGAGGATCATGGGAAGATCATCTTCATTTGGTGGAATTTGCATATAATAACAGTTATCAGTCGAGTATTGGAATGGCACCATATGAGGCATTATATGGAAGACCGTGTAACTCTCCGACATGTTGGTTGAAAACTGGAGAAAAGCTGATACTTGGGCCAGAGATGATTCGACAGACTTCGGATTGTATAGAGATCATTCGGCAACGAATGAAAGCAGCCCAAGATCGTCAGAAGAGTTATGCCGATAATCGTCGAAAGGATTTGGAATTCGACGTAGGTGATATGGTTTTTGTGAAGATTTCTCCTTTGAAGAGTGTTATTAGATTCGGGAAGAAAGGGAAATTGACTCCGAGATTTGTTGGACCATTCCCGATTATCGAGCGAATTGGAAAGCTCGCTTATAGACTAGAGTTACCGGAAAAGATGGCGGGTGTGCACAATGTTTTTCATGTATCTTATCTACGGAAGTATGTGCACGACCCAACTACGGTGGTTTCTGCTGATAGCTGTGAAGGTTTAGAGGTTGATCCAGTGGTTAGAAGGCCTCGTAAGCCGCTTCGTGTTGTTGAGACCGACACGAAACAGCTTAGGAGGAAGACGATTACGTTGCTCAAGGTACAATGGAGTGATGATGTTAACGACTGTACGTGGGAGGAGGAAGAGAGGATGAAGGCAGCTCATCCCGGACTCTTCGAGGTATGGCCCTAAAGTGTCGTGACATCTCATGAATTTGTAGCTTGTTCTAAGTCTTAGAATTCTGCATGCTAGGCTCGAATTGGATGCATGGTTTGTTGATTGCTATGGATGGTAGGCATGCGGAAAATCTTTGATTGCTGTTGTTTGCTTGGAATTTCGGGGGCGAAATTCCTAAGGGGGAGAGAATGTAACGACCCGTATTTTACGTGTCGATAAATCGTAGAATTTACAGGTCGTTAGTGTTGTTTATGTTGTCTCTAGCCTAAGTCGTGTGGAAGTTAGCTCGTGTGAGTATTGATTCGTGACCGACCCATAGGCTTAGCCGAGTTAAGGGTTAGCAACTTGGTGGTGTCAAGTGATAGGTCGTGCACGAGTTACTACTTAAGTGTGTTGACCAAGTTAGGAGATTGACTGACCTATAGGTAGTAGCGAGTTAGGGAGTCTTGAGTCGTGACCGACTCATAGGTGACCGACTCATAGGGGACCGACTCAAGGAGCCTGGATGGCTCATAGTATTGACCGACCTAGGAGATAGCGGGGTAGTAAGTTGAGACGTATGGTCGAAGTCATAGGTCGTAAGGTGTTTTGAGTCGTGTATGCTATGAGTCGTAAGTCGTTAGGTAGCTGGGGCGATGAGTCGCATACTAGTTAGGTCGTTGAACGACTCATGGTAAGTCGCTGAGTCGTATGAACGACTTAGGGATAGGTTGTGGCTGTTGAGTCGGTAGAGGCTTAGGTCGGCTAGGGGTTAGGTCGGCCATAAGAGTGAGTTGTTGGGTCGGAGTCTCTGTTGAGTCGTCATACGACTTAGGACTTGGGAGTGTTAGCGGCTGTGTGTTAAGTCATTGGTCATAGGTCGGTTAGAGCTTAGGTCGGCCATAGGAGTGAATGGTTGAGTCGGCAGGAAGGGTTAAGTCGTTAGGCCGTATTGGTTGGATTGTTGAGTCGGCTATGGGTAGGTCGTACACGGGTTAAGGATGTTAGGTCGTTAGGGGTGTTGAGTCGTGTCTGGGGTGAGTCGCGTATAGGTTAGACGTGAGGCCCTGTGTTTTGTTGAGTCGGCATGATGATGAGTCGGGGACGACTCAAGGAGTGGGTCGGCAACGACCTAAGGGGCGACGACTCATAGTGGTTTCAGCCTATAAATAGAGGGGTTTGGCTCACTTTTTGGCACCGGTTTTTGAAGCGACGAAGTGCTGCCATTTTGAGAGCTCGACTACAACATTTCTTCATCTTTTTTTCTTCATTTCAATCTAGTTCTAACATCCATCCAAGATCGAAGATCGAGATCAAAGATTCAAGGGCCAAAGTTGAAGATCTTCATCCAACGAAGCTAGATTTCATCGTTTTAAGCGAGATTTCGCCGGATCAAGCCTTGATCTTCGCTATCCAGATCTGAAGTGTTTAGTTTTTGAGGTGTTTGGGTGATTTGGTGAGTGGTAGTTATCTCTCACGCGGACCCAAAGGAGTATATTGGATTGGTGGTTTTGTTGGAGTGTTGTAGATAGTGATTTTGTGCATTTTCCTTAGATCCAAGTGTAGATTCATTGTTTGTGAAGATGTTTACTTATGCATGTTCATTTATCAAGTATTAGAGACAAAACCCAAGTTTTATATTTGATAGATCTATGCTAAAAACCTATGATTCATGCATGTTAGACTTATGCTCATTTATTTACGAAATTGCCATTATAGTTGATATTGCTCATTAGATCTTGTTTAAATGATTGATTGTTTGATTGTATGATTGATTTGATTGTTTCCAAGTTAGCTAGTAGTTGATTTGGAACAAGATGATTGAAGATGATTCGAAAGCTAAGTGGAAAGGCTCTTGAATGGTGAAAGCTGCTTATGGCATATGAAGCGGATGTTGAAGCTCATATGTATGGATTGGATGATGTTGAGATGGGACTTTGCCATGATGCGAGGAGGCAAACCATGATGTTGAGTTGGGACGGGTCATGATGACGTTCCAAGCACGGGCTACGACGACGTGCAAAGTTATGTTGATAAGTCGGTAATGCGATCCGGGTAGGTGATAATGGTTAGCTTGAGAGGCGCTTGAGCTAGTATGGAAATAGTCGTCGAGGAGGATGACTAGGAGGCTAAGATCTTATCGTTGTTGAAGGTTCTAACATGCTCAAAGCAAGAGTACGTTGGAACGGGCTGCGACGACGTTCCAAGCACGGGCTGCGACGACGTGCTAGTACTCTCGGTAGTTGCGAAAATTCCTAGGCACAGGCTGCGACGACGTGCGGAGTTATGTCTAGAACCGGGGTTACCATTAGCCCTTGACAGGTGGTCATTCAATTAACGGTGAAATCATGGCAATGATAACAGTGATAGCCAGAGTCATGGATGTTTGGTTGTATTATCATTCGGTCTCAAGAGCGGTATTTTCTGGGTGCTTATCTGATCTTGGTTTAGGCCTTGGGGGTTTGTATTTGGAAAACATCGCCCTTGACTCGAGTAATTATTGCTTTACCTTAATTATCTGTTATGTTATGCTTGCTTCTCCTTAGTGTGTGTCTGGGGGCTATCACTGTAGAAAGAGGTGGAGTGGGATGGTTTGGTTCCTATTCCTTTTATCCCTTTTGCTCTTTTGGTATGTTTGGTAGTTAATTTACTGCTCACTAAGACTTTGTCTGACTCAAGGTTTTATGTCTCCTCTTATTACCTTGGGCTGTTCATCCATGTTGGGATGGGCAGACTAGGTAGCAGGTGACAGGTGCTGTTCTTGGAGATCTATGCTGATGATGACGAAGACGAGCAGGAGGCTTTGCATATTAGTTTTCTTACTATTTGTACTGGGTGTTCCGCTGCTTGTATATAATCTGAGTGCTATGTAGTGAGGCTTTGATGTATGGATTTGCCTGGATGATTGTATCAAACTACTGTGATGCTTATATGATGATTTCCTGTTATGAAGCTTCACTATATATATATATATATATATATATTTCTCTATTGTATTTTATCCATGCGCTGTGAGTTATGCGATAGAGTTTCTGTTTTATTTTTACCCCGACTATCGTCCATGGCTACCTGGCACGCCTTCCAGCGCATTATTTCCTTGTTATGGTGCGGGAGTCATGGGCGGTCGTCACATTTGGTATCAGAGCATTGGTTAATCGATTTTAGCCAACGCTCGCTGACGTAACTACGTATGAGAGACGTAATTGTATTTTGATGGATGATTACTATATGTAATATAGTAACTTAGAAGGATTTGAACTCCTTATGTAGTTGTTTCTCAAGGTGTTCTAATCATTCTTATTACAGATATTAAGGATGAGTCGAAGAGGGAGACCAGCTGCAAGGGAAAGCCGTGCTACTGAAGGAGCTGTTGATTATGGAACTATGTTCGAAGCGATGATGACTTCGATCATGAGAAGGATACCAGCTCCAGGGCCATCTGTAGATGTTGGAGTTCAAGTCCAAGCTCCAAGACCGGTGGATTTTGCTAAGCTTTGTAAGGATTATACTTCTCTTGGAGGAAAAGCTTTCTTGGGGACGGAGTCGACTATTGAGGTGCAGAGATGGATTGATGCATGTCGAAGGATCTTTGGTGATTTAGGGATTGAGGATGCAACTAAGAGGAAGCTTGCATCGAGACAGCTTCAAGGGAGAGCTGCGGATTGGTGGAATTCTATCACCATAGATACACCAGAAGAAGAGATTACTTGGGAGCAATTCCAAGTTAGATTTGAAGCTAAGTTCATCTCTACGGCTCAGAAGTCTGTCTTGTTTAAGAGGTTTGTGGAGATCAAGCAAGGTGGAAGGCCTGTTCTTGAGTATATTTCTGAGTTCGAAGCTTTGTCCAAGTATGCCAGATCGTATATTGATTCTCCCTATCAGAAGAACGAGAAGTTTGTGACCGGTTTGGATGCTTATCTTGGGAGGCAGTTGGTGGATCACTTGGATGATCCGTTTGAGAAGCTTGTGGAGAAAGCTCTCAGGCATGAGAGTTTGTTTCCTAAGGAAAGTTCTGTTGTTGCTGTAACCAGGGAAGGATCTAAACCACAGCGGAGTGAAAATAGGAAGAGGAAGCAGCAGCAACAGAAGGGTAGGGATGGCCAGAAGAAGCCGAAGGGCGAGGTGATTTGCTATAATTGTCAGCAGAAGGGCCATCTCTCCAAGGATTGTAGGAATCCAAGGGCACCGGCGAAATGCCACAACTGTGATAAGCCAGGGCATTTCAGGAAGGACTGTCCAGAACCGAGGAAGGACAGGCAGATTGTGCAAGCTTATGCTTTGGGAGCTGTGCCGTCGTCTTCAAAAGCTCCTACTGCTGAAGAGAAGGGGAAGGGTGTGGTGGTTCAAGGTACTCTTTCTATTTGTGGTGTTCCAGTTAGAGTGTTGTTTGATACTGGAGCATCGCATTCTTTTGTTTGTGATGATTTGGTGGGCCGGTTAGGTTTGGAACCGGATATTGTTGATAGGCCATTGGTTGTGACTAATCCAGTTGGGGGTTCGTCATGTTTGTGTATGATATGCCGTGGTCTAGTTGTGTCGAGTCATGATTGCTCGTTTGTTTGTGATTGCTTTGTTCTGAACTTTGCGGGGTTCGGAATTATTTTGGGTATGGACTGGCTTAGGAAATATGCGGCAAGGATTGATTGTGAGAGGCTTGAGGTGACAGTCGGGAATGTGGAAGGGCGAAAGGTTGTGATACGATGTAAGCATGAAGAAGACGTCTTCATGAGCTTCGTGTATTCGCTGGTTGTTCCACGGGATGGACTGTCATCGGTGCCTATTGTGAATGGATTTGAGGATGTCTTTGACGAAGTCAAAGGGTTGCCGCCGCATAGGGAGATCGAGTTTCGTATCGATCTAGTTGAGGGAGCCAGACCTGTTGTGATGCCTCTTAGGCGGATGGCGCCTAGAGAGCAGTTAGAGTTGAAGGTGCAGGTTGATGACCTTTTGCAGAAAGGATTTATTCGGCGTAGTGTGTCCGAATGGGGTGCACCAGTTGTGTTCGCAACCAAAGCGGATGGATCGTTGAGGTTGTGTGTTGATTACCGTGAGCTGAACAAGGTGACTAAGAAGAACAAGTATCCATTGCCGAGAATAGATGACTTGTTTGATCAGCTTCACGAGGCCAAGGTGTTTTCTCAGATGGATTTGGCAACGGGATTTCACCAGTTGAGAGTGGCTAAGGATAGTGTGCCGAAGACTGCTTTCAGGACACAGTCCGGGTTTTATGAGTGGCTGGTAATGCCGTTTGGGTTGACTAACGCACCAGCATATTTTGTGGATCTTATGAATAGAGTGTTCAGAGATCAGTTGAATAAGTTCGTGCTTGTGTTCGTGGATGATATTCTGATTTATTCCAGAACGGAAGAAGAGCACAAGACGCACTTGAGGATTGTTTTGGAAATTTTGCAGAAACATCAGCTGAAGGCTAAGTTTTCGAAGTGTCACTTCTGCAAGAGTGAAGTGAGGTTCTTAGGTCATGTTATCTCTAGAAATGGAATAGCAGTTGACCCCGCTAAGGTGGCAGCAATCCAGGATTGGGTTAGACCTAAGAATGCATCTGATGTAAGAAGTTTTCTTGGATTAGCAGGATATTATCGTCGGTTTATTAAAGACTTTTCCAAGATAGCTGCACCGTTGACAGGATTGACGAAAAAGAACCAAGTGTTCAGATGGGATGATAAGTGTGAGCAAGCTTTCGTAATCCTGAAAGAGCGACTGACGAGTGCTCCTGTTTTGACTATTCCTAGTGGGAATGATGAGATGGTGGTTTACACCGATGCATGTGGCACTGGACTTGGAGCAGTGCTAATGCAGAAGGATAAAGTTGTTGCGTATGCTAGTCGACAACTGAAGCCGCATGAAAGGAATTATCCGACTCATGATTTAGAGTTAGCAGCGATTGTGTTTGCTTTGAAGATATGGAGACATTACCTATTGGGAGTTCGATTTGAGTTGTTTACGGATCATAAGTCGTTGAAGTATCTGTTCTCCCAAAAGGATTTGAATCTTCGACAGCAAAGATGGCTAGAGTTCCTAGCATCATATGATTTTGGTATAGCCTATACTCCGGGAAAAGGAAACGCAGTGGCAGATGCGTTAAGTCGAAGACATGCAGGATTGGGAGCCATGTTTTCGGAGTGGAAGAGTCTCGAGTATTTGGCTGAGTTTGACTTCAGGCCTAGATGTGAATTGGAACCTGAGATGTTGGCAAACTTATCGATAAGACCTACTCTTGTGGAAAGGATTGGCGAGAGCCAAAAGCAAGACGATAAGCTTGTCAGGATTATCCGTGGTTTGGAATCTGGATTGGAACCAGAGAAGGATAAAGGATTCGAGATCGATCGAGAGGGTCGGCTTCGAAAGCAAGGACGACTGGTTGTTCGCGATATAGATGGATTGAGAGATGAAGTTCTAAGGGAAAGTCATCACTCGAAGTTGACGATTCATCCAGGTGGAAATAAGATGTATCGGGACATGAAGAGAGCCTACTACTGGGAAGGTATGAAGAAGGATGTTGGAAATTTTATTTCCAAGTGTATGAACTGCCAGTTGGTGAAAGCTGAGCAGAAGAAGCCCAGTGGATTGCTTCAGCCATTAGAAGTTCCTACATGGAAGTGGGAGCAAGTGTCAATGGATTTTATCGATGGTCTACCTAGGACAAGAGCAGGAAATGAAGGGATTTGGGTCATAGTAGATCGTTTGACAAAGAGTGCAAGGTTCATTCCTGTTCGATCAACTAGGACTGCATCGAAGTTGGCTGAATTGTATGTTAAGTGGATAGTTCGATTCCATGGTATTCCGAAGAGTATAGTGAGCGATCGAGACCCATTGTTCACTAGTGGATTTTGGAAGAGCTTCCAGGAAGTTTTGGGAACTGAGTTGTGTTTGAGTACAGCTTATCACCCTCAAACAGATGGTCAGACTGAGAGAGTTAACCGAGTTTTGGAAGATCTTCTCAGAGCTTGTGTTTTGGACTTCGGAGGATCATGGGAAGATCATCTTCATTTGGTGGAATTTGCATATAATAACAGTTATCAGTCGAGTATTGGAATGGCACCATATGAGGCATTATATGGAAGACCGTGTAACTCTCCGACATGTTGGTTGGAAACTGGAGAAAAGCTGATACTTGGGCCAGAGATGATTCGACAGACTTCGGATTGTATAGAGATCATTCGGCAACGAATGAAAGCAGCCGAAGATCGTCAGAAGAGTTATGCCGATAATCGTCGAAAGGATTTGGAATTCGACGTAGGTGATATGGTTTTTGTGAAGATTTCTCCTTTGAAGAGTGTTATTAGATTCGGGAAGAAAGGGAAATTGACTCCGAGATTTGTTGGACCATTCCCGATTATCGAGCGAATTGGAAAGCTCGCTTATAGACTAGAGTTACCGGAAAAGATGGCGGGTGTGCACAATGTTTTTCATGTATCTTATCTACGGAAGTATGTGCACGACCCAACTACGGTGGTTTCTGCTGATAGCTGTGAAGGTTTAGAGGTTGATCCAGTGGTTAGAAGACCTCGTAAGCCGCTTCGTGTTGTTGAGACCGACACGAAACAGCTTAGGAGGAAGACGATTACGTTGCTCAAGGTACAATGGAGTGATGATGTTAACGACTGTACGTGGGAGGAGGAAGAGAGGATGAAGGCAGCTCATCCCGGACTCTTCAAGGTATGGCCCTAAAGTGTCGTGACATCTCATGAATTTGTAGCTTGTTCTAAGTCTTAGAATTCTGCATGCTAGGCTCGAATTGGATGCATGGTTTGTTGATTGCTATGGATGGTAGGCATGCGGAAAATCTTTGATTGCTGTTGTTTGCTTGGAATTTCGGGGGCGAAATTCCTAAGGGGGAGAGAATGTAACGACCCGTATTTAACGTGTCGATAAATCGTAGAATTTACAGGTCGTTAGTGTTGTTTATGTTGTCTCTAGCCTAAGTCGTGTGGAAGTTAGCTCGTGTGAGTATTGATTCGTGACCGACCCATAGGCTTAGCCGAGTTAAGGGTTAACAACTTGGTGGTGTCAAGTGATAGGTCGTGCACGAGTTACGACTTAAGTGTGTTGACCAAGTTAGGAGATTGACTGACCTATAGGTAGTAGCGAGTTAGGGAGTCTTGAGTCGTGACCGACTCATAGGTGACCGACTCATAGGGGACCGACTCAAGGAGCCTGGATGGCTCATAGTATTGACCGACCTAGGAGATAGCGGGGTAGTAAGTTGAGACGTATGGTCGAAGTCATAGGTCGTAAGGTGTTTTGAGTCGTGTATGCTATGAGTCGTAAGTAGTTAGGTAGCTGGGGCGATGAGTCGCATACTAGTTAGGTCGTTGAACGACTCATGGTAAGTCGCTGAGTCGTATGAACGACTTAGGGATAGGTTGTGGCTGTTGAGTCGGTAGAGGCTTAGGTCGGCTAGGGGTTAGGTCGGCCATAAGAGTGAGTTGTTGGGTCGGAGTCTCTGTTGAGTCGTCATACGACTTAGGACTTGGGAGTGTTAGCGGCTGTGTGTTAAGTCATTGGTCATAGGTCGGTTAGAGCTTAGGTCGGCCATAGGAGTGAATGGTTGAGTCGGCAGGAAGGGTTAAGTCGTTAGGCCGTATTGGTTGGATTGTTGAGTCGGCTATGGGTAGGTCGTACACGGGTTAAGGATGTTAGGTCGTTAGGGGTGTTGAGTCGTGTCTGGGGTGAGTCGCGTATAGGTTAGACGTGAGGCCCTGTGTTTTGTTGAGTCGGCATGATGATGAGTCGGGGACGACTCAAGGGGTGGGTCGGCAACGACCTAGGGTGGGTCGGCAACGACCTAAGGGGCGACGACTCATAGTGGTTTCAGCCTATAAATAGAGGGGTTTGGCTCACTTTTTGGCACCGGTTTTTGAAGCGACGAAGTGCTGCCATTTTGAGAGCTCGACTACAACATTTCTTCGTCTTCTTTTCTTCATTTCAATCTAGTTCTAACATCCATCCAAGATCGAAGATCGAGATCAAAGATTCAAGGGCCAAAGTTGAAGATCTTCATCCAACGAAGCTAGATTTCATCGTTTTAAGCGAGATTTCGCCGGATCAAGCCTTGATCTTCGCTGTCCAGATCTGAAGTGTTTAGTTTTTGAGGTGTTTAGGTGATTTGGTGAGTGGTAGTTATCTCTCACACGGACCCAAAGGAGTATATTGGATTGGTGGTTTTGTTGGAGTGTTGTAGATAGTGATTTTGTGCATTTTCCTTAGATCCAAGTGTAGATTCATTGTTTGTGAAGATGTTTACTTATGCATGTTCATTTATCAAGTATTAGAGACAAAACCCATGTTTTATATTTGATAGATCTATGCTAAAAACCTATGATTTATGCACGTTAGACTTATGCTCATTTATTTACGAAATTGCCATTATAGTTGATATTGCTCATTAGATCTTGTTTAAATGATTGATTGTTTGATTGTATGATTGATTTGATTGTTTCCAAGTTAGCTAGTAGTTGATTTGGAACAAGATGATTGAAGATGATTCGAAAGCTAAGTGGAAAGGCTCTTAAATGGTGAAAGCTGCTTATGGCATATGAAGCGGATGTTGAAGCTCATATGTATGGATTGGATGATGTTGAGATGGGACTTTGCCATGATGCGAGGAGGCAAACCATGATGTTGAGTTGGGACGGGTCATGATGACGTTCCAAGCACGGGCTACGACGACGTGCAAAGTTATGTTGATAACTCGGTAATGCGATCCGGGTAGGTGATAATGGTTAGCTTGAGAGGCGCTTGAGCTAGTATGGAAATAGTCGTCGAGGAGGATGACTAGGAGGCTAAGATCTTATCGTTGTTGAAGGTTCTAACATGCTCAAAGCAAGAGTACGTTGGAACGGGCTGCGACGACGTTCCAAGCACGGGCTGCGACGACGTGCTAGTACTCTCGGTAGTTGCGAAAATTCCTAGGCACGGGCTGCGACGACGTGCGGAGTTATGTCTAGAACCGGGGTTACCATTAGCCCTTGACAGGTGGTCATTCAATTAACGGTGAAATCATGGCAATGATAACAGTGATAGCCAGAGTCATGGATGTTTGGTTGTATTATCATTCGGTCTTAAGAGCGGTATTTTCTTGGTGCTTATCTGATCTTGGTTTAGGCCTTGGGGGTTTGTATTTGGAAAACATCGCCCTTGACTCGAGTAATTATTGCTTTACCTTAATTATCTGTTATGTTATGCTTGCTTCTCCTTAGTGTGTGTCTGGGGGCTATCACTGTAGAAAGAGGTGGAGTGGGATGGTTTGGTTCCTATTCCTTTTATCCCTTTTGCTCTTTTGGTATGTTTGGTAGTTAATTTACTGCTCACTAAGACTTTGTCTGACTCAAGGTTTTATGTCTCCTCTTATTACCTTGGGCTGTTCATCCATGTTGGGATGGGCAGACTAGGTAGCAGGTGACAGGTGCTGTTCTTGGAGATCTATGCTGATGATGACGAAGACGAGCAGGAGGCTTTGCATATTAGTTTTCTTACTATTTGTACTGGGTGTTCCGCTGCTTGTATATATTCTGAGTGCTATGTAGTGAGGCTTTGATGTATGGATTTGCCTGGATGATTGTATCAAACTACTGTGATGCTTATATGATGATTTCCTGTTATGAAGCTTCACTATATATATATATATATATATATATATATATATATATATATATATATATTTCTCTATTGTATTTTATCCATGCGCTGTGAGTTATGCGATAGAGTTTTTGTTTTATTTTTACCCCGACTATCGTCCATGGCTACCTGGCACGCCTTCCAGCGCATTATTTCCTTGTTATGGTGCGGGAGTCATGGGCGGTCGTCACATTTGGTATCAGAGCATTGGTTAATCGATTTTAGCCAACGCTCGCTGACGTAACTACGTATGAGAGACGTAATTGTATTTTGATGGATGATTACTATATGTAATATAGTAACTTAGAAGGATTTGAACTCCTTATGCAGTTGTTTCTCAAGGTGTTCTAATCATTCTTATTACAGATATTAAGGATGAGTCGAAGAGGGAGACCAGCTGCAAGGGAAAGCCGTGCTACTGAAGGAGCTGTTGATTATGGAACTATGTTCGAAGCGATGATGACTTCGATCATGAGAAGGATACCAGCTCCAGGGCCATCTGTAGATGTTGGAGTTCAAGTCCAAGCTCCAAGACCGGTGGATTTTGCTAAGCTTTGTAAGGATTATACTTCTCTTGGAGGAAAAGCTTTCTTGGGGACGGAGTCGACTATTGAGGTGCAGAGATGGATTGATGCATGTCGAAGGATCTTTGGTGATTTAAGGATTGAGGATGCAACTAAGAGGAAGCTTGCATCGAGACAGCTTCAAGGGAGAGCTGCGGATTGGTGGAATTCTATCACCATAGATACACCAGAAGAAGAGATTACTTGGGAGCAATTCCAAGTTAGATTTGAAGCTAAGTTCATCTCTACGGCTCAGAAGTCTGTCTTGTTTAAGAGGTTTGTGGAGCTCAAGCAAGGTGGAAGGCCTGTTCTTGAGTATATTTCTGAGTTCGAAGCTTTGTCCAAGTATGCCAGATCGTATATTGATTCTCCCTATCAGAAGAACGAGAAGTTTGTGACCGGTTTGGATGCTTATCTTGGGAGGCAGTTGGTGGATCACTTGGATGATCCGTTTGAGAAGCTTGTGGAGAAAGCTCTCAGGCATGAGAGTTTGTTTCCTAAGGAAAGTTCTGTTGTTGCTGTAACCAGGGAAGGATCTAAACCACAGCGGAGTGAAAATAGGAAGAGGAAGCAGCAGCAACAGAAGGGTAGGGATGGCCAGAAGAAGCCGAAGGGCGAGGTGATTTGCTATAATTGTCAGCAGAAGGGCCATCTCTCCAAGGATTGTAGGAATCCAAGGGCACCGGCGAAATGCCACAACTGTGATAAGCCAGGGCATTTCAGGAAGGACTGTCCAGAACCGAGGAAGGACAGGCAGATTGTGCAAGCTTATGCTTTGGGAGCTGTGCCGTCGTCTTCAAAAGCTCCTACTGCTGAAGAGAAGGGGAAGGGTGTGGTGGTTCAAGGTACTCTTTCTATTTGTGGTGTTCCAGTTAGAGTGTTGTTTGATACTGGAGCATCGCATTCTTTTGTTTGTGATGATTTGGTGGGCCGGTTAGGTTTGGAACCAGATATTGTTGATAGGCCATTGGTTGTGACTAATCCAGTTGGGGGTTCGTCATGTTTGTGTATGATATGCCGTGGTCTAGTTGTGTCGAGTCATGATTGCTCGTTTGTTTGTGATTGCTTTGTTCTGAACTTTGCGGGGTTCGGAATTATTTTGGGTATGGACTGGCTTAGGAAATATGCGGCAAGGATTGATTGTGAGAGGCTTGAGGTGACAGTCGGGAATGTGGAAGGGCGAAAGGTTGTGATACGATGTAAGCATGAGGAAGACGTCTTCATGAGCTTCGTGTATTCGCTGGTTGTTCCACGGGATGGACTGTCATCGGTGCCTATTGTGAATGGATTTGAGGATGTCTTTGACGAAGTCAAAGGGTTGCCGCCGCATAGGGAGATCGAGTTTCGTATCGATCTAGTTGAGGCTTACAATTTAATTTAAAAAATTAAATTAATTACCAATTTGAATTTGATAAAAAATAGGAATGTTACAGATTCCCCCTTAATAAAATTTCGTCCTCGAAATTTGCAAGAGAGACAACAGGAGCCAGATTCGATGTTTGAATCTTCGACATTCGAGTACAAGTGAAGTACGGGTGTTGTCAGACCCGATTATTCGACTCTCAAAAGTCGACATCAATACGTCCACTGTATCAACTGCCGAACAATCGAAGGCCAGAAAACCGAAACCTTAGGGTTTAGGAAGAAGAAAAAGGTAGAAGAAGAAGAAGAATAAAATAGAACAGAAACAATAACAGAATCTCACAGTCGCAGCGGTACAACATATAATAGATAAATGAATAATATTTAAACCAAAGAACTATATTAGTTATTACATTACATTAACATCAGAGTGTACAAAAACAATATACAACACACAAAAATGGACAGTTGTACAAAAATGTCCTTACAAGTGAAATTTACAGCGGAAATATAATATCATATAAAAGTAATACGCCTCACCATCCAGCTCGCCTCTTGAGCTCCAAAGCACTCCTAAATCCAGAATGACCAGATAACCTGACTCCAGACTGCCCGTGTGGAAAATTATGGGCACCCAGAGTTTAGGAAGGGAACAATAAACTCCAGGTCAGTCATGGGACTGGTGTGAGAACTCAAAACAGTTATTTATCTTTTAAAACAACAACAACAAGGGAAGTGAAAAATATCCTCAGTGCTTTTGGAAAATGAAACTACCATAAGGCCTCCTCGCACACACACGATGCAAACGTAGAATTGGAGGAGATTTGTCCTTATGGTAGTCAAACATGCTTGATACGCAAATTTCTTTGATATTATTACTACAAGTGCAAAGTGCAGAAAAGCATTTCGAAAGTAGAATATAAATCTTAGCCAGCATAGACATTCCGAACTATGCCTACTTTAGCTACCATCCAAATAGTGGGGCGCCACAGGTGAATGGCAGGTAATACAAGTAAAACCGTGCAAGGCTCGTATTGTTTCTTTGGATTTCCAACAAATGGTCAGGCTAAGGAACTTCTTACTGCCACATGGGATCGCCTCTGGTGGGACATCCCGAGAACTTAACCAGCTCTCTACCAACACAAGGTCGGGTTACCTTTGTAACTAGGTAACTACTACATGAATATGCCACCCCCCGGTCCTTTGGGACCTTTATCCGAGGGCCCTCGATCACAAAGCAACAACCACACAGAAAATGAGATTGGAGTAACAACATAGGTTAAGCATTAGGGCTCCATACCTGACACCACCATTTTCCAAAAGGAAATGACATACCCTAAAGGGCGCGACCCTCATAACCTTGCCGCATATTCCTGTTTTGATCATTTCCGGGGTGTGAGGTCTGACGAAGTCTCGTCCACAAAGTTTTGCTTTTTCACAAAGCCACGCTTTGATCAACAAATGATTAGTAAATAACCATCACACAGCAACACTCAACATGCCACATTACCAAATTGGGAATATATCGCTGATAACCTTCAACTACAAAACCTCTGAGCTCCTATGTCTCAGAGAAGGGTGTTAAGCTAAGAGAATGAATTCTCCGCCACCAATAGAGATGTTTTTGAAAGAAATCTGCTTTATATCTCAAAATGTAATGTCAGACACGTAACCATACAAGTCTGTTCCGGGTTCGAACGGAACCGAAGGCACTTCAAAAGAATCCCTTGCAATCCGGGTATTCACAATCCCGATCGAATTTTCCATCACAAAGGAAATCTCCATACCGTAGCTAACGGTGCAGAGACAATCGATAGGTCATCCTATCGTTTTAACAAATACCCAGTCTTCAACACGGTCTTCAATGCTATCCATTACGTCATATCACTATTCGAATGGGTAATCCGAATAACGAGCGCAGTAATTTAAAAATAAGTGTAGTATTCAATTTCAACCAATTCACAACAAATAGCCATTTAAGGGTCAATATTGGTAGTCAGTTATTTAACTATCAATCAATATTCACAACATCACCCAATTTCAAATAATTTCCCAAATTATTTATTTTCAAAAATATCTTTACAAGATATAATTTCCACACTTCAACCATTTGAAAACAAATTTAAAATCAATTTTCACCTTTACAACTTTTGAAATTAAATTTCAAATCATTTTCCTTAAGCGGAAAACACTTACAAATAGTTATTCATTTTCACTGGAAATCTGCCAAGTTCAAATATTTTAAAATAATTGAAAATTCCTTATCTAAAAATATATCTAGAAAACACTTTTAAATAAAACTATTTTTCTTTAAACACTTTACTTAAAATATTAGTTATAAAATATTATACGTATATTATATAAACTTAAACCTAAACTAATTTTTCAAAATAAAATTAGTAAATATAGTATAACTATTTAAATAACTATTTTCTAAAACAATTACTGCTTAAATATTAGAAATAATCATTTCTATAAACAATTTAATAAATCTTTATTTAAAGGATATAAAACAATTTAAGAGGTAAATTTCTTCAAAGTATCCTTTTCAAAACCAATACTAGAATTTTATATATATGAATAATATATTTTTTTCAAACCTATTCAAAAATTTTGTTCGGCTTTCCAGGGAGGATACACTTTCATTTCAAAATGGTTCATTCAAACCAATTAAATAAATCCTTACCGATTTATTAAATTTACGTTCCAAATCCGTAAATTTATTTCCACACTTTTAAAAATAAATCAATGCTTATTTTTAAAACAAATTTCCCTTATAAATTTCCATTGTGAATTTACATTTCCAAATATTCACTTTTTATACGATTTTTCAAATCGATTTCAATTATTCACTTTCAACACCAAATAAGTCTTCAATTGATTTCCAAAAACACCAAATCATATTCCATATTGATTTTCCAAGAAATTAAACACTACGTAAATTTCATTCAAATTTCAAATTGAAATCAATTTCTAATAAACCTCAAATTAATTTCCAAATTCATTTCAAAACACCAAATAAATTTCCAAATTGATTTCCAAAAGATCTATTTACAATTACCAAAATCAATTCTCAAATGGATTCCTAAATTTATTTCTTTTCAAAATAATTTCTTTTTAAAGAATACAAATTCTTTTATTTTCCAACTCTTTAAGTCCATATTTTGAATAAATTTTCAACCTTTGAATAATATTATTGAAAATCCATTTATTACGCCCTTTTACCATATTTTGGAATTTTATTCAATTAGATAAAAATAAAACTTTATCGTTTTAAAAAAAAATCCTTCTTTCAAATTTGTACGATTCTCAAAAATAAATTTAATTATAAATTTTCAACTTAAATTTCGAAAATCCAATGTTTACCTATTTTTGGTATCCAACGATACCAATTTATATTCGGCTAAAATTTAGCCTTTAACGATTTCAGTCACAAAGATAATCACACAGATTATAAATAGATCAACACACAACATTGAAACAAATTCAATCATTTGAGGAATCCAGTTGGATCCCTCCAACATGTTTCCCTGCATCCACAGATGTTAGCGTAATACCCATTCCACGTCGAGGTGAAATATCGCTGTGTATGGGATTTACAAAATTCTATCCGCTATTATGCAACACAATAGGGTCTCATCCGCTATATAATGTGGGAAATCAACTCCAAATACATATATAATACCAATTCCATTCAAGTTGGAATTATCGCGATATATGTCTTTAATAAATAACATCCGCTTAATATACGACATATAGGGTCTATTTCAATACAACCGATAATAACTATCATCCAGTCTTACAATCAAGCAATTTTAAATCTAACTATTTAAAATTGAAATCGAACCGATTCGATTGAGTGAGAAGTTCTCATCTTGAGTTTCCGATAACAGTTGTAGCGTTTTGTTTCGAATAAAATTAAACGTGCGTTTAATTTTACCCGAAATTGTCACTAGCTCCGAACAACTCCAAACCAGCTCCATTGCGTAGCGCTCGACAAAACAAATCCGATGCAATTCGTTTCGTGCATTTCCGACCTCGTATGAACAAGTTATGTTTTTTAGAAGTTTATACAAATTTTTATATAATTTAATATACAATTCCTTTTTATTTTTATACCCAGATTCAATCAGAGCCACACGTTCCAGTGCCCCTAGATCTCGGTCGCCCCTTTCTATCATCTTCCCCAGGTTAATACGCGACCATCACAACCCAAAGAGCCGCCCCTCTTCGTTCAAATCGCACCCACCACCGACGATCCATAAGTCGATCGAGCACCTTCGTTCACCTCGCCCATGCGTGCTCCACCAACGACCGAAGTATAGGCGAGCTCGGTCGCCTATCTTGTTCAACAAACATGCTCGAACCCGCCGCCTTCCAGCTCCAATTGCCAACAATCCACCGCTTCTTTACCGATCATAACCGTTGATATCAAAGTACTCATCGTGCTCTAGGACTTTGTAGTTGAAAATTTTTCAAAACGATGTGTGGATTGGAAGAAAATCGAAGAGAAATGAAATGAATTTTCGGCCATTGTTTTTGGAGGTGGCGGCTAAGGGCTGAAACCTAAGGGTTTGAGTTGTTTTGCAAAATGAAGATAGAGGGGGTCTTTTATAGAAATTTCAACGAAAACACTATTCGTCCGACTTTTCCAAACTCTAAATCTCACGCGGTGACTGGCGTTTCTAGGGTTTACCCCACGTTCCGGACACAATGGAATAGGTATCGAGAGCCAATTCGATCATCTGTGCGAGTTACGGAAATAAACAATCAAATTTAAAATAAATTGATTAAACCAATTTCTATGCTTTTAGCTTGCTCCGGACAAATAGCAAATCCGATTGATACCAAATTTGAAACCTTACAATAATTTATCATTACGGATCCGATGAAATTGGTTTCGTCAAAATCCGAGACTGTTTGAAAAATGACTATTTTCACTAGTCGATTAAATATTAAAATATTCAATTTCTACAATTTAACTTTTAATTCAATTTTAAAAGTTCACAAACATTGTTCTAACTCCAATATGATTTAGTATAACCTTATAAATCATTTTTAATCACATTAAACCCAATTCTCAATTATTTACGCAATTTCAAATATTAAATTATCGATTTAATTATCCAATTAATTCTAAATATTCGAAAAATGAATTATTCGACTTATAAATTTTACTTGTTAATATTTAAAATACATTAAATATCCGAATTTCAAATGACAGAACGTCTGGGTCGTTACAATCTTCCCCCCTTAAAAGCATTTCGTCCTCGAAATTACCAAGTAAGAAAAAGTTTTGAAATCGATTAACTTTTCAAAACAAACCGTTCAAATTTGATCTACAAATCTCTTAAGTGTTTAACTTTCCCAAAAATTCAATAGTTAAACTTCTTACAAAACTTCACTAATATTTTCAAATCCATATATAGTTATCTTTTCAAAATCAACTATATCGTTTAACCTTTAACTTCAAATCAAAACTTAGTTTTCACAAAAATTTTCCAAAATTTCCTGAAAATTTTCTAACGCCTTAAATTTTCAGAAAATTTCGCCATAACCTCCTTTGTACGGAGGAGCTTTTACAATATCATAATAGATATAATTATATATACATCGAACCACACGGTTGGAAAACAGAAAAACAGTTCATATTTCCTATTGCATAGGCGTACCTTTTTAGCATTTTAAGCAAAGCAGTTATTTATTTAGCATTTTGCGCAACCAAATCCCGCTAACGGTAGCCCCGGTACCTGTACTTACTCAATATAAATACGTAAATGACATATATAACAAATTATTAACGTTTTACTTTTTTAAACAACTACAACACATGCATATTAAAAGAAATGCATACTAAACAAGGTTTATAAGCAACTTGTATGATTTCGACATCACTTGTAAATGTTTACAACCAATTTATATACAACGACATTCAATTATTAATTTTCAATTAGTTTACATTCACTAATTTACATTCACATTTGTTCACTTTCAGTTCAAATCAATTTCTATTCAATTTAAATTTACTTAACTTTCAATTTGAATTTAATTGCTTTAGCTTTCAATTTTATTCATTCAATTGCATATGAATTTCTATTCAATCAATTAACAATAATCTAACAACCAATGTATATCCAATCCAATTAAATTTATTCACTTAACTTTAAACATTCATATTCACTTTGTTTACCTTCAATTTGGTTTAACATTCAATTAGCCTTAAATGAATTAACACTTATATCCATTATTCTATATCAATTCATTACATTCGATTGATTAATATTCAATTCATTAGTTCAATTACCAATTTATTTTACAAATAGAGTTGAATCTCCTTTATATAACTCAAATTCGTATCCATTTAATGACTTCATTTCATTAATTCACTTTGATACCAAAATCAACTTCATTTAGCATCACCAAGTTATATTCCTTTTAAACATCATTTGTTTAACTTAACTTAAATTTCCATTTCAACAACATATCTAATCCAGTTAAAATCCAATTCAAATTCCCACTCTAAAGTAAATTCTATTTAACTTTTACCAAAGTCAATTTTATCACTTATTCAGATTCATACCTCGTTTTGCTTAACAAAGTTGTTTAACCATTTTAATAATTGGTTTCACTTACATCTTCACATTTAATAAGTTATACAACTTATTATTCAACCTCCAAATCTGATTTAATTTATTTAACTTCCTTTAGTTAAATTTCACATCATATATTTTATCACACTAATTCAAATTTATTTAAACTTTACAAAAGTTAAATCTTTATTTCATATTACAAGTTCAAAACTCATTTCACTTATATCCAACAATGACAAATTGAATTTTAATTT
This sequence comes from Allium cepa, assembly GCA_030765085.1. Taxonomy (NCBI): domain Eukaryota; kingdom Viridiplantae; phylum Streptophyta; class Magnoliopsida; order Asparagales; family Amaryllidaceae; genus Allium; species Allium cepa. The sequence continues at coordinate 417,507,673 of CM060937.1, read as the reverse complement.
AAAATTTGTCTATCACAACAAAATTCAATTTCAATTTACTATGGTAGCAAATCCATCACACAGAAACTCGAAAATGATGCTGCAGTCAGCACCCTTATTATTCCCCAGCAACAATAGTGAATCCAATGCTTTTTGTTCTTTTAAAATTTTCTTTTATTTATAAATCACATTTATAATCTTGCTTATATAATTTCACTATTTCCCTTTACTTATACAAGATTATTCCACAATTGTAAATCATTTCAGTTATAATTCTATACTTATACAATTGTTGCTTTTATATAATTTATTCTTTTACAATTGTTGTTTTTATTCAGATTATTCGAACAACATTGATTCACTTATATATTTTCTTACATTTTCAACAATTCAAACAATTCAATTTTACATACACTCTGATAATTTCTGAAAAATTATTCCTTTATATATAAAATATAATCGAGGTAAAATTATTTCATTTACCCAATTTAGAACCATACTATGTCAGTTTATCCCGTTTAAGAGTTTAGAAACCCCTATCGATACAGTTAGCTAGACTGCACGGACCAGAATCTATAAACAATCAACTGATAAGTCAACACAATACAAAACAATTTCATATTCACTAACAAATACGCTCTCATATCTATTATTGCACTAAACTCATTTTAGAATACTGCTGACTCTATCTCTAATGAGTAATCCCCAACAGAGCCAAGGTTGTCACATAACCATATGCTCTGATACCACATGTCAGACCTGATTCTTCGACTCCTGAAAGTCGACATCAATACGTCCACTGTATCAACTGCCAAACAATCAAAGGGCGGAAAACAGAACCCTTAGGATTTAAAAAGAAGAAGATAGAAGAAGAAAATAGAACAGAAACAATAACAGAATTTCACAGTCGCAGCGGCACAACATATAATAGATAAATGAATAATCTTTAACCAAAGAACTATATTAGTTATTACATTACATTATCAACAGAGTGTACAACAACAATATACAACACAACAAAACAATGGACAGTTGTGACGACCCAGAATTTTGAGCAATATCAATTTAATAATCTTTGATAATAATTAAATTGATTTGATCATTTTACAATTATAAATTGACAAGTTAAAATTATTTTAAAGATTAATAATAATAATTTGTTAATATCTATCAACATTTTTCTTAACAATATAAAATTTGGAAAATTAAATTCTTTTGAAAAATTATAATATTTTAATTTGGAAATATTTATTTTGTCAATTTAAAATTGATAAGATTTATTTTTCGAAGGCTAATCAGAATATTTTATATTTATAGTGTGTGTGTGTGTGTGTGTGTGTGTATATTGATATATCTTGCAAATAGGAAGTTTTTATGTAATAAAATCTATCTACTCAAATTATAATATATATGAATATATATATATATATTGTGATTTGAAATCTATTATAAGATTTAATACAGTAATTATCTAATATAATGTTAAAATGTTTCTCTATTTGAAATGTGTATATATATTTGCATATATATATTTGAAATAGGAATTTTATTAATTTGAATTTAATAAGTGTTTTCAAACTTTATTTTATATAATTTTTAATTTGAAATGTTAATTTGATTTAATGCTTTTGAAATGATATTTGAAATTTTAAATAATAATAACAAAGTTAATTTCTTATTTATTTTAAACATATATTTTAGCTTTGGTTTTGAATAAAGATAAAATCTGAAGTTCACTTTTAATTATTTTTAATATTCTTTCATTCTAATTTTAATATAAGATAAATTGTTTTAAATTTTTTTAATATAGAATTAAAATAAATTTCTTAAGCTTATAAACATATGTTATATAAAGTAAATCAAGAATATAAGTTGTTTGTATTCACATGCATATTTATTAAAAGATAAGTACATAATATTACATAATTACTTGCATATAACTTAAACAAATTATAAAATAAGAAAATATCATTTAAAAGTATTAATTAAACATTACATAACACTTGTTAACTTATCAATATTTCTTAATAAAACTTGTAAACATTATAGGACGTGTAAAGACAGATGTAAATCATATACATATGTATAAGATCCTTAAAACATTAAAAATGACAAATGTCATTCTTTTAATAAAATAAAATTTATAATGTAAGTTGTAAAATTTAAAAGAAGAAATTTATCTTCAGCAAATACTTTCTTATCCTCAACAAAATTTCAATACAAAACAAATAATCAAAAGAAGTAAAATCTGAAGAAAAAAATAGAGCCTAGATTTCATTCTGAAAACATGAAGATGAAAGCATGTTCAAATCAGAGAATATGCAGGAAAATTTCAATAGCAAGAGCAAGATGGAAACATCAACATGCAAGCTGGAAATCAACTGCAGCAGAATGTATTTCAACATGCAGTGAAATCAAACCTGGAAAAAAAACTGTTCTAATCTTCTGCAAATAAGAGGTGAGTAAAAGGAATTTTTAAAAACATTTCTGGATCCTAAATTTCAACTTGATCTTGTGTTGAACATCATAATGTTGATGAATTATTTAAATTTAAATTTTAATGCATGTTTGAATTTTGAATTGTTGATTTGCCTATGAAGTTAAACATACGCTGTGTAAAGTAACAGGCTTCAATTTCATAAAAAAAAAAATCAATAATCCCATATTGAATTTGTATTGGCCTTTGATGTCTAAATAGAAGTTGATTGTAAACAAGTAATCTATCATCTAAAAATGTTTACAAGATTTTAAAGTGAATTATTGGCTCAGAAATTTTAAATTTTACAGTAAAATCTAATTTAGGTCAAAAATTTATGTTTTCAAATTTAGGTTTTGATTTCATAATTGGATTTAATATAGGAAATTATGATTTTTAATGTTAGTATCATGATTTTTAGTTGAATAATTAGTGTGAATGCTTTGATTTTCTATTTTGGACATTTCGATCAAACTGAGGCGAACGGCGGCGAATTTGTCGACGCGGTTGAGCGTGAGGGTTGATGGGAGGATGAAGATCATTAGAAAATTACTATGGTGATTTATTAATGATTGAGGTGGTCGTTATTCGTTCGAGTAGGGTTTTATTCCTTGTTTTTGACGTCATGGTTCATCGTGTTTTCGCGGCGTCAAGGCATAAACGGAGGCGATCGAGTTTGTTGCCGAAGGTTCTGGAGGTTGTGACGAAGCATGGGGGAGGTTGGCATGGTGTCTCGGATGATGGATCATCGGTGACGGTCGATTATTGGATGAGGGGTGGTTCAGGCAGTTTCGGTTAAAGGTGAATTTTCGATTTTCGATCGAATTGAGTTTTCTGGTTTTCGCAAGGAGTTGTTATGGTTGTGGCCGACTTGACGGAAGTAAGAGAGAGGTTCACCGTTGTTGGGTGGCACTGTGCACGTTGATGTGCACGGTTGCATGTGTCTGTATTGGGTTTTTAGGGAAGAATCGTGTTGCTCGGGTTTGTTCAAGGTAAATTCAAGTTTTACTCGAAGCAAGGTGAAGGTTTGGGTAACTCGGAGTGAAATGTGGGTTTAGTAAGGTTTTGCTCGGGGTTGACATGAGATTTTGCTGTAAGTTGCTCGGGATTTTGCAGAGTAGACTTTTGTTTGGATCTGGAAGTTTAAAGTTTTAAAATATTAACAGTAATGTTTTTTTGAAAGGTTTTGAAACAAAGGGGATATGTTTTGTAAATTATTCAAGTTTTAAAACCAAAGTAAAACAAGTTTTATATATAATAAATATAATAGTTTTTAAATAAATAAGTGAATTGTCAAAATGAAGTTAGTATTAAATTTTATTAAATAACTTTGGAAAATTTTAAAGATTTAAAAAAGTTTATTTTAAATGTTTAAATTGTTAAGATTAAAATTGATTTGTAAATATTACATTTTTAAATAAAGATAAATGATAAAGATTTAGAGATCAATTATAATGAAGATTTATCTTAAGAAATTAAGTGATTGATTAGTAAAGATAATTAAATTTGTGAAGATAATTGAGATAATTAAATTATTTTTAATTATCAAGTGTTATTGGTTAATTAATGATTTAATTAAGATAATGATTTTCTTAATTAAGGATCATTTAATATAAGAAGTTAAAGAATCATTTAATTAAACTTAAACGATTAAGTTAAATAATTAATTAAATAATTAATTTGTGGTTAATTAAGATAATCACTTATGGGTTAATCTAATATAATTACTTGGTGAAGTAATTAGGTAATTAAATGATTAATTACAGGAGGTAATTAAATAAGAGATAATTACTTTATGGAAGTAATTAAGTGGAAGTGGTTAAGAGATTATCACTTGAATTATTAATTAAAGAATTAATTAATATTAATTAAAGGCTTAAATCATTTAATTAATGGTTAATTAATAAAAGGACTAAGAGTAATTAATTAACTGACTAATAACTTGTAAAAGTAATTAATTAAGAAAGAATTTAATTAATGGAAGTAATCATTAATTAATGGAAATAATTAATTAATTGTTAATTAATTAAAGGGTAATTAATTTATAATTATGTTTTAATTACTAAATGTAATTAAAAATAATTAATCAATTATAATTAATTAAAAGTAATTAATCAAATGTGATTAAATAAAAGTAATTAATTAAATATGATTAATTAAAAGTAATTAATCAAGTGTGATTAATTAAAAAGTAACTAATCAAACATGATTAAAGGATAATTAAGGAATAATTATCAGAATAATTAAAGAATAATTAATCGAGGTTGATTAATTTAAAAAGGGTAATTAAGAGGTAATTACTTGGTATGATTAAGAAGTAATTAATCAAGAAGATTAATTAAAATTGTAATTAATAAATAATTACTTAAAGTAATTAAGAGATAACTAATCAAGGAAGATTAATTCAAAGTGGATAATTAAGTAATGTTAGTTAATTAATTTGTAATAACAAATGAATAAGTATGTTGGATTGATGATAAATCCAAGTATTTAAGTAAGAATTAATTTAATTAAAGACTAATTAAATTAATTAAGTTGGATCAACCTTGTGAATGGTTGATTATTGATTGGTTGATAAGTATCATTAGATGAGTTAATGATATTGGATGATATAGTATGTCATTGGTTGATATGTGATGATATGAATGTGATATATCTGAGATGTGATATATATGCTGCTTTGTGATATGTGTGGATGAATGTGATAATTGTGAATTATCTATCTGTGTTATGAATCATCCATTTACGTTAAGTAATATTTCTGAATATCTACTATTTAAAACCCTTAAGTACAACTTGGACATTAAAATGGCGTTGGATTCGGTGAGACCGGGATCGGGTTTCCATATTTGGATATCCGAAAACCACACCAATCCAATACAAACGTTAGGTCGTGAATCCAAGTGGAGTGCAAGTGAAGACCCGAGGTGTAAGAACTGTACGTCAGTATAACTCTGTGGGTGATTCCGTAATGAGTTTAATGGAATAGTACTTATAGGTTCAAGATGGTGATTCAGAATGCAAGGGCTATGGTTGTTGACTCTGAGGGTGATTCCAAAATGAGTGCAACGAGATAGTGTCTTCGGTTCCGTTCGAACCCGGAACGGACTTGTATGGATTGAATGCTTTCAGAACATCGTCAGGTGGACGATGAGCATTCTAAGATAAATGTGTCCTACAAAGGTAATCGCAGCGTTAAGCCTCATCAACCGGGAATGGCTAAAACAGGGGAGGTGCAGCAAGGCTTCGTGGGTATCTCCCACCGGAGGGCGAGATTCATCCCTGTCTCGATGTCCCGTTTTATTTCGGCTTTGTGAGCGGTTGGATCTGCAGCCAACTACGGGGTGGTCTTGTACGGGACTATTCGGTAAGGAATGCTTGTGTTGCAGGGGAGCGGGCGTACTCCTCGGTACGGTGATCTAGGCCACGTACTGTGACGGGCGGTACCCCAGTAGCCCTGCCATCGTTGGAAACCCATTCTTCCTACGAGACTCTACGGTTTTGTTTGTATTACCCACTTTTGTGGCTAGTAGCTAGAATTTAATCATGTAACAAATTCGGCTATTTCGTATTTATTTGAAAACCCTAGACACTATTATAATATCACTGGATTTCCTATCAAATGTTTTGGTTAGCGTAAGGTAAAAACTTTTCCTTGTTTATGTGTGGGAAGTCTTACGTGATACCTTTTCTTTACAAAGGATTTTCTAAAGTTAAACAATTTTAAACCGTTTACTCACACCAGACCCCTGTCTTACCCGAGTGTTTATTTTCTGTTTTATTAAACTCTTGGGTACTCATATTCTGTATGAGTAGTCAAGTGATTCAGGTTATCCTTGACGAATTCTGGAGGAGCTTTGGAGCTGGAGGCTTCAGCGTATAAATATATAGATAGTTAGAGTTTCCGTTGTGTATTATTCTGTATTGTTGTTCTTGCAATGTATATTAGACAGAAATGTTATAACTGTCTAAATTGAGATGTATAGTTATGTACTCTAATGTATGTGTTATATATTATATTTCATTCGTTCTGCTGTGAGATTCTGATGTGTTGTTGTTCTTTCTTCTCTTTCTTTTCTTCTTCTATCTCTTTCTTTCTTAATTAGTGATGCGTCTTTCTGGTGATAGAAAGTCGGGTCGCTACAGTTGGTACCAGAGCATTAGTTAAGTGAATACCTAGGCTCTGGAGTGATGTCTATCTTGAGAGAGCGTACATGTAATATATATATGTATGTATGTATGTATGTATATTTATATATCTACCTAATCTGTTGGGTTATCTGTTCGGATTTTCCAACATAGGTTATAAAGGTAGATACGGTAGGAGTGTGTGGGACACGACTACCATTAATGGTAGAGGTTCATATGTTGTGGTTGGAGGTGTGTCTGTCCAGATTGTAGACCTAATACCGTCTCGAATAAGCTTGGAGATTGGTGGAAGGATTTTATTGATTCTAGAGGTAGTATTTGCAAGAATTGGAGTATATTCTTGAAGTGTGAGGTTGATTTGCTCTCGAGTGAGTGGCATTTCAAAGAGTTGAATCTGTCGGCTGAGCAGAAGCAGGTGATGGTATCTCGGTAGCTTCAGGAAGGAATAAATGTGTGATGAGATGCAGTATCCATAGATGATTCTGAAGATTTTCTTTTGGAGCAAGATTTAGAGGATGTTGAAGGAACTGTGATGCCTACTGCAGGGAAGATTCGGATGTTTAGAAATTTTCTGGATCTTAAGTAAGGGTGGTTGTCTTATCTATGTTAAAGTATGAGACTAAGGTCGATGAGTTACCTCATTTTAGACATGGTCTCAATTGTTTTCCTTCAGAAAGATAAGTGGTTGGTGTTTGGTTTGCAACCGAGTTTCTTGAGGAGATGTCTACTTGTCTCAAGGATTTTTGGCAAATTGGGTGATAGTTTTGTGGTTAAGGATGATCTTTTGGCTTAGCAGTATCATTGAAGTGAAGTTTGGAAGCAGTAGCATGCATTCGTTTCTTTGATGATTCAGTAATCTTTGGGGTTCTACTATCAGAAGAACAGGCAGATAGTGAAGGCTTATCCATTTCTTCGGGAGGCTCAACAGAGCAGGATATTTGTTGGAAGAGATCTATCAGTTTTTCTGGTAGATAAGCCATTCTTGAAGTTTGATCTTGATTAGGGAAGCTGTTCTAGTGAGTGAAGATAGTTCTTTGGAATCTGAACTGAGTGAGATCGCAAAAGTGACTTGCGATTAGTTTGGGAAATCTTTGAGTATTCTTTGGTTTGAGATTGAGGCATCTTATATGAAGGTAAGGGAAACTTAAGTAGTCAGAGATTATCCTGATGTTTTTGAGGAAATCAGGAGTTTACCCGAATCGGAGATTGAGTTTTCTTATCGACTTGGATTTCCAGGAGTAATATTGATGGTTCAACCATGTAGAGGGATGACTCTTGGAGCGAGAAGAGTTTGGCGAGGAAGCTCAGGATTCTGAGAAGGGATTGATCATCTTATGCTAAGTTGAGATTCTGCTGAGATGCTTTGATCAAGTGGAATGGTCACTAAGATTTTATGAGTCGGATGAACTATGTATGGAGAAAGATTGTGCTCAAGTTCTTCGATAGAATTCTCATCTACTTAAGATCAAAGTTGTGCAGCGAAAGCGAGATAGCAGTTATTCTAGAATGGGAGCAACCGGGAGTGCAGTTTTCTTGGATTAGAAAATTTCTACTGGAAATTCAAGTATGAAGGAATTTTTTGGATTTGGAAGGTATGGTTGTCAAGTGCAACTATTTGTTTATTCTAGATATGAGATGTAGGTCTGAAGTCCACTAATGTTTGTGGAATAGAGTTGTGTTTTGGATTTTGGCAAATTTTTGAGAGATCTATTTTGTTGAGTAGGATCAGGTGATTGGTTTGATTTTGGTCCTGTTTGTTTCATGAAGCAATCAGCAAGAGTTAAGCTGATCAGGAATATTGGAGGTGACTCAGAGCATCAGAAGAGTTGTGCAGTTAAGAATTAAGGATGTTTTGAATGTTAAATTGGAATTTGAATATTGCTTTAGTTTTATCCGATCAAAAGAGATATAAGACTGGGTAAAACTGGAGGGTTAGCTACGGAAGTATTTTGAGTTTTCCTGTATTCTCTGAAGATTAGATTTTTATCTACAAGATTGAATTTCCAGTTCGGATAGTTGGAATTCATGGTATTTCATATATCTCTGAGGAATATGGTATAATTCTTCGAGTGATAGAGTCAGCAATTCAGAAGGATCTGGTAGTTGAGCTGATTTTGAGTTTAGTCTGACATCTTGTTTAGATTTGTAGGATCAGATGAGGAAGTTCTTGGTTATAGTAGTATAGTTACTTAAGATTCTGTAGAGCGAGTATTCCAGTATAGGAACCTGGAAACTCTTGATAATTTTAGGAAGTTCTATTCAGAATTTTATCAGGATAGATAAAATTAATTGTTTGAATTGGTTGCTATGATTAATAGTGTATGATTGATTGTGAGATTGCTGTTTGAAATTTAAATTCTTTTGCCGGGTTATTAAATTATCTTTGCTTTTAAATTTCGAGGACGAAATTCTTTTAAGAGGGGAGGAATGTGACGACCCGGAATTTTGAGCAACATCAATTTAATAATCTTTGATAATAATTAAATTGATTTGATCATTTTACAATTATAAATTGACAAGTTAAAATTATTTTAAAGATTAATAATAATAATTTGTTAATATCTATTAACATTTTTCTTAACAATATAAAATTTGGCAAATTCAATTCTTTTGAAAATTTATAATATTTTAATTTGGAAATATTTATTTTGCAATTTAAAATTGATAAGATTTATTTTTCAAAGGCTAATCGGAATATTTTCTATTTATAGTATATATATACATATTGATATATCTTGTAAATAGGAAGTTTTTAAGTAATAAAGGCTATCTACTCAAATTATAATATATATGAATATATATATATATATAATGATTTAAAATCTATTTTAAGATTTAATACAGTAATTATTTAATATAATGTTAAAATGTTTCTCTATTTGAAATGCGTATATATATTTGTATATATATATATATATATTTGAAATAGGAATTTTATTAATTTAAATTTAATAAGTGTTTTCAAACTTTATTTTATATAATTTTTAATTTGATATATTAATTTGATTTAATGCTTTTGAAATGATATTTGAAATTTTAAATAATAATAACAAAGTCAATTTCTTATTTATTTTAAACATATATTTTAGCTTTGATTTTGAATAAAGATAAAATTTGAAGTTCACTTTCAATTATTTTAATATTCTTTCATTCTAATTTTAATATAAGATAAATTGTTTTAAAATTTTTTAATATAGAATTAAAATAAATTTCTTAAGCATATAAACATATGTTATATAAAGTGAATCAAGAATATAAGTTGTTTGTATTCACATGCATATTTATTGAAAGATAAGTACATAATATTACATAATTACTTGCATATAACTTAAAAAAATTATAAAATAAGAAAATAACATTTAAAAATATTAATTAAACATTACATAACACTTGTTAACTTATCAATATTTGTTAATAACACTTGTAAACATTATAGGATGTGTAAAGACAAATGTAAATCATAGACATATGTGTAAGATCCTTAAAACATTAAAAATGACAAATGTCATTCTTTTAATAAAATAAAATTTATAATGTAAGTTGTAAAATTTAAAAGAAGAAATTTATCTTCAGCAAATACTTTCTTATCCTCAACAAAATTTCAATACAAAACAAATAATCAAAAGAAGTAAAATCTGAAGAAAAAAAATAAAACCTGGATTTCAATCTGAAAACATGAAGATGAAAGCATGTTCAAATCAAAGAATATGCAGGAAATTATCAATTGCAAGAGCAAGATGTAAACATCAACATGCAAGCTGGAAATCAACTGTAGTAGAATGTATTTCAACATGCAGTGAAATCAAACCTGGAAAAAAAATCTTTTCTAATCTTCTACAAACAAGAGGCGAGTAAAAGGAATTTTTAAAAACAGTTCTAGATTCTAAATTTCATCTTGATCTTGTGTTGAACATCATAATGTTGATGAATTATTTTAATTTAAATTTGAATGCATGTTTGAATTTTGAATAGTTGATTTGCCTGTGAAGTTAAACATATGTTGTGTAAAGTAACAGGCTACAATTTCATAAAAAAATCAATAATCCCATATTGAATTTTTATTGGCCTTTGATGTGTAAATAGAAGTTGATTGTAAACAAGTAATCTATCATCTAAAAATATTTACAAGATTTTAAAGTGAATTATTGGCTCAGAAATTTTAAATTTTACAGCAAAATCTAATTTGGATCAAAAATTTATGTTTTCAAATTTAGGTTTTGATTTCATAATTGGATTTAATATAGGAAATTATTATTTTCAATGTTAGTATTATGGTTTTTAGTTGAATAATTAGTGTGAATTCTTTGATTTTCTGGTTCAGACATTTCGACCAAATTGAGGCGAACGGCGGCAAATTTGTCGACGCGGTTGAGCGCGAATGTTGATTGAGGATGAAGATCATCAGAAAATTACTTTAGTGATTTATTAATGATTGAGGTGGTCGTTATTCGTTCGAGTAGGGTTTTATTCCTTGTTTTTGATGTCATGGTTGATCGTGTTTTCGCGGCGTCAAGGCATAACCGGAGGCGATCTAGTTTGTTGCCAACGGTTCTTAAGGTTGTGACGAAGCGTGGGGGAGGTTGGCTTGTTACCACGAATGATGGATCATCGGTGATGGTTGATTACTGGATGAGGGGTGGTTCAGGAAGTTTGGGTTGAAGGTCGATTTTCGATTTTCGATCGAATTGAGTTTTCTGGTTTTCGCAAGGAGTTATTATGGTTGAGGCCGACTTGACAGAGGTAAGAGCGAGGTTCACCGTCGTTCGGCGGCACCGTGCACGTTGATGTACATGGTTGCATGTGTCTGGATTGGGTTTTTGGGGAAGAATCGTGTTGCTCGGGTTTGTTCAGGGGAAATTCGGGTTTTATTCGAAGCAAGGTGAAGGTTTGGGTAACTCGGAGTGAAATGTGGGTTTAGTAAGATTTTGCTCGGGGTTGACACGAGATTTTGCTGCAAGTTGCTCGGGATTTTGTAAAGTAGGCTTTTGTTTGGATATGGAAGTTTAAAATTTTAAATATTAAAAGTAATGTTTTTTTAAAAGGTTTTGAAACAAAGGGAATATGTTTTGTAAATTATTCAAGTTTTAAAACCAAAGTAAAACAAGTTTTATATATAATAAATATAAAAGTTTTTAAATAAATAAGTGAATTGTCAAAATGAAGTTAGTATTAAATTTTATTAAATAACTTTGGAAAATTTTAAAGATTTAACAAAGTTTATTTTAAATGTTTAAATTGTTAAGATTAAAATTGATTTCTAAATATTATATTTTTAAATAAAGATAAATGATAAAGATTTAGAGATCAATTATAATGAAGATTTATCTTAAGAAATTAAGTGATTGATTAAGTAAAGATAAACAAATTTGTGGAGATAATTGAGATAATTAAATTATTTTTAATTATCAAGTGTTATTGGTTAATAAATGATTTAATTAAGATAATGATTTTCTTAATTAAAGATCTTTTAATATAAGAAGTTAAAGAATCATTTAAATAAACTTAAATGATTAAGTTAAATAAATAATTAAATAATTAATTTGTGGTTAATTAAGATAGTCACTTATGGGCCAATCTAATATAATTACTTGGTGAGGTAATTAGTTAATTAAATGATTAATTACAGGAGGTAATTAAATAAGAGAAAATTACTTTATGGAAGTAATTAAGTCGAAGTGGTTAAGAGATTATCACTTGAATTGTTAATTAAAGAATTAATTAATATTTATTAAAGGCTTAAATATTTAATTAATGGTTAATTAATAAAAGGATTAAGAGTAATTAATTAACTGATTAATTACTTGTTAAAGTAATTAATTAAGAAAGAATTTAATTAATGGAAGTAATCATTAATTAATGGAAATAATTAATTAATTATTAATTAATTAAAGGGTAATTAATTTATATTTAAATTTTAATTACTAAATGTATTTAAAAATAATTAATCAAGTATAATTAATTAAAAGCAACTAATGAAATATGATTAATTAAAAGTAATTAATTAAATGTGATTAATTAAAAGTAATTAATCAAGTGTGATTGATGAAAAAGTAATTAATCAGGCATGATTAAAGGATAATTAAGGAATAATTATCAGAATAATTAAAGAATAATTAATCAAGGTTTATTAATTGAAAAAGGGTTATTAAGAGGTAATTACTTGGTATTAAGAAGTAATTAATCAAGAAGATTAATTAAAATTGTAATTAAGAAATAATTACTTAAAGTAATTAAGATATAATTAATCAAGGAAGATTAATTCAAAGTGGATAATTAAGTAATGTTAGTTAATGAATTTGTAATTAACAAATGAATAAGTAAGTTGGATTGATGATAAATCCAAATATTTAAGTAAGAATTAATTTAATTAAAGATTAATTTAATTAATTAAGTTGGATCAACCTTGTGAATGGTTGATTATTGATTGGTTGATAAGTATCATTCGATGAGTTAATGGTATTGGATGATATCGTATGTCATTGGTTGATATGTGATGATATGAATGTGATATATCTGAGATGTGATATATATGCTGCTTTGTGATATGTGTGGATGAATGTGATAATTGTGTATTATCTATCTGTGCTATGAATCATCTATTTATGTTAAGTAATATTTCCGAATATCTACTATTTAAAACCCTTAAGTATAACTTGGACATTAAAATGGCGTTTGGATTCGGTGAGACCGGGATCGGGTTTCCATATTTGGATATCCGAAAACCACAACGATCCAAAATAAACGTTAGGTCGTGAATCCAAGTGGGGTGCAAGTGAAGACTCGAGGTGTAAGAAATATACGTCAGTATAACTCTATGGGTGATTCCGTAATGAGTTTGACGGAATTGTACTTATAGGTTCGAGATGGTGATTCAGAATGCAAGGGCTATGGTTGTTGACTCTGAGGGTGATTCCAAAATGAGTGCAACGAGATAGTGCCTTCGGTTCGGTTCGAACCCGGAACGGACTTGTATGGATTGAATGCTTTCAGAACATCATCAGGTGGACGATGAGCATTCTAAGATAAATGTGTCCTACAAAGGTAATCGTAGCTTCAAGCCTCATCAACAGGAATGGCTAAAACAGGGGAGGTGTAGCAAGGCTTTGTGGGTAGCTTCCACTGGAGGGCAAGATTTATCCCTGTCTAGATGTCCCTTTTTATTTTGGCTTTGTGGGCGGTTGGATCTGCAGCTAACAGCGGGGTGGTCTTGCTTGGGACTGTTCAGTAAGGAATGGTCCCGGCCTTGTATTGCGGGGGAGCGGGCATACTCCTCGGTATGGTGATCTAGGCCACGTATTGTGACGAGCGGTACCCCAGTAGCCCTTCCATCGTTGGAAACTCATTCTTCCTACGAGACCCTACGGTTTTGTTTGTATCACCCACTTTTGTGGCTAGTAGCTGGAATTTAATCATTTGACAATTTAGGCTATTTCATATTTATTCGAAAACCCTAGACACTATTATAATATCACTGGATTTCCTATCAAATGTTTTGGTTAGCGTAAGGTAAAAACTTTTCCATGTTTATGTGTGGGAAGTCTTACGTGATACATTTTTTTTGCAAAGGATTTTCTAAGGTTAAGAAATTTTAAACCATTTACTCACACCAGACCCCTTTCTGATCCGAGTTTTTATTTTCTATTTTATTAAACTCTTGGGTACTCATATTCTGTATGAGTAATCAAGTGATTCAGGTTATCCTTGACGAATTATGGAGGAGCTTTGGAGCAGGAGGCTTCAGCGTATAAATATATAGATAGTTAGAGTTTCCACTGTGTATTATTCTGTATTGTTGTTCTTGCAATGTATATTAGACAGAAATGTTATAACTGTCTAAATTGAGATGTATATTTGTGTACTCTAATGTATGTGTTATATATTATATTTCATTTGTTCCGCTGTGAGATTCTGATGTGTTGTTGTTCTTTCTTCTCTTTCTTTTCTTCTTCTATCCCTTTCTTTCTTAATTAGTGATGCGTCTTTCTGGTGATAGAAAGTCGGATCGCTACAATAGTAGTACAAATATGTCCTTACAAGTGAAATTTACAGCGGAAAGATAATATCATATACAAGTAATAAGTCTTGCCATCCAGCTCACCTCCTGAGCTCCAAAGCACTCCTAAATCCAGAATGACCTGATAACCTGACTGTAGACTGCCCGTGTGGAAAATTATGGGCACCCAGAGTTTAGGAAGGGAACAATAAACTCCAGGTCAGTCATGGGACTGCTGTGAGAACTCAAAACAGTTATTTATCATTTAAAACAACAACAACAAGGGAAGTGAAAAATATCCGCAATGCTTTTGAAAAATGAAACTACCATAAGGCCTCCCCGCACACACACAATGCAAATGCAGAATTGGAGGAGATTTCTCCTTATGATAGTCAAACATGCTTGATACACAAATTTCTTTGATATTATTACTATAAGTGCAAAGTGCAGAAAAGCATTTCGAAAGTAGAATATAAATCTTAGCCAGCATAGACATTCCGAACTATGCCTACTATAGCTACCATCCAAACAGTGGGGCGCCACCATAAGTGAATGGCAGGTTATACAACTAAAACCATACAAGGCTCGTATTGTTTCTTTGGATTTCTAACAAATGGACAAGCTAAGGAAATTCCTACTACCACATGGGATCGCCTCTGGCGGGACGTCCCGAGAACTTAACCAGCTCTCTGCCAACACAAGGCCAGGTTACCTTTGTAACTAGGTAACTACTACACGAATATGGCACCCCCGATCCTTTGGGACCTTTATCCGGGGGTCCTCGATCACAAAGCAACAACCACACAGAAAATGATATTGGAGCAACCACATAGGTTAAGCATCAGGGCTCCATACCTGACACCACCCTTTTCCAGAAGGAAATGACATACCCTAAAGGGCGTGACCCTCATAACCTTGCCGCATATTCCTGTTTTGACCATTTACGGGGTGTGAGGTCTGATGAAGTCTCGTTCACAAAGCTACGCTTTTTCATAAAGCCACGCTTTGATCAACAAATGATCAATAAATAATCATTACACAGCAACACTCAACATGCCACATTACCAAATTGGAAATATATCGCTGATAACCTTCAACTACAAAACCACTAAGCTCTAACGTCTCAAAGAAGGGTGTTAAGCTAAGAGAATGAATTCTCCGCCACCAAAAGAGATGTATTTGCAAGAAATCCGCTTTATATCTCAAAATGTAATGTCAGACACGAAACCATACAAGTCTGTTCCGGGTTGGAACAGAACCGAAGGAACTTCAAAAGAAACCTTGCAATTCGGGTATTCACAATCCCGATCGAATATCCCATCACGAAGGAAATCTCCATATGGTAGCTAACGGTGCAGAGACAATCGATAGGTCATCCTATCGTTTTGACAAATACCCGGTCTTCAATGCTATCCATTACGTCGTATCACTATTCGGAATGGGTAATCCGAATAACGAGCGCAATAATTTAAAAATAAGTGTAGCATTCAATTTCAACCAATTCACAACAAATAGCCATTTAAGGGTCAATATTGGTAGTCGGTTATTTAACTATCAATCAATATTCACAACATCGCACGATTTCAAATAATTTCCCAAATTATTTATTTTCAAAAATATCTTTGCAAGATATAATTTCCACACTTCAACCATTTGAAAACAAATTTCAAATCAATTTTCACCTTTGCAACTTTTGAAATTAAATTTCAAATCATTTTCCTTAAGCGGAAAACACTTACAAATAGTTATTTATTTTCACTGGAAATCTACCGAGTTCAAATATTTTAAAATAATTGAAAATTCCTTATCTAAAAATATATCTGGAAAACACTTTTAAATAAAACTATTTTTCTTTAAACACTTTACTTAAAATATTAGTTATAAAATATTATACCTATATTATATAAACTTAAACCCAAACTAATTTTTCAAAATAAAATTTGTAAATAGAGTATAACTATTTAAATAACTATTTTCTAAAACAATGACTGATTAAATCTTAGAAATAATCATTTCTATAAACAATTTAATAAATCTTTACTTAGAGGATTTAAAATAATTTAAGAGGTAAATGTCTTCAAAGTATCCTTTTTCAAAACCAATACTAGAATTTTATATATATGAATAATATATTTTTTTAAAAGCTATTCAGAAATTTTATTCGGCTTTCCAGGGAGGATACACTTTCGTTTCAAAATGGTTCATTCAAACCAATTAAATAAATCCTTACCGATTTATTAAATTTACGTTCCAAATCCGTAAATTTATTTCCACACTTTTAAAAATAAATCAATGTTTATTTTTAAAACAAATTTCCCTTATAAATTTCCATTGTGAATTTACATTTTCAAATATTCACTTTTTATACGATTTTTCAAATCCATTTCAATTATTCACTTTCAATACCAAATCGGTTTTCAATTGATTTCCAAAAACACCAAATCAAATTCCATATTGATTTTCCAAGAAATTAAACACTAAGTAAATTTCATTTAAATTTCAAATTGAAATCAATTTCTACTAAACCTCAAATTAATTTCCAAATTGATTCCAAATTCCTTTCAAAGCACCAAATAAATTTCCAAATGGATTTCCAAAAGATCTATTTTCAATTACCAAAATCAATTCTCAAATGGATTCCTAAATTTATTTCTTTCCAAAATAATTTCTTTTTAAAGAATACAAATTCTTTTATTTTCCAACTCTTTAAAATCCATATTTTGAATAAATTTTCAACCTTTGAATAATATTATCGAAAATCCATTTATTACGCCCTTTTACCATATTTTTGAATTTTATTCAATAAGATAAAAATAAAACTTTATCATTTTAAAAAAAAATCCTTCTTTCAAATTTATACGATTCTCAAAAATAAATTTAATTATAAATTTTCAACTTAAATTTCGAAAATCCAATGTTTACCTATTTTCGGTATCCAACGATACCAATTTATATTCGGCTAAAATTTAGCCTTTAAGGATTTCAATCACAAAGATAATCACGCAGATTACAAATAGATCAACACACAACATTGAAACAAATTCAATCATTTAAGGAATCCAGTTGGATCCCTCCAACCTGTTTCCCTGCATCCACGGATGTTAACACAATACCCATTCCACTTCAAGGCGAAATATCGCGGTATATGAGATTTACAAAATACTATCTGCTATTATGCGGCGCAATAGGGTCTCATTCGCTATATAATGCGGGAAATCAACTCCAAATACATATATAATACAAATTCCATTCAAGTTGGAATTATCGCGGTATATGTGTTTAATAAATAACATCCGCTTAATATACGACGTATAGGGTCTATTTCAATACAACAGATAATAACTATCATCCAATCACACAATCGAGCAATTTTAAGTCTAACTATTTAAAATTGAAATCGAGCAGATTCGATTGAGTAAGAAGTTCTCACCTTGAGTTTCTGACAACAGTTGTAGCGTTTTGTTTCGAATAAAATTAAACATGCATTTAATTTTACCCGAAATTATCACTATCTCCAAACGACTCCAAACCAGCCCCAATTCGTAGTGCTCGACAAAACAAATCCGACACAATTCGTTTCACGCATTTCCGACCTCGTATGAACAAGTTATGTTTTTTAGAATTTTATACAAATTTTTATATAATTTAATATACAATTCCTTTTTATTTTTATACCAAGATTCAATCAAAGCCACACGTTCCAATACCCCTTGATCTCGGCCGCCCCTTTTTATCATCTTCCTACGCGACCATCACAACCCAAAGAGCTGCCCCTCTTCGTTCAAATCGCACCCACCACCGACGATCCATAAGTCGATCGAGCACCATCGTTCACCTCGCCCATGCGTGCTCCACCAACGACCGAAGTATAGGCGAGCTCGGTCGCCTATCTTGCTCGAGAAACGTGCTCGAACCCGCCGCCTTCCAGCTCCAATTGCCGACAATCCACCGTTTTTTACCGATCATAACCGTTGATATCAAAGTACTCATCGTGCTCTACGACTTTGTAGTTGATAATTTTTCAAAACGATGTGTGGATTGGAAGAAAATCAAAGAGAAATGAAATGAATTTTCGGTCATTATTTTTGGAGGTGGCGACTAAGGGCTGAAACCCTAGGGTTTGAGTTGTTTTGCAAAACGAAGATAGAGGGGGTCTTTTATAGAAATTTCAACGAAAACACTATTCATCCGACTTTTCCGAACTCCAAATCTCGCGCGATGACTGGCGTTTTAAGGGTTTACCTCGCATTTTGGACACAATGGAATAGGTATCGAGAACCAATTCAATTATCTGTGCGAGATACAGAAATAAATGATCAAATTTAAATTAAATCGATTAAACTAATTTCTATGCGTTTTAGCTTGCCTCGGACAAATCGTAAATCCGATTGAGACGAAATTTGAAACCTTGCAATAATTTGACATTACGGATCCGATGAAACTTATTTCATCGAACTCCGAGACTGTTTGAAATATGACTATTTTCACTAGTCAATTAAATATTAAAATATTCAATTTCTGCAATTCAACTTTCAATTCAATTTTAAAAGTTCACAAACATTGTTCTAACTCCATTATGATTTAATATAACCTTATAAATCATTTTTAATCACATTAAACCCAATTCCCAATTATTTACGCAATTTCAAATGTTAAATTATCGATTTAATTATCCAATTAAATCTAAATATTCGGAAAATAAATTATTCGACTTATAAATTTTACTTTTTAATATTAAAATCAATTAAATGTCTGAATTTCAAATGACAGAAATTCTGGGTCAGGATTTTCGAAGGTCGAGTCAGGGTCATTATAATTAGTATCAGAACTTATTACACATTAAGTACAACAACACAACGGAAGAAAGTGAATATTATCATTGATACAAAAATGAATATAATCTCTGTTACAGTATGATACAACAATATCAGAGACAAATATTATACACAGCAGAATATGATAACAACGGAAGAGATAACTCAAATATGATCTTCGATGAAGAGTGAATCCAAATTCTGCAATTCCAAACCAAATCTCCAAAGCCAAAGCTCTAAACATCAAACTCGAAACAACATCAAGCTGAACTGAACCAAACTCCATCCCAAAGCGATTCCCAAAAACCAAAGGCTGGATGCTATCTCCTCTACTCCTACTATTTGATTATCTGAAAAACCCAACTTTAGACCGCCCGTATGGAAAATTGTGGGCACCCAGAGTTTAGATAGGGAAAAATAAACTCCTGGTCAGTCATGGGACTGGTATGAGCAAACAAAAACAGTTTATCTTTAAAACAAATAATAAAATATTTTAAAAGAAATCCGCAATGCTTTTTGGAAAATGAAACTACCATAAGGCCTCCCGCCATACACACCACGCAAACGCAGAATTGGAGGAGATTTCTCCTTATGATAGTCAAAAATGCTTGATACGCGAAAACCTTTTTGATATTGTTATTAGTGCATAGTGGAAAATATTTTGAAAGTATAATATTAATATTAGCCAGCATACAACATTTCATCGTACGCCTACTATAGCTACCATGTTCAATAGCAGGTTACCGCCACATTCCATGGCAGGTTATACAAATAAAACCGTATAGGGCGCATATTGTTTCCTTGGGTTTTCCAACAAATGGTCAGGCTAAGGAACTTCCTATTGCCACATGGGTACGCCTCTAGAGGGACGCCCCGAGGACTCACCCTGCTCTTTGCCAACACAAGGCCGGTTTACACCCTTCCCGGGATGTAACGACCCGATATTTTCAACCATTCGCATCCACACATGTCGACTTGAATTTCTCAAAATAGCGCGTTGTAAATAAAATTTGGCAAATCTCATAACATACAGTAAATAATAGTAACATAACACATACACAGAGTAAGAATTGCAGCGGAAGTAAAAGAGATAGTAGTTCATGAAGCTACTATGAAAATATATCAGAGTTAAATAAAATACAATATAATAAATAAAGTACAACAGAAGTCTCAAGATGATAACCAAGTACAAGCTGAATAGAACAACAGAACTAGAATAGATAAAACTAGATGAGCAGATGATCTCCAGCGATTCCAATCTCCAGATGGTGGAATCCAAATCTGTGAATAACACAGGCTGACCCGAGCGTAAATAAAATACAAACACTCAAGTCAGGACAATATATACTTATATAATGTAAACTAACTCAAGTGAACTATAATAAAGTACTAGTAACTTAAAGGATGCCTGGGACCGCCCATCCTCTAGGGATCCGTTAAACTATTTACTATGTAGTAATATTTCACTATTATAATAATGTCTACAGTAAAATAAACATACTTTTAAATAGCGTTCCGGGCTACCCATATCACCCTTCACACAAAATAGTCCCAGTAGTCCATCCAATATCATGCCATCTCCACTCCGGGTGACTGTCAGAGGATACCACACGGGCTATAGGAGAAAAACAAACTCGTAGTAAAGGCTCGGTATGGTAGGTGACACGGCACACAAGGCAATGCCAGGGTAGATATACCAATCACGCACATGGGCTGGTGGTAACGCAGCAGCCACATACGCCCACCTCGGAACACACTCCCATATCAAAATCGGAGGATGGCCATCTAATCAATCACAAGTAAGATTATAGTATCGAAGGAATGTGTCCGATCGGAGGAATGACCTCACTTGGCCCGAGATCGCTCTTGTTTTAGCCACCTTATGCCAACTCATGGGATTCGGGTCCACGTAATATACCTCAAGAACATCGCCACCATCCTACTTCATTCTGCAATCTCCACAGCGTACATGGTTGTCAATGTGGTTTTCGGTATCGACAGAGAGTATGCCAAATATCCGATCCCGGTCTCTTTGCCAACCAATCGTTATTATAACCCGTAGTTATAATTTTTAAAATGGTATTTATACTTCAAAACAGAATATCATTTCAAATCCAAATATTTATTAAAATAAAGATTAAATTAGTTCCAAACCATTTCAAAAACATCATATCTTTCCAAAACTTCCTGTCAAATCATTTCAATATATCAAAATATCATATCTTTCCAAAACTTCATTTCAAATCATTTTAATACATCAAAGGATATCATATCTTTCCAAATCTTCATTCAAATCATTTTACTATATCAAAATATCATATCTTTCCAAAACTTCATTTCAAATCATTTTAATACATCAAAATATCATATCTTTCCAAACCTTCATTTCAAATCATTTTACTATATCAAAATATCATATCTTTCCAAAACTTCATTTCAAATCATTTTAATGTATCAATATATCATATCTTTCCAAAAATTCATTATTTTCAAATCATTATTCATTTTATTCAATTTAAAATACCATTTCAATTTACATTTCAAAACAGTTTATATTTCAAAAATCATTTTAAATCATTAAAATAAAGTTATTATATTTAATAGTTAAATTATTAAATTTCCAAAATTTTGAACTTCCAAAGTTCATTTATTCACTTAAGTTTATCAAAACAGTGAAACTTCACTTTTCGCAGCATTTAGAAAACGCTACGGAAAGTTACATTCAAAACGGTTCAATTTAACAAAAGACGGCATTTTAAAAATGCTGTAATAGGGTTTACTTAATATTTCAAATAAACTTAGTCAAATTCAACAATTATAGCACTTAAAAAGATTGTTATAATAGCCTTTAATTCAATTTAGCTTTTTAGTTCATTATCATCAACTACAGCATTTACAAATGCTGTAATATCATTTACATTGCAATTAATAGCATTTCAAAAATGCAGTTGATTAATTTCAAATATTCAATATAATTTCACAACCAATTATATTTTTATTTAAAACATTTTTAACTTATAAAATCATACATTTTCACATTTATAAACATTATTTAATTTTCTGTAAGTTCATGATTTTATAAAGTTGAATTTCCATTCAAAAATCAAGATTTAATAATAATTCACTTATTCAATTGCAATGTTCAAATTTAAATTCATTACATTAAATTTCAACTTAACACTTAAGTTCAAATTCTCAAATATAACTTAGTTTTATTTTTATTTACTTAACTCAAAATTCACTTTTAAGTCAATTTCATAAATTTTCAATTTTAGTTATATTTCAAAATTTCAACTTAAATATTCGTTCATTTCACATTTCAACTTTATTAAAATTCATTAATATGATATAAAATCACTTTAAATTCATTTAAATTCAAATTATCATAATTTCTCATAATTTCATATTCAATTTAATTTCCAATTATAATTAAATCAAATTTTCCAAAATAACTTACATTCAAAATTTTCTAACTTTTTCATTAATTCATTTCACTTATGATTATTCAGAAAATCAATAATATTTTACAAAAATCCTTTTTAATTAGATTTAAATCAAAATATTTTAATATTTACATTTCTAAAATAATTTTAAAATTTTTAGAAAAACATATATTAACTACGGGTCTGTATATAATTTTATACATTAGGAAAAGTGATACGGGTAATATATCATTTCAACCCGTAATTTACAAAGAAAATCCGGGTTTTATCATTTCAAACCCGCAGTCCCAAGTAAATGAAATAAATTGAAAATCATTCAGGCCTATCATTTCAGCCCATAACAATTTTCCCTTATTCTAAAGTCCGTTCGGGTATGTATCATTTCAACCCATAGTGATTCTAATCTAAAGGGAACTTGCAGTGTGATAAACTGATAAAAAATAACAGAACAGCATAAAATAACGGTGACATATGATATAGCTGGTGTAAATACAGGTGTGAACATCATATGAATATAATATGGCAGTTAAAACAGGATGATGTGCATTACAGATTCAAGTGTGATCAGTTTATTACTTATATAAGTATAACTTGTCTGGTGAGATGTACTCACATTTTTATGCTGGAGATATCAATTAAAATGACACAGCGGATCCAGAAGGCACGACCTTTGATTTGAGTGGAGAGAAATAGCCAAGATATCATCTTGTAAACAACCCCAAAACAAGACAATATAACTTATAAATATTCAACCAAAATATATTGAAATAAACTGAAATTGAAAGGCAACAAAGACAAGATAACTTGACCTTGCTACAACCATTCAAAAGCTCGACCAAGAGGGTTCATTTTCTCAGCTATGATGATGATATGAGTGTGGGAGAGACAAGGTTAACTTCCTTGAATACATAAGACAAAACAATACAAACAATATAAGTTTCAAAACAAAAATGCAATAAACAATGTTAGAAACAATTGTATAAAACCAATCCAAAATCATTGCATTTGCTTTCAACCTCCTATACTACAGCTATAGGTCTGAAATGTACTGCTAAATGTTGAATTTGGATCTGGTCTTGAGTCTATATGGTCGGCCTAACATAGTTTAAAAGGTGGTGCAAAAGGTAGGTGCATGGATCTACAACTACAAGGCAACTAGCATCAATTCAAGTCACAATATGGTTCGGCCAAGGGGTCCTATGGGTTCGGCCTGGAGCTCTGGTGGTGGTGGGTGGTGTGGCAGTGGGTGGTGGTCAGGTCAGACCAAGGGGTGGTGGTGGAAGTGGCGGCAAAGGAGGTGGAAGTGGTGATAGAAGAAGGGTGGCTCGGCTTGAACAATATAGGGTTAGTTTGTGAAAGTAGAGGGTGGATCTCTTGCCTAGGGAAGGTCGGCCGGTTGGGATGGTGATCTGGAGGTGGTGGTGGCTGGTTGTGATGGTGGTGGGGTTGGCTTAGCTGGTGGAGGAGGTGGGGCCGGCCATAACATGTTGAAAGCAATGGCAATAGTAAGTAGAAAAATCAAAGTAAACAAGAGAAAAGTATAAAACATTACCAAGCTCTTTTGATCAAAGAAGAAGAGATGCCTTGCTTTTTTATTGAGAAGAAATTATTTTCACGTTAAAAAGAAGAAATATACGGCAGGAGAAAAGGAAAAATGAACGGCAAATAATAAATGCAAAATGATAGTTAAAGTGAAAAGGTGGGAGATCAAAGGACAAGGAAGGTAAAGGGTTTCAAAAACCTTTCATATTTCTTAAATTTGTTTATATAACTTGATATTTCTAGAAATAATAATGATCCCAGATAAAATTTCGAAAATTTATCAAAACATAAAAATATATATAATATTTATAAATTATATAAAGTTAAATTAAGGAAAATAGCTAAAAATAGTAAACTAGTCTAGAAAATTTGAAATTAAATGAAATAAATTTTAGAAAATTCATATGAGCTTGTAATATATTTTTAAACATAAATAATAATATAAAATAAAAGTACATCCTCAAAATAAATATATAAAATCAATTTTAAATATAATTTTAATGAAGAAAATAGCAGAAATAAGAAAACGGCCATAAAAAAAAAGAAATCAACATAATAAACATTGGAAAAATTATAACATCACTTAACAAAAATAATAAAAGACAAAAATATAAATAAAATAACATATTAACACAAATTAAAATAAAATGAGACAAAGAAAATATAATTTATATAATTTACAATAGACAAAATTGCAAAATAAAACAAATTATACTCAAAATTGAAATGTACATAACTTTTGCAGTTTAACTCCGTTTTCAATGAAATGAAAAGCAGTGTTCAAGTTATTTCATCTATTTTCATAATAAAATATAAAATTTAAGATTTAAAATAATTTAAATTTGAATTTTAAAAGTCAAAGTTTGAACAGTTTGACCAGAAATTCACTTTACAGTAGAATATTCAAATTATACTAGTTTGAACTATAAATCACCTAATAATAAACATTTATATTTAAAAATGAAATATTTGAAATAAGACAAATTTAAATTAATTTAAAAATAAAAGAAAGTCCAATTTAAATTATATACAAAAATCTAGGGTTGTTACACTCTCCCCACTCAAAACTTTTCGTTCCCGAAAAGGAATGAGGAAAGGGAAAGCACAGAAAAATATAGAGTGAAATAA
Organism: Allium cepa; assembly: GCA_030765085.1. Classification (NCBI taxonomy): domain Eukaryota; kingdom Viridiplantae; phylum Streptophyta; class Magnoliopsida; order Asparagales; family Amaryllidaceae; genus Allium; species Allium cepa. The sequence goes on along the minus strand of CM060937.1, from coordinate 417,482,149 downwards.
GATTAAGACAAGACGATAAGAAGATTGAAATTTATACTTGATAACAGTTGTTATAGGTAAGTTTAACAAAGTGGAGATGATCTTCCCAAGATTCTCCAGAATCAGGAACACAAGCACGAAAAGATCCTTTAGAATCTGATTCACTCTTTCCGCTTGACCGACGGTCTGTGGATGGAAAGCAGTGCTCAAATTCAAAAATGAGTACCAAAGATTATCAAAGATTATTTCTAATCAGAAAGATTATTGAATGATTTCTAAACAGAAAGATTATAAATAGATGCCTATACCAGTCTATAGCAAGATGAGGAAAAATAAGGACAACTAAAGACAATTTTGAGAACAAAATAAGATAATAAGTTTGAAACAATGGAATTTTCAACTTAAATTGATAATTAATTTTACACAAGTTAAAGAAATCTTAACTATCTCTAATTTCATTATCTTATCATCTAATTTTCATAAACTAATCATTTTCAAAATTCATGGATTTGAAAATCATTATTATACTCAAAATGTACACAATAAATTTAATTCCTCCTTATACCTAATTAAAATTAAGTTTATTCCTCTCAATATATTTTATCACCTATGCTAAATATATTTACATTATTATAATTATTTTAACTTATTCTTATTTCCTTTAACATCATTTATATTGTAAATTATTCAATTACCTTTTTATTCTACTTACCTCAGTTAATCTTTTTATAACTAAAATTTAAGTGTATAACATTTATTATAACCACTCAAATTTTATTTATAAAAACTTTTTATATTATATATTATCCAATTACATTGTTAACTTCTGAAAATTAAGGTAAGTTATATTGGAATGAATTTGTGTATTATACAAATAAAACTTTCTAAATTCAATTATCTCAAGTTTGAATCATTTATCCAAATTTTTGATTTTCTTTTTATAATTGAAATTATTCTTCAAGCTAAAATTTAAGAACTAAATTTCCAGTTACCTTCAAACCATTTGAAGATAAGTAATTATATATACATAATATGTCAAATCAAATTTTAAATCATATCTATATATATATATATGTAGTATAAATCAACTCATATTTTAGAAATTCAAATCAATTAAATTTCCCAAAACAAAGCTGTAGCAAGACTACAGAACAGTCTCTTCACTTCGAAACTCGAAAATGAATGTCGATGATGCTGCAGTCATTACCGAAGTTATTTTCCAGCGACAAAGAGAAGAGCACTAATTTTAAACTTTAAAATTCTTCGAAAACAAATTTCTATTCGAAAATACTTTAAATAAGATATCCTTTTAAAACTTGAAAACACAAGGTTTAAAACCATCGGAAATTAAATTCTCAAATTCTTGTTTTAAATTCAATTCAGTTCCCAAATAAATTTATGAACAACTATTTATAAATTCATTTGTAGAACAATAAATGATAAATCAAGTATTATCATTTCAAATGATTAGTTTAAATCAATTTATTAAGTTTCATAAATTTACTTATATCAAAATTTATTTCATCAACATTATTTTTAAAATAATATTGTGTCAGTTTGTTCTGTCAAAGTGTTTTAAAAGTCCTATCGATAGCGTTGATCAGATGAATCGATCGGAAACATAAATCAACATCAAAAACTCAAACCACACAATATATAAAACATAGATTTACAAGTATAGTTCAAAATGTTTGGAGATGGTTTAGAAACAAAAGATAAGATGGTTAAACAGAGTAGGGAAATGGATAAGCTTAAATAAATCGCGGGCAACCTTAACCAGGTTAACCATGACTTAAAGAATAAGATCGATGTGGATTTTCTGGGGTAAATCTACATTCAATCTCAAGAATAGAGTTTGAAATAATAAAGATATTATCATCTAAACCAAGGATAAAATCTCTGGTGAATCGATGCTAATTGTAAAGGAGTTTCACCCCTTTACATGAAAATTAGAATATTGGCGAGACCGCCAATTCACTATAAAGATCATACGAAATGGAGTTATGGGATACTCCAGAATCAAAAGAAGATGAATAGTGAGGGACAAGAATGGATTTCGGAACCGCAGGGAACGTTCCAAAATGCAAAGGAAATTTGAATCAAGGAGGAAAGATTCAAGCTCGAATGAAAGTGATTCTGTAATTAAACGTACCATACATTCTAAGTTTTGCCTCAAATCCAAAGCTCTGATACCAACTGTAACGACCCGATATTTTCAACCATTCGGATCCACACATGTCGACTTGAATTGCTCAAAATACCGCGTTGTAAATAAAATTTGGAAAATCTCATAACATACAGTAAATAATAGTCACATAACACATACACAGAGTAAGAAATGCAGCAGAAGTAAAAGAGATAGTAGTTCATGAAGCTACTATGAAAATATATCAGAGTTAAATAAAATACAACAGAATAAATAAAGTACAACAGAAGTCTCAAGATGATAACGAAGTACAAGCTGAATAGAACAACAGAACTGGAATAGATAAAACTAGATAAGCAGATGATCTCCAACGATTCCAATCTCCAGAAAGTGGAATCCAAATCTGTGAATAACTCAGGCTGACCCGAGCATAAATAAAATACAAACACTCGAGTCAGGACAATATATACTTATATAATGTAAACTAACTCAAGTGAACTGTAATAAAGTACAAGCAACTTAAAGGATGCCTGGGACCGCCCATCCTCTAAGGATCCGTTAAACTATTTACTATGTAGTGATATTTCGCTATTATAATAATGTCTACAGTAAAATAAACATACTTTTAAATAGCGTTCCGGGCTACCCATATCACCCTTCACACATAACAGTCCTAGTAGTCCATCCAATATCATGCCATCTCCACTCCGGGTGACTGTTAGAGGATACCACACGGGCTATGGGAGAAAAACAAACTCGTAGTAAATGCTCGGTATGGTAGGTGACACGGCACACAAGACAATGCCAGGGTAGATATACCAATCACGCTCACGGGCTGGTGGTAACGCAGCAGCCACATACGCCCACCTTGGAACACACTCCCATATCAAAATCGGAGGATGGCCATCTAATCAATCACAAGTAAGAGTATAGTATCGAAGGAATGTGTCCGATTGGAGGAATGACCTCACTTGGCCCGAGATCGCTCCTGTTTTAGCCACCTTATGCCAACTCACGGGAGTCGGGTCCACGTAATATACCTCAAGAACGTCGCCACCATCCTACTTCATTCTGGAATCTCCACCGCGTACACGGTTATCAAAGTGGTTTTCGGTATCGACAGAGAGTATGCCAAATATCCGATCCCGGTCTCTTTGCCAACCAATCGTTATTATAACCCGTTGTTATAATTTTTAAAATGGTATTTATACTTCAAAACAGAATATCATTTCAAACCAAATTTTTATCAAAATAAAGATTAAATTAATTCCAAACCATTTCAAAAGCATCATATCTTTCCAAAACTTCCTGTCAAATCATTTCAATATATCAAAATATCATATTCCAAAACATCATTTCAAATCATTTTAATATATCAAAAGATATCATATCTTTCCAAAGCTTCATTCAAATCACTTGACTATGTCAAAATATCATATCTTTCCAAAACTTCATTTCAAATCATTTTAATACATCAAAATATCAATCTTTCCAAAACTTCATTTCAAATCATTTTACTATATCAAAATATCATATCTTTCCAAAACTTCATTTCAAATCATTTTAATATATCAAAATATCATATATTTCCAAAAATTCATTCATTTCAAATCATTATTCATTTTATTCAATTTAAAATACCATTTCAATTTACATTTCAAAACAGTTTATATTTCAAAAATCATTTTAAATCATTAAAATGAAGTTATTATATTTAATAATTAAATTATTAAATTTCCAAAATTTTGAGCTTCCAAAGTTCATTTATTCACTTAAGTTTATCAAAACAGTGAAAATTCACTTTTCGCAGCATTTAGAAAAAGCTACGGAAAGTTACATTCAAAACGGTTCAATTTAACAAAAGACGGCATTTTAAAAATGCTGTAATAGGGTTTACTTAATATTTCAAATAAACTTAGTCAAATTCAACAATTATAGCACTTAAAAAGATTGTTATAATAGCCTTTAATTCAATTTAGCTTTTTAGTTCATTATCATCAACTACAGCATTTACAAATGCTGTAATATCATTTACATTGCAATTAATAGCATTTCAAAAATGCAGTTGATTAATTTCAAATATTCAATATAATTTCACAACCAATTATATTTTTATTTAAAACATTTTTAACTTATAAAATCATACATTTTCACATTTATAAACATTATTTAATTTTCTGTAAGTTCATGATTTTATAAAGTTGAATTTCCATTCAAAAATCAAGATTTAATAATAATTCACTTATTCAATTGCAATGTTCAAATTTAAATTCATTACATTAAATTTCAACTTAACACTTAAGTTCAAATTCTCAAATATAACTTAGTTTTATTTTTATTTACTTAACTCAAAATTCACTTTTAAGTCAATTTCATAAATTTTCAATTTTAGTTATATTTCAAAATTTCAACTTAAATATTCGTTCATTTCACATTTCAACTTTATTAAAATTCATTAATATGATATAAAATCACTTTAAATTCATTTAAATTCAAATTATCATAATTTCTCATAATTTCATATTCAATTTAATTTCCAATTATAATTAAATCAAATTTTCCAAAATAACTTACATTCAAAATTTTCTAACTTTTTCATTAATTCATTTCACTTATGATTATTCAGAAAATCAATAATATTTTACCAAAATCCTTTTTAATTATTTAAATCAAAATATTTTAATATTTACATTTCTAAAATAATTTTAAAATTTTTAGAAAAACATATATTAACTACGGGTCTGTATATAATTTTCTACATTAGGAAAAGTGATACAGGTAATATATCATTTCAACCCGTAATTTACAAAGAAAATCCGGGTTTTATCATTTCAAACCCGCAGTCCCAAGTAATTGAAATAAATTGAAAATCATTCAGGCCTATCATTTCAGCCCATAACAATTTTCCCTTATTCTAATGTCCGTTCGGGTATGTATCATTTCAACCCATAGTGATTCTAATCTAAAGGGAACTTGCAGTGTGATAAACTGATAAAAAATAACTGAACAGCATAAAATAACGGTGACATATGATATAGCAGGTGTAAATACAGGTGTGAACATCATATGAATATAATATGGCACTTAAAACAGGATGATGTGCATTACAGATTCAAGTGTGATCAGTTTATTACTTATATAAGTATAACTTGCCTGGTGAGATGTACTCACATTTTTACGCTGGAGATATCAATTAGAATGACACAGCGGATCCAGAAGGCACGACCTTTGATTTGAGTGGAGAGAAATAGCCAAGATATCATCTTGTAAACAACCCCAAAACAAGACAATATAACTTATGAATATTCAACCAAAATATATTGAAATAAATTGAAATTGAAAGGCAACAAAGACAAGATAACTTGACCTTTCAACAACCATTCAAAAGCTCGACCAAGAGGGTTCATTTTCTCAGCTACGATGATGATATGAGTGTGGGAGAGACAAGGTTAACTTCCTTGAATACATAAGACAAAACAATACAAACAATATAAGTTTCAAAACAAAAATGCAATAAACAATGTTAGAAACAATTGTATAAAACCAATCCAAAATCATTGCATTTGCTTTCAACCTCCTATACTACAGCTACAGTTCTGAAATGTACTGCTAAATGTTGAATTTGGATCTGGTCTTGAGTCTATATGGTCGGCCTAACATAGTTTAAAAGGTGGTGCAAAAGGTAGGTGCATGGATCTACAACTACAAGGCAACTAGCATCAATTCAAGTCACAATATGGTTCGGCCAAGGGGTCCTATGGGTTCGGCCTGGTGCTCTGTTGGTGGTGGGTGGTGTGGCAGTGGGTGGTGGTTAGGTCAGACCAAGGGGTGGTGGTGGAAGTGGCGGCAAATGAGGTGGAAGTGGTGATAGAGGAAGGGTGGCTCGACTTGAACAATATAGGGTTGGTTTGTGAAAGTAGAGGGTGGATCTCTTGCCTAGGGAAGGTCGGCCTGTTGGGATGGTGATATGGAGGTGGTGGTGGCTGGTTGTGATGGTGGTGGGGTCGGCTTAGCTGGTGGAGGAGGTGGGGCCGGCCATAACATGTTGAAAGCAATGGCAATAGTAAGTAGAAAAATCAAAGTAAACAAGAGAAAAGTATAAAACATTACCAAGCTCTTTTGATCAAAGAAGAAGAGATGCCTTGCTTTTTTTTTTGAGAAGAAATTATTTTCACGTTAAAAAGAAGAAATATATGGCAGGAGAAAAGGAAAAATGAACGGCAAATAATAAATGCAAAATGATAGTTAAAGTGAAAAGGTGGGAGATCAAAGGACAAGGAAGGTAAAGGGTTTCAAAAACCTTTCATATTTCTTAAATTTGTTTATATAACTTGATATTTCTGGAAATAATAATAATCCCAGATAAAATTTCGAAAATTTATCAAAACATAAATATATATATAATATTTATAAATTATATAAAGTTAAATTAAGGAAAATAGCTAAAAATAGTAAACTAGTCTAGAAAATTTGAAATTAAATGAAATAAATTTTAGAAAATTAATATGAGCTTGTAATATATTTTTAAACATAAATAATAATATAAAATAAAAGTACATCCTCAAAATAAATATATAAAATCAAATTTAAATATAATTTTAATGAAGAAAATAGCAGAAAATAAGAAAACGGCCTTAAAAAAAAAAAGAAATCAACATAATAAACTTTGGAAAAATTATAACATCACTTAACAAAAGTAATAAAAGAAAAAAATATAAATAAAATAACATATTAACACAAAGTAAAATAAAATGAGACAAAAAAAATATAATTTATATAATTTACAATAGACAAAATTGCAAAATAAAACAAATTATACTCAAAATTGAAATGTACATAACTTTTGCAGTTTAACTCCGTTTTCAACGAAACGAAAAGCAGTGTTCAAGTTATTTCATCTATTTTCATAATAAAATATAAAATTTAATATTTAAAATAATTTAAATTTGAAGTTTAAAAGTCAAATTTTGAACAGTTTGACCAGAAATTCACTTTACAGCGGAATATTCAAATTATACCGTTTGAACTATAAATCACTTAATAATCAACATTTATATTTAAAAATGAAATGTTTGAAATAAAACAAATTTAAATTAATTAAAAAATAAAAGAAAATCCAATTTAAATAATATACAAAAATCTAGGGTTGCTACAAAGGAGTAAAACCTAAGATATGCCACCCTCTGTCGTTTGCGACCTTTATCCGAGGATCCTCAACCACAAAGCAACATCACACAGTAATAAATTTACAATGTCCATACGAGCTATGTATCTGGGCTCCATACCATGATACCACACTTTTCCAGAAGTAATGGACATACCCTAGGGGCACGACCCCTATAACCTTGCGGCATCTTTCCTGTTTCGACCATTTCCGAGGTGTAAGGTCCTGATGCAGTCTCGTCCACAAATCTACGCATTTTCACAAAGTCATGCTTCGCTCAACAAATGATCAGCAACACCTCGTATATCACATTAACAAATTGGGAGTGTATCACTAGTAACCATCAACTACATAACCTCTGAGCTCATACGTCTCAGAGAAGGGTGTTAAGCTAAGAGAATAAATCTCTGCACCAAATAGAAATGTATTCGATAGAAACCAGCTTTACATCTCAAAGGGTAATGTCAGACACACATCCACACAAGTCTGTTACGGGTTCGAACGGAACCGAAGCCACTTCCAAAGAACCCCTTGCACTCCGGGAATTCCCAATCTCGATCGGACTCCCCATCACATATGGAGATCTCTATACCGAGCGCTAATCGATGCAGAGTCATTCGTTGGGTTATCCTTTCGTTCTCGAAAAAAACCCGATCTTCACCATCGGTCTTCAAATGCTATCCATAACGTCGTATCATTATTCGAAATGGATTATATGACACAAGGTCCTCTCCCGGCTAAACCGAATAAAGAGCGCAATATTTAAAAACATATGGATATTGGATCTTAGTTAAGTCACAACTTATTATATAAAACTTTTTCTTTCAAATGGTTTAAACAAATTACCGTTTCAAATCTTGTTAAACAAAAAGATTCACTTCACAAAGTTCACCTAACTTTCACGAAGATTATTTCATATCTTTCCAAAGCAATTTTCCTTTCAAATTGGATTAACTCATCCAAGCTTTAAATCAATGATTTAATTCATAGCTTTAAAACCATTTCCAATTCAAATCTTTTATATAAAAGATACACCATTTAAAATCCTCTTCGATTTAAAAACAAGGTTTAATAATCTTTCACAAACTTTCATTCATAGCTTTCAAAAAAGTCACAATTTCATTTCAAACTCGAAATCATTCGATACAAATTGGAAATCCTTTCTTTATATGAAAGCTATTATTATTTGAAAACAAATAGTTTTCGTTTCGAAAAAAATCCGATTTCATTTATACAAGTTAAAGTCCTTGGGATAAATTCAAATTCCAAAAAAATACTTTTAAAATTGGTTTAAGCCCATATAAACACATTTATAACTTGTATAATCTTTTAAACCATAATTTTCAACCGTGGAATTCAATTTTCAAATATTGAATTCAAATTTAAATCAAATTATTTAAATTTCAAAACTTTATCAAGTTAATCAAAATAACATTTATTTTCAAAAACCCTTTTTCAAAAGCTTTTCATGTTTAACCCAATTCCATTTCCAAAATCGTTTGGATTCGAAATTCAACTTTAAAACCATTTCAAAAATCTGTGACTTAACCAATTTTCTCGTGCAATCCATATTTGTGTGTGTATAGTGTGGTCCAGGGGTTTTACACAATAATAGTGCAAGATCATCAATCATCACAGATTCAAGCACAGAAATATAGATAAGCGGTATATTCCTATAACGCTTATCTTCCATTCACAGATCCATAGATAAATAATATCCATATATCACAGATAAAATATATTACATTCATCACAGCTTGAATTCAAACAATTCGTATTATAAAGCATCACACAGTAGAGATATCAAACAATTCAAAGCATTCAGTGCAGTCCAAACATCCATAAGTAAGGTTAATTAATTCATCTGATTAATTGAAATCAAATTAATTACTTATGAATAAATTTACTAATTATGGTTAATTAATTTATTACAAAACATTTAATAAATTACCTTATTAATTAACCTCAATTAATAAATTAATTATTCCTTTAACTATTAATTAATCAACCTTAATTAACATTTACTGATTAATTTAAATCAACTTTGGTTAAAAAATTAAATAACCATTAATCATTAGATAATTAACCTTTTATTTTTAAATAATTAACCTCTAATTATTCAATTATCCTTTAATTAACTTTAATCAATCATATTAATTAAGTACTAAATTATCCTTTAATTAATTTCATTAATTAGTTAATCCCATGATTAATCACTTTAAATAATTTATTAATTATCCTAAAATTAATTTCCTTCATTAATTAATCATATTTATAAATTATCCTTAAATAAATTAAGTAATTAACCTTTTAATCACTTCTTAATTCAAACTACATCTTATTTTGTTTTCTTAAACCTTTGAATTTAATTACATAACTAAACTAATATGTAATTACTTTTAAAACAAATTTTAAACATTTTAAATATTTGAAACACTTAGAAGTTGATTACACAAAGTAACCAATACACAGTTATTTTTAAACAAAACAAATTCAAAGCTTTTAACTCTAAAACTTGATAATATTTTATTTTCCTTCCATTTTAAAATCTGATCAATCTAATTCCCACAAAAAAACCCGAGAAAATTTGTCAAATACTCGAGCTAATTCCCGAAACAATCCCTACCCAGACCCCAAGATACTGCCCTCATTCATTTTTTTTCCTTTAGAAAACTTGTTTCTATTTAAAATTTGAAAAACCATTTCCCATAGTAAAACATGCGCTAATTACCTGAGATGATGCTCGAGCAAACGACCCAAATCTCCTAAGTTCACCTTTGAGCTCCTATCTTCTCCCCCTTCCACCATTACAAATCACGACACAGGCACCACCATGTGCACCGTGCTTGTTTACGTTCAATTGCCAAAGCTCTGATCGTTACCGTAGCCACCATCACGTCGGTAGTGACATCGTCAATCATCACGATGACTCAGAAAATCCAAAACCCATCAATACAAAATGAAGCCATTCGAACAAAAATCTGGAGCCAACCAGGTTAACGAATTCTCGCCGCGAAGACGAATCTGATCCTGACCATCCATGCCGCTTTAATCAAAGATGCGCCAAAGCCTCCTCCTCTTTCTATTCCCCCCGGTCTGATGAATTGAATTGCCCCGATAACGATGAATCACCCCCACATACTTCATCGGCAAACTGGGTTGTTAAACCCTAATTCATCCTCAATCCCTTACTTGAATCATCTAAAAAATATCTGGACATTTTTCCAACAATCTCCAACACTCAAACATCTTTCCTCGTGAATTTCGAAGCTCGTCATCTCCTCCTTCATCAGAAATTGACGAATTTACAGTTTCTGCTCATCTTAAAATATCTCACCATATACCTATTTAAAAATTATGATTACTTTACCTAAATTTATCAATTTGCAATATGCATCACACTATAAAATCCAATCTAGAAATTTTTAACATTGATTTTCCAGATTTAAAAAGTTTACTGTAATTTCTTTCTTTCTAGTAAAATAATTTACTGATTTTTGTGATGACCCGGAATTTTAAACAATGTCAATTTAATAATCCTTGTTAATAACTAAATTGATTTGATAATTTTACATTATAAAATTGACAACTTTATTATTTTAAAAAATAATAATATTTTAATTTGGAAATATTCATTCTAGCAAGTTAAAATTGGTAAGATTTATTTTTCAAAAGCTAATCAAAATATCTTCTGTTTATAATGTATATATATATAGGTATATATTATATATAGGAAGTCTTTAATGTAATAAAAGCTATATATTCAAATTGTAATATATATGAATATATATATATATATATACACACGCACATATTATGATTTGAAATTGTGTTTTAAAAATTCAATGTAGTAATTATCAAAACTAATGTTAAAATGTTTTCCATTTAAAATGTATATATTTGTATATATATTAGAAAAGGAACAAAATTATTGTTTTAACTTAATTAAGTGTTTACAAACTTTATTATATATAATTTGTAATTTGGAAATTTTAATTTGACTTAATACTTTTAAAAGTGATATTTGAGATTTAAATTTTTAATAACAAAGATAATTTATTATTTATTATAAATATATATATTTTAAACATGAGTTTTAAATAAGATTTAAATTTAAAAAGTTCAATTGTTTTTAATATTCTTTCCTTTTAAAATTTTAACATAAGATAAATTTGTTTTAAATTTTTTATATAAAGAGTTAAAATAAATTTCACAAGCTTATAAACATATGATGCATTTAATTTGCTAAAAGCATAAACAATTTATAATTTTTTACATGAAGTCACTTTTATATATTTTTATAAAACTAAAAGCTTAAATTATAAAAAGATAAATACACATTATATACATGTAAATATTACATAATTACATATACATAACGAGACGACCCGACTTCCTATCTCCAGGAAATCGCATCATCTTGAAGAAAGAAAGGGATAGAAGAAGAAAAGAAAGAGAAATAAGAAAGACAACGACAATAGAGAACTCACAGCGGAAAGAATGAAATATAATATAATACATAAATTGTTACATAGTATCATATTACATCAGAGTACACAACTTACACAACATATATTAGACAGTTATAAGCATATGTCTAACTATACAACTCACAATACACAAGAAACAGATACCAAACAAACACAGTGGAACCATAATATATCTACACGTGGAAGCCTCCTCCTCCATATCTCCTCCAGAATTCGTCAAGTAAACCTGAATCACTTGACTACTCATACATAATATGAGTACCCAAGAGTTTAATAAAACAGAAAATAAACACTTGGGTCAGACAGGGGTCTGGTGTGAGCAAACAGGTTAAAATTGCTTAACTTTAGAAAACCTTTTAAAAGGAAAGGTATCACGTAAGACTTCCCACACATAAACATGGAAAAGTTTTTACCTTACGCTAACCAAAACATTTGATAGGAAATTCAGTGATGTTATAATAGTGTCTAGGGTTTTCGAGTAAACAAGAAATAGCCGAAATTGTTACATGATTAAATTCCAGCTACTAGCCACAAAAATGGGTAATACAATCAAAACCGTAGGGTCTCGTAGGAAGAATGGGTTTCCATTAATGGCAGGGCTACTGGGGTGCCGCCCGTCACAGTACGTGGCCTAAATCAACATACCGAGGAGCCACCCTAACTCCCCTGCAACACAAGGCCGAGACCATTCCTTACTGAACAGTCCCGAACAAGACAACCCAGTAGTTGGCCGCGACCCAACTGCCCACACGGCCGAATAAAAAGGGACTTCTAGACAGGGAAAAATCTTGCTCTCCAATGGGAGCTACCCACGAAGCCTTGCTGCACCTCCCCTGTTTTAGCCATTCCCGGTTGATGAGGCTTGAGGCTGCGATTACCTTTATAGAACACATCTATCTTAGAATGCTCATCGTCCACCTGACGATGTTCTGAAAGCATTCAATCCACACAAGTTCGTTCCAGGTTCGAACGAAACCGAAGGCACTATCTCGTTGCACTCATATTGGAATCACCCTCAGTGTCAACGACCATTGCCCTTGCACTCTCAATCACCATCTCGAACCTATAAGTACTATTCCGTCAAACTCATTACGGAATCACCCACAGAGTTTTATTGACGTATAGTCCTTACACCTCGAGTCTTCACAAAGCTCCGCTTGGATTCACGACCTAATGTTTAATTGGAATCGATGTGGTTTTCGGATATCCAAATATGGAAACCTGATCCCGGTCTCACCGAAACCAAACGCCATTTTAATGTCCAAGTTGTACTTAAGGGTTTTAAACAGTTAAATTTATATTCAGGATGATATAAACAGATAGATGAATCACATTATCAAAAAGATAATTCATACCAACATTCATCTCACAAACATTATATCACATAACAGAGATATTCAAATCATCCAATATCAACCAATCACCCAATATTGATCATCCAATATCAATCAATCAACCAACATTAATCAGTCATCCAAAGCATAATTGATTAATTCTTAATCAATAGGATTACCTAAATCCTTCTTATTTATTTATTTTAAATAAATTAATTAATCATTTCTTAATGATCTTCTTTAATTAATCTTCCTTGATACTTTAATTACATTCAAGTAATTAACCTTAACCATATTCAGTAATTAATCTTTAATTACTATCATTAATTACAATAATTAATGATCTTTCATTTAATTTCATTAATTAATCAATTATAATTAATTACATTAAACCTTAATTAATTACAATTATTTAATCATACTTAAATTAAATCACTTACATTAATCAACCTTGATTAATATCATTTATTAACTAATGAACCTTATTAATTAATAATTCCTTTAATTAAATAATTAACTTGTAATTAATCAACTCATTATTCATAATCGGTAATTAACAATTTGTAATTACTTATCTTAATTAATTAACTTCTTAATTAATTACATAAACCCTTGATTAATTAATCTAATTAATTAATCTTTAATTACTTCATTAAGTAATTATTAATCAATTTAAATTAACAAATAATCTTTAATTAATTACTTTATTAATTGATTACATTTTAATTAATTACACTTAGTAATTAATCACATTAATTTATTAATTAATCACATTAATTTAAGTAATTAACTCATAATTACTTAACAAGTAATTATCTTCTAATTACTACCATTAATCAATCTTGATTTCTCTCTTAATTAATTACTTGACAAATAATTAATTCCATCATTTAATAATTCTTAATTCTTTAATTAATTAACTACTCCATAATTAATTATCTTTAAAACAATTATGTTAATCAATTCCTTAATTGATAACAACGTGTGATTAATCATTAATCACATCCATTAACTACTTCCATGAATAATTCCCTCAAATTACTTCCATAAGTAATTTACATTCTTAATTACATTCCAAAAATTAACCATTAATTACTTCATTAAGTAACTACATTTAATTAATCCATAATTAAGTGATTAAATAAACAATTAACTAATTATTTAAAATAAATTAAATAAATAATTAATTAACTTCTTATATTTTTAAATCTTTAATTAATTAAGAAAATCATTAATCTTAAGTAAACCTTACTTATCACATTAAATAAGTATTTTTAAGTTGATTATCCAAATAATTTAACCTTATTTATTCTCATAAATAAATTGTTTGAATTAACCAAATTCTAACAACTTAAACAAACTACTCAATTTAGATTTCAAAATCATAATAATAACTTTATTTGAAATTAAGGAATTTATAAATCAAATTAAAATACTTTAATTATCCAATTTAAACATATCTATTTTAAAATAATCTGAAAACTTTGTTATTAAAAATATTACTTCAAAATATAACTTAAAACTTTGATTTTACAATTAAATTTAAAACACTCTTTCAATTTGAATTTTAAAACTTAATTAAGATAATTATTTCAAAAAAATAATCATTTTAATATCTTTTTTATTTGAAAATAGATTCAATTAACATTTATAAAGTTTAATTTACCTTTATTTTTAAAACAACAAGTTTTTTTTTTAATTTTTTTTCTTTTATAAAGCTTGTTTATAATTAAATGCTTGATCTATATTTTTCAAACTCAAGTTGACATTAATAACTTATCAATTATACAGTACTTAACATTACAGTACTACCGAAACACAATCAACCCAAAATACTCGAGCAAAACAAAGTAACCATCATGAGCCACCCCCGAGCTAAAACCCAAGCATCTCTGCTTCGAGTCGATCTTCAAAATACATGAGCAAAACGCGAGCAAAGCTTCAGGTTCAACTCGTCTTCCCCATCAACTTCAACTGGAAACAACCTCGTGCATAAAGCATATATGCGTGCACATGTCCCACCATCGCCGTTCTCTAGCGAGCGTCGCGACCATCCCCTACAACCACACGAGCACGAGCAACCAAAATCCAAACCCAGATTCTAGCATACGCCATCAAATCAAAATTCGAACTTCAAGCTCGAACTACAAAAAACATCGCGACTCAAAACCAACCATGGCCGACGAATTCCTCGCCGTTGACCATCACCAACCCCGCCATCGAAACGCCACGACCCGAGCTCCATTTTCCCCCCATGTGCGAACACCCCCGATCCTTCGTTCGCGACATAATCATCTCAACAGAAAAGCCCAATAAAAAGCAACCTTAAACCCTACTTTAATCTAATTCGAACAAATTGAACATTGGAAAAATTCCCTTGTATTTTTCCCTTAATCAACAACATAAAAACAAGCTTTGGTCAAGAATTCATCTTCAAACAATGCTTGGATCATCGGCAATTGATCAAATTATCGAAATCACTCTCCCCCAATTTCCCAATTGATTATCACACTAAAAATTATGATTTGCATGTTAAAATTTATGATTTTCAAAAACGAATCCAATTCTATAATTCAAATTTGAAATTAAGCAAGTTGATTTTTAACCAAAATTTAAGTTTACTGTAAATTTCTTATTTAAACATTAAAAATAAATTTAAAATTTACAGAAACCATTTTATAATCCTCATCAAACATTAACCTATACTTTTACTAAATCATTAAGATCAAATAAGAATGATATTGGAGGTTTTTGAAATTTTGAAATGAAATCTGGTCTTAAAAACAGAAAGCAGAGTTCATATGATTACAACTTATTTCACATATATCTATACAAATCATATAAATTCAATAATAAACTGAATGGTTTTTAGGCAATATCAATCAAAGTTTTCAGATCATCACAAGCATGTAATAAAAACCCAAAACAACAGTTTTTAAAATTATCTACTCACCTGTTCATATAGGCAGAGCGGTTTTTTTTACTTCCAGGCACTTGAAATCTGGGTTGTTTAAATTGCCTTTGATATGCTTTATTTGCTTTGCTGAAGAAAATCCTTTGCATGCTTCAATTGTTGATGATTTAAAAAAATGTCGTTGAACTTGATTCCATTTGAAATGCAGGTTGATGAGAACTTCAATTTGCAGATTGAAATTCCAGCAGATTTTTGATTTGCAGGTTTGATAAAAATGTTGCAACTGATCTTTAACTTGAATTATAGGTTGGACTTTAATAAATGCAGATTGACATTTGCTTCAGATTTAGTTTCCAGGTTGAAGATGATATGAAGTTGCAGGTTAGAAAAATGCAGATTTTAATTTTGATTTGCTTTTAGTTTGTAGTTTTGCAGATTCAAGAATGATTTCTGATTGCCATTATTTTCAGTTAAGAAGTGTAAACAAAGAAAAAGTGTTTTTGAAAGAAAACTATTTTTTTTCTTAAAAATATTTATTCAAAAAAATTAAAATTATAAGTTGCCACTTGTCTTCAAGAGTTTACATTTGTCATCTAATTGACTTAATAGGTTTACATGTGTTTTAAGATGTTAACATGTTTACACATGTCTTAAGCAATTTTTAATTAATTTTTTCTTAATTTAAATGTGAATATAAACTCACATGTTAAATTTACTTCATAAATAAATACTTGTATATGTAAATATAAATTTATCTTTAAAAGAAAATTTTCTAAAACTAATTAAAATATAAATAATTTCTTATACATAGATTTAAGAATCTAAAACATTTACATATACATTTATAACCATTTTATAATAAGCATTTTAAAAGAAAAAAAAAACAAAGCTTGTTTAAATTCTTTTCAAACTATCATATTTTAAATACTTTAAAAGAGAGACAAAACAAAACTTTGTTTAAAACCATTTTAAACTATCTTATTTAAAATAACAATTATCTTATACTTTGAAAACAACCGAATAAATCTTAAATTTACTTTTGAAAAATATTAATTAAAATAAAGCTTTAAATTACAATATTCATCTATATATAAATTATCAAATAGATTAAATTGAATTTCAAAACAACATCAAATTATAACATATACATACATATATATTACAATTTGAAAATTCAATCTTTATTTAAAAAAAAGATATTTTATTCACAATATATATCAAATATATATATTACAAACAGAATAAAATTTTATTAGCTTTGACAAATAAATCTTATCGTACTTTAAATTGTTAAAAAGATACTGATCAAAATTACAAGATTAAATATTTATTGACTTTTAAAAGATTAATTTCACCAATTTAAATTAAAATTATAAAGAAAAATCATCAAATCAATTTAATTATAAATATAAATTATTAAATTAATATTGCATAAAATTCCGGGTCGTTACAATCCTCCCCCTTAAAAGAATTTCGTCCCCGAAATTTAAAAGCAAAGGTAATTTAATAACCCAGCAAAGATTTCAATTTCAAACAGCAAAGCTTTCCTATCAACCAGTTACTAATAACCATAGCAATCAATCAAACAAACAAACCTAACTAACTGTCCTGACACAAATCAGAATAAGACTTTTAATACTATATCGAGTTCCCCAAGTATAAATCATCGGGAGACTCGCTCTACAGAAGCTAACAAACTACACCACACAAAATCCAGAGCTCAACTCACTCTAGATCCATTAATCTGAACAGAACATCAGACTATACTCAAGTCCAGCATAACTTCCAAATCCAACTGAACTACAGATTCATCAACCAACAATGAATCATACACGTACTCCCTCAAAGATACGTGATACACCATGAATTCCAGCTACCCAAACTGGCAATTCAATCTTATCCTATCAAAAACACAAATAAGAAATTCCAAATTCCACAGCACTAACCAACCAATCTTATCCAATTATTGCTCTACTGACCAGAGAAATCTTAACAACAATGAAGTCTCCAACTTCGAAATCCAAACTCCTAATCTCATATCTGTATAACTCAACAAACAATCCTGGGCTGCCAATCTTCTTCCTGATCAACTCAACCCATGCTGATGCTTCCAGAAACAACTAGACCAAAACAAACAGTTTCTGGATCCTATCCAACAGAAAAATCTTCCATAATCCGTCGAAATCTAGAACACAAGCTCTACTTCTCAAGAAATAGCAAACTGAATCATGCTTCCTTCTTTACACAGCTGCTACCTCGCTTCCGCTGCACAACTCTAATTCTGAAATAGATAAGAATAATGTCGATGAACACGAGTACAAACTTATCCAATATCAGGGAAACTTTGTTCATCAAATTCATAAAATCGAAGTGACATATCAGACTCGGTCACACAATCTTATAACAGAATCCAACCCTAAAACAAGATCTAACCAATCCAAATTCCAAAAATTCTGAGCTGCTACACCAACTCTACTACTAGGCTGACTACCAAAATCGCTTCTGGAACCCAAAACAATGTGGAACTCATCTCCAGATGCAGACAACCTTCTGATTACCTCAGTAGCTCCTACTTCCATATGAGAATCCTCAGTCTCAACAAAAGATAGCCCAAGAAAATCCCAAATTAATCGCAAGTCACTTTTGCGATCCAACCTGATTCGGATTCCAAAGAAACTG
Organism: Allium cepa; assembly: GCA_030765085.1. Taxonomy (NCBI): domain Eukaryota; kingdom Viridiplantae; phylum Streptophyta; class Magnoliopsida; order Asparagales; family Amaryllidaceae; genus Allium; species Allium cepa. The sequence goes on along the minus strand of CM060937.1, from coordinate 417,463,443 downwards.
TCCTCTCTTTACCGATTAGAACAGCCTTTTGCTTCTCCAAACAAGGTTAACCCTTCATGAAAACATCTCCAACAGCCCGGGCTGCCGATAGAAGAACCACCAAGATTCCTGAATCATTGGAGAAACAAGCACACTGCTGCTTCCAAACTCTACCTCGATGATACTGCAAAGCCAAAAGACCTCCTCGTCAGCACACCGAACACTTCGAGTTGCACTGCTACCACAGCTAACCAAAGACTTCTATCCAAGGGCTTCTCAAAAACCAAAACCATCAACAAACTACACAATGGACCTCCGATATGGCAAACAACCTCTCAAGAAAATCTGGCTCCCAACCAAGCATCAACATCTTGCTTTCCTTAAGGAATGACAAATGAGACCATGCCCAAGCAAAACAACTCATAGACCTTAGTCTCATATTCCAAAATAGCCAACCTCTATACTAAAGATCCAGCCAACTTCTACACAGACGAATCTTCCCTGCGGCAGGTAAAAATACTCCTCAACCACTTCCAAACTGCTTCAAGAGAAAACATCTTGGGAAAATATCCACGGATACTGCATCTTATCACGCAGTTATCGAGATATCATCACTTACTTCTGCACTACCAATAGATCCAAACTCAAGAATAATTTTCTCACCCGAGCGAAATTCAAACTTACACTTCAAAGATAAACTCCGAATCTTTAAAACATTTCCTTCGGATATCAGAGAAATCCTTATTCCAAACTACAAATCTCACTCGAGACGGTATTAGGTCTATAGTCTCGACAAAAACTTCCAACCTCAACATATGGACCTCTTCTATCATTGGTAGTCGTGTTACACACAAAAAACACTACTCCATCTACCTCTAAAATTTTGTTGGAAAATCCGAACAAATAACCCAACAGATATATATATATATATAGTTATATATAAAAATTACAAGTATGCTCACTCAAGGAAGACACCACTACAGAGCCTAAGTATTCACCCAACCTAATGCTCTGATACCAACTGAGATGACCCGACTTCCTATCTCCAGGAAATCGCATCATCTTGAAGAAAGAAAGGGATAGAAGAAGAAAAGAAAGAGAAAGAAGAAAGAAAACAACAACAGAGAACTCACAGCGGAACGAATGAAATATAATATATCACATAAAATATTACATAATATCATATTACATCAGAGTACACAACTTATACAACGGATATTAGACAGTTATAAACATCTGTCTAACTATTCAACTCACAATACACAAGAAACAGATACCAAACAAACATAGTGGAACCATAATATATCTACACATGGAAGCCTCCTGCTCCATATCTCCTCCAGAATTCGTCAAGTAAACCTGAATCACTTGACTACTCGTACATAATATGAGTACCCAAGAGTTTAAAAAAACAGAAAATAAACACTCGGGTCAGACAGGGGTCTGCCGTGAGTAAATGGGTCAAAATTGCTTAACATTAGAAAACCTTTGAAAAGAAAATGTATCACGTAAGACTTCCCACACATAAACATGGAAAAGTTTTTACCTTACGCTAACCAAAACATTTGATAGGAAATCCAGTGATATTATAATAGTGTCTAGGGTTTTCAAGTAAATAAGAAATAGCCGAAATTGTTACATGATTAAATTCCCGCTACTAGCCACAAAAGTCGGTAATACAATCAAAACCGTAGGGTCTCGTAGGAAGAATGTGTTTCCATCAATGGCAGGGCTACTGGGGTACCGCCCGTCATAGTACGTGGCCTAGATCAACGTACCGAGGAGCCACCCTAACTCCCCTGCAACACAAGGCCGGGACCATTCCTTACTGAACAGTCCCGAACAAGACAACCCCGCAGTTGGCCGCGACCCAACTTCCCACACAGCAGAATAAAAAGGGACTTCTAGACAGGGGAAAATCTTGCTCTCCAATAGGAGCTACCCACGAAGCCTTGCTGCACCTCCCCTGTTTTAGCCATTCCCGGTTGATGAGGCTTGAGGCTGCGATTACCTTTATAGAACACATCTATCTTAGAATGCTCATCATCCACCTGACGATGTTCTAAAAGTATTCAATCCATACAAGTTTGTTCCGGGTTTGAATGAAACCGAAGGCACTATCTCGTTGCACTCATATTGGAATCACCCTCGGAGTCAACGACCATAGCCCTTGCACTCTAAATCACCATCTCGAACCTATAAGTACTATTCCGTCAAACTCATTACGGAATCACCCATAGAGTTATACTGACGTATAGTCCTTGCACCTCGAGTCTTCACAAAGCTCCACTTGGATTCACGACCTAACGTTTAATTGGAATCGATGAGGTTTTCGGATATCCAAATATGGAAACCCAATCCCGGTCTCACCGAAACCAAATGCCATTTAATGTCCAAGTTGTACTTAAGGGTTTTAAACAGTTAAATTTATATTCAGGTTAATATAAACAGATGGATGAATCACATTATCACAAAGATAATTCATACCAACATTAATCTCAAAACATCATATCACATAACAGAGATATTCAAATCATCCAATATCAACCAATCACCCAATATTGATCATCCAAGATCAATCAATCAATCAATATTAATCAATCATCCAAAGCAGAATTGATTAATTCTTAATCAATAGGATTACCTAAATCCTTCTCATTTATTTATTTTAAATAAATTAATTAATCATTTCTTAATGATCTTCTTTAATTAATCTTCCTTCATACTTTAATTACATTCAAGTAATTAACCTTAACCATATTCAGTAATTAATCTTTAATTACTATCATTAATTATAATAATTAATGATCTTTCATTTACTTTCATTAATTAATCAATTATGATTAATTACATTAAACCTTAATTAATTTACAATTATTTAATCATACTTAAATTAAATCACTTGCATTAATCAACCTTGATTAATATCATTTATTAACTAATGAACCTTATTAATTAATAATTCCTTTAATTAAATAATTAACTTGTAATTAATCAACTCATTATTCATAATCAATAATTAACAATTTGTAATTACTTATCTTAATTAATTAACTTCTTAATTAATTACATTAACCCTTGATTAATTAACCTAATTAATTAATCTTTAATTACTTCATTAAGTAATTATTAATCAATTTAAATTAACAAATAATCTTTAATTAATTACTTTATTAATTGATTACATTTTAATTAATTACACTTAGTAATTAATCACATTAATTTATTAATTAATCACATTAATTTAAGTAATTAACTCATAATTACTTAACAAGTAATTATCTTCTAATTACTACCATTAATCAATCTTGATTTCTCTCTTAATTAATTACTTGACAAATAATTAATTCCATCATTTAATAATTCTTAATTCTTTAATTAATTAACTACTCCATAATTAATTATCTTTAAAACAATTATGTTAATCAATTCCTTAATTGATAACAACATGTGATTAATCATTAATCACATCCATTAATTACTTCCATGAGTAATTCCCTCAAATTACTTCCATAAGTAATTTACATTCTTAATTACATTCCAAAAATTAACCATTAATTACTTCATTAAGTAATTACACTTAATTAATCTATAATTAAGTGATTAAATAAACAATTAACTAATTATTTAAAATAAATTAAATAATTAATTAACTTCTTATATTTTTAAATCATTAATTAATTAAGAAAATCATTAATCTTAATTAAACCTTACTTATCATATTAAATAAGTATTTTTAAGTTAATTATCCAAATAATTTAACCTTATTTATTCTCATAAATAAATTGTTTGAATTAATCAAATTCTAACAACTTAAACAAATTACTCAATTTAGATTTCAAAATCATAATAATAACTTTATTAGAAAATAAGGAATTTAGAATTCAAATTAAAATACTTTAATTATCCAATTTAAATATATCTATTTTAAGATAATTTGAAAACTTTGTTATTAAAAATATTACTTCAAAATATAACTTAAAACATTGATATTATAATTAAATTTAAAACACTCTTTCAATTTGAATTTTAAAACTTAATTAAGATAATTATTTCAAAAAAACAATCATTTTAAAATCTTTTTTTCTATTTGAAAATAGATTCGATTAACATTTATAAAGTTTGATTTACCTTTATTTTTAAAATAACAAGTTTTTTAAATTTTTTTCTTTTATAAAGCTTGTTTATAATTAAATGATTGATCTATATTTGTTCAAACTCAAGTTGACATTAATAACTTATCAATTATATAGTACTTAACATTAAAGTACTACCCAAAAACAATCAACCCAAAATACTCGAGCAAAACACAGTAACCATCACGAGCCACCCCCGTGCTAAAACCCAAGCATCTCTGCTTCGAGTCGATCTTCAAAATACACGAGCAAAACGCGACCAAAGCTTCAGGTTTAACTCGTCTTCCTCCATCAACTTCATCTGGAAACAACCTCGTGCACAAAGCATACATGCGTGCACATATCCCACCGTCGTCGTTCTCTGGCGAACGTCGCGACCATCCCCTACAACCACACGAGCACAAGCGAACCAAAATTTAAACCCAGATTCGAGCATACGCTATCAAATCAAAATTCAAACTTCAAGCTCGAACTACAGAAAACATCGCGACTCGAAACCACCCATGGCCGAAGAATTCCTCGTCGTTGACCATTGCCAACCCCACCATCGAAACGCCATGACTCGAGCTCTATTTTCCCCCATGTGCGAACACCCCCGATCCTTCGTTCGCGACGCAATCACCTCAAAAGAAAAGCCCAATAAAAAGCAAGCTTAAACCCTACTTTAATATAATTTGAACAAATTGAACATTGGAAAAATTCCCTTGTATTTTTCCCTTAATCAACAACATACAAACAAGCTTCAGTCAAGAACTCATCTTCAAACAATGCTTGGATCATCTGCAATTGATCAAATTGCCGAAACCACTCTGTCCCAATTTCCCAATTGATTATCACACTAAAAATTATGATTTTCATGTTAAAATTCATGATTTTCAAACACGAATCCAATCCTATAATTCAAATCTGAAATTAAGCAAGTTGATTTTTAACCAAAATTTAAGGTTACTGTAAATTTCTTATTTAAACATTAAAAATAAATTTAAAATTTACAGAAACCATTTTATAATCCTCATCAAACATTAACATGTACTTTTATTAAATAATCAAGATTAAGTAAGAATGTCATTGGAGGTTTTTGAAATTTTGAAATGAAATCTGGTCTGAAAAATAGAAAGCAAAGCTCATATTATTACAACTTATTTCACATACAGCTCTACAAATCATATAAATTCAATAATAAACTGAATGGTCTTCAGGCAATATCAATCAAAGTTTTCAGATCACCACATGCATGTAATAAAAACCAAAAACAACGGTTTTTAAAATTATTTACTCACATGTTCATATGGGCAGAGCAGTTTTATTTTTTACTTCCACGCACTTGAAATCTGGGTTGTTTAAATTGCCTTTGATATGCTTTATTTGCTTTGTTGAAGAAAATCCTTTGCATGCTTCAATTGTTGATGATTTAAAAAATGCTGTTGAACTTTATTCCATTTGAAATGCAGGTTGATGAGAACTTCAATTTGCATATTGAAATTCTAGCTGATTTTTGATTTGCCGGTTTGATAAAAATGTTGCAATTGATCTTTAACTTGAATTACAGGTTGGACTTTAAAAAATGCATATTGACATTTGCTTCCGATTTAGTTTTCAGGTTGAAGATGATATGAAGTTGCAGGTTAGAAAAATGAAGATTTCAATTTTGATTTGCTTTCAGTTTGTAATTTTGCAGATTCAAGAATGTTTTCTGATTGCCATTATTTTTAGTTAAGAAGTGTAAACCAAGAAAAAGTGTTTTTGAAAGAAAACTAATTTTTTTCTTAAAAATATTTATTGAAAAAATAAAAATTATAAGTTGCCACTTGTCTTCAAGAGTTTACATTTGTCATCTAATTGACTTAATAGGTTTACGTGTGTTTTAAGATGTTAACATGTTTACACATGTCTTATGCAATTTTTAATTAATTTTTTCTTAATTTAAATGTGAATATAAACTCACATGTTAAATTTACTTTATAAATAAATACTTGTATATGTAAATATAAATTTATCTTTAAAAGAAAATGTTCTAAAACTAATTAAAATATAAATAATTTCTTATACATAGATTTAAGAATCTAAAACATTTACATATACATTTATAACCATTTTATAATAAGCATTTTAAAAGAAAACAAAACAAAGCTTTTTTAAATTCTTTTCAAACTATCATATTTTAAATAATTTAAAAGAAAGACAAAACAAAACTTTGTTTAAAACCTTTTTAAACCATCTTATTTAAAATAACAATTATCTATACTTTGAAAACAATTGAATAAATCTTAAATTTACTTTTGAAAAATATTAATTAAAATAAAGCTTTAAATTACAATATTCATCCATATATAAATTATCAAATAGATTAAATTGAGTTTCAAAACAACATCAAATTATAACATATACATACATATATATTACAATTTGAAAATTCAATCTTTATTTAAAACAAAAGATATTCTATTCACAATATATATCAAATATATATATTATAAACAGAATAAAATTTTATTAGCTTTGACAAATAAATCGTATTATATTTTAAATTGTTAAAAAGATACTGATCAAAATTACCAGATTAAATATTTATTAACTTTTAAAAGATTAAATTCACCAATTTAAATTAAATTATAAAGAAAAATCATCAAATCAATTTAATTATAAATACAGATTATTAAATTGATATTGCATAAAATTCCGGGTCGTTACACATAACTTAAATAAATTATAAAAAGAAAAGTAACACTTGTAAATCAATAATAAAGCATTAAAATACATCACATACATATACGTATTACATACTTATACATACAAGGCTTAAATAAGTAAAAAAAATATAAATAGTAATAACACTTGTAAGTATATTAATTTGGGTTAGAGACATTTATAAACATATAAGCTTAGGTGTAAGCTAATTAAAACATAAAAGGGACAAATGTCATTTCTCTTGATAATTTAATTTAAAATTAAAATTGTAAAATATGAAGAAGAGATTTATTTTTCATCTTCAGCTAAAATTCTTACTTCTTTTCAACCAAAATGAATAAAAATCAGAAGAAGTAAAATACTGGGAAATTTGAAAATAAGAAGAGGAAATAAATCTGGAATCTAAGATCTGAAACAAAAAAATTCAAAGAAATCAGAGGCAAAAGGAAAATTCAACATCAATGCAACATTTTCAAATACAATGAGGCAAGAATATTAATCAACAAGCAAAAGAGAAATCAATAGCAGCCAAACTAATTTCAACATGCAAAATTAAATTCAAGAGCATGGAAACAAAATATGTTCTCTGTCTTCTGCTTTAATCTGTGAGTAAACATATTTTAAAAACAGTTTATTGTTGGATTTCATTTTGATATGTGTATGAAATAATGATGTTTGCTTGGATTCTTGGATTTAAATTGATGCATGTTTATTTTCTTTTATTTGAATGCCTGTGTAGTTAAAACATATGCTCTGTGTGATAATAACTGGTTCAATTTTCATAATAAATTCAATAACTCAATGTTGAATTCAAATTGGCTTATGATTTGTAAATAAAAGTTGTTTGAAATCATGTAATGTTTCATCTAAAAATAATTATAGGATTTAAAATGAATAATTGGCTCAAAAATTTTGAATTTACAGTAAAAATAAAATTTGGGTCAAATATTTATTATTTCAAATTTAAGTTTTGATCTCATAATAGAATTACAAATAGAAAATCATGATTTTTGAGATATGTATCATGATTTTTATTTTGGGAATTAGGGTGTTTGCTAGGGTTGAACGTGTGGGGTGTTTTGATCAATTGCCGTCGATCAACGGCAAACTGGTTGGCAAGGTTGAGCTTGAAGGTAGAGGGGGTGACGATGATCATGGGAAAAATGCTTTGGGAGTTTATTGTTGATTAAGATGGCCGAGAATCGATGGGGCAGGGTTTAACACCCTGAGATTGACATCGAAGTTCAATTAGGTTTCACGACGACGAGAAGCAACCGGAGTTGATCACATGACGTTCTGGGGATGCTGGAAGTCGTGAGGTAGCTACGGAGAGGATGGCGTGGTGTCTCGAGTGTTGGATCGTCGACGGCGATCAATTTCCTGATGATATGTGGTTCAGGAGGTTTTGGGTTAGGACTCAATTTTTGATTCTTGATCGAATCATTATTTTTGGTTTTCGCGTATTGTTGTCGTGGTCGAGAGTGACTAGTCGGAGGTCGAAATATAGATCATTGGTGGCTAGGGAATTTGTGCACGTGGATGTGCACGTTGCATGCATCTGGAATTGGGTTTGGAAGAAAGAGAGGATTGCTTGGGTTTTACTCCGGGATTGTTTGAGTTAATCACGAAGCACGATGATGGTGGGCATGTCTCGTGTTAGCATCGGGGAGATCAGGTGGATTTTTCGAGTTTTGTATGAGTATTTGGATGTTTTGCTCGAAGTTTGCTGTGTTGTGCAGTTTTTTTGATGTTCGGGTTTTAAGGATTTAACAGAAAAATGTAAAAAAAAATTAAACAAAGAAAATTGATTTATAAATGATTCAAGTTTTAAAACAAAGTACAACAAGTTTTTACTTATAAAACTAATTTGTTTCAAAGTTAAGTTTTAAATAAGTTTTATATATATATCGAAATATAAAAGTTTTTAAAAATAAAATAAGTGGATTTTCAATAATGAGGTTTGGATTAAATTTTATTAAACAACTTTGGAAAGTTTTAAAGATTCAAAAGTTTATTTTAAATGTTTAAATTGTTTTAATTATAATTGATTTCTAAAATGTTATATTTTAAATAAATATTAATGATTAAGATTTAGTAATCAATTATAATAAAGATTTATCTTAAGTAATTAAGAGTTTGGTTAATTAAAGATAAACAAATGTGTGAAGATAATTAAAATAATTCAATAGTTATTAATAATTAAAGAGTTATTGGGTAATATAAATAATTTAATTAAGATAATTATTTTCTTAATTAAGGATCTTTTTAATATAAGAAGTTAAGGAATTATTTAATTAAACTTAATTGATTAGTTAAATAATTGATTAAGTAATTAATTAGTGATTAATTAAAGATTATAACTTATGATTTAATTTAATTAAGTATAGTTACATGGTGAAGTAACTAAGTAATTAAACAATATAGGTAATTTAGTAAAGAGAAATTATTTAACAAAGTAATTAGAGGGTAATTACTTTGTGGAAATAATTAAGTAGAAGTGATTAAGGGTTAATCACTTGTGTTATTAATTAAAAAATTAATTAATATAATTAATTAAAGGTTTAAATTAATTAATTAAAGAATAAATAATTAATGAAAGGATTAAGAGTAATTAATAAAGTGATTAATTACTTGTTAAAATAATTAATTAGGAAGGATTTGATTAATGGAAGTGGGTATTAATTAAATAATTAATTGGTAATTAATAATTAAAGGATAATTAATCTATAATTAAGTTTTGATTACCAAATGTAATTAAAAAGTAATTAATCAAGTGTGATTAATTAAAAAGTAATTAATCAAGTGTGATTAATTAAAAAGTAATTAATCAAATGTGATTAATTAAAAATAATTAATTAAGTGTGATTAATTAAAAAGTGAATAATCAGGTGTGATTAATTAAAAAGGATAATTAAGAGATAATTACTTAGGGTAATTAAATAATAATCAATCAAGGATGATTAATTTAAAAGGGTAATTAAGAGATAATTACTTGGTATAATTAAGAAGTAATTAATCAAGATGATTAATTAAAATTGTAATTAAGGAATAATTACTTAAAGTAATTAAGAGATAATTAATCAAGGGAGATTAATTAAAGTGGATAATTAAGTGATGTTTAGTTAATTAATTTGTAATTAATTAATGAATAAGTAAGTTGGATTGATGATAATCCAAGTGATTAAGTAAGGAATTAATTAATTAATTAATTAAATTAATTAAGAGTAGTTCAAACTTGTTTATGCATGATTAATGATTGGATGATAAATATCATTGGATGAGTTAATGATATTGGATGATATTGTATGTCATTAGTTGATATGTAATGATTTGAATGTGATATATCTGAAATGTGATATATATGATGCTTTGTGATATGTGTGGATGAATTTGATAATAGTGAATTATCTATCTGTGTGTTATGAATCGTCCATTTATATAAGTGATATTCTGAATATCCGCTGTCTAAACCCTAAGTACAACTAGGACATTAAAATGGCGTTTTGGATTCGATGAGACCGAATTCGGGTTTTATATCCGGAAACCACATCGATCCAAATTAACGTTAGGTCGTAAATCCAAGTGAAGTGAAGTGAAGACTCGAAGCGTAAGAACTATGTATCGTTATAACTCCGAGGGTGATTCCAGAATGAGTTTAACGAAGATAGTATTTTCAGATTCGAGATGAAGATTCAGAATGCAAGGGCTATTGTCGTTAACTCGGAGGGTGATTCCAAAATGAGTGTAACGAGATAGTGCCTTTAGTTTCGTTCAAACCCGGAACTGATTTGTATGGATTGAATGCTTTCAGAACCTCGTCAGGTGGACGATGAGCATTCTAAGATAGATGTGTCCTATAAAGGTAATCGTAGCCTCAAGCCTCATCAACCGGAAATGGCTAAAACAGGGGAGGTGCTGCAAGGTTATGTGAGTCATGCCCAAGTAGGACGAGATTTACCCCTGTCTAGATGTCCCTTTTTATTCGGCTGTGTGGGTAGTTGGATCTGCAGCCAACTGCGGGGTTGTCTTATTCGGGACTATTCAATAAGGACCCGGCCTTGTGTTGCAGGGGAGTTAGGGTAGTTCCTCGGTACGGTGATCTAGGCCACGTACTGTGACGGGCGGTACCCCAGTAGCCCTACCATTGATGGACACCCATTCTTCGTACAAGCCCTTACGGTTTTGATTGTGTTACCCACTTTTGTGGCTAGTAGCTGGAATTTAATGAATGTAACAATTTCGACTATTTCTTATTTAATTGAAAACCCTAGACATTATTATAATATCACTGGATTTCCTATCAAACGTTTTGGTTAGCGTAAGGTAAAAACTTTTCTATGTTTATGTGTGGGAAGTCTTACGTTATACCTTTCTTTTCAAAGGATTTTCTAAAGTTAAGCAATTAAAAACCGTTTACTCACACCAGACCCCTGTATGACCCAAGTGTTTATTTTCTGTTTTATTAAACTCTTGGGTACTCATATTATATATGAGTAGTCAAGTGATTCTGGTTACCCTTGACAAATTCTAGAGGAGCTTTGGAGCAGGAGGCCTCAACGTGTAGATATATAGATAGAGTTTCCGCTGTGATGTTATTCTGTATGGATGTTCTTGTATTGTATATTAGACAGAAATGTTATGACTGTCTAAATTGAGATGTATAGTTGTGTACTCTGATGTATATGATACTATATATATGTTATATATTATATTTCATTCATTCCGCTGTGAGATTTTGATGTGTTGTTGTTCTTTCTTCTCTTTCTTTCTTCTTTTATCCCTTTCTTTCTTAAGTAGCGATGCGTCTTTCTGGTGATAGAAAGGCGAGTCGCTATAGTTGGTATCAGAACACTAGGTTGAGTGAATACCAAGGCTTTGGAGTGACTTCTTTCTTGAGAGGGCGTACTTGTAATTTTTATATATAGATATATTTATATATCTACCTAATCTGTTGGGTATCTGTTTGGATTTTCCAACATAGGTTATAAAGGTAGGTTAGGTAGGAGTGTGTGTAACACAACTACCACTAATGGAAGAGGCTCATATGTTATGGTTGGAGGTGTATCTGTCGAGACTGTGATCTAATATCGTCTCGAATAAGCTTTGTAGATTGGTGAAAGGATTTCATTAATCCCAGAGAAAGTATTTACAAGGATTGGAGTATATTCTTGAAGTGTGAGGTTGATTTTCTCTCAAGTGAGCGGGATTCCAAGAGTTGAATTTGTCGGATGAGCAGAAGCAGGTGATGGTATCTTTGCGACTTCAGGAAAGAATAGCTGTGTGATGGGATGCAGTATCCATAGATGGTTCTGAAGATGTCCTTTTTGAGCCAGATTTAGATGGTATCAAAGAAACAGTGATGCCTACTGCAGGGAAGATTTAGATATTTAGGGATCTTGTGGATCTCAAGTAAGGGAGTCTTATCTATATTGAAGTATGAGACTAAGGTCGATGAGTTACCTCATTTCGGACATAGTCTCATTGTTTCCCTTTAGAAGAACAAGGGGTTGGTGTTTGGTTTGGAGTCGAGTTTCTTGAGAAGATGTCAACCCATCTCAAGGATCTTTTAGTGGAATTGGGTGACAGTTTTGGGTTTCAAGGAGCTTGTGGTTAAGGAAGATCTTTTGGCTTAGCGGTATCATTGAAGTGAAGTTTGGAAGCAGCAGCGTGGACCTGTTTCTTCGATGATTCAGAAATCTTTGGGATTCTACTATCGGCAGACCAAGCAGATAGTGAAGGCTTATCCATTTCTTCTGGAGGCTTAGTGAAGCAGGACGTGTTAGTTGGAGGTGATCTATCAGTTTTTCTGATAAATAAGCCATTCTGGAAAGATTGATCTCAATTAGGAAAGATGTTCTAGTTGGTGAAGATTGTTTCTATGGAATCTAAAAGAGGTATGATCGTAAAAGTGACTTTCGATTAGTTTGGGAATTCATGGAGTATTCTTTGGTTTGGGAATTGGGGCATCTCATCTGGAGGTAAAAGCTATTAAAGTAGACAGAGATTATCCAGAGGTTTTTGAGGAAATCAAAGGTCTACCCGCATCGGAGATTGAGTTTCTTATCGACTTGGATTCTAAGGTAAATACCGATGGTTCAACCTAGTAGTGGAAGGGCTCTTTGTGAGAGAAGAGTTTGGTGAAGCAACTCAGGATTCTTAAGGAGGGATTGATCATCTAGTTTCTAGTTAAGATTCTGTATGGATGTTTTGACCAAGTGGAATGGTCATTAAGATTTTATGGGTCGGATAAACAGTGTATGGGGAAAGTTTGTGCTCGAGTTCCTCGGTCGTATTCTCATCTACTCCAGATCAGAGTTGTGCAGCGGAAGCGAGATAGCAGTTATTCTAGAGTGGGAGCAACTGGGAATTGAGGTTTTCTTGGATTAGAGGATTTCTACAGGAAATTCAAGTATGAAGGGATTTTTAGGATTTGAAGGCAAGGTTGTCAAGTGCAACTGTTTGGCTATTCCAGATAAGAGATGTATGTTTGAAGTACACTAATGCTTGTGGAATAGAGTTGTGTTTTGAATTTCGGTAAAATTTTTGGGAGAACCATTTTGTTGAGTGGGATCTAGAAATTGGTTTGATTTAGGTCCAGTTTGTTCATGAAGCAATCAGCGAGGGTTAAGCTGATCAGGAAAGATGGAGGTGACCCAGGATCGTAAGAAGGATTATGTAGTTAAGAATTGAGGAGATTTGGAATGTGAAGTTGGAATTTGGATATTGTTTTAGTTTTATCCGATCAAAGGATATATAATATTGGGTAAAACTGGAGAGCTAGCTCTGGAAGTATTTTGAGATTTTCCTGTGTTCTCTAGAGATTTGATTTTGATCTACAGGATTGAATTGCCAGTTTGGATGGATGGAATTCATTGTATTTCACGTATCTCTGAGGAATACATGTATGATTCTTCTGGTGATAGAATTAGCAGTCCAGAAGGATCTGGTAGTTGAGCTGGTTTTGAATTTAGTCTGATATCTTGTTTAGATTTGTAGATCTAGATGAGGGGAGTTCTGGGTTATAGTAGTGTAGTTACTTAAGATTCTGTAGAGCGGGTATTCTTGTATAGGTACCTGGAAACTTTAGATAATATCAGGAAGTTCTATCCAGAATTCTGTCTGGATAATTAAAATTGTTTGTTTGAATTGGTTGCTATGATAGCTGTTTGAAGTTAAAACTTTTGCTGGGTTATTAAATAATCTTTGCTTTTAAATATCGGGAACAAAATTCTTTTAAGGGGGGAGGAATGTGATGACCAAGAATTTTAAGCAATATCAATTTAATAATTCTTGTTAATAACTAAATTGATTTGATAATTTTACATTATAAAATTGACAAGTTTATTCTTTTAAAAACTAATAATATTTTAATTTGGAAATATTTATTCTAGCAATTTAAAATTGGTAAGATTTATTTTTCAAAAGCTAATCAAAATATCTTCTATTTATAATGTATATATATAGGTATATATTGTATATAGGAAGTCCTTAATGTAATAAAAGCTATATATTCAAATTGTAATATATATATATATATATATATATATATATATATATTGTGATTTGAAATTGTGTTTTTAAAACTCAATATAGTAATTATCAAAACTAATGTTAAAATGTTTTCCATTTAAAATGTATATATTTGTATATATATTAGAAAAGGAAAAAAAATTATTATTTGAACTTAATTAAGTGTTTTCAAACTTCATTATATATAATTTGTAATTTGGAAATTTTAATTTGACTTAATACTTTTAAAAGTGATATTTGAGATTTAAATTTTTAATAACAAAGATAATTTCTTATTTATTATAAATATATATATTTTAAATTTGAGTTTTAAATATGATTTAAATTTAAAAAGTTCAATTGTTTTTAATATTCTTTCCTTTTAAAATTTTAACATAAGAATAATTTGCTTTAAAAAATTTATATAAAGAGTTAAAATAAATTTCTCAAGCTTATAAACATATGATGCATTTAATTTGATAAAAGCATAAGTAATTTATAATTTTTTACATGAAGTCATTTTATATATTTTTATAAAACTAAAAGCTTAAATTATAAAAAGATAAATACACATTATATACATGTAAATATTACATAATTACATATACATAACTTAAATAAATTATAACAAGAAAAGTAACACTTGTAAATCAATAATAAAGCATTAAAATACATCACATACATATACGTATTACATACTTATACATACAAGGCTTAAATAAGTAAAAAAAAATATAAATAGTAATAATACTTGTAAGTATACTAATCTGGGTTAGAGACATTTTTAAACATATAAGCTTAGGTGTAAGCTAATTAAAACATAAAAGGGACAAATGTCATTTCTCTTGATAATTTAATTTAAAATTAAAACTGTAAAATATGAAGAAGAGATTTACTTTTCATCTTCAGCTAAAATTCTTACTTCTTTTCAACCAAAATGAATACAAATCAAAAGAAGTAAAATACTGAAAAATCTGAAAATAAGAAGAGGAAATAAATTTGGAATCTAAGATCTGAAACAAGAAAATTAAAGAAATCATAGGTAAAAGGGAAATTCAACATCAATGCATGATTTTCAAATACAATTTAATCAACAAGCAAAATAGAAATCAACAGCCTCAAGATTAAATTCAACATGCAATATAAAATTCAAGAGCTTGGAAACAAAATGTGTTCTTTATCTTCTGCTTTAATATACGAGTAAACATATTTTAAAAACAGTTTATTGTTGGATTTCATTTTGACATGTGTATGAAATCATGATGTTTGCCTGGATTCTTGGATTTAAATTGATGTATGTTTATTTTCTTTTATTTGAATGCCTGTGTAGTTAAAACATATGCTCTGTGTGATAATAATAGATTCAATTTTCATAATAAATTCAATAACTCAATGTTGAATTCGAATTGGCTTATGATTTGCAAATAAAAATTGTTCGAAATAATGTAACATTTCATCTAAAAATAATTATAGCTATTTAAAATGAGTAATTGGCACAAATTTTTTGAATTTACAGTAAAAATAAAATTTGGGTCAAATATTTATTATTTCAATTTTATGTTTTGATTTCATAATTGAATTACAAATAGAAAATCATAATTTTTGAGGTATGTATCATGATTTTTGTTTGGGAATTAGAGTGTTTGCTAGGGTTGAACGTGAGGGGTGTTTTGATCGATTGCCGTCGATCAACGACAAACTAGTTGGCGAGGTTGAGCTTGAAGGTAGAGGGGGTGACGATGATCATGGGAAAAATGCTTTGGGAATTTAGTGTGGATTGAGATGGCCGAGAATCGATAGGGCAGGGTTTAACACCCTGAGATTGACGTCGAAGTTCAATTAGGTTTCACGGCGACGAGAAGCAACCGGAGTTGATCGCATGACGTCCTGGGGATGCTGAAGTCGTGACATAGCTACCGAGAGGATGGCGTGGTGTCTCGAGTGTTGGATCATCGGCGACGATCAATTTCCTGATGATATGTGGTTCATGCAGTTTTGGGTTCGGAGTTTAATTCTTGATCGAATCATGGTTTCTGGGTTTCGCGTATTGTTGTCGTGGTCGAGAGTGACGTGTCGGAGGCCGGAATATAGATCACCGGTGGCCAGGGAAGTTGTGCACGTGGATATGCACCTTTCGTGCATCTAGAATTGGGTTTGGAAGAAGGAGAGGGTTGCTCGGGTTTTACTCCGGGATTGTTCGAGTTAATCTCAAGCATGATGATGGTGGGCATGTCTTGTGTTAGCATCAGGGGGATCAGGTGAATTTTTCGAGTTTCGTACGAGTATTTGGATGTTTTGCTTGAAGTTTGCTGTGCTGTGCAGTTTTTTTATGTTCAGGTTTTGACGGTTTAACAGCAAAATGTAAAAAAAATTTAAACAAAGAAAATTAATTTATAAATGATTCAAGTTTTAAAACAAAGTATAACAAGTTTTTACTTATAAAACTAATTTGTTTCAAAGTTAAGTTTTAAATAAGTTATATATATATATATTGAAATATAGAAGTTTTTAAAAATAAAATAAGTGGATTTTGAATAATGAGGTTTGTATTAAATTTTATTAAATAACTTTGGAAAGTTTTAAAGATTTTAAAGTTTATTTTGAATGTTTAAATTGTTTAATTATAATTGATTTCTAAAATGTTATATTTTAATTAAAGATTAATGATTAAGATTTAGTAATCAATAATAATAAAGATTTATCTTAAGTAATTAAGAGTTTGTTTAATTAAAGATAAACAAATGTATGAAGATAATTAAGATAATTCAATTATTATTATTAATCAAAGAGTTATTGGATAATATAAATAATTTAATTAAGATAATGATTTTCTTAATTAAGGATCTTTTTAATATAAGAAGTTAAGGAATTATTCAATTAAACTTAAATGATTAATTAAATTAAGTAATTAATTAGCGATTAATTAAAGATAATCACTTATGATTTAAATGAATTAAATATAATTACATGGTGAAGTAACTAAGTAATTAATTACTGGAGGTAATTAAGTAAAGAGAAATTATTTAACAAAGTAATTAGAGGTTAATTACGTTATGGAAATAATTAAGTAGAAGTGATTAAGAGTTAATCACTTATGTTATTAATTAAAGAATTAATTAATATAATTAATTAAATGTGTAAATTAATTAATTAAAGGATAATTAATTAATGAAAGGGTTAAGAGTAATAAATAAAATGATTAATTACTTGTTAAAATAATTAATTAGGAAGGATTTGATTAATGGAAGTGAGTATTAATTAAATAATTAATTGGTAATTAATAATTAAAGGATAATTAATCTATATTTAAATTTTTATTACTAAATATAATTAAAAAGTAATTAATCAAGTGTGATTAATTAAAAAGTAATTAATCAAATGTGATTAATTAAAAAGTAATTAATCAAGTGTGATTAATTAAAAAATGAATAATTAGGTGTGATTAATTAAAAAGGATAATTAAGAGACAATTACTTAGGGTAATTAAATAATGATTAAACAAGGATGATTAATTTAAAGTGGTAATTAAGAGATAATTACTTGGTATAATTAAGAAGTAAATAATCAAGATGATTAATTGAGATTGTAATTAAGGAATAATTACTTAAGTAATTAAGAGATAATTAATCAAGGGAGATTAATTAAAGTGGATAATTAAGTAATGTTTAGTTAGTTAATTTGTAATTAATTAATAAATAAGTAAGTTGGATTGATGATAATCCAAGTGATTAAGTAAGGAATTAATTTAATTAATTAATTAAATTAATTAAGAGTAGTTCAAACTTGTTTATGGATGATTAATGATTGGAAGATAAATATCATTGGATGAGTTAATGATATTGGATGATATTGTATGTCATTAGTTGATATGTAATGATTTGAATGTGATATATCTGAAATGTGATATATATGCTGCTTTGTGATATGTGTGGATGAATTTGATAATAGTGAATTATCTATCCGTGTGTTATGAATCATCCATTTATGTAAGTGATATTATGAATATCTACTGTCTAAACCCTAAGTACAACTTGGACATTAAAATGGCGTTTTGGATTCGATGAGACCGTAATTGGGTTTTATATCCGAAAATCACATCGATACAAATTAATGTTAGGTCTAAATCCAAGTGATGTGAATTGAAGACTCGAAGCGTAAGAACTATGTATCGTCATAATTCCGAGGGTGATTCCAGAATGAGTTTAACAAAGATAGTATTTTCAGATTCGAGATGAAGGTTCAGAGTGCAAGGGTTATTGTCGTTAACTCTGAGGGTGATTCCAAAATGAGTGTAACGAGATAGTGCCTTCGGTTCCGTTCGAACCCGGAACAGACTTGTATGGATTGAATGCTTTTAGAATATCGTCAGGTGGACGATGAGCATTCTAAGACAGATGTGTCCTATAAAGGTAATCGCAGCCTCAAGCCTCATCAACCGGGAATGGCTAAAACAGGGGAGGTGCAGCAAGGTTAAGTGGGTCATGCCCAAGTAGGACGAGATTTACCCCTGTCTAGATGTCCCTTTTTATTCGGCTGTGTGGGCAAACGGATCTGCAGCCAACTGCGGGGTTGTCTTGTTCGGGACTATTCAGTAAGGAATGATCCTGGCCTTATGTTGCAGGGGAGTTAGGGTGGCTCCTTGGTGCGGTGATCTAGGCTACGTACTATGACGGGAGTTACCCCAGTAGCCCTGCCATTGATGGAAACCCATTCTTCCTACGAGCACTTACAGTTTTGATTGTATTACCCACTTTTGTGGCTAGTAGGTGGAATTTAATGAATGTAACAATTTCGGCT
Source organism: Allium cepa (assembly GCA_030765085.1). Taxonomy (NCBI): domain Eukaryota; kingdom Viridiplantae; phylum Streptophyta; class Magnoliopsida; order Asparagales; family Amaryllidaceae; genus Allium; species Allium cepa. Next base: position 417,444,334 of record CM060937.1, on the reverse strand, counting down.
ATTTCTTATTTGCTGGAAAACCCTAGACACTATTATAATATCACTGGATTTTCTATCAAATGTTTTGGTTAGCGTAAGGTAAAAACTTTTCCATGTTTATGTGTTGGAAGTCTTACGTGACACTTTTCTTTTCAAAGTATTTTCTAAATTTAAGAAATTTAAAACCGTTTACTCACACCAGACCCCTGTCTGACCCAACTGTTCATTTTCTATTTTATTAAACTCTTGGGTACTCATATTATGTATGAGTAGTCAAGTGATTCAGGTTATCCTTGACGAATTCTGGAGGAGCTTTGGAGCAAGAGGCTTCAGCGTGTAGATATATAGATAGAGTTTCCGATGTAATGTTATTCTGTATGGATGTTCTTGTATTGTATATTAGACAGAAATGTTATGACTGTCTAAATTGAGATGTATATTTGTGTACTCTGATGTATATGATACTATATATATGTTATATATTATATTTCATTCGTTCCGCTATGAGATTCTGATGTGTTGTTGTTCTTTCTTCTTCTATCCCTTTCTTTCTTAAGTAACGATGCGTCTTTCTAGTGATAGAAAGGCAGGTCGCTACATTTTTCTTATAAATATTTTTAAAAATCTTATTAGGTTAATATAAATAAGTTTTCTTCAAGGATTATGGCTTAACATCAATTACAGAAAGAGATGTTGAAAAAAAATTCTTGTTTTTGAACCCTGTACATTTAAACAAAGGCCTAAGTGCCTGTTTATAGACATGCACATCAATTTTGTACATCTATAAATAAATGTAGGCAGATTAACACAATATACAAGCATATTCAACTCATCACTTCAAATACAATTCCAGACATCAAGAGATTAAAACAAGGTCAAGTGGTTTGCTCACCTGCACATGAAGATAGAGGACAAAGACTTGAATTTGAAACTGGAATTTGAATTTGGTTTTTTTTGTTGCTTCAGTATTGTTTCAGGCTTTTAATCCCGTGCTTGCTTTTGAAGTTGAACTTCCAGATTTGAAGTTGCTTTTAATTTCTAGGTTTTGAACTTCTTTTGGTTTTGAAGACTGGAATGAAATTGCTACATGATTCCAAATTTAAATTTGATTGCCTTTTCTTTTGTTTCCAGCACTGAAGTTTACCTTGATTTCATTTTCCAGCTTTAAAATTTGAGGATGTAGTTTCTGGTTTATTTTTCAGATTTGTTTTTCTTTTGATTTGAGATTTTGTTTGTTTGATCAGCAGTTTTGATTTATTTTATGTTTTTGTTTTAAATTTGGTTTCTCAGATTTGAGAAGTTTAAAAAAAATGAAAACAGCCTGGTTTACAAAATTCTTTTGTATACATTTCAATTCCAAGAGAAATGTTGATTTTGCCACTTGTAATCTTGTGCTTCTTTAGTTAATACTTGTGATTTCTTTACACTACATGTTTACACTTGTTTAATTCATTGTTTAGATTGCTTACAAATGTACATATCCTTAACTATTAACCTTACAAATGTCTTTATATATTTTTTATGTATATCTTATGTTTAGTATTTTGTATTTCCTTTTTATATAAATATCTATAACTTTAAAGAAATTGGTTATAAATAAATAAACTGTAACGTACGCGATTTTTCGTTGCCGAAAAACCGAATAGTTATGGGTTTAAGAAAACGAAAAGAAAAAGAGAAAGAGAGAAAAGAAAATAGGGATAGGGAAAAGAAGATAATAGATAAGGTAGAAGTTGGAGGGAAAAGAAAAACAGAAAATTAGAAAATAGAATAGAAAAGAGAAGAGAATAGAGAACATATATAGAAAATAGAACGGAACAGAAAACAACATCAGAATCTCACAATTCGCAGCGGAACAACATATAATAATAAATGAATAATCTTTAAACAAAGAACTATATCAGTTATTACATTTTATACATTACATTACATATCATCAGAGTGCACAACAACAACAAATAGTGCAGCGGAAAAAGAAATACTATATAAGTAATACGCCATGCCATCCAGATTGCCTCCAGCAACTCCAGAATATCCAGAATATCCTGATAAACCTAACTCTTGACTGCCCGTGTGGAAATTTGGTGGGCACCCAGAGTTTAGGAAGGAAAACAATAAACTCCAAGTCAGTCATGTGACTGGTGTGAGAACTCAAAACAGTTTATTTATCTTTAAAATCAAAATAGAGGAATATTTTTAATCAATTCGCAATGCTTTTAAAAATGAGACTACCATAAGGCCTCCCGCACACACACACAATGCAAACGCAGAATCGGAGGAGATTTCTCCTTATGATAGTCAAAGATGCTTGATACGCATTTAAAATAACATTTGATATTATTACTAGTGCATAGTGTAGTGGAAAATTCATTTTGAAAGTAGAATATAAATCTTAGCCAACATACGACCATTATCGTATGCCTACTATAGCTACCATCCAAACAGTGGTGACCACCATAAGTGAATAGCAGGTTCTACAACTAATACCGTACAAGTTTCGTATTGGGAATTGGATTTCCAACAAATGGTCAGGCCAAGGAACTTCCCATTGCCACATGAGAATGCCTCTGGAAAGACATCCCCGAGAACCAAATCGGAACTCTGCCAACACAAGGCCGGGTTACCCCTAACTGGGTAACTACTGACACGAGCACGCCATTCCCCGATCGTAAACGACCTTTCTCACGGGATCCCGATAACCAACAACCACAAAGTAATAAATTCGTAGTAACCACATAGGTTAAATATCTGGGCTCCATACCATGATACCACCTCTATCCAGAAGGAAATGTACATACCCTAAAGGGTGCTACCCCTCATAACCTTGCTGCATCTTTCCTGTTTTGACCATTTCCGGGGTGTGAGGTTCGAAGTCATGTCCACAAAAACATACTTTATACAAAAGCCATGCTTTGGGTCAACAAATGATCAACACAATGATCACAAGGATAGACGATCAAATAAACGATCCTATCACAAATAATCAACACAATGATCATTTCAGCATCACTCAGCATGTCACATTACCAAATTGGTAATATATCGCTGATAACTTCAACTATATAACCTCTGAGCTCGTACGTCTCAGAGAAAGGTGTTAAGCTAAAAGAATAAATTCTTCGCCACCAAAAAAAATATATTTGAAAGAAATCGGCTTTATCTCAACTTGTAATGTCAGACATACAATCCATACAAGTCTGTTCCGGGCTCGAACAAAACTGAAGGCACTTACAAAGAAGTCCTTGCAATCCGGATATTCACAATCCTGATCGGATTCACCATCACATATGGAGAACTCTATACCGGAGCAACTCGGTGCAGAGTAAATCGACAGGTCATCCTATCGCTCTCGCAAATACCGGGTCTTCAACACCGATCTTCAAATGCAATTCACAACGACGTATCACATATTCGGAATGAGTTATACGACCCCATGGTCCTTTCCCGGTTAACCCGAATAGTGAGCGCTTATTCAAAAATAAGTGTGGCATTCACATTCAAACAAATCACATCAATTACCCATTCAAAGGGAAATATTGATAGTCGGTTATTGAACTATCAATGGATATGCACACATCACCAGATTCCAAATAATTTTCCAAATTATTTATTTTCCAAAATATCTTTATAAGATATATAATTTCATTTCTTCAAAAATAAATCAATATTTATTTTTAAACAAATTCCACTTTCACATATAAATTCCATAGTGAATTTATAATTCCAAAATATTCATGCATATGATTTCAATTATTCATTTCAATTTATCTTCAAAAAGATAAATTCTAATTATTCACTTCATATTGGAAAACATTTCCATACTTATTAAATAAGCAATTCACAATCTTTTTATTTTCAACACTTGGAAAATATTCCATATACTTAAATCGAATTAAGTATATATTTCATTCTATTAAGGAAATCATTCTCTTAATATATTTATTTGGGCCAAAACGAATGTTACGTAAAACATCGTTACGACAACCCAAAATCACTAGTATAGGGATTCGAAATTAAAATAGATATATAAATCCCAATACTATTCAAACACATTTCCTTTCGGAAATCATTTACTATAACAACAGTGTTATAGTCCACCATTTCCTTTTATTTCTCGAAAACGTCTATTTCAACAATGAATGTTGAAATCTATGGTTTCGAATCTCAACACCTTTTAAAACATCGTTAGATCGTTTTAATTCTATTTAAACACCAAATCCAAAACAATTTCTTTAACGTGTTATTCACTATTCAAAATGTGAATAAACTTCGTTAACAAATTTCATTCTTTTATTCATTTTAATTCAAAGGATTATTCACTGTTCAAGAATGTGAATATAACTCCATTAATAGGTTTCAACAAATTTTCTTATCAAAATAAGTCATTTGCGAATTTATAAAACAACGTTTATAAATTCCATTTCTATTTATTTATAAAAACTTCCTTTATAAATCTCCTTTATTAGCCTATTCGATTTATATCCCAATTATGAACTAAAAGTCCATATTATAAGTTAAATGCTTATAAAACGATTATTTTACAAAATCGTTCTTTTAAACTTCATAGTTATAAATCTTATAACTTATAAGATTCAATTATTCATCCAAATATATTCTTTAATAATTTCACAAAATTTATAAATCTTACTATTTATACATTTCATTTATAACTTCACCATTTAAAATTCTATAAATTTCATTTTTATAACTTCACCATTTAAATTCTATAAATTTCATTCTTTAATGAAATTCATTTTCACTTCATTCAAACACTTATAAAAACTCGTTTTATAATGTCTATATTCCAATTTATAAATATCCATTTATAAATCTCTTAATATAAATCAATTTATATTATTCTTTTTAAACGTCTTTAAATTCCTTTAAAAACTTCTTCCTTTTGATTCATAAAATAATTAAATTTTATAAACCCTATATTTCAACTTTTCATAATAAATTCAAAAATTCCAATTTAACTATTTTATAAAATCATTAGCATCATATTCTCAAAAATCAGTTTTTAACTATATTTCTCAAAAATCATAATTTTTATAACTTTAAAAATTATAACGTTTATTTATTTAAAATGAATCAATTCCAAAAATATAGCATATTTTCAAAAATCACTTTAAAATCATTTTAAAATCCCAAAATCTGGGTCCAATGATGCTACACACCAAATAGGCAATCACGACAACAACGATATCATATACCGATATGATAATCAATCAAATATCAAAATATCTGAAATTAAATAAATACTGTTGAGGAATCCAGTTGGATCCCTCCAACCTGTTTTCCTGCATCCACAAACATTAGCACAATACCAATTTCGCTCCAGTACGAAATTATCGCGGTATATGTTCTTATTAAATATTATCCGCTTAATAACGGCGTAATAGGGTCTCATCCGCTAAAAAAAATGCGGGGAATCAACAACTGCAATATATACATATGCCAATATATATATATATTGATATTATATATAATATCAATTTCACTGTTTATGAAATATTCGCGGTATATGTTTTTAATAAATAACATCCGCTGAATAACGGCGCATAATGTCTATTTTAACAATCAATAGATAACAATCATCATTCAAACATGCATTCAAATATTTTAAATCTAACTATTTAAAATAAAATCGAAACCGATTCGATTGAGTGAGAAATTCTCACCTTAATTTTTAATTCCGTTTTAGCGATTTATTTCGAATAAAATTAAACGGACGTTTAATTTTACCCAAAATTCTCACTAACTCCAAACGACTCCAAACCAACTCCATCGTGTAGTGCTCGTCCATACGATTCCAACGCAACTGGTTTCGCATTTTTTCGACCTCGTATGAAAAAGTTATGAATTATTGAAGTTTGTACACGATTTCAATAACATTTTATAACATAAATTAAAAAAATAAAACCCACATCCATCATCCACCGTCCATTCCTTCTCAAGCAAATCTGGACCGTCCCTACCCTTCTTCTCCCTCACGTTCACCCTACAGGTTGAGGCTGCAAACTTGAACTCATCACTCCATATTAGGTTTTAGAAATTCGACCTCATTTCTCGACGAAATCTCATCAAACCACCTTCATCTCGAAGCTCTCGACGCAAGCTACCACCACCAAGAAGAGCTCGAAACTCGGCTGCCTCTGGAGCCTAAAAATGCGTGCGCAAACCCCCTAGGACGCGGCCCATTATCACACGATATACAACTCCATACGCGATCATATCCGTATGGATTGAAAGCTCTCGTCGTGCTCTCCAACCTTCGTGTTGAACACCTTGGCTAAATCTTTGTAGATTGAGAGAGATTGAGGGATGATTTTGGGACAATTCTGGCCATTGGTCTTAGCATAGGCGGCTAGGGTTATAAAATTAGGTTTTTATTATTATTTTTTTCTAAATTATGAAGAGGTGGGTGCTATTTATAAAGAAAAATCGAACACTATTCATCCCGGAAATTCCGAACTCCGATTTACGCGCCGTAACCAGCGTTTCTAGGGTTTACCCCGCGTTCCGGACACAATGGAACAGGTTTCGGAAGCTAATTCGGACATCTGTGCGAGTTATGGCTATAAACGCTCAATTTAAATTAAACCGATTTAACTCGATTTCTAGGCGTTTTAATTTGTACCGGACAAACCGTAAATCCAATCGACTTGAAATTTGAAACCTTACAATAATATCACATTACAGATCCGATGAAACTGGTTTCGTCGAAATCCGAGACTTTTTGAAAAATGGCTATTTTAGCTCGCCAAATTTAAATTAAAAATAAATCGATGCGTTTCGAGCTGCCACGATCAAACGATAGCTCCGATTGACACGAAAATTGAAATCCTGTAATAACTAACTATTACGGATCCAATGGAACTGGTTTCGTTCAATTCTGAGACTGTTCAAAAATTGACTATTTTTACTAGTCGATTTAAATATTAAAATATTCAATTTTCACAAATTAACTTTTAATTCGATTTTAAAAGTTCTAAAATATCATTCTAACTTCAATATGATAAAATAAAATTTTACAAATCATTTTCAATCATATTTAACCCAATTTTCAATTATTTTCATAATTTAACGTATTAAATTATCGATTTAATTATTCAATTAAATCCAAAAATTCAAATAAAAATTTATTTGACTTATAAATTCACTTATTAATATTTAAAATTAATTAAATATTCAAATTTTAATTTCTAAAAATTCTGGGTCGTTACAATCTTCCCCACTTAAAAGAATTTCGTCCTCGAAATTAACTAGTAAGAAAAGTTACAGAAGCTATTAATTTTCCAAAATTCCATAGTTAAACTTCTTATAATACTTACTAAGTTTCAAATCATACTTAGTTATCTTTTCAAAAACAACTACTATTGTTTAACTTTCAATTCTAAATCAAAGTTAAAGTTTTCAAAAATTTTCCAATTTTCTCAAATTTTTCCTAACGCCTTAAATTTCCGAAAAAATTCGCCATAGTCTCCTTTGCGCGGCTCGATCCGGAAAAAAAATGACAGTATATATATCACAAATATACATCTCATCAAGTAATGAGGCATCCCGAAGGGAAAAAGTGTAAAAGTACTGTATTTAATCCGAGATATGTACCTTATATTTTTATTAGCAAGCATATACGGCTAATATAGCGCAAAAGCGAGCTCCAAATGCGAAGCAAACGCGATCCGCACCTACTAATCACTCAACAAACAACATGAGAACATGCATATAGACAATAGTATCAATATACAACATATAGTAACATAATAACTATATATGCTAACATAGCAAATGCAACTAAAGCAACAAATGCAAACATCAACCAACTATCATCCAACTAACATCCATAACCAATATATATTCATTCATATTCTCATTAATATTCAATGAAATGGTTTTCAATTTAATCACATTTGATTCATATACAGTGGATGTTCTTACTAACATTCATTCTCAATTAGTTTATATTCACTAATTCATATTCAAGTTGGTCCACTTCCAAATCAAATTCAATCTTATTCAAATTTACTTACTTCTAATTTGAATTCAATTTACTTTAGCTTTCCATTCCATTAACACTTAATGAATTTTATACAATCAACTAACAATCATATGACAATCAATGTATATTAAATACAACCAAATTCCTTTGCTTTCAATTGGTTTAATTAATTGATTTTTATTCAATTATTCAACTTTCTAATAACATTAGATTTTAATGAATTAACACTTATATCCATTATTCCATATCAACTTAATTTACATTTAATTGATTATCATCCAATTCATTCATTCAATTCAATTAAAAGAGTTGAATTTCCTTTATATAACTTAAGTTCATATTTATCACTTAACTTTAACAATTTAGTTTGATACCAATATCAATTTCATTCAATAACTCTTAAGTTATACTTCCATTTCTAAAGTAAATTTCCATTTAACTTTAAATTCATTTTTTTATTTACAACTCACATTCATATAGTTTCACTTTTTATATATATATAAGTTTATTTCACAATTGTAAATCACTTTAATTATAATTTAACTCTTATAATTCATTTTGCTTATACAATTCCTTTATTTAGATTATTCAAATAACTAAACAATCATCTTATATACTCTTTAATAATTCTGAAAAAATTATTCCTTTATATATAAAATATAATCAAGGTAAAATTATTTCATTTACCCAATTTAAAATAATATTATGTCGAATTGTTCTATTCAAGTGTTTAGAAACCCCTTCGGCATAGTCTTGCGGACCACGCTGATGAAAGTTCATATACCACTCAACAAACCAATCATCACAATATAAAACAATTTTATATATTCACTAACAAATACGCTCTCATAGCTATTGTTACACTCAAACTCATTCTAGAGTACTACTGACTCTATCTCTAATGAGAAATACCCAACAGAACCATGGTTGTCGCTTAACCATAAGCTCTGATACCACATTGTAACGTACGCGATTTTTCGTTGCCGAAAAACCGAATAGTTATGGGTTTAAGAAAAAGAAAAGAAAAAGAGAAAGAGAGAAAAGAAAATAGGGATAGGGAAAAGAAGATAATAGATAAGGTAGAAGTTGGAGGGAAAAGAAAAACAGAAAATTAGAAAATAGAATAGAAAAGAGAAGAGAATAGAGAACATAGATAGAAAATAGAACGGAACAGAAAACAACATCAGAATCTCACAATTCGCAACGGAACAACATATAATAATAAATGAATAATCTTTAAACAAAGAACTATATCAGTTATTACATTTTATACATTACATTACATCATATCATCAGAGTGTACAACAACAACAAATAGTGCAACGGAAAAAGAAATACTATATAAGTAATACGCCATGCCATCCAGATTGCCTCCAGCAACTCCAGAATATCCAGAATATCCTGATAAACCTAACTCTTGACTGCCCGTGTGGAAATTTGGTGGGCACCCAGAGTTTAGGAAGGAAAACAATAAACTCCAAGTCAGTCATGTGACTGGTGTGAGAACTCAAAACAGTTTATTTATCTTTAAAATCAAAATAGAGGAATATTTTTAATCAATTCGCAATGCTTTTAAAAATGAGACTACCATAAGGCCTCCCGCACACACACACAATGCAAACGCAGAATCGGAGGAGATTTCTCCTTATGATAGTCAAAGATGCTTGATACGCATTTAAAATAACATTTGATATTATTACTAGTGCATAGTGTAGTGGAAAATTCATTTCGAAAGTAGAATATAAATCTTAGCCAACATACGACCATTATCGTATGCCTACTATAGCTACCATCCAAACAGTGGTGACCACCATAAGTGAATAGCAGGTTCTACAACTAATACCGTACAAGTTTCGTATTGGGAATTGGATTTCCAACAAATGGTCAGGCCAAGGAACTTCCCATTGCCACATGAGAATGCCTCTGGAAAGACATTCCCGAGAACCAAACCGGAACTCTGCCAACACAAGGCCGGGTTACCCCTAACTGGGTAACTACTGACACGAGCACGCCATTCCCCGATCGTAAACGACCTTTCTCACGGGATCCCGATAACCAACAACCACAAAGTAATAAATTCATAGTAACCACATAGGTTAAATATCTGGGCTCCATACCATGATACCACCTCTATCCAGAAGGAAATGTACATACCCTAAAGGGTGCTACCCCTCATAACCTTGCTGCATCTTTCCTGTTTTGACCATTTCCGGGGTGTGAGGTTCGACGAAGTCACGTCCACAAAAACATACTTTATACAAAAGCCATGCTTTGGGTCAACAAATGATCAACACAATGATCACAAGGATAGACGATCAAATAAACGATCCTATCACAAATAATCAACACAATGATCATTTCAGCATCACTCAGCATGTCACATTACCAAATTGGTAATATATCGCTGATAACTTCAACTATATAACCTCTGAGCTCGTACGTCTCAGAGAAAGGTGTTAAGCTAAAAGAATAAATTCTTCGCCACCAACAGAAATATATTTGAAAGAAATCGGCTTTATATCTCAACTTGTAATGTCAGACATACAATCCATACAAGTCTGTTCCGGGCTCGAACAAAACCGAAGGCACTTACAAAGAAGTCCTTGCAATCCGGATATTCACAATCCTGATCGGATTCACCATCACATATGGAGAACTCTATACCGGAGCAACTCGGTGCAGAGTAAATCGACAGGTCATCCTATCGCTCTCGCAAATACCGGGTCTTCAACACCGATCTTCAAATGCAATTCACAACGACGTATCACATATTCGGAATGGGTTATACGACCCCATGGTCCTTTCCCAGTTAACCCGAATAGTGAGCGCTTATTCAAAAATAAGTGTGGCATTCACATTCAAACAAATAACATCAATTACCCATTCAAAGGAAAATATTGATAGTCGGTTATTGAACTATCAATGGATATGCACACATCACCAGATTCCAAATAATTTTCCAAATTATTTATTTTCCAAAATATCTTTATAAGATATATAATTTCATTTCTTCAAAAATAAATCAATATTTATTTTTAAATAAATTCCACTTTCACATATAAATTCCATAGTGAATTTATAATTCCAAAATATTCATGCATATGATTTCAATTATTCATTTCAATTTATCTTCAAAAAGATAAATTCTAATTATTCACTTCATATTGGAAAACATTTCCATACTTATTAAATAAGCAATTCACAATCTTTTTATTTTCAACACTTGGAAAATATTCCATATACTTAAATCGAATTAAGTATATATTTCATTCTATTAAGGAAATCATTCTCTTAATATATTTATTTGGGCCAAAACGAATGTTACGTAAAACATCGTTACGACAACCCAAAATCACTAGTATAGGGATTCGAAATTAAAATAGATATATAAATCCCAATACTATTCAAACACATTTCCTTTCGGAAATCATTTACTATAACAACAGTGTTATAGTCCACCATTTCCTTTTATTTCTCGAAAACGTCTATTTCAACAATGAATGTTGAAATCTATGGTTTCGAATCTCAACACCTTTTAAAACATCGTTAGATCGTTTTAATTCTATTTAAACACCAAATCCAAAACAATTTCTTTAACGTGTTATTCACTATTCAAAATGTGAATAAACTTCGTTAACAAATTTCATTCTTTTATTCATTTTAATTCAAAGGATTATTCACTGTTCAAGAATGTGAATATAACTCCATTAATAGGTTTCAACAAATTTTCTTATCAAAATAAGTCATTTGCGAATTTATAAAACAACGTTTATAAATTCCATTTCTATTTATTTATAAAAACTTCCTTTATAAATCTCCTTTATTAGCCTATTCGATTTATATCCCAATTATGAACTAAAAGTCCATATTATAAGTTAAATGCTTATAAAACGATTATTTTACAAAATCGTTCTTTTAAACTTCATAGTTATAAATCTTATAACTTATAAGATTCAATTATTCATCCAAATATATTCTTTAATAATTTCACAAAATTTATAAATCTTACTATTTATAAATTTCATTTATAACTTCACCATTTAAAATTCTATAAATTTCATTTTTATAACTTCACCATTTAAATTCTATAAATTTCATTCTTTAATGAAATTCATTTTCACTTCATTCAAACACTTATAAAAACTCGTTTTATAATGTCTATATTCCAATTTATAAATATCCATTTATAAATCTCTTAATATAAATCAATTTATATTATTCTTTTTAAACGTCTTTAAATTCCTTTAAAAACTTCTTCCTTTTGATTCATAAAATAATTAAATTTTATAAACCCTATATTTCAACTTTTCATAATAAATTCAAAAATTCCAATTTAACTATTTTATAAAATCATTAGCATCATATTCTCAAAAATCAGTTTTTAACTATATTTCTCAAAAATCATAATTTTTATAACTTTAAAAATTATAACGTTTATTTATTTAAAATGAATCAATTCCAAAAATATAGCATATTTTCAAAAATCACTTTAAAATCATTTTAAAATCCCAAAATCTGGGTCCAATGATGCTACACACCAAATAGGCAATCACGACAACAACGATATCATATATCGATATGATAATCAATCAAATATCAAAATATCTGAAATTAAATAAATACTGTTGAGGAATCCAGTTGGATCCCTCCAACCTGTTTTCCTGCATCCACAAACATTAGCACAATACCAATTTCGCTCCAGTACGAAATTATCGCGGTATATTTTCTTATTAAATATTATCCGCTTAATAACGGCGTAATAGGGTCTCGTCCGCTAAAAAAAATGCGGGGAATCAACAACTGCAATATATACATATGCCAATATGTATATATTGATATTATATATAATATCAATTTCACTGTTTATGAAATATTCGCGGTATATGTTTTTAATAAATAACATCCGCTTAATAACGGCGCATAATGTCTATTTTAACAATCAATAGATAACAATCATCATTCAAACATGCATTCAAATATTTTAAATCTAACTATTTAAAATAAAATCGAAACCGATTCGATTGAGTGAGAAATTCTCACCTTGATTTTTAATTCCGTTTTAGCGATTTATTTCGAATAAAATTAAACGGACGTTTAATTTTACCCAAAATTCTCACTAACTCCAAACGACTCCAAACCAACTCCATCGCGTAGTGCTCGTCCATACGATTCCAACGCAACTGGTTTCGCATTTTTTCGACCTCGTATGAAAAAGTTATGAATTATTGAAGTTTGTACACGATTTCAATAACATTTTATAACATAAATTAAAAAAATAAAACCCACATCCATCATCCACCATCCATTCCTTCTCAAGCAAATCTTGGCCGTCCCTACCCTTCTTCTCCCTCACGTTCACCCTACAGGTTGAGGCCGCAAACTTGAACCCATCACTCCATATTAGGTTTTAGAAATTCGACCTCATTTCTCGACGAAATCTCATCAAACCACCTTCATCTCGAAGCTCTCGACGCAAGCTACCACCACCAAGAAGAGCTCGAAGCTTGGCTGCCTCTGGAGCCTAAAAATGCATGTGCAAACCCCCTAGGACGTGGCCCATTATCACACGATATACAACTCCATACGCGATCATATCCGTATGGATTGAAAGCTCTCGTCGTGCTCTCCAACCTTCGTGTTGAACACCTTGGCTAAATCTTTGTAGATTGAGAGAGATTGAGGGATGATTTTGGGACAATTCTGGCCATTGGTCTTAGCATAGGCGGCTAGGGTTATAAAATTAGGTTTTTTTTTTTTTTCTAAATTATGAAGAGGTGGGTGCTATTTATAAAGAAAAATCGAACACTATTCATCCCGGAAATTCCGAACTCCGATTTACGCGCCGTAACCAGCGTTTCTAGGGTTTACCCTGCGTTCCGGACACAATGGAACAGGTTTCGGAAGCTAATTCGGACATCTGTGCGAGTTATGGCTATAAACGCTCAATTTAAATTAAACCGATTTAACTCGATTTCTAGGCGTTTTAATTTGTACCGGACAAACCGTAAATCCAATCGACTTGAAATTTGAAACCTTATAATAATATCACATTACGGATCCGATGAAACTAGTTTCGTCGAAATCCGAGACTTTTTGAAAAATGGCTATTTTAGCTCGCCAAATTTAAATTAAAAATAAATCGATGCGTTTCGAGCTGCCACGATCAAACGATAGCTCCGATTGACACGAAAATTGAAATGCGGTAATAACTAACTATTACGGATCCAATGGAACTGGTTTCGTTCAATTCTGAGACTGTTCAAAAATTGACTATTTTTACTAGTCGATTTAAATATTAAAATATTCAATTTTCACAAATTAACTTTTAATTCGATTTTAAAAGTTCTAAAATATCATTCTAACTTCAATATGATAAAATAAAATATTACAAATCATTTTCAATCATATTTAACCCAATTTTCAATTATTTTCATAATTAACGTATTAAATTATCGATTTAATTATTCAATTAAATCCAAAAATTCAAATAAAAATTTATTTGACTTATAAATTCACTTATTAATATTTAAAATTAATTAAATATTCAAATTTTAATTTCTAAAAATTCTGGGTCGTTACATAAACACACATAATATATATTTTATTCAAATCATAATTTTCAAAATATATGTATATATTAGAATTAGAAAATAAATTTCTATTAGTATTTAATTATAGAATTTTCCAATCCAAATATTATTCAAAACTTTTATTTTTAAATTCCAAATTTAAAAATTAATATATATTCAAGTTATCAAGTTGTGTTTATAAATGAGTAAACAAATATTTTTCTATAAGTATAAACCTTATTCCAATCATAATTTACTTCTTTCCCAAATCTTTATTTTTAACATATGTGTATTTGAATTTCAAATTCAAATTCCAAATTATAATCTATTAATTATTAAGCGGACATAATATTTATTTAAATTTAGAAAATACCAAGTTAGTTTACAATTTAATTTCAAAAATTAATTAATTACCAATTTGAATTTGATAAAAAAACTGGAATGTTACATTATACGAGTCTGTTTTGTACCGTACGTATGTGGTGTCCTCAGGGTAAACAACCGGTTTGGTGGAGCGTATGACATTGTATAGACTACGGGAATATATAAAATGTGTTAAGGGGGCTGTGAGTTACGCCTTAACGCTATTTTAATAGTTTGCTTTACTTTACACATATTATAATAGCGTATATTTCTACATAGAAGATAGTTCCACGGATCCTTAGAGGATGGAAATCCCAAACATCGTTTAGTTATTTGTATTTCAGTTGACATTCCACTTGAGTTAAATTTACTGATATAAGAATGCTAATCCTGACTCGAGTGTTTTTTGTTTTTCTTTATGCTCGAGTCAGACCGAGTGTCATAACATTTGAGACTCGCCTTTATAGATTGGAGCTTTGTTTAAAGACTATTTATCCAGCTTTCAGTTATTTCAGTCTATGCCAATCATTTATATTCAGACTCATCAATTGCTTATGTACTAGAGATTCATTTGCATTTGAGATTCTATTGTTTTTTGTTTCAGACTCTGATGTTTTACAGTAAGCTTCATGAACTTCTATTTATATATTCCGCTACTTAATGTTGTAATATCTGTGTTTGTGGTTCTTTGATTGAATTATATATTGCATATGCCGAGTTTTGCCAAATATAAATTAACAATATGACATTTTGAGCAATTCAAGCTTGACATGAGTGGATGATTGTCGATTTGAACGGTTCGAAAATCGCGGGTCCTTACATGGTATTAGAGCTGAAGGTTAAGAGAGAACCTTGGCTCTCGTGGGGATTACTCATTAGAGATAGAGTCAGTAGTACTTTAGAATGAATTAACTGTACTTATATATATATATATATATATATATATATATATATATATGAGCGCGTATTTGTGAGTGAATATAAATTATTTTATATTATGTTGACTTATCGGTTGAGTGTTTATAAATTCTCGTCGGTACAGCCTGGACAACTGTATCAATAGGGGTTTCTAAACTCTTAAACTAGGCATACCGACACAGTACTTCTTTTAAAAAGTGCGTAAATGAAATAACATTAGCTAAATTAAATTTTGATATAAAATTCTAGAATTTATTATATATTTAGAGTGTTTAGTTGATAATATTATAATCAACAAGATTGTAAACTTTGAAATAGTTTATATAACTAATATGAGTGTAACGACCTGATATTTTCAGCCATTTGCATCCGCACATATCGGATTTTAATTGTTCAAAATAGCAGATTGTTAATCTAAAATTTGGCAAAACTGAACATATACAGTAAATAAATCAATCACAGAATCACAGATACATAGTAGTACAATAATACGCAGTGGAATAAATAAATAGTAGTTCATGAAGCTACTATATAAACATCAGAGTTATAAAAAAATACAACAGAATATCTCAGATGCAGTGAATTCTCTAGTACAAGCAGATGACTTCTCTGAACCAGTCAATTGGAAGGACTGAATGTTAAAATGATGATTGGACCTCCAAGCAAAGCTCCAAACTCCAAAGGTGAGTCTCAAATGATGTATCACTCAGTCTGACCCAAGCGTAAAGCAAAACACAAAACACTCAAGTCAGGATTAACATTCTTATATCAATAAATCCAACTCAAGTGAAATATCAACTGAAATACAAGTAACTTAAAGGATGTTTGGGATAACCATCCACTAAGGATCCGTGGAACTATCGACAATGTAGAAATATACACTATACACCGTGGTCATTTCAGATTAATTTATACTTCAATACCAGAGTCTCATTTCCATTTCATATATATTTATTTCCAAATTTTATCCCTTTCAAAGTAACGATTCAAATCAACTCAAATTCCAAATTCAAATTTAGTCCCATCTCAATTTATCAATTTAAATTCAACTCAATTCCTAAATAACCATTTCAAATTTTATCGATCTCAAATCTGGATTTGAAATCATAAATTACCCATTTAAACTTCAATATTATTTAATAACTTTAAATATTCAACATTTCAAATTAAATTTAACGATTTTAGATAGATTTAGTTTATCTTCATTATTATTTAGCCTTGAGATATCCCCTCATTTGATTCAATATCGTTTAAGTAACCTTAAGTTACATTTTACTAAATATTTTCTTTAATTTATTTAAACGTGCAATGTCCATTAAATCGCTTAAATCAAAAATCCAGTTATAAAATCATACCTTTAAATTTCACATTCAATAATTTCCAAATTTTTTTAAATAAAATCCTTAATTAATTACCATTCCAAATAAACCCAAATTTAACTTCCCAATCTTACTTATTCAATTTATTACAAGAAAATCTATTTGAAATAAAGACTTACATAAATACTTAACCATATTATATCAATCTAATTTAAATTAAATATTACTACTAAATCTATATATAAAATTACCACTTATATATAATATCTTAAGAATAAATACTTATTAAACCATATATTTCTTTCCAAAACCATAGAAATTATTTTCAAAATATTTATATATGGACCAACGGTGTCTGTATATATTTCCTATCCTATGGTCAAGTGAAACGGATATTTATCATTTCAGTCCGTACACTAAATATATACGGGTGGATATCATTTCAACCCGTAATCCCAAATTCAATTCAATGAAAATAGCTTGGGTCTATCATTTCAACCCATAACGATTTTCTCCTATTCTAAAGTACGTTTGGGTATGTATCATTTCAACCCATAGTGAATTCTATAATAACAGGGAACTTGCAGAGTGATAACAGATACGAAAAAATAACAACAGGCATATATCATCAATAACAATATAATATAAACAACCGGATATGGTGTCATATCCCACAGGTGAACGGTTACAGAGAATAGCATAGACGACTATTTAAATAACTACAGCAGCATATTTCCATTGTCATTTTCAATTGAGATTAAATTCAATAAATATAAGAACGTTAATCGTGAGTGATTACTCGCCTTTCGAGGCTAGAGAACTTTGACAAGGAAACGAGCTACGAATTCCAGAGCAACGCTAGATGGATATGATTCGATGAAGAAAACAGGCACGACGGACAACTGATAATGAGGAATCGATGGAACGATTAGGGTGAGTTTTACATAAATTGAAAATAGATAAATTATTAACACATATTCAGTATTCTAATTTAAGGCAAAAATCAAAATAATATAAAAATTTCTAAATCATCATTCTTAACTCAAGCATTAAAAATAAAAGATTTTTTTATTATACTTAAACTATTTCCCACAATAATTTCTTAAACGCATATTATATACACACACACACAGACACACACACCAAAATCCATTGTCTTAGAATAAAACGCAATTTATCTAAAACACCTACATTTACGTAAAGTCAGTACTCATTTTATATACAAGCTTTTAAGTGTACTTAAAAATATACTTAAATCGATCATAACCCTATATATTTATACATATCTTAGAATATGAACAACTTAACAAGTATATCATATGTAGACCCAAAAAAATTCATGCTGACGCCTAAAAAAATAAGATGCTATTTTAAAACAAACCAAATATATATAATACTTAAAATAGCCAATCAAAACAAAATAACTATATATTTTAACTTTAACAATGAGTTGCAACACTAACAAAAAGTTTAATTTTATATAGAATAGTATAACATATATCATAGAACTTAATATCATTTACTTAAACAGACCATACACAAATAAACTATAACCAATTTTAATATAACATAGTATAACATAATTAATATATGCATGACTGGTAAAATTTGTAAAACAGACATATTTAAAATTCACATAAGTTTATATATATTATATTAAAACGTGTGTGTGTATATATATATATATAATCAGAAAGCAAAGTATTCATATAAACGAAAATAGAATATATGCTACCTTTATATATATAACAGATATAACTCACACGTAAAAAATATATAAGTTTGTACATATATTAACCCAAAATAGAAAGCTCTGAGTTATATCTATATATACTAAAGTATTTTGATCCAAAACTAACATATACATACAGTAAATTATGTTATGTACTTTAAAATCATAAACAACAGTGAAAAAATATACTACGATATAATATACTATACTATTATATGTAACACACGCATCATACAAAAAAAGAAGAAGAAGAAGCAACTTATAACAGCATAAAAAAAGATTTGATAAAATGAAATATACTATAACAAAAGCATGCAAATCTTGATAACAAAACTGCAGATTTACGCAAAATAAGTTTTAAAACAACTTACTTACTTATATAAGTATATAAATGAGGGGAAAGGAAGAAGAAGGCTTGTTCTGGAATTGGCGAAGGCAACGAGATCCAGGCGGCAAAAGATGAAGCAGCGATGCTTTTATTTTTATTAAAAAAAAATTCCTTGTCGAGTGAAAATATGAAGGTGGATTTGGCAAATTTATATTGAAAGTAGAGAACAGGGAGAGGGGTAAGAAAAGAAATATATAAAATGGGTAGAGTGGAAAAACTGAACTGTCAAAAGGTTAAAAATGTTTCAGCGGTTAAAACAAGTAATGTAGGAAAAACGAATAGGCACAAATTGGGAAACGTATCACATAAATAATAAATATGAAGTAGAAGGTGACAATTTTAGGCAATAAATATTCACATTGATTTATACACGCAAATAAAATATGAGCTGCAGCCAAATCAAATAATGAAAAAAAAGAAAAACGTACGTACGTTATACGTTTCTTAAAATGATCGTGTAGAACAAAAGATAAAGGAAGTAATAAAGCAATATGACCGTTTGAATTTGTACTGTTGGCAATAAAATAAATGAGAAGTAATATAAACACTTGATTGACGTGGATAATTAAGCAATTGATATGCGTGTGCAGCACGTTTCAAAATTTAAAACCGAAGGGAAATTAACTGTCACAATTGAAGGTACTTATATAAATGTAAAGTAATGAATAATTTGCTACAATGAAATAGCAACGGTTAGAAGCATTGATTCAGGATATACTATTAAAGCAATAAATTCGATTGGACAGGAAGTTTTGAATTTTTTTTACGGGAGGAGATTGAAGAGTCAAAATAAATGCTTCAGGTAAGAGAAAAGAGAAATAATAGAAACGCACGTGAAAATTAAGCAGGTGGAATAATGCACAAAGAAGGCAACGTATATTTCTTTCCGAAAGCAACAGAGAACCTAAAATATATAAACAAAATAATGGCAATGGTTCAATCCCCTTGATTTCAGCTGAAAAGCTATTTAATACACTTTATAATTTGCTTGTAAAGAAGAGGACCAGACAAAGAAAAGACATAGGTAAGGTAAGGAATATGTGTCTCTCTATTCTCTATATATATATATATATATATATATATATTTTGTACTGAATATGATATGTTTGTTGAAGCCAATAACACCAAAGTCAAGGAATGAAAAAGGCAACAGGGAAAAGAACGGAACATAATTAATGGATAGATAATTAAAAAAATTGAAATCTTTTTACAGTAACTTAAATACATTTATAGAATTGTTGTTTACACATAAGATAATTAAAACAATTGGATTCTTTCTATAGTAACTTAAATACATTTATAGAATTGTTGTTTACATATAAGAGTTATAAATTAACTTGCTTAAATAGTATTAATGACATACAAACAACAAAATTTATTTTTATATTTTATTATTAGCAATTATTAACTGTCTTGAATTTAAAAGAATTTCACAATGAAATAAACTTTCATAAAACCGGACGAAAATTTACTATCTGCTAAAATAAAATGAACATATTTCAAATATTAAATTTTTATTTTAAAATATTATTGTTTAAAATTTCTCAAAAATCAAATTAAATACGTTATAAAATTTATTAAAATCCGAGGGTCATTACACTCTCCCCCACTCAAAACTTTTCGACCCCGAAAAGGAACAAAGTAGGAGAATAAAAACAACCAGATGAAAAATTAGCCTTTGGAAAACAAATTAAACAATTTATTTAAAACCATATTTTTTATTTAAATTAATTAATATTTAATATTTTGGTTAAACTCATTTAATTAAATCCATTCAATTATTTATGAGATCAATTATTTATATAAAACACTAATTTTTTTACTATTAAACCAGGTAGTATATAAATAAAAAACATTTAAAAGGATATATTCAAAAGAAGGGAAGAAGGAAAGAAGATAGATTCGAAAAACAGAATATAGGTGAATAAATGAAGCTGGGCAGATAAGGTAGATTCAAAAGAATAGTATTGGGCTCGAATAGTTAAATCAAACCATAAAATTTTAATCCCAAATATTACTACAAAATTTCTTTGTTGGAAATACTTTTATAATAAAATACCTTTATAATAAAATACTTTTATATCGAAACCAATTTTCCTTTCGAAAATACTTCTATAACTCGATGTTTCAACAAGTTTATCCTCATTCTTGCAGACTCTGGCCATGCGTTGATCAACCGCAAAGCTAGAATTCTTCAAGTACTCAGTAGACCTGTTTTAACACCCAGTGAAAATACTTAAAAAACCATTAAAACTGATATGGAAAGTACAATCCAAAAAAAACACCTGGATCGCAGGATACATAACAATGGTTACACCTAGATCCCCCCGGAAACATCCATATCCTTTAAGCATTCACTGCCTTGCGAATTACGCCATGATAAACAAAACCCATGGACCGCAGGATACATAACAATGCTTACGACTGGCTCCCCAAGAAAACATCCATACCCTTTAAGCAATCTCTGCCATGCGGATTACGCCACGACAATAAAACCGGTAGACCGCAGGATACATAACAATGGTTACGCCTGCATCCCCCAGGAAACATCCATACCCTTTAAGCAATCTCTGCCTTGCGGATTACGCTACCCCAGAAAAAAAGACCATGGGTTACGCCACGGTAGGATACTCGAGTATCACATCCAGAAAACTGAAATTCAGAGAGAATAATATCGATAGAATGAATCCACAATGTGGCCACGGAGAGGATATCAAGCAGAAGGCACTTTCCATATCATTACTTTGAAAATATATACATATAATACCTTTTCAAATGACTTTCAAATATCATACTTATATAAAGTCCATTATATATAAGATTTCATTTTCAAATCGAATACTTTCCAAAATCAATAGTATATCAAATCACACTTATATATACTTCGCCTACATAAGATTACACCTTCAAATTGAGTACTTTCCAAATCAATTGTTTTCAAATCAACTTCATACTTATACAAATCAATTCTATATAAGTTCGATAACTCCCAAATCAAGTATTTAGTAAAACAAGGTTCTCCATTTCAATTTCTTTCAATATCGTTTCGGTTTCAAAATCATATATGATTTCACCAAATTATTTCTTCCATATTTAATATCTTCAGTTTCAAAACTTCCAAATAATAGGTTTAGAAAATAATCCTAGTTTCCAAATCAACATAATTTAGGTCAATCAAATTCATTTCCAAAATCATCATATAAATATTGGGTTTTAAATTCCAGGTCTTATTTTTCGAAACTAAATATTTTCTAAAATCAATTATACCCAAATGATTTTCAAGTTTATAACCACCGCTTTGAAACCTTTAAACTATTTATAAAGCATTCAAAACCAGATTTCATATTAGTATAATTCAAATTAGTCCTATCTTTTTAATTAATAAAGTAGTTTTAAACTTGTATAGTTTATCCATTAATTTATACTTTTCGAAATTACCTAGCTTTAAAATTTTAAGCCTTGATTTGGAAGTGTTCGAACTTTCAAAATAGTCGGTGAAATCAAATTTCAAATCCAAGAGTTGGAAATCAACAACAAATCAGTAAATTAATTTTTATAAATAGAGTTATACTAAATCAAATCGAAAACTCGAGGATTGAACACCAGGTTACTTTCAATCATTTCAAATATATATACATATATCTTTTGAATATCGAACTATACTTCGGAATTTGAAATCAAAATTGATTTCACAAAATCACTCGCATAGCGAAGCTATTAAAGTGGCCTCTCCCCAGTTTGAAACTCGAAAATCAATGTCGATGATGCGTGCACTCATCACCGAAGTTATTCTCCAGCGATATAAGTGAGTTCTGCACTTCTATTTTCTTGAAAACTTCATTGAAATTTCTTCTAAATCATTGGAATTCATTTGAACTCTTTTGAAATATTTATTATCCGGAAAATACTTTTAAAGCTTGTTATTATTATATATTTTTGAAATCTCAAAACCAAATTTCAAAATACCGGAGTTCATTTCCTCGAAATTCAAATTCAAAACCCTTTAGTTATAAATCTTTTATATAATCGAATTCCTTATAAATTTCAAAATTTCACATCCTTTCAAAATTTCAGGCTTTCGTTTTTGAAAGATATATAATCCTTATCGAAAATATTTCATTTTTATATATAGAATAAAATCATAGTTATCAAAATAATAATTTCGGTATAAAACAATTTCTAAAATACAAACAAAACCCGATTTTCAAAGGATGATTTAAGAATGGATTTCCAAACAAAGATAGAGATACAAATTAGAGGAACTCTAATCAAATAGAATTATGATTCGAAGATAGGCTCGATCGACGATTAGGGAATTAAATTACAGAAATAGAAGATGGACATACTTATATAAATCGCGGGCGACCTTAACCGGGTCTACCGTGACTTCAGGAATATGATCGATGCGGAATTCTAAGGCAAATCGACTGTAACGACCCTCCTTTTTGGACAGTTTAAACCGACGATCAAATACACATGTCGATTCCAAACCATTCAAAAGGGCAGATAGTTATTGGGGTAAATAAGAAAAGAAAAGAAATAAAGGAAATGAAACAACACAGAATCTCGCAGCGGAACGATAAAATATAATAGTCAAATAAACAGTTCATGAAGCTGTCTACTATACTTTGACAATTATTTATACAACATTTATCAGAGTTTATACATATACAACAGAACGATTAAATAATGCAGCAAATAACATGATGCAAGGGTAATAATAGTAATAGTATACCAAATCTTCGTCTTCGTCCTCCAGAATAGATCTTCAAAAATCTAAAAACTCAAGACTGACCCGATCGTAATGAAAAGACAAAACACTCGAGTCAGGACTAAAATATCCTTATGAAAGTGAAATCAATCGTAAATAAATATGAGTGTAACGGCATCAGAGATGTTTACGGGGTTCGACATCTCCTATCCAGTGTCAACGTGCGTGCAATAACTCAAGAGATGTTACGGGATTTTCCATTTCTCAAGGATCCGTGAAACTATCTACTATGTAGTAATATACGCTAAGTAGATAATGCCTATCAGTAATATAAAGTATCAAAATAGCGTTAAGGCGTTACCATAATCCCCCTTAACACATTTTATATTCCCAAAAGCATATACAAGACCATAGTTTCCCCAAAACCGGAAGTCACCAGAGGGCAATCCATGTACTCAAGGTACAAATCAAAACGTAGTGGTCGCGAATAGGATAATCAGTATGACAAGGTACATGAGGCGATACCAACTAGGATACTAGTAGTTGCGTGATCCGGACTGATGTTGGGCATAGCCAGCAGCCACCCCAACACCGCGAAACAACACTCCCAAATCAGGGGGTGCACCCAAATCGCATCACAAATGTAATAGATATGGTATCGAAGAAGTGTGTCCGCTAGAGGTGGCGAACCTCAATGGCCCGGCGCGGCTCCTGTTTTAGTCATGTCAGGGGTCATCCAATATCGTTCTCTTTCTTCAGTCAACGCGTTCACCAAACCATCCACTTCATTCTGGATCAACACTCCGCGTATAATAGTTATTAAAGTGGTGTTCGGTATCGACAGAGAGTATGTCCATATCCAATCCCGGTCTCTTTAATAACTACGTATTATTACACCGTTGGCTCTTTTACATTTCAAATCGATTCGTAATTGATATCAAAATATCATATTCGTTTCAAAAATCAAATCCATTTCAAATATCACCGTATCCTTTCAAATGTAAGATTTCGTTTCAAAAATCATTTTTCGCATCAATATCTCATTTCGATTTCAAAATCATTTCGAATTTCAATTTAGGTTGCAACTTCATTTAACTCAATTCGTATTTAAATTCAAGATTTAAATATAAACATTTCACCTTAATGACCAGCTTAAAATTTTAGAAAATAGTTTTAAGTAGTTTAAAGTAGTTTTAAATAATTAAAATAGTTAAAATACTTTAAAATCTTAAATGGATTTGAAATAGATAAATTTTAGTTTAAATAATTTAAATTGGGTTAAGTAGATTTAAAATAGATTAAAATAGTTTAAGTATTCAAAATGGTTTATATAACCGAGTAATTTGGAAAAACAAAATAAAACAGCTTCAAAACCAATCCATTTCAATTACATCTTCCCAATTCAAATCAATTTCAATTTCCATTCTACCGATTTCAATTTCGATTTCAATTCAATTCAACGTCAACTTTGACTTCAAATTTATTCAATTTTATATCCACTTTCAATTAATTCAATTTCAATTTATATCGATTTAGAGCTTGGTTTTTCAAAATATCCATTTAGAACACTTACAAGATTATCCATCAATATACGAGTTTAAATCCAAATTTCAAACATGATTCGATTCCAAGCTCGATTTCAAAATAACGCTTATATCTCACTTTTACTTAATTATCCTTCAATACTCAAATTTAAATCTAAATTTCAAATATGATTCAATTTCAAGCTCAATTCCAAAATATCATTTTTATGTTGCTTTTACGTAGTAATACTCAAAGTTCGAAATAATGTTCAATCTTTAAATCAAATAGATTTTTGAAATTCAATCATATCCCAAATTTTATTCTCAAAGTCTCAACTTAAATTATTTAACAATTTTCTTTTACCAAAATTTATTTCAACATTCCAAACTCGATTTCCCGATAAATTCGATTTCTATAAATTTATTTCTATTTATAACTTTTAAATCGAACATTTAAGTAAATTTCAAATCGACGATTTCAAAAATTATTAATTTAGCCGATTCGGTGTCCGTATATAATTTTCTATCCTATGGCCAAGTAATTTTTATTTCAATTAAATGTCAGGGATGAGTATATATTACTTAAATTAAATCACAGTATCATATGTATGCATAACAGGATCTATATAAGCAAATAAACATCCAAACATTCAATTATCAACCAATAGCATTCATCAAAATACATCATCCAATCAACAATAAAATTCATGGCAGTTTCATAGTTATCAATGTCAGGTAATTTAATCGCAATTCAATTTTGATTTCAATTTAACTGTCAATTTAATTTTTCAACGGTTAATTCAAATGACAAGCTATATGACAATTAAATTTTTATCAAACAACGACAAATAAAATCATAACACTTCATAATATAAAATTTAACTTGCATAAAGATATTTAGTGCGGTGTGAGCGTTATAAAACACTCACCTTGATTTTACGATTTCAAATCAAATCGAACGACGTTCGATTTAACCCAAAATTTTCTCTAGCTCCAAACGATTCCAATCCAGCTCCATTGCGAAGAGCCTGTCCATACGATTCCAACGCAATTTGATTCGTCCCAAACGGACCTCGCATCAAAAAGTTACGATATTTAGAAGTTAATACAAATTTTTATATATATTGATTACAATTCCTTTTAAATTTTACACCACAGCTCACATCAACACCGTTCGTTACCTTGCCCACACATCTGACCGCACGCACGCTATCTCCTTTCCAGGTGATAAATCGCGTACAGGAACCCATCTCTTGCCTCCAAACCCTAATACACGTGATTGCTACGAGCCACCTGAAGTCGATCAGAAGCCTCCAAATCGAAGCCCCTCACTCATACTACACTCGGCCTGAAGGGCTTGGAGCTCGGCCTCCTATTTCCCTTGAAAATCATGCCCGTGCGTGACACCTTCCACGGCCTGTCGCGCCTCCATCAACGCTCTGATGACGATCACAGCCGTTCACTTTGTAGAGTGTACTACCCTCTACAACTTTCATGTTGAAAACTTTTTGAAATTGCGAATGGATTTGAAGAATTTGAGGGGAGAAAAACTGTGATTTTCGGCCTTTGAATCCAGAGAGTGGCGGCTGGCAATAGAAAACCCTAGGGCTTGAGATTTTTACAAAAGTGAATTGTTAATGGTGCATATATAGAAATTTACGAAACACTATTCAACAAAAAAAATTTCAAACTCCAAACGAAGCGCGGTGACCGGCATTTCTAGGGTTTACCCCGCGTTCCGGACACAATGGAATACGTTTCGAAAGCTAATTCGATCGTCTGTGTGAGTTATGGCAATAAACGATCGATTTTAAATTAAATCGGTTTAACGAATTTCTAGGCGTTTTAGCTTGCTCCGGACAAACGGTAAATCCGATTGACATGAAATTTAAAACCATACAATAATATCACATTACGGATCCGATGAAACTGGTTTCGTCGAAATCCGAGACTGTTTGAAAAATGGCTATTTTAACTCGCCAAATTAAAATTAAAACAATTTCGATGCTGTAACGACCCGTTAAATTTGATGATATTAAGTGAGTTAATTTAATATGATTTCTAATCTAATTTAGAATGAAAATAAAAGTCTTAAGATTTTATTTGAGTAGATGTAGGAATTAGATATAGTAACTGTAATTAATGGTTAACAATTTAAATGTTTATATGGCAATAGATTGAAATAACGTAAATTGGCGTTTGTGGTTATAAGTTATAATTTGTTGATTAATACTGGAAGATATAAAGCGGAAATAGTATTAATGAAATAATAACTGAATTGAATTTCAACTATATAAATGAAAGTAAATTTTATTTAGTGGATGTCAACATTTAATAAATTTATTTACAATAAAAAGATTTAAATGCATGTTGGATAGAATATATAATTGTTGGATTAAGTGGTAAGTAATTAGAATTTAATTCTATAAAATTTGGAACTGAATGTATGTAAATAATTTTGTAGGAATAAGTTGATTAACAATTTATTTGCGCATATCCAATTTAATTGAAATAACAGGAAAGACAAGAACTTGATTTGCCTAGGTATTTATATATTGATAAGCTATAACTAAATAGTAAGTTTGGAAGTAAATAGGATATAAGAAGACAAGGGCAACTAGTAAATTTGTAAATGAATTCATAATGAATAAGCATTAATTTATGCTTATATATTTGGGCATTTGTGATAATCGCAAAATTTTACCAGTCATCTAAGTTATTTAATAAAATCTAAATCTATGGCAACATTGTTGTTAATGATGGTTGTAAGTGATTTTGAATGTAAAGGGGTAACAATTATTTAGGTTAACCATTCATTAAGTATATTAAGTTAAGAATGGAAATAGATTGAAATAAATCTAAATTTATTTATTTTGTTTTGTTAATATGTTCTAGTAATAAAAGGGAATTTATAAGAAATGAAGCCTGCCCTAATGAAGTGTATTATAATTCAAATGTTATTTATACCCATAAAATGTCTATTTACTGAATAGAAAGATTTTAAATCAATAAACAAATTTATGGAGGGTCCAATTTATAATTTATGGCATTTAATGTAGACTCAATCACAATTAATTGATTTAAATGGTGCAGTTAGCGTAGATTTTTGTTTGTATTTGTAGAGGGTTAATTTTATAAGACAAAATTTATGCTAATTTTATTTATAATAGGACCATGGGTTGTTTTAAAGTATAGGAAGCAGGATTTATAAACTTAATTAGAGTATCAAATTCAACCATTGCATTTATTGCATAATAAAAAAGAATTTAACGGTTAATTTTTTTCATTATTGAAATTTAAATGGACTTTGAGGATAATGATGTGAAATCATGAACCAATGTTAGTGGTATCCTTATTTTGGATAAAAAGGGAGAATATAAAAGTTGAAATCTAATAAATGGGTTTTGAGAATTTAATTTATAATTCCTAAATATAGGGGAGTGAAGAAATAAACACTGAAATTTATAAACTTATCAACTTATAATTCACGTCTAAATTTTGTTAAATCATTAAAATTGATTATGAAATATATAAGCAGTAAAATTTGGTCAATTTTAGAATTTTAATATAAAATTGGATTTTTATGATTTATTTTAATTTATTTAATTAATATAAAAATAGCCATTTTGGCCACAGACTCGGATTTCGACGAAACCAGTTTCATCGGATCCGTATCGGTGAATTATTGTAGGGTTTCAAGTTTCGTATCGATCGGACTTGTCGTTTGATCGTACGGACGCGAAACGCCTTGAAATCGATTTAATTAAAATCAATTTGAAATCAATTTGGAAATTTTGTTTTCAGCATAACTTCTTCATACGATCGAATTTGGATGTGAAACTTTTTCCGTCGCGTTCAGAATATTTCAAAATATCTATTTGGATGTATGGGTTTAATAAATTTCGTTCCGGGGTTAGAACGGGTTTTTTTTGGCCATAGTTTGTTCCGTACGTTCATCTATATGGTCTATCTACTCCAATCCAACCCTACTTATAAATAGACGATTATAAACCCTAGCCTCCATCTTCTATCATTTGTCTATACGTTCATTTTCTTCATCTCATTCTCTTCCTCAATGGTTGCAAAACCTAGATCTATCTACAGTTCAAAATCAAAAGTGAAAATTCAAACTCTCCAGAAAATTTTCAAAAAATTATATGTTGTAGCTGTCGATGTATACATCACAGATCCGTGATTCGTTTCTCGATTCAGTTGTTCGTTCGTCCAGTAAAATTCAAACCATTTTCGGCAACTCATCATCGTCGCAACAAAACTCGCCCGATCGGAAAACTATTTCTGGGTATTGTGGAGATAACCGAGGTGTTTGCATCAGTATAGTTTTGGTTCGAATCAACGGCTGGATCTTCGTGAAATCGCGAATTAGGTTTTCGGCCCTAGGCTTAGAGGCGGCGGCGGCGGCCACCAGGGGCGTGCGTACGAGTCCAGTGGGGGGCGGCTCGGCGAGCTGGAGGTGATGGAGGTGGTCCGGGGCGTCACGGTGGCCTGAGGTGCGCGAGGTTGGTGGTCAAAGTCTCGGTCAAGGCTTGATATTGGGTTCGGCGTGTGCGTGTTTAAATTCTGGAGAGAAGGGGGGCGCGTTTCTCTGGGATGACGTGGCAAGTGCGTTTTCTTATTTATTTTGTTTTAATTTAATTTTGGTTTCATTTCTCTTAAATGACCATAACTTCTACTTACGACCTCCGTTTCTCACGAATTTTTTTTCGCTAGGATCGTAATTAAATTCCAGATCAGTTGACGCTGGTTTGGACCAATTTGGAGACCGTCAAAATTTTGGGTTTAAATTGGATTTGAATCCAATTTAAATTCAAAAGGTGAGTGTTTTAACCCACTCACAACTTATAAAAGTTTTTATGTTTGTTAAATTTATTTTAGATATGAGTAGAAATTTATTTATGATTGTTTGGCATGTTTTATTCAGCATATCGGTTAATTCGCATTTATTTAATTTAACTATCAATTTAATTCATTTATTGCATATTAAATGACAGTTAGAATTTATTTATTTGCATATAAACTACCAGTTAAACAGTTATAAATTTAATTGAATATAAAATGTTAGTTAATAACTGTCAATTATTTTTTGTTATACTGTATATATATTGATGGTTGTTAAACTGATGATGTTTGAAATAATTTTGATTGATATTGGGTGAATGGATGTTTTATTGTATATCATTAAACTACAAGTTATCATGCATTTTTCATTTCATTCGGGATTGTGGTTTGAAATGATATACAACCGCAAATTTTATTTTTAAATTGCGGATTGAAATGATAAATATCCGTATCACTTGACCATAGGATAAAAAATTTTATACAGGCACCGTGGTCTATATATAAATTATTTTAAAGTGATTTCTATGGTTTGGATGGGATACGGTTTATAAAAAATTTTAATTTTGATATTTTATAAATGTTATTCTTCTATATATACATATGAAGTTAAAAAATTTGAATTTAAGCTGTGTATAAATCTATTAAATAAAAATGGGGAACTTGAGAAATGGAATTTGATAATTCATATTATATGTTTAAGTTTGGAAAATTTTAAGGTATGATATTTATAACTGGATTTTTCCAAGATAAATTTAAAATGAATATTCTAGTATAATTTAATTGAAGAAAATATTTAATTGCTAGAAATTGGAGTTTTATTTATGGATTTTTATGTAAATATTCAAGACTAAATAATAGAACATTCAATTTGGTTGAAGGAATAAATTCCAACTTTAGTTTTGAAATATTAATACTCCAAATGGATATATATATATATATATATATATATATATATATAGAAATTGAAGTGGTTTTGGAACTTGAAAGTGATATTTAAATTTTGGTTTAGACTTTAAATAAAGAAATATATTTGTAAAGCCGTGGAAATTATTTTCTTTACAAAGTAACCTTAAAGTCAAACCATTTATTTTATATACCGTTGAATATCCAAACCATTCAAGTTTTAGAAGTTATGGTTTTAAAATATATGAATTTCGAAATATTAGGCTTTGAAAGTATAAGTCACATATTTGGTTTCCAGATATTTTAAATTTTAAAGCAGTATGATTTTGGAAAAGAAATATATTTGGATAAAATGATATCATATTGTTTTGGGTTTTAAGATGATATCGTATTCATAGTTTTGAAATGGAATTTTTATTCTGGTTTTAAAGTATAAACTATTTTGAATGACCGCGGTGTTATAATAACGATTGGTTGGCAAAGAGACCGGGATCGGATATGGACATACTCTCTGTCGATACCGAAAACCACTTTGACTAACCGTGTACTCGGTGGAGATTCCAGAATGAAGTAGGTTGGTGGCGGCGTTTCCTGTAAGGTAAGTACGTGAACCCAACTCCCGTGAGTTGGCATAAGGTGGCTAAAACAGGAGCGATCGACGGGTTAATGAGGTAGCACCTCTGATCGGACACTTCCCTTCGATACTATACTATGACTTTGGATTGTATTCGGTGGCCACCTTCACTTTTGATTTCTTTGATGTGGGGAGTTTGTCCGAGGTGGGCGGCAGCTGCGCGCTGCGCGTTTCCATCGGCCTGGAAGCGTAATTGGTATATCTACCCTGGCATTGCCTAGTTGTGCCATGTCACCTACCATACCGAGCCTTGTACGAGTTTGGATTTCTCCCGTAGCCCGTGTGGTATCCTCTGGTGGCTTCCCGATCAGGAGGGACTATGATATTGGATGGACTACTGGGACTATTACGTGTTAAGGTGGAAAATGTAAAGCCTTAATGCTATTTAAAAGTATGTTTATTTTACTATAGACACTATTATAATAGCGCAATATACTACATAGTAAATAGTTTAACGGATCCTTAGGAGATGTAAATCCCGAGCATCTCTTGAGTTACTACACTCATATTTAATTCTGTTAATCTAACTTACATAAGATCTTTTAGTTCTGACTCGAGTGTTTTTGTCTTTTCAAATTCGCTCGGGTCAGTCCGAGCGTTTCAGGATTTGAAGATTTAGCTTTGGAGGATGAAGACGAAGATTTATATTATTATTATTTATACTAGTTCACTACACTGTTCTGCTGCATTGATATTTTGGTATGTGTAACTCTGATATGTATTATATAAATGGTTGTAAACAGTTTTATAAACTGTATATTTTATTATTATATTTTATCCTTCCGCTGTGAGATTCTATTTTGTTTTATTTCTTCTCTGTTTTTCTTATTTACCCCATAACGATCCGCCCTTCCGCATGGTTTGAATCGGCACGTGTGTCTGTTTAAATCGTGCGAAAAGGCGGGATGTTACTGTTGGTATCAGAGCTTTGGTTTAGCGATAAACCTTGGCTTTGTGGGGTTTGACTCTTTGTTAATAGGGTAGTAATACCCTATGGGAGTCACTGAGTGTGTATATATGAGAGAGCGTATTTGTTAGTGTTATAAGAAGATTTTAATATTGTGTTAATCTGTTCCGTTTTGTATTTATAAATTCTGGTTGATGCATGGGACGCTATGACATCAATAGGGATTTCTAAACACTTATCAGGACAGACCGACATAATATTTGTTTTTAATATAGGTGAATGAAATAATTTTGCCTATTATATTTTCTACATATAAAAATATTTTATAAAGATATATATATTTGGTTGCTATAGATTTGTTTGTTAGGTAATAAAAAAATATTTATACTAATTGTAGCTAAGTTGAAATTATAATAAATCAGATTGGAGATTTTAGAACTTAAGTCCGGGATTTTGAAAATTTGCTTTCAAAGGATTTATGAAATATAAATTTTTTTTATAAGTATTTTCTTATATAAATATTTAGTATAATTCGGAAGAATTGTTTTAAAGAAGATTTTGGAGAAAATAAGTTTCGTACTTTCCTCTCTGTCGTTGGAAAATAATTTCGGTGATGGCGGCCGCATCATCGACTTTCATTTTCGAGTTTCGAAGGGGAAGGCCACTGTAGTAAATTCTACTGCAGATTTATTTTGAAAATATCTAAATTTTAATTGTTTTAAATATAATTAGAGGTATATAAGTTATAGAATATACTTATCTATTGAAATTTGACCCGGTATTTAATTCTTAAATTTCCATTAATTAATAGTTTAAATTATTTTAGTGAAATAAAAGGTAAGTAATTAATGAACGTAAACCTCTAATTTAGGTAAGAAATTTATGCAAAGTTATAAAGGGAAAATTTGAAATTTTTAATATATGAGACAAAAAGTACTATTGTTGAACATTAAATTTAATTAAAAGAAGAGATAAAACTAGTATAAGTTCGTTTGCATTTTCTTTAACATATATAACTTACCAAATATGAAAAGTTGAAATGTTAAATAAGTGATTAGAATAGAATATTATACAAGTAGAAATTTTGGAAATAATGAAGTATTCAATGAGTTGCTATTATAAATAAGAATTAAATGGTATAAACTTAAGTTATAATTGAAATTTTACTAAAATTAAAGGTAAGTATTATTAATAGGTGAATTTAAGCTTAAGTAAATAAAACGAAATTCTTTAAATAAATAAGGATTGATGTGTAGGGCTATTAACTTAAGTATGATAGAAAGTAGGTAATATAAATAAATGACTGCAAACCCTAGGTAATAAATTAATAAAATCCTTTATAAGAATGGAGGTTATAAGGTTAAGAATTTAAGTAAAATTAAAAGGGATAATTTATGTGGTATGAAAGAAAAAAAATGAAAATAAAAGATAAACTGTTATATGAATGAAAAGATCAAACAGCTAATGTATGAAAAGAAAATTTATAATGAGTCAATTTGATTTGTTGGTTTGAATTGTTATTGTTTGATTTATGGTTGGCTGGGTAAGGAAATTTGAAGTTGTTGGATGAATAAATAATCTAATTCTGTCCCATCTAAGACTGTTGAGTAAATGATGCACTGGATGGTTACTTTTCATTCCGTACCATTTCATGTTTTGAACCCGAACAGCTATTTGCTTGTTTGACTGAATGGTTGTTTTGTTTTGTTGTGTATGCTGTTTGTTGAAATTTATGATTGTATATTTAGTGTTGTTAGTAGTTCAAACCATGAAAATATTTCGCTTTATATAAATTGTTAAACCTTTGTGTAACAACCCGCATATTTATCGATTTTATATTTAAATATTTTATTTAAATATTTTATCGTTAGTCGGATTTTAGTCCGAAAAGCTACTTTTTGCATACAGTCGAACTAGGACTTGGGACCACTCCTATTGAGTTTAAAATGCCGTTTGCGACCTTTTTGAGTATAAGCTTCGATATGTTTGGAGAAAGTTGATTTTTGCTACTTTTCACTTTGGGTTTGGTTTTTGGGCTCAGCCCTATGTTTTACTTATGCTCAAATCTGAGCCACTCTTCCCCATTCACCCTCATTCTCTTCTCTTTTCAGTTTTCTTAGCATTAATGGTGGGAGAGATTGGAAATCAAAACTCCAAAACCCTAGTTTCTCTTGCAAATCAAATTCCTAGCTCCAAACTCAAGAAGAACCCATTGGTAAGCTTCTCTTCTTCTTCTCCAACTTATCCTCTTACCAATTTCAGAAAATTCCTAAACCTAATTTTGGGAATGTTCTTGTTTTGAGCTTAGATTCAAGCTCAAGTGGGTTGTGTTGAAGAGAGGTTGATTCTCCATTTGCTTTCAAGCTTCTTCTTGTTCGATTATGTGAAAAGGTGAGATTTTTATCTCACATCTATGCTTATATTTATCTTCGATTGTTAGGTATGAATTCCTAACACTTATTCGTGTGCATTTGCTTTTGGGTTGGATTGAATTGGTGTATATTCCAATTTTTGGTGTTTTGAGTTCAATTCGTTAAAAATCCTAATTCTATGTTTGAACATGTTTTTGGTGATGCATCAAGGAGCATATAGGGCCGGGTAGTCGATTGGCGTAAACCCTTAGCGCCGTTGCTCGAGAGAATGAAATTTGGACGAGGTTGGAGCTCATTACTATGGGCTGAGTAGAGGCTGGCAACAGGTCCGGTCGACCGAGCTCCCTGAGTCGGCCGACCGACCTGCTGCCGAGTGCATAAGCACTCCTCTGTTTAAAGCTCGGTCGATCGACCCAGAGAGTTCAGTCGACCGACCTGCTGTTAATTGCCAGATTAGCCTATTTTGCTAATCCGTTTGGATATCCAACTTTAATCGATTCGTGTAGCCTCCCTTTTGTTGTTGTCATTTATTATCGATTTAGATGACCTTTTCTTTGGGATATTTAGATATATCCACTTTGATGGATTTTATATCGATTTCTTTGGATTTTATTCACGTTTTCGAATGTGAATCTTAGTGATTGATTGTTCCTACAATCTTCTTTGTGATTTGTCACTTTAAAAATATAAAGGTTTTCTATACTAGTAGTAAATATCAAATCTCTTTCCTCAAACGATTTCAATACTATTTTAATACCAAATTCGTTTATAAAACCGTTTTCCAATCTATTAGTATATATAAACCTTTACCTCACTCGTATGAGAAATCCAATTAAACGACTTAGTAAAACAAGTGGTATGAAACGCTTGCGTTCACTTTTTTGGTTAATTCTTGGACTTGTTCGATTGAATCTCTTGTGACAATTTTCTAGTGGAAATTTACAGTTTGTTCGTAAATGTTTAAGTTAAGCAAGTGGTTATGGGACACGAAGCTAAACTCATATATTTACTAGCTTAGTGTAATTGACACTTCTCGTTGATCATGACGATCATCTTTGTGATTTAGACTAGCAATGTGCGATGTCTCTTTGTCTGCGAGGGAGACTAAACCCCGT
Source organism: Allium cepa (assembly GCA_030765085.1). Taxonomy (NCBI): domain Eukaryota; kingdom Viridiplantae; phylum Streptophyta; class Magnoliopsida; order Asparagales; family Amaryllidaceae; genus Allium; species Allium cepa. Next base: position 417,408,042 of record CM060937.1, on the reverse strand, counting down.
TTTGTGGAGTTTCGACTCAATTTGTGATGGGGTAGCAACCCATGGTCTTCAGGCCATTTGTGGAGCTTCGGCTCAATTTGTGATGGTTAGCGACCATGGAATTAGCGTTCCGTTTGTGATACACGTGTTGGTGAGCTTTATGCTCCTGTTTGTGATAGGCCTCCCCCATTTGTGATTTCTGGATTTCTTGTGTAGATTTCTAGAATTTGTGTTTCACCAATTTTTCGTGATTTCCATTGATAAGCCTTATCGATATTTGTGCATTGGTGAATTTGTGTCATTGACTTTAGTGATTTCTGGATTTCTTGTGTAGTCTTTTGGAATTTGTGCGTCATTGACTTTTGTGATTGACATTGATATTATCATCAATATTTGTGGTTTGATGAACGAAATAAAGAGTACGACACTTCTTTGATTCTTGTGTAGATTTTGTGATATTGATTAATCTCTTGTTGATTATCAACTACTTATATATCACAGCTTGGCCTTGTGATTATTATGTGTTTAGTCATAACTCTGATTCTATATCGTTTCATCTGATATTTATAGTTAGACTGATCCGTTTATTATTTTTGTGACGCCCCACCTCTATACCCACGCTAGCCAAGAACAATACGGTGAATGCTGTCGACTAGCACAGAGAATAAGGCTGTTGAGGAGCGACCATCCATGTAATTTCTTTGCGCGAGCACCGATATGTCAGATAATATAACATGCATTCTATTTCAAGAGGAAATCCGACATACCGACACAAACTCAAAGCTACTACACGGTGGCTATATAAATCCTTCGAAAAACAAATAAAGAAATAAGCATAACACAAATCAGTCACAGACAATTCATATCACAAAGGCGGAATAAGATATGAATATTACACTAGAAAGTGCACATCAGAGTAGTGGTCTAAAAAGATCCACAATATCACAAAAGAATAGTTACACGAACTACACAAAAGAATAAGTATACATTAACGAGTCTATATCTCAAATGTATACAACAAAATAACTACTAATCTAAGTAGTTAACCAAAAGTCAAGGAGTTAATCCCGGATGAGAAGTCAAGAAGAAGCACCTGTAACATCTCGGTCTGACCCGAGTATTATTTAAAAAGAAAATAATAAACGGATCAGTCTAACTATAAATATCAGATGAAACGATATAGAATAAGAGATATGACTAAACACATAATAATCACAATGCCAAGCTGTGATATATATATATATATACACTTAGTTGATAATCATTAAGAGGTTAATCAATGTCACCAAATCTACACAAGAATCAAAGAAACGTCATGCTCCTAATTTCGTTCACCATACCATAAATATTGACGATAATATCAATGTCAATCACGAAAGTCAATGACACACAAATTCCAGAAGACTACACAAGAAATCCAGAAACCACTTAAGTCAATGACACACAAATTCACCAATGCACAAATATTGATAAAACTTATCAATGGAAATCACGAAAATTGGTGAAACACAAATTCTAGGAATCTACACAAGAAATCCAGAAATCACAAAAAGGGGGGGAAGGCCTATCACAAACGGGAGCATAAAGCCCACCAACATGTGTATCACAAACGGAACGCTAATTCCATTGTCGCTAACCATCACAAATTGAGCCGAAGCTCCACAAACGGCCCGAAGACCATGGGTTGCTACCCCATCACAAATTGAGTCGAAACTCCACAAAACGGGGTTTAGTCTCCCTCGCAGACAAAGAGACATCGCACATTGCTAGTCTAAATCACAAAGATGATCGTCATGATCAGCGAGAAGTGTCGATTACACTAAGCTAGTAAATATATGAGTTTAGCCTCATGTCCCATAACCACTTGCTTAACTTAAATATTTACGAACAAACTGTAAATCTCCACTAGAAAATTGTCACAAGAGGTTCAATCGAACAAGTCCAAGAATTAACCGACAAAGTAAATGCAAGCGTTTCATACCACTTGTTTTACTAAGCCGTTTAATTAGATTTCTCATACGAGTGAGGTAAAGGTTTGTATATACTAATAGATTGGAAAACAGTTTTATAAACGAATTTGGTATTAAAATAGTATTGAAATCGTTTGAGAAAAGATTTTTGATATTTACTACTAGTATAGGAAACCTTTATATTTATAAAGTGACAAATCACGAAGAAGATTGTAAGAACAATCAATCACAAAAATTCACATACGAAGACGTGAATAAAATCCAACGAAATCGATAAAGGATCCATCGAAATGGATATTCAAAAATCCCTAAAAAGAGTCATCAAAGTCATAATAGATGATAACAACCAATAGGATTATCACGAATCGATTTAAATTAGAATTTCAATCCAAAAAGGCAAATTGGACTCAAACAGCAGGTTCAGTCGACTGAACAGAGATTTTCAGTCGACTGACCCTGTACATGGAAATTTTCCAGGTTCAGGAAACTTTCTGTTTATAGTTTCAGTCGACTATGCAGAGTTTTTCAGTCGACTGAATCATGCCTGGAAACTCTCGGGTTTCAGGTTTAGTCGACTGAACAGAGTTTTCAGTCGACTGAATCATGCCTGGGCTGTTTTTCAGCCTTATTCAAATGAAGAGCAAACTCTTCCAAAATGCAACCGGACAAACATTGGCTCTAAGGGTTTATGCTAATCGGCAACCCGGCCCTATATGCTCCTCGATACCTCACCAAAAGCATGATCAATCATCCATAAAAGGATTTTCACACAAATTTGGTTTAAAAACCCAAAAATTGGAATATTCACAAAACCAATCCAAATCAAGAGCAAATGCACATGAATAAGTGTTAGGAATTCATACCCAACAACCAAAGATAATTATAGTCATAGATGTGAGTTAAAAATCTCACCTTTTCTCAAAATCAAACAAGAAGAAGCATGAAAGCAAATGGAGAATCAACCTCTCTTTAAGACAACCCAATTGAGCTTGAATCTAAGCTCAAAAACAAGAACATTCCCAAAATTAGGTTTAGGAATTTCTGAAATTGGTAAGAGAATAAGTTGGAGAAGAAGAAGGGAAGCTTACCAATGGGTTCTTCTTGAGTTTGGAGCTAGGAATTTGATTTGCAAGAGAAACTAGGGTTTTGGAGTTTTAATATCCAATCTCCTCCACCATTAATGTTATAAAAACTGAAAAGAGAAGAGAATGAGGGTGAGTGGGGGAGAGTGGCTCAGATTTGAGCATAAGTTAACATAGGTCTGAGCCCAATAACCAAACCCAAAGTAAAACGTAGCAGAAATAAACTTTCTCCAAACATATCGAAGCTTATACTCAAAAAGGTCGCAAACGGCATTTTAAACTCAATGGGAGTGGTCCCGAGCCCTAATTCGACCGTATGCAAAAAGTAGCTTTTCGGACTAAAATCCGACTAATGATAAAATATTTAAATAAAATATTTAAATATAAAATCGACAAATATGCGGGTTGTTACAGACTCCCTCCCTTAAAGAAATTGTGTCCTCGCAATATTACAAGAAGAAGATATATAGTAACCACCATAAAAGCATATTCAACACAAAAGAAGTTTGAAATAAGAAGTTCACCTCAAAGAGCACGAGAAAGTAAGTCCGGATGTGTACGCTCGATGTACTCTCTAGATTCCCAAGAACAATCCTTAGGATTTGAAGACCATTGAACTTTAACAAGCGGAACATCTTTATTGCGAAGTCGTTTGACTTCCGAAGCAATGATACGAATAGGATGTTGCTCATAAGTTAAATTAGGCGAAACTTCAATCTCTTCCACAACACCGGGCTCAAGAATAGAATCGGAATCTCGAAGACATTTCCGAAGTTGAGAAACGTGAAACACGTCATGCATAGCAGAAAACTGAGCCGGTAATAAAAGGCGATAAGCCATGGAACCAATACGTTCGGTGATAGGAAATGGCCCAATATATCGAGGCGCAAGCTTTCCCGATCGATTGAAACGTACAATGAAACGTACAACACCTTTCATTGGTGAAACACGAATAAACACAAGATCTCCCACAGAAAATTCTAACTTCCTTCTCCGGTTATCGGCATAGGATTTTTGTCTACTCTGGGCTTCTTTCATCCTATGACGAATAAGGTCAATCTTTTCTGTGGAATCCCGAATAAAATCTGGACCTAAAACCAGCTTCTCACCGGCCTCAAGCCAACAAGAAGGAGATCGGCATGGCCTTCCATAGAGTGCCTCAAAAGGTGCCATACCAATACTAGATTGGAAGCTATTATTATAGGAAAATTCAACAAGTGAAATATGATCTTCCCAACTTCCACCAAAATCAAGAACACAAGCACGAAGAAGATCTTCAAGAGTTTGATTGACACGCTCGGTTTGTCCATCGGACTGGGGATGATAAGCGGTGCTAAAATTAAGCTTCGTTCCTAAAGCTTTTTGAAGACTCTTCCAAAATCCACTAGTAAACAATGGATCACGATCACTAACAATAGAAGTAGGAACACCATGTAATTTAACAATTTCTTTGATAAATATCTTGGCCAAAAGAGGAACTGTAACGCCCCACCCCGAGACCTACCTTAGTAAAGGGAATTAACGAGTAATTCCATCTACTAAAGCGGAGAATAGGGTTGGTTAAGGGCGACCATCTATAACTTTGTCTTAAACATCTACTGAATACGTCGATAAATGCAATATAATTTTTCTTTTCTATCTCAATGGATCGACATACACAGTAAATGCTTAATCCAAAACTATAGGTGGTTGACGGATCTTTCAGAACAAAATACAATAACTGAATGTAAAGCACATCACAGAACAGTAATTGACATCATATATATACATATACACTGATACATGTTTAGTACAATACAATATGAATACAATAAATGTGGTACTCGACCACACCATATACATTAAATCAAATGTAAAAACATCAGCGTCTGCGGAAGAAATAAACGATTCAAGCGAAAGAAGAGATGATATCTAACACCAACTCCAAGCTAAGTCCAATAGATGATACCTGAAACAACTCGGTCTGACCCGAGTATAAATACACGGGTCAGTCTAGCTACACAAATCAGTCAATATTGATAATATGAAGCATAATGGATATAGTGATACTTCTTCTCGAATGAGGAGAAGGATTAGATAACTCATAGCTCAATACTTAAGTAACAAACGCTACCTAAGTGACAAAATACCTTGAAAGGGGTAACTCAAACTCAATACTCAAATAAAACACAAGTGCCTCATATCATTAGCGATAACCCATAATGAACTCAAATCAACTCATATAAAACTCAAGCAAAACTCAAATGGTTCGATGAACCATTACTCCAAAAGGGAGAAAACTCATCTCAGTCACAAATAAAAGTCATGAAAGCAACATAAGAACCATAAGAATGTGAGATCTCAAACTCATAAGTAGGCCAAGATGGCTAAATCTCACAAATACATCTCAATCATAAAAACTCATGGAACTCGATACGAATTCAAACTCAATAAAGAATTCGATGCATGTTCAAAACTCAGAAAATCTTAACATTAATGCGCCAAAAACGGTGAATTCAAAACTCAGAAAACCCTGATTGGCCATATCCCTGAATACAATGCCGAACAATGCTGCACGTGCTAAACTCAGACGGCCGAAGCCTTAGACAAGGTCGCTGACACCTTCCAAAGCAGTTCGTCCTCATGACAAGGTCGCTGACACCTTTCCAAAGCAGTTCGTCCTCATGAAAAGGTCGCTGACACCTTTCCAAAGCAGTTCGTCCTCATGACAAGGTCGCTGACACCTTTCCAAGCCATTTTGTCATCCCTAACAAGGTCGCTAACACCTCCAAAGCAGTTCGTCCTCATGACAAGGTCGCTGACACCTCTCAAAGCAGTTCTGTTAGGTAAACATCGTGAATGTGTCACAAACTCACGGATAGGAACCCGAAAAGTGTTAACGTGTGTCCCATACCACACATTCGCACTTTGCGGTTTACTAGCCGTTAGTTGATGCCACACTAAAAACATCATAAAACTCAGAAAATTATAGCTCGCCTAATCTCATTGGCGAGTGATAAAGAGATACCATACATGTCTCATCTCATCGACAAGTATTAAATGGCATCATAACTTGTCTCATCTCATCGATAAGTGAAAAAAACATTATGATGGTTTCTCATAAACCATAAATCTCAAAATATGAAATCCTAAACTCAAGACTTGCCTTATGTCATTGGCAAGTAAATAAAACATCGTGATGGTTCTCATCGATCAAACTCCTACATAGGAGATCTCGAACCATAATACTTGTCAAATATTGGCCATCTTAAATAATTCCAATAAATAGGAATTATAAAACTCAAAATACGCCATAAAATGATAAAACATCTCTGAATTATTAAACTCAAATAGCTTCGATCGTACAAGTCCGGAATTAACCGAAATAGTAAACGCACATGTCCCATACCACGTGTTTTACTAAATCGTTTAATTCTCTTTCTTATACGTTCGAATAGTACAAAAATGTGTGTTTTATATTTAAAATAGTTTACTAGAGAAAACAAGCTTTTAAAACTTTTTCCCGAAAAGATTAATAAAACCCATATTTGAAATTCTTTTATTATAGGGAATAAATAGGTTTCTTTTTTTTTATATTAGAAAAATAATTTTAAAATACTATATCATAATAATTTGAAATGTCAATTTATTTCAAAAATTACTTACTCGAAAACAATGAAACAAGAAAGATAACTCAAGACCGATAACTTGAGTTCAATACGAATTCAATTCAAATTTAATTAAAAATCAATCCGAATTCTATTTAAATTTGAATTTCAAAATTTTCAAACATAGCTAACCTGTAGATAGGCATCATAGCTCTCAAAAATCTCAAAAAAATCATCAAAACCGGAAAAGAATAAGAGTAAAAATGAGCTAATACAATTCTAAGGTCAATGTTAGTTGTTGTTGTCATCTTGTTCTCAGGACAGCAACTTATAACCATAATTTCAACCAAGAGAACTTCAAAATTCTAGAAAACACAATGAGTAAAGCTTGTAGTCCATAATTTAAGCTTTCCGGAATATCTAAAATTATCAAAATCGGATAAGAAACGAAGAAGGTATGGCAAATTTTGTTTCAGCTTTAAGCACAGAGCAAATATTGCTTTTGCTCTCGGGACAACAGTAGAAAAATTGAATTTTGACATAGCAAACCTCTAAATTACAGAAAACACAATACATAAAAGTTGTATAATATTATTTGTGCTTTCCGAAACATCTAAAATTATGAAAATCGGATCAAAAACGAAGAAGTTATGGCCAATTTAGTTTCAAGCTTAAGCACAGAGCAAATATTGCTTTTGCTCTCTGGACAACAGTAGAAAAATTGGATTTTGACACAGAAAACTTCTAAATTACTGAAAACACAACACACGAAAGTTGTTCCTTATAAATATTTATTCCAACTGGAAAAAGTCTCACTCAATTCTGATTTGTCATTCAAAAGTTATGGTAATTTTAAGATCAGGTTTCAACAAAAAATTGCACAGAGCAGGGCTGTGTACATCAGTTTCAAACTAAATTTCAACCCTATAGATCATAGAATTTGCAGAAACTTACAACATGAAAGTTGTTCCTTTATGTCTTAGCTTTCTAACAAAAAGAAGTATACATAATTTGGGTTTATGGCTTAAAATTTATGGTCATTTTACTGTCAGATATCAACTCAGGAAATTTCAAATGGTTGTGCTATAACATCAGTTTCAAACTTAATTTCGACCATGTAAACAACAGAATTTCAAAAAGTAATTAAAAGAAAAGTTGTAGCTAACAGAATTTTCTTTCAGCTGCAAAAAGACTGAGCTAATTAGGGTAAATATGCACTAAGATGTTGCTGTTTTACTGCAGCAATTTTTCATAGATTATTTTCAGCAAACCACAACCAACTTGATAGCAATTCAATCAACAACCAATCCATTTAGTTCAGATAGCAACTAACAATTATTCTGGTAGAATAAAGCTAGTAGTGTGAGTGATTAACTCACCTTGCAATAATTGAAGATTAATTATGCTAACTCAAGAAAGTAGATGTCTTTAGGCAAGAAGATCCTTCAACAACCTATCAAATGAATAAAATAGAGGCATGCAACAAGAAAAGAAACAATTACAAACAACCCAAATCTCAAAATCGAAATTTGATGATATAATATATGTTTTGGAGTTGATTACCTGTAGAAAAGAGCTATTATTTGATTTCTTTCAACAAAGACTTTAATTAATTGGAGATTTGAAGCCTAGGGTTTGAAAGAGGAATAGTTTTTCTTCTTTGTTTTCTCCTAAAAATGTACGTATACTGTTTTGAGGAAGAAGAAGCTTTCTCATTACTCTACTGGTTGGTGAACAAATGGGCTTGACCCAAAAGAATTAATTAGCCTAAAAATCTAATTAACACTAAATTTACCCTAACACTCTCAAATTTACATAATACAACATATGTGTATTTACATGATTTCATCTCTACAAATTGTACAAACATATTTTTATGTTTCACAAACATTCTTTTACAACACTTAAAAGGATAATTTAGTTATAAAAATATTTTTCATTATTAAAAAGCCTTATTTTGCTTAAATACACGATTTACACAATAATTCATATAAAACTCTATTTTTAACTCCAAAAATTACATAAAAATTATTTTCTTATGCAATAAAATATAACAAACCATTTTTTTCAACATTTTACAACCAAAATTTATTTTTAAACCAAATTTCCGTTTTTAATTATAATATATCACTTATTAAATGAAATGCTTCTTTTAAAAATATATAAAAGAAACGTTTGGCAATAATTATCAAAATTATTGCATTTCTTTATATTAAAATCATGATTAGCTCATTTTTAACTTAATTAACCAAGTAAAGTTTCAAAACTTTATTTTTCAAATTTTATTCCCCAAAATCAATTGCTTATTCCAAATAAATAATTTAAATCTCCAATTTATTCTTAATTTACAATATTAAATTATAACTACTATTATACTTTAATATCTACAGGTAATCGCCAAAACCAGGGTTGTTACAGACTTCCCCCCTTACAAAAATTGCGTCCCCGCAATTTTCTAGAAAAGAGCCCTAAACAACACAAAAATTCAATCGACAAAGAATAAAAGACAAGCTCGAAACTCAAACCTTTCATACTCACAACATAGAATGGTAGACAGAAGCAAGGAAAAACTTACTTGGTTAATCCAATGTCCCATCAAATGCTAATATAGTGATTAGCAAACCATCGAATTTTCCAACTACTCGAAAGAATTAAGAGGATACCCCGTCTTTGAATCAAAACTTAATAAGATGCTCAACAATTAATCAATCGAAAATGATTGATTTCAAATAACTCCACGAATAGAGTCGGGATCAAACTCACTCAAGCCCGAACTCTAAGCAATAAAGAAGATCATCAACAAGATTTTTTTTTTTTTGCATAAATATACGGAAAGAACATCCTCACAACAAGGATAGACTCAATAGACAAGATAGATATATCACACAAAATGGCTTATCACATGGCCACCAAACTCGAACGACCGCGAAAATGCACGTCGTTGATAATAACTCAAAGATAGAATATACTCAAGAACAAGAATATAAGATCAAATTATCTTTTAATCCAAGATATTTATAATTTTAAATCTCAATATCTTTTAAATTTTAAATCTCAATTTTTTTTTTTTACATTTGAAAATTTTCCAACTCTTTACTATATTACCTAGTAAGTAATTTAAAACTCAAATTAAAAGTCCAAATTTCTTCTCTTACTTTAAAATTAATTTTCAAAGAATTTTTTAAATTCATAATAATTTTCCTCAAAATAAATTAATAGTTTAAATTCTCTTTACTCTTTTTATTAAACCACTTAAATCGTTTAAAAACAATGTTCGTATCCTCTCGTAACTCTTCTCTTAAAACATCCAATGTATATAATATAGATTCTAAAATCTCAAAATATACTTTCAATAAAGTATAGCTCAAGAATATTCTCACCTATTCTCATCTTTATAATTTCAAAGTAAATAAATAATTAAATGGCATTGCCTCGCCATTGAACCTCTAATATATAGATATATCCGTTGGCTGCAGAGTTGATCGAACGATCAAAACTGCCTCGCCACTCTGTTACTCGTCTCTAAAATCAATGGTTGCAGTTACCGTTCAAAAATAAATTTAATATATAATCTCAAAATATTATTTTCAAAATTTCAATTTTCAAAACACAAACAATCGTGTTTGATTGCCTCATCACAGCATGTAGGAGATTCCTATCGATAACGTTGATCAGGCGTATCGACCAGAACTCTTAACTACTCGATGGATAACCCAACACTCTAAAATTATTTCTATATAAAAAAATACTACTCATATAAATATATATTCTCAAAACATTCTTTGAATTTTAAAATATCTCAAAACTTCAATTTCTCTTTTTAAAACTCATGTATATAGCTTCAAAAACTCAAACCAAAGAACATTGAGAGAATGCATGGAGATATTCCTAGAGTACGTGATTCACAAAATCAACAGAAGGAGATGGAGTGTTCGTCAACTCCTACATGAGGACGAGCCACTCTCGGAAATCATCAAGACCAAAGATATGTAAGATATTCTCCTTGAAGGAAAAGAAGCATACAAACCACAAATCATTACTTCAAACAAAGTAATGCTGCAAAGGATAACACCGATTGAATATTCGAAAAGGATAACTTAAAGAAACTAAATGATAAACTCAATCGAACTCGAATAATCTAGAAACTCACCTCATTCCTTAGTGGATATCCTCGTGGAAGGATAATCGAAGAGCTAAGAGCCAGGAATAAGGTTACCTCAACATTCGATTGCCTAATTGGATGTCAAATCCAAATGGACTCACAAAAATCAACAAAGTCACCTTGATTGGAATTCGAGATGTATCATCAACATCTCGATACTCAAGAGTGAATACAGAAACTTCGGAATCGTCATTAACATTCCAAAGTGATAGAAATAATGAACCAATCAAATTAGGATGCCTAAATAAATGAAGGATCCTATAACAACCAAAAGGATCGGACTTAACATCAAATAAGTCAATCTATCTCAAATCAAATACATCTCAATATAATGAGTAATAAACAAATACTCACTAAAGCAGCAACAAATAGAAAACTCGGAATGCTCACAACAATCCAATCGTTGTGGACCCCTTAATAGGATTCACAACTCTCAAGGGAATGCAACAAGAATGCTTTAAGGAAATCAATCAGCTCCATCGACACGAACTCACTCGTATCGACAAAAATAAGAATACAATAATCCTAAATAAAATTATTTACGATAGTATGACATCAAACTCTATTATGGAATACTACGGAATACAATATACATATTCCTAGACATATTCCATCTCAACATATCCTAATACACGGAAAAGAATCAAAGCACGATTCGAAAACAAGCTCGAATAAAGGACCATGATTCACTTGTATTGTACTTCGACGTATCATGATATACATACTGTTCTATGTTTATTCTACTTTGTTCTGACTACAGCTCTGATACCATGCTGTAACGCCCCACCCCGAGACCCACCTTAGTAAATGGAATTAACGAGTAATTCCATCTACTAAAGCGGAGAATAGGGTTGGTTAAGGGCGACCATCTATAACTTTGTCTTAAACATCTACTGAATACGTCGATAAATGCAATATAATTTTTCTTTTCTATCTCAATGGATCGACATACACAGTAAATGCTTAATCCAAAACTATAGGTGGTTGACGGATCTTTCAGAACAAAATACAATAACTGAATGTAAAGCACATCACAGAACAGTAATTGACATCATATATATACATATACACTGATACATGTTTAGTACAATACAATATGAATACAATAAATGTGGTACTCGACCACACCATATACATTAAATCAAATGTAAAAACATCAGCGTCTGCGGAAGAAATAAACGATTCAAGCGAAAGAAGAGATGATATCTAACACCAACTCCAAGCTAAGTCCAATAGATGATACCCGAAACAACTCGGTCTGACCCGAGTATAAATACACGGGTCAGTCTAGCTACACAAATCAGTCAATATTGATAATATGAAGCATAATGGATATAGTGATACTTCTTCTCGAATGAGGAGAAGGATTAGATAACTCATAGCTCAATACTTAAGTAACAAACGCTACCTAAGTGACAAAATACCTTGAAAGGGGTAACTCAAACTCAATACTCAAATAAAACACAAGTGCCTCATATCATTAGCGATAACCCATAATGAACTCAAATCAACTCATATAAAACTCAAGCAAAACTCAAATGGTTCGATGAACCATTACTCCAAAAGGGAGAAAACTCATCTCAGTCACAAATAGAAGTCATGAAAGCAACATAAGAACCATAAGAATGTGAGATCTCAAACTCATAAGTAGGCCAAGATGGCTAAATCTCACAAATACATCTCAATCATAAAAACTCATGGAACTCGATACGAATTCAAACTCAATAAAGAATTCGATGCATGTTCAAAACTCAGAAAATCTTAACATTAATGCGCCAAAAATGGTGAATTCAAAACTCAGAAAACCCTGATTGGCCATATCCCTGAATACAATGCCGAACAATGCTGCACGTGCTAAACTCAGACGGCCGAAGCCTTAGACAAGGTCGCTGACACCTTCCAAAGCAGTTCGTCCTCATGACAAGGTCGCTGAGACCTTTCCAAAGCAGTTCGTCCTCATGACAAGGTCGCAGACACCTTTCCAAAGCAGTTCGTCCTCATGACAAGGTCGCTGACACCTTTCCAAGCCATTTTGTCATCCCTAACAAGGTCGCTAACACCTCCAAAGCAGTTCGTCCTCATGACAAGGTCGCTGACACCTCTCAAAGCAGTTCTGTTAGGTAAACATCGTGAATGTGTCACAAACTCACGGATAGGAACCCGAAAAGTGTTAACGTGTGTCCCATACCACACATTCGCACTTTGCGGTTTACTAGCCGTTAGTTGATGCCACACTAAAAACATCATAAAACTCAGAAAATTATATCTCGCCTAATCTCATTGGCGAGTGATAAAGAGATACCATACATGTCTCATCTCATCGACAAGTATTAAATGGCATCATAACTTGTCTCATCTCATCGATAAGTGAAAAAAACATTATGATGGTTTCTCATAAACCATAAATCTCAAAATATGAAATCCTAAACTCAAGACTTGCCTTATGTCATTGGCAAGTAAATAAAACATCGTGATGGTTCTCATCGATCAAAGTCCTACATAGGAGATCTCCAACCATAATACTTGTCAAATATTGGCCATCTTAAATAATTCCAATAAATAGGAATTATAAAACTCAAAATACGCCATAAAATGATAAAACATCTCTGAATTATTAAACTCAAATAGCTTCGATCGTACAAGTCCGGAATTAACCGAAATAGTAAACGCACATGTCCCATACCACGTGTTTTACTAAATCGTTAAATTCTCTTTCTTATACGTTCGAATAGTACAAAAATGTGTGTTTTATATTTAAAATAGTTTACTAGAGAAAACAAGCTTTTAAAACTTTTTCCCGAAAAGATTAATAAAACCCATATTTGAAATTCTTTTATTATAGGGAATAAATAGGTTTCTTTTTTTTTATATTAGAAAAATAATTTTAAAATACTATATCATAATAATTTGAAATGCCAATTTATTTCAAAAATTACTTACTCGAAAACAATGAAACAAGAAAGATAACTCAAGACCGATAACTTGAGTTCAATACGAATTCAATTCAAATTTAATTAAAAATCAATCCGAATTCTATTTAAATTTGAATTTCAAAATTTTCAAACATAGCTAACCTGTAGATAGGCATCATAGCTCTCAAAAATCTCAAAAACATCATCAAAACCGGAAAAGAATAAGAGTAAAAATGAGCTAATACAATTCTAAGGTCAATGTTAGTTGTTGTTGTCATCTTGTTCTCAGGACAGCAACTTATAACCATAATTTCAACCAAGAGAACTTCAAAATTCTAGAAAACACAATGAGTAAAGCTTGTAGTCCATAATTTAAGCTTTCCGGAATATCTAAAATTATCAAAATCGGATAAGAAACGAAGAAGGTATGGCAAATTTTGTTTCAGCTTTAAGCACAGAGCAAATATTGCTTTTGCTCTCGGGACAACAGTAGAAAAATTGAATTTTGACATAGAAAACCTCTAAATTACAGAAAACACAATACATAAAAGTTGTATAATATGATTTTTGCTTTCCGAAACATCTAAAATTATGAAAATCGGATCAAAAACGAAGAAGTTATGGCCAATTTAGTTTCAAGCTTAAGCACAGAGCAAATATTGCTTTTGCTCTCGGGACAACAGTAGAAAAATTGGATTTTGACACAGAAAACTTCTAAATTACTGAAAACACAACACACGAAAGTTGTTCCTTATAAATATTTATTCCAACTGGAAAAAGTCTCACTCAATTCTGATTTGTCATTCAAAAGTTATGGTAATTTTAAGATCAGGTTTCAACAAAAAATTGCACAGAGCAGGACTGTGTACATCAGTTTCAAACTAAATTTCAACCCTATAGATCATAGAATTTGCAGAAACTTACAACATGAAAGTTGTTCCTTTATGTCTTAGCTTTCTAACAAAAAGAAATATACATAATTTGGGTTTATGGCTTAAAAGTTATGGCCATTTTACTGTCAGATATCAACTCAGGAAATTTCAAATGGTTGTGCTATAACATCAGTTTCAAACTTAATTTCGACCATGTAAACAACAGAATTTCAAAAAGTAATTAAAAGAAAAGTTGTAGCTAACAGAATTTTCTTTCAGCTGCAAAAAGACTGAGCTAATTAGGGTAAATATGCACTAAGATGTTGCTGTTTTACTGCAGCAATTTTTCATAGATTATTTTCAGCAAACCACAACCAACTTGATAGCAATTCAATCAACAACCAATCCATTTAGTTCAGATAGCAACTAACAATTATTCTGATAGAATAAAGCTAGTAGTGTGAGTGATTAACTCACCTTGCAATAATTGAAGATTAATTATGCTAACTCAAGAAAGTAGATGTCTTTAGGCAAGAAGATCCTTCAACAACCTATCAAATGAATAAAATAGAGGCATGCAACAAGAAAAGAAACAATTACAAACAACCCAAATCTCAAAATCGAAATTTGATAATATAATATATGTTTTGGAGTTGATTACCTGTAGAAAAGAGCTATTATTTGATTTATTTCAACAAAGACTTTAATTAATTGGAGATTTGAAGCCTAGGGTTTGAAAGAGGAATAGTTTTTCTTCTTTGTTTTCTCCTAAAAATGTACGTATACTGTTTTGAGGAAGAAGAAGCTTTCTCATTACTCTACTGGTTGGTGAACAAATGGGCTTGACCCAAAAGAATTAATTAGCCTAAAAATCTAATTAACACTAAATTTACCCTAACACTCTCAAATTTACATAATACAACATATGTGTATTTACATGATTTCATCTCTACAAATTGTACAAACATATTTTTATGCTTCACAAACATTCTTTTACAACACTTAAAAGGATAATTTAGTTATAAAAATATTTTTCATTATTAAAAAGCCTTATTTTGCTTAAATACACGATTTACACAATAATTCATATAAAACTCTATTTTTAACTCCAAAAATTACATAAAAATTATTTTCTTATGCAATAAAATATAACAAACCATTTTTTTCAACATTTTACAACCAAAATTTATTTTTAAACCAAATTTTCATTTTTAATTATAATATATCACTTATTAAATGAAATGCTTCTTTTAAAAATATATAAAAGAAACGTTTGGCAATAATTATCAAAATTATTGCATTTCTTTATATTAAAATCATGATTAGCTCATTTTTAACTTAATTAACCAAGTAAAGTTTCAAAACTTTATTTTTCACATTTTATTCCCCAAAATCAATTGCTTATTCCAAATAAATAATTTAAATCTCCAATTTATTCTTAATTTATAATATTAAATTATAACTACTATTATACTTTAATATCTACAGGTAATCGCCAAAACCAGGGTTGTTACAGGAACGGTTCGGTTAGACCGAACGGGAATAAAATGGGCGGATTTAGTAAGTCTATCAACAATTACCCATAAGCTATCATAACCCGATCGAGAACGGAGAAGGGCATCTATAAAATCCATGGAAATTTGATCCCACTTCCAAACTGGAATTTCTAAAGGTTGCAACAACCCTCCGGGCCTTTGATGTTCGGCCTTAACGAGTTGGCAAGTCATGCAACGTTTAACGAAGTTAGCGATGTCAAGTTTCATTCCCTCCCAATAATAAAGTCGCTTCATATCCGTGTACATTTTACTACTACCGGGATGAATGGTAAATTTAGAGTGATGAGAATCTTCTAAAATATCTTTACGAAGATCACCAATATTTGGCACGACAAGTCTACCAAATTTCTGAATGCCGCCACGAGAATCGATATTAAAGTCTTTCAAACCTTCAATATCAATTTTATCCTTAATATTTTGGCCAAGAAGAACCAATTCAGTATCTAGCCTTTGAGCTTCAAGAATGCGGTCTAAAAGAGATGGATGAGCCTCAAGGCTACATAAAACAAATGATGAGCATAAATCGGAAACACGGTCTCGAATTTCGCAAGTGGATAAAATCTCGAGATCGTTCCATTCGAATATCATCATAGAAACAACAGCTTGTTGTTTACGGCTAAGAGCATCGGCGACAAGATTACCCTTACCGGGAGTATAAAGAATATCAAGATCATATGGTGCAAGAAATTCGAGCCAACGTTGTTGACGCAAATTAAGTTCCTTTTGAGAAAATAAATATTTCAAAGACTTATGATCTATGTAAAGAACAAATTTCTCTCCTAAGAGATAATGACGCCAAATCCGAAGAGCAAAAACAATAGCCGCGAGCTCTAAAACATGAGTGGCATATCTAGTCTCAGCAGGCTTTAATTGCCTAGAAGCATAAGCAATAACACGTTCCTTTTGCATAAGAACGGCACCCAAACCAATGCGGCTAGCATCGGTATAAACAACGAAATCTTGATTCTCATCGGGAATAACAAGAATAGGAGCATCAGAAAGAAGTTCTTTTAATTTCTGAAAAGAAGCTTCCAATTTCTCCGACCAAATGTATTTAACAGCTTTCTTCGTCAAGCTAGTGAGAGGCACGGAAATCTTAGAAAAGTCTTTGATAAAATGACGGTAATAGCCCGCCAATCCGAGAAAACTACGAATCTCTATCACACTCTCCGGTCTCTTCCAATCTTGAATCACTTCAATCTTTGAAGGATCCACGGAAATTCCGGATTCAGAAATAATGTGACCGAGAAACTTCACACGAGATTGCCAAAAGTGGCACTTAGAAAATTTTGCCTTTAATTGATTACTTCTAAGAGTTTCCAACACAATCCGAAGATGTTTTTCATGTTCCTCCTCGGTTTTAGAATACACAAGAATATCATCGATAAAGATGAGAACAAACCGGTCGAGAAAGTCTTTAAAAACTCGATTCATTAAGTCAACGAAATAAGCCGGGGCATTAGTTAACCCAAATGGCATAACAAGCCATTCATAAGATCCATACCGAGTACGGAACGATGTCAAAGGAATACTATCCTCTGCAATACGAAGCTGATGAAATCCTGTAGCTAAGTCTAATTGTGAAAAGACTCTAGCACCACTAAGTTGATCGAATAGATCATCAATCCGAGGTAAAGGATATTTATTTTTGATAGTAAGATCATTAAGCTTGCGGTAGTCAACACAAAGCCTAAGTGTACCATCGGATTTCTTCACAAAAATAGCTGAAGCTCCCCAAGGCGAGGAACTAGAGCGAATAAATTGCTTCGTTTCCAATTCAGATAATTGTTTACGCATCTCCTCGTTTTCTTTATTAGACATACGATAGGGAGGGCGAGTGATAGGTCGAGCTCCAGGAATAAGATTAATTCTGAACTCAATTGCTCGCTTAGGTGGTAATCCTAAAACGGGCTCGAATACGTCGGAAAATTCACAAACGACGTGAATAAGAGAAATAATATCACCCTCATCATCATCATCGTCATCAGGAGGATTTAAAGAATATAAAGATGCAACCAACGCAGAACTTGAATCTTTAAGAATAATAGAAACCTGATTAACAGATTGAGGATGTCGAAGATGAATAGTCCGCTCAGGACATAGGATATGAGCTTCATAATGGTTAAGCCAATCCATTCCCAAAATCATTCCAAAGCCTAAATAACGCATGACATGCAAATCGGCCCGGAAAGATAAATCACACAAAATAATCTCGACATCTTTACACAATAAACTGATTGTTGCGGATCCACCAACCGGATTCGCAATTCTCAAAGAAGTCATTAAACACAAAACATCCAAAGAAAAGATATCAACAAGTTCTTTTGATATAAAAGAATGGGACGCACCCGTATCAAAAAGAACTCGAATAGGATGACCACGAAACAAAATAATTCCATCTAGAATAGAATGAGAAATACCTTGGCCACGAGATGTGTTGCCAGAGGCTTGAGCCACATTTAACTTTCCCTCCCTCTTGCCCTGAAGCTTGGGGCAGGAAGATATAACATGACCGGGAACTTTGCAGTAGCGACAAGAAAGAGACTTTGGGCACTTGTTCGCATAATGGTCCTTTGAACCACAATTATAGCATTCCCCACGACCAAAGGAAGAAGTCTTTGCCACGGAGGTTGCTTGCTTCCCTTTCTTATTGGGATAAGGGCCTTTAAATTTGTTTGACCTCTTCTTGTTGTTGAAGTTTGGTTTGGAACCCACCACTTCAACATCATTCTCCCTATCCGCCTCTTCAAGATGAAGAGCGATATCAACGAGTTGGTCGAAAGAAACTTCTAACTTTAGAAGTAATGGCTTCTTGAGACTTTTGTTTAAGCCATAGACGAATCTCTAATTCTTCTTAAGAGGGGTGTTGATGTATTCAACCCCATATTTGGAAAGCGACTCGAAGGAGTCGACGTAATCAGTCACGGATGACTCACCTTGAACAAGGTCTATAAATCGTCGAGCCAATGTCACTTTTTCTGCTTCTGGTACGAATTTTAACTCGAAGCGTTCTCGGAATTTCTCCCAGGTGAGATCCGCTTCATTAGTTTCAGAAATAAGAAGCTCGTACCAGTCCAATGCTCTTTCTCGGAGCATACTAGAGGCCACCTGAACTCGGTGAAGGTCAATAAGATTCATGCGCGAAAAGATGCGATCGCATGTTCTTAGCCAAGCCTGTACTTCAATGACTGTTTCGGAACCTTTGAATGGCTCCCCACCCAAATTAGTGTAATCGCTACAGAAGCGTGCAAATCCCGACTTTGGGTGAGTAGGTTCCGGGTTAGCTCCAACTGCTTTAGCATTCGTTACCAAATCAAGAAGCTGTTGAGCAGTCATAAAAACTCCATCTTGGGGTGGAGTGCTAGATGGCACGGCTCTGGGGCGGCCTGGTCTAGACATTTCTCTTCCTTTAGAAAGAAAGAAGAAGAAGAAAAGGTTATTCACAAAATGAATATCAAGCAATCTTGATAGATTAAACAAGGAATCATAAAAGAAAATAGGATAGGACGGTACGAAGACCCGAATAAAATCCTAAAGCACGACTCCTAAGATGGACTTAGGACGATGATCCTTGTTATAATATTCCATATTGTTCCGAAGTTTGGCTCCGATACCAAGCTATGACGCCCCACCTCTATACCCACGCTAGCCAAGAACATTCCGGTGAATGCTGTCGACTAGCACGGAGAATAAGGCTGTTGAGGAGCGACCATCCATGTAATTTCTTTGCGCGAGCACCGATATGTCAGATAATATAACATGCATTCTATTTCAAGAGGAAATCCGACATACCGACACAAACTCAAAGCTACTACACGGTGGCTATATAAATCCTTCGGAAAACAAATATAGAAATAAGCATAACACAAATCAGTCACAGACAATTCATATCACAAAGGCGGAATAAGATATGAATATTACACTAGAAAGTGCACATCAGAGTAGTGGTCTAAAAAGATCCACAATATCACAAAAGAATAGTTACACGAACTACACAAAAGAATAAGTATACATTAAGGAGTCTATATCTCAAATGTATACAACAAAATAACTACTAATCTTAGTAGTTAACCAGAAGTCAAGAAGTTAATCCCGGATGAGAAGTCAAGCAGAAGCACCTGTAACATCTCGGTCTGACCCGAGTATTATTTAAAAAGAAAATAATAAGCGGATCAGTCTAACTATAAATATCAGATGAAATGATATAAAATAAGAGATATGACTAAACACATAATAATCACAATGCCAAGCTGTGATATATATATATATATATATATATATATATATATATATATATATATATATATATACTTAGTTGATAATCATCAAGAGGTTAATCAATGTCACCAAATCTACACAAGAATCAAAGAAACGTCATACTCCTAATTTCGTTCACCATACCATAAATATTGACGATAATATCAATGTCAATCACGAAAGTCAATGACACACAAATTCCAGAAGACTACACAAGAAATCCAGAAACCACTTAAGTCAATGACACACAAATTCACCAATGCACAAATATTGATAAAACTTATCAATGGAAATCACGAAAATTGGTGAAACAAAAATTCTAGGAATCTACACAAGAAAT
This sequence comes from Allium cepa, assembly GCA_030765085.1. Taxonomy (NCBI): domain Eukaryota; kingdom Viridiplantae; phylum Streptophyta; class Magnoliopsida; order Asparagales; family Amaryllidaceae; genus Allium; species Allium cepa. Next base: position 417,387,325 of record CM060937.1, on the reverse strand, counting down.
CCAGAAATCACAAAAAGGGGGGAAAGGCCTATCACAAACGGGAGCATAAAGCCCACCAACACGTGTATCACAAACGGAACGCTAATTCCATGGTCGCTAACCATCACAAATTGAGCCGAAGCTCCACAAACGGCCCGAAGACCATGGGTTGCTACCCCATCACAAATTGAGTCGAAACTCCACAAAACGGGGTTTAGTCTCCCTCGCAGACAAAGAGACATCGCACATTGCTAGTCTAAATCACAAAGATGATCGTCATGATCAGCGAGAAGTGTCGATTACACTAAGCTAGTAAATATATGAGTTTAGCCTCATGTCCCATAACCACTTGCTTAACTTAAATATTTACGAACAAACTGTAAATCTCCACTAGAAAATTGTCACAAGAGGTTCAATCGAACAAGTCCAAGAATTAACCGACAAAGTAAACGCAAGCGTTTCATACCACTTGTTTTACTAAGCCGTTTAATTAGATTTCTCATACGAGTGAGGTAAAGGTTTGTATATACTAATAGATTGAAAAACAGTTTTATAAACGAATTTGGTATTAAAATAGTATTGAAATCGTTTAAGAAAAGAGTTTCGATATTTACTACCAGTATAGGAAACCTTTATATTTATAAAGTGACAAATCATGAAGAAGATTGTAAGAACAATCAATCACAAAAATTCACATACGAAGACGTGAATAAAATCCAACGAAATCGATAAAGGATCCATCGAAATGGATATTCAAAAATCCCTAAAAAGAGTCATCAAAGTCATAATAGATGATAACAACCAATAGGATTATCACGAATCGATTTAAATTAGAATTTCAATCCAAAAAGGCAAATTGGACTCAAACAGCAGGTTCAGTCGACTGAACAGAGATTTTCAGTCGACTGACCCTGTACATGGAAATTTTCCAAGTTCAGGAAACTTTCTGTTTCCAGTTTCAGTCGACTGTGCAGAGTTTTTCAGTCGACTGAATCATGCCTGGAAACTCTCGGGTTTCAGGTTCAGTCGACTGAATAGAGTTTTCAGTCGACTGAATCATGCCTGGGCTGTTTTTCAGCCTTATTCAAATGAAGAGCAAACTCTTCCAAAATGCAACTGGACGAACATTGGCTCTAAGGGTTTATGCTAATCGGCAACCCGGCCCTATATGCTCCTCGATGCATCACCAAAAGCATGATCAATCATCCATAAAAGGATTTTCACACAAATTTGGTTTAAAAACCCAAAAATTGGAATATTCACAAAAACAATCCAAATCAAGAGCAAATGCACATGAATAAGTGTTAGGAATTCATACCCAACAACCAAAGATAATTATAGTCATAGATGTGAGATAAAAATCTCACCTTTTCTCAAAATCAAACAAGAAGAAGCTTGAAAGCAAATGGAGAATCAACCTCTCTTCAACACAACCCAATTGAGCTTGAATCTAAGCTCAAAAACAAGAACATTCCCAAAATTAGGTTTAGGAATTTCTGAAATTGGTAAGAGAATAAGTTGGAGAAGAAGAAGGGAAGCTTACCAATGGGTTCTTCTTGAGTTTGGAGCTAGGAATTTGATTTGCAAGAGAAACTAGGGTTTTGGAGTTTTAATTTCCAATCTCCTCCACCATTAATGTTATAAAAACTGAAAAGAGAAGAGAATGAGGGTGAGTAGGGGAGAGTGGCTCAGATTTGAGCATAAGTTAACATAGGGCTGAGCCCAAAAACCAAACCCAAAGTAAAAAGTAGCAGAAATCAACTTTCACCAAACATATCGAAGCTTATACTCAAAAAGGTCGCAAATGACATTTTAAACTCAATGGGAGTGGTCCCGAGCCCTAATTCGACCGTATGCAAAAAGTAGCTTTTCGTACTAAAATCCAACTAACGATAAAATATTTAAATATAAAATCGACAAATATGCGGGTTGTTACAATTTTCTTATTAAATAATACTCGGGTCAGACCGAGATGTTACAGGTGCTTCAGCTTGACCTCTCTCTTGGGATTGATTTCTCTGACTTTTGGTTGACTACTTAGATTAGTAGTTTTTTTTGTTGTATACATTAGAGATATAGACTCCATAATGTATACTTATTCTTTTGTGTAGTTCGTGTAACTATTCTTTTGTGATATTGTGGATCTTTTTAGACCACTACTCTGATGAACACTTTCATGTGTTATATTCATATCTATTTCCGCCTTTGTGATATGAATTGTCTGTGACTGATTTGTGTTATGTTTATTTCTATATTTGTCACCGAAGATATTATAGCCACTGTGTAGTAGCTTTGAGTTTGTGTCGGCATGTCGGATTTCCACTTGAAAAGAATTGCATGCTATACTATCTGACATATCGATGCTCGCATAAAGCAATTACACGGATGGTCGCTCCTCAACAGCCTTATTCTCCGTGCTAGTTGACAGCATTACACCGTAGTGTTCTTGGCTAGCGTGGGTATAGAGGTGGGGCGTCACAGCTTGGTATCAGAGCCAAACTTCGGAACAATATGGAATATTATAACAAGGATCATCGTCCTAAGTCCATCTTAGGAGTCGTTCTTTAGGATTTAATTCGAGTCTTCGTACCGATTCATCCTATTTTCCTTATGATTCCTTGTTTATCTATCAAGATTGCTTGATATTCAATTTGGTGAATAACCTTTTTCTTCTTCTTCTTTCTTTCTAAAGGAAGAGAAATGTCTAGACCAGGCCGCCCCAGAGCCGTGCCATCTAGCACTCCACCCTAGGATGGAGTTTTTATGACTGCTCAACAGCTTCTTGATTTAGTGACAAATGCTCAAGCAGCTGGAGCTAACCCGGAACCTACTCACCCTAAGTCGGGATTTGCACGCTTGTGTAGCGATTACACTAATTTGGGTGGGGAGCCATTCAAAGGTTCCGAAACTGTTATTGAAGTGCAGGCTTGGCTAAGGTCATGCGATCGAATCTTTTCTCGCATGAATCTTATTGACCTTCACCGAGTTTAGGTGGCCTCAAGTATGCTCCGAGAAAGAGCATTGGACTGGTACGAGCTTCTTATTTCTGAAACTAATGAAGCGGATCCACTTGGGAGAAATTCCGAGAAAGCTTCGAGTTGAAATTTGTACCAGAAGCTGGGAAAGTGACATTGGCTCGACGATTTGTAGACCTTGTTCAAGGTGAGTCCTCCGTGACTGATTACGTCGCCTCTTTCGAGTCGCTTTCCAAATATGGGGTTGAATACATCAACACCCCTTTAAAGAAGAACCATAGGTTCGTCTATGGCTTAAACAAAAGTCTCAAGAAGCCATTACTTCTAAAGTTAGAAGTTTCTTTCGACCAACTCGTTGATATCGCTCTTCGTCTTGAAGAGGCGGATAAGGAGAATGATGTTGAAGTGGTGGGTTCCAAACCAGACTTCAACAACAAGAAGAGGCCAAACAAATTCAAAGGCCCTTATCCCAATAAGAAATGGAAGCAAGTAACCTCCGTGGCAAAGACTTCTTCCTTTGGTCGTGGGGAATGCTATAATTGTGGTTCGAAGGACCATTATGCGAATAAGTGCCCAAATTCTCTCTCTTGTCGCTACTGCAAAGTTCTCGGTCATGTTATATCTTCGTGCCCCAAACTTCAAGGCAAGAAAGAGGGAAAGCTTAATGTTGCTCAAGCCTCTGGCAACACATCTCGTGGCCAAGGTATTTCTCATTCTATTCTGGATGGAATTATTTTATTTCGTGATCATCCTATTCGGTTCTTTTTGATACGGGTGCGTCCCATTCTTTTATATCAAAAGAACTTGTTGATACTTTTTCTTTGGATGTTTTGTGTTTAATGACTTCTTTGAGAATTGCGAATCCGGTTGGTGGATCCGCAACAATCAGTTTATTGTATAAAGATGTCGAGATTATTTTGTGTGATTTTTCTTTCCGAGCCAATTTGCATGTCATGCGTTATTTAGGCTTTGGAATGATTTTGGGAATGGATTGGCTTAACGTTAGGAAGCTCATATCCTATGTGCTGAGCGGCCTATTCATCTTCGACATCCTCAATCTGTTAATCAGGTTTATGTTATTCTTAAAGATTCAGATTCTGCTTTGGTTGCATCTTTATATTCTTTAAATCCTCGTGATGACGATGATGATGATGAGGGTGATATTGTTTCTCTTATTCACGTCGTTTGTGAATTTTCCGACATATTCGAGCCTGTTTTACGATTACCATCTAAGAGAGCAATTGAGTTCAGAATTAATCTTATTCCTGGAGCTCAACCTATCACTCGCCCTCCGTATCGTATGTCCAATAAAGAAAACGAGGAGATGCGTAACAATTATCTGAATTGGTGATGAAGCAATTTATTCGCTCTAGTTCCTCGCCTTGGGGAGCTTCGGCTATTTTTGTGAAGAAATCCGATGGTACACTTAGGCTTTGCGTTGACTACCGCAAGCTTTATGATCTTACTATCAAAAATAAATATCCTCTACCTCGGATTGATGATCTATTCGATCAACTTAGTGGTGCTAGAGTCTTTTCGCAATTAGACTTAGCTACTGGATTTCATTAGCTTCGTATTGTAGAGGATAGCATTCCTTTGACATCGTTCCGTACTCGTTATGGATCTTATGAATGGCTTGTTATGCCATTTGGTCTAACGAATGCTCCGGCTTATTTCATTGACCTTATGAATAGAGTTTTCAAAGACTTCCTCGACCGGTTTGTTCTCATCTTTATCGATGATATTCTTGTGTATTCTAAAACCGAGGAGGAGCATGAAAAACATCTTCGTATTGTGTTGGAAACTCTTAGGAGTAATCAATTAAAGGCAAAATTTTCTAAATGCCATTTTTGGCAATCTCGTGTGAAGTTTCTCGGTCATATTATTTCCGAATCCGGAATTTTCGTGGATCCTTCAAAGATTGAAGCGATTCAAGATTGGAAGAGACCGGAGAGTGCGACGGAGATTCGTAGTATTCTTGGATTGGTGGGTTATTACCGGCGTTTTATCAAAGACTTTTCTAAGATTGTCGTGCCTCTCACTAGCTTAACGAAGAAAGGTGTTAAGTACATTTGGTCGGACAAATGTGAAGCTTCTTTTCAGAAACTAAAGGAACTTCTTTCTGATGCTCCTATTCTCGTTATCCCCGAGGGGAATCAAGATTTCGTTGTTTATACCGATGCTAGTCGCATTGGTTTGGGTGCCGTTCTTATGCAAAGAGAACGTGTTATTGCTTATGCTTCTAGGCAATTAAAGCCTGCTGAGACTAGATATGCCACTCATGATTTAGAGCTCGCGGCTATTGTTTTCGCCCTTCGTATTTGGCGTCATTATCTATTAGGAGAGAAATTTGTTCTTTATACCGATCATAAGTCCTTGAAGTATTTATTCTCTCAAAAGGAACTTAATTTACGTCAACAGCGTTGGCTCGAGTTCCTTGCGCCTTACGATCTTGATATTCTTTATACACCCGGTAAGGGTAATCGTGTCACCGATGCTCTTAGCCGTAAATAACAAGCTGTTGTTTCTATGATGATATCCGAATGGAACGATCTCGAGATATTATCCTCTGGTGAGATTCGAGACCGTGTCTCCGATTTATGTTCATCACTTGCGTTATGTAGCCTTGAGGCTCATCCTTCTCTTTTTGACCGCATTCTTGAAGCTCAAAGGCTAGATCCTGAATTGGCTCTTCTTGGCCAAAATATTAAGGATAAAATTGATATTGAAGGTTTAAAAGACTTTGATATCGATTCTCGTGGCGGCATTCGGAAATTTGGTAGACTTGTCGTGCCAAATATTGGTGATCTTCGTAAAGATATTTTTGAAGATTCTCATCATTCTAAATCTACCATTCATCCCGGTAGTAGTAAAATGTACGCGGATATGAAGCGACTTTATTATTGGGAGGGAATGAAACTTGACATCGCTAACTTCATTAAGCGTTGCATGACTTGCCAACTCGTTAAGGCCGAACATCAAAGGCCCGGTGGGCTTTGCAACCTTTAGAAATTCCAATTTGGAAGTGGGACCAGATTTGCATGGATTTTATTGATGGCCTTCCCCGTTCTTGTTCGGGTCATGATAGCTTATGGGTGATTGTTGATAGACTTACTAAATCTGCCCATTTTATTCCCGTTCGGTCTAACCGAACCGTACCTCTGTTGGCCAAACTTTTTATTAAAGAAATTGTTAAATTGCATGGAGTTTCTACTTCTATAGTTAGTGATCGTGATCCATTGTTTACTAGTGGATTTTGGAAGAGTCCTCAAAAAGCTTTGGGAATGAAGCTTAATTTTAGCACCGCTTATCATCTTCAGTCCGATGTACAAACCGAGCGTGTGAATCAAACTCTTGAAGATCTTCTTCGTTCTTGTGTGCTTGATTTTGGTGGAAGTTAGGAAGATCATATTTCACTTGTTGAATTTTCCTATAATAATAGCTTCCAATCTAGTATTGGTATGGCACCTTTTGAGGCACTCTATGGAAGGCCATGCCGATCTCCTTCTTGTTGGCTTGAGACCGGTGAGAAGCTGGTTTTAGGTCCAGATTTTATTCGTGATTCCACAGAGAAAATTGAACTTATTCGACATAGAATGAAAGAAGCCCAGAGTAGACAAAAATCCTATGCCGATAACCGGAGAAGAAAGTTAGAATTTTCTGTGGGAAATCTTGTGTTCATTCGTGTGTCACCTACGAAAGGTGTTGTGCGTTTCAGTCGCTCGGGAAAGTTAGCGCCTCGATATATTGGGCCATTTCCTGTCACTAAACGTATTGGTTCCATGGCTTATCGCCTTTTATTACCGGCTCAATTTTCTGCTATGCATGACGTGTTTCACGTTTCTCAACTTCGGAAATGTCTTCGAGATTCCGATTCTATTCTTGAGCCCGGTGTTGTGGAAGAGATTGAAGTTTCGCCTAATTTAACTTATGAGCAACATCCTATTCGTATCATTGCTTCGGGGGTCAAGCGACTTCGAAATAAAAATGTTCCGCTTGTTAAAGTTCAATGGTCTTCAAATCCTAAGGATTGTTCTTGGGAATCTAGAGAGTACATCGAGCGAACACTTCCGGACTTACTTTCTCGTGCTCATTGAGGTGAACTTCTTATTTCAAACTTCTTTTGTGTTGAATATGCTTTTATGGTTGTTACTATATATATATATCTTCTTCTTAAATATTGCGAGGACGCAATTTCTTTGAGGAGGGGAGTCTGTAACAACCCGCATATTTATCGATTTTATATTTAAATATTTTATTTAAATATTTTATCGTTAGTCGGATTTTAGTCTGAAAAGCTACTTTTTGCATACAGTCGAATTAGGACTCGGGACCACTCCCATTGAGTTTAAAATGCCGTTTGCGACCTTTTTGAGTATAAGCTTCGATATGTTTGGGGAAAGTTGATTTTTGCTACTTTTCACTTTGGGTTTGGTTTTTGGGCTCAGCCCTATGTTAACTTATGCTCAAATCTGAGCCACTCTTCCCCATTCACCCTCATTCTCTTCTCTTTTCAATTTTCTTAGCATTAATGGTGGGAGAGATTGGAAATTAAAACTCCAAAACCCTAGTTTCTCTTGCAAATCAAATTCCTAGCTCCAAACTCAAGAAGAACCCATTGGTAAGCTTGTCTTCTTCTTCTCCAACTTATCCTCTTACCAATTTCAGAAAATTCCTAAACCTAATTTTGGGAATGTTCTTGTTTTGAGCTTAGATTCAAGCTCAAGTGGGTTGTGTTGAAGAGAGGTTGATTCTCCATTTGCTTTCAAGCTACTTCTTGTTCGATTTTGTGAAAAGGTGAGATTTTCATCTCACATCTATGCTTATATTTATCTTCGATTGTTAGGTATGAATTCCTAACACTTATTCGTGTGCATTTGCTTTTGGGTTGGATTGAATTGGTGTATATTCTAATTTTTGGTGTTTTGAGTTCAATTCGTTAAAAATCCTAACTTCTATGTTTGAACATGTTTTTGGTGTTGCACGAGGAGCATATAGGGCCGGGTAGTGGATTGGCATAAACCCTTAGCGCCGTTGCTCGAGAGAATGAAATTTAGACGAGGTTGGAGCTCATTACTATGGGCTGAGAAGAGGCTGGCACCAGGTCCGGTCGACCGAGCTCCCTGAGTCGGCCGACCGACCGCTGCCGAGTGCATAAGCACTCCTCTGTTTAAAGCTCGGTCGACCGACCCAGAGAGTCCGGTCGACCGACCTGCTGTTAATTGCCAGAATAGCCTATTTTTCTAATCCGTTTGGATATCCAACTTTAATCGATTCGTGTAGCCTCCCTTTTGTTGTTGTCATTTATTATCGATTTAGATGACCTTTTCTTTGGGAATTTTAGATATATCCACTTTGATGGATTTTATATCGATTTCTTTGGATTTTATTCACATTTTCGAATGTGAATCTTAGTGATTGATCGTTCCTACAATCTTCTTTGTGATTTGTCACTTTAAAAATATAAAGGTTTTCTATACTAGTAGTAAATATCAAAAATCTTTTCTCAAACGATTTCAACACTATTTTAATACCAAATTCGTTTATAAAACCATTTTCCAATCTATTAGTATATATAAACCTTTACCTCACTCGTATGAGAAATCCAATTAAATGACTTAGTAAAACAAGTGGTATGAAACGCTTGCATTCACTTTGTTGGTTAATTCTTGGACTTATTCGATTGAATCTCTTGTGACAATTTTCTAGTGGAAATTTACAGTTTGTTCGTAAATGTTTAAGTTAAGCAAGTGGTTATGGGACATGAAGCTAAACTCATATATTTACTAGCTTAGTGTAATTGATACTTCTCGTTGATCATGATGATCATCTTTGTGATTTAGACTAGCAATGTGCGATGTCTCTTTGTCTGCGAGGGAGACTAAACCCCGTTTTGTGGAGTTTCGACTCAATTTGTGATGAGGTAGCAACCCATGGTCTTCGGGCCGTTTGTGGAGCTTCGGCTCAATTTGTGATGGTTAGCGACCATGGAATTAGCGTTCCGTTTGTGATACACGTGTTGGTGAGCTTTATGCTCCCGTTTGTAATAGGCCTCCCCCCCTTTGTGATTTCTGAATTTCTTGTGTAGATTTCTAGAATTTGTGTTTCACCAATTTTTCGTGATTTCCATTGATAAGCCTTATCGATATTTGTGCATTGGTGAATTTGTGTGTCATTGACTTTAGTGATTTCTGGATTTCTTGTGTAGTCTTCTGGAATTTGTGCGTCATTGACTTTTGTGATTGACATTGATATTATCGTCAATATTTGTGGTTTGATGAGTATGACGCTTCTTTGATTCTTGTGTAGATTTTGTGATATTGATTAATCTCTTGTTGATTATCAACTACTAATATATCATAGCTTGGCCTTGTGATTATTATGTGTTTAGTCATAACTCTGATTCTATATCGTTTCATCTGATATTTATAGTTAGACTGATCCGTTTATTGTTTTCTTATTAAATAATACTCGGGTCAGACCGAGATGTTACAGGTGCTTCGGCTTGACCTCTCTCTTGGGATTGATTTCTCTGACTTTTGGTTGACTACTTAGATTAGTAGTTTTTTTTGTTGTATACATTAGAGATATAGACTCCATAATGTATACTTATTCTTTTGTGTAGTTCGTGTAACTATTCTTTTGTGATATTGTGGATCTTTTTAGACCACTACTCTGATGAACACTTTCATGTGTTATATTCATATCTATTTCCGCCTTTGTGATATGAATTGTCTGTGACTGATTTGTGTTATGTTTATTTCTATATTTGTCTCCGAAGATATTATAGCCACTGTGTAGTAGCTTTGAGTTTGTGTCAGCATGTCGGATTTCCACTTGAAAAGAATTGCATGCTATACTATCTGACATATCGATGCTCGCACAAAGCAATTACACGGATGGTCGCTCCTCAACAGCCTTATTCTCCGTGCTAGTTGACAGCATTACACCGTAGTGTTCTTGGCTAGCGTGGGTATAGAGGTGGGGCGTCACACTTTGGATGTTTATAAGTGAAATGCAGGTTACGGAAGCAATTGATACTGCTTTTGGTTCCATAATAATGAGCGTAATATGCCCGACAAATAGGTACGTTTCGGATTACGATTTATAACGCTATTTATATATTTTTCCCGTATTGGGATATATTATTTTGAATATTATATATGATATTTTGTTATATGTAATAGTATATTTTCTTCCGAATCTCTCCGTACAAAGGAGACTCTACCAAAATTTTCTGTAAATTTTGGACTTAGAATTTTGTTGAAAATGTTTTCAAACTTTAATTATTTAAGTATAAAAGGATATAATGATTATAAAACGGGTATATTTTATTTAAGGAAATTAATTTAGTAAATTATGGTTTATAAGTTAATATTTGAAATAAGATATACTGTTTTAAATTCTTCCTTCTCCCTTCTTTTTCCTTTTCGGGGACGAAAAGTTTTGAGTGGGGGAGAGTGTAATGACCCGTTAAATTTGATGATATTAAATGAGTTAATTTAATATGATTTCTAATCTAATTTAGAATGAAAATAAAAGTCTTAAAATTTTATTTGAGTAAATGTAGGAATTAGATATAGTAACTGTAATTAAAGGTTAACAATTTAAATGTTTATATGGCAATAGATTGAAATAACGTAAATTGGCGTTTGTGGTTATAAGTTATAATTTGTTGATTAATACTGGAAGATATAAAGCAGAAATAGTATTAATGAAATAATAACTGAATTGAATTTCAACTATATAAGTGAAAGTAAATTTTATTTAGTGGATGTCAACATTTAATAAATTTATTTACAATAAAAAGATTTAAATGCATGTTGGATAGAATATATTATTGTTGGATTAAGTGGTAAGTAATTAGAATTTAATTCTATAAAATTTGGAACTGAATGTATGTAAATAATTTTGTAGGAATAAGTTGATTAACAATTTATTTGCGCATACCCAATTTAATTGAAATAACAGGAAAGACAAGAACTTGATTTGCCTAGGTATTTATATAATGATAAGCTATAACTAAATAGCAAGTTTGGAAGTAAATAGGATATAAGAAGACAAGGTGTAACGACCCGTAAATTAATAATATTTAATAAATTAAATTAATATAATTTCTAATTTTGTTTTAGAATAAATGTAGAAATTTGGTATAGTAGTAGTAACTTAGTGTAACAATAAAACATTATGACAATAGGTTTGGTTAATGTAGATGGTCACATTTGTTTGTTTCTTAGTGATAAGAAACGAATGAAAGTTGAATTTATAAAAGTTAATATAAATATTAACTTTAATAGTATTCATGTATACAAAGATGCAATAAGTGTAGATCGTAAAATTCAATGTCTGTAGAAAAAAAAAATCTAATAGAAACATAAACTTTAATTATATGAGAAAGAGTATAGATCTGAACAAATTTATGAAGATTGGGAAGAACAGTGTTGTAATCAGTTTGGTTATTAATATTTGAAAGATAGAGATGTGTAAATACGTAAATGAATTTTTTATGGGAAGAAATGGTAAGAATGAAAATATAATAATAAGCAGTTGATTCAATTAAGGGAGTTAATTATAATAAATGGTCATTTAATAAATTTAACGTTCTGTGAGAAATCATAATAATTGTGTAAAATCAGTACAAGTTGGAAATGCATAAACCTTAATAAACATTCTAACTTAATAAATTTATGCAAATGTGGGAATTAGTTATACGCGTGTAATTATGGGTATGATAACAATTAGTATAAAATACCTATATATTGGAAACACATTTGTAAAGCATAATTAATTGAGTTGGTGAATTGGGAATGAATTCAAAGTATATGAACATTAATGTTACACAAATAAGAATTAATGCAGTAGCTAAATTTATGAAATCTAAATCTATGGAAAAATGTGTGTAAGATCTTTACTGATTTGAAATTTACGTTACAGGTAGTATAGATTCCTATTATAATAAGACTATGGGTTATAGTAAAGATTTAAATCAAGATTTAGCTACGTGAATAAAAAGAATGAAAATAATTGAGTTATTGTAATTAAGAAATTTAAACGTTTATTATTACGTTATGTAAAACTTAAGTTGGGATTTAAAATATTTGTGTATATTAATTTCATGCATTTGGCTATAATGGATTTAATAATAAAAATGAAACAGTGAAATCAAATGGATATAAAGATTTCAATTATACCTTGAAATTCACATTTACCATAAAAGGTTAATTGGAACCAAAGTAGTTAATATAGGAATCAAGCCTTATTTGTCAATTTGGATTTATTGCAATAGTTAATTCCATAAAATAAAGTTAAAGCTAATTCAAATTTAGTTGGACCATTGTTGATATAACTTTAGAAAGAAAGATTTTATTTATAATTTGAATATTAAATCCAACAAAGGGTATTTACTACAAATAAAATAGAATTAAACGTAAAATATTACGTTATTGAATTTAAAATGGAATTTTGTAAACAATTGAGTGAATTTAATAAATTTATCAAACTTATAATGTTGAATTCATTAAGATTGGAATTAATAATAGTTAAGAAAATGAGGGGATAATAATTTGAAATCATAGCAATAGATATTAATGTAAGGTTACCTTAAATAAGTTAAGGCAAATCAATGGAAGGTACCTTTATAATACGATGATTGTGTGTAAAGGAAATGGGAATAAAAGTTTATTAATAATTTGGAATTTAATGTATGGTAAAAAGTTTATTTGCAATCAAATGAGTTGGAATGGAAATCAAATCTATTTATCTAATTGGATTTAAGTAAGAGTATAAGAGTATATGATTTAATAATTGGGTTTTTGCGAATAAAATTTATAATTCCCAAATAATAAGAAAACGCAGAAATTAACACTGCAAAATTGATATACTTATAAATTTTAATTCACATCCAAGCTTGGAAAACCATTTGGGATTGTTTGAATTATATAAGTCACAAAATTTGGCCAATATTAGAAGTTGAAACATAAAAACTGGATTTATAATTTATTTTAATTTATTTAATAAATATTAAAAATAGCCATTTTGGGCACGGACTCGGATTTCGATGAAACTAGTTTCATCGGATCCGTATCGGTGAATTATTATACGGTTTCAAATTTCGTATCGATCGGACTTGTCGTTTGATCGTACGGACGCGAAACGCCTTGAAATCGATTTTATTGAAAATCAATTTGAAATCAATTTGGAAATCTTGTTTTCAGCATAACTTCTTCATACGATCGAATTTGGTCGTGAAACTTTTTCCATCGCGTTCAGAATATTTTAAAATACCTATTTGGATATATGGGTTTGATAAATTTCGTTCCGGGGTCAGAACGGGCTTTTTGGGCCAACTACCGTCTAGCGCGTTCGTTATCCGTACCCACCTAGCCTTCTTCTATTTGTCTATATATATGCCATCATAAACCCTAGCTTCACCCTATTGTCTATTTGCTGTACGTTCATTTTCTTCAACCTTCTTTCTTCCTCAATGGATACATCTCAGAATCAATTCCAGATCTATCCACTGTTCAAAATCAAAAGTCAAAACTCAAAAATTTCAGAAAATTCCAGAAAAAATATATGTTGAAGTATTCGATACGCGTAATCTCATGGTGTAGTTCGTTTTTCAATTGGAGCTGTCGTTCATCCAGAATAAATTCAAACAGCCCCAAAACCGTTCATCATCGTCGCACAAAACTTCGTCGGATCGAGAATTGCTTTCTGGGTATCGGAGAGGGAACGGAGGGGAGGCGATCTATCTGGTTATTCGTGCAAATCGATGGCTGGATCGTGCTAGATAATTCAGTTAGGGTTAGATGAGAGGGGCGGCGGCCGACCTTAGGCATGAGAAATGGAGGTCCGGTCATGGGGGTTTGGTGCGCCTCGGTCTGGAGAGTTCGGCTATGGTGGTGGTTGAGCCCCTAGTGGCCTACGGCGATGGATATTCTTGGTCAAAAGGGGGGTGTTGCGTGTCGGCTGCGTGAGTGTTGAAGGAGGAGAGAAGCAGGTGCGCGCGTTCTGTAGGGTGATGTGGCAAGTATGGTAAGTAAATGTGTACCATTCTTGTTTAAATTAATTTTTATTTTTCAACTCGATTTTTCGCTATAACTTCGTCATACGATATCCGATTGACGCGAGATTTTTTTTATTAGGATCGTAATTAAATTCCGGATCTGTTGACGCTGGTTTGGACGAATTCTGAGACGGGCGAATTTTTGGGTTTAAATCGAATTTAAAATTCGATTTAAATTCAAAAGGTGAGTGTTTTAACCCACTCACAACTACTAGAAGCTTTTATGTTTGTTAAATAAATTTTAGAAATGAATAGTAATTTATTTATGAGTTTTTGGCATGTTATTTCATTCATATCTGTTACATTGCATTTTATTGAATTTAACTGTAAATTTAATTGATTTATTGCGTATTAATTTACTGTTAGAAATTATTGTTTGCATATGAACTGCTAGTCAATAGTTATGTAAATTATTACTGAATATAAAATGTTAGATTAATAGTTGTTAAATTTAATTTGAATATAATTGCCAGTTATTACCTGCTATATAATCTCATATATATTTTGATATTGATTGATATTGATGGATGATTGTGATTTGGATAATGGATGATGTTGATGAATGGATGTTTATTTGATATCATTAAATTGCAAGTTATCATGCATTTTTCATTTCATTCGGGATTGTGGTTTGAAATGATATACAACCGCAAAATTTTATTTTAAATTGCGGATTGAAATGATAAATATCCGTATCACTTGACCATAGGATAGAAAATTTTATACAGGCACCATGGTCTATATATAAAATTTTAAAAGTGATTTCTATGGTTTGGGTGTGATACGATTTACAGAAATTAAATTTTGATAATTTATAAATATTATTCTTCCATTTATATATATACATATGAAGTTAAATTTTTGAATTTAAGCTGTGTATAAATCTGTTAAATAAAAATGGAATAAAAATTTAGAAATGGCTTGATAATTTATAATATACGTTAAGTTTGGAAATTTCAAAGATATGATATTTATAAGCTGAATTTTCTAATTAAACTTATAAATGGATATTCTAGTATAAAGTAAATTTTAGAAATTATTAATTACTAGAATTTGGAGTTTTATTTATGAATCTTATGTGAATATTCAAAACTAAATAAAAGAACATTTAATTTTTTTTGGAAGAATAAATTCCCACTTTAGTTTGGAATTATTTATACTTAAAATGGATATATATATATATATACGTAAATTGAGATGGTTTTGAACTTGAAAGTGATATCTAAAATTTTGGTTCAGACTTTAAATATAGAAGTATATTTGTAAAGCCCTGGAAATAATTTCTTTACAAAGCAACTTTAAAGTTAAACCATTTATTCTATATATCGTTGAATATCCAAACCATTTGAGTTTTAGAAGTTATGGTTTTAAATTATGAATTTCAAAATATTATGCTTTGAAAAATATTTGATTTTCAGACGTTATGAAGTTTAAAGCATTATGATTTTGAAAAAGAATTATATTTGGGATAAGTGATAAAATATGGTTTTGGGTTTTGAAATAATATCGTATTCATAGTTTTGAAATGGAAATGTTTATCCTGGTTTTAAAGTATAAACTATTTTTAAATGACCGCGGTGTTGTAATAACGATTGGTTGGCAAAGAGACCGGGATCGGATATGGACATACTCTCTGTCGATACCGAAAACCACTTTGACTAACCGTGTACGCGGTGGAGTTTCCAGAATGAAGTAGGTTGGTGGTGACGTTTCCTGTAAGGTAAATACGTGGACCCGACTCCCGTGAGTTGGCATAAGGTGGCTAAAACAGGAGCGATCGACGGGTTAATGAGGTCATTCCTCTGATCGGACACTCCTCTTCGATATTATACTTTGACTTTGGATTGATTCAGTGGCCACTTCTATTTTGATTTTGGGGGAGTTTGTTCGAGGTGGGCGGTAGCTGCGGCTACGCGTTACCATCGACCCGGAAGCGTAATTGGTATATCTACCCTGGCATTGCCTAGTTGTGTCGTGTCACCTACCCTAGCGCGCCTTATACGATTTTAGCTTTGTACCATACCTATGGAGTGCCCTCTGACGACGCCTAGTACGGGGGAGATTACGGTACTGTATAGACTATGGGAATATATTCTGTGTTAAGGGCTATATGGGTAACCCCTTAACGCTATTTAAAAGTAAGTTTATTTTACAATTAGACACTAGTATAATAGCTCAATATACTACATAGTAAATAGTTTAACGGATCCTTAGGAGATGTAAATCCCGAGCATCTCTTGAGTTACTGCACTCATATTTATTTCTGTTAATTTAACTCACATAAGATCTTTTAGTTCTGACTCGAGTGTTTTGTCTTTTCAATTCGCTCGGGTCAGTCCGAGCGTTTCAGGATTTGAAGTTTAGCTCTGGAGGACGAAGACGAAGATTTTAATATTACTACCTACTATTTTATTCCACTACACTGTATTCCGCTGCATTGATATTGTTGGTATGTGAACTCTGATATTTAATTGTATAAAGAAGAATCAAGTGTTTTGTAAACAGTTTTATAAACTGTATATTTTATTATTATATTTTATCCTTCCGCTGTGAGATTCTATTTGTTTATTTCTTCTCTGTTTTTCTTATTTACCCCATAACAATCCGCCCTTCCGTATGGTTTGAACTGGCACGTGTGTCTGTTTAAATCGTACGAAAAGGCGGGATGTTACAGCTGGTATCAGAGCCAGGCTTAGCGATAAACCTTGGCTTTGTGGGGTTTGACTCTTTGTTAATAGGGTAGAAATATCCTATGGGAGTCGCTGAGTGTATATATATGAGAGAGCGTATTTGTTAGTATTAATAAAAAGATTTTATATTGTGTTAATCTGTTCCGCTTTGTATTTATAAATTCTAGTTGATGCATGGGACGCTATGTCATCAATAGGGATTTCTAAACACTTAATAGGATAGACCGACATAATATTTGTTTTAATATAGGTGAATGAAAGAATTTTGCCTATTATATTTTCCATATATAAAAATATTTTTATAAAGATATATATTTGGTTGCTATAGATTGGATGTTAGGTAATAAAAATATTCATAATAATTGAAGCTAAGTTGAAATTACAATGAATCAAATTGGAAATTTTAGAACTTAAGTCCGGGATTTTGAAAATCTGTTTTCAAAGGATTTATGAAATATAATGATTTGGTTTATAAGTACTTTCTTATACAAATATTTAGTATAATTCGAAAGAATTGTTTGAAAGAAGATTTTGGAGAAAATAAATTTTGTACTTTTCTCTCGGTCGCTGGAAAATAATTTTGGTGATGACGGCCGCATCATCGACTTTCATTTTCGAGTTTCGAAGGGAAAGGGCTAATGTGGTAATTCTACTGCATATTTATTTTGAAATTATCTAAAAATTTAATTGTTTTAAATATAATTAGAGATATATAAGAGTAAGAAATTATTTATCTATTATTTTTAAAATAATTTGAAATTTAACCCGGTATTAAATTCTTAAATTTCCATTTATTAATTGTTTAAATTATTCTAGTGAAATAAGAGGTAAGTAATTGTGAATTGAAACCTCTAATTTAGGTAGGGGAATTATTGCAAAGTTATAAAGAAAAATTTGAATACATATGAGACAAAGCATAATATTGATTAACATTATATTTAATTAAAAGATTAGATAAAACTTGTATAAGTTCTTTTGCTTTTTCTTTAACATAAATGACTTACCAAGTATAAAAAGTCGAAATGTAAATTAAGAGATTGGAATAGAATATTATACTAGTAGAATTTTGGAAATAATGAAGTATTCAATAAACTACTGTTATAACTTAGGTTATAATTGAAATTTTACTGAAAATAAAGTTAAGTATTATTAATAGGTGATATGAACTTAAGTATATAAATTGAATTTTAAATAAGAATTGATTGTAGGGATATTAATTTAAGTATGTTTTAATTTTCCCCTATTCTAATATAATGGCAAGTAGGAAAAAATTAAATGACTGCAATTCATAGTTAATGGATAAATAAAAACTTCCACTTATAAGAATGAATGTTAGCAGATTAAGAATTTAAGGGAAATCTTACAAGTGAAGAGTAAGGAAATGAAGATATTCAAAATATTTGTTGTTATTAATGAGAATTTATTTTATAAACTTAGGTAATAAAAGGAAACTTAAGTAATAAAAGGAAATACAAATATAATGAATTTTGTGATAGTTGGAAAATAAAACTTGTAAGAAACAAAGAAATTTCCCCATAAATGAAGGAAAGAAAATCAAACCACTGAATTATGAAATAAATGTAAATAAACTATTTTGGTGTTGGTTTGGATTGTTTGGTTGATGTATGTTTGTTGGGTAAGGAATTTTGGAGTTATGGGATGAACAAATAATCTATCTTTGTTCCATCTAAGACTGTTGAGTAACGGATGCAATTGATAGTTATTCTTCATTCCGTACAATTTCAGAATTTGAACCCGAACAACAAATTGATTGTTTGATTGAATGGTTGTCTGTTGGCGGCATGTGCTGTTTGTTAAAATTTATGGTTGTTGCATTTGATTGGATATGAATGATTGAATCTACCCAAACATTTCACTGTAATATAAATATTTAACTTTTAGACTACATAAGTGAATACAGGTGATGGAAGCAACTGCCACTGCTTTTGGTTCCAAAATAAAAAAAACGTATAGTGTCCGACAAATAGGTACGTTTCCGGATTTCGTATAAAGCGCTATTTTATATATTTTCCCGTGTTGGGATATTTTATTTTGGATAATATATGTAATATATTTGTATATTTGGATATTATATTTTCTCCAGAGTCCCTCCGTACAAAGGAGACTCTGCCAAAAATTTTTCGTAAATTTTGGACTTAGAATTTTGTTAAAAATATTTTTCCAACTTTAATAATTCAAGTATTAAAAGACATAATGATTATAAAACAAGTGTATTTCATTAAAGGAAATTAATCCAGTAAAATATTGTTTATAAGTTAATATTTGAAATTAGATGTACTGTTTTATTCTTCCTTCTCCCTTCCTTTTCCTTTTCGGGGACGAAAAGTTTTGAGTGGGGGAGAGTGTAACGACCCGTAAATTAATAATATTTAATAAATTAAATTAATATAATTTCTAATTTTGTTTTAGAATAAATGTAGAAATTTGGTATAGTAGTAGTAACTTAGTGTAACAATAAAACATTATGACAATAGGTTTGGTTAATGTAGATGGTCACATTTGTTTGTTTCTTAGTGATAAGAAACGAATGAAAGTTGAATTTATAAAAGTTAATATAAATATTAACTTTAATAGTATTCATGTATACAAAGATGCAATAAGTGTAGATCGTAAAATTCAATGTCTGTAGAAAAAAAAAAATCTAATAGAAACATAAACTTTAATTATATGAGAAAGAGTATAGATCTGAACAAATTTATGAAGATTGGGAAGAACAGTGTTGTAATCAGTTTGGTTATTAATATTTGAAAGATAGAGATGTGTAAATACGTAAATGAATTTTTTATGGGAAGAAATGGTAAGAATGAAAATATAATAATAAGCAGTTGATTCAATTAAGGGAGTTAATTATAATAAATGGTCATTTAATAAATTTAACGTTCTGTGAGAAATCATAATAATTGTGTAAAATCAGTACAAGTTGGAAATGCATAAACCTTAATAAACATTCTAACTTAATAAATTTATGCAAATGTGGGAATTAGTTATAAGCGTGTAATTATGGGTATGATAACAATTAGTATAAAATACCTATATATTGGAAACACATTTGTAAAGCATAATTAATTGAGTTGGTGAATTGGGAATGAATTCAAAGTATATGAACATTAATGTTACACAAATAAGAATTAATGCAGTAGCTAAATTTATGAAATCTAAATCTATGGAAAAATGTGTGTAAGATCTTTACTGATTTGAAATTTACGTTACAGGTAGTATAGATTCCTATTATAATAAGACTATGGGTTATAGTAAAGATTTAAATCAAGATTTAGCTACGTGAATAAAAAGAATGAAAATAATTGAGTTATTGTAATTAAGAAATTTAAACGTTTATTATTACGTTATGTAAAACTTAAGTTGGGATTTAAAATATTTGTGTATATTAATTTCATGCATTTGGCTATAATGGAGTTAATAATAAAAATGAAACAGTGAAATCAAATGGATATAAAGATTTCAATTATACCTTGAAATTCACATTTACCATAAAAGGTTAATTGGAACCAAAGTAGTTAATATAGGAATCAAGCCTTATTTGTCAATTTGGATTTATTGCAATAGTTAATTCCATAAAATAAAGTTAAAGCTAATTCAAATTTAGTTGGACCATTGTTGATATAACTTTAGAAAGAAAGATTTTATTTATAATTTGAATATTAAATCCAACAAAGGGTATTTACTACAAATAAAATAGAATTAAACGTAAAATATTACGTTATTGAATTTAAAATGGAATTTTGTAAACAATTGAGTGAATTTAATAAATTTATCAAACTTATAATGTTGAATTCATTAAGATTGGAATTAATAATAGTTAAGAAAATGAGGGGATAATAATTTGAAATCATAGCAATAGATATTAATGTAAGGTTACCTTAAATAAGTTAAGGCAAATCAATGGAAGGTACCTTTATAATACGATGATTGTGTGTAAAGGAAATGGGAATAAAAGTTTATTAATAATTTGGAATTTAATGTATGGTAAAAAGTTTATTTGCAATCAAATGAGTTGGAATGGAAATCAAATCTATTTATCTAATTGGATTTAAGTGAGAGTATAAGAGTATATGATTTAATAATTGGGTTTTTGCGAATAAAATTTATAATTCCCAAATAATAAGAAAACACAGAAATTAACACTGCAAAATTGATATACTTATAAATTTTAATTCACATCCAAGCTTGGAAAACCATTTGGGATTGTTTGAATTATATAAGTCACAAAATTTGGCCAATATTAGAAGTTGAAACATAAAAACTGGATTTATAATTTATTTTAATTTATTTAATAAATATTAAAAATAGCCATTTTGGGCACGGACTCGGATTTCGACGAAACCAGTTTCATCGGATCCGTATCGGTGAATTATTATAGGGTTTCAAATTTCGTATCGATCGGACTTGTCGTTTGATCGTACGGACGCGAAACGCCTTGAAATCGATTTTATTAAAAATCAATTTGAAATCAATTTGGAAATCTTGTTTTCAGCATAACTTCTTCATACGATCGAATTTGGTCGTGAAACTTTTTCCATCGCGTTCAGAATATTTTAAAATACCTATCTGGATATATGGGTTTGATAAATTTCGTTCCGGGGTCAGAACGGGCTTTTTGGGCCAACTACCGTCTAGTGCGTTCGTTATCCGTACCCACCTAGCCTTCTTCTATTTGTCTATATATATGCGATCATAAACCCTAGCTTCACCCTATTGTCTATTTGTTGTACGTTCATTTTCTTCAACCTTCTTTCTTCCTCAATGGATACATCTCAGATCCAATTCCAGATCTATCCACAGTTCAAAATCAAAAGTCAAAACTCAAAAATTCCAGAAAATTCCAGAAAAAATATATGTTGAAGTATTCGATACGCGTAATCTCATGGTGTAGTTCTTTTTTCAATTGGAGCTGTCGTTCATCCAGAATAAATTCAAACAGCCCCAAAACCGTTCATCATCGTCGCACAAAACTTCGTCGGATCGAGAATTGCTTTCTGGGTATTGGAGAGGGAACGGAGGGGAGGCGATCTATGTGGTTATTCGTACAAATCGATGGCTGGATCGTGCTAGATAATTCAGTTAGGGTTAGATGAGAGGGGCGGCGGCCGGCCTTAGGCACGAGAAATGGAGGTCCGGTCATGGGGGTTTGGTGCGCCTCGGTCTGGAGAGTTCGGCTATGGTGGTGGTTGAGCCCCTAGTGGCCTACGGCGATGGATATTCTTGGTCAAAAGGGGGGTGTTGCGTGTCGGCTGCGTGAGTGTTGAAGGAGGAGAGAAGCAGGTGCGCGCGTTCTGTAGGGTGATGTGGCAAGTATGGTAAGTAAATGTGTACCATTCTTGTTTAAATTAATTTTTATTTTTCAACTCGATTTTTCGCTATAACTTCGTCATACGATATCCGATTGACGCGAGATTTTTTTTTATTAGGATCGTAATTAAATTCCGGATCTGTTGACGCTGGTTTGGACGAATTCTGAGACGGGCGAATTTTTGGGTTTAAATCGAATTTAAAATTCGATTTAAATTCAAAAGGTGAGTGTTTTAACCCACTCACAACTACTAGAAGCTTTTATGTTTGTTAAATAAATTTTAGAAATGAATAGTAATTTATTTATGAGTTTTTGGCATGTTATTTCATTCATATCTGTTACATTGCATTTTATTGAATTTAACTGTAAATTTAATTGATTTATTGCGTATTAATTTACTGTTAGAAATTATTGTTTGCATATGAACTGCTAGTCAATAGTTATGTAAATTATTACTGAATATAAAATGTTAGATTAATAGTTGTTAAATTTAATTTGAATATAATTGCCAGTTATTACCTGCTATATAATCTCATATATATTTTGATATTGATTGATATTGATGGATGATTGTGATTTGGATAATGGATGATGTTGATGAATGGATGTTTATTTGATATCATTAAATTGCAAGTTATCATGCATTTTTCATTTCATTCGGGATTGTGGTTTGAAATGATATACAACCGCAAAATTTTATTTTAAATTGCGGATTGAAATGATAAATATCCGTATCACTTGACCATAGGATAGAAAATTTTATACAGGCACCATGGTCTATATATAAAATTTTAAAAGTGATTTCTATGGTTTGGATGTGATACGATTTACAGAAATTAAATTTTGATAATTTATAAATATTATTCTTCCATATATATATATACATATGAAGTTAAATTTTTGAATTTAAGCTGTGTATAAATCTGTTAAATAAAAATGGAATAAAAATTTAGAAATGGCTTGATAATTTATAATATACGTTAAGTTTGGAAATTTCAAAGATATGATATTTATAAGCTGAATTTTCTAATTAAACTTATAAATGGATATTCTAGTATAAAGTAAATTTTAGAAATTATTAATTACTAGAATTTGGAGTTTTATTTATGAATCTTATGTGAATATTCAAAACTAAATAAAAGAACATTTAATTTTTTTTGGAAGAATAAATTCCCACTTTAGTTTGGAATTATTTATACTTAAAATGGATATATATATATATATATATACGTAAATTGAGATGGTTTTGAACTTGAAAGTGATATCTAAAATTTTGGTTCAGACTTTAAATATAGAAGTATATTTGTAAAGCCCTGGAAATAATTTCTTTACAAAGCAACTTTAAAGTTAAACCATTTATTCTATATATCGTTGAATATCCAAACCATTTGAGTTTTAGAAGTTATGGTTTTAAATTATGAATTTCAAAATATTATGCTTTGAAAAATATTTGATTTTCAGACGTTATGAAGTTTAAAGCATTATGATTTTGAAAAAGAATTATATTTGGGATAAGTGATAAAATATGGTTTTGGGTTTTGAAATAATATCGTATTCATAGTTTTGAAATGGAAATGTTTATCCTGGTTTTAAAGTATAAACTATTTTTAAATGACCGCGGTGTTATAATAACGATTGGTTGGCAAAGAGACCGGGATCGGATATGGACATACTCTCTGTCGATACCGAAAACCACTTTGACTAACCGTGTACGCGGTGGAGTTTCCAGAATGAAGTAGGTTGGTGGTGACGTTTCCTGTAAGGTAAATACGTGGACCCGACTACCGTGAGTTGGCATAAGGTGGCTAAAACAGGAGCGATCGACGGGTTAATGAGGTCATTCCTCTGATCGGACACTCCTCTTCGATATTATACTTTGACTTTGGATTGATTTAGTGGCCACTTCTATTTTGATTTTGGGGGAGTTTGTTCGAGGTGGGCGGTAGCTGCGGCTACGCGTTACCATCGACCCGGAAGCGTAATTGGTATATCTACCCTGGCATTGCCTAGTTGTGTCGTGTAACCTACCCTAGCGCGCCTTATACGATTTTAGCTTTGTACCATACCTATGGAGTGCCCTCTGACGACGCCCAGTACGGGGGAGATTACGGTACTGTATAGACTATGGGAATATATTCTGTGTTAAGGGCTATATGGGTAACCCCTTAACGCTATTTAAAAGTAAGTTTATTTTACAATTAGACACTAGTATAATAGCGCAATATACTACATAGTAAATAGTTTAACGGATCCTTAAGAGATGTAAATCCCGAGCATCTCTTGAGTTACTGCACTCATATTTATTTCTGTTAATTTAACTCACATAAGATCTTTTAGTTCTGACTCGAGTGTTTTGTCTTTTCAATTCGCTCGGGTCAGTCCGAGCGTTTCAGGATTTGAAGTTTAGCTCTGGAGGACGAAGACGAAGATTTTAATATTACTACCTACTATTTTATTCCACTACACTGTATTCCGCTGCATTGATATTGTTGGTATGTGAACTCTGATATTTAATTGTATAAAGAAGAATCAAATATTTTGTAAACAGTTTTATAAACTGCATATTTTATTATTATATTTTATCCTTCCGCTGTGAGATTCTATTTGTTTATTTCTTCTCTGTTTTTCTTATTTACCCCATAACAATCCGCCCTTCCGTATGGTTTGAACTGGCACGTGTGTCTGTTTAAATCGTACGAAAAGGCGGGATGTTACACAAGGGCAACTAGTAAATTTGTAAATGAATTCATAATGAATAAGCAGTAATTTATGCATATATATTTGGGCATTTGTGATAATCGCAAAATTTTACCAGTCATCTAAGTTATTTAATAAAATCTAAATCTATGGCAACATTGTTGTTAATGATGGTTGTAAGTGATTTTGAATGTAAAGGGGTAACAATTATTTAGGTTAACCATTCATTAAGTATATTAAGTTAAGAATGGAAATAGATTGAAATAAATCTAAATTTATTTATTTTGTTTTGTTAATATGTTCTAGTAATAAAAGGGAATTTATAAGAAATGAAGCCTGCCCTAATGAAGTGTATTATAATTCAAATGTTATTTATACCCGTAAAATGTCTATTTACTGAATAGAAAGATTTTAAATCAATAAACAAATTTATGGAGGGTCCAATTTATAATTTATGACATTTAATGTAGACTCAATCACAATTAATTGATTTAAATGGTGCAGTTAGCGTAGATATTTGTTTGTATTTGTAGAGGGTTAATTTTATAAGACAAAATTTATGCTAATTCTATTTATAATAGGACCATGGGTTGTTTTAAAGTATACGAAGCAGGATTTATAAACTTAATTAGAGTGTCAAATTCAACCATTGCATTTATTGCATAATAACAAAGAATTTAACGGTTAATTTTTTCATTATTGAAATTTAAATGGACTTTGAGTATAATGATGTGAAATCATGAACCAATGTTAGTGGTATCCTTATTTTGGATAAAAAGGGAGAATATAAAAGTTGAAATCTAATAAATGGGTTTTGAGAATTTAATTTATAATTCCTAAATATAGGGAAGTGAAGAAATTAACACTGAAATTTATAAACTTATCAACTTATAATTCACATCTAAACTTGTTAAATCATTAAAATTGATTATGAAACATATAAGCAGCAAAATTAGGTCAATTTTAGAATTTTAATATAAAATTGGATTTTTATGATTTATTTTAATTTATTTAATTAATATAAAAATAGCCATTTTGGCCACGGACTCGGATTTCGACGAAACCAGTTTCATCGGATCCGTATCGGTGAATTATTATAGGGTTTCAAGTTTCGTATCGATCGGACTTGTCGTTTGATCGTACGGACGCGAAACGCCTTGAAATCAATTTAATTAAAATCAATTTGACATCAATTTGGAAATTTTGTTTTCAACATAACTTCATCATACGATCGAATTTGGACGTGAAACTTTTTCCATCGCGTTCAGAATATTTCAAAATATCTATTTGGATGTATGGGTTTAATAAATTTCGTTCCGGTGTTAGAACGGGTTTTTTTGGGCCATAGTTTGTTTCGTACGTTCATCTATCTGGTCTATCTACTCCAATCCAACCCTACTTATAAATAGACGATTATAAACCTTAGCCTCCATCTTCTATCATTTGTCTATACGTTCATTTTCTTCATCTCTTTCTCTTCCTCAATGGTTGCAAAACCTAGATCTGTCTACAGTTCAAAATCAAAAGTGAAAATTCAAACTCTCCAGAAAATTCTCAAAAAATTATATGTTGTAGCTGTCGATGTATACGTCATAGATCCGTGATTCGTTTCTCGATTCAGTTGTTCGTTCGTCCAGTAAAATTCAAACCATTTTCGGCCACTCATCATCGTCGCAACAAAACTCGCCCGATCGGAAAACTATTTCTGGGTATTGTGGAGGTAATCGAGGGGTTTGCATCAGTATAGTTTTGGGTCGAATCAACAGCTGGATCTTCGTGAAATCGTGAATAAGGGTTTCGGCCCTAGGCTTAGAGGCGGCGACGGCGGCCACCAGGGGCGTGCGCATGAGTCCAGTGGGGGGCGGCTCGGCGAGCTGGAGGTGATGGATGTGGTCCGGGGCGTCACGGTGGCCTGAGGTGCGCGAGGTTGGTGGTCAAAGTCTCGGTCAAGGCTTGATATTGGGTTCAGCGTGTGCGTGTTTAAATTCTGGAGAGAAGGGGGGCGCGTTTCTCTGGGATGACGTGGCAAGTGCGTTTTCTTATTTATTTTGTTTTAATTTAATTTTGGTTTCATTTCGCTTAAATGATCATAACTTCTACTTACGACCTCCGTTTCTCACGAAATTTTTTTCGCTAGGATCGTAATTAAATTCCAGATCTGTTGATGCTGGTTTGGAGTAATTTGGAGACGGTCAAAATTTTGGGTTTAAATTGGATTTGAATCCAATTTAAATTCAAAAGGTGAGTGTTTTAACCCACTCACAACTTCTAAAAGTTTTTATGTTTGTTAAATTTATTTTAGATATGAGTAGAAATTTAGTTATGATTGTTTGGCATGTTTTATTCAGCATATCAGTTAATTCGCATTTATTTAATTTAACTGTCAATTTAATTCATTTATTGCATACTAATTGACAGTTAGAATTTATTTATTTGCATATAAACTACCAGTTAAACAGTTATAAATTTAATTGAATATAAAATGTTAGTTAATAACTGTCAATTATTTCTTGTTATACTGTATATATATTGATGGCTATTAAACTGATGATGTTTGAAATAATTTTGATTGATATTGGGTGAATGGATGTTTTATTGTATATCATTAAACTACAAGTTATCATGCATTTTTCATTTCATTCGGGATTGTGGTTTGAAATGATATACAACCGCAAATTTTATTTTTAAATTGCGGATTGAAATGATAAATATCCGTATCACTTGACCATAGGATAAAAATTTTATACAGGCACTGTGGTCTATATATAAATTATTTTAAAGTGATTTCTATGGTTTGGATGGGATACGGTTTATAAAAAATTTTAATTTTGATATTTTATAAATGTTATTCTTCTATATATACATATGAAGTTAAAATTTTTGAATCTAAGCTGTGTATAAATCTATTAAATAAAAATGGGAAAATTGAGAAATGGAATTTGATAATTCATATTATATGTTTAAGTTTGGAAAATTTTAAGGTATGATATTTATAACTGGATTTTTCCAAGATAAATTTAAAACGAATATTATAGTATAATTTAATTGAAGAAAATATTTAATTGCTAGAAATTGGAGTTTTATTTATAGATTTTTATGTAAATATTCAAGATTAAATAATAGAACATTTAATTTGGTTGAAGGAATAAATTCCAACTTTAGTTTTGAAATATTAATACTCCAAATGGATATATATATATATATATATATATATAGAAATTGAAGTGGTTTTGGAACTTGAAAGTGATATTTAAATTTTGGTTTAGACTTTAAATAAAGAAATATATTTGTAAAGCCATGGAAATTATTTTCTTTACAAAGTAACCTTAAAGTCAAACCATTTATTTTATATACCATTGAATATCCAAACCATTCAAGTTTTAGAAGTTACGGTTTTAAAATATACGAATTTCGAAACATTATGCTTTGAAAGTATAAGTCGCATATTTGGTTTCCAGATATTTTAAATTTTAAAGCAGTATGATTTTGGAAAAGAAATATATTTGGATAAAATGATATCATATTGTTTTGGGTTTTAAGATGATATCGTATTCATAGTTTTGAAATGGAATTTTTATTCTGGTTTTAAAGTATAAACTATTTTAAATGACCGCGGTGTTATAATAACGATTGGTTGGCAAAGAGACCGGGATCGGATATGGACATACTCTTTGTCGATACCGAAAACCACTTTGACTAACCGTGTACGCGGTGGAGATTCCAGAATGAAGTAGGTTGGTGGTGGCGTTTCCTGTAAGGTAAGTACGTGGACCCAACTCCCGTGAGTTGGCATAAGGTGGCTAAAACAGGAGTGATCGACGGGTTAATGAGGTAGCACCTCTGATCGGACACTTCCCTTCGATGCTATACCATGACTTTGGATTGTATTCGGTGGTCACCTTCACTTTTGATTTCTTTGATGTGGGGAGTTTGTCCGAGGTGGGCGGCAGCTGCGCGCTGCGCGTTTCCATCGGCCCGGAAGCGTAATTGGTATATCTACCCTGGCATTGCCTAGTTGTGCCGTGTCACCTACCATACCGAGCCTTGTACGAGTTTAGATTTCTCCCGTAGCCCGTGTGGTATCCTCTGGTGGCTTCCCGATCAGGAGGGACTATGATATTGGATGGACTACTGGGACTATTACGTGTTAAGGTGGAAAATGTAAAGCCTTAATGCTATTTAAAAGTATGTTTATTTTACTATAGACACTATTATAATAGCACAATATACTACATAGTAAATAGTTTAACGGATCCTTAGGAGATGTAAATCCCGAGCATCTCTTGAGTTACCGCACTCATATTTAATTCTGTTAATTTAACTTACATAAGATCTTTTAGTTCTGACTCGAGTGTTTTTGTCTTTTCAAATTTCCTCGGGTCAGTCCGAGCGTTTCAGGATTTGAAGATTTAGCTTTGGAGGATGAAGACGAAGATTTGTATTATTATTATTTATACTAGTTCACTACACTGTTCCGCTGCATTGATATTTTGGTATGTGTAACTCTGATATGTATTATATAAATGTTTGTAAACAGTTTTGTAAACTGTATATTTTATTATTATATTTTATCCTTCCGCTGTGAGATTCTATTTTGTTTTATTTCTTCTCTGTTTTTCTTATTTACCCCATAACGATCCACCCTTCCGCATGGTTTGAATCGGCACGTGTGTCTGTTTAAATCGTGCGAAAAGGCGGGATGTTACAGATGCGTTTCGAGCTGCCACGGTCAAACGACAACTCCGATTGCTACGAAAATTGAAATCAGATAATAACTAAATATTACGGATCCAATGGAACTACTTTCGTCCAATTCTGAGACTGTTCAAAATTTGGCTATTTTCCAGTCGATAATTAAATATTAAAATATTCAATTTTCACAAATTTACTTTTAATTCAATTTTAAAAGTTCTACAACATCATTCTAACTTTCATATGATAAAATAAAATTTTACATATCATTTTTAATCATACTAAACCCATTTTTCAATTTATCCAATAAATTCCAATTGTAGAATCTTATTAACTCTATTATAATCCCAATATAACTTACATTCACTTTGGAAACCAATTTGAATCATATTAAATCAAATTTTAATTATTCACTCTATTTTCATATATTAAATTTCAATATCAAATTAATCATATCAAATTCGGAATTTAGTTATTCAAACATTTATAATATTAAATTTAAACAAATTTGATTATTCTTAAATCACTATCTTTTGAAATATTCAAACGAACTTATAAAATTTAACAAATTCAAATTATAGAACAACCATTTTCATTAAAACGGTTATTCAATTCCCGTTATTCAATTAATTCAATAGATTTCAAATATTAAATTTAAACAATTTAATTGTTCAATATTTGACGGCTTTCAATATTGGATTTTTAAATAAAATTCCATTATCAGTCGATTTACTATATTACATCAAATGAACTCTACATTATTATTAATCAACAGTTAGAGATAATGTACTCAACTAATATACGAACTTTCATTTCAATTTCAATTTGTTCACAAATTCAATTCGACTAACTAAATGAATAGGTAACTTAAATAATTATCATCGTTAACTATTAATTACTTATAAGTTTATTATTTACAAACAAGCGTCACAATTACCTATACAATACAAATTCATTCAATTACCTTTGACTACATATCATTTCGATTGATTTGAGATTTTATTCAATTCCTAAATAATTAACTTAGATAAAATCTTGTTGTATTTCATTCTAGTTATTATTTTTCCAAACGACTTACAATTTTTTTCTAACACTAAATCACGAAATCTTATTGAATTAGCTATTTTAATTATCAAAAATTTACGGGTCGTTACATCGACATTCGATCGCCAGATATAGAATTCGGCATAACCAAAGATAGCAGCATCTAAACCGAGGATATATAAATCTTCGATGAATCGATGCTATTGTAAAGGAGTTTCACTCCTTTACAATCATTCAGTGGAGCTATGGGATACTCCAGAATCTAGAAAACCCGAATAGGGTAAGACAAGAATGGATTTGGAACCGAGAGGGATGTTCCAAAATTCACAGGAGAACCGAATCAAATAGGAAGAGATTCAAGCTCGAACGAAAGTAATTCTGTAAATAAATTTACCATATATGCTAAGTTTTCCTAGAGCCAAAGCTCTGATACCAACTGTAACGACCTGATATTTTCAGCCATTTGCATCTGCACATGTTGGACTTGAATTGTTTAAAATAGCAGATTGTTAATTTAAAATTTGGCAAAACTGAACATATACAGTAAATAAATCAATCACAGAATCACAGATACAGAGTAGTACAATAATACGCAGCGGAATAAATAAATAGTAGTTCATGAAGCTACTATATAAACATCAGAGTTAGAAACAAAATATAACATAATATCTCAGATGTAGTGAAGTCTCCAGTACGAGTAGATGACTTCTCTGAACCAATCAACTGGAAGGATTGAAAGCTAAAACGATGGTTCGACCTCCAAGCGAAGCTCCAAACTCCTAAGGTGAGTCTCAAATGCTGTATCACTCAGTCTGACCCGAGCGTAAAGTAAAATACAAAACACTCGAGTCAAGATTAACATTCTTATATCAACAAATCCAACTCAAGTGAAATATCAACTGAAATACAAGTAAATTAAAGGATGTTTGGGATAACCATCCTCTATGGATCTGTGGAACTTTCAACAATGTAGAAGTATACACTACACACCGTGGTCATTTCAAATTAATTTATACTTCAATACCAGAGTATCATTTCAATTTCATATATATTTATTTCCAAATTTTACCCTTTTCAAAGTTACGATGCAAATCTACTCAAATTCCAAATTCAAATTTAGTCCCATCTCAATTTATCAATTTAAATTCAACTCAATTCCTAAATAACCATTTCAAATTTTATCGATCTCAAATCTGGATTTGAAATCATAAATTACCCATTTACACTTCAATATTATTTCAAAACTTTAAATATTCAACATTTCAAACTAAATTTAACGATTTCAGATAGATTTAGTTTATCTTCATTATTATTTAGTCTTGAGATATCCCCTCGTTTGATTCAATATCATTTAAGTAACCTTAAGTTACATTTTACTAAATATTTTCTTTAATTTATTTAAACGTGAAATATTAATTAAATCGTTTAAATCAAAAATCCAGTTATAAAATCATACTTTAAATTTCACATTCAATAATTTCCAATTTTTTTAAAATAAAATTTTTGATTAAATACCATTCCAAATAAACCCAAATTTATCTTCCCAATCTTACTTATTCTATTTATTACAAGAAAATCTATTTGAAATATAGATTTACATAAATACTTAACCATATTATATCAATCTAATTTAAATTAAATATTACTACTAAATCTATATATAAAATTACCATTTATATATAATGTCTTAAGAATAAATACTTATTAAACCATATATTTCTTTCCGAAACCATAGAAATTATTTTCCAAATATTTATATATGGACCAACGGTGTCTGTATATATTTCCTATCCAATAGTCAAGTGATACAGATATTTATCATTTCAATCCGTACACTAAATATATACAGGTGGATATCATTTCAACCCGTAATCCCAAATTCAATTCAAAGAAATTGGCTTGGGTCTATCATTTCAACCCATAATGGTTTTCTCCTATTCTAAAGTCCGTTCGGGTATGTATCATTTCAACCCATAGTAAATTCTATAATAAAAAGGAACTTGTAAAGTGATAACAGATATGAAAAAAAAATAACAGGCATATATCATCAACAAAAATATAATATAAACAACAGGATATGGTGTCATATCCCACAGGTGAACGGTTACAGATAACGACATAAATGACTATTTAAATAACTGCAGCAGTATATTTCCATTGTCGTCTCAATTGAAATAAAATTTAATAAATATAAGAACATTAATCGTAAGTGATTACTCACCTTTCGAGGCTAGAGAAATTTGACAAGAAAACGAGCTACTAATTCCAAAGCAATGCTAGATGGATATGATTCAATGAAGAAAACAAGCTCGACGGACAACTGATAATGAGGAATCGATGGAACGATTAGGATCAGTTTGACATAAATTGAAAATAGACATATTATTAATACATATTCATATTCTAATTTAAGACAAAAATTAAAATAATATAAAATTTTCTAAATCATCATTCTTAACTCAAGCATTAAAAATCAAAGATTTTTTTATTATACTTAAACTATTTCCCACAACAATTTCTTAAACACATATTATATATATATATATATATATATATATATATATATATAGACACACACACACAGACTCCAAAATCCATTGTTTTAGAATAAAACGCAATTTATCTAAAACACCTACATTTACCTAAAGTCAGTACTCATTTTATATACAAGCTTTTAAGCGTACTTAAAAATATACTTAAATCCATCATAACCCCACATACTTTATATATATCTTAGAATATGAGCAACTTAACAAGTATAACATATGCAGACCCAAAAAAATTCATGCTGACGCCTAAAAAAATAAGATGATGTTTCAAAATGAACCAAATAAATATAATACTTAAAATAGCCGATCAAAACAAAATAACTATATATTTTAACTTTAACAATGAGTTACAACACTAACAAAAGTTTATTATTTTATATAAAATAGTATAACATATATCATAGAACTTAATATCATTTACTTAAACAGACCATATACAAATAAACTATAACCAATTTTAATATAACATACTATAACATAATTAATATATGCATGACTGGTAAAATTTGTATAACACACATATTTAAAATTTATATAAGTTTATATATATTATATTAAAACGTATATATATTTAATCAGAAAGCAAAGTATTCATATAAACGAAAATAGAATATATACTACCTTTATATATATATAAAAGATAGAACTCACACGCAAAAAAAAAGTTTGTACATATATTAACCCAAAATAGAAAGCTCTGAGTTATATCTATACATACTAACGTATTTTGATCCAAAACTAACATATACATATAGTAAATTATATATATGTACTTTAAAACCATAAACAACAGTGATAAAATATACAATGATATAATATACTATACTATTATATGTAACACACGCATCATACAAAAAAAGAAGAAGAAGCAAATTATAACACTATATAAAAAGATTTGATAAAATGAAATATACTATAACAAAAGCATGAAAATCTTGATAACAAAACTATAGATTAACCCAAAATAAGTTTTAAAACAACTTACTTATTTATATAAGTATATAAATGAGAGGGAAGGAAGAAGAAGGCTTGTTCTGGAATTGGCGAAGGCAACGAGATCCAGGCGGCAAAAGATGAAGCAGCGATGCTTTTATTTTTATTAAAAAAAATTCCTTGTCGAGTGAAAATATGAAGGTGGATTTGGCATATTTATATTGAAAGCAGAGAACAGGGAGAGGGGGAAGAAAAGAAATATATAAAATGGGTAGAGTGGAAAAACTAAACTGTCAAAAGGTTAAAAATGTTTCAAATGTGAAAACAAGTAATGTAGGAAAACCGAATAGGCACAAATTGGGAAACGTATCACATAAATAATAAATAGAAAGTAGCAGATGAGGATTTTAGGTAATAAATATTCACGTTGATTTATACACGCAAATAAAATATGAGCTGCAGCTAAATCAAATAATGAAAAAAAAAGAAAAAACGTACGTACTTTATAGGTTTCTTCAAGTGATCGTGCAGAACAAAAGATAAAGGGAGTAATAAAGCTAGATGATCGTTTTAATTTGTACTATTGGCAATCAAATAAATGAGAAGTAACATAAACACTTGATTGACGTAGATAATTAAGCAATTGATATGTGTGTGTAGCACGTTTCAAAATTTAAAACCGAAGGGAAATTAACTGTCACAATTAAAGATACTGATATAAATGTAATGTAATGAATAATTTGCTGCAATGAAATAACAAAGGTTAGAAGCATTGATTCAGGAAAGATTATTAAAACAATAAATTTTATTGGACAGGAAGTTTTGATTTTTTTTTTACGGAAGGAGATTGAAGAGTCAAAATAAATGCTTCAGGTAAGAGAAAAGAGAAATAATAGAAACGCACACGAAAATTAAGCAGGTGGAATAATACACAAAGAAGGCAACATATATTTCTTTTCGAAAGCAATAGAGAACCTGAAATATATAAACAAAATAATGGCAACGGTTCAATCCCCTTGATTTCAGCTGAAAAGCTATTTAATGCACTTTACAATTGGCTTGTAAAGAAGAGGAGCAGACAAAGAAAGGACATAGGTAAGGTAAGGAATATATATATATATATATATATATATTTTGTACTGAATATGATACGTTTGTTGAAGCCAATAGCACCAAAATCAAGGAATGAAAAAGGCAACAGGGAAAAGAACGGAACATAATTAATGGATGGATAGATAATTAAAAAAAATTGAAATCTTTTTACAGTAACTTAAATACAGTTATAGAATTGTTGTTTACACATAAGATAGTTAAAACAATTGGATTCTTTTTACAGTAACTTTAATACATTTATAGAATTGTTGTTTACATATAAGAGTTATAAATTAACTTGCTTAAATAGTAACAATGACATACAAACAACAAAATTTATTTTTATATTTTATTATTAGCAATTATTAACTGTCTTGAATTTAATAGAATTTCACAATGAAATAAACTTTCATAAAATCGGATGAAAATTTACTACCTGCCAAAATAAAATGAACGTATTTCAAATATTAAATTTTTATTGTAAAGTATTATTGATTAAAATTTCTCAAAAATCAAATTAAATACGTTATAAAATTTATTAAAATCTACGGGTCGTTACAATGAGAATTTGTATAATTATAAATATAAATGGGTTATAATTAAAATTGGATTTAAATTAGGAAATTTAAATCCTGGGAAGTTGAAATATATGTATATATATATATGTATGTATGTATGTATGTATGTATGTATGTATGTATATAGTGGTGGGAAAAATAATAATAAAAGTATTATTTTTGAATATTTTTGAAAGAAAATTGTTTTCAAATGAAGTTTTTTGGAAGTGATATAGCACTGAACTCACTTCAGTTGCGGGAAAAAATTTCTGATGATGACGACTGCGTCATCAATATTAATTTTCGAGTTTCTAAGTTACGGGTTGCTACTAAAATAATTGATTTGAAGATTTTATTGGAAAAGCAAACATTGTCTAGAAATTCCAAGGGAATTCACTTTGGGATAAAAACCAGGGTTGGTTTAAGTTTAAAAAGTGTGATTTGGGATATTTGTGATTTCAAAATAATTTGAAATAAATACTAGGTGTTTAAATTCTGGAATCCATATTTAAATAAATTAGGGATCGTTGGAAAACAAGCTATAAACTTATAAACTGAAAATTATTCTGAAAAAGAAAGGTGTGGAATTTGAATTTTGGAATTAAAGTTTAACTGGAGAAAGTTAAAATAAATGAGATTAAACTTAGGAAAAGTAATTGGAATATATAATGAAATTGAATGAAAAAATTGATTGGAGTGAAACAATGAATCGAACATGGTTTTTAAATATTGGTTAAATGGAATTGAAAATTTAAATTAAAAGTTGAATTGGATTTGAGTTATATAGAATTGAATTAAAATATGTAAATGTGAATTATAAAGTGACTATATAAATATAAGTTATAAAGTTTGAGTTGGATTAGAAATAGTATCGAATTGAAGTAAATATAAATTTTGAATTGTGAAATATTATAAAACCATATGGATAAGATTTTAAATGAAATAAAATTTGAGTGAAAATCTGAAATTTTGAATAAATGAATTGAAATAGCTTATAAAATTTTAGGTTAATGGAATAAAATATATTTAAGCTATAAAGAAAGGTATAGTCTTGAGCTAAAAATACAATGGGAATATACTCGAGTGTACTTAGCTTGAAAGAAGAATAACTTCACTTTTAAATGATTTAAATGAATAAATTTAATTGGAAATTAAATCATTTTAAAAGGCGATTTGAATTGAAGTAAATGAATGTTATCTTGTGAATATAAAAGGATATTTAAATTGGATATTAGAATTTGAATTCAAATAATGATTTTAAAGGGAAGTTTAGAAAGGATATGATATTTTGAAATATCGAAATGATTTGGAAATGATTTAATATTTATGTTGATAAAGAATTGGGTTTTGAAATGATATCTTATTTTGAAGTATAAAGTATTATTTTTAAAGTTATAACCACGGGTTATAATAACGATTGGTTAGCAAAGAGACCGGGATCAGATATGGACATACTCTCTGTCGATACCGAAAACCACTTTGACAACTGTGTACGTGGTGGAGATTCCAGAATGAAGTAGGATGGTGGCGACATTCTTATGGTATGTTACGTGGAGCCAACTCCCGAGAGTTGGCATAAGGTGGCATAAACAGGAGCAATCTCGGGCCAAAAGGGGTAGCTCCTCTGGTCGGACGCATTTCTTCGATACCATTCTATTACTTTGTGATTGTTTGGTGGCCACCCTTCGATTTTGGGAATGTGTTCCGAGGTGAGCGTATGTGGCCAGCCCGTGTGCGTAATTGATATTTCTATCCTGGCATTGCCTTGTGTGCCGTATCACCTACCATATCGAGCCTTTACTACGAGTTTCTATTTGTGTCGTACCTATGCAGTATCTTCTCGTAGTCTCCTGATCAGGAGATATGCAAGTACTGTATAGACTATTGGCATTATTTGTGTTATGGGGAATATTGGGTCACTCCTTAACGCTATTTAAAAGTATGTTCATTTGACTGTTAGACATTATTACAATAGCGCAATATACTATATAGTAAATAGTTTAACGGATCCTTAGAGGATGGGTGATCCCAAGCATCTTCTAAGTTATTTGTACCTTTACTACAGTTCACTTGAGTTCGTTTACATTGGATAAGTACGTATGTCCTGACACGAGTGTTTGTGTTTTATTTATGCTCAGGTCAGGCTGAGTTTATTCACAGATTTGGATTTCCACTCTCTGGAGGTCTGGAATCGCTGGAGATTTATCAGCCTATCTAGTTATCTATATATCAGTTTTGTTGTTTTGTTGTCAGCTTTGTATTAGTGGACTTCTTTGTATTTTGGATTTGATGTCGTATTTACTTTTAGACAGATATTATGTATTTTGTATTTGGTTTTGAGACTTTGTGATAGTAGCTTCAAGAACTACTATGGTATTTATTTTTCCACTGCGAGATATTCTGATGTTCTGTGTTTATGATTCTGTGATTTGATTTTCATTTGCACCGAATTTTTATTACAATCTATTATTTTGTACTATTCAAGTCTGGCATGTGTGGATTATTGTTGATTTAAATAGTGGAAAATAATGGGTCGTTACAGTTGGTATCAGAGCTTTGGTTTTTAGGCAAACCTTAGCCTGCGGAGCAAAAACTCATTAGAGATAGGGTAGATATACCCTAGAATGAGTGAAATCAACTACGTAATCATTTCTTTGTGAGAGAACGTATTTTCAAAGTATAAAATTATTTTAAAATGATTTTTAAAGGTTTTTAAAGATTATTTTGATATAAAAAATTTCTTGTTTTAAAAGCAAAAATTTTCTAACTTCTTTCCTTTCGTATCTACCTTGTTAGAAATTTCTGTAATTAGTATGTTCATCCAAGTGCATTTATCTTGTCTTGTCTTATTTTATCTTATCTATACCTTTGTCCTATTATTCATTCTTGAATTTTCAGGATGAATGGTAGAAATGCTAGAGGTCAGGGTCGTGGTGCTGCCCGAGTTCCATCCCTAACTCCCATCCGTTTCACTGTTCTTTGCAAAGAATTTACTCAGCTTGGAGGAACCAAGTTCACTGGTTTTGAGTCTATCATTGAGGCTTGGCAATGGCTGAGGAGTATCGAGAGGATATTTACTGGTCTTGAGACTACTGATACCCAGAAGCGTCAGTTAGCCGCATGGCAGTTGTAGGAGGCTGCCCAAGATTGGTGGGAGTCTGTTACGGCTAACGTCGTTGAGGCTAATCTTACTTGGGAACAGTTCAAGTATCTTCTTGTATTTCTTTGAATTCTGTTTTTCTATATTTCCATGCCTTTTCTAAGCTTAATTATCATTCTTCTCAGGGAGGCTTTTGTTGCTAAGTGGATGCCCGAAGCCCGGAAATCGCGGCTTTATAGGGAGTTCATAGACCTCAAGCAAGGAAGCATGTCTTTTTCAGAGTACGAGAGGAAGTTTAACGAACTTTCTAAGTTCAGATCTGGCCTGATAGACACTCCTTTCAAGAAGAATGAGAGGTTTATTGCTGGTGCTCATCCCGAGTACTATAGTCGGCTCATTTCTCATGTTCATGGCACTTTGACCCAACTTACGGATATGGCTCTTCGTTATGAGAACCCTACTTCTAAGGGTCCTGCTTCAGTTGGTGCTCCTTCATCTCAGACTTCTTCTGCAAATTCTAAGAAGAGAAAGCTCAGTTTCCAACAGCAGAAGAAGAATTGGCTTAAGAATCCTGGTTTGGGATCTTCATCATCTGCTCCATCTCAGAGGCAGCCAGTTGACCTTTCTTCCATCACTTGCTTCAAGTCTGACCAGAAGGGACACTATGCGAATAGTTCTCCTACTATTGTTGGTACTGCCATTCCTCCACCTTCTCAGTCAGCTAGGCGTGATCTTTGTCACATCTGTCTCTAACCTAGCCATTTCAGGAAAGATTGCCTACCCAACAAAGGGGTAAGCCTTCTGGTATATTTGATGTCACCTCTACCTCTTCTCTAGCACCTGGTCCTCCAGCTCCTAGTGATGACCAAGGTACTCGCCAGGGTTCTTTCTCTTTATTTCAGCATCCTGTTCGTTTGCTTTTTGATACTGGTGCATCCCATTGTTTTATATCTGTTGATTTCTGTGATAAGTTTTAGCATTTCCTTTCTCCTGAGTATGTTTCTGAATCCTTATGCGTTTCAAATCCAATTGGGGGTCCCGCAACCTTAATAGGATTTGTAAACAAGTGAAGCTTCTTTATTCTGATCATCGTTTCAGTGGTGATTTCTATGTTTTGGACTTCAATGCTTTTGATTTTTTGCTTGGTAGTGATGGCTTGATAGGCATGATGCTCATATCTCCTGTAAAGCCCGGTCTGTTTATCTTGAGGATGATCTAGGTAATTCCATTATTATTCAGTGCCGCATGCCTCAGGATTTTGCTGGCAATTTTATTTATTCTCTGGATTCTTCTCCTGATTATTTTCATTCGACTCGTGTGGTCAAACTCTTTCTTGATGTTTTTGGTGAAGCCACTGCTTTGCCTCCTAAGCGGGAGATAGATTTCCGCATTGATCTTATTCTTGGTGCTCGACCTGTTGTTCTTCGTCCTAGAAGAATGGCACCCCGCGAGAAGGTTGAGTTAGCAAAGCAAATTGAGGACTTGTTACCCAAAGGTCTGATCAGACCTAGCTATTCAGAATGTAGAGCAGCGGTGGTTTTTGTCACCAAGTCCGATGGATTTTTGAGGATGTGTGTTGATTATAGGGAGATGAACAAGCTCACTATGAAAAACAGATATCCAATGCCTCGCATCAATGATATGTTTGATCAGTTTTATGGTGCTACTTGGTTCTCTCAGCTTGATCTTGCCACAGGTTATCAACAGCTTAGAGTTACTGAGCAAAGCATTCCCAAGACTGCTTTCCAGACTGAGAATGGGTTCTTTGAATGGTCAGTCATGCCTTTTGGTTTGACTAATGCTCCTGCTTTCTTTGTTGATTTGATGAATCATGTTTTTCGTGATGTTCTTAATAAATTTGTTCTAATCTTTGTTGATGATATCCTTGTCTTTTCTAAGACGAAGGCAGAGCATGAGCCACACTTGAAATCTGTTTTAGAGATTCTTAAGCCATCAATTGAAGGCTAAATTTTCTAAATGCCATTTCTGGAAGGATGAAGTCCAATTCCTTGAACATATTTTTTTGGTAATGGAGTTTCTGTTGATCTAGCCAAGATCTCTACGATCAATGCAAGTCTTTTCTCTTTTCTTCATCATTTAATTTTTCTATCTTTTCTGTTGTCTTATTTCTCCCTATTCTGTTTCAGGATTGGGAAACTCCTGAGACTCCGTCTGATATTCGTAGTTTTTTGGACCTTGCCGGTTATTACGGGAGCATCGAGAATTTTGCTCGGATTGCTGCACCTTTCACTGCTTTGACTCGTAAGAATGTTAAGTTTATCTGGAATGAGAACTGTAAAGTTGCATTCGATGAGTTAAAAAGCAAGCTAACTTCTGCACCAGTTCTTACCGTTCTGAACGGAAGTGAGGGATTGACGGTATATACTGATGCTTATCGTGAGGGATTGAGTGCTGTTCTCATGCAAGATGGTAGGGTCATTGCCTATGCTAGACGTTAGTTTAAAACCCATAAAGCTAATTATGCTGCTAATGATTTAGAGTTGCTTGCTGTTGTCTTTGCTTTGAAGCTTCGGAGGCATCATCTGCTAGGAACAAAGTTTGAGCTTTTCACCGATCATCAGTCTCTGAGATATATCTTCACCCAGAAGGATTTGAATCAGAGGCAAGTTCTTTGGCTTGAGTTTCTGGCTTCTTACGACATTGATATTAGCTATACTCCCGGTAAAGCTAATGTTGTGGCTGATGCTCTGAGTTGGAAGAAGGCTTTGTTGTGTCATCTTGTTATTTCTTCTCCTCTTCTGGATCGTATCAAGGCTAAGCAAGATGAGGATGAGATGCTTTGGTTGATGAAAGAGAGTGTTCGGAGCAGGGTTGGTGGTAGTAGTGGAGCTCAGATCGATGATAGCGGTGTTTTGAGGATTAATGGAAGGATTTGTGTCCCGAATGTAGATGGATTGAGGCAAGAGTTACTTCTAGAGAATCATCGATCCAGACATTCTATTCATCCTAGTGTGTCGAAGATGTATCAGGATATAAAGAGGCTTTATTGGTGGAGAGGGATGAAGAGGGATGTCTCTATCTTTGTTAGTCGGTGTGCGACTTGTCAGCAAGTCAAGGCCGATCATCAGAAGACCCCTGGTTTGTTGCAGCCCCAAGATATTCCCAACTGGAAGTGGGAACAGGTTTCTATGGACTTCAATGATGGATTGCCGAAGTCTAGGAAGGGCAATGAGAGTATCTGGGTTATTGTGGACAGGGTGACCAAATCTGCTCATTTTATTCCGGTCAAGTCCATCCGTTCTGCTTCTAGCTTGTCTGAGATCTACATGAGGGAGATTGTTCGTCTCCATGGTGTTCCTTTCAGTATTGTTTGTGATCGTGATCCTATCTTTACCAGCCAGTTATGGAAAGCATTTCAGGAATCTTTGGGTACTCATCTTAATCTGAGCACTGCTTACCATCTGCAGACCGACGGTCAAACGGAAAGAGTGAATCAGATAATCGAAGATCTTCTTCGTGCTAGTGTACTTGATTATGGCGGATTTTGGGAAGATCATTTGCATCTTGTCGAATTCACCTACAATAGTAGTTATCAGGTATAATCTTATTTTCTGTTTTAAGCTTATCTTAATCTTTTATCTATCTCTTTCTATCTTTGAATTCAAGCCAATATCAAGACGTCTCCATCTACTGCTTTATATGGACGACCTTGTCGATCTCCATCTTGCTGGATTGAATCCGGTAATCGTCTGGTTCTTGGCCCTGATATGATTCTGAAGCTTCTGAGAGAGTTGAGGAGATTAGGAGAAGGTTGAGAGTTGCTCAGGATAGATAGAAGAAGTATGCTGATAGGCGAAGGTGGAAGCTTGAGTTTGCTGTTGGTGATATGGTTTTCCTTAAGGTCTCTCCCTTGAGGAATGTCATTCATTTTGGCCGAAGAGGGAAGCTTTCCCCCAGATTCGCATTGTGGAAAGAGTTGGTTCCTTGGCTTATCGTCTGGAGTTACCCGAGAAGCTTTCTGGAGTGCATGATGTATTCCACATCTCACATCATCGCCCGTATGTCCATTACCCATCTTTGTTTGTTCAGCCTTCTGCTCTTGACAGCTTGGATGTGACGCCCCACCTCTATACCCACACTAGCCAAGAACATTACGGTGAATGCTGTCAACTAGCACAGAGAATAAGGCTATTGAGGAGCGACCATCGGTGTAATTGCTTTGCGCGAGCATCGATATGTCAGATAGTATAACATGCATTTCTTTATCAAGAGGGAAATCCGACATACCAACACAAACTCAAAGCTACTACACGGTGGCTATAATATCTTCCGAAACAAATATAGAAATTGACATAACATAAATCAGTCACAGACAATTCATATCACAAGGCGGAAATAGATATGAATATTACACTAGGAAGTGTACATCAGAGTAGTGGTCTAAAAAGATCCGCAATAATACAAAAGAATAGCAACACGTGCTATACAAAAGAATACAACTATGAGTCTATGTCTCAAGTGTATACAACAAAATAAACTACTTATCTAAGTAGTTTGCCAAAAGTCAGAGTAATGATCCTGGATGAGAAGTCAAGCAGAAGCACCTGTAACATCTCGGTCTGACCCGAGTATTATTTAATAAGAAAATAATAAATGGATCAGTCTAGCTATAAATATCAGATGAAACGATATAGAGTAAGAGATATGACTAAACACATAATAATCACAATGCCAAGCTGTGATATATATAAGTAATTGAAAATCAACAAGAGATTAATCAATATCACAAAATCTACACAAGAATCAAAGAAATGTCATACTCCTTGTTTCGTTCATCAAACCACAAATATTGACAATTGTATCAATGTCAATCACAAAAGTCAATGACACACAAATTCGCCAATGCACAAATATTGATAAAACTTATCAATAGAAATCACGAAAATTGGTGAAACACAAATTCTAGCAATCATCTCAAGAAATCCAGAAATCACAAAAAGGGGAAGGCCTATCACAAACGGGAGCATAAAGCTCACCAACACGTGTATCACAAACGGAACGCTAATTCCATGGTTGCTAACCATCACAAATTGAGCCGAAGCTCCACAAACGGCCCGAAGACCATGGGTTGCTACCCCACCAATTTGAGTCGAAACTCCACAAAACGGGGTTTAGTCTCCCTCGTAGACAAAGAGACATCGCACATTGCTAGTCTAAATCACAAAGATGATCGTCATGATCAACAAGAAGTGTCAATTACACTAAGCTAGTAAATACATGAATTTAGCTTCATGTCCCATAACCACTTGCTTAACTTAAATATTTACGAACAAACTGTAGATCTCTACTAGAAAATTGTCACAAGAGATTCAATCGAACAAGTCCAAGAATTAACCAACGAAGTAAACGCAAGCGTTTCATACCACTCGTTTTACTAAGTCGTTTAATTAGATTTCTCATACGAGTGAGGTAAAGGTTTGTATATACTAATAGATTGGAAATCGGTTTGAGAAAACGAGCTTTGTTATAAAATAGTGTTGAAATCATTTGAAGAAAGAGTTTCGATATTTACTACTAGTATAGAAAACCTTTATAATTTT
This sequence comes from Allium cepa, assembly GCA_030765085.1. Taxonomy (NCBI): domain Eukaryota; kingdom Viridiplantae; phylum Streptophyta; class Magnoliopsida; order Asparagales; family Amaryllidaceae; genus Allium; species Allium cepa. The sequence goes on along the minus strand of CM060937.1, from coordinate 417,343,059 downwards.
AAAGTGACAAATCACGAAGAAGATTGTAGGAACAATCAATCACTAAAATTCACATATGAAGATGTGAATAAAAATCCAACGAAACCGATAAAGAATCCATTAAAATGGATATTCAAAAATCCCTAAAAAGAAATCATCAAAGTCATAACAAATGATAACAACACATAGGAAACAACACGAATCGATTAAAGTTGGAAATTCAAACAACTAGGCGAAATAGGCAAAAATGCACCAGGTCTGTCGGCCGGCTACAGAGCTCGGTCGACCGGACCCTGTTCTCAAAATTCCTCGGGAAGCAGGTCGGTCGGCCGAACCCTGTACTCGGTCGACCGAACATTAAACAGAGAAGTGTTTATGCACTTGGCAGCAGGTCGGTCGGCCGGCAGCAGGGCTCGGTCGACCGGACCTGTTGCCAGTCCCTTCCCAGTCCATCCAAATGAGGTCCAACCTCGACCAAATTGCATTCTCTCGAGCAACGGCGCTAAGGGATTATGCCGATCAACTACCCGGCCCTATATGCTCCTCGATGCATCACCAAAAACATGTTCAAACATCAAAGTTAGGATTTTTAACGAATTGAACTCAAAACACCAAAAATTGGAATATTCTCCAAATCAATCCAAACCAAAAGCAAATGCACACGAATAAGTGTTAGGAATTCATACCTGACATTCGAAGATAAATATAAGCATAGACGTGAGATAAAAATCTCACCTTTGAACCCAAGCAATTGAAAAAGAAGCTTGAAAGAAAAAGAGAATCAACCACTCTTTAAATCCAACTCAAGAAGCTTGATTCTAAGCTAACAAGAGAAACATTTCCTAAATTAGGTTTAGGAATTTCTGAAATTGATAAGAGAATGAGTTGGAGAAGAAGAAGAGAAGCTTACCAATGGGTTCCTCTATTAGTTTGGAGCTAGAGCTTGATTTGCAAAAGGAAACTAGGGTTTTGGAGTTTTAATTTCCCATCTCTCCCACCACTGATGTTTTAAAACTGAAGAGAGGAGAAAGTGAGGGTGAATGAGGAGGAGTGGCTCAGATTTGAGTATAAGTTAAACATAGGGCTGAGCCCAAACCCAAACCCAAAGTGAAAAGGTAGCAAAAATCAACTTTCTCCAAACATATCGAAGCTTATACTCAAAAAGGTCGCAAACGGCATTTTAAACTCAATGGGAGTGGTCCCGAGTCCTAATTCGACCGTATGCAAAAAGTAGCTTTTCGGACTAAATTCCGAGTATCGATAAAATATTTAAATAAAATATTTAAATATAAAAATCGACAAATTTGCGGGTTGTTACATTGGATATTGAGCCTAATGTGACTGTCGAGAGAAAGCCACTTCGTATTGTCGACAGAGGTACGAAGCAGCTAAGAAGGAAATCTGTTAGTCTGGTTAAAGTACAGTGGAATAATGATGATCGTGATTGTACTTGGGAGACGGGGGAGAGCATTCGTGCTTCAAATCCAAAATTGTTTATTCCAGGTACTATTTTGTTTTTCTATCTTGTTTTTCTTATTTCCTTGTTTCCATTCTTTTCGAGGACGAAAAGGTTTGAGTGAGGGAGAGTGTAACAACTCAATATTTTTGACATTATTTTATTTAAATTTATTTCATTTTGAAAATGTTTTAGAACTTATTTACTTAAAATTTTGCTTTAAATTATTTTTATAGAGAAGTAGAAATTTTTCAAGAATTAATGGTTATTTATTTGAAATCTTCAGGTTCTGTTTCCTATTTTTAAGCAATTTCTTCGATTCTTTTGATATTTCCTATGAATTTAATTATTTATTTCACTTTGAAAATGTTTTAAAAATCATTTTATTCCAAAAAAAATTTTATAATATTTTTAAAATGAAGTAAATAATTTTCCAAAGCCATTGGTGATTTCTTTTTGTAATTTCTGGACACCGTTTTCAATTTTTAAGCAATTTCTGTAATTCTTTTTCGTTTCTTTTAAATTTAAATATTTATTTTTATTTCCTACTACTTTGTTTCAGTTGTAAAGTATGTTTCTAGTTTTATTTTATTTATATAAAATAAAAAGAAAAGGAAATGCCAAAGGTATAAAAAGTTGCAAAACTTGAGTCTTTTCACCTTCAAAACTCTTCATTTTCACAACTCCTCATTTATTTGCATTTTGGCCGTACATTACATTTCTTAGCCGTGTATTTTCTTTACCTTTCGGGTGAAAAAATTCTCAGCTCCTCATTTCTCACGGCTTCAACAAAATTTTGGTAATGGCCTCCATCTCTTTTTCTACATTTCTTCCTATTTCTATGCAAATTTTGCCTTGTTCTCTTCATTGTTTGGCTCGGCCTCCCATTTGTTCCACGGCCACCACTACCCTACATCACTTCCATGACATCACCACCAACCACTCTTTTGACCTTGACCAAGGCCGAGCCCCTATGGTGATCAAAACCCTCATGAATGCAACCTATTGCCTAAAAACTATGCTCGTTGACCACCTTTGCTTCATCTCCTTCAACCACCACCCTAACCACCACCATAGCAGCCACCACCACCTCTGACCTGACCACCACATACCCCTCCAACCACTATCCAGTCATGGTGCACCCACAGGCCGAGCCCACTTCCCATGGCCGAGCCCTTTAGCCCACCAATACTCCACCATTTGCCTAAAACCCCTCACCTTCTCATGTATAAAACTCCACCTTGTTCATGCCTTGAACCCGAGCCATGCTAGCCCAAACCTGAGCCAAAACTTAACCAAATCTGAACCAAACCATACCTTAGGGCATGACAAAAGTTTGAGGAAGCAAGGCAAAAGGTTTGGCAATTCATATTCTCTTTTATTTCAAAGTTACTGCATTTTAAAGTTGTATTGAATTGTGTTTGTTTTGATTGTTTGTTTTAGGTTGTACACAAGAGTTGTAGCTTGGATTCGCTCTCCGCTCAAGTCCGTAATCGTGTCATTGTACTTTGTTTTCTGTTGTGCCTTTGGTTTTGAAATCTTCAGCAATTAGAGGTGATTAAAGCTCACACGACATTTATACTTATGCAGTTGTAAAACAACAACAACTGAATGTGTAGAAAAATATTTATGATGTTATAACTGCCATGTGATTTTATATATATGATGTTAAACCCGTTAAATTGCATATCATATCACCTGTTACATGTCATATCACCTGTTACTGTTGTATATTGTTAAACTGTTCATTTATATCTGTTTATCACACTGCAAGTTCCTTATAGATTAGGTTCACTATGTGTTGAAATGATACATACCCGAACGGACTTTAGAATAAGGAAAAATCATTATGAGCAGAAATGATAGGCCTGAACGGTTTTTAAATTATTTATTTTGACTTGGGATTGCGGGTTTGAAATGATAGAACCCGGATTTTATTTGTAAACTGCAGATTGAAATGATATATATCCGTATCACATGACCTAGGTTAGAAAACTATATATAGGCCCGTGCTTATTTTTATAAATTTTCTGGAATTTTTAAGTAATTTTAAAAGTGTATATATATATATATATATATGAAAATTTGATTTAAATTGGATTTTTAATTATTAAATATAGAAATTTGGAATTTTCTATAAGTTAAAATGTTGGGAAAAATGAATAGTTGCATTGAATTTTGAAATATAACTTAAGTGGAAATTGGAATTTTGTTAAATAAAATTTAGTTATATAAATAAAAATTGGAAATTAAAATTTATTTGAGAAAAAAATGGAGGTAAATTTAAGTGTTAAGTTGTTTATTTAAAATGTGAAGAGTTGGAAATTTTACACTTGAATTTATTAAAGAAATTTGTTGAAACTTGATTTAATAATAAGGAATTTATTATGATAAAAACAATATGTTTAAATGATATGTAATGAACATTTTCAATGTTAAATTATGATTTTTAAAATGTCTTAAAGAGTTTAAAATGAAGTTAATTATTTGCTGGAAATACACTAAAATATGGAATTCACTTTTAATAGCATTCAGAAATGCTATAGTTTCTGAATTGAACTAAAATTGAGTAAAAAGAGCTTTTACAGCATTTCTGAAATGTTGTAGTTGCTGTAATTGAACTTATAAGCTAAAATTGAACTCAGGTCTATTATAGCATTTCTGTAAATGTTGTAGTCGTCCGCGGTCTTTGTAGAAATGAATAAAACTTTTGTTTTGAAACCTGAGCTATTACAGCATTTCTGGAAATGCTGTCTTTACTGTTTTGAACCAAAATTTAACTAAAGCTGAGTTTTAACAACAGTTTTTTTATTGTTGTCTTTGCTGAATTAAAAAATTTTCAAGTGTAACTTATAACAGCTTTTTCTAAATGTTGCCGAAGGCTGAAATTTTAATAACTATGGGTTTCAACTTAGTAAATGACCTCAGAATGACTTGATATTTTGAAATTTGAATACTTAGCTTGACAGAAGAATAACTTCACTTTTAAATGATTTAAATGAATAAATTTAATTGGAAATTAAATCATTTTAAAAGGCGATTTTAATTGAAGTAAAGGAATGTTATCTTGTGAATATAAAAGGGTATTTAAATTGGATATTTGAATTTGAATTCAAATAATGATTTTAAAGGGAAGTTTAGAAAGGATATGATATTTTGAAATATTGAAATAATTTGGAAATGATTTAATCTTTATGTTGATAAAGAATTGGGTTTCGAAATGATATTTTATTTTGAAGTATAAAGTATTATTTTTAAAGTTATAACCACGGGTTATAATAACGATTGGTTGGCAAAGAGACCGGGATCGGATATGGACATACTCTCTGTCGATACCAAAACCACTTTGACAACTGTATACGCGGTGGAGATTCAAGAATGAAGTAGGATGGTGGCGACATTCTTATGGTATGTTACGTGGACCCAACTCCCGTGAGTTGGCGGACGGTGGATAAACCAGGAGCGATCTCGGGCCAAAAAGGGTAGCACCTCTGGTCGGATGCATTTCTTCGATACCACTCTATTACTTTGTGATTGTTTAGTGGTCACCCTCCGATTTTGGGATTGTGTTCCGAGATGGGCGTATGTGGCTGCTGCGTTACCACCAGCCCATGTGCGTAATTGGTATATCTACCCTGGCATTGCCTTGTGTGCCGTGTCACCTACCATATCGAGCCTTTACTACGAGTTTCTATTTGTGTCGTACCTATGCAGTATCTTCTCGTAGTCTCCCGATCAGGAGATATGTAGGTACTATATAGACTATTGGCATTATTTGTGTTAAGGGGAATATTGTGTCACTCCTTAACGCTATTTAAAAGTATGTTTATTTGACTATTAGACATTATTATAATAGCGCAATATACTATATAATAAATAGTTTAACGGATCCTTAGAGGATGGACGGTCCCAAGCATCTTCTAAGTTATTTATACCTTTACTACAGTTCACTTGAGTAGGTTTACATTGGATAAGTATGTATGTCCTGACTCGAGTGTTTTTGTTTTATTTACGCTCAGGTCAGCTTGAGTTTATTCACAGATTTGGATTTCCACTCTCTGGAGGTCTGGAATCGCTGGAGATTTATCAGCCTATCTAGTTATCTATATTTTAGTTTTGTTGTTCAATTGTCAGCTTTATATTAGTGGACTTCTTTGTATTTGGGATTTGATGTCGTATTTACTTTCAGACAATATTATGCATTTTGTATTTGGTTTTGAGACTTTGTGATGGTAGCTTCATGAACTACTATGGTATTTATTTTTCTGCTGCGAGATATTCCGATGTTCTGTGTCTGTGATTCTGTGATTTGATTTTCATTTGCTCCAAATTTTTATTACAATCTGTTATTTTGTACTATTCAAGTATGGCATGTGTGGATTATTGTCGATTTGAATTGTGGAAAATAAAGGGTCATTAAACTCCTCCTCTTTCCATTGGCTGGAAACCCTAATTCGAATTGCAATTTCAATAAAATTCAAAGCCAAAAATTCAGACTCTTCAAACTATATAATATTTCATATCGATCTGAAGCTATCAATGAGCGCACCTTAGATTTGGAATTCGTTTTTCAAATCGAATCATAATTTTTCCAGAAATCCCTGATTAGATTTCGGCCGTTCGTAGCTTGGCTTCCTATTGGATGGCAGATCGTCGATTTTGCGATGATCAGAGTGTGCTGCATCGAAGAGGGTGCTGAGAGGAGGAGATCCATACGGTTACTTCAGCCTAAGGGAGATTGATTTCACCAGAAATCGAGGGATTTGAGGCCGTGTTTCATACGACCAAGGTGGCGCTGGTCATCACCGGTGGCGACCGGAGTGAAGCTTGGTGGCAGCGGAGCCAGGGGGTTCGATGGCGGCTGTGCGCGTGGCAGCGATGGCGCTAGGCGACGGCGTCGTTACATGGAGGCGTGCGTTCATGCAATTAGGGCTACCGCATTTTCTCTGTTCCGGAGATAGAGCAGCGATGACATGGTGCCATTGTGTAGATGAGTTTTATTTTATTTTATTTTATTTCAAAAGATCTAACTCGAATAACTTTCGCATACGAGGCCCAATTCACGTGTGGTTTTCTCCGCTAGGTTCGTATTGGGATTTTGAAAGTTTGATGCTTGTTTGGACGGATTCTGAGACTGTTTAAATTTTGGGTTTAAATTGGATTTAAATTGGATTTAAATTCAATTTAAGTTCAAAAGGTGAGTGTTTTAACCCACTCACAACTTCTAAAATTTCTTATGTTTGTTAAACCGATTTGCGGTGTGATTAGAAATTTATTTATGACTGTTTGGCATATTTTTAATCATCATCTCAGTTAAATCAAATTTACTTTAATTAAATTTTTATTTAATTTATTATTGCATATAAACTGCTAGTTAAATAGTTTTTTAATTTATTATTGAATATAAACTGCCAGTAAATGCCTGTTATTTATTATCTGTTCTATATTGATGTTATTGATTGAATTGGATGATGATTGTGATAAATGTTTGATGATTGATATTGGATGAATGGATGTTGTATTTTATATTGTTGTAAACTGCAAGTTGTTATGCATTTTTATTTCATTTGGGATTTCTGTTTGAAATGATATATAACCGTATTTTTATTATAAATTACGGATTGAAATGATAAATATCCGTATCACTTTTCCATAGGGTAGAAAATTATATACAGACACCGTGGTCTATATATATATATATATATATATATATATATATATATATATATATTGAAATGATTTCTATGGTTTGGTGAAGAAATATACGGTTTTATGTGATATTGATTTGGAAATTTATAAATTTTATTTTATGTATAGTCAAATTTTTGTTTTTAAGCTATGTATAAAATTGGGTTAAAGTATAGAATATGTTTAATAATAAGTTTGATTTTATTAAGATATAATATGGTTAAGTATTTATTTAAATTATATTATGGAGTTTATAATGACTTAAATGAGAAAAAGGTGGGAAGACAGACATGAAATTGATTTGGGATTTAATAAAATTGAGATTTTAAAGGCATGATTTTATAATTGGATTTTAGTTTAAGATGAATTAAACGAATATTTCAAGCATAAATAAATTGAAGGAAATATTTAGTTATTTGTAATTGGAGTTTTATTTAAATGAAAATGGATTTATTATGCAAATATTTCAAAACTAAAAATAGAACATTGAATTATTGAATCGTAATTACCAACCTTAGTTTTGAAATTGTATAATACTCAAAGTTTGAAAAATATTGAATATGAAATGGATTATTGAAACTGAAAGTGAGTGAAAGTTATGAATCGAGATTTAAATTAAAGTGAATAAAATTGTGAAGTCGAGGAATTTTTTTTACTGTATAAAGAAATTTTAAATTCAAACTATTTTATTTTATATACTGTTTGAATATCTAAACCATTTAAGTTTAGAACTCATGGTTTAGAAGTTATGAAATTCGAAGTATTATGTTTTGAAAGGTTATATTTCAAGCGTTTGGTTTCGAAATATTAAAATTTTGAAAGTGCTATGATTTTGGAAAGGATATATTCAAAATAAAAATGATATTACATTGATTTGGGTTCTATAAAAATGATATCATATTTATTTGGTTTTTGAAAGGGAAACGATATCGTATTTATATGGTTTTGAGACGGATATTATATTCTTGTAATGACCCTCCGTTCATTCCACAGAATGACGCATCATTAATTAGAAAGAAAGGGATAGGAAAGAGAAGAAAGAAGGGAAAACACATCTGAATCTCAACAGCGGAACGAATAAATTATCTTAATCACATAACATATTACATAGTATACAAAATCAATCAGAGTTACACAGATAATACATCATATACTAGATAGTTATAAACACCTGTCTAGTTATCACAACTCAATACGACACAGAGATACCAACACAGCGGAACACTATAAATATCTACAACGCTAAAGCCTCCTCCTCCATTGCTCCTCCACAATTCGTCAAAGCCAAACTGAATCACTTGGCTACTCGTAAAAATTTGAGTACCGAAGAGTTTAAGAAAACTGAAGATAAACTCCGGGTCAGACATGGGTCTGGTGTGAGTAACAGGTTAAGGTTGCTTAACTTTGAAAACCTTTGGAAACAAAAGGTATCACGTAAGACTTCCCACACATAAACATGGAAAAGTTTTTACCTTAAGCTAACCAAAACATTTGATAGGAAATCCAGTGATATTATAATAGGTCCAGGGTTTTCAAGTAAATAAGAAATAGCTGAAATTGTTACAAGATTAAATTCCAGCATACTAGCCAACAAAGTGGGTAATACAATCAAATCCGAGGGCTCTTACTAGAGTTTGGATTCCATACAATGGCTGGGCTACTGGGGTATCGCCCATCACAGTACGTAGCCTAGATCACCGAACCGAGGATTGCCCCCAATCCCTTGCAACATAAGGCCGGAACCATCCCTTACTGGACAGTCTCGAACAAGACAACCGCGTAGTTGGTGCGCATATCCAACTTCCTACTAAGCCGAATAAAAAAGGGACCTCTAGACAGGGGAAAATCTCATCCTACTTGGGCATGACCTACTTAGCCTTTCTTCACCTCTTCAGTTTTAGCCATTCCCGGTTGATGAGGCTTGAGGCTAAGATTACCTTTAGAGAACACAACTCTTAGAATTCTCATCGTCCGCCTGATGATGTTCTGAAAGCATTCAATCCATACAAGTTCTTTCCGGATTCGAACGAAACTGAAGGCATTATCTCGTTACACTCATTTTGGAATCACCCTCAGAGTTAACAACAATAACCCTTGCACTCTGAATCTTCATCTTCACTAGAGATTCTTGACCTATCGTTAATTTGGATCGTTGTGGTTTTCGAATATCCAAATCTGGAAACCCGATCTCGGTCGCATCAAAATCCAAAACATATCTTTTAAGGCCAAGTTGTCTTAAAGTTAAAATATTAAATTCTATTATATATATACACACAGATAGATAATTCACAACATCACAATAGATAATCAACATTATCATCATAAACAGATAATCCATATTATCATCATAAACAGATAATCCATATTATAATCACAATGCAACCAAAGTATCCATATCACACAACATTAATTATCTCATATCTGAGATCTCAAACCATTCAAGGTAAACAATATCATCCATCCATACATAAGCAATGATATATAATCACACCATCTATAATTAATTTAAAATGAATTAAATTAATTACTTCCATCTCTAACTAATTTAAAGTGGATTAAATTAAGTACTTCATCAAAAAAAATCTTGCTTACTTAACCATTAATTTATTACAAATTAATTAATTAATTATCTTCTAATTTCCATCTTAATTAATCACCCTTGATTAACTATCCTTTAATTACATTCAAGTAATTAGCCTTTAATTAATTTCACAAATTAATTATTCTTAGCCAATTATAGTAATTAACCTTTAATTAATTCATTAATTAATTAACTGTATTTAATTACATTAATCCTTAATTAATTACATTGATTAATTACTTCATTGATTAATTATTCCTTAATTAATCAACCCTTAATTACATCATTAATTATATTAATTAATGATCCCTAATTACATTTTAATTAATTATCTTATTTAAATTAATTACATTAAGTAATTAGTCTTAATTAAGCCATAATTATTAATCACTCTTGATTAATCACATTCTGTAATTAACTACCCTTAATTACTTCATTAAATAAATTAATTACTCCTTAATAAATTACATTTTTAAAAATTAATATTTAATTAATTGTACTTATTAATCTCCCTTGATTAAACTCATCCAGTAATTAATTATTCTTAATTAATTACATCACTTAATTATCTTCAAATAAGATTATTAATCAATTCTAAAATTAATTACACTAGGTAATCAATTATTAATTACTTTCTTCAAGTAATTATCCTTCTTGTAAATTACATAAGGTAATTAAACCCAAACTACTTTCAAACTTCAATTAATTACATCCTGTAATTACCATCACCGATTACTTCACTAAGTAATTATACTTCATTAATTAAATTAAGCAATTACACTTACCAAATCATCCTGTGATTATCTTAAATTAAATAAACTTAATTAATTAACTTAAATAAGTCACATTAACTCAAATAATTACAAAGTGATTAATTCCTTAATTACTTTCATTAAGTAATTATACTTAACCAATTTCACAAATGATTATCATTAATTAATTAATCTAATTAATTATTAAAATTAATCACATTAATTAATTATTGAATAATACTTAGTTAATGACCTTCATTAACTATTAAAAATTCTTTAATTAACTTTCTTATGTAATTAACTTAGATTAATCATTATCAATTACAATTTAATTAATCTTTAATAATCCATTAATTAACCTATAATTATTTAATTAATTAAGTGTTAACTGTAACTTAATTAATCCTTAATTACTTCATTAATTAATCCTTAATTAATATTCTAATTAATAATCCTTACATATTAATTATTCCTTAATTAATTAAGCTTAAACTTTAATTAATTAATTTACAACCCTTAATTACTTTAAGTAATTATCCATTTCATTAATTAATTAAATTAATTAATTATCCATTTTAATTAACTTAATAATTTAATAAATTAAAAAAATTAAATTCTAATTAACTTTAAGATAAAAATATTTCTTACTTATGATTAAATTGTCATTAACAAAACATTTAAAACAAATTACTTTCAAATTTATTTTCAAATTTCATTTTAAATTTAAGACTTAAAAATAAATACAAATTTAACTTAAACAAAGTTTAAAACAATTTAAAAACCTTTTAAAATCTCATGTTAAGGACATACTTATTTTATAAAAGAAGTTTAAAAGAATTTAAAACCAAATTTATTTTAAATTCAAATCAACTTAAAATTTACTTTAAACATTTAAAGTTGTTTAAATCATTTTAAATTTACAAACTTCCTTTCATTTCAAAACTAAGATTCAAACTAAATTTGAATTCAGATAAAACTTAGATTCAAACTCTACTTACACTATATAACTTCACTTTTAAAATTCAAACTATTTAAACATTTTAAAGTAGCTACAACAATTTAAATTTAAAAAGCTTTATTTATTTTTATTTTTAAAACTGAGATTCAAACTAAATTTGAATTCTAGATTTAAACTTAAATTTAAACTTGGTTTAAATCACTGCTTTACATTTTAAACTCGGTTTATATTTTAAAAACACTCTAGGTTTAAACCTGTAACCCACAAAATTAACCCTAGCCAAACCTGCTGTGACGCCCCACCTCTATACCCATGCTAGCCAAGAACATTACGGTGAATGCTGTCGACTAGCACGGAGAATAAGGCTGTTGAGGAGCGACCATCCATGTAATTTCTTTGCGCGAGCACCGACATGTCAGATAATATAACATGCATTCTATTTCAAGAGGAAATCCGACATACCGACACAAACTCAAAGATACTACACGGTGGCTATATAAATCCTTCGGAAAACAAATATAGAAATAAACATAACATAAATTAGTCACAGACAATTCATATCACAAAGGCGGAATAAGATATGAATATTACACTAGAAAGTGTACATCAGAGTAGTGGTCTAAAAAGATCCACAATATCACAAAAGAATAGTTACACGAACTACACAAAAGAATAAGTATACATTAAGGAGTCTATATCTCAAATGTATACAACAAAATAACTACTAATCTAAGTAGTTAACCCAAAAGGTCAAGGAGTTAATCTCGGATGAGAAGTCAAGCAGAAGCACCTGTAACATCTCGGTCTGACCCGAATATTATTTAATAAGAAAATAATAAACGGATCAGTCTAACTATAAATATCAGATGAAACGATATAGAATAAGAGATATGACTAAACACATAATAATCAAAATGCCAAGCTGTGATATATATATATATATATATATATATATATATATATATATATATATATATATATACTTACTTGATAATCATCAAGAGATTAATCAATGTCACCAAATCTACACAAGAATCAAAGAAACGTCATACTCCTTATTTCGTTCACCATACCACAAATATTGACGATAATATCAATGTCAATCACAAAAGTCAATGACACACAAATTCCAGAAGACTACACAAGAAATCCAGAAATCACAAAAGTCAATGACATACAAATTCCAGAAGACTACACAAGAAATCCAGAAATCACAAAAATCAATGACACACAAATTCCAGAAGACTACAAAAGAAATCCAGAAATCACAAAAGGGGAGGGGGTGGCCTATCACATGAACGGGAGCATGAAAACTCACCAACAGCTGTAACACATGAACGAGAAGCTATCTCATGGTAGCTAACCATTAATTTGACACACGAATGGTCCGAAGACCTGACACACGAATGGTCCGAAGACCGTGGGTAGCTACCCCACAAATTTGACACACGAACGGGGTTTAGTCTCCCACGCAGACAAAGAGACATCGCACATTGCTAGTCTAAATCACAAAAAAAATGATCGTCATGATCATCGAGAAGTGTCAATTACACTAAGCTAGTAAATATAAAAGTTTAGCCTCATGTCCCATAACCACTTGCTTAACTTAAATATTTACGAACAAACTGTAAATCTCCACTAGAAAATTGTCACAAGAGGTTCAATCGAACAAGTCCAAGAATTAACTGACAAAGTGAACGCAAGCGTTTCATACCACTTGTTTTACTAAGCCGTTTAATTAGATTTCTCATACGAGTGAGGTAAAGGTTTGTATATACTAATAGATTGGAAAACGGTTTTATAAACGAATTTGGTATTAAAATAGTATTGAAATCGTTTGAGGAAAGAGTTTTGATATTTACTACTAGTATAGAAAAACCTTTATATTTTTAAAGTGACAAATCACGAAGAAGATTGTAAGAACAATCAATCACAAAAATTCACATACGAAGACGTGAATAAAATCCAATGAAATCGATAAAGGATCCATCGAAATGGATATTCAAAAATCCCTAAAAAGAGTCATCAAAGTCATAATAGATGATAACAACAAATAGGATTATCACGAATCGATCTAAATTGGAAGTTCAATCCAAAAAGGCAAATTGGACTCAAACAGCAGGTTCAGTCGACTGAACAGAGATTTTCAGTCGACTGACCTTGTACATGGAAATTTTCCAGGTTCAGGAAACTTTCTGTTTCCAGTTTCAGTCGACTGTGCAGAGTTTTTCAGTCGACTGAATAGTGCCTGGAAACTCTTGGGTTTCAGGTTCAGTCGACTGAACAGAGTTTTCAGTCGACTGAATCATGCCTGGGCTGTTTTTCAACCTTATTCAAATGAAGAGCAAACTCTTCCAAAATGCAACCGGACGGACATTGGCTCTAAGGATTTATGCCAATCGGCAACCCGGCCCTATATGCTCCTCGATGCATCACCAAAAGCATGATCAAACATCCATAAAAGGATTTTACACAAATTTGACTTAAAAACTCAAAATTTGGAGTATTCACAAAACCAATCCAAATCAAGAGCAAATGCACATGAAGAAGTGTTAGGAATTCATACCCAACAACCAAAGATAATTATAGTCATAGATGTGAGATAAAAATCTCACCTTTTCACACAATCGAACAAGAAGAAGCTTGAAAGCAAATGGAGAATCAACCTCTCTTCAATCACAACCCAAATGAGCTTGAATCTAAGCTCAAAAACAAGAACATTCCCGAAATTAGGTTTAGGAATTTCTGAAATTGGGAAAAGAATAAGTTGGAGAAGAAGAAGAGAAGCTTACCAATGGGTTCTTCTTGAGTTTGGAGCAAGAGAAACTAGGGTTTTGGAATTTTAATTTCCAATCTCTCCCACCATTAACACTCTAAAAACTGAAATGAGAAGAGAATGAGGGTGAGTGGGGAAGAGTGGCTCAGATTTGAGCATAAGTTAACATAGGGTTGAGCCCAAAAACCAAACCCAACGTAAAAAGTAGCAGAAATCAACTTTCTCCAAACATATCGAAGCTTATACTCAAAAAGGTCGCAAACGGCATTTTAAACTCAATGGGAGTGGTCCCGAGCCCTAATTCGACCGTATGCAAAAAGTAGCTTTTCGGACTAAAATCCGACTAATGATAAAATATTTAAATAAAATATTTAAATATAAAATCGACAAATATGCGGGTTGTTACAGACTCCCCTCCTTAAAGAAATTGCGTCCTCGCAATATTACAAGAAGAAGATATATAGTAACAACCATAAAAGCATACTCAACACAAAAGAAGTTTGAAATAAGAAGTTCACCTCAAAGGGCACGAGAAAGTAAGTCCAGATGTGTACGCTCGATGTACTCCCTAGATTCCCAAGAACAATCCTTAGGATTTGAAGACCATTGAACTTTAACAAGCGGAACATCTTTATTTCGAAGTCGTTTGACTTCCGAAGCAATGATACGAATAGGATGTTGCTCATAAGTTAAATTAGGCGAAACTTCAATCTCTTCCACAACACCGGGCTCAAGAATAGAATCGGAATCTCGAAGACATTTTCGAAGTTGAGAAACGTGAAACACGTCATGCATAGCAGAAAACTGAGCCGGTAATAAAAGGCGATAAGCCATGAAACCAATACGTTCAGTGATAGGAAATGGCTTAATATATCGAGGCGCTAACTTTCCCGATCGACTGAAACGTACAACACCTTTCATAGGTGAAACACGAATGAACACAAGATCTCCCACAAAAAATTCTAACTTCCTTCTCCCGTTATCGGCATAGGATTTTTGTCTACTCTGGGCTTCTTTCATCCTATGACGAATAAGATCAATCTTTTCTGTGGAGTCACGAATAAGATCTGGACCAAAAACTAGCTTCTCACCGGCCTTAAGCCAACAAGAAGGAGATCGGCATGGCCTTCCGTAGAGTGCCTCAAAAGGTGCCATACCAATACTAGATTGGAAGCTATTATTATAGGAAAATTCAACAAGTGAAATATGATCTTCCCAACTTCCACCAAAATCAAGAACACAAGCACGAAGAAGATCTTCAAGAGTTTGATTCACACACTCGGTTTGTCCATCGGACTGGGGATGATAAGCGGTGCTAAAATTAAGCTTCGTTCCCAAAGCTTTTTGAAGACTCTTCCAAAATCCACTAGTAAACAATGGATCACGATCACTAACAATTGAAGTAGGAACCCCATGCAATTTAACAATCTCTTTAATAAAGAGTTTGGCCAAAAGAGGAACGGTTCGGTTAGACCGAACAGGAATAAAATGGGCGGGTTTAGTTAGTCTATCAACAATTACCCATAAGCTATCATAACCCGATCGAGAACGGGGAAGGCCATCTATAAAATCCATGGAAATTTGATCCCACTTCCAAACTGGAATTTCTAAAGGTTGCAATAACCCTCCGGGCCTTTGATGTTCGGCCTTAACGAGTTGGCAAGTCATGAAACGTTTAACGAAGTTAGCGATGTCAAGTTTCATTCCCTCCCAATAATAAAGTCGCTTCATATCCGCGTACATTTTACTACTACCGGGATGAATGGTAAATTTAGAGTGTAAAATATCTTTACGAAGATCCCTAACATTTGGCACGATAAGCCTACCAAATTTCCGAATGCCGCCACGAGAATCGATATTAAAGTCTTTCAAACCTTCAATATCAATTTTATCCCTAATATTTTGGCCAAGAAGAGCCAAGTCGGGATCTAGCCCTTGAGCCTCAAGAATGCGGTCTAAAAGAGATGGATGAGCCTCAAGGCTACATAAAACAAATGATGAGCATAAATCGGAAACACGGTCTCGAATTTCGCAAGTGGATAAAATCTCGAGATCGTTCCATTCGGATATCATTATAGAAACAACAGCTTGTTGTTTACGGCTAAGAGCATCGGCGACAAGATTACCCTTACCGGGAGTATAAAGAATATCAAGATCATATGGTGCAAGAAATTCGAGCCAACGCTGTTGACGCAAATTAAGTTCCTTTTGTGAGAATAAATATTTCAAAGACTTATGATCTGTGTAAAGAACAAATTTCTCTCCTAAGAGATAATGACGCCAAATCCGAAGAGCAAAAACAATAGCCGCGAGCTCTACATCATGAGTGGCATATCTAGCCTCCGTAGGCTTTAATTGCCTAGAAGCATAAGCAATAACGCGTTCCTTTTGCATAAGAACGGCACATAAACCAATGCGACTAGCATCGGTATAAACAACGAAATCTTGATTCCCTTCGGGAATAACAAGAATAGGAGCATCAGAAAGAAGTTCTTTTAATTTCTGAAAAGAAGCTTCACATTTGTCCGACCAAATGTATTTAACACCTTTCTTCGTCAAGCTAGTGAGAGGCACGGCAATTTTAGAAAAGTCTTTAATAAAACGATGGTAATAGCCCGCCAATCCAAGAAAACTACGAATCTCTGTCACACTCTCCGGTCTCTTCCAATCTTGAATCGCTTCAATCTTTGAAGGATCTACGGAAATTCCGGATTCAGAAATAATGTGACCGAGAAACTTCACACTAGATTGCCAAAAGTGGCACTTAGAAAATTTTTCCTTTAATTGATTACTCCTAAGAGTTTCCAACACAATCCGAAGATGTTTTTTCATGCTCCTCCTCGGTTTTAGAATAAACAAGAATATCATCGATAAAGATGAGAACAAACCGGTCGAGAAAGTCTCTAAAAACTCGATTCATTAAGACAACGAAATAAGCCGGGGCATTAGTTAACCTAAATGGCATAACAAGCCATTCATAAGATCCATACCGAGTGCAGAACGATGTCAAAGGAATGCTATCCTCTGCAATACGAAGCTGATGAAAACCGGTAGCCAAGTCCAATTGTGAAAAGACTCTAGCACCACTAAGTTGATCGAATAGATCATCAATCCGAGGTAAAGGATATTTATTTTTGACAGTAAGATCATTAAGCTTGCGGTAGTCAACGCAAAGCCTAAGTGTACCATCGGATTTCTTCACAAAAACAGCTGAAGCTCCCCAAGGCGAGGAACTAGAGCGAATAAATTGCTTCGTTTCCAATTCAGATAATTGTTTACGCATCTCCTCGTTTTCTTTACTGGACATACGATAAGGAGGACGAGTGATAGGTTGAGCTCCCGGAATAAGATTAATTCTGAACTCAATTGCTCGCTTAGGTGGTAATCCTAAAACGGTCTCGAATACGTCGGAAAATTCACAAACGACGTGAATAAGAGAAATAATATCACCCTCATCATCATCATCGTCATCACGAGGATTTAGAGAATATAAAGATGCAACCAAAGCAGAATCTGAATCTTTAAGAATAACAGAAACCTGATTAACAGATTGAGGATGTCGAAGATGAATAGTCCGCTCAGGACATAGGATATGAGCTTCATAATGGTTAAGCCAATCCATTCCCAAAATCATTCCAAAGCCTAAATAACGCATGACATGCAAATCGGCTCGGAAAGAAAAATCACACGAAACAATCTCGACATCCTTACACAATAAACTGATTGTTGCGGATCCACCAACCAGATTCGCAATTCTCAAAGAAGTCATTAAACACAAAACATCCAAAGAAAAGGTATCAACAAGTTCTTTTGATATAAAAGAATGGGACGCACCCGTATCAAAAAGAACTCGAATAGGATGATCACGAAACAAAATAATTCCATCTAGAATAGAATGAGAAATACCTTGGCCACGAGATGTGTTGCCAGGGGCTTGAGCAACATTTAACTTTCCCTCCCCCCTATATTGAAGTTTGGGACACACATGCATAAAGTGGTCCGGGCTCTTGCAATAGCGACAAGTACGAGGCTTTGAACACTTGTTCGCAAAATGGTCTTTCGAACCACAATTATAGCATTTCCCTTGAGTAGAGGAAAAGGACTTTTCAGCAGGAGTTGCTTGCCTCCCTTTATTATTGGGATAAGGACCTTTGAATTTGCTTGGCCTCTTCTTGTTGTTGAAGTTTGGTTTGGATCCCACCACTTCAACATCATTCTCTCTATCCGCCTCTTCAAGACGAAGAGCGATATCAACGAGTTGGTCGAAAGAAACTTCTAATTTTAGGAGTAATGGCTTCTTGAGACTTTTGTTTAAGCCATAAACAAATCTCTGATTCTTCTTAAGAGGGGTGTTGATGTATTCAACCCCATATTTGGAAAGCGACTCGAAGGAGGCGACGTAATCAGTCACGGATGACTCACCTTGAACAAGGTCTATAAATCGTCGAGCCAATGTCACTTTTTCAGCTTCCGGTACGAATTTCAACTCCAAGCGTTCTCGGAATTTCTCCCAAGTGAGATCCGCTTCATTAGTTTCAGAAATAAGAAGCTCGTACCAATCCAATGCTCTTTCTCGGAGCATACTTGAGGCCACCTGAACTCGGTAAAGGTCAATAAGATTCATGCGAGAAAAGATTCGATCGCATGACCTTAGCCAAGCCTGTACCTCGATAACAGTTTCGGAACCTTTGAATGGCTCCCCACCCAAATTAGTGTAATCGCTACACAAGCGTGCAAATCCCGACTTTGGGTGAGTAGGTTCCGGGTTAGCTCCAGCTGCTTGAGCATTTGTTACCAAATCAAGAAGCTGTTGAGCAGTCATAAAAACTCCATCCTGGGGCGGAGTGCTAGATGGTACGGCTCTGGGGCGGCCAGGTCTAGACATTTCTCTTCCTTAAGAAAGAAAGAAGAAGAAGAAAAGGTTATTCACCAAATTGAATATCAAGCAATCTTGATAGATAAACAAGGAATCATAAGGAAAATAGGATGGAACGGTACGAAGACCCGAAAAAATCCTAAAGCACAACTCCTAAGATGGACTTAGGATGATGATCCTTGTTATAATATTCCATATTGTTCCAAAGTTTGGCTCTGATACCAAGCTGTGACGCCCCACCTCTATACCCACGCTAGCCAAGAACATTATGGTGAATGCTGTCGACTAGCACGGAGAATAAGGCTGTTGAGGAGCGACCATCCATGTAATTTCTTTGCGCGAGCACCGATATGTCAGATAATATAACATGCATTCTATTTCAAGAGGAAATCCGACATACCGACACAAACTCAAAGCTACTACACGGTGGCTATATAAATCCTTCGGAAAACAAATATAGAAATAAACATAACATAAATCAGTCACAGACAATTCATATCACAAAGGCGGAATAAGATATGAATATTACACTAGAAAGTGTACATCAGAGTAGTGGTCTAAAAAGATCCACAATATCACAAAAGAATCGTTACACGAACTACACAAAAGAATAAGTATACATTAAGGAGTCTATATCTCAAATGTATACAACAAAATAACTACTAATCTAAGTAGTTAACCCAAAAGGTCAAGGAGTTAATCTCGGATGAGAAGTCAAGCAGAAGCACCTGTAACATCTCGGTCTGACCCGAATATTATTTAATAAGAAAATAATAAACGGATCAGTCTAACAATAAATATCAGATGAAACGATATAGAATAAGAGATATGACTAAACACATAATAATCACAATGCCAAGCTGTGATATATATATATATATATATATATATATACTTAGTTGATAATCATCAAGAGATTAATCAATGTCACCAAATCTACACAAGAATCAAAGAAACGTCATACTCCTTATTTCGTTCACCATACCATAAATATTGACGATAATATCAATGTCAATCACAAAAGTCAATGACACGCAAATTCCAGAAGACTACACAAGAAATCCAGAAATCACAAAAGTCAATGACACACAAATTCCAGAAGACTACACAAGAAATCCAGAAATCACAAAAATCAATGACACACAAATTCCAGAAGACTACACAAGAAATCCAGAAATCACAAAAGGGGGGGGGGAGGCCTATCACATGAACGGGAGCATGAAAACTCACCAACAGCTGTAACAAATGAACGAGAAGCTATCTCATGGTAGCTAACCATTAATTTGACACACGAATGGTCCGAAGACCTGACACACGAATGGTCCGAAGACCATGGGTAGCTACCCCACAAAACACACGAACGGGGTTTAGTCTCCCACGCAGACAAAGAGACATCGCACATTGCTAGTCTAAATCACAAAAAAAATGATCGTCATGATCATCGAGAAGTGTCAATTACACTAAGCTAGTAAATATAAAAGTTTAGCCTCATGTCCCATAACCACTTGCTTAACTTAAATATTTACGAACAAACTGTAAATCTCCACTAGAAAATTGTCACAAGAGGTTCAATCGAACAAGTCTAAGAATTAACCGACAAAGTGAACGCAAGCGTTTCATACCACTTGTTTTACTAAGCCGTTTAATTAGATTTCTCATACGAGTGAGGTAAAGGTTTGTATATACTAATAGATTGGAAAACGGTTTTATAAACGAATTTGGTATTAAAATAGTATTGAAATCGTTTGAGGAAAGAGTTTTGATATTTACTACTAGTATAGAAAAACCTTTATATTTTTAAAGTGACAAATCACGAAAAAGATTGTAAGAACAATCAATCATAAAAATTCACATACGAAGACGTGAATAAAATCCAACGAAATCGATAAAGGATCCATCGAAATGGATATTCAAAAATCCCTAAAAAGAGTCATCAAAGTCATAATAGATGATAACAACAAATAGGATTATCACGAATCGATTTAAATTGGAAGTTCAATCCAAAAAGGCAAATTGGACTCAAACAGCAGGTTTAGTCGACTGAAGAGAGATTTTCAGTCGACTAACCCTGTGATTGGAAATTTTCCAGGTTCAGGAAACTTTCTGTTTCCAGTTTCAGTCGACTGTGCAGAGTTTTTCAGTCGACTGAATAATGCCTGGAAACTCTCGGGTTTCAGGTTCAGTCGACAGAACAGAGTTTTCAGTCGACTGAATCATGCCTGGGCTATTTTTCAACCTTATTCAAATGAAGAGCAAACTCTTCCAAAATGCAACCGGACGGACATTGGCTCTGAGGAATTATGCCAATCGGCAACCCGGCCCTATATGCTCTTCGATGCATCACCAAAAGCATGATCAAACATCCATAAAAGGATTTTACACAAATTTGACTTAAAAACTCAAAATTTGGAGTATTCACAAAACCAATCCAAATCAAGAGCAAATGCACATGAAGAAGTGTTAGGAATTCATACCCAACAACCAAAGATAATTATAGTCATAGATGTGAGATAAAAATCTCACCTTTTCACACAATCGAACAAGAAGAAGCTTGAAAGCAAATGGAGAATCAACCTCTCTTCAATCACAACCCAAATGCGCTTGAATCTAAGCTCAAAAACAAGAACATTCCCGAAATTAGGTTTAGGAATTTCTGAAATTGGGAAGAGAATAAGTTGGAGAAGAAGAAGAGAAGCTTACCAATGGGTTCTTCTAGAGTTTGGAGCAAGGAATTTGATTTGCAAGAGAAACTAGGGTTTTGGAATTTTAATTTCCAATCTCTCCCACCATTAACACTCAAAAAACTGAAATGAGAAGAGAATGAGGGTGAGTGG
This sequence comes from Allium cepa, assembly GCA_030765085.1. Taxonomy (NCBI): domain Eukaryota; kingdom Viridiplantae; phylum Streptophyta; class Magnoliopsida; order Asparagales; family Amaryllidaceae; genus Allium; species Allium cepa. The sequence goes on along the minus strand of CM060937.1, from coordinate 417,321,159 downwards.
GGAAGAGTGGCTCAGATTTGAGCATAAGTTAACATAGTGTTGAGCCCAAAAACCAAACCCAACGTAAAAAGTAGCAGAAATCAACTTTCTCCAAACATATCGAAGCTTATACTCAAAAAGGTCGCAAACGGCATTTTAAACTCAATGGGAGTGGTCCCGAGCCCTAATTCGACCGTATGCAAAAAGTAGCTTTTCGGACTAAAATCCGACTAACGATAAAATATTTAAATAAAATATATAAATATAAAATCGACATATATGCGGGTTGTTACACCTATCTGCTTCGAGTCCAAAGCAAACTGCCCCGAGCAAATCATCCACTTACTACGAGTCAAATATCAATTTTCTCGAGTACAACCAAAACCAAACTTCACCAGAAAAACAGTGCACCGTGCACATGCATGGTGACACTGATCTTCTCTGATCATCAACGATGATCTTCCCACATCAACCATCACCCAAACACCCTCTCGCAAACATCAAAACATCATCATCAACTCGAAATTGAGTTCGAGCTGTTAAAACCCAACCAGTAACCAAAATGGAACCACCCCATCCCAAACATGGAAACGCCTCGTCTCCAAATCTCTGACCACAAGAAAATCTACAACTTCGGCCCTAACCTCATCAACGACCAAGCTTACATCACACAAAAACCCACTGCACTCGATCAAGTGTAGAGGACGTGGTGATCAAATTTCCTAACCTAGTCAAAACTAGGGTTCCAGAAAATATTCAACTACTACTACCTCCTCACTGAATTGCATCACCATCAGCCATTTTTCCCATCATCACTGATCACTCCTCCATCGTTACCCAAAATCCCGAGCTCTCCAAACCTTTGGATCACCATAAAATCTCATATTTCCATTTTCAGTTCAACCAAGAATTGCACCCTCATTCCCAAACTAAAATCTTGATTTTAGTTTTAAAATTCATGTTTTTAAATGTTTTTTCAGATCCTAACCTTGAAACTTTGAATTATGATATTTTAATTTTTACTTATATTAAAACTTTCTCAGTTATTTGATTTCCAGAGTCATTCCCATATTATGTTAACTTAATTAAAATTTTGAACTAAAGTTTAAAAATGAAACAAACAAGTTTGATTTGAAACTCAAGTTTAAGAAGATATTAAATCAAGAGATTTTGATTTTAAATCAACACATGAACCAAAAACTAGAAACAGAGAAGTTGTAGGCCTTCAAAAGCATGCATACATCATACATCAGAAATACAACAATATAAATACACAAACATAATTCACAATACAAGATTGATCACAGCAAATAACATGCAACCAAAATTAAACTTTAAGTTTTTAATAGTGAAGTTACTCACCGATTATAGAATGAAGACAGAGCTTCCTCCTAGATTTAAAAATAGCTTTGAAAACTGAAATCCTTTTTGCTTTAAACTTTGTACTTGAATGTTGAAATGTTGCTTGCTTTAAAACTTTAAAACTGGAATGCTTCATTGAAAACATTAGTGCTTGATTTGGTTTGAAAATTGGAATGTTTGATTAGATCCAGGGTTTTGCATGCAGGCTTGTTTTCTTTGAAAATGCTTTTATAGGTTTGCTTGTAGTAAACATTTCCAGATTTAAAAAGAAAATGGCAAACATTTCCAGATTTATAAAGAAAATGCAGCCTTTGATCAGATTTGCTTTAAAATAATTATAGGGTTTAGTTCAGGTTTGCATGTTTGAACTTGAGTGATGAATTACAGGGATTACATATTTCGACTGAATTTTGGTTTTGAAGAAGTGATCTCAGATTTGTAAATGAATATGGTTTTCAAGCTTGATTTCAGATTATAAAAAGATGATGAACTACAGGGTTTAGATTTTTGAACTTGAGAGATGTGTGCAGTGCTTTGATTTACAAAATGATTTATAGGGTTGATCTTGTTTTTATGAGGAGTGATTTACGGATTTGTATGAGAGTTAATGTTTCAGCTGAGATTACTTTTGTTAAGAATGAGATGAGAAAAAGAAAAAGAGAAAGGAAGATGCGTGTTTATATAATCTAATTTATGTTGTAATAAAAATCAAAGAAAAAAGAAAATAAAACATGACACTTGTCACACACATTAATTATTTAAATTACACATGTTATAGGAATCTTAGGAAAATAGCACATGTCATTTAAGTTAATTAGTATTTGTAATTAAAGATTAGTATAAGATTATACTTAATTAATTAGTTTATAAGTACTTACTTATATATATAGATAATTTTAAAAGAAATAAAACCAATTATATATAAATAAATGTTTATACAAATATTTTAAAATCCAAAACAATTTAAAATATCTATCTTTTTTTTGAATTTCAAAACATAAATTCCAATTCAAATCAAATTCTAAGGTTCACCAATTAAATTTATTAAAAGAAGATTATTAAATTAATTCAGATTTTATTAACAAAGATTATGAAATCAATTTAATTTTTTTAATACAGATTATTAAATTGATATTGCCCAAAATTCCGGGATATCACATTCCTTCCCCTTAAAAGAATTTCGTCTCCGAAATTTAAAAGCAAAGGTAATTTAATAATCTATCCAAGATTTAATTTTAAAACATATGCATATATCATCAACTATATGCTAACAACCATAACAACCAGTTCATCGAAACAGACAAATCTAACTATCCAAACAAAATTCTGGATAGAATTTCCTAGAGTTTCCCAAGTATAAATACCGGGATACTCGCTCTATAGAATCCAAACAATCTAGCTACAAAGCTACAGGGCTCCTACTCATCTAGATCTTCCAAACTAAACAAGATATCAAACCACACTCAAGTCTGACTCAAAAACCAAAACCCCAGAACTGCTGGTTCCAAAACCAGAGATAGATCTTACACGTACTCCCTCAGAGATACGTGAAACACACCGAATCCTAGTTATCCAAACTGGCAATTCAATCCTGAAAACCAAACACTTATCCTTACAAGAATACAGAAAAGATCCAAAATATACCGAAGCTAGCTTCCCAGCCTTACCAAAACTTTACAGCTCCCTTTGATCAGAGAAAATTTATCCAAAATCAAATCTCCGACTCCTGAATCCAAATTATCCCTCTCTTGTCCACAAAATTCCAACGATCCTAGGCTGCTTACATCCTTCCTAATAAGCTTAACCTATGCTGATGCTTCTAGAAACAAACTAGATCAAAAACAACCCAACAAAATGATCTTTCCAAGATCAACCAAAACCAAGAACAATGTCTATTCCTCAAACATCAGAAAACTAATCTGACTTCTCCTATCTGGAAAGAAAAGCAGATGCACTCTCAAACTGCTTCCGCTGCACAACTCTGGTCTGGAGTAGATGAAAATGCTGATGATGAACACGAGCACAAACTGGACTACACATCCCAGAAATATGGTTCATCACATCTATAATGAGAAGACTCAGACGTACCACCAAAACCTGAGCTGCTTCACCACTCTCTATCTCAAGGAACCATCCTTACTAAGTTAAACCACCGGTGTCACTCCTAGAATCCTAGTTGATATGAAAACTTAATCTCCAGATGCGGATAAACCTCTTACTTCTATGAAGACATCCGGAAAAAAATCTCTGACAACTCCAAGAGAGCACTCAAACTATAGCAAGTCACTTTTGCGATTAACCCAGATCAATTTCCAAAGAAAACTGTTCTCTCTTTACCAATCAGAACAGCTTATACTTATCTAACCAGTCCATCGAAGAAGCAGGTTCACCAGCTGCTTCAAAACTCCAAGCTGCAACACTGCCACTGATGACAAAGATTTCCCAATCCAAAGCTCTTCGAGAAACTCGGGCCTCAAACCAAACAGAAACGCCCTGCTGAACTCAGCCACAACACCAAAGCAGACACACTTCCTTAAACTTGTTCCAAAGAAACATCTTTGGACAGAATCCATAGTCATTGCATCTCATCACGCAACTACTACTTCCTGAGGTTGCCAGGATACCCTCACTTGCTTCTGCACATCCGACAAATCCAAAATCTACTCATCCAAACTTGCACTTCAAAGATGGACTCCTAACCTTAACACTGCAAAGCTCACTCTTGACATTATTAGGTCTACAGTCTCGATAGATACAATCCTAACCTCAAACATTCAAACTCCAACCATCGGTAGTCATGTTGCACACACTACTACCCTATATACTATATAACTTATATTAGAAAACCCGAACAGGTAACCCAACGAATAGGTAGAAATACACACACACACACCCCCCCCCCCCCAAAAAAAATTACAAGTACACTCTCTCAAGAAGGAAATTACTCCAAAGCCTAGGTATTCACTCAACCTAGCGATGTAATACCACTGTAATGACCCACCATTCATTCTACAGAATGACATATCATTAATTTGAAAGAAAGGGATAGAAAAGAGAAATAAAAACAAGATAGAAGGGAAAACACATCAGAATCTCAATAGCGGAACGAATAAATTATATTAATCACATAAGATATTACATAGTATACAATATCAATCAGAGTTACACATATAATACATCACATACTAGACAGCTATAAACACATGTGTAGTTATTACAACTCAAAACAATACAGAGATACCAACACAGCGGAACATTATAAATATCTACAACGCTGAAGCCTCCTGCTCCATTTCTCCACCACAGTTCGTCAAGGCTATCCTAAATCCCTTGGCTACTCGTAAATATTTGATGTAACGACCCGTAAAATTTAATAATTAAATTGGTTGAATTAATAAGATTTTTGTAATTAAATTTAGAAGAAATAAAAAAATTATAATTTATATTGAAGTAAATGTTAAGAGTGAACTGTAGCAATGGTTATTAAGAACTAATTATTGACAATTTAAGTGAAATCACAATGAAAATGAAATTGTGTAAATTGTTGCACTAGGAAAAAAAGTAAATAAGTGTAGGTTCTTTATAAATATAGGAATTTGTATATTACTAATAGTAATTGAAAGAATTCGGTATTATGTGTGTAATTATAAAATTTGGTTGAAGTATGATATACTTAAGTGTAATCTTGGCTTGTAAACAATTATTATAAGTTACATATTTAATTTGTTGATTGAATTGGAATGGGAAATAAAATTCTAGTAAAAATAATTAATGGTTACATTAATGCGAATGAGAATGTTTAAGTAAATGGAAAGGTAAACAATACTAGTCAAGGTTAATAAATTTATGAATTGAAGGGAATGCCAATTAATGAAAAGAAATCTAAATGTTATGTTTGGCTATAGATTGAGCATAAGTGAATGAAATTAGCATTATGAAATATATGATAAATTTGATTTGTAAGTAATAAAAACAAATTTATGACACAAAAGGTTAACGGTAATGATTTTGTATGTTACCTATTTATTAGCTTGTTAATTTGAAATTTGAAAATAAATTTTAATAAATATAAATAAATGTTACGTTAATAAGAAATGAAATCCCAATAAGGGAAGTAATGCAAATGTTGTATTTGGAAAAATTTCAATATAAGTGGAAATTTTAGTTAATGCACAATTGCAAGATATTAATTGATTTTATTTAGTAAATTGGGAAATAAATTTTAATAAATATAATTAAATATTTTGTTAATGTAAATTATAATAATATTTGAAAGTAACGTCCATTCCATCTATAATATGACTATTGGTTGATTTAAAGTATAAAAGCAAAATTTATTAATTTGATTGAAGTGCAAAATTCAATAATTGAATTAATTGCAAATAAATGAAATTAAACATTTAATTATTACGTTAATAGAAATTTAGATGAAATCTGAGAATATTAAGGTAATAGATTTGAATACAATGTTAATTTCATCTGTTTGATAATAATAAATTGAATAATAGAATGAAAAGTAAAGTAAATAGAATTATTGGAAATTAAATTTATAATTTTGAATTAAATGAAATTGAGGTTAATACTGAGATTGATAAATTATCAACTCTAAATTGACAATTAAATTTGTTTAAATCATTGTAAATGATTAAGAAAGTTAAAATTGATGGAATTTTCGATTATAGAATTGAAATTAAAAATTAGATTTAATTAATTAATTATTAATTTATTTAATTAATGTAAAAATAGCCAATTTGGCCGACTCGGATTTCGAAGAAACCTGCTTCATATGACCCGCAACGGTGAATTATTGTGGGATTTCAAGTTTCGTAGCGATCGGGCTTGTAGTTTGATCGTACGGACTCGAAACGCCTTGAAATCAATGAAATTGAAATCAATTTAGAAAAATTTGATTTTAGTATAACTTCATCATACGATGGAATTTGGACTTCAAACTTGTTCCATTACGTTTAAAATATTTAAAAACATCTATTTTGATATATGGGTTGACCCAATTTCGTTCTGGAGTCAGAATGGGCTTTTCGAGCCATTCATTGTTCAACGCGTTTATAATTCGGGTTCATCTATTCTATTTCAACCTTGCCTATTTATACCTTGTTATAAACCATAGCCTACCTCTATTTCTCATTTGTGTATGCGTATAATCACTCTTCACCTCCTCCTCAATGGTAGAAATTCCAGATCCAATTGAAATTCCAAATCAAATCCAAAGCCAAATTTTAGACTCCTAAAAAAATTCAGAAAAATTATATGTCGAAGCTCTCGATGTATGCATCTCAAAATTGCAACTTGTTTTTCGATTTGAAGCATCATTTGTTCAGAAATTTCTTTTGAACGTCGACCGTCCATTTTAGGGTTTAAATTTTTCAACGGTGGATTCTTGTCGAAACGACGATCAGGTTGCGCTACACTGTAGAGGACGTCCGGGGGCTTCGATCCATTTCGTTCGTTCTAGTCAGAGAAGCTTGGAGGCACCTCGATTGGCGTGTTTGTGCCAACGGCGGCGATGGGCTTAGGAGGAGCTATAGGTGGCCGCAGGTGGGGAAAAGGGTCGGCCGAAGGAGGCTTAGCTTTTGGCGTTGCCTGATCGGTGGTCAGGTTCGCGAAGCGGCGGCAGAAATTTGATGTAAGTGGCGGGTATGTCGAGCTAGGGTTCAATGGAGGTTCTAGAACGAGCATGCGTGAGGAACGAAGCAGATAGGTAATGACATGGCAAGGGTTAGTATATTTTATTTTGTTTTAATTTAATTTTGATATTCAACTCGTTTTAATGCAACAAATTTTACATACAATATCCAATTCACACGCGGTTTTCTCCGCTAGGTTCGTATTGGAAATCCGAACATTTTGGCGTTAGTTCGCATGAATTCTGAGACCGTTCATTTTTTGATTTAATTAGGATTTAAATTCAATTTAAATTCACAAGGTGAGTGTTTTAACCCACTCATAATTTCTAAAATTTCTTATGTGTGTTAAATTAATTTCTGATGTGATTAGAAATATATTTATTGCTATTTGGTATATTTTTGTCAACATTCAAGTTAAATTTTAATTTATTGAATAAAATTTTTATTTAATTTATTATTGCATATAAACTGCGAGTTAGATAGATTGTTTAATTTATTATTGAATATAGACTGTCGGTAATTACTTGTTATTTATTATATGCTCTATATTGATGTTATTGTTTAAATTGGATGATGATTGTAATAAATGGTTGATGATTCATATTGGATGAATGGATGTTGTATTTTATATTGTTTTAAACCGCAAATTTGTTATGCACTTTATTTCATTCGGGATTGCGGTTTGAAATGATATGTAACCATAATTTTATTTTAAATTATGGATTGAAATGATAAATATCCATATTGCTTGACCATAGGGTAAAAAAATATATACAGACACCGTGATCAATATATATATAAAAATATTTTGAAATGATTTTATATGGTTTTGTAAAGAAATATATGGTTTTATGAGGTAGGGATTTGGATATTTTATATATAGTTAAATTCCGGGTTTTAAGCTATGTATAAAATTGATTTGAAGTATAGAAGAAGTTAATAATTAAGTTTGATTTTATTACGATAAAATTTGGTTAAGCATTTATTTAAATTAAATTTCTAGAGTTTACAATGACTTTAAAGAGAATAAGGTTGGTAGCTGAATATGGAATTTATTTGGAATTTAATATTTAGAATTTTAAAGGGTATGATTTTTATAACTTGATTTCTGTTTAGAGTGATTTAAATGAATATCAAGTTGATTTAAATGAATATATCAAGTTAAATAAATTGAAAGGATATCCAGTTGTTGAAGTTAAAAGTTTTACTTAAATTATATTGGATTTATTAAGTAGACATTTCAAATCTAAATAATAGTAATTAAATTTGATATATAGGGAATTATCAAAGAATTAGTTTTAAAATGGTGGAATATTTAAAGCTTTGAATTATATGGAAATTGAAATGGTTTAATTGGAGGTTCAAATCGGTATATGGAAATTATTTGTGAAATTCAAAAGGCTATTTTATTATATAAAGTAATTTAATATTCAAACCATTTAAGTATTCGAAGTTATATTTCAAAGCTATAGGGTTCAAGGTATATAGATTTGAAAATACTATGATTGATGTCATATTGATTTGGGTTTTTGAAACGGAAGTGATATCGTAATTATATAGTTTGAAATGGATATTATATTCTGGTTTGAAGTATAAATTATTTTGAAATGACCATGGTGTTATAATAACGTTTGGTAGTTGAAGAGATCGAGATTGGAAGTTGTCATACTCTCTGCCAACTCCGAAAACCACTTTAACAACCGTGTACGTGGTGGATCCAGAATGAAGTAAGATGGTGGTGGCATTTCCTTTAAGGTAAATACATGGACCCGACTCCCATGAGTTGGCATAAGTTGGCTAAAACAGGAACGATCAACGGGTTAAGAAGGTAGCACATTTTATCGGACACATCCCTTCGATATTATACTCTGACTTTCGGATTTATTCGGGGGTTTGATTTTTGACTTGGGGGTGTGGCTCGAGGTAGGTGGTAGCTGTGCGCTATGCGTTACCACCGGCCCGAAAGCGTAATTGGTATATCTACCCTGGAATTGCCAATTTGTGCCGTGTCATCTACTCTAGCGCGCTTTGTACGAGTTTGATTTGTGTCATAACTATGGAGTATCCTCTAACGGCCTCCCGATCAAGAGGTATTACGGTACTGTACAGACTATTGGCACTATTATGTGTTAAGGGGAATATTGGGTCACTCCTTAACACTATTTTATTTTACTATTAGACACTATTATAATAGCGAAACATTACTACATAGTAAACAGTTTAACGGATCCTTAGGAGATGTGAATCTCGAGCATCTCTTGAGTTACTTCACTCACGTTAGACGCTGTATAGGAGATGTCAAATCCCGTAAACATCTCTTATGTTGTTCCACTCATATTATTTATCATTGGTTTAACTTACATAAGATGTTTTAGTTCTGACTCGAGTGTTTTGTCTTTTCTATTCACTCGGGTTAGCCTGAGCATTTCAGGATTTGGAAGACCGTATTCTGAAGGACGAAGACGAAGATTTATTATTTTCTATTATATTATCCACTACACTATTTTATTCCGCTGCATTAATAATATTCTCTTGTATGTGTAACTCTGTTATGTATTGTATAAGTAAAATCAAATATTTATAAACAGCTTCATGAACTGTTTATTAAATTATTATATTTTATCGTTCCTCTGCAAGATTTTGTTTTATTTCATTTCTTTCTTCCTTTTTCCTATTTACCCCAACAACAATCTGCCCTTCTGTATGGTCTAAGTCTGACGTGTGTGGTTTATCGTTGATTTAAATCGTGCAAAAAGGCGGGACGTCATCTGGTACCAGAGCTTTGGTTTAGCGATAAACCTCTGCTTTGTGGGGTCTGACTCTTTATTAATAGGGCAGTAATACCCTATGGGATCCGCTGAGTGTATATATATGAGAGAGCATATTTGTTAGTGTTACAATTTTTTTTAATATTGTGTTAATTTGTTACGTTTTGTATTTGTAAATTCTGGTTGGCGCACGGGACGCTATGACATCAATAGGGATCTCTAAACACTTAATAGGACAGATCGACGCAATATTTGTTTTGAATATAGGTGAATGAAATAATTTTGCCTATTATATTTTCTATATATAAAAATAAAATTTTATAAATGATATATATATTTGGTTGCAATATATTGGTCGTTAGGTAATGAAATTGTAAATAAAAAGTTGAAATAAGATTGAAAATAAAATAAATGAAATCGGGAATTTAGGACCTAAGTTCCGAGATTTTTCCTTAATTTCTTTCAAATGATTTTTGGGATATAATAATAATATTATTAGGATTATTTTTTCGATATAAATATTTCAATATGATTTGAAAGAATTGTTTTAAAGAAATTTTGGAAAGAAATAAGTTCTGTACTTCCCACTATGTCGCTGGAAAATAATTTCGGTGATGAGTGCACGCATCATCGACCTTCATTTTCGAGTTTTGAAGTGGGAATGCCACTGTAGTAGTTTACTGTGGATTTATTTTGATAACCAAATATAAAATTTTAATTGTTTTAAATATAATGGGATATATAAAATACGTTTATCTATTATTTTAAAATAATTTGAAATTAAACCCGGTATTTAGTTCTTAAGTTTCCGTTAATTGGTAGTTGCAATTATTATTGTGAAATGGATGGTAACTAATTAATAATTGGAACCTCTAAAGGAAATAAGAGATTAAATGCTAAGTATAAATGGTATTAAATAAAATTTGAAATTGTAACCTATGAAACAAAGGATATAATTATTGAACATTAAATTATTTAAAAGAAATGGGATAAACTTGTATGATTTTCAATTACATTCTTAAAAGCATATATATATATATATATATATATATATGTATGTATGTATGTATGTATGTATGTATGTATGTATATATATATATAACTTACCCAACAATAAAAGTTACAATGTTTAATTGGAAATGGTAATAGAATATTATACAAGTTAAAATTCGAAGTAATGAAAGTAATTAATGAAATTCTTTAATAAATAAGAATTTGGTGTTGTAGTTGTTATAAACTTAAGCATAATTGAAATACTACTAATTGAATATATTATAAGGCGGGTATTGTAAGTAAGAAAATTTTAAACTTAAGTAAATAAGTTGAAGTTATTTCTAAATAAATTTGTATGAAATAAATGTAAATTAAAAGATTAAACCATTGTGTGAATGAAAAAGAGAAATCAAACAACAAATGTATGAATGGAATTAATAAGGATAAACTAAATCTACTGTTGGAAATTGTTGTTGTTTGTTTTGGTTTATGCTTGTTTGGGTAAGGATACTTCAAATTGTTTGGATGTATGAATAATCTATTTAGCTTCATCAGAGACTATTGAGTAAGTGGTGCGCTTAGTATTTATTTTTCATCCTGTACAATTTGAAGTTTTGAACCCAAACAACTATTTGTTTTATTGATATGAATGAATGATTGATTTGTGATGATTCTATGTGATAGTTAGATGCCTGGTTGCAAGTGATTGTTGTTTGTATTGATTTGATTGTTATTGATTGAAACAAGTTAAAAATTTCATTTTATATAATTATTGACTCTTTTGGATTATATAAGTGAAATGCAGGTCATGCAAGCAATTGCTACTGCATTTGGTTTCATAATATAAGCGTAAATTGCCCGATAAATAGGTACGTTTTCGGATTACGATTTACAGCATTATTATATTGTTTTCATGGGTTGGGATATACATTATTTTGGAAATTATATTGTTGTATGTTGTTATATTTGATATTATATTTTCTCCCGAGCCTCTCCGTACAAAGGAGACTCTATCGAAATTTTCCACAAATTTTGGACATAGAAAATATTGGAAAAATGTTTTCCAAGCTTTATTTATTTGAGTATAAAAAAAGATTTAATGCTTATAAATTAGTATATTTTATTTAAACTAATTAATTTTTTAAATTTATTTGTTTATAAATTTAATATTTTAAGTAAGATATATTGATTTCTTAATTCTTCTTTTCCCTTGTTTTTCCTTTTCGGGGACGAAAAGTTTTGAGTGGGGGAGAGTGTAACGACTTGTCAAATTCGATGATTATTGAATTAATAAGATTTTTGTAATTTAATTTAGAAAGAAATAAAAAAATTATAATTTATATTGAAGTAAATGTTAAGAGTGAATTGTAGCAATGGTTATTAAGAACTAATTATTGACAATTTAAGTGAAATCACAATGAAAATGAAATTGTATAAACTGTTGCACTTGGGTATTAAAATATAAAAAAAAGTAAATAAGTGTAGGTGTTTTATAACTATAGGAATTTGTATATTATTAATAGTAATTGAATGAATTCGGTATTATGTGTGTAATTATAAAATTTGTTTGAAGTATGATAAACTTAAGTGCAACCTTGGCTTGTAAACAATTATTATAAGTTACTTGTTTAATTTGTTTATTGAATTGGAATGGGAAATAAAATTCTAATAAAAATAATTAAAGGTTACATTAATGAGAATGAGAATGTGTTAAGTAAATGGAAAGGTAAACAATACTAGTCAAGGTTCATGAATTTATGAACTGAAGGGAATACCAATTAATGAAAAGAAATCTAAATGTTATGTTTGGCTATAGATTGAGCATAAGTGAATGAAATTAGCATTATGAAATATATGATAACTTTGATTTGTATGTAATAAAAGCCTATTTATGAGACAAAAGATTAACGGTAATGATTTTGTATGTTACTTATTTATTAGCTTGTTAATTTGAAATTTGAAATTAAATTTTAATAAATTTAAATAAATGTTGCATTAATGAGAAATGAAATTCCAATAAAGGAAGTAATGAAAATGTTACATTTGGCAAAATTTCAATATAAGTGGAAATTTTAGTTAATGCACAATTGCAAGATTTTAATTGATTTTATTTAGTAAATTGGGAAATAAATTTTAATAAATATAATTAAATATTTTGTTAATGCAAATTATGATAATATTTGAAAGTAATGTCCATTCCATCTATAATATGACTATTGGTTGATTTAAAGTATAGAAGCAAGATTTATTAATTTGATTGAAGTGTTAAATTCAATAATTGAATTAATTGCAAATAAATGAAATTAAACATTTAATTATTACGTTAATAGAAATTTAGATGAAATATGATAATATTAATATAATAGATTTTGAATCCAACGTTAATTTCATCTGTTTGATAATAATAAATTGAATAATAGAATGAAAAGTAAAGTAAATAGACTTATTGGAAATTAAATTTATAATTTTGACTTAAATGAAATTAAGGTTAATGCCAAGACTGATAAATTTTTCAACTCTAAATTGACATTTAAATTTGTTTAAATCATTGTAAATGATTAAGAAAGTTAAAATTAATGGAATTGTCAATTATAGAATTGAAGTTAAAAATTGGATTTAATTAATTAATTATTAATTTATTTAATTAATGTAAAAATAGCCATTTTGGCCACTGACTCGGATTTCGAAGAAACCAGTTTCATCAGATCCGTAACGGTGAATTATTGTGGGATTCCAAGTTTCGTAGCGATCGGGCTTGTCGTTTGATCGTACAGACTCGAAACGCCTTGAAATCATTGAAATTGAAATCAAGTGAAATCACTTTGGAAAAATCTGATTTTAGCATAATTTCATCATACGATGGAATTTGGACTTGAAACCTGTCTCATTGCGTTTAAAATATTTAAAAACATCTATTTTTATTTATGGGTTCATCCAATTTCGTTCCGAAGTCAGAATGGGCTTTTCGGGCCATTCATCGTTCAGCGCGTTTATAAATCAGGTCCATCTATTCTATTTCAACCCTGCGTATTTATACCTTGTTACAAACCTAGCCTAGCTCTATTTCTCATTTGTGTGTGCGTATAATCCCTCTTCACCTCCTCCTCAATGGCATAAATTCCAGATCCAATTGAAATTCCAAATCAAATCCAAAGCCAAAATTTCAAACTCTTCAAAAAATTCAGAAAAATTATATATCGAAGCTCTCGATGTACGCATCTCAAAACTGCAATTCGTTTTTCGATTTGAACCATCGTTTGTTCATAAATTGCTTTCGAACGTCGACCGTCCATTTTAGGGTTTAAAATTTTCAACTGTGGATTCTTATCGAAACGACGATCAGGTTGCGCCGCACTGTAGAGGACGTCCGGAGGCTTCGATCCATGTCATTCGTTCTGGTCAGAGAAGCTTGGAGGTGCCTTGATTGGCGTGTTTGTGCCAACGGCGGCGACAGGCTTAGGGGGAGCTGGAGGTGGCCGCAGGTGGGGAAAAGGGTCGGCCGGAGGAGGCTTAGCTTTTGGCGTTGACTGATCGGTGGTCAGGGTGGCGAAGCAGCGACAGAAATTTGATATAAGTGGCGGCTATGTCAAGCTAGTGTCCGAACAAAGGTTCTGGAATGAGCATGCATGAGGAACGAAGCAGATAGGTAATGACGTGGCAAGGGGTAGTTTATTTTATTTTGTTTTAATTTAATTTTGATTTTCAACTTGTTTAATGCAATAACTTTTACATACGATATCCAATTCACGCACGGTTTTCTCCGCTAGTTCGTATTGGAATTCTAGACATTTTGGCGCTAGTTTGGACGAATTCTAAGATCGTTCAATTTTTGAGTTTAAATTGGATTTAAATTCAATTTAAATTCAAAATGTGAGTTTTTAACCCACTCACAATTTCTAAAATTTCTTATGTGTGTTAAATTAATTTCTGATGTGATTAGAAATTTATTTATTGCTATTTGGTATATTTTTATCATCATTCCAGTTAAATTTTAATTTATTGAATTAAATTGTTATTTAATTTATTACTGGATATAAACTGCCAGTTTGATAGATTGTTTAATTTATTATTGAATATAGATTGTCATTAATTACCTATTATTTATTAAATGCTCTATATTGATGTTATTGTTTAAATTGGATGATGATTGTAATAAATGGTTGATGATTGATATTGGATGAATGGATGTTGTATTTTATATTGTTTTAAACTACAAATTTGTTGTGCACTTTATTTCATTCGGGATTGCGGTTCGAAATGATATATAACCGTAATTTTTATTTTAAATTACGGATCGAAATGATAAATATCTATATCACATGACCATTGGGTAGAAAATTATATACAGACGCCATGGTCTATATATATAAAAATACTTTGAAATGATTTTCTATGGTTTTGTATAGAAATATATGGTTTTATGAGATATGGATTTGGATATTTTATAAATGTTATTTTATATATAGTTAAATTCTAGGTTTTAAGCTATGTATAAAATTGATTCGAAGTATAAAAGAAGTTAATAATTAAGTTTGATTTTATTACGATAAAATATGATTAAGAATTTGTTTAAATTAAATTTCTGGAGTTTACAATGACTTAAATGAGAATAAGGTTGGAAGATGAATATGGAATTTATTTGGAATTTAATAAAATTTAGAATTTTAAAGGGCATGATTTGTATAACTTGATTTTTGTTTAGAGTGATTTAAATAATATCAAGTTGATTTAAATGAATATATCAAGTTAAATAAATTAAAAGGATATCCAGTTGTTGAAGTAAAATGTTTTGCTTAAATTATATTGGATTTATTAAGTAGACATTTAAAATCTAAATAATAGTAATTAAATTTGATATATAGGGAATTATCAAAAAGTTAGTTATAAAATGGTGGAATGTTTAAAGCTTTGAATTATAGGAAATTGAAATGGTTTAATTGGAGGTTCAAATTAGTATTTGAATTTATTTGTGAAATTCAAAAAGCTATTTTATTATATAAAGTAATTTAATATTTAAACCATTTAAGAATTCGAAGTTATATTTCAAAGCTATGGGGTTCAAGGTATATAGATTTGAAAGTACTATGATTTTGGAAAAAGGATATATTTTGAAATAAAATGATGTCATATTGATTTGGGTTTTTGAAACAAAAATGGTATTGCATTTATATAGTTTGAAATGGATATTATATTTTGGTTTGAAGTATAAATTTTTTTGAAATGACTGTGGTGTTACAATAACGTTTGGTTGTAGAAGAGACCGGGATCGGAAGTTGTCATACTCTGTGCCAACTCCAAGAACCACTTTAACAATCGTGTACGCGGTGGAGATTCCAGAATGAAGTAGGATGGTGGCGGCGTTTCTTCTAAGGTAAATACGTGGAACCAACTCTTGTGAGTTGGCAAAAGGTGGCTAAAACAGGAACGATCGACGGGCTAAGAAGGTAGCACCTTTTATCGGACACATCCCTTCGATATTATACTCTGACTTTGGATTAATTCGGTGGCCACTTTTGATTTTTGATTTGGGGGTATGGCTCGAGGTGGGCGGTAGCTGCGCGCTATGCGTTACCACCGGTATGGAAGCGTAATTGGTATATCTACCTTGGCATTGCCTAGTTGTGTCGTGTCACCTACCCTAGCGCGACTTGTACGAGTTTGATGTGTGTCATACCTATGGAGTATCCTCTAGTAGCCTCCCGATCAAGAGGTATTACGGTACTGTATAGACTATTGCCACTATTACGTGTTAAGGGGAATATTGGGCCACTCCTTAATGCCATTTAAAAGTAAGTTTATTTTACTATTAGACACTATTATAATTGTGAAATATTACTACATAGTAAATAGTTTAACGGATCCTTAGAAGATGTGAATCCCGAGCATCTCTTGAGATACTGCACTCAAGTCAGACACTAGATAGGAGATGTCAAATCCCATAAACATCTCTGATGCCATTCCACTCATACTATTTATCATTGATTCAACTTACATAAGATCTTTTAGTTCTGACTCGAGTGTTTTGTCTTTTCAACGGGTCAGCCTGAGCATTTCAGGATTTGGAAGATCGTATTCTGGAGGAGAAGACGAGGATTTATTATTTTCTATTATATTATCTCACTACACTATTTTGTTCCGCTGCATTAATAATATTGTCTGGTATGTGTAACTCTGATATGTATTGTATAAGTAAAATCAAATGTTTGTAAAACAGCTTCATGAACTATTTATTTGATTATTATTTTTTATCGTTCCACTGCAAGATTCTGTTTTGTTTTATTTCTTTCTTCCTTTTTCTTATTTACCCCAATAACAATCCGCCCTTCTGCATGGTTAAGTCCGACGTGTGTGGTTTATCGTCGATTTAAAGCATGTGAAAAGGCGGGAGGTTACATTTGAGTATCCAACAGTTCCAGAAAATAGAAGATAAAGTACGGGTCATACATGGGTCTGGTGTGAGTCACAGGTTAAGGTTGCTTAACTTTGAAAGCCTTTGAAAACAAAAGGTATCATGTAAGACTTTCCACACATAAACATGGATAAGTTTTTACCTTACGCTAACCAAAACATTTGATAGGAAATCCAATGATATTATAATAGGTCTAGGGTTTTCAAGTAAATAAGAAATAGCTGAAATTGTTACAAGATTAAATTCTAGCATACTAGCCAACAAAGCGGGTAATAAAATCAAATCCGAGGGCGCTTATTGGAGTTTGGATTCCATACAGTGGCAGGGCTACTGGGGTACCGCCCATCACAGTACGAGGCCTAGATCACCGTACCGAGGATTACTCCCAATCCCCTGCAACACAAGGTCGGAACCATCCCTTATTGGACAGTCCCGAACAAGACAACCCCGCAGTTGGTGCGCATATCCAATTGACCAATAAGTCGAATAAAAAAGGGACCTCTAGACAGGGAAAAATATCGTCCTACTCAGGCACGACCCAGTAGCCTTGCTGCACCTCCCCTGTTTTAGCCATTCCCGGTTGATGAGGCTTGAGGCTACGATTACCTTTAGAGAACACATCTCCTAGAATTCTCATTGTCCACCTGACGATGTTCTGAAAGCATTTAATCCATACAAGTTCATTCCAGGTTCGAACGAAACCGAAGGAATTATCTCGTTACACTCATTTTGGAATCACCCTCAAAGTTAACGGCAATAACCCTTGCACTCTGAATCTTCATCTTCACTTGAGATTCACGACCTATCGTTAATTTGGATCGATGTGGTTTTCGGATATCCAAATCTGGAAACCCGATCCCGGTCTCATCGAAATCCAAAACGTATCTTTTAAGGCCAAATTGTTTTAAAGTTAAAATAATTCAATTCTATTATCTATATACACACAGATAGATAATTCACAATATCACAATAGATAATCAACATTATCATCATAAACAGATAATCCACATTATCATCATAAATAGATAATCCATATTATCATCACAATGCAACCAAAGTATCCATATCACACATCATTAATTATATCATATCTGAGATCTCAAACCATTCAAGGTAAACAATATCATCCATCCATACATTTGCAATGACTATAATCACACCATCTATAATTAATTTAAAATGAATTAAATTAATTACTTCCATCTCGAATTAATTTAAAGTGAATTAAATTAATTACTTCATCAATAAAAATCTTACTTACCTAACCATTAATTAATTACAAATCAATTAATTAATTATCTTCTAATTTCCATCTTAATTAATCACCCTTGATTAACTATCCTTTAATTACATTCAAGTAATTAGCCTTTAATTAATTTCACAAATTAATTATTCTTAACCACTTATAGTAATTAACCTTTAATTAGTTGGTTAATTAATTAACTATAATTAATTACATTGATTAATTACTTCATTGATTAATTATTCCTTAATTAATCAACCCTTAATTACATCATTAATGACATTAATTAATGATCCCTAAATACATTTTAATTAATTATCTTATTTAAATTAATTACATTAAGTAATTAATCTTAATTAAACCATAATTATTAATCACTCTTGATTAATCACATTCAGTAATTAACTATCCTTAATTAGTTCATTAAATAAATAAATTAATCCTTAGTTAATTACATTTTAAAAAATTAATCTTTATTTAATTATACTTATTAATCACCCTTGATTAATCTCATCTAGTAATTAATTATTCTTAATTAATTACATCACTTAATTATCTTCAAATAACATTATTAATCAATTCTTAAATTAATTACACTAAGTAATTAATTATTAATTACTTTCTTTGAGTAATTATCCTTCTTATAAATTACATAAGGTAATTAAACCCAGACTACTTTCAAACTCCAATTAATTACATCCTGTAATTACCATCACTAATTACTTCACTAAGTAATTAACCTTCATTAATTACATTAAGTAATTACACTTACCAAATCATCCCGTGATTATCTTAAATTAAATAAAGTTAATTAATTAACTTAAATAAATCACATTAACTCAATTAATTACAAAGTAATTAATTCCTTAATTACTTTCATTAAGTAATTATACTTAACCAATTTCACAAATGATTATCATTAATTAATTAATCAAATTAATTATTAAAATTAATCACATTAATTAATTATTAAATAATCCTTAGTTAATGACCTTCATTAACTATTTACAATTATTTAATTACTTTTCTTAAGTAATTAACCTAGATTAATAATTATTAATTACAATTTAATTAATCTTTAATAATCCATTAATTGACCTCTAATTATTTAATTAATTAAGTGTTAATTGTAACTTAATTAATCCTTAATCACTTCATTAATTAATTCTTAATCCTTAACTAATATTCTAATTAATAATCCTTAATTACAAATTAATTATTCCTCAATTAATTAATCTTAAACTTTAATTAACTAATATAAAACCCTTAATTACTTTAATTAATTATCCATTTCATTAATTAATTAATTATCCATTTTAATTGACTTAATAATTTAATAAATTACAAAACATTAAATTCTAATTAACTTTAAGATAAAAATATTTATTACTTATGATTAAATTATCATTAACAAAACATTTAAAACAATTTACTTTCAAATTTATTTTCAAATTTCATTTTAAATTTAAGATTTAAAAATAAATACAAATTTAACATAAACAAAGTTTAAAACAATTTAAAAACCTTTTAAAATCTCATGTTAAGGAAATACTTATTTTATAACAGAAGTTTAAAAGAATTTAAAACCAAATTCATTTTAAAAATCAATTTAAAATATACTTTAAACATTCAAAGTTGTTTAAATCATTTTAAATTTATAAACTTCCTTTCATTTCAAAACTAAGATTCAAACTAAATTTGAATTCAGATATAAACTTAGATTTAAACTCTACTTACACTTTAAAACTTCACTTTTAAAATTCAAACTATTTAAACATTTTAAAGTAGTTAAAACAATTTAAATTTAAAAAGCTTTATTTTTTTTTTAAAATGAGATTCAAACTAAATTTGAATTTCAGATTTAAACATAGATTTAAACTTAGTTTAAATCTCTGCTATACATTTTAAACTTAGTTTAAATTTATAAACAGTATAGGTTTAAACCTGTAACCCACAAAATTAACCCGAGCCAAATCTTTCTACTTCGAGTCCAAACCAAACTGCCCCGAGAAAATCATCCACTTACTTCGAGTCAAATATCAATTTTCTCGAGTACAACCAAAACCAAACATCACCAGAGAAACAGTGCACCGTGCACATGCACGGTGATGCTGATCATCTCTGATCATCAATCATGATCTTCCCACATCAACCATCACCCAAACACCCTCTCGCAAACATCAAAACATCATCATCAACTCAAAATCGAATTCGAGCTGTTAAAACACAACCTGTAACTAAACTGGAACCACCCCATCCCAAACCTGGAAACGCTTCCTCTCCAAATCTCCTACCACCAGAAAATCTACAACTCCTGCCCTGACCTCATCAATGACCAAGATTCCATCAAACAAAACCCCACCGCACTCGTTCAACTGTAGAAGACATGGTGATCGAATTTCCTAACCTAGTCAAAACTAAGGTTCCAGAAAAGATTCAACTGCTACTACCTCCTCACTGAATTGCATCACCATCAGCCATTTTTCCCATCGTCACTGATCACTTCTCCATCATTCCCCAAGATCTCGACCTCTCCAAACCTTCGGATAACCAAAAAATCTCATATTTCCATTTTCTGTTCAAACAAGAACTTCACCCTCATTCCCAAACTAAAAATCTTGATTTTAGTATTAAATTTCATTTTTTAAATGTTGTTTAAGATCCTAACCCTGAAATTTTGAATTATGATATTTGAATTTTTACTTATATTAAAACTTGCTCAGTTATTTAATTTTCAGTGTCATTCCCATATTATGTTAACTTAAGTAAAATTTGAACTAAAGTTTAAAATGAAACAAACAAGTTTGATTCGAAACTCAAGTTTAAAAAGAGATTAAATCAAGAGATTTTGATTTTAAATCAAAACATGAACCAAAAACTGGAAACAGAGAAGTTACAGGCATTCAAAAGCATGCATACATCATACATCAGAAATGCAACAATATAAATACACAAACATACTTCACAATACAAGATTGATCATAGCGAATAACATGCAACCAAAATTATACTTTAAGTTTCTAAAATTGAATTTACTCACCGATTATAAAATGAAGACAGAGCTACCTCCTAGATTTGAAAATAGCTTTGAAAACTGAAATCCTTTTTGCTTTAAACTTTGTACTTGAATGTTGACATGTTGCTTGCTTTATAACTTTAAAACTGGGATGCTTCATTGAAAACTTTAGTGCTTGATTTGGTTTGAAAACTGGAATGCTTGATTAGATCCCAAGTTTTGCATCCAGGCTTGTTTTCTTTGAAAATGCTTTTACAGTTTGCTTGCTGTAAAAATTTCCAGATTTAAAATGAAAATGCAGGCTTTGATCAGATTTGCTTTGAAATAATTACAGGGTTTAGCTCTGGTTTGCATGTTTGAACTTGAGAGATGAATTACAGGGATTACATATTTGGATTGAATTCTGGTTTTGAGGAAGTGATCTCAGATTTGTAAATGAATATGGTTTTCAGGCTTGATTTCAGATTACAGAAAATAATGAACTGCAGGGTTCAGATTTTTGAACTTGAGAGATGTGTGCAGTGCTTTGATTTGGAAAATGATTTACAGGATTGATCTTGTTTTTATGAGTAGTGATTTACAGATTTGTATGAGTGTTAATGTTTCAGCTGAGATTACTTTCGTTAGGAATGAGATGAGAAAAAGAAAAAGAGAAAGGAAGATGTGTGTTTATATAATCTAATTTATGTTTTAATATAAATCAAAGGAAAACGAAAATAAAACATGACACTTGTCACACACATTAATTATTTAAATTACACATGTTATAGGGAGCTTCGGAAAATGATACATGTCATTTAAGTTAATTAGTGTTTGTAATTAAAGATAAGTATAGATTATACTTAATTAATTAGTTATAAATACTTATTTATATATATAGATAATTTTAAAAGAAATAAAACCAATTATATATAAATAAAAGTTTATACAAATATTTTAAAATCCAAAACAATTAAAATATCTATCTTTTTTTTTTTGAATTTCAAAACTTAAATTCCAATTCAAATCAAATCCTAAAGTTCACCAATTAAATTCATTAAAAGAAGATTATTAAATTAAGTCAAATTTTATTAACAAAGATTATCAAATCAATTTAATTTTTTAATATAGATTATTAAATTGATATTGCCCAAAATTCCGGGATATCACAATTCAGGTTTGAAATATAAACTATTTCGAAAAGACCGCGGTGTTGTAATAACGTTTGGTTGTTAAAGAGTCCGGCATTGGAAGTTGTCATACTCCCCGTGTGACGACCCGGAATTTCGGGCAATATCAGTTTAATAATCTGTATTAATAATTAAATTGTTATGAAAATTTTCCTTTATAATTTTATATTAAATTGGTGAATTTAAATCTTTTAAAGGTTAATAAATATTTAATCTGGCAATGTTGATCAATGTCTTTTTTACAATTTAAAATTTGATAAGAATTATCTTTCAAAGCTAATAAAATTTTATTCTATTTATAATATATATATTTGATATATATTATAAATAGAAAATCTTTTGTTTTAAATAAAAGATGAATTTTCAAATTGTAATATATATGTATGTATATGTTATAAGTTAAAGTTATTTTGAAATTTAATATAATTTATTGATAATTCATATACGTATGAATATATTGTAATGTGAAGCTTTGTTTTAAAATTCATATTTTTCAAAAGTTAATTTAAGATTAATTAAATTATTTTCAAAGTATAAGATAATTATTCATTTTAAATATGATAGTTTAAATAAGATTTAATCGAAGTTTTATTTTGTTTTCTTTAAAATGCTTAAATTAAAATGGTTATATATATATATATATATATATATATAAAGTTTAAATAAGCTTTCTTTTAAATATCTCTTAAATTATAATTGTTTGTAAACATAAGTGATATGTAAATAAATTACTAAATTCACATTTTACATAAATATAGATATAAATGCATATTTCACAATTTAAAGGAAAACATATAATACATTTATTTGATTTAAAACATAAGTTATTTATAAAATAAATGTTTACAAAGATTTCATACTTGTATATTTATTTAAATTCAAAAGCTTATTATTATAAAAACATTTCATAAATGCATATAAATACTTCATGAATACATATATAATTTAAATGATCTAATTAAATGGAGTTAACACTTGAAAAACAAAGATAATGCATCTTCAACACTTATAAGCTAAAATAAAAGTGTGATGACATTTGTTCAAATTTATGAACAAGTGGCCTTCATTTTCTTTTGTTTGAAATTTAAACATATAAAGAAAATGTTTAAAAGAAATTTGTTTTTCCTCTTTCAATTCCAAACCTTCTTCTTCTCAATTTCTTTTCTTTTTCTTCCTTCATTCGTTCAAGAATTAATGGAAAAACAAAAAACTACTTTCAAACCTGAAAACTGAAAAGCAAAAGTAAAACTGATATTCAAATTTACAAGCAAGTTTTCTAGCAACCAAAAACTGCAACTTCAACCTGCAACTAAAATGGAAGATCAACAGCAACAGCAAGTTTCAACATCTTAAATCAAAAGATTTCAAAAATGTAAAGGATTTCAACAGCAAGGAAATCAAAACGGAATTCCAGATTTAGGATTTAACCTCCTCTTTGCCTTTTCAAATAAAATGGTGAGTAAATCCCTTTAAAAACAATTTTTAATAAATCCGTGGTTGAATGCTGATGCATGTGTTGAATTTTGCTATGATATTGAATATGTGTTTACATGAATACTGTTATGCATGCATGATTGATGGTATGGAATGTCTGGGCATAGAAGAAACTGTAAAGTTCATCTCTGTATATTTACAAGAGTTGTTTTTCTTAAAGAAAAATGCAAAAAAAATCTTCCAATATTTGAACTTGATATGTGAATGAAAGTTGTAAATTAATGTTTGATGGTAATTTTAAAAATAGTTTCTGTAAATTTAAATTTACAAATAATTTTAAAAGTGGAAATTACAGTAAAACACCGTTGCATGTCAAAAAATCAACAAACATGTTTTTTGTTTTGGATCTCATGAATGTATTAGTGGTCAAAGATTATGATTTTTAATATACATATCATAATTTTTAGTTTGGTAATTCATGTGAATTCTAGGTTTGTTCGAATTGGGTGTTTCAGGCGATTGCCGATGAACGGCGTGGCGAAGTTGATCAATTTTTGGTTTGGAGATGGTTCGATCGATGGCGAGCATAGGAAAAATACTGGTGATTTTTCTTATGAGCTGAGGTGTTTGGATTCGATCGAACTAGGGTTTAAGCTAGTATTTTGTTCGTCTCGGCTGTCGAGACATTTACGACATGGGAGGTGGACCGGAGTTATTGGCGAGATGAGGGAGAGTAGCACGGTGATGCGACGGTGCTTTAGAAGTGATTCTGGAAGTTTCCGTGTCAAAGGCGATGGGTTTTGTGGAGCGTGTTTGTAATATCCCGGAATTTTTAACAATATCAATTTAATAATCTGTAGTTAAAAAGTAAATTGATATTTATATTCTGTTAATAATTATTCAGATAAATTTAATAATCTTCTTTAATAAATATTTAAATTGGTCATTTTATCTTTTAAATAATAATAAATTGATTTCTATTTCCAATATAAATATATGGTTTATATTTTAAATAGATTAGTATTGTTTTAATTTTAATTAGTAAAGCATATTTTCTAGTTTTAATATTTGTAGTAATTTGGAAATTTTGTTTTATTTAAT
Organism: Allium cepa; assembly: GCA_030765085.1. Taxonomy (NCBI): domain Eukaryota; kingdom Viridiplantae; phylum Streptophyta; class Magnoliopsida; order Asparagales; family Amaryllidaceae; genus Allium; species Allium cepa. The sequence continues at coordinate 417,296,040 of CM060937.1, read as the reverse complement.
ATTCAAGCTTTTCAAAATTAAATAAATAATTTGGTTTAAATTTAATATTGAATCATGTTTTAAAATTCGAATATAGACATTTTAAATTGGAAATTTTAATTTTAATTAGTATTGATATTTTAAAACTATTTCATAAATAAATATATGATTTTAAAATTGATAAGAAAATATTAAATGTTTAAATTAAATTAGCTTGAGTTTTAAATTTAGAATAAATTTGACAAAATGATTTCATGGCTTAATAAAATGGATTATTTATTTAATAAAAATATAATCTCTTGTAAAATGATTTTAATTTAATAATAAGAGAGTTATAAAATTAATATTGATATTATAATGTCTTTATAAATAAGTTTGAATAGATTTGTAATTTTTTTGAATTTATATTTATAACTTGATTTGAAAATAATTGATTTTCGAATTTAGTTTGAATTTAAATTTAAAAGTATAAATTTTAAATTGTTTAATTTTTTTTAATTTTTATATGTATAAGTTTATTTGTAAACATGGTTTGTTTTCATTTATAAATTTATACACATATTCCAATTTAAATTAACAAGTTAAATTAAGCTAATACACACTATAGTTTGTAAATTAAATACTAATTACCTTTAAAGGAAATACATGTGTTAGATTCATATGCATTCAAATTGACAAGTGTTGTAAAAAAATTGACAAGTGTAAATTTTAGTTTTTATTTTCCTTTATTACATTAAATCTGAATATACATTAGTTAGCTTACATCTTCATTTCATATTGCATTTTTCATTCTCCTTAATCAAAGGAGAAATCATAACCTCATCTTCAAAATTTACAACACTCTTCATAAGTCAGCATATTCTTAAAAACCTGCATATTAAAAGATCAAAAACTCCTCATATCAAAGCCCTTCATATACATGTACAAATTCAAGTAAATCTGCATTTACAAATTCATCAAAAATCCACCTTCATCTCAAATTCAAAAGCATTAGCCTGAAGCAATTCTGCATATTCAAAGATCAAATCTGCATGTTCCTCTTCAAATCAAATCCACCCTCATCTGAAAATTTCAAATGAAGTTGCACACTGTTTATTTTCTGCATTCTATTAAACTGGGAATCGTAGCATGCATTTGGGAAATTAGCTACAGCATCATCTACATCTGCATGCTAGCATTTGGGTCAGGAAATTTAGGCAAACTACATATCATTCCAGACATAAAGTATAAAGGAGCAAGCCTGCATATCTTATTTCTGCAAATTTCAAAGTGATCAATAAAGCTCTGCATATTTTATTTCTGCAAAATTCAAAGAACAACAAGGGGTCTGCATTCATCAAATGGTGAGTAACTTAAATTTTTAAATTTAGATAGGTTGCATTACTTGATAAGTGATTAATGATTAATCAATTTATAACTAAGATCGTTAATTAAATTATTAATTAATGATAAATGAATATTAATTATGTAATAAAGTTTTAAATTAAGGTTAGTTAATTTTATAATTAACTTTAATTAATGAATGATTAAAGATAATTTAAATGGTAATTAATTTAGGTTAATTATTTTATGAAATAATTTGAGAATGGTTAATGAAGGTCATTAACCAGGATTATTCAACAATTAATTAATATGATTAATTTTTATAATTAATTAGATTAATTAATTTAGTAATAATCAATTGTAAATGGTTTGAGTATAATTACTTGATAAAGTAATTAAGAAATTAATTACTTAATGTTATTAATTTAATTTAATGTGATTGTTTATTTTTAATTAATTAAGTTTAATTAATTATAAACACTTGAGTTTTATAAATAATTACTGTATGTAATTAATGAATTGAAAATTTACTTAGTTAAGTAATTGTTTAATAATTACAGATTGTAATTAAAGGGAGATGTTTAAGAATGAAGTAAATTTGGATTAATTATTCAGTAATTAATCAAATAATTAATTAAGAAATTAATTTAAGGATAATTAATTTGGTTTAATATAGTAATTAAGTTAGTTAATTACTTAGAGTAATTAATTTAAGGAATAATTAAAGATCATTAATTATTTAATTAATGATGTAATTAAAGTTGATTAATTATGGTTAATTAATCAATAATAGGTAATTAAAGGAAATTAATTAATGTAATTAATTAAGGATTAGGATAATTAATTATGATTAATTAATTAATTTAAGTAATTAAAGGTTAATTACTGTTTGGTTGTGAATAATTAATTTTGTGAAACTAATTGAGGATAATTACATGAAGTAATTAAGGATAATTAATCAAGAGTGATTAATTTAGGTAATTAATAATAAATGATTAATTGATTGAAATCAATCAAATAGTTGGGTAAGCAAGTTATAATTTGATGAAGTAATTAATTTAATTTATTTTAAATTAATTAAAGATGGGGTAATTAATTTAATTCATTTTAAATTAATTAGAGTTAAAGATAGTTAATTTAATTCATTTTAAATTAATTATGGGATTATGAGTAAATCATTGCTTATGGATGAATGGTTGAACTTGATTATCTTGGATGCTTGTGATCTCAGTAATGAGATAAATAATATTGTATGGTATGGATGTTTGATTGTATTGTGATGATAACATAGGTTATCTATTGTGATGGTGATATATGGTATATCTATTTGATATTGATAATGTGGATTACCTGTTATGTGATAATGTTGATTATTAGTTATGATTTATGAATTATCTATCTGTATATATATAGAACTGTGATTGAATTGTTTTAAAACTTTAAAACAACTTGGACCCTAAAAGACACGCTTTGGTTTTCGATGAGACCGGGATCGGGTTTCCATATTTGGATATCCAAAAACCACATCGATTCCAAATAACGTTAGGTCGTGAATCAAAGTGGAGCTTTGTGAAGACTCGAGGTGTAAGGACTATGAGTCAGTATAACTCTGTGGGTGATTCCGTAATGAGTTGACGGAATTAGTTCTTATAGATTCGAGATGGTGGTTTAGAGTGCAAGGGTTATTGTCGTTAACTCTGAGGGTGATTCCAAAATGAGTGTAACGAGATAATGCCTTCGGTTTCGTTCGAACCCGGAACGAACTTGTATGGATTGAATGCTTTCAGAACATCGTCAGGTGGACGATGAGCAATCTAAGTGTTGTGTACTATAAAGGTAATCGCAGCCTCAAGCCTCATCAACCGGGAATGGCTAAAACAGAGAAGGTGCAGCAAGGCTTCGTGGGTCGCACCCACTAGAGAGCAAGATTGATCCCTGTCTAGAAGTCCCTTTATATTCGGTTGTGTGGGTGATTGCTAGCTACAACCACGGGGTTGTCTTGTTCGGAACTATTCAGTAAGGAATGGGTCCGGCTTTGTGTTGCAGGGGGTCGGGAGTGATCCTCGGTACGTTGATCTAGGCCACGTACTGTGACGAGCGGTACCCCAGTAGCCCTGCCATTGTATGGAATCCAAAATCCAATAAGTGCCAACGGTTTTGATTGTATTACCCACTTTTGTGGCTAGTAGCTGGAATTTAATGAATGTAACAATTTCGGCTATTTCTTATTTATTTAAAAACCCTTAAAAAAATTATAATATCATCGGATTTCCTATCAAATGTTTTGGTTAGCGTAAGGTAAAAACTTTTCCATGTTTCTGTGTGGGAAGTCTTACGTGATACCTTTCTTTTCAAAAAGGTTTTTTGAAAGTTAAGCAACTTTAAGCTGTTACTCACACCAGACGCATGTCTGACCCGGAGTTTATTTTTGTTTTTCATAAACTCTTGGGTACTCAAATTTTTATGAGTAGTTAAGGGAATTCAGGTTAGGATTCAGGTTAGCTTTGACGATTTGTGAAGGAGCAATGGAGCAAGAGGCCTCCGCGTGTAGATATATATCTAGTATTCCGCTGTGTGTTCTCTGAGTTGTTGTCTTTGAGTTGTATTGAGTTGTATAACTAGACAGGTGTTTATAACTGTCTAGTATGTGTTGTATATCTGTGTACTCTGTTAATGGTTATAAACTATGTAATATTTATGTTATTAATATAATTTATTCGTTCCGCTGTGTAGATTCTGATGTTGTTTCTTTCATCTCTTCTTTCTATTCTCTTTTCTATCGCTTTCTTTCTTAAAGATGATGCGATTTTCCGGGAGTGGAAAGTCGGGTCGTGTGACGCCCCACCTCTATACCCACGCTATCCAAGAACATTACGGTGAATGCTGTCAACTAGCACGGAGAATAAGGCTGTTGAGGAGAGACCATCCGTGTAATTTCTTTGCGCGAGCATCGATATGTCGGATAGTATAACATTCATTTCTTTATCAAGAGGGAAATCCGACATACTGACACAAACTCAAAGCTACTACACAGTGGCTATAATATCTTCAGAAACAAATATAGAAATAAACATAACATAAATCAGTCACAGACAATTCATATCACAAAGGCGGAAATAGATATGAATATTACACTAGGAAGTGTACATCAGAGTAGTGGTCAAAAAAGATCCACAATATCACAAAAGAATAGTTACACGAACTACACAAAAGAATAAGTATACATTAAGGAGTCTATATCTCAAATGTATACAACAAAAACTACTAATCTAAGTAGTTAACCAAAATTCAAGGAGATAATCCCAGATGTAAAGTCAAGCAGAAGCACCTGTAACATCTCGGTCTGACCCGAGTATTATTTAATAAGAAAGTAATAAACGGATCAGTCTAACTATAAATATCAGATGAAACGATATAGAGTAAGAGATATGACTAAACACATAATAATCACAATGCCAAGCTGTGATATATATAAGTAATTGAAAATCAACAAGAGATTAATCAATATCACAAAATCTACACAAGAATCAAAGAAATGTCATACTCCTTATTTCGTCCATCAAACCACAAATATTGACGATTATATCAATGTCAATCACAAAAGTCAATGACACACAAATTCACCAATACACAAATATTGATAAAACTTATCAATAGAAAACACGAAAATTGGTGAAACACAAATTCTAGAAATCATCTCAAGAAATCCAGAAATCACAAAAAGGGGGAAGGCCTGTTACAAACGGGAGCATAAAGCTCACCAACACGTGTATCATAAACGGAATGCTAATTCCATGGTTGCTAACCATCACAAATTGAGCCGAAGCTCCACAAACGGCCCGAAGACCATGGGTTGCTACCCCACCAATTTGAGTCGAAACTCCACAAAACGGGGTTTAATCTCCCTCGCAGACAAAGATACATCGCACATTGCTAGTCTAAATCACAAAGATGATCGTCATGATCAACGAGAAGTGTCAATTACACTAAGCTAGTAAATATATGAGTTTAGCTTCATGTCCCATAACCACTTGCTTAACTTAAATATTTACGAACAAACTGTAGATCTCCACTAGAAAATTGTCACTAGAGATTCAATCTAACAAGTCCAAGAATTAACCGACGAAGTAAACGCAAGCGTTTCATACCACTCGTTTTACTAAGTCGTTTAATTAGATTTCTCATACGAGTGAGGTAAAGGTTTGTACATACTAATAGATTGGAAATCGGTTTGAGAAAACGAGCTTTGTAATAAAATAGTGTTGAAATCATTTGAAGAAAGAGTTTTGATATTTACTACTAGTATAGAAACTTTTATATTTTTAAAGTGACAAATCACAAAGAAGATTGTAGGAACAATCAATCACTAAAATTCACATACGAAGATGTGAATAAAAATCCAACGAAACCGATAAAGAATCCACCAAAATGGATATTCAAAAATCCCTAAAAAGGAGTCATCAAAGTCATAACAAATGATAACAACACAAAGGAAACAACACGAATCGATTAAAGTTGGAAATTCAAACAACTAGGCGAAATAGGCAAAAACGCACCAGGTCGGTCGGCCGGCTACAGAGCTCGGTCGACCGGACCCTGTTCTCAAAATTCCTCGGGAAGCTGGTCGGTCGGCCGAACCCTGTACTCGGTCGACCGAACCTTAAACAGAGAAGTGCTTATGCACTTGGTAGCAGGTCGGTCGGTCGGCAGCAGGGCTCGGTCGACCGGACCTGTTGCCAGTCCCTCCCAGTCCATCCAAATGAGGTCCAACCTCGACCAAATTGCATTCTCTTGAGCAACGGCGCTAAGGGATTATGCCAATCAACTACCCGGCCCTATATGCTCCTCGATGCATCACCAAAAACATGTTCAAACATCAAAGTTAGGATTTTTAACGAATTGAACTCAAAACACCAAAAATTGGAATATTCTCCAAATCAATCCAAACCAAAAGCAAATGCACACGAATAAGTGTTAGGAATTCATACCTAACAATCGAAGATAAATATAAGCATAGGTGTGAGATAAAAATCTCACCTTTGAACCCAAACGATTGAAAAAGAAGCTTAGAAGCAAAGGAGAATCAACCACTCTTCAAATCCAACTCAAGAAGCTTGATTCTAAGCTAAAAAGAGAAACATTTTTCCAAACTAGGTTTAGTAATTTTTCTGAAATCAAAGAGAGAAAGAGTTGGAGAAGAAGAAGAGAAGCTTACCAATGGGTTCTTCTATAAGTTTGGAGCTAAAGCTTGATTTGCAAAAGGAAACTAGGGTTTTGGAGTTTTAATTTCCCATCTCCCCCACCATTGATGCTTTAAAAACTGAAAAGAAGAGAAAGTGAGGGTTAATGGGAAAGAGTGGCTCAGATTTGAGTATAAGTTAAAATAGGGCTGAGCCCAAACCCAAACCCAAAGTGAAAAAGTAGCAAAAATCAACTTTCTCCAAACATATCGAAGCTTATACTCAAAAAGGTCGCAAACGGTATTTTAAACTCAATGAGAGTGGTCCCGAGTGACGCAGCGGATAATTCGAACAAAAAACTTCAATCGTTGAATGTAGCAATCGGTGAGTTGAAAATACTGCAAGGCCCAAATCCGTTGATCAAAGATACCGGATTCTAGCTATCTTCGTCTCGTTGATCGCGCACGATACCGAGAAAGAAGATCTACGATTCTTCGGACGTTGATCTAGCGCACTAGATACCGTGAATCGGCTTCTACGATCGTTGAATCGAGCGCACTCGATTATCCGAAAGAGGAGATAGGAGATTACACTCAACTACCAATTGGTATGAAAGCACAAAGCTAACAAAAGGAAATTTATTCAATATTCAACAACTAAAAAATGTACAACACACTCCCTATTTATAGTATTTTACAACCGTCTCTTAACTCGTGACCGACTCAACACCCTTAGGTCGGCACCGACTTATCCTATAACGACTCAACCCCTTTACAAAACACGCCGACTCAACTTATTACAAAACACGCCGACTTAACTATATACAACACACGCCGACTTAACTGTATACAAGACCCACAACAGAACAAGTTACCACCGACTCATGCTAAGTCGTTAACGACCTAACACATTACCTATATGACCGACTCAAGTCTTGCCGACTCAACCCATAGGTCGCACACTACTTAATACCATATATCTCACAACATCCATAGGTCGGTAACGACCTACAATACAACACACACGACCCCTAGGTCGGTAACGACCTAAATACGTCACGACTCAATAGGACCGACTCAAAGTAAACGACTCAGACTTCCTTCATAAGCTTGTGTCTCTTTCCCTCGTGTTCCTTCGAGTCTCCAGTTAAGTCGCGGGCGACTTAGAATCATTTCTTTAGGTCGTGAGCAATCTCCCCTAAGTCGGCAACGACTTATCACTTTCAGCCGACTTAACTCCGTAGCTTCCTTTACATGTCCTAGGGCAATGTTAACCCGTGTTCCATTAAGTCGGAAACGACTTAATCCAGCCCTCCTAAGTCGTGAACGACTTAACCCCCCTATGAGTCGTGTACGACTCATCTTTGTTAGAAATTTTGGTTGCATTTCTTCTCTGTTCTGAGCTGCATCATCCTCCCCTGGTTGAGAAAAATTCGACCTCGAATTTGTAAATTCTTTCTCAACAATCTCACCGCCGTGATATGGAATTAAATGTTTGACGTTAAAAACATCAGAAGTATAAACGTCATCTGGTAACTTTAATCGATAAGCATTCTCATTGATTTTCTGCAAAACTTCAACAGGACCAATTTTTCGTGCCTTCAACTTGTTATAAGCACCCACCGGAAAACGATCCTTTGTCAATACAGCATAAACCAAATCACCTTCTTTAAATTCAACATTTCGTCGTTTCGAATCTGCAAACTTCTTATATTTCTCATTCGATTTCTCCAATCGTTCCTGAACGATTTTATGACATTCATTCAGCTCATCAACAAAATCAGCAGCTCGTTTAACTGTTCCCTTCGACTGTGGTACAACTGCTAAATCCAACGGTCCCCTAGGTAAATTTGAATAAACAATCTGAAACGGACTGAATCCTGTGCTTCGATTTACTGCATGATTGTGAGCAAATTCTGCCTGGCAGAGCTTCAGGTCCCAACTTCTCAAATTATCCTGTACAAGGCAACGCAACAAATTACCCAATGACCTGTTAACAACTTCCGTCTGCCCATCGGTTTGTGGATGATAAGCACTGCTGAAATTCAACTTCGTTCCCACCATTTTCCACAAACTCAGCCAAAAGTGACTCAGAAAACGAGTATCTCGATCAGAAACAATAGATTCTGGCAATCCATGAAGTCGATAAATCTCCTTGAAAAATAACTGTGCTACTCGAACTGCATCTGCTGTCTTCTTGCAAGCAACAAAATGTGCCATCTTCGAAAACCTGTCCACCACAACAAATATCGAATCATTTCCCCGTTGAGTTCTCGGCAAACCCAAAACGAAATCCATGCTGATATCAACCCATGGCTTAGATGGTACTGGTAACGGCATATACAACCCTGCATTCGTTGCTGTCCCTTTTGAAACTTGGCAAATATGACATCGCTCCACGAATCTTTCAACCTCTTTCCTCATCGACGGCCAAAAGTAAGACTGCGAAATCAACTGTAAAGTACGATCACGGCCCACATGCCCCTCTTCATGTAACTCCTTCACAATCTTCATCCTCAGACTACAATCCGGAATACATAAACGATTTCCTTTAAACAGAAAACCATCAACCAACATGAATTCATCGGTAATCCCATCCTTAACTTTTTCAACATATTTCACAAAGTAAGGATCTTCTTCAAGCATTTCTGGCAACATTTCAAACCCCGTCACTTCAACCTTCATTGTCGTTAGTAAATGATTTCTCCTACTCAACGCATCAGCTACCCGATTTGTCACCCCTGCTTTGTGTTTAACGACAAAAGTAAACTGCTGTAAATAAGAAATCCATGATGCATGTCTCGCTGAAATTTTATCCTGTCCCTGTAAATGTTTCAAAGCTTCATGATCTGTGTAAAGAACAAATTCCTTCTGAAACAAATAATGCCTCCAATGCTTGACAGCCTGAACAACAGCGTAAAACTCAACATCGTATGTGCTGTATCTCATCTTCGCTCCTGACAACTTCTCACTAAAATAAGCAACTGGCTTCCCATTCTGACTCAGAACTCCTCCAATACCAACCTTCGAAGCATCAGTATGTAATTCAAATAACAACTGAAAATTCGGTAGAACAAGAATTGGTGCAGATGTTAACAATTCCTTGATTCTCTCGAAAGCAACCCCCGCTTCTTCTGACCACACAAACTGTTTCCCCTTCATGCAATCAGTCACTGGAGCCATCACGCTACTGAAGTGTGGTATGAATCTTCGGTAGAATGACGCTAGCCCATGAAAACTTCTCACTTCTGTAATTGTCTTTGGCTGTGGCCAATTCCTGACTGCTTCAACTTTGCTCTGGTCAACTTGAATTCCTTTCCCTGAAACAACATAACCCAGGAATAAAACAGTAGGTGTCATAAACACACATTTCTTTGTAGCAGCATAAAATTGTTCCTCACGAAGAATAAGCAACACTTCCCTCAGATGAAGAACATGCTCCTCTGTACTCCTGCTGTAAATCAGAATATCATCGAAATAAACCACAACGAATTTCCCAATGAATGGTCGAAAGATTTGATTCATCACCCGCATGAATGTACTAGGTGCATTAGACAAACCAAATGGCATAACCAACCATTCGTACAACCCCTCTCTAGTTTTGAAAGCTGTCTTCCATTCGTCCCCAGGTCTGATACGAATCTGATGATAACCACTTTTCAAATCAATCTTCGAGAATATAGTTGCCCCACTCAACTGATCCAACAAATCATCCAACCTCGGCATAGGAAATCTGTAACGAACAGTGATCTTATTCAAAGCTCTACTATCAGTGCACATTCTCCAAGTTCCGTCCTTCTTTGGTACTAACAATGCAGGTACAGCACACGGACTCAAACTTTCCTGAATACGACCCTGTTCAAGTAATTCTTCCACCTGCCTTCGTAACTCCTCATGTTCCTTCGGACTCATTCTGTAATGTGGTCGGTGTGGTAACACTGCTCCTGGAACAAGATCAATCTGATGTTGAATATCTCTAAGTGGCGGTAACTCCTTTGGTAACTCATCTGGAAAGACATCTTCAAACTCTTTCATAACAGGCTTTACTTCTTCTGGAATCTCAACTTCTTCACTACTCTCTCTCCCAATCAACAAAAACACTTCAGGTTCTTCCTCCACTTCCTTGACAAACTCCTTCAAAGTCAACAGAGTTTTCAATTCTTCAATCTCTTCTAGTTTGCTCTCCTTCTGTTGCTGTCTCTTGGGAACCAAAGTGATTTTTGTACCCTCGAACATGAAACTGTAACTATTGGCACGACCGTCATGTTGAACTGCTCTGTCAAACTGCCATGGTCTGCCCAACAATAAGTGACAAACATCCATATCTACGACATCACACCAAATTTCGTCCTTGTACTTCTTCCCAATCGAAAAATTAACACAAGCTCTTCGACATACTTTCACTTCACCTCCCTTCCTTAACCATGCTAGCTTGTACGGTTTCGGATGTTTCTCGGTCTTCAAGTTCAACTTTCTAACTGCCTCTGAAGAAATAATATTATCACAACTTCCCGCATCAATAACGAACTTGCAGACTTTTCCCAGAATAGTACATGTCGATTGAAAAATATTGCTTCTCAGCCAACTACAATCCTCCTCCTGCTTTGGTGTCAAACAACTTCTCCTCAACATAAGATTACAACCTTCATCACCCGACACTTCTTCTTCCTCCTCAACATAAGGTACATTTGAATACTCTGCCTCCTCACCATCATCTGCCTCAACCTCTGCAACCATGGTTCTCTTCTTCGGCTTCGGACATTCGTTGCTTTTGTGACCCAACTCCTGACAATTATAACATTTGAAAACACTACTAGCCTTCGCCTTCTCAACCTCCTTCACAACTGGTTTTGAAACAGGTTTAGGAACATTAGAACTTCCACCAACACCCCTTGCTTGATTATTGGAATTAGTAAACACACCACCTCCACGCCTTCCTTGTTTCTCCCAAGCTAACGCTTTCTGATGTGCCTCTGCAACGGATCTAGGATCAAACATATTAACCATATCCTGGATCTGCATTCTCAAACCCCCAATGAATCTAGCAGTTAGCTGTTCTTCTGTTTCCATGATATCATTCCTGGCGATGAGTTGGTAAAATTCATCAGCATAATCACTAACAGATTTTGTCCCTTGCCTCAGATTCTGCAACCTTTGGTACATAAGTGATTGATAGTTGTAAGGTAAGAAAGTAGATCTCATCAACTTCTTCATCTTATCCCACGATTCTATCTTTGACTTCCCCATCCGTTCTCGAGTTAGTTTAGTTTGCTGCCACCATGCTAATGCTCTCCCCCTCAGCCTTGTAGCAACTAACTTCACCCTTCGATTCTCCGGCACCTCCTTGAAATCAAAGATCTCCTCCACATTAGACAACCAATCAAGAAACTCCTCAGCAACCATCCCGCCTTTAAACTCCGGAATCTCCATCTTCATACCCGATTCCCATCGTCTATCATCTTCAACATCTCGATAAGAATTCCGAACTTGGTCTCGATCTCGATAATGAATACTTGCTCTATCACCTTCTTCAACAAAATCAAAAGTACGCCTACATCGATCTCGACCAATGTCATCCCTTCGTTCATGCATGCTTCTTTGACTATGTCTCTCCTCATCTCTATATGCTTCATGGTCAAATTCACGTTGACTCCTTCTCTCTTCATGTACATAGTCATGATGATCTCTTCGTGATGAAATTGATGTTTCTCTTCTATCTCTACATGAATGTGGTGATACCCTCCTCGCTTCCGTAACCGATGGCGAAACTCGGTTTCCTCCATGGTTCGAGTTTGGTGATCTCCTCCTTTGATTCAAATCATTCATCAATCTCTCCAATTTTCCAATGCCTTCATCGAATTTATCATTAATACGTTGTTCCATAAGTTCAGCTTCTTCTCTACGATACAAAGCTTCAACGTTTTGATGTCGGTTAGCTCTCCTTGGTGGCATGGTTGTAAAGTTCACAAACTTCAACAAATTGAACACAATACTTCAAACTTCCAACACAAGCAATCTCGGCTCAACAATGCTTTATATACGACTCAACCTTAACTCTGTTCAAGTTAGGTCGGCTCTCCTTTGACTCGCTATGACTTGTCTTGGCCACCTACTACAAACACTTAAATGCAATCAACAAGGCACGGCTACTCCCAAGTATACACGGCCTTCTTCAAATTCAAACTCCTTGGCGCGCAAAAAACTCCAAGTCAAAATCCAAACAAAGTCCAACTCCTCGATCCAAAATGAAATGGATCAAACACTCCTAACTTGATGCAACTTCAATATGAACACGATGAACTCCTTCAACTTCAAAAACTTCAAAAACTTGGCTCCAAGAATCAAACTTAGCTATGATTGGCTAAGTATGGCTCCGATACCAAAACTGACGCAGCGGATAATTCGAACAAAAAACTTCAATCGTTGAATGTAGCAATCGGTGAGTTGAAAATACTGCAAGGCCCAAATCCGTTGATCAAAGATACCGGATTCTAGCTATCTTCGTCTCGTTGATCGCGCACGATACCGAGAAAGAAGATCTACGATTCTTCGGACGTTGATCTAGCGCACTAGATACCGTGAATCGGCTTCTACGATCGTTGAATCGAGCGCACTCGATTATCCGAAAGAGGAGATAGGAGATTACACTCAACTACCAATTGGTATGAAAGCACAAAGCTAACAAAAGGAAATTTATTCAATATTCAACAACTAAAAAATGTACAACACACTCCCTATTTATAGTATTTTACAACCGTCTCTTAACTCGTGACCGACTCAACACCCTTAGGTCGGCACCGACTTATCCTATAACGACTCAACCCCTTTACAAAACACGCCGACTCAACTTATTACAAAACACGCCGACTTAACTATATACAACACACGCCGACTTAACTGTATACAAGACCCACAACAGAACAAGTTACCACCGACTCATGCTAAGTCGTTAACGACCTAACACATTACCTATATGACCGACTCAAGTCTTGCCGACTCAACCCATAGGTCGCACACTACTTAATACCATATATCTCACAACATCCATAGGTCGGTAACGACCTACAATACAACACACACGACCCCTAGGTCGGTAACGACCTAAATACGTCACGACTCAATAGGACCGACTCAAAGTAAACGACTCAGACTTCCTTCATAAGCTTGTGTCTCTTTCCCTCGTGTTCCTTCGAGTCTCCAGTTAAGTCGCGGGCGACTTAGAATCATTTCTTTAGGTCGTGAGCAATCTCCCCTAAGTCGGCAACGACTTATCACTTTCAGCCGACTTAACTCCGTAGCTTCCTTTACATGTCCTAGGGCAATGTTAACCCGTGTTCCATTAAGTCGGAAACGACTTAATCCAGCCCTCCTAAGTCGTGAACGACTTAACCCCCCTATGAGTCGTGTACGACTCATCTTTGTTAGAAATTTTGGTTGCATTTCTTCTCTGTTCTGAGCTGCATCACCGAGTCCTAATTCGATCGTATGCAAAAGGTAGTTTTTTGGACTAAATTTCGAGTATCGATAAAATATTTAAATATAAAAATCGACAAATATGCAGGTTGTTACAGACTCCCCTCCTTAAAGAAATTGCGTCCTCGCAATATTTAAGAAGAAGATATATAGTAACAACCATAAAAGCATATTCAACACAAAAGAAGTTTGAAATAAGAAGTTCACCTCAAAGAGCACGAGAAAGTAAGTCCGGATGTGTTCGCTCGATGAACTCTCTAGATTCCCAAGAACAATCCTTAGGATTTCAAGACCATTGAACTTTAACAAGCGGAACATCTTTATTTCGAAGTTGTTTGACTTCCGAAGCAATAATACGAACAGGATGCTGCTCAAAAGTTAAATTCGGTGAAACTTCAATCTCTTCCACAACACCGGGCTCAAGAATAAAATCGGAATCTCGAAGACATTTCCGTAATTGAGAAACGTGAAACACGTCATGGATAGCAGAAAATTGAGCCGGTAATAAAAGGCGATAAGCCATGGAACCAATACGTTCAGTGATAGGAAATGGCCCAATATATCGAGGCGCTAATTTTCCCGATCGACTGAAACGTACAACACCTTTCATAGGTGACACACGAATGAACACAAGATCTCCCACAGAAAATTCTAACCTCCTTCTTCGGTTATCGGCATAGGATTTTTGTCTACTCTGGGCTTCTTTCATCCTATGACGAATAAGATCAATCTTTTCTATGGAATCACGAATAAAATCTGGACCTAAAACCAGCTTCTCACTGGCCTCAAACCAACAAGAAGGAGATCGGCATGGCCTACCATAGAGTCCCTCAAAAGGTGCCATACCAATACTAGATTGGAAGCTATTATTATAGGAAAATTCAACAAGTGAAATATGATCTTCCCAACTTCCACCAAAATCAAGAACACATTCACGAAGAAGATCTTCAAGAGTTTGATTCACACGCTCGGTTTGTCCATCGGACTGGGGGTGATAAGCGGTGCTAAAATTAAGCTTCGTTCCCAAAGCTTTTTGAAGACTCTTCCAAAATCCACTAGGAAACAATGGATCACGATCACTAACTATAGAAGTAGGAACTCCATGCAATTTAACAATTTCTTTAATAAAAAGTTCTGCCAAAAGTGGTACGGTTCGGTTAGACCGAACGGGAATAAAATGGGCAGATTTAGTAAGTCTATCAACAATCACCCATAAGCTATCATGACCCGAACGAGAACGGGGAAGGCCATCTATAAAATCCATGGAAATTTGGTCCCACTTCCAAATTGGAATTTCTAAAGGTTGCAATAATCCACCGGGCCTTTGATGCTCGGCCTTAATGAGTTGGCAAGTCATGCAACGCTTAACGAAGTTAGCGATGTCAAGTTTCATTCCCTCCCAATAATAAAGTCGCTTCATATCCGCGTACATTTTACTACTACCGGGATGAATGGTAAATTTAGAATGATGAGAATCTTCTAAAATATCTTTACGAAGATCACCAATATTTGGCACGACAAGTCTACCAAATTTCCGAATGCCGCCACGAGAATCGATATCAAAGTCTTTCAAACCTTCAATATCAATTTTATCCTTAATATTTTGGCCAAGAAGAGCCAATTCAGGATCTAGCCTTTGAGCTTCAAGAATGCGGTCTAAAAGAGAAGGATGAGCCTCAAGGCTACATAAAACAAATGATGAGCATAAATCGGATACGCGCTCTCGAATCTCACAAGTGGATAAGATCTCGAGATCGTTCCATTCGGATATCATCATAGAAACAACAGCTTGTTGTTTTCGGCTAAGAGCATCGGCGACACGATTACCCTTACCGGGAGTATAAAGAATATCAAGATCATATGGTGAAAGAAATTCGAGCCAACGCTGTTGACGCAAATTAAGTTCCTTTTGAGAGAATAAATACTTCAAAGACTTATGATCGGTATAAAGAACAAATTTCTCTCCTAAAAGATAATGACGCCAAATCCGAAGAGCAAAAACAATAGCCGCGAGCTCTAAATCGTGTGTGGCATATCTAGTCTCGGCAGGCTTTAATTGCCTAGAAGCATAAGCAATAACACATTCTCTTTGCATAAGAACGGCACCCAAACCAACGCGACTAGCATCGGTATAAACAACGAAATCTTGATTCCCCTCGGGAATAACAAGAATAGGAGCATCAGAAAGGAGTTCTTTTAATTTTTGAAAAGAAGTTTCACATTTGTCGGACCAAATGTATTTAACACCTTTCTTCGTTAAGCTAGTGAGAGGCACGACAATCTTAGAAAAGTCTTTGATAAAACGGCGGTAATAGCCTGCCAATCCGAGAAAACTACGAATCTCTGTCACACTCTCCGGTCTCTTCCAATCTTGAATCACTTCAATCTTTGAAGGATCCACGGAAATTCCGGATTCGGAAATAATATGACCGAGAAACTTCACACGAGATTGCCAAAAATTGCATTTAGAATATTTTGCTTTTAATTGATTACTCCTAAGAGTTTCCAACACAATCCGAAGATGTTTTTCATGCTCCTCCTCGGTTTTTGAATACACAAGAATATCATCAATAAAGATGAGAACAAACCGGTCGAGGAAGTCTTTGAAAACTCTATTCATAAGGTCAACGAAAGAAGCCGGAGCATTCGTTAGACCAAATGGCATAACAAGCCATTCATAAGATCCATAACGAGTACGGAACGATGTCAAAGGAATGCTATCCTCTGCAACACGAAGCTGATGAAATCCAGTAGCTAAGTCTAATTGCGAAAAGACTCTAGCACCACTAAGTTGATCAAATAGGTCATCAATCCGAGGTAAAGGATATTTATTTTTGATAGTAAGATCATTAAGCTTGCGGTAGTCAACGCAAAGCCTAAGTGTACCATCGGATTTCTTCACAAAAATAGCCGAAGCTCCCCAAGGCGAGGAACTAGAGCGAATAAATTGCTTCGTCTCCAATTCGGATAATTGTTTACGCATCTCCTTGTTTTCTTTATTGGACATACGATAAGGAGGGCGAGTGATAGGTTGAGCTCTAGGAATGAGATTAATTCTGAACTCAATTGCTTGCTTAGGTGGTAATCCTAAAACGGGCTCGAATATGTCGGAAAATTCACGAACGACGTGAATAAGAGAAATAATATCACCCTCATCATCATCATCGTCATCACGAGGGTTTAAAGAATATAAAGATGCAACCAAAGCAGAATCCGAATCTTTAAGAATAATAGAAACCTGATTAACAGATTGAGGATGTTGAAGATGAATAGTCCGCTCAGGACATAGGATATGAGCTTCATAACGGTTAAGCCAATCCATTCCCAAAATCATTCCAAAGCCTAAATAACGCATGACATGCAAATCGGCTCGGAAAGAAAAATCACACAAAATAATCTCGACATCTTTACACAATAAACTGATTGTTGCGGATCCACCAACCGGATTCGCAATTCTCAAAGAAGTCATTAAACACAAAACATCCAAAGAAAAAGTATCAACAAGTTCTTTTGATATAAAAGAATGGGACACACCCGTATCAAAAAGAACTCGAATAGGATGATCACGAAATAAAATAATTCCATCCAGAATAGAATGAGAAATACCTTGGCCACGAGATGTGTTGCCAGGGGCTTGAGCAACATTAAACTTTCCCTCCTTCTTGCCCTGAAGCTTGGGGCATGATAATATAACATGACCGGGACCTTTGCAGTAGCGACAAGAGATAGACTTGGGGCACTTGTTCGCATAATGGTCCTTCGAACCACAATTATAGCACTCCCCACGACCAAAGGAAGAAGTCTTTTCCATGGAGGTCGCTTGCTTCCCTTTCTTATTGGGATAAGGACCTTTGAATTTACTGGGCCTTTTCTTGTTGTTGTTGAAGTTTGGTTTGGAACCCACCACTTCAACATCATTCTCCCTATCCGCCTCTTCAAGACGAAGAGCGATATCAATGAGTTGTTCGAAAGAAACTTCTAACTTTAGAAGTAATAGCTTCTTGAGATTTTTGTTTAAGCCATAGACGAACCTCTGATTTTTCTTCAATGGGGTGTTGATGTATTCAACCCCATATTTGGAGAGAGATTCAAAAGACGCGACATAATCTGCCACAGAAGATTCACCTTGAACAAGGTCTATAACACGGCGAGCCAAAGTCACCTTCTCAGCTTCTGGTACGAATTTCAACTCGAAGCGATTCCCGGAATTTCTCCTAGGTGAGATCCGCTTCATTAATCTCAGAATAAGAAGCTCGTACCAGTCCAATGCTCTTTCTCGGAGCATACTAGAGGCCACCTGAACTCGGTGAAGGTCAATAAGATTCATGCGGGAAAAGATTCGATCGCATGACCTTAGCCAAGCCTGTACTTCAATAATAGTTTCGAAACCTTTGAATGGCTCCCCACCCAAATTAGTATAATCGCTGCACAAGCATGCAAATCCCGACTTTGGGTGAGTAGGTTCCGGGTTAGCTCCAGCTGCTTGAGCATTTGTCACTAAATCAAGAAGCTGTTGAGCAGTCATAAAAACTCCATCTTGGGGTGGAGTGCTAGAAGGTACGGCTCTGGGGCGGCCTGGTCTAGACATTTCTCTCCCTTTAGAAAGAAAGGAGAAGAAGAAAAAGGTTACTCACCAAATTGAATATCAAGCAATCTTGATAGATAAACAAGGAATCATAAGGAAAATAGGATGAATCGGTACGAAGACTCGAATTAAATCCTAAAGCACGACTCCTAAGATAGACTTAGGACGATGATCCTTGTTATATTATTCCATATTGTTCCGAAGTTTGGCTCTGATACCAAGCTGTGACGCCCCACCTCTATACCCACGCTAGCCAAGAACATTACGGTGAATGCTGTCAACTAGCACGGAGAATAAGGCTGTTGAGGAGCGACCATCCGTGTAATTTCTTTGCGCGAGCATCGATATGTCGGATAGTATAACATTCATTTCTTTATCAAGAGGGAAATCCGACATACTGACACAAACTCAAAGCTACTACACAGTGGCTATAATATCTTCAGAAACAAATATAGAAATTGTAGGATCGATTTCACCCTAGAAAGGGGATGAATAGGGTGATAGTATAAATTATAAAAAAAAAATTGCGGAAGCTTATAAAATAATTTCAACACAGATCACAGAATAGTAGCAGCACAGATAAAAGCAGAATAAATGCAGAAATAGAACGACATAGAATTTACCCAGCTTCGACAAAAACCTGCCTACGTGCTGTCCCCAAGGTTTCAACTAGAAATTAGATAGTCACACGCTTACACACGTAAACTCGCGACACCCGCTACTGACTAACCTAACTCTACGCTCAAAACCCTGCCACAACTCAGCCACTGAGTTGCGAATTCTCAAGCTACGCCACATAGCTTGTCCCCTAATCACACGACTAGCAAATACAACGGTTTGAAAAGAGATTTAATAATTCAAAACAAATTCAAAACTAAAAATAAGATAAAGCCCTTATTTATAAAAACTAAAGCCTTATTTAACAAACAAGGCTCCTTTTATAAAATGCGTCGGCCCAATTATTTTCTTTAACCTGAATTCTTTAACCCGAACTCTCTTTTATTTTCTTTGAGATAATGTCGGCTTGTTCTTCTTTCTTTGTTCGATGAATTAGGGCTTCGTTCCCTTGTGGAAATTAGGGCTCTTCAATTTAAGCCGCCGCTCTTGATTGCTGGTTGGTTGCTTTGTCGATCACTTGCTTGGAGTCGCGCTCGGCTGCTTCTCTTGATTTGTGAAATTAGGGTTCGGCTTCGGTTGCTTCGAGATAATTGAATTCTCCTTGGTATGTTATTTGTATCTTTTGCTTTCAGGTTTGATTGCTTGAATTCGATTGCTTTTTCATTCATGCTGATGATGACACTTGGGTACTCGTATTTATATGAATTCGAATACACTAATTAACTCGATACATTCCTGAAATTCACTTTCGTGATGCACACGACTTTCCTGATGCGTTCGATACTTACTTGATTCATACGGCTTTGTTTTGAGAACGTTCGATCCTTCTTGAATAACAAGGCAGAAACTTTCCTCTTTTTAATTGCTGACTATTTCAAAAAAATAAAGATACGAATTTTTTCTTTTTCCTGTTTCATGCATTCTGTAACTTGCTTCTCTGCTACTATATACATTCATCAATGTTGGCATCTGCATTGCATTTCTCAATGAAGTCCATTTCACTTTGTTGCATTTGGTCTTGAGTTTCACTGTTGCATGCACTTGTTGTCGCAGTATTGCAGTTGGGTTGCTGTACATATGAACTTGCATTCATTCGACTTGTATTTACACCACCTCTTGAGCTTCAGTAGTTGTACTCATTGTTTCTCGTCATTGACTTCTGTATATTTGGGCTTGTTGTTGTGTTGACTTGAATTGTGCATTTGTGGTTTCATATGCATTCTGGTCTGACCTGCACACTTGTTTATGCTTGAACACTGCGCTTGTATATATTCACTATCACTTGCTCTTAGCTTGGAGTTGCATCACCATGCATATTTGAAACTCTGTTTTGTTGCATCTCTGTCCATTGGGTATTTGCTGCATTTTCAAACACTTTTTATGGTCTGGTTCCTTCATGATACTGTTCTTGTATCATTACTGTTGTTGTTGCTGATATCTTGGTTCGGTCTATCATTCGAGTTTGAGACTGTGGCGATTTCACTGTGTACTTGAGAATGCACTGCATATTTGGTTTGCTCCTTTTCTGGTTGGTGTGGTTGTTATGTTGATGGCTAGCCTTTTCTAGTTCATTCATGACATGTTGTCCATGTGTGTTCATTTGTGTTTGACCTTTGTTGTCACTGGTTCATTGTGGTAGTAGCTGTCTTCACTGATGCTGCACTTGGTCTTGTTGTAACTGGACCTATTGCTTCCATCCATTTGATTTGAACTTGCAGTTAAGAACAGTTGCTTTTGATCTGTTATGTCTGCTGCCCTTTGAGTTATTTCTTGCATCATAGTCTGGTTGGTGAGTTATATTTGTGAACATTAACTTGGGGCAGATGCTATGTCTTTGTGCATTTCACTGTGTTCATTTGCTTCATGTCATACTATGTTGTTTCATTGCTGCACTTGAGTTTTGTTACTTGAGGTGCTTTGTTGAGTACTATTTGACTTGACTGTACTTGTACAACTTCATTGTGGCTTGTACATGCTGTATTGTCTGGTCTGGTCTGCATACATGATTGTTGTAGTCCATTTTGCTGTTGGTCTTCGTTGCATTCATGTCATGTTGCCTTGTGTTGAATCCAGTTTCAACACTCGGGTTTGACCTTGTGCTCGTGTCGTGATTTTGAATATATTGCACGTGAGTTGAACCCGGCTTTTCATTCGGGTTTGACCTGTGCTCACCTGTCCCTGTAATATTATCAAGTGTATATCGATGTGCACGGCCATGTGGCATGTACAGTGACACACTGTGCATGTCACATTGTTCGTGTAAGTTGAATTCAAATGTGAATTATGAGGAACAACCCAAATAACTGAGGCAAATCGTATTTTCAAAAATCATATTTCATTTTATATTGCAAAAATATTTCTTTTTCAATTTTACTGCGTTAGTGAATATTTTTGCAGATTGCTCAGATGCTGGATTCAAACTAGAATGCAGTTGAAGACAAAATACGAGTGTGAGTGATATGTAGTGAGGATATTAATGTAAATATAAAATCGTGATGTATTCAAAATTGTATATGTGTAGTGAGAGTTTGAATTTGTACTATTCAATATTGTAATAAATATTTGTTTGAATAAAATTTCTGTTTGAATTCAAAATCTGTGTAACTTGTTCTGTTTGAATTCAAATTCATATTCTGTGTAATTTATTTTATTCAACAAATATTTATTTAATCTATGAAAAGCAAAATAGTACATTACCAAATACATTTAAATGAATATATATATATATATATGTTTATTATCATCAAACAAAAACATATAAACGCATATTCAACATTCTCCCCTTTTTGATGATAACAAACATATATTTAAGATTTTGACCTGTTAAATGTATTTGACCAATTTTATACTCTAATTGCTCCCTCTATTTAAATGCTTCCTCTCTACATGATGCTCCCCCTATATATATGCATACAAATAGAAATATTCAAATAAGCCTAGATGCAAATGAAAAATAATTTGACCTTTGCTTGATTTTATTTGACAAAAATCTTAACTTTTCTCTCCCCCTTTTGTTATCAGCAAAAGAATAATAGTGTTAGAGAAAAATAGAGATAAGGTGATCAATATTAATCCAACATTAAACTCAAATCGAATATAAATATTAAACTCCAATAAGAATCAAACAAAAATCATAACTACCCTTGTTAGGCGCATATTCCACTTTTAGAATGAATGATGGAAATGATGTTCTAATATAAAATCATACAATTGTATCAACTTGTGGTACATTTATATCAGGAATTTGAATACCTACTAATCATGCATAACCGTTAGGACTTTTAAATGAGATTAGTAGTATTCCAATTTAATTTTAAAAATGAAATCAAGTATCTTCTAACCACGCATGACCGTGAGGACTTTTGAATGGGATTAGAATCAACTTGTCTATTAAATCAATTAATTTTGATATGCGTTCCATACATGCATAACCATAAGGACTTTTAAATGAGCATGGAAGCACATAATAAAAAATCCAAGTAATTCACCCATGCATAACCGTGAGGACTTTTAAATGAGAGTGAATACTTTGGATATTTATTTTATTTATTTTTTTTAAAAAAATATATGAAATGAAAAACAAATGTTCCCTGATTATAGTACCACATATCGACCAACTATATATAAGTTTTGACAAACCATGGTCGATAGAAATATGATAGATATAGAAATGGTCATGGAATCTTCACCCAACAAAAAGTTTTATAACTCTTGTTTGAATTCCTAAAGAAATTTTTCAAATATACTCTCTTGAGTAATGCTAGTTAAATATCAACACTTATCACCTTTTCAATCACTATTTATCTTTTTGATAATTAGCAGGGAGTCGGATTGTCAAAATTTGTCATTTAAAATCAAATAAAAATGGCTAATCTGAAAATATGGTCAAAAATGATTTCCTTGAAGAGATTTTATGAGAAAAAAATTCTGCTAATTGAAAATTGTTTGTAATGAAAAATATGCAGATAATTTCTTTAAAAAACGATGCAGATACTAAATGTATCACCATAAATCACATTCAACTAGTAATTTTTCTATCAACTAGATTACCAGTGTAATCTGTATCTGAATTTCTCTTTTACTCCAAAATATCACTAACTATATTTGATAGACCAGATCATGAAGTGTGCATGAAAACTCAAACAGCATTCTAAATGGCATTCACTTGAATTTGGATTGAAGCCGTGTAAATAATCAGAAAATCGTGAATATAGAGTTAGCCGAATTATAACCAAATGCATTATCATCCAACAAATCACAATATTTAATCCAAACAAATATGTATGAAGTAATTCAAAGATTAGTGTTTATGGCATAAATATAATTGGCCAACTATTTTGAGTAACTCAGAATCAAAGTCATCATCTTTTTATCATCTCGATATTGGCTGATTCAGAATATGGTGCAGATTATCACATTTAATATATCGTTTAAATAAATATACCATTACCTATTTTACCTTTACGATATTTTTCGTTGTTTATCCATTGTGATTCTGTAACCTTTATAATAGGCTAAGGAACTTTGCTTTGTCGCCCGTTGTGTTTCTGGAACAGCCAAAAATCCAGAAAACACTGTTGTTGTTTCTTTGCCTGCCACCACATCTACACGGGAAAAGATTTATGTGACCTATTTGTTTTTATAGGTCCATGGTTGTTAGTGGCAGAAGATTTAGAAAAATAATTTTGTGGAGACCCAAGACTATTTATATATGTTCCTTTTGGCACCCAAATTTGTTTAACTTTGAGAGATTTTATATTTGTGCCTTTTGGAACCCAAATTGGTATGGTTTTCACATGTTTGGGTCTATACCAACAATTTTTGTGATCGTGTCCATGTTTTCTACAAATTGTGCATGTGGAATTTTCTTGATTAATATCACTTTCAACATTTTCAGATTGATTATATCCAAGTCCTTGTCTAGCTGTATTAACAGTTTGCTTCCCTAATAGCAGATTCAACGATTTCTCACTTTTTGAAAATTTATCTAAGGTTATTGACAATTGTTGGACTTGTATTTTGAGAGATTCATTTTCGTTCAATAATTGTGTGCACTTTTTGATAGAATTTTCTCTCCTAGTATTTTCGTTCTCTTTCAAAATCAGAATTTCATTTTCAAGTGATTTTATATTAATTTCTGATTTTTTAATTTCTTCTTCGAATGTTGGACACTTATCACACTTAGGGATCCTACTTTGATAGGTTTTAACTAATTGGTCAAGTTGTTTATTTAAATCTATCAAAGTATCCTTTTGTGATTCAAGTTTGGCATACTTCTCCCTAAGTCGTTCAAAACAACCAATCACTTCGTGGAAATATATGAGTAATTCCGAATGAGAAAGTTTTGATACCTCACTTGGCTAGTCATCATCACTGTCAGTTATTTCACCATGAAGACACAAGTCTTCTTTTTCATCCTCACTGTTAGCACTTTGATTATCTTCATCACTTGTATTCCACGTGGCAACAAAACTTCTCCTTTTTGATTTCTTTTCAAAGTCGCGTCGATTTTGAGGACAATTAGGCTTGATGCGTCCGGGTTGGTTGCACCTATGACAGATGATCTTTTGTTCTTCTGGATTGTCCAATATTTTATTTATTCTGCTTTTCAATTTTCGATTTAGAGCTGAATTTCCGTATTTGTAGTTCCACCTTTTGACTTTCTTTATTATCAGCTCCAATTCTGCTGCTCCGTCATCATCATCATCACTATCACTTTCTATTGTTCCTTTAAGAGCTATTGATTTCTTTCGAGTATCACCTCCTTCACGTTCTTCCTTGAATTTCATTTCTAGCTCATAAGCAGTGAGATTTCCGATGAGTCCTTCGACTTTCATTTGTTTCAAATCTTTTGATTCTTGAATGGCAATCACTTTGGCTTCAAAACTTCGTGGAAGGACTCTGAGGATTTTTTGGACTATCTCCAACTCTGGATATGGTTTTCCAAGGGCTTTTGATTTGTATACGATATTGGAAAGTCGTCCATGCATCTTTTTGACATTTTCTTCTTTTGCCATTGTGAAATTTTCGTATTCGCTGCTTAGCATGGCAAGGTGAGATTCTTTGACTTGAGATGTTCCTTCATGAGTCACTTCTAGTGTGTGCCATATTTCCTGTGCAGTTAGACAATGTGAGACACGATTAAATTCAAATTGATCCAATGAACAGATAATAGAATTCATAGTTCTAGCATTAGCATTTTGTAATTTATTTTCTAGTTCTGTCCATTGATCCATCGGTTTATCTATTTCCTGATTGTCTACAATTATAGTTGGTGATCTATAACCTGTCTCAACAATGTTCCAAGCGTCAACGGTTTTCAGAAAAATTTTCATTCTATTTTTCCAATAAGCATATTCACCATTGAACATTGGTGGTCTAACTATGGACCGACCCTCAGCAAAAGCATTATTAAAAGAAGCCATTTTAAAAATTCAAATTTTTAAAATAAAAGTTGGTTTTTGAAAAACGAATTTTTTAAAACAGAAGTTGACTTCTATTCCTAGCTCTGATACCACTTGTAGGATCGATTTCACCCTAGAGGGGGGGGGGTGAATAGGGTGATAGTATAAATTATAAAAAAATTAATTGCGGAAGCTTATAAAATAATTTCAACACAGATCACATAATAGTAGCAGCACAGATAAAAGCAGAATAAATGCAGAAATAGAACGACACAGAATTTACCCAGCTTCGGCAAAAACCTGCCTACGTGCTGCCCCCAAGGTTTCTACTAGAAATTAGATAGTCACACGCTTACACACGTAAACTCGCGACACCCGCTACTGACTAACCTAACTCTACGCTCAAAACCCTGCCACAACTTAGCCACTGAGTTGCGAATTATCAAGCTACGCCACGTAGCTTGTCCCCTAGTCACACGACTAGCAAATACAACGGTTTGAAAAGAGATTTAAAAATTAAAAACAAATTCAAAACTAAAAATAAGATAAAGCCCTTATTTATAAAAACTAAAGCCTTATTTAACAAACAAGGCTCCTTTTATAAAACGCGCCGGCCCAATTATTTTCTTTAACCCGAATTCTTTAACCCGAACTCTCTTTTATTTTCTTTAAGATAATGTCGGCTTGTTCTTCTTTCTTTGTTCGATGAATTAGGGCTTCCTTCCCTTGTGGAAATTAGGGCTCTTCAATTTAAGCCGCCGCTCTTGATTGCTGGTTGGTTGCTTTGTCGATCACTTGCTTGGAGTCGCGCTCGGCTGCTTCTCTTGATTTGTGAAATTAGGGTTCGGCTTCGGTTGCTTCGAGATAATTGAATTCGTCTTGGTATGTTATTTGTATCTTTTGCTTTCAGGTTTGATTGCTTGAATTTGATTGCTTTTTCATTCATGCCGATGATGATACTTGGGTACTCGTATTTATATGAATTCGAATACACTAACTAACTCGATACTTTCCTGAAATTCACTTTCGTGATGCACACGACTTTCCTGATGCGTTCGATACTTACTTGATTCATACGGCTTTGTTTTGAGAACGTTTGATCCTTCTTGAATAACAAGGCAGAAACTTTCCTCTTTTTAATTGCTGACTATTTCAAAAAAATAAAGATACGAATTTTTTCTTTTTCCTGTTTCATGCATTCTGTAACTTGCTTCTCTGCTACTATATACATTCATCAATGTTGGCATCTACATTGCATTTCTCAGTGAAGTCCATTTCACTTTGTTGCATTTGGTCTCGAGTTTCATTGTCGCAGTATTGCAGTTGGGTTGCTGTACATATGAACTTGCATTCATTCGAGTTGTATTTACACCACCTCTTGAGCTTCAGTAGTTGTACTCATTGTTTCTCGTCATTGACTTCTGTATATTTGGAATTGTTGTTGTGTTGACTTGAATTGTGCATTTGTGGTTTCATATGCATTCTGGTCTGACCTGCACACTTGTTTATGCTTGAACACTGCGCTTGTATATATTCACTATCACTTGCTCTTAGCTTGGAGTTGCATCACCATGCATATTTGAAACTTTGTTTTGTTGCATCTCTGTCCATTGGGTATTTGTTGCATTTTCAAACACTTTTAATGGTCTGGTTCCTTCATGATATTGTTCTTGTATCATTACTGTTGTTGTTGCTGATATCTTGGTTCGGTCTATCATTCGAGTTTGAGACTGTGGCGATTTCACTGTGTACTTGAGAATGCACTGCATATTTGGTTTGCTCCTTTTCTGGTTGGTGTTGCTGTTATGTTGATGGCTAGCCTTTGCTAGTTCATTCATGACATGTTGTCCATGAGTATTCATTTGTGTTTGACCTTTGTTGTCACTGGTTCATTGTGGTAGTAGCTGTCTTCACTGATGCTGCACTTGGTCTTGTTGTAACTGGACCTATTGCTTCCATCCATTTGATTTGAACTTGAAGTAAAGAATAGTTGCTTTTGATCTGTTATGTCTGCTGTCCTTTGAGTTATTTCTTGCATCATAGTCTGGTTGGTGAGTTATATTTGTGAACATTAACTTAGGGCAGATGCTATGTCTTTGTGCATTTCACCGTGTTCATTTGCTTCATGTCATACTATGTTGTTTCATTGCTGCACTTGAGTTTTGTTACTTGAGCTGCTTTGTTGAGTTCCATTTGACTTGACTGTACTTGTACAACTTCATTGTGGCTTGTACATGCTGTATTGTCTGGTCTGGTCTGCATACATGATTGTTGTAGTCCATTTTGCTGTTGGTCTTCGTTGCATTCATGT
Source organism: Allium cepa (assembly GCA_030765085.1). Taxonomy (NCBI): domain Eukaryota; kingdom Viridiplantae; phylum Streptophyta; class Magnoliopsida; order Asparagales; family Amaryllidaceae; genus Allium; species Allium cepa. The sequence goes on along the minus strand of CM060937.1, from coordinate 417,268,168 downwards.
CATCTTGCCTTGTGTTGAATCCAGTTTCAACACTCGGGTTTGACCTTGTGCTCGTGTCGTGATTTTGAATATATTGCACGTGAGTTGAACCCGGCTTTTCATTCGGGTTTGACCTGTGCTCACGTGTCCCTGCAATATTATCAAGTCTATATCGATGTGCACGGCCATGTGGCATGTACAGTGACACACTGTGCATGTCACATTGTTCGTGTATGTTGAATTCAAATGTGAATTATGACGAACAATCCAAATAACTGAGGCAAATCGTATTTTCAAAAATCATATTTCATTTTATATTGCAGAAATATTTCTTTTTCAATTTTACTGCGTTAGTGAATATTTTTGCAGATTGCTCAGATGCTGGATTCAAACTGGAATGCTGTTGAAGATAAAATACGAGTGTGAGTGATATGTAGTGAGGATATTAATGTAAATATAAATCGTGATGTATTCAAAATTGTATATGTGTAGTGAGAGTTTGAATTTGTACTATTCAATATTGTAATAAATATTTGTTTGAATAAAATTTCTGTTTGAATTCAAAATCTGTGTAACTTGTTCTGTTTGAATTCAAATTTAAATTCTGTGTAATTTATTTTATTCAACAAATATTTATTTAATCTACGAAAAGCAAAATAGTACATTACCAAATACATTTAAATGAATATATATATGTTTATTATCATCAAACAAAAACATATAAACGCATATTCAACAGAAATAAACATAACATAAATCAGTCACAGACAATTCATATCACAAAGGCGGAAATAGATATGAATATTACACTAGGAAGTGTACATCAGAGTAGTGGTCTAAAAAGATCCACAATATCACAAAAGAATAGTTACACGAACTACACAAAAGAATAAGTATACATTAAGGAGTCTATATCTCAAATGTATACAACAAAAACTACTAATCTAAGTAGTTAACCAAAATTCAAGGAGATAATCCCGGATGTAAAGTCAAGAAGAAGCACTGTAACATCTCGGTCTGACCCGAGTATTATTTAATAAGAAAATAATAAACGGATCAGTCTAACTATAAATATCGGATGAAACGATATAGAGTAAGAGATATGACTAAACACGTAATAATCACAATGCCGAGCTGTGATATATATAAGTAATTGAAAATCAACAAGAGATTAATCAATATCACAAAATCTACACAAGAATCAAAGAAATGTCATACTCCTTATTTCGTCCATCAAACCAAAAATATTGACGATTATATCAATGTCAATCACAAAAGTCAATGACACACAAATTCACCAATACACAAATATTGATAAAACTTATCAATAGAAATCACGAAAATTGGTGAAACATAAATTCTAGAAATCATCTCAAGAAATCCAGAAATCACAAAAAGGGGGAAGGCCTGTCACAAACGGGAGCATAAAGCTCACCAACACGTGTATGACAAACGGAACGCTAATTCCATGGTTGCTAACCATCACAAATTGAGCCGAAGCTCCACAAACGGCCCAAAGACCATGGGTTGCTACCCCACCAATTTGAGTCGAAACTCCACAAAACGGGGTTTAGTCTCCCTCGCAGACAAAGAGACATCGCACATTGCTAGTCTAAATCACAAAGATGATCGTCATGATCAACGAGAAGTGTCAATTACATTAAGCTAGTAAATATATGAGTTTAGCTTCATGTCCCATAACCACTTGCTTAACTTAAATATTTACGAACAAACTGTAGATCTCCACTAGAAAATTGTCACAAGAGATTTAATCGAACAAGTCCAAGAATTAACCGACGAAGTAAACGCAAGCGTTTCATACCACTCGTTTTACTAAGTCGTTTAATTAGATTTCTCATACGAGTGAGGTAAAGGTTTGTATATACTAATAGATTGGAAATCGGTTTGAGAAAACGAGCTTTATAATAAAATAGTGTTGAAATCATTTGAAGAAAGAGTTTTGATATTTACTACTGGTATAGAAACCTTTATATTTTTAAAGTGACAAATCACAAAGAAGATTGTAGGAACAATCAATCACTAAAATTCACATACGAAGATGTGAATAAAAATCCAACGAAACCGATAAAGAATCCATCAAAATGGATATTCAAAAATCCCTAAAAAGGAGTCATCAAAGTCATAACAAATGATAACAACACATAGGAAACAACACGAATCGATTAAAGTTGGAAATTCAAACAACTAGGCGAAATAGGCAAAAATGCACCAGGTCAGTCGGCCGGCTACAGAGCTCGGTCGACCGGACCCTGTTATCAAAATTCCTCGGGAAGCAGGTCAGTCGGCCGAACCCTGTACTCGGTCGACCGAACCTTAAACAGAGAAGTTCTTATGCACTTGGCAGCAGGTCGGTCGGCCGGCAGCAGGGCTCGGTCGACCGGACCTGTTGCCAGTCCCTTCCCAGTCCATCCAAATGAGGTCCAACCTCGACCAAATTGCATTCTCTCGAGCAACGATGCTAAGGGATTATGCCAATCAACTACCCGGCCCTATATGCTCCTCGATGCATCACCAAAAACATGTTCAAACATCAAAGTTAGGATTTTTAACGAATTGAACTCAAAACACCAAAAATTGGAATATTCTCCAAATCAATCCAAACCAAAAGCAAATGCACACGAATAAGTGTTAGGAATTCATACCTAACAATCGAAGATAAATATAAGCATAGATGTGAGATAAAAATCTCACCTTTGAACCCAAACGATTGAAAAAGAAGCTTAGAAGCAAAGGAGAGTCAATCACTCTTCAAATCCAACTCAAGAAGCTTGATTCTAAGCTAAAAAGAGAAACATTTTCCAAACTAGGTTTAGGAATTTTTCTGAAATCAAAGAGAGAAAGAGTTGGAGAAGAAGAAGAGAAGCTTACCAATGGGTTCTTCTATAAGTTTGGAGCTAAAGCTTGATTTGCAAAAGGAAACTAGGGTTTTGGAGTTTTAATTTCCCATCTCCCCCACCATTGATGCTTTAAAAACTGAAATGAAGAGAAAGTGAGGGTGAATGGGAAAGAGTGGCTCAGATTTGAGTATAAGTCAAACATAGGGCTGAGCCCAAACCCAAACCCAAAGTGAAAAAGTAGCAAAAATCAACTTTCTCCAAACATATCGAAGCTTATACTCAAAAAGGTCGCAAACGGCATTTTAAACTCAATGGGAGTGGTCCCGAGTCCTAATTCGACCGTATGCAAAAAGTAGCTTTTCAGACTAAATTCCGAGTATCGATAAAATATTTAAATAAAATATTTAAATATAAAAATCGACAAATATGCGGGTTGTTACAGGTCGTCTCAGCTGGTATCAGAGCATTAGGTTGAGTGAATACCTAGGCTCTGTAGTAGTGTCTTTCTTGAGAGAGCGTATTTGTAATTTTTAATATATATATATATATATATATATATGTATTTCTACCTATCTGTTGGGTTACCTGTTCAGGTTTTCGAATATAAGTTATAAAGATAGATGGGTAGTAGTGTGTGTAACACGATTACTATCATTGGTTGGAGTTTGAATGTTTGAGGTTAGAAGTATATTTGTTGAGACTGTAGACCTAATACCGTCTCGAGTGAGTTCTGTAGTGATGAAGAACTTCATTGATCTTTGAAGGAAACCTGTTAAGGTTCGGAGTTAATTCTTTGAAGTTGGATGAGTAGTGTTTGGATCTGTTGGCTTGGCAGAAGCAAAGTGATGGTATTTTGATACCGCAGGAAGTAGTAGCTGTGTGATGAGATGCAGTGACTATGGATGTTCCCGAAGATGTTTTCTCTGGAACAAGTTTAAGGAGGTGAGTCTGCTTCAGTGTTGTGGCTGTGTTCAGCCAGAGTTTCTGTTTGCTTTGAGGTCCGAGTTTCTCGAAGAGCTTTGATTTAGAATTCTTTGGCATCTATGATAGCAGTGCAGCTTGGAGTGTTCTCGATGTTGGCTTAGTAGTTTTTCTGAAGTAGAGTTCAGAAACAGTTGAGTGGACCCATTTCTTCGATGGGTTGGCCAGTTAAGTTTAAGCTGTTCTGTTTGGTTAAGGGAGAACAGTTTTCCTTGGATTTGGTTTGGGTGGATCACAAAAGTGACTTGCGATTGTTTAAGTGTTCTCTTGGGTTATCTTAGTTTTTCTGGATGTCTTCAGAAAGTCAGAGTTTTGTTCGCATCTGGAGATTGAGTTTTTCTTATCCACTGGGATTCCAGGAGTGGAACCGGTAGTTCATCTTAATAGTAGGATGGTTTCAAGGAGATTGATTTGGAGTAGCATCTCGGAGTTTTGGTGGAACTTTTGAAGGTTTCTTATGGATTTGTTGAATCATATCTCTGGGGTGTGTTGTCCAGTTTGTGCTTGCGTTCTTCTTCACCATTCTCTTCTACTTTGGATCAGAGTTGAGCAGCGGAAGCAGTTTGGAAGGTTATCTGCTTTTATTTTCTGGACAGAAGAGGTTGTTGACTTCTGATGTTGAGGAGTTGAGTTTGAGATTTTGATCTTGGTTGATCTTGAGGAGATCAATTTGTTGAGTTGATTGGTTTTGTTTGTTTCTAGAAGCTTCCGCAAAGGTTGAGCTGATCAGTAAGTTGTAGACATCCCAGGATCATCTGAAGAGTTTTGTGGATAAGAGTCGGAGGGATTTGGACTCTGAAGTTGCAGATTTAATTTTAGGTAAGTTTTCTCCGATCAAAAGTCAGCTATAAGTTTGGGTAGGTCTGAGAAGTTAGCTCTGAAGTGTTTTGGATCTTTTCTGTGGTCTAGGAGAATAAGTGATTGATCTATAGGATTGGATTGCCAGTTTGGATAACTGGGATTCGATAAGTTTCACGTTCTCTGAGGGAGTACGTGTATGATCTATCTCTGGTTATGGAACCAGCAGTTCTGGAGTTTTGGTTGTTGAGTCAGACTCGTTTGTAGTCTGATATCTTGTCTAGTGTTATAGATATAGTTGTATAGGAGCTTTTATAGCTTCATAATATAGTTTGTTGGATGCTCTAGAGCGAGTAACCCGGTATATATATATACCTGGGGAAACTCGATAAAGTTTTATCCAGAATTTGTCTGGATAATTAGATTTGTTTGATTGGTTGTTTTTGGTTGTTAGCATATGTTTGATATATGCTTGTGTTTATAAATTAAAATTTAATGAGATTATTAAATTACCTTTGTTTTAAATTTCGATGATGAAATTCTTTTAAGGGGGAAGGATTGTAATATCCCGGAATTTTTAACAATATCAATTTAATAATCTGTAGTTAAAAATTAAATTGATATTGATATTCTGTTAATAATTATTTAGATAAATTTAATAATCTTCTTCAATAAATATTTAAATTGGTCATTTTATCTTTTAAATAATAATAAATTGATTTCTATTTCCAATATAAATATATGGTTTATATTTTAAATAGATTAGTATTGTTTTAATTTTAATTAATAAAGCATATTTTCTAGTTTTAATACTTGTAGTAATTTGGAAAATTTGTTTTATTTAAATTCAAGCTTTTCAAAATTAAATAAATAATTTGGTTTAAATTTAATATTGAATCATGTTTTAAAATTCTAATATAGACATTTTAAATTGGAAATTTTAATTTTAATTAGTATTGAGATTTTAAAACTATTTCATAAATAAATATATGATTTTAAAATTGATAAGAAAATATTAAATGTTTAAATTAAATTAGCTTGATTTTTAAATTTAGAATAAATTTAACAAGATGATTTCATGGCTTAATAAAATGGATTATTTATTTAATAAAAATATAATCTCTTGTAAAATGATTTTAATTTAATAATAAGAGAGTTATAAAAATAATATTGATATTGTAATGTCTTTATAAATAAGTTTTGAATAGATTTCTAAGTTTTTTGAATTTATATTTATAACTTGATTTGAAAATAATTGATTTTTTAATTTAGTTTGAATTCAAATTTAAAAGTATAAATTTTAAATTGTTTAATTTTTTTTAATTTTTATATGTATAAGTTTATTTGTAAACATGGTTTGTTTTCATTTATAAATTTATGAACATATTCAAATTTAAATTAACAAGTTAAATTAAGCTAATACACACTTTAGTTTGTAAATTAAATACTAATTACCTTTAAAGGAAATACATGTGTTAGATTCATATGCATTCAAATTGACAAGCGTTGTAAAAAAATTGACAAGTGTAAATTTTAGTTTTTATTTTCCTTTATTACATTAAATCTGAATATACATTAGTTAGCTTACATCTTCATTTCATATTGCATTTTTCATTCTCCTTAATCAAAGGAGAAATCATAAACTCATCTTCAAAATTTACAATACTCTTCATAAATCTGCATTTTCTTAAAAACCTGCATATTAAAAGATCAAAAACTCCTCATACAAAGTCCTTCACACACATGTACAAATTCAAGTAAATCTGCATTTACAAATTCATCAAAAATCCACCTTCATCTCAAATTCAAAAGCATTAGCCTGAAGCAATTCTGCATATTCAAGATCAAATCTGCATGATCCTCTTCAAATCAAATCCACCCTCATCTGAAAATTTCAAATGAAGCTGCACACTGTTTATTTTCTGCATTCTGTTAAAATGGGAATCATAGCATGCATTTGGGAAATTAGCTACAGCATCATCTACATCTGCATGCTAGCATTTGGATCAGGAAATTTAGGCAAACTACATATCATTCCAGACATAAAGTATAAAGGAGCAAGCCTGCATATCTTATTTCTGCAAATTTCAAAGTGATCAATAAAGCTCTGCATATTTTATTTCTGCAAAATTCAAAGAACAACAAGGGGTCTGCATTCATCAAATGGTGAGTAACTTAAATTTTTAAATTTAGATAGGTTGCATGATAATATTAGATATAATTTATTAATGTTTTTGTTTATAAAAGCTGGGTAAATATGTTTGTGAATGCATGTTGCCTATGCCCTGCTGTGATTTTGAATTCAACTTCCTATTTAAAAGAATCCTCCAAACATTGTTTAAATTGGTGTTAGTATCTGTTCTTAAAATAACTAAAAATTGTTTGCTTATTTAGATTAGAATCAAAATATTTTTAGTTGAATTGATTTACTGTCTGAAGATAATTAAACTTTAGCAAGCTAAAGATATAAGTAGTGTGGCCTCTGCATGTTAATTCAAACCAAAAATTTAAAGAGTTAATCTTGTATTTCAGTATCACTAAACTATGTATTAATTGAAACTTGATTTTTAAATCAAGTATTAATATTTTTAGGGGTTTGATTAAGTTGCAGTTTATTCTTGAACCAAAAATATGAATTTGAGCAATTCTTGCAATCTGATACTTGAGGAATCATAAAATTCTTCTGAGATATAGTAAAAGGAACATAGATTCTTAGTAAAATCAGAAACGAGGGTTTAATTTATTAGAATTGATGCAGTTTTGATTTTCAGAATATAACCCTAGTTTTGAAGTGGGTTTGAGCATTTAGTCAGTTTGAGGTGTAGGGTTGATCGAGCATTCTGGTACTTGGGAAATGTGTGGTAGGTGTTTGAAGGAGTTCGAGGTTGGAATGGGTGAACCTCTGGTGATCGGAGCAACTTGGAATGGATGTTGACAGGTTTTGAACAGAAATAAAAAACTTTCAAGGTTTTTGAATTTGGGGGTTTTTAGAGCTAAATTTTGAATTCCTGTTTATTTGGTAGATCTTGTGTTGGTGTTAGGGTATTCATGAGTTTCTGGTTGTGGCTTGATCACCTGAGATGATCGGCAGAGGTGGCGGCGATGAGTTTTCAGATGAAACTCTGGTGATGTATCGGGGTTCTGGATGTTGCAGGGTAGGTCCGTGATTGACTCGAAGTAAGTAGATAGGAAACTCGGAGTGGAGAGGCAGTAAACCCGAAGTAGAAAATGATTTATCTCGGGTTGAACTGTAATTGACAGGCTTCAGGGAAAACTGTTTTAAAATCTGTTTTTTTTAAGCTTTAAAATCTGAAGTTTATGATTAAGGTGAGGTTTAAGTTTAAATTCAAATGCAAGTTTGAATTTCTGAGTAAATTCGAATTCCAGTTTTTAAATAAAATAGAAGTTTCAAAAATTTAATTTAATATCTATTTTATTTTGGTAAATAGTTGAAACTTTTACTAATGAGGTTTTTGAATTGTGAGTAAGATTTAAAGATTAATTTTTAAATCTGGAAGTCTAAATTTTAAAATGAAGTTCAGTTTTAAATTTAAATAGAAGATTTAAATTGAAAGTTTAAATTAAGAATGAGTTGGAAATTTCTAAATTTTGAAATAAATTCAACTTCAAATTTTATGATTTCGTTTTAAGACAAACTTTTGATTTGTCCTGAAATTTAAATAAGTTTTAAATTATTTAAAACTTTGATAAGTTTAAAATTATTCTATTTTAAACTTGAATTTAAATTGGAATTTAAAGGTAATTTCATAAGTACTCTGTTTTGAATTAAATTGTTTTAACATAATTAAGTTATGTTTTTTGAAAATTAAATTAAGATGCATGTTTTAGAATTTAATTAACAAGGTAATTAAGATTTATTAATTAATTTACTTAATTAATTGAATTTGGAATTAATAAGTGATTAATGATTAATCAATTTATAACTAAGATCATTAATTAAATTATTAATTAATGATAAATGAATATTAATTATGTAATAAAGTTTTAAATTAAGGTTAGTTAATTTTATAATTAACTTTAGTTAATGAATGATTAAAGATAATTTAAACGGTAATTAATTTAGGTTAATTATTTTATGAAATAATTTGAGAATGGTTAATGGAGGTCATTAACCAGGATTATTCAACAATTAATTAATATGATTAATTTTTGTAATTAATTAGATTAATTAATTTAATAATAATCAATTGTAAATGGTTTGAGTATAATTACTTGATAAAGTAATTAAGAAATTAATTACTTAATGTAATTAATTTAATTTAATGTGATTGTTTATTTTTATTAATTAAGTTTAGTTAATTATAAACACTTGAGTTTTATAAATAATTATTTTATGTAATTAATGAATTGAAAATTTACTTAGTTAAGTAATTGTTTAATAATTACAGATTGTAATTAAAGAGAGATGTTTAAGAATGATGTAAATTGGATTAATTATTTAGTAATTAATCAAATAATTAATTAAGAAATTAATTCAAGGATAATTAATTTTGTTTAATATAGTAATTAAGTTAGTTAATTACTTAGAGTAATTAACTTAAGGAATAATTAAGGATCATTAATTATTTAATTAATGATGTAATTAAAGTTGATTAATTATGGTTAATTAATCAATAATAGGTAATTAAAGGAAATTAATTAATGTAATTAATTAAGGATTAGGATAATTAATTATGATTAATTAATTAATTTAAGTAATTAAAGGTTAATTACTGTTTGGTTGAGAATAATTAATTTTGTGAAATTAATTGAGGATAATTAAATGAATGTAATTAAGGATAATTAATCAAGAGTGATTAATTTAGGTAATTAATAATAAATGATTAATTGATTGAAATCAATTAAATAGTTGGGTAAGCAAGTTATAATTTGATGAAGTAATTAATTTAATTTATTTTAAATTAATTAAAGATTGGGTAATTAATTTAATTCATTTTAAATTAATTTAATTTGAAGATAGTTAATTTAATTCATTTTAAATTAAATATGGGATGATGAGTAAATCATTGCTTATGGATGAATGGTTGAACTTGATTGTCTTGGTTGCTTGTGATCTCAGTAATGAGATAAATAATATTGTATGATATGGATGTTTGATTGTATTATGATGATAACATAGGTTATCTATTGTGATGGTGATATATGGTATATCTATTTGATATTGATAATGTGGATTACCTGTTATGTGATAATGTTGATTATCAGTTATGATTTATGAATTATCTATCTGTATGTATATAGATACTGTGATTGAATTGTTTTAAAACTTTAAAACAACTTGGACCCTAAACGACACGCTTTGGTTTTCGATGAGACCGGGATCGGGTTTCCATATTTGGATATCCGAAAACCACATTGATTCCAAATAACGTTAGGTCGTGAATCAAATGGAGCTTTGTGAAGACTCGAAGTGTAAGGACTATGAGTCAGTATAACTCTGTGGGTGATTCCGTAATAAGTTGACGGAATTAGTTCTTATAGATTCGAGATGGTGGTTTAGAGTGCAAGGGTTATTGTCGTTAACTCTGAGGGTGATTGTAAAGGCCCGAAAATCCTAACTCCTTTGAGCTGGCAACATCCACAACAGTCCAGCCAAAGAGGAACGAACTCCCGAATCTTTAGGGTTTAAGAAAAAGAAAAAGATAGAAGAAGAGAGAAAGAAGATAGAAAATAGAGAGGAAAGAAAATAGAAAATAGAACGGAATAGAAAACAACAGAACAATAACAGAATCTCACAATTCGCAGCGGAACAACATATAATAAATAAATGAATAATCTTTAAACAAAGAACTATATCAGTTGTTACATTTTATACATTACATTACATTACGTCATCATCAGAGTGTACAACAACAAACAGTGCAGCGGAAAAAGAAATACTATATACTAATAATACGCCATGCCATCCAGCTTGCCTCCTGTAACTCCAGAATATCCAGAATATCCTGATAAACCTTAACTCTTGACTGCCCGTGTGGAAATTGGTGGGCACCCATAGTCTAGGAAGGAAAACAATAAACTCCGAGTCAGTCATGTGACTGGTGTGAGAACTCAAAACAGTTTATTTATCTTTGAAAACAAAATAGAGGAATATTTTTAAAGTCAATTCGCAATGCTTTTTAAAAATGAGACTACCATAAGGCCTCCCGCACACACACACAATGCAAACGCAGAATCGGAGGAGATTTCTCCTTATGATAGTCAAAGATGCTTGATACGCATTAAAAAGAACATTTGATATTATTACTAGTGCATAGTGTAGAGAAAATTCATTTCGAAAATAAAGATATAAATCTTAGCCAACATAGACATTTCGAACTATGCCTACTATAGCTACCATCTAAACAGTGGTGACCACCATAAGTAAATGGCAGGTTCTACAACTAAAACCGTACAGGGTTTCGTATTGGGAATTGGATTTCCAACGAATGATCAGGCCAAGGAACTTCCCATTGCCACATGAGAATGCCTCTGGAAGGACATCCCCGAGAACCAAACCGGATCTCTACCAACACAAGGCCAGGATACCCCTAACTGAGTAACAACTGACCGAATATGCCATCCCCCGGTCCTTTGGGACCTTTAACCGAGCGCTCGTAATCAATTCACACAATCATAAAGTGTTTTCAACATGAGTAAATATCTGGGCTCCATACCATGATACCACCCTTTTCCAGAAGGAAATGCACATACCCTAAAGGGGGCTACCCCTCATAACCTTGCTGCATCTTTCCTGTTTTGACCATTCCCGGGGTGTGAGGCTCGACGAAGTCACGTCCACAAAAACATACTTTATACAAAAGCCATGCTTTGGGTCAACAAATGATCATAGAAATGATCACCAAGATAGACGATCAAATAAATGATCCTATCACAAATAATCAACACAATGATCATTTCACAGCAACACTCAGCATGTCACATTACCAAATTGGGAATATATCGCTGATAACATTCAACTACATAACCTCTGAGCTCGTACGTCTCAGAGAAGGGTGTTAAGCTAAAAGAATAAATTCTCCGCCACCAACAGAAATATATTGGAAAGAAATCTGCTTTATATCTCAATCTGTAACGTCAGACATACAATCCATACAAGTCTGTTCCGGGCTCGAACAGAACCGAAGGCACTTACAAAGAAGTCCTTGCAATCCGGATATCCACAATCCTGATCGGATTTCCCATCACATATGGAGAACTCAATACCGGAGCAACTCGGTGCAGAGTCAATCGACAGGTCATCCTATCGCTCTCGCAAATACCGAGTCTTCAACACCGATCTTCAATGCTATCCATTACGTCGTATCACTATTCGGAATGGGTAATCCGAATAACGAGCGCAATAATTTAAAAACAAGTGTAGCATTCAAATCAAACAAATCACAACAAATACCTTTCAAAGGTAAATATTGATAGTCGGTTATTGAACTATCAATGGATATGCGCACATCACCAGATTCCAAATAATTTTCCAAATTATTTATTTTCCAAAATATCTTTACAAGATATATCATTTCAATATGTCAAAAATAAATCAATATTTATCTTTAAACAACTTCCCTTTTCATTCATAAATTCTATAGTGAATTTATATTTCAAAATATTTATGAATAAACGATTTCAATTATTCATTTTCAATTTATCTTCAAAAAGATAAATTCTCTAAATATTCACTTCATATTGGGAAACATTTCCATACTTATTTAATAAGTAATTCACAAATCTTTTATTTTCAACCTTTGGAAAATATTCAGTATACTTAAATCGAAATTAAGTATATATTTCATTCTTTAAGGAAATCATTCTCTTAAACATATTTATTTGGGCCAAAACGAATGTTGCATAAAACATCGTTACGACAACCCAAAATCACCTAGTATAGGGATTCGAAATTAAAATAGATATATAAATCCCAATACTATACAAAACATTTCCTTTCGGAAATCATTTACTATAACAACAGTGTTATAGTCCACCATTTTCTTTTATTTCTCGAAAACGTCTATTTCAACAATGAATGTTGAAATCTATGGTTTCGAATCTCAACGCATTTTAAAACATCGTTAGATCGTTTTAATTCTATTTACAATATCACATCCTAAACATTTTCTTTAACATATTATTCACTATTCAAAAACGTGAATATACTTTGTTAACAAATTTCATCATTTCTATTCATTTTATTTTAAAGGATTATTCACCGTCTAAAACGTGAATATAACTCCATTAATAAATTACAACAATTTACTTATCAAGATAAGTCGTTGCGGATTTATAAAACAACGTTTATAAATTTTATTTCTATTTATTTTATATCAACTTTCTTTAATAAATTTCCTTTATTAACCTATTCGATTTGTAATTCAATTATATACCGACAGTCCATATTATAAGTTAAATGCTTATAATTTATTTGTTTACAAAATCGTTCCTTTGAACTTCATAATTATAAATCTTATAACTTATAAGATTCAATTATTTATCCAAAACCATTCTTTTAATAACTTTATAAATTTTATAAACCTACTATTTATAAAATTCTATTTCTAACTTCACCGTTTATAATTTTATAAATTTCATTCAATTTCGAATTTCATTCATAATTCATTCTAACACTTATAAAACTTGTTTTATAATTCCAAATATTTTAATTTATAAATATCAATTCATAAATCTCTTATATAAATCAATTTATACTATTATTTTAAAACATCTTTAAACTCCTTTATAATTTCACCATTTTGATTTATAAAATAATTAAATTTTATAAATCCTATATTTAAACATTTTACAATAAATCCAAAAATCCCAATTTAAACTCTTTTTATAAAGTTATTAAACCATATTTTCAAAAATCAACTTTTAACTATATTTCTCAAAAATCATAATTTTCATAACATTAAAATTATAACGTTTATTTATTTAAAATGGATCAATTCCAAACATATAGTATATTTTCAAAAATCACTTTAAAAATCATTTTAAAGTTCCAAAATTTGGTCCAATGATGCTACATACCAAATAGTCAATCACGACAACAACGATATCATATATCGATATGATAATCCATCAAATATCAAAATATCTGAAATCAAATAAATACTGTAGAGGAATCCAGTTGGATCCCTCCAACCTGTTTTCCTGCATCCACAAACATTAGCACAATACCAATTCCGCTCCAGTACGGAATTATCGCGGTATATAGGATTTAAAATATTATCCGCTTAATAGACGGCGCAATAGGGTCTCATCCGCTAAAAAATGCGGGAAATCAACAACTGCAATATATACATATGCCAATATATATATTGCTATTATATATAATACCAATTTCACTGTTTATGAAATATTCGCGGTATATGTTTTTAATAAATAACATCCGCTTACTAACGGCGCATAATGTCTATTTTAACAATCATAGATAACAATCATTATTCAAACATGCATTCAAATATTTTAAATCTAACTATTTAAAATAAAAATCGAAACTGATTCGATTGAGTGAGAAGTTCTCACCTTGATTTCAATTTCGTTTTAGCGATTTATTTCGAATAAAATTAAACGGACGTTTAATTTTACCCGAAATTTTCACTAACTCCAAATGACTCCAATCCAATTCCATAGCGTAGTGCTCGTCCATACGATTCCAACGCAACTGGTTTCGTGCGTTTTCGACCTCGTATGAAAAAGATATCAATTTATGAAGTTACACGAATTTATATATATATAAATTACAACACAAACTTTATAATTTTAACCTAGATCTATGCTCAGCCATTGGATCTCCATTCACTGCATCAGGGCCGTGCTTCCTTTCATCTCTCCCTCACGTTCATCTACAGAACCGAACAACCCATAGCCGCCGCCCCCCCCTCCCTAATTTCGCACGCCACCTCGCTACCCTCTAGCACGATCAAGCACCACCGAGACGCGCGCCATCACCAGAGCCACCACCGGCCGCGACTAGGGTGAACTCGGCCTCCCCTATCCCTCCAAATTTGCATGCGAACGTGTGCAGTTCACGGCCAGATTCTGGCGACCATGATGCTCCGATGACGATCTTGACCGTTGGATAGATGGATCTTGGTGTCCTCTATAAGTTTCTAGTTGGAAGTTTTCGATGAAAGTGGATGGATGAGGAGATCGAAGGGGAAGAAGCTCGCGCGTTTCTGGCCTTCGGTTTCTATGGTGGCGGCCGGCTAGGGTTTTGTTTTATTTTTATTTTTTTTATTTTTGTGAGAAAAAATGGTCTATTTATAGGAAATTTCGAACACTATTCATCCGGGATTTCCAAACTCCGATTTAAGCGCCGAAACTGACGTTTCTAGGGTTTACCACGCATTCCGGACACAATGGAACAAGTTTCGAAAGCTAATTCGGACGTCTGTGCGAGTTATGGCAATAAACGTTCAATTTAAATTAAACCGATTTAAACGATTTTCTAGGCGTTTTAATTTGTACCGGTCAAACGGTAAATCCAATTGACACGAAATTTGAAACCTTACAATAATATCACATTACGGATCCGATGAAACTGGTTTCGTCGAAATCCGAGACTTATTGAAAAATTGCTACTTTAACTCGCCAAATTAATATTAAAAACAATTCGATGCGTTTCGAGCTGCCACGATCAAACGATAACTCCGATTGACACGAAAATTGAAATCCGGTAATAACTAACTATTACGGATCCAATGGAACTGGTTTCGTCCAATTCTGAGACTGTTCAAAAATTGACTATTTTCACTAGTCGATTTTAATATTAAAATATTCAATTTTCACAAATTAACTTTTAATTCAATTTTAAAAGTTCTATAATATCTTTCTAACTTCAATATGATAAAATAAAATTTTACAACTCATTTTCAATCATATTTAACCCAATTTTCAATTATTTCCATAATTTAACGTATTAAATTATTGATTTAATTATTCAATTAAATCCAATTATTCGAATTAAAATTTATTCGACTTATAAATTTCACTTATTAATATCTAAAATTAATTAAATATTCAAATTTTAATTACTAAAAATCCTGGGTCGTTACAATCTTCCCCCCTTAAAAGAATTTCGTCCTAGAAATTATTAAGTAAGAAAAGTTACAGAATCCATTAACTTTCCCAAAACAAATTTAAACTTCTTACAATAACTTTACTAAGTTTTCAAATCATACTTAGTTATCTTTCAAAAACAATTATTATTGTTTAACTTTCAATTCCAAATCAAAGTTAAAGTTTTCAAAATTTTCCAATTTTCTCAAATTTTTTCTAACGCCTTAAATTTTCGAAAAAATTCGCCATAGTCTCCTTTGCGCGGCTCGATCCGAAAAAAAAATGACAGTATATATATCACAAATATACATCTCATCAAGTAATGAGGCATCCCGAAGGGAAAAAAGTATAAAAGTACGGTATGTAATCCGAGATATGTACCTTATATTTTATTAGCAAGCATATACGGCTAATATAGCGCGAAAGCGAGCTCCAAATGCGAAGCAAACGCGATCCGCACCTACTAAACACTCAACAAACAACATGAGAACATGCATGTAGACAATAGTATCAATATACAACATATAGCAACATAATAACTATATATGCCAACATAGCAAATGTAGTAAAAGCAACAAATGCAAACATCAACCAACTATCATCCAACTAACATCCATAACCAATAAATATTCATTCATATTCTCATTAATATTCAATGAATTGGTTTTCAATTTAAATCACATTTGATTCATTAACATTGGATGTTTCTTACTAACATTCATTTTCAATTAGTTCATATTCACTAATTCATATTCAAGTTGGTTCACTTCCAATTCAAATTCAATTCTATTTAAGATTCACTTAACTTCCAATTGAATTTCAATTACTTTAGCTTCCAATTTCATTAACTTAATTTCATTAACACTTAATGAATTATATACAATCAACTAACTAACAACCATATAACAATCAATGTTTATTAATTACAACCAAATTCCTTTGCTTTCAATTGGTTTAATTAATTGATTTTCATTCAACTATTCAACTTTCCAATAACATTAGATTTTAATGAATTAACACTTATATTCATTATTTCATATCAACTTAATTTACATTCAATTGATTAACATTTAATCCATTCATTCCATTCAATCACAAAAGTTGAATTTCATTTATATAACTCAAGTTCACATTTATCACTTCACTTTATTATTTTACTTTGATACTAATATCAACTTCATTCAACAACTCTTAAGTTATATTCATATAGTTTCACTTCTTATATATATAAGTTTATTTCACAATTGTAAATCACTTTAATTATAATCCAATTCTTATAATTCATTTTACTTATACAATTATTCTTTTATTTAGATTATTCAAACAACCTAACAATCAACTTAAATACACTTTAATAATTCTGAAAAATTATTCCTTCATATATAAAATATAATCAAGGTAAAATTATTTCATTTACCCAATTTTAAAACAATACTGTGTCGAATTGTTCTATTCAAGTGTTTATAAAACCCCTTCGGCATAGTTTTGCAGACCGTGCTGAGGAAAGTTCATATGCCACTCAATAAATCAATCATCACAATATAAAACAATTTTATATTCACTAACAAATACGCTCTCATAGCTATTATTACACTCAAACTCATTCTAGAGTACTACTGACTCTATCTCTAATGAGTAATACCCAACAGAACCATGGTTGTCGCTTAACCATATGCTCTGATACCAAATGTAAAGGCCGGAAAATCCTAACTCCTTTGAGCTGGCAACTTCCACAACAGTCCAGCCAAAGAGGAACGAACTCCCGAATCTTTAGGGTTTAAGGATAGAAGAAGAGAGAAAGAAGATAGAAAATAGAGAGGAAAGAAAATAGAAAATAGAATGGAATAGAAAACAACAAAACAATAACAGAATCTCACAATTCGCAGCGGAACAACATATAATAAATAAATGAATAATCATTAAACAAAGAACTATATCAGTTATTACATTTTATACATTACATTAGATTACATCATCATCAGAGTGTACAACAACAAACAGTGCAGCGGAAAAAGAAATACTATATACTAATAATACGCCATGCCATCCAGCTTGCCTCCTGCAACTCCAGAATATCCAGAATATCCTGATAAACCTTAACTCTTGACTGCCCGTGTGGAAATTGGTGGGCACCCAGAGTTTAGGAAGGGAAACAATAAACTCCGAGTCAGTCATGTGACTGGTGTGAGAACTCAAAACAGTTTATTTATCTTTGAAAACAAAATAGAGGAATATTTTTAAAGTCAATTCGCAATGCTTTTTAAAAATGAGACTACCATAAGGCCTCCCGCACACACACACAATGCGAACGCAGAATCGGAGGAGATTTCTCCTTATGATAGTCAAAGATGCTTGATACGCATTAAAAAGAACATTTGATATTATTACTAGTGCATAGTGTAGAGAAAATTCATTTCGAAAATAAAGATATAAATCTTAGCCAACATAGACATTTCGAACTATGCCTACTATAGCTACCATCTAAACAGTGGTGACCACCATAAGTAAATGGCAGGTTCTACAACTAAAACCGTACAGGGTTTCGTATTGGGAATTGGATTTCCAACGAATGATCAGGCCAAGGAACTTCCCATTGCCACATGAGAATGCCTCTGGAAGGACATCCCCGAGAACCAAACCGGATCTCTACCAACACAAGGCCGGGTTACCCCTAACTGAGTAACAACTGACCGAATATGCCATCCCCCGGTCCTTTGGGACCTTTAACCGAGCGCTCGTAATCAATTCACACAATCATAAAGTGTTTTCAACATGAGTAAATATCTGGGCTCCATACCATGATACCACCCTTTTCCAGAAGGAAATGCACATACCCTAAAGGGCGCTGCCCCTCATAACCTTGCTGCATCTTTCCTGTTTTGACCATTCCCGGGGTGTGAGGCTCGACGAAGTCACGTCCACAAAAACATACTTTATACAAAAGACATGCTTTGGGTCAACAAATGATCATAGAAATGATCACCAAGATAGACGATCAAATAAATGATCCTATCACAAATAATCAACACAATGATCATTTCACAGCAACACTCAGCATGTCACATTACCAAATTGGGAATATATCGCTGATAACATTCAACTACATAACCTCTGAGCTCGTACGTCTCAGAGAAGGGTGTTAAGCTAAAAGAATAAATTCTCCGCCACCAACAGAAATATATTTGAAAGAAATCTGCTTTATATCTCAATCTGTAACGTCAGACATACAATCCATACAAGTCTGTTCCGGGCTCGAACAGAACCGAAGGCACTTACAAAGAAGTCCTTGCAATCCGGATATCCACAATCCTGATCGGATTTCCCATCACATATGGAGAACTCAATACCGGAGCAACTCGGTGCAGAGTCAATCGACAGGTCATCCTATCGCTCTCGCAAATACCGGGTCTTCAACACCGATCTTCAATGCTATCCATTACGTCGTATCACTATTCGGAATGGGTAATCCGAATAACGAGCGCAATAATTTAAAAACAAGTGTAGCATTCAAATTCAAACAAATCACAACAAATACCTTTCAAAGGTAAATATTGATAGTCGATTATTGAACTATCAATGGATATGCGCACATCACCAGATTCCAAATAATTTTCCAAATTATTTATTTTCCAAAATATCTTTACAAGATATATAATTTCAATATGTCAAAAATAAATCAATATTTATCTTTAAACAACTTCCCTTTTCATTCATAAATTCTATAGTGAATTTATATTTCAAAATATTTATGAATAAACGATTTCAATTATTCATTTTCAATTTATCTTCAAAAAGATAAATTCTCTAAATATTCACTTCATATTGGGAAACATTTCCATACTTATTTAATAAGTAATTCACAAATCTTTTATTTTCAACCTTTGGAAAATATTCAATATACTTAAATCGAAATTAAGTATATATTTCATTCTTTAAGGAAATCATTCACTTAAACATATTTATTTGGGCCAAAACGAATGTTGCATAAAACATCGTTACGACAACCCAAAATCACCAAGTATAGGGATTCGAAATTAAAATAGATATATAAATCCCAATACTATACAAAACATTTCCTTTCGGAAATCATTTACTATAACAACAGTGTTATAGTCCACCATTTCCTTTTATTTCTCGAAAACGTCTATTTCAACAATGAATGTTGAAATCTATGGTTTCGAATCTCAACGCATTTTAAAACATCGTTAGATCGTTTTAATTCTATTTACAATATCACATCCTAAACATTTTCTTTAACATATTATTCACTATTCAAAAACGTGAATATACTTTGTTAACAAATTTCATCATTTCTATTCATTTTATTTTAAAGGATTATTCACCATCTAAAACATGAATATAACTCCATTAATAAATTACAACAATTTACTTATCAAGATAAGTCGTTGCGGATTTATAAAACAACGTTTATAAATTTTATTTCTATTTATTTTATATCAACTTTCTTTAATAAATTTCCTTTATTAACCTATTCGATTTATAATTCAATTATATACCGACAGTCCATATTATAAGTTAAATGCTTATAATTTATTTGTTTACAAAATCGTTCCTTTGAACTTCATAATTATAAATCTTATAACTTATAAGATTCAATTATTTATCCAAAACCATTCTTTTAATAACTTTATAAATTTTATAAACCTACTGTTTATAAAATTCTATTTCTAACTTCACCGTTTATAATTTTATAAATTTCATTCAATTCCGAATTTCATTCATAATTCATTCTAACACTTATAAAACTCGTTTTATAATTCCAAATATTTTAATTTATAAATATCAATTCATAAATCTCTTATATAAATCAATTTATACTATTATTTTAAAACATCTTTAAACTCCTTTATAATTTCACCATTTTGATTTATAAAATAATTAAATTTTATAAATCCTATATTTAAACTTTTTACAATAAATCCAAAAATCCCAATTTAAACTTTTTTTATAATGTTATTAACCCATATTTTCTAAAATCAACTTTTAACTATATTTCTCAAAAATCATAATTTTCATAACATTAAAATTATAACGTTTATTTATTTAAAATGGATCAATTCCAAACATATAGTATATTTTCAAAAATCACTTTAAAAATCATTTTAAAGTTCCAAAATTTGGTCCAATGATGCTACATACCAAATAGTCAATCACGACAACAACGATATCATATATCGATATGATAATCCATCAAATATCAAAATATCCGAAATCAAATAAATACTGTTGAGGAATCCAGTTGGATCCCTCCAACCTGTTTTCCTGCATCCACAAATATTAGCACAATACCAATTCCGCTCCAGTACGGAATTATCGCGGTATATAGGATTTAAAATATTATCCGCTTAATAGACGGCACAATAGGGTCTCATCCGCTAAAAAATGCGGGAAATCAACAACTGCAATATATACATATGCCAATATATATATATATATATTTCTATTATATATAATACCAATTTCACTGTTTATGAAATATTCGCGGTATATGTTTTTAATAAATAACATCCGCTTACTAACGGCGCATAATGTCTATTTTAACAATCAATAGATAACAATCATCATTCAAACATGCATTCAAATATTTTAAATCTAACTATTTAAAATAAAAATCGAAACTGATTCGATTGAGTGAGAAGTTCTCACCTTGATTTCAACTTCGTTTTAGCGATTTATTTCGAATAAAATTAAACGGACGTTTAATTTTACCCGAAATTCTCACTAACTCCAAACGACTCCAATCCAATTCCATAGCGTAGTGCTCGTCCATACGATTCCAACGCAACTGGTTTCGCGCGTTTTCGACCTCGTATGAAAAAGATATCAATTTATGAAGTTACACGAATTTATATATATATATAAATTACAACACAAACTTTATAATTTTAACCTAGATCTATCCTCAGCCATTGGATCTCCATTCACTGCATCAGGGCCGTGCTTCCTTTCATCACTCCCTCACGTTCATCTACAGAACCGAACAACCCATAGCCGCCCCCCCTTCCCTAATTTCGCACGCCACCTCGCTACCCTCTAGCACGATCAAGCACCACCGAGACGCGCGCCATCACCAGAGCCACCACCGGCCGCGACTAGGGTGAAATCGGCCTCCCCTATCCCTCCAAATTTGTGTGCGAACATGTGCACTTCACGGCCAGATTCTGGCGACCATGATGCTCCGATGACGATCTTGACCGTTGGATAGATGGATCTTGGTGTCCTCTATAAGTTTCTAGTTGGAAGTTTTCGATGAAAGTGGATGGATGAGGAGATCGAAGGGGAAGAAGCTCGCGCGTTTCTGGCCTTCGGTTTCTATGGTGGCGGCCGGCTAGGGTTTTGTTTATTTTATTTTATTTTTTTTGTGAGAAAAAATGGTCTATTTATAGGAAATTTCGAACACTATTCATCCGGGATTTCCAAACTCCGATTTACGCGCCGAAACTGACGTTTCTAGGGTTTACCCCGCGTTCCGGACACAATGGAACATGTTTCGAAAGCTAATTCGGACGTCTGTGCGAGTTATGGCAATAAACGTTCAATTTAAATTAAACCGATTAAAACGATTTTCTAGGCGTTTTAATTTGTACCGGTCAAACGGTAAATCCAATTGACACGAAATTTGAAACCTTACAATAATATCACATTACGGATCCGATGAAACTGGTTTCGTCGAAATCCGAGACTTTTTGAAAAATGGCTACTTTAACTCGCCAAATTAATATTAAAAACAATTCGATGCGTTTCGAGCTGCCACGATCAAACGATAACTCCGATTGACACGAAAATTGAAATCCAATAATAACTAACTATTACAGATCCAATGGAACTAGTTTCGTCCAATTCTGAGACTGTTCAAAAATTGACTATTTTCACTAGTCGATTTTAATATTAAAATATTCAATTTTCACAAATTAACTTTTAATTCAATTTTAAAAGTTCTATAGTATCTTTCTAACTTCAATATGATAAAATAAAATTTTACAACTCATTTTCAATCATATTTAACCCAATTTTCAATTTTTTCCATAATTTAACGTATTAAATTATTGATTTAATTATTCAATTAAATCCAATTATTAGAATTAAAATTTATTCGACTTATAAATTTCACTTATTAATATCTAAAATTAATTAAATATTCAAATTTTAATTACTAAAAATCCTGGGTCGTTACAGTGATTCCAAAATGAGTGTAACGAGATAATGCCTTCGGTTTCGTTTGAACCCGGAACGAACCTGTATGGATTGAATGCTTTCAAAACATCGTCAGGTGGACGATGAGAATTCTAAGTGATGTGTCCTATAAAGGTAATCGTAGCCTCAAGCCTCATCAATCGGGAATGGCTAAAACAGGGGAGGTGCAGCAAGGCTTCGTGGGTCGCACCCACTAGAGAGCAAGATTGATCCCTGTCTAGAAGTCCCTTTATATTCGGCTGTGTGGGTGGTTGCTAGCTACAACCACGGGGTTGTCTTGTTCGGAACTATTCAGTAAGGAATGGGTCCGGCTTTGTGTTGCAGGGGATCGGGAGTGATCCTCGGTACGTTGATCTAGGCCACGTACTGTGACGGGCGGTACCCTAGTAGCCCTGCCATTGTATGGAATCCAAAATCCAATAAGTGCCAACGTTTTTGATTGTATTACCCACTTTTGTGGCTAGTAGCTGGAATTTAATGAATGTAACAATTTCGGCTATTTCTTATTTATTTGAAAACCCTAGACACTATTATAATATCATCGGATTTCCTATCAAATGTTTTGGTCAGCGTAAGGTAAAAACTTTTCCATGTTTATGTGTGGGAAGTCTTACGTGATACCTTTTTTTTCATAAGGTTTTTTGAAAGTTAAGCAACTTTAACCTGTTACTCACGCCAGACCCATGTCTGACCCGGAGTTTATTTTTGGTTTTCATAAACTCTTGGGTACTCAAATTTTTATGAGTAGTCAAGGGAATTCAACTTAGGATTCAGGTTAGCTTTGACGAATTGTGAAGGAGCAATGGAGCAGGAGGCTTCCGCGTGTAGATATATATCTAGTATTCCGCTGTATGTTCTATGAGTTGTTGTCTTTGAGTTGTATTGAGTTGTATAACTAGACAAGTGTTTATAACTGTCTAGTATGTCTTGTATATCTGTGTACTCTGTTAATGGTTGTAAACTATGTAATATTTATGTTATTAATATAATTTATTCGTTCCGCTGTGTAGATTCTGATGTTATTTCTTTCATCTCTTCTTTCTATTCTCTTTTCTATCCCTTTCTTTCTTAAAGATGATGCGATTTTCCGGGAGTGGAAAGTCGGGTCGTCTCAGTGTTGCTGCAGTTTTTCGATGTAGAGGGTTAAATTTTGATTCGTTGTTGGATTTTGGATTCTGCGTTGTGGGAAAGGTTATCGAGGCCGCGTGTGGCTGGTCGGCGATCAGTTAGATGGTCGGAGGAGTTTGGTTTGGTCGTGCATGTGCACACATGTACATCGTGCATTGGGAATAATGGTTTAGGGAAGACGAGTCGAACTCGAAGTGGTGCTCGAGTTTTCAATGGAGATCGACTCGAAGTAGAAGGAGCTGGAGTTTGTCTCGGGGTAGGCTCGTGTATAGGTGGTGTTCGACTCAAGTTTTGGTCGTTTGCTTTTTGGTTAAGTACTGTAATAATATAAAGTTGCAGATTAAACTTATTGTTGAAATAAATAAAGATCAAGCTTTAAATTATAAACAAGTTTTATAAAAGAAACAAATTTACAAAGTTAAAACTTGTTGTTTTGAAATAAATGTAAATCAATTATTAAAGTGTTAATTGAATTTATTTCAAATTTCAAAAGAATTAAGATGTTTGTTTTTTTGAAAGTAATTAATTTAATTAAATTTTGAATTTTAATTCAAATGGAGTGTTTTGAATTTAAATATTAAATCAAAATTTTAAGTAAATTTTTAAACAATGTTTTAAAAACCAAATTTTCAAATTATATTGAAAATGAATAAGTTTAAATTTGATGATTTTAAATTTCAAATTGATTTCTAAATGCTTTATTTTCAAATAAGGTTATTGTTATCAATTTGTAAACCACTAAAGTAATTTGTCTTCAAGTTATTAAAATTTGATTAATTCAAATAATTAATTTATGAGGATAATTAAGGTTAATTTATTATTGTTATGAATGTAAGAATACTTAATTAAATATGATTTGTTAATAAGTAAAAGATTAATTAAGATAAATTATTTTCTTAATTAAATAAGGATTTTTAAACATAAGAAGTAAACTAATTATTTAATTATTTTTAAATGATTAGTTAATTGTTTGTTAAATTTTTAATAATCCTTTAATTATGAATCAATTAAGTGTAATTATTTAATCGAGGATAATTACTTAATCTAATTAAGAATGGAAATTTCATATGGAAGTAATTAATGGAATTTCTTATGGAAGTAATTGAGTGAAGTGATTAAGGGATAATCACTTGATGATATTAATTAAGAATTACTTAAGTTAATTGATTTGAAGTTAATTAATTATAGAGTGATTAACTAATTAAAGAATAAGGTTATTTAATGATGGGATTAATTACTTGTTAAGGTAGTTGATTAAGGGAATAATCATCTAATGGAAGAATTAGAAGATAATGACTTATGTAAGAAATTAAGGGTTAATTACTTAGTTAATTTAGTTAATTAATTAATGTGATTAATTAGTTAATGAATGTAATTAATTAAAAATGTGATTAATTAATAAAGTAATTAATTAAGGATTATTAATTGATGCAACTAATTAATGAAGTAATTAAAGATTAATTAATCTGTATAATTAATTAAAGGATTAATATAATTAATTAAGAGGTTGATTAATTAAGATAAGTAATTACAAATTGTTAATTAATGTTTATGATTAATTAAGACTGATTAATAGGATGGTTAATTATAAGTTAATTATTTAATTAATTAAAGGATTATTAATTTATAAGGATCATTAGTTAATATAATTAATGAATTAATCAAGATTGATTAATAAGATTGATTAATCAAAGCATGATTAATTAAAGCATGATTGAAGATATTAACGAAGGAAGAAAGGAGCAATTTCGGCCATTAAATTCTTGGTGGCGGCGGCTGTAGAGAATTATGGTTTCTTTTTATTTATTTATTTTGTGAATAAGGCCCTATTTATAGAAGTTTGAACGACACTATTCATTCGACTTTACAAAACTCCGATTTACGCACGGTGACCAGCGTTTCTAGGGTTTATCCCGCGTATCGGACACAATGGAATAGGTTTCGAAAGCTAATTCGGTCACCTGTGCGAGTTATGGCAATAAACGTTCAATTTAAAATTAAACCGATTAAACGATTTTCTAGGTGTTTTAGCTTGCACTGGACAAACAATAAATCCGATTGACACAAAATTTAAAACCATACAAAAATATCACATTACGGATCCGATGAAACTAGTTTCATCAAAATCCGAGACTTTTTGAAAAATGGCTATTTTAACTCGCCAAATTAATATTAAAACAATTTCGATGCGTTTCGAGCTGCCACGATCAAACGAAAACTCTGATTGCTACGAAAATTGAAATCCGATAATAACAAACTATTACGGATCCAATGGAACTAGTTTCGTCCAATTCTGAGACTGTTTGAAAATTGGCTAATTTCACTAGTCGATTAAATATTAAAATATTCAATTTTCACAAATAAACTTTAAATTCGATTTTAAAAGTTCTATAACATCATTCTAACTTCAATATGATATAATAAAATTTTACAAATCATTTTCAATCATATTTAACTCAATTTTCAATTATTTCTGCAATTTAACATATTAAATTATCGATTTAATTATCCAATAAAATCCAATTAGTCGAAATAAAATTTATTCGACTTATAAATTCACTTATTAATATTTAAAATTAATTAAATATTCAAATTTAAATTAATAAAAATTCTGGGTCGTTACAAGCATGGGTTGAGCTGATCAGAAAGAAGATGGATAACCTGTGATTGTCTGTTGAGTTATGCATATATGAGATTAAGAGTTTGGAATTCGAAGTTGGAGACTTCATTGTTGTTAAAATTTCCCTAGTTAAGAGGGTAGTAATTGGATAAGATTGGATGGCTAGTTCTGAGGTATTTGGGATTTCTTATCGATGTTTTTGATAGGATAAGTTCTTTTGTCTATACAATTGAATTGCCAGTTTGGATAGCTGGAATTCATTGTATATCACGTATCTCTGAGGGAGTACGTGCACGATTCATCGTTGGTTGTAGAATCTATAGTTCAGTTGAATTTGGAAGTTGTGCTAGACTTGAATGTAGTCTGATGTTCTGTTCAGATTGATGGATCTAGAGATGAGAGGAGCTCCGGATTTTAGTAGTGTAGTTAGTTTAGCTTCTGTAGAGCGAGTCTCCCAGTGATTTTTACTTGGGAAACTCTAGATAGATAGTAAGATCTATTCTGATTTGTGTCAGGATAATTAGTTAGGTTTGTTTGCTTGATTGGTTGCTATGGTTGTTAGTAACTGGATAATAGGAATGCTTTGCTGATTGAAATTAAAATCTTTACTGGATTATTAAATTATCTTTGCTTTTAAATTTCGGGGACGAAATTCTTTTAAAGGGGGAGGAATGTGACGACTCGGAATTTTAGGCAATATCAATTTAATAATCTGTATTAATAATTAAATTGATATGATAATTTTCCTTTATAATTTTAATTTAATTGGTGAATTTAAATCTTTTAAAGGTTAATAAATATTTAATATGGCAATGTTGATCAATGTCTTTTTTATAATTTAAAATTTGATAAGAATTATCTTTCAAAGCTAATAAAATTTTATTCTATTTATAATATATATATTTAATATATATTGTGAATAGAAAATCTTTTGTTTTAAATAAAAGATGAATTTTCAAATTGTAATATATATGTATGCATATGTTATAATCTGAAGTTATTTTGAAATTTAATATAATTTATTGATAACTCATATATGTATAAATATATAGTAATGTGAAGCTTTGTTTTAAAATTAATATTTTTCAAAAGTTAATTTAAGATTAATTCAAATATTTTTAAAGTATAAGATAATTATTCATTTTAAATATGATAGTTTAAATAAGATTTAATCAAAGTTTTTTTTTTCTTTAAAATGCTTAAATTAAAATGGTTACATATATACATAAAGTTTTAAATAAGCTTTCTTTTTAAATATCTCTTAAAATAGAATTGTTTGTAAACATAAGTGATATATAAATAAATAACTAAATTCACATTTTACATAAATATAGATACAAATGCATATTCCACAATTTAAGGGAAAACATATAATACATTTATTTGATTTAAAACATAAGTTATTTATAAAATAAAAGTTTACAAAGATTTCATACTTGTATATTTATTTAAATTCAAAAGCTTATTATTATAAAAACATTTCATAAATGCATATAAATACTTCATGAATACATATATAATTTAAATGATCTAATTAAATGGAGTTAACACTTGTAAGCTAAAATAAAAGTGTGATGACATTTGTTCAAATTTATGAACAAGTGGCCTTCATTTTCTTTTGTTTGAAATTTAAACATATAAAGAAAATGTTTAAAATAAATTTGTTTTTCCTCTTTCAATTCGAAACCTTCTTCTTCTCAATTTCTTTTCTTTTTCTTCCTTCATTCTTTCAAGAATTAATGCAAAAACAGAAAACTACTTTCAAACCTGAAAACTGAAAAGCAAAAGTAAAACTGAAATTCAAATTTACAAGCAAGTTTTCTAGCAACCAAAAACTGCAACTTCAACCTGCAACTAAAATGGAAGATCAACAGCGACGACAAGTTTCAGCATTTTAAATCAAAATATTTCAAACATGCAAAGGATTTCAACAGCAAGGAAATCAAAACAGAATTCCAGATTTAAGATTTAACCTGCTCTTTGCCTTTTCACAGAAAATGGTGAGTAAATCCTTTTAAAAACAATTTTTAATAAATCTGTGGTTGAATGTTGATTCCTGTGTTGAATTTTTCTATGATATTGAATATGTGTTTACATGAAAACTGTTATGCATGCATGATTGAGGGTATGGAATGTCTGGGTATAGAAGAAACTTTAAAGTTCATCTCTGTATATTTAAAGGAGTTGTTTTTCTTAAAGAAAAATTCAAAAACATATTCCAATCTAAACCTTATTTGAACTTGATATGTGAATGAAAGTTGTAAATTAATGTTTGATGGTAATTTTAAAAATAGTCTCTATAAATTTAAATTTACAAATAATTTTAAAAATGGAAATTACAGTAAAACACTGTTTTTTCAAAAAATCAACAAACATGTTTTCTGTTTTGGATCTCATGAATGTATTAGTGGTCAAAAATTATGATTTTTAATATACATATCGTAATTCTTATTTTGGTAATTCATGTGAATTCAGGGTTTGTTCGAATTGGGTGTTTCCGGCGATTGCCGATGAACAGCGTGGCGAAGTTGATCAATTTTTGGTTTGGAGGTGGTTCGATCGATGGCGAGCATGGGAAAAATACTCGTGATTTTTCTTATGGGCCGAGGTGTTTGGATTCGATCGAACTAGGGTTTAAGCTAGTATGTTGTTTGTCTTGGCTGTCGAGACATTTACGACATGGGAGGTGGACCGTAGTTGTTCTCGAGATGAGGGAGAGTAGCGCGGTGATGCGGCGGTGCTTTAGAAGTGATTCTGGAAGTTTCCGGCAGTGGCGATGATCAGAGGCAATGGGTTTTGTGGAGCGTGTTGCTGCAGTTTTTCGATGCAGAGGGTCGAATTTTGATTCGTTGTTGGATTTTTGATTCTGGGTTGTGGGAGAGGTTGTCGAGCCCGCGTGTGATTGGTCAGCGATCAGTTAGATGGTCGGAGGAGTTTGGTTTGGTCGCGCATGTGCACGCGTGTACATCATGCACTGGGAATAATGGTCTGGGGAAGACGAGTCAAACTCGAAGTGGTGCTCGAGTTTTCCATGGAGATCGACTCGAAGTAGAAGGATCTGGAGTTTGTCTCGGGGTAGGCTCGTGTACAGGTGGTGTTCGACTCAAGTTTTGGTCGTTTGCTTTTTGGTTAAGTACTGTAATAATATAAAGTTGCAGATTAAAGTTATTGTTGAAATAAATAAAGATCAAGCTTTAAATTATAAACAAGTTTTATAAAAGAAACAAATTTACAAAGTTAAAACTTGTTGTTTTGAAATAAATGTAAATCAATTATTAAAGTGTTAATTGAATTTATTTCAAATTTCAAAAAGAATTAAGATGATTGTTTTTTTGAAAGTAATTAATTTAATTAAATTTTGAATTTTAATTTAAAAGGAGTGTTTTGAATTTAAATATTGAATCAAAGTTTTAAGTAAATTTTAAAGTAATGTTTTAAAAACTAAGTTTTCAAATTATATTTAAAATGAATAATTTTAAATTCGATGATTTTAAATTTCAAATTGATTTCTAAATGCTTTATTTTCAAATAAGGTTATTGTTATAAATTTGTAAACCAATAAAGTAATTTGTCTTCAAGTTATTAAAATTTGATTAATTCAAATAATTAATTTATGAGGATAATTAAGGTTAATTTATTATTGTTATGCATGTAAGAATACTTAATTAAATATGATTTGTTAATAAGTAAAAGATTAATTAAGATAAATGATTTTCTTAATTAACTAAGGATTTTTAAATATAAGAAGTTGACTAATTATTTAATTAATTTTAAATGATTAGTTAATTGTTTGTTAAATTTTTAATAATCATTTAATTATGAATCAATTAAGTGTAATTATTTAATGGAGGATAATAACTCAATGTAATTAAGAATGGAAATTGCATATGGAAGTAAATAATGGAATTTCTTATGGAAGTAATTGAATGAAGTGATTAAGGGATAATCACTTGATGGTATTAATTTAAGAATTACTTAAATTAATTGATTTGAAGTTAGTTAATTATAGAGTGATTAATTAATTAAAGAATAAAGGTTATTTAATGACGAGATTAATTACTTGTTAAGGTAGTTGATAAGGAAGTAATCATCTAATGAAAGTAATTAGAAGATAATTACTTATGTAAAAAATTAAGGGTTAATTACTTAGTAAATTTAGTTAATTAATTAATGTGATTAATTAATTAATGAATGTAATTAATTAAAAACGCGATTAATTAATAAAGTAATTAATTAAGGATTATTAATTGATGTAATTAATTAATGAAGTAATTAAAGATTTATTGATCGGTATAATTAATTAAAGGATTAATATAATTAATTAAGAGGTTAATTAATTAAGATAAGTAATTACAAATTGTTAATTACTGTTTATGATTAATTAAGACTGATTAATAGGATGGTTAATTATAAGTTAATTATTTAATTAATTAAAGGATTATTAATTTATAAGGATCATTAGTTAATATAATTAATGAATTAATCAAGATTGATTAATAAGATTGATTAATTAAAGCATGATTGATTATTTGTAATTAATTGAGGTTTAATACAAATTAATAATGGTTAATTAATTAATGGAAGCAAATGAAGGATCATTAGTTATTGTAATTAATGATAGTAACTAAAGATTAATTACTGTATATGGTTAAGGATAATTAATTGGTGGAATTAATTAAAGAATTAAAGGCTAATTACTTTAAGGTTATTAAAGAATAATTAATCAAGGGAGATTAATTAAGGAAGATCATTAAAAGATGATTAATTAATTAATTTGTAATTAATTGATGTTGAGAAAGAAGGATTAAGGTAATCCAATTTATTAAGAGTTAATCAAACCTGCTTATGGATGATTGACTGATATTGGATGATTGATTGATACTGGATGTTTGATATTGGATGGTTGTATGATGTTGGATAATTTGTGTGTGATATCTCCGATATGTGATATGCTGCTTTGTGAGATGAATGGTTGATATGAATTATCTATTATGATAATATGATTCATCTATCTGTTATATCATCCTAAATATAAGTTTAATTGTTTAAAACCCTTAAACAACTTGGACACTAAAATGGCGTTTGGATTTCGGTGAGACCAGGATCGGGTTTCCATATTTGGATATGCGAAAACCACATCGATCCAAATTAAACGTTAGGTCATGAATCCAAGTGGAGCTTAGTGAAGACTCGAAGTGTAAGAACTATTTGTCAGTATAACTCTGAGGGTGATTCCGTGATGAGTTTGACGGAGATCGTACTTTCAGTTTCGAGATGATGATTCAAAGTGCAAGGGCTATGGTCGTTGACTCTGAGGGTGATTCGAAAATGAGTGCAATGAGATAGTGCCATCGGTTTCGTTCGAACCCGAAATGGACTTGTATGGATTGAATGCTTTCAACACATCGTCAGGTGGACGATGAGCATTCTAAGATAGATGTGTTCTATAAAGGTAATCGCAGCCTCAAGCATCATCAACCGGGAATGGCTAAAACAGGGGAGGTGCAGCAAGGCTAGGTGGGTAGCACCCATTTGAGGGTGAGGTCATCCCCGTCTAGATGTCCCTTTTATTTCGGCTTAGTGGGTGGTTGGTCGAGCCAACCACGGGGTGATCTTACTCGGGACTGTCCAGTAAGGGATGGTCCCGGCTTTATGTTGCAGGGGATTGGGAGTGATCCTCGGTACGGTGATCTAGGTCACGTACTGTGACGGGCGGTACCCCAGTAGCCCTGCCATTGATGGAAACTCATTCTTCCTACGAGACCCTACGGTTTTGATTATATTACCCACTTTTGTGACTAGTAGCTGGAATTTAATCATGTAACAATTTCGGTTATTTCTTATTTACTTGAAAACCCTAGACACTATTATAATATCATTGGATTTCCTATCAAATGTTCTGGTTAGCGTAAGGTAAAAACTTTTCCGTGTTTATGTGTAGGAAGTCTTACGTGATACCTTTCTTTTCAAAGGATTTTCTAAAGTTAAGCAACTTTAAACAGTTTACTCACACCAGACCCATGTCTGACTCGAATGTTTATTTTCTGTTTTATTAAACTCTTGGGTACTCATATTATGTATGAGTAGTCGAGGGATTCAGGTTAGCTTTGACGAATTCTGGAGGAGATTTGGAGCAGAAGGCTTCCGCATGTAGATATATTATGGTTCTGCCGTGCTTGTGTGATATCTGTATCTTGTGATATCTTGAGTTGTATGGTTTGACAGATGTTTATAACCATCTAAAATGTGTTGTATAAGTTGTGTACTCTGATGTAATATGATTCTATGTAATATTTTATGTGATATATTATATTTCATTCGTTCCGCTGTGAGTGTCTGATATTGTTGTGTTTCTTCTTTCTTATCTTTTCTTCTTCTATCCCTTTCTTTCTTAATTCATGATGCGTTTTTCTGGTGATAGAAAGATGGGTCGTGACAGCTTGGTATCAGAGCATTATGTTGAGTGGATACCTAGGCTCTGGAGTGGTGTCTTTCTTGAAAGAGCGTACTTGTGATTTTTATATATGACTATATATTTATATACATATATCTACCTGGTTTGTTGGGTTATCTGTTCAGATTTTCCAACATAAGTTTTAGAGGCAGATGGAGTAGTGGTGTGTGTGTAACACGACTACCACTAATGGAAGTGGTCCATATGTTGAGGTTGGAAGTAAATCTGTCGAGACTATAGATCTTGTATCATCTCGAGTGAGCTTTGCAGCTTGGAGTAAGGATTTCTCTGATCTCCGAAGGAAATCTTTTAAAGATTCGGAGTCCATCTTTGAAGTGTAAGTACGGATTGCTGTAACGGCCCACTATTTTGGACCATTCAAATCGACAATAAAACCATACATGTTCGACTTGAATAATTCAAAATACCGAATTGTTAATTTAAATTTGGCAAAACATATATAGCAAATAAATCAATCACAGAATCACAGATACAGAGTAGTACAAAAATATGCAGCGGAATAAATGAATAGTAGTTCATGAAGCTATTATATAAATAAAGTTAGAAATAAAATACATCAGAATATCCCAAATGGAGTGAAGTCTCCAATACGGGCAGATGAATTCTCTGAACCAATCGACAGGATAAATGAAAGGATAGATAGCTGGATCTTCAAGCAAAGCTCCAACTTCGAAGGTGAGTCTCAAATGTTGTATCACTCAGTCTGACCCGAGCGTAAAGCAAAACACAAAACACTCGAGTCAGGATTAACATTCTTCTATCAATAAATCCAACTCAAGTGAAATATCAACTGAAATACAAGTAACTTAGAGGATGTATGGGATAACCATTCTCTAAGGACCCGTGGAACTATCTACAATGTAGAAATATACACTATAACACCATGGTCATTTCAATTTAATTTATACTTCAAAACCAAAATATCATTTCATCAAATATATATATATATATATATATATATATATATATATTCAAATTTTATCACTTTCAAAGTTGCGATTCAAATCTATTCAAATTCCAAATTCAAATTTTAGTCCAATCTCAATTTATTAATTTAAAATTCAACTCAATTCCTAAATAACCATTTCACATTTTATCGATCTCAAATCCGGATTTGAAATCACAAAATACGCTTTACATTTCAATATTATTCAAAACTTTAGATATTCAATGTTTCAAACTAAACTTTTATTCAATTAAATTTTCTAAATAATAAATTCAAATTATATTGATTTCAAATACAGATCACAAATAAACCAATTAAATTCCAGTATAGTTCAAAGCTTTAATATTCTACAATTCAAAGTTCAACTGACAATTTCATATAGATCTCGATTTAATCCCATTATAATTTGGTCTTGAAATATTCCCTCATTAGATTCAATATCATTTAAGTAACCTTAACTTACATTTTACTAAATATTTTTTTATTTAGATGTGAAATGTTCATTAAATCACTTAAATCAAAATCCAGTTAAAAAATCATACCTTTAAATTTCCCATTCAATAATTTCAAATCGATTAATTAAAATCCTTATTTAAATACCATTTTCAATAAACCCAAATTTACCTTCCCAACCTTACTTATTCAATTTTATTATAAGAAAATCTATTGAAATATAGATTTACATATATACTTAACCATATTCTGTGTAGTAAATCTATCTAATTTAAATCAAATATTACCACTAAATTTATATATAAAATTTATCATTTATCTAATGTCTTAAGAATCTATGTTTATTAAACAATATATTTCTTTCCAAAACCATAGATATTATTTTCAAAATATTTATATATGGACCAACGGTGTCTGTATATATTTCTTATCATATGGTCAAGTGATATGCATATTTATCATTTCAATCCGTACACTAAATATATACAGGTGGATAGCATTTCATCCCGTAATCCCAAATTCAATTTAATGAAAATCGCTTGGGCCTATCATTTCAACCCATAACGAAATACTCCTATTCTAAAGTCTGTTCGGGTATGTATCATTTCAATCCATAGTGAATTCTAAACTACAGGGAACTTGCAGAGTGATAACAGATAATAATAATATAACAGGATGTGATAATAATATAACAACGGGCATATATCAACAGTAATTAAATAAAGTATAAACAATAGGATATGGTGTCATATCCCATAGGTGGACAGTTTACAAATAATAGCATATATAACAGACTTACTAACTTCGGCAGTATACTTCAATTGAAACCAAATTTAATAAATAAAAGAACGTTAATCGTGAGAGATTGCTCACCTTTCGAGGCTAGAGGCTAGAGAAAATAGACAGCACAACAAGCTACGAATTTCAAAGCAACCCTAGATTAGCAGGAATTCAACAAAGCTGAGAGGTAAGAATTTGGTGAAAACGAATTAGAACCATCTTGATATGACACAAAATGATGTATACAATTTTATTATTTATTATTAAAATCAATTTAATCATATATCACAAATTAAAATTTAATTCAACACTTCAAAAAAAGACTCCATATATTTATATCTGTTAAAAGCAATTAATATATATACTCATATAGACATTTGTGAACAAAAATTTTATATTATATATACACAGATATATATAAATTTATATAAACTTAAATAGAAAATATACAAACGCGATTGTATTAAAGTTTCCAACAATATATATTTTCCGTTTTAAAATATTAGGAGTATACAAACCATAATATATTATAACTAACATATAACTTATAATAAAATTAACAAATATATATATATGCAAAAGTACATAAGGTATAAATATGTACATATGTATACTCAGTGACCCTATCTAAACCAACAAGTAAAATCCAAACTAATATAACTTATTTTTAAAAAAAACTTATAAATACTGTCTATATCATACTTAAACAAAATCAATATATATTACTGTAAATATATAAACAGTATAACATATATTCATTGTCGAACCAGATTTTCCAATTTATATAATATATAAAAATAGATCATATAACTGTTTATATAAAATCAGTATTTACGTGATTATAATATCAACAAACCCATGCTTTATCTGTACAAATCCACTTATATTCTTATACAACATATAACTTTATATATGTGTAACTTATACCCTAAACACTTATATATTTTAAAACAAAACAAAGAATATAGTGTGTAATATATACATATTTTCTTTCATAAACATACATCAACATATATATATATATATATATAAGCATATAAACTAACGTACACAGTATATATTATAATATACCACAGGTTTATAAAAAATATATATATACTTGTGCAAAAGAAGGAGTACACGGTCTAAGTGGCTACGGAGGTGCACGAGGGGTGGAAGATCAGGGAGGAGCTGCGGAGTGATGGTTTTGAGTAGCTAACAGAGGGGGAGGAAAAAAAAGAAACAGAGAAGAGAAGTAAAGGCCATAGAGAAATATAAGGGAGGAGCTCAACATTTAAAAGCTAGAATAAGAAACGTAAAATTGAATGAGCGAAATGAATGCAAAAGGTATATAAGTTTGATATTCGAATGACGGTCATAAAAATGGAAAATTTGGGTATAGGTAACGGCTGGCTATAATCAAATATTCACGTTTTGATGGATTGCTTTCCTTTAAGCAATAAAGACAGGGAGAGAAAGAATAGATAAAGGCAACAAATCTATCAATCAAAGAAAATGGAAAAGTTTGAACTTGTACGCTAATAAATAGATATAGAACGATGTAGGTGAGTTGGTTGCTCTGGGTAAAAATGCTTAATAATTTTTATGAACCAAATATGCACGAACAGACTACAACATGCAATTAAATAATTGATTGTCTGTAACCGTGCAAGCAAGAAATGAGATAATAATTAAAGGTTTTTTTTGATTGCCGAAGGAAAGAAGGAAAGGCAGACCAATAGGCTGAGAATCATACCATAATTACCCTAGTGAACAGAGGAAAGAAATTTAAAACAAAAAATATAGATAAAGGTTGAGTGAATGGACATAGTTACCTGCTTGAATAACGTGAAATAATTAAAGCAAATGAAGTGGCTACAGGAAACGAATGATTTCTTCCTATTTTTGACTCAATGTTTACGTAGCCAATTTTTAAGCAAAAAGGAAACGTACAACAAATAATAAATTGAAATGACCGTTGATTCAGTAACGTTATTAAAGCAATTTATTATATTGCTTGGGTTACACGGTGAAGATTTGGAAGAGACGTGTTTCACAATGCAACCATTTTTAAGAAATAAATATATTAATTTAAAACAGAAGAACTGACCAAAAATGAACGTAAACATATACAATTTATATGTTTTGATATTCAAAATAATTATAGGATGGCAACAGTCACCCTAGATTTAGTTGAGAAATTAAAGCAATTAATTGCTAATTGGATAGAACTTTCCATATTTGAAACGTAAAGGAAAAATATAAGTATGGAATGAAAAGATACGTTATAAAGGCAAAATGAACCGTTTGGGAAAAAAATAAAAGAAATGATGGCAAATAAAACAGCTATGCCTTGAATTTCCCAAAATAAATTATTAGAGCAATTGATGGGTTGATTGGACAGTGTGTTTCAAAATTTCAAGGAAATGAGTAATATATTTGAAAATCTAACATAACCTATATATACATACCTACTAGAATTCACACAATAATTAATGGACCCTATACCCAAACTAAACATTACGTGTATATATGTGCATTAAGACTAAATTTTTCTTTGAATCAAAAATCCATACTTGCTTTCAAAACTAAATTTCAAAACCACCATTTGATGTATAAACAGAACATAATATTTTTCCTTTTTTCCTTCTTTTTATTAACAATAAATCAAACATTGTTTACTCAACATATCCATTAGTTACCAATTTTAGTTTCTTTTTTAGAGGTTAACTTATTTGAATTACAACAATATAATTAAACTATCGTTTTCTCTTAAATTTTATTCAATAGATCAATATTTACAATTAACAATTATTATTAAATTCTTAACATTTGTTGTTTTAATTCAAATTGTAAATCTCATATAAACTATTATTATTCCCATCATTTTTGTTTCTACCAAATTTTATTCAATATTTTAATAAAATTAGTATTTTAAATTGGTCTAAAATTTCGGATCGTTACCGATTACACTTTTTTTTCTGATCTGAACTGCTTTGCAAAAATGAAGACGGGAAGAGATTTTGAAACGGTTAGGAAATCAAAGAATTTTATTCCTATTAAATATGGAGACACAAATGAACGTGGAAAGTTTTACACGTGAATTGGAGGCAGGGTTTGAATTCTTTTTTTTAGTGCACGTGCTGATTTGATTTTTAACAACTAAGATATGAAATAAAAGAGTGCGTACAATAGATGCAATAATTAAAACGAACGTACGCCCAAATTAATTAACAAGTAATGTAATCTAAATTTATATGTTTTCTTATTTATTTACTACTTATATTTAAGTATACGTAATCCAAAAATTAAATTTTTATTTAAAAATATTATTATTTAAAATTTCTC
Source organism: Allium cepa (assembly GCA_030765085.1). Lineage (NCBI taxonomy): Eukaryota > Viridiplantae > Streptophyta > Magnoliopsida > Asparagales > Amaryllidaceae > Allium > Allium cepa. The sequence continues at coordinate 417,229,535 of CM060937.1, read as the reverse complement.
AAAATTTAATTAAATGCGTTATTAAAAACCGTTTAAAATTTTATGGGTTGTTACAATTGCGCTCGGGTTTGCGAATTTTCTAGGATTGGATCTGTCGGAAGTGCAAAAGCAAGTGATGGTATCTTGATAGCTGCGTGATGTGATGCAGTACAAATGGATATTTCCAAAGATGTTTTCTCTTGAAGCATTTTTAGAAGTAGTTGAGGAGAAGTCTTTACCTGCCGTAGGGAAGATTCGTCCGTGTAGAAGTTATTTGGATCTTTAGCAAGGAGGTTGGCTGTTTTGGAATATGAGACTAAGGTCTATAAGTTGTTTCGCTTCGGCATGGTCTCATTGTCATCCCTTAAGGAAAGCGAGATGTTGATGCTTGATTTGGAGCCAGAATTTCTTGAGAGAATGTCTGCCATCTCGAAGGTCTTTTGGGTGGTTTGTTGATGGTTTTGGGGTTCGAGGATCCTTAGGATTAGAAGACTTTGGATAGCTGTGGTAGCAGTTTCAGCTCGGAGGTATTCGATGTGCTGACAAGAAGATCTTTTGGCTTTGTTGTATCATCGAGGTAGAGTTTGGAAGCAACAGTGTAGTCCATTTCTCCGATGGTTCAGGAATCTTGGTGGTTCTTCTATCAGCAGACCAGGAAGATAGTGAATGTTTTCTTAAAGGGACAACCTTGATTGGAAAAGCTTAAGGATGTTCTAGTTGGAAAAGAGTGGACATTTCTTTGGAATCCGAATTAGGTAGGTTCGCAAAAGTGACTTGCGATTAGTTTGGGAATTTATTTTGGGCAATCTTTTGTTTGAGACTGAGGGTTCTCATGTGGAAGTAGGAGCTACTGAAGTAATCAAAAGTTTGTCTGCATCTGGAGTTGAGTTCCATATTGTTTTGGTTCCAGAAGCGATGTTGGTAGTTAGCTTGGTAGTAGGATGGTTCTTAGAGAAGGAAAAGTTGGTATAGCAGCTTAAAAATTTTTGGTGTTTGGAATTTGGGTTGGTCTGATCTAGTTTTTAAGTTGGATTTCTGCTGTAAGCTTGTGTGACCGAGTCAGATGGGTTACTAAGATTTTATGGATTTGATGAACAAAGTTTCCCGGATATATTGGATAAGTTTGTACTCATGTTCATCAACAGTATTCTCATCTATTTCAGAATCAGAGTTGTGCAGCGGAAGCGAGGTAGCAGCTGTGCGACGAAGGAAGTAAGTTCAGTTTGCTATTGCTTGGGAAGTAGAGCTTGTGTTCTGGATTTCGACGGATCTTGGAATACTTTTCTGTTGGATAGGATCCAGAAACTGCTTTGCTTTGGTCTAGTTGTTTCTGGAAGCATCAGCATTGTAACCTTTTCGATTTTTCGTTGCCGAAAAACCGAATAGTTAGGGTTTTAAAAAGAAGAAAAAGACAGAAGAAGATAGGAAAGATAGAAAAATAGAGAGAAAAGAAAATAGGACGGAACAGAACGGAAAACAACCGAACAACATCAGAATCTCACAATTCGCAGCGGAACAACATATAATAAATAAATGGATAATCTTTAAACAATGAACTATATCATTTATTACATTACATTACATTTCATTACATCTGAGTGTACAACAACAAACAACATCAAACAGCGGAAAAGAAATACTATATACTAGTAATACGCCATGCCATCCAGCTTGCCTCCAGCAACACCTGAATTCCTGAATATCTTGATAAACCTTAACTCTTGACTGCCCGTGTGGAAATTGGTGGGCACCCAGAGTTTAGGAAGGAAAACAATAAACTCCGAGTCAGTCATGTGACTGGTGTGAGAACTCAAAACAGTTTATTTACCTTTAAAATCAAAATAGAGGAATATTTTTAATGTCAATTCGCAATGCTTTTAAAAATGAGACTACCATAAGGCCTCCCGCGCACACACACAATGCAAACGCAGAATCGGAGGAGATTTCTCCTTATGATAGTCAAAGATGCTTGATACGCATTAAAAAGAACATTTGATATTATTACTAGTGCATAGTGTAGAAAATATCATTTCGAAAGTAAAGTTATAAATCTTAGCCAACATACGACCATTATCGTATGCCTACTATAGCTATTATGTTCAATAGCAGGTTACCGCCACATTGCATAGCAGGTTATACAACTAAAACCGTACAAGGATCGTATTGTTTCTTTGGATTTCCAACAAATGGTCAGGCCAAGGAACTTCCTATTGCCACATGAGAACGCCTCTGGAAGGACGTCCCCGAGAACCTAACCGGATCTCTGCCAAAACAAGGCCGGGTTACCTTTCAAACTAGGTAACAACTGACACGAGTATGCCATCCCCCGGTCCTTTGGGGCCTTTATCCGAGCGCTCGTAATCAACATCACACCAAATAATAAGTGCTTCAACATGAGTAAGTATCTAGGCTCCATACCATGATACCACCCTTTTCCAAAAGGAAATGCACATACCCTAAAGGGAGCTACCCCTCATAACCTTGCTGCATCTTTCCTGTTTTGACCATCCCGGGGTGTGAGGCTCGACGAAGTCTCGCCCACAAAGCCACGCTTTATACAAAAGCTGTGCTTTGGGTCAACAAATGATCATAGAAATGATCACAAAGATAAACGATCAAACAAATGATCCTATCACAAATGATCAAACAATGATCATTTCACAGCAACACTCAGCATATCACATTACCAAATTGGGAATATATTGCTAATAACCTTCAACTACATAACCTCTGAGCTCGTACGTCTCAGAGAAGGGTGTTAAGCTAAGAGAATAAATTCTCCGCCACCAACAGAAATATATTTGAAAGAAATTAGCTTTATATCTCAATTTGTAATGTCAGACATACAATCCATACAAGTCTGTTCCGCGATCGAACAGAATCGAAGGCACTTACAAAGAAGTCCTTGCAATCCGGATATTCACTAATCACATCCGGACTTCCCATCACATATGGAATTTCTATACCGGGGCCATTCGGTGCAGAAACAATCGACGGTAATCCTTCCGTTTTCAAAAATATCCAGTCTTCAACACCGGTCATCAATGCTATCCATTACGTCGTATCACTATTCGGAATGGGAAATCCGAATAACGAGCGCAATAATTTAAAAATAAGTGTGGCATTCAAATTCAAGCAAATCTCAACAAATACCCATTCAAAGGCAAATATTGATAGTCGGTTATTGAACTATCAATGGATATGCACACATCACCAGATTCCAAATAATTTCCCAAATTATTTATTTTCCAAAAATATCTTTACTAGGTATATAATTTTCACACTTCAAAAATAAATCAATATTTATTTTTAAACAAATTCCCCTTTCCTTCACAAATTCCATAGTGAATTTATATTCCCAAAATATTTATGAATATACGATTTCAATAGGTTTCAAATATTCATTTTCAATTTATCTTCAAAAAGATAAATTCTCAAAACGTTTCATTTCACATTAGAAAAACATTTCCATACTCATTTAATAAGTAATTCACAATTTTTTTTATTTTCTATATTTGGAAAATATTCAATATACTTAAATCGAGATTAAGTATATATTTCATTCTTTAAGGAAATCATTCTCTTAAACATATTTATTTGGGCCAAAACGAATGTTGCGTAAAACATCGTTACGACAACCCAAAATCACTAGTATAGGGATTCGAAATTAAACTAGATATATAAATCCCAATACTAAACAAAACATTTCCTTTCGAAAATCATTTACTATAACAACAGTGTTATAGTCTACCATTTCCTTCTATTTCTCGAAATGTCTATTTCAACAATGAATGTTGAAATCGATGGTTTCGAATCTTAACACATTTAAAAACATCGTTAGATCGTTTAAATTCTATTCAAAACATCACCTCCAAAACATTTTCTTTAACATATTATTCACTATTCAAAAACGTAAATATACAACGTTAACCAATTTCATCATTTCTATTCATTTTACTTTAAAGGATTATTCACCGTTTAAAACATGAATATAACTCCATTAATAGGTTTCAACAATTTACTTATCAAAATAAGTCGTTTGTGAATTTATAAAACAATGTTTATAAATTCTATTTCTATTTATTTTATATCAACTCCTTTTATAAATTCCTTTATTAACCTACCTCAATTCATATCTCAATGATATACTAAAGATTCATATTACAAGTTAAACACTTATAATTTATTTGTTTGCAAAAATCGTTCTTTTAAACTTCCCAAATTATAAATCTTATGACTTATAAGATTCATTTATTTACCCAAATCTATTCTTCAAATAACTTTACAAACTTTATAAACCTACTGCTTATAAAATTCCATTTATAACTTCACCGTTTATAATTCTACAAATTTCATTCATTTATGAAATTCATTTACAATTCATTCTAACACTTATAAAAACTCGTTTTATAATTCAAATATTTTAATTTATAAATATCCATCTTATAATTCTCTTATATAAATCAATTTATACTATTATTTCAAAACGTCTTTAAAGTCCTTTATAATTTCATCATTTTCTTTGATTTATAAAATAATCAAATTTCATAAATCCTATTTTTAAACTTTTTTTTATAATAAATTCAAAAAACCCAATTTAAACTATTTTATAAAATCATTAACCTCATATTTTCAAAAATCAACTTTAAACTATTTTTCTCAAAAATCTAATTTTTATAACGTTAAAATTATAACGTTTATTTATTTAAAATGAATCAATTCCAAAAATATTTTATAAACGTACACTTTCAAAAATCACTTTAAAATCCCTTTTAAAATTCCAAAATTTTGGCCCAATGATGCTATACACCATATAGTCAATCATGACCACAACGACATCATATATCGATATGACAATCAACGAATACCAAAATATCCATAATCAAATAAATACTGTTGAGGAATCCAGTTGGATCCCTCCAACTTGTTTTCCTGCATCCACAAACATTAGCACAATACCAATTCCCCTCCAGTACGGAATTATCGCGGTATATGGGATTTAAAATATTATCCGCTTAATAGACGACGCAATAGGGTCTCATCCACTATATACTGCGGGAAATCAAATCCAAGTACATAAATAATACCAAATTCACCGTTTATGAAATATTCGCGGTATATGTTTTTAATAAATAACATACGCTTACTAACGGCGCATAATGTCTATTTTAACAATCAATAGATAAAAATCATCATTCAAACATGCATTCAAGAATTTTAAGTATAACTATTTAAAATAAAAATCAAAACCGATTCGATTGAGTGAGAAGTTCTCACCTTGATTTCAATTTCGTTTTAGCGATTTATTTCGAATAAAATTAAACGGACGTTTAATTTTACCCAAAATTCTCACTAACTCCAAACGACTCCAATCCAATTCTATAGCGTAATGCTCGTCCATACGATTCCAACGCAACTGGTTTCGCGCGTTTTCGACCTCGTATGAAAAAGATATGATTTTTCAAAGTTTTACGAATTTATATATACATATTTACAACATAAATTAAATTTTCTTAAGCCTAAGCCAATCACTACCATTAGATCTCCATCCCCCCCATCATAGCCGTGCCTTCCCTTCTCTCCCACGCGACCTTCTTGCTTCCAGATAACAACTCACGCAACTAACCCATAAACCATCAAATTAGGGTTACATGCTACCGCCTCCTCGCTCGATTAAAATTTGGTCAGGCACTTCCATTTTGAAGAGCATAACACGAGCAACCTTCGGCTGTAACATGGGTGAGCTCGGCCCCCTCCCCACGCATAGAAACACGTGCGAACGTGGCCTATACACGGCCAAAATCGAGCCCCTACAACACTCAAATCTCGATCATCACCATATAGATCTGTAGATCTCGCATCACTCTTTAAGTTTGTAGTTGGAACCTCGTTGAATCATTGCACGGATTTGAAGATATTAACGAAGGAAGAAAGGAGCAATTTCGGCCATTAAATTCTTGGTGGCGGCGGCTGTAGAGAATTAGGGTTTCTTTTTTTATTTATTTATTTTGTGAATAAGGCCCTATTTATAGAAGTTTGAACGACACTATTCATTCGACTTTTCAAAACTCCGATTTACGTGCGGTAACCAGCGTTTCTAAGGTTTATCCCGCGTTCCGGACACAATGGAACAGGTTTCGGAAGCTAATTCGGTCATCTGTGCGAGTTATGACAATAAACGTTCAATTTAAAATTAAACCGATTAAACGATTTTCTAGGTGTTTTAGCTTGCACTGGACAAACGATAAATCCGATTGACACAAAATTTGAAACCATACAAAAATATCACATTACGGATCTGATGAAACTGGTTTCGTCGAAATCCGAGACTTTTTGAAAAATGGCTATTTTAACTCGCCAAATTAATATTAAAACAATTTCGATGCGTTTCGAGCTGCCACGACCAAACGAAAACTCTGATTGCTACGAAAATTGAAATCTGATAATAATAAACTATTATGGATCCAATGGAACTAGTTTCGTCCAATTCTGAGACTGTTCGAAAATTGGCTAATTTCACTAGTCGATTAAATAATAAAATATTCAATTTTCACAAATAAGCTTTAAATTCGATTTTAAAAGTTCTATAACATCATTCTAACTTCAATATGATATAATAAAATTTTACAAATCATTTTCAATCATATTTAACTCAATTTTCAATTATTTCTGCAATTTAACATATTAAATTATCGATTTAATTATCCAATTAAATCCAATTATTCGAAATAAAATTTATTCGACTTATAAATTCACTTATTAATATTTAAAATTAATTAAATATTAAAATTTAAATTAATAAAAATTCTGGGTCGTTACATACTTCCCCCCTTAAAAGAATTTCGTCCTCGAAATTAACAAGTAAGAAAAGTTACAGAATCTATTAACTTTACTAAGTTTTCAAATCATACTTAGTTGTCTTTTCAAAAACAACTACTATTGTTTGACTTTCAATTCCAAATCAAAGTTAAAGTTTTCAAAATTTTCCCAATTTTCCCAAATTTTTTCTAACGCCTTTATTTTTCGGAAAAATTCGCCAGAGTCTCCTTTGCGCGGCTCGATCCGAAAAAAAAATGACAGTATATATATCACAAATATACATCTCATCAAGTGATGAGGCATCCCGCAGGGAAAAAGGTGTAAAAGTACGATATTTAATCCGAGATATGTACCTTATATTTTATTAGCAAGCATATACGGCTAATATAGCGCGAAAGCGAGCTCCAAATGCGAAGCAAACGCGATCCGCACCTACTAAACACTCAACAAACAACATGAGAATCATGCATATATGAAAATAGTATCGATATACAACATATAGCAACATAATAATTATATATGCCAACATAGCAAATGTAGTAAAAGCAATAAATTCAACCATCAACCAACTATCATCCATAACCAATAAATATTCATTCATATTCTCATTAATATTCAATGAAATGGTTTTCAATTTAATCACATTTGATTCATTAACAGTGGATGTTCTTACTAACATTTATTCTCAATTAGTTTATATTGACTAATTCACATTCAAGTTGGTTTACTTCCAAATTAAATTCAATTCTATTCAAGTTTCACTTAACTTCCAATTGAATTTCAATTATTTCAGATTTCAATTTCATTAACTCAATTTCAACAATACTTAATGAATTATATACAATCAACTAACAATCATACAACGACCAATGTATATTAATTACTACCAAATTCCTTTGCTTATATTCATTTAATTTGGTTTAACACCTTTACTTTCAATTGGTTTAATTAAATTAATTTTCATTCAATTATTCAACTTCCAATAACATTATATTTTAATGTATTAACACTTACATCCATTATTTCATATCAACTTAATTCACATTCATTTGATTAACATCCAATTCATTAATTCAATTCAATTACAAAAGTTGAATTTCATTACATAACTCAAGTTCACATTTATCACTTAACTTTAATAATTTACTTTGATACCAAAATCAACTTCATTCAACATCTCTTAAGTTATATTCCATTTTACAAACATTCACTTGGTTTTACTTAACTTAAATTCCCACTTTTAAATCAATTCAGATTCTAAATTCTAAAGTAAATTTTTATTTAACTTTAACCAAGGTCAAATTTCATTACTTATTCAAACTCATTTTTATATATAAGTTTATTTCACAATTGTAAATCACTTTAATTATAATTTCATACTTATAATTCTTTTTCTTATACAATTATTCTTTTATTTAGATTATTCAAACAACTAAACAATCAACTTATATACACTTTAATAATTCTGAAAAATTATTCCTTTATATATGAAATATAATCAAGGTAAAATTATTTCATTTACTCAATTTAAAACAATATCGTGTCGGTTTATCTTGTTTAAGAGTTTAGAAACCCCTATCTACGATAGTTAGTTTGACTACATCGACCGGAATCTATAAACAATCAACCGATAAGTCAACACAATACAAAACAATTTATATTCACTAACAAATACACTCTCATAGCTATTATTACACTCAACTCATTCTAGAGTACTACTGACTCTATCTCTAATGAGTAATACCCAACAGGGCCATGGTTGTCGCTTAACCATATGCTCTGATACCAAATGTAACGTTTTAGATTTTTCGTTGCCGAAAAACCGAATAGTTAGGGTTTTAAAAAGAAGAAAAAGACAGAAGAAGATAGGAAAGATAGAAAAATAGAGAGAAAAGAAAATAGGACGGAACAGAACGGAAAACAACCGAACAACATCAGAATCTCACAATTCGCAGTGGAACAACATATAATAAATAAATGAATAATCTTTAAACAAAGAACTATATCAGTTATTACATTACATTTCATTACATCAGAGTGTACAACAACAAACAACATCAAACAGCGGAAAAGAAATACTATATACTAGTAATACGCCATGCCATCCAGCTTGCCCCCAGCAACTCCTGAATTCCTGAATATCCTGATAAACCTTAACTCTTGACTGCCCGTGTGGAAATTGGTGGGCACCCAGAGTTTAGGAAGGAAAACAATAAACTCCGAGTCAGTCATGTGACTGGTGTGAGAACTCAAAACAGTTTATTTATCTTTAAAATCAAAATAGAGGAATATTTTTAAAGTCAATTCGCAATGCTTTTAAAAATGAGACTACCATAAGGCCTCCCGCACACACATACAATGCAAACGCAGAATCGGAGGAGATTTCTCCTTATGATAGTCAAAGATGCTTGATACGCATTAAAAAGAACATTTGATATTATTACTAGTGCATAGTGCAGAAAATATCATTTCGAAAGTAAAGTTATAAATCTTAGCCAACATACGACCATTATCGTATGCTTACTATAGCTACTATGTTCAATAGCAGGTTACCGCCACATTCCATAGCAGGTTATACAACTAAAACCGTACAAGGATCGTATTGTTTCTTTGGATTTCCAACAAATGGTCAGGCCAAGGAACTTCCCATTGCCACATGAGAACGCCTTTGGAAGGACGTCCCCGAGAACCTAACCGGATCTCTGCCAACACAAGGCCGGGTTACCTTTCAAACTAGGTAACAACTGACACGAGTATGCCATCCCCCGGTCCTTTAGGACCTTTATCCGAGCGCTCGTAATCAACATCACACCAAATAATAAGTGTTTCAACATGAGTAAGTATCTGGGCTCCATACCATGATACCACCCTTTTCCAGAAGGAAATGCACATACCCTAAAGGGAGCTACCCCTCATAACCTTGCTGCATCTTTCCTGTTTTGACCATTCCGGGGTGTGAGGCTCGACGAAGTCTCGTCCACAAAGCCACGCTTTATACAAAAGCTGTGCTTTGGGTCAACAAATGATCATAGAAATGATCACAAAGATAAACGATCAAACAAATGATCCTATCACAAATGATCAAACAATGATCATTTCACAGCAACACTCAGCATATCACATTACCAAATTGGGAATATATTGCTAATAACCTTCAACTACATAACCTCTGAGCTCGTACGTCTCAGAGAAGGGTGTTAAGCCAAGAGAATAAATTCTCCGCCACCAACAGAAATATATTTGAAAGAAATCAGCTTTATATCTCAATTTGTAATGTCAGACATACAATCCATACAAGTCTGTTCCGGGATCGAACAGAACCGAAGGCACTTACAAAGAAGTCCTTGCAATCTGGATATTCACTAATCACGTCCGGACTTCCCATCACATATGGAATTTCTATACCGGGGCCATTAGGTGCAGAAACATTCGACGGTAATCCTTCCGTTTTCAAAAATATCTGGTCTTCAACACCGGTCATCAATGCTATCCATTACGTCGTATCACTATTCGGAATGGGAAATCCGAATAACGAGCGCAATAATTTAAAAATAAGTGTGGCATTCAAATTCAAGCAAATCTCAACAAATACCCATTCAAAGGCAAATATTGATAGTCGGTTATTGAACTATCAATGGATATGCACACATCACCAGATTCCAAATAATTTCCCAAATTATTTATTTTCCAAAAATATCTTTACTAGGTATATAATTTTCACACTTCAAAAATAAATCAATATTTATTTTTAAACAAATTCCCCTTTCCTTCACAAATTCCATAGTGAATTTATATTCCCAAAATATTTATGAATATACGATTTCAATAGGTTTCAAATATTCATTTTCAATTTATCTTCAAAAAGATAAATTCTCAAAACGTTTCATTTCACATTAGAAAAACATTTCCATACTCATTTAATAAGTAATTCACAATTTTTTTTATTTTCTATATTTGGAAAATATTCAATATACTTAAATCGAGATTAAGTATATATTTCATTCTTTAAGGAAATCATTCTCTTAAACATATTTATTTGGGCCAAAACGAATGTTGCGTAAAACATCGTTACGAAAACCCAAAATCACTAGTATAGGGATTCGAAATTAAAATAGACATATAAATCCCAATAATAAACAAAACATTTCCTTTCGAAAATCATTTACTATAACAACAGTGTTATAGTCCACCATTTCCTTCTATTTCTCGAAACGTCTATTTCAACAATGAATGTTGAAATCTATGGTTTCGAATCTTAACACATTTAAAAACATCGTTAGATCGTTTAAATTCTATTTAAAACATCACCTCCAAAACATTTTCTTTAACATATTATTCACTATTCAAAAACGTGAATATACTACGTTAACCAATTTCATCATTTCTATTCATTTTACTTTAAAGGATTATTCACCGTCTAAAACGTGAATATAACTCCATTAATAGGTTTCAACAATTTACTTATCAAAATAAGTCGTTTGCGAATTTATAAAACAACGTTTAAAAATTCTATTTCTATTTATTTTATATCAACTCCTTTTATAAATTCCTTTATTAACCTATCTCAATTCATATCTCAATGATATACTAAAGATTCATATTATAAGTTAAACACTTATAATTTATTTATTTTGCAAAAATCGTTCTTTTAAACTTCCCAAATTATAAATCTTATGACTTATAAGATTCATCTATTTACCCAAATCTATTCTTCAAATAACTTTACAAATTTTATAAACCTACTACTTATAAAATTCCATTTATAACTTCACCGTTTATAATTCTACAAATTTCATTCATTTATGAAATTCATTTACAATTCATTCTAACACTTATAAAAACTCGTTTTATAATTCAAATATTTTAATTTATAAATATCCATCTTATAATTCTTTTATATAAATCAATTTATACTATTATTTCAAAACGTCTTTAAAGTCCTTCATAATTTAATCATTTTCTTTGATTTATAAAATAATCAAATTTCATAAGTCCTATTTTTAAACTTTTTTTTTATAATAAATTCAAAAATCCCAATTTAAACTATTTTATAAAATCATTAACCTCATATTTTCAAAAATCAACTTTTAACTATTTTTCTCAAAAATCTAATTTTTATAACATTAAAATTATAACGTTTATTTATTTAAAATGAATCAATTCCAAAAATATTTTATAAACGTACACTTTCAAAAATCACTTTAAAATCCCTTTTAAAATTCCAAAATTTTGGCCCAATGATGCTACACGCCAAATAGTCAATCACGACTACAACGACATCATATATCGATACGATAATCAACGAATATCAAAATATCCATAATCAAATAAATACTGTTGAGGAATCCAGTTGGATCCCTCCAACCTGTTTTCCTGCATCCACAAACATTAGCACAATACCAATTCCGCTCTAGTACGGAATTATCGCGGTATATGAGATTTAAAATATTATCCGCTTAATAGACGGCGCAATAGGGTCTCATCTGCTATATACTACGGGAAATCAAATCCAAGTACATAAATAATACCAATTTCACTATTTATGAAATATTCGCGGTATATGTTTTTAATAAATAACATCCGCTTACTAACGACGCATAATGTCTATTTTAACAATCAATAGGTAAAAATCATCATTTAAACATGCATTCAAGAATTTTAAATATAACTATTTAAAATAAAAATCGAAACCGATTCGATTGAGTGAGAAGTTCTCACCTTGATTTCAATTTCGTTTTAGCGATTTATTTCGAATAAAATTAAACGGACGTTTAATTTTATCCAAAATTTTCACTAACTCCAAACGACTCCAATCCAATTCCATAGCATAGTGCTCGTCCATACGATTCCAACGCAACTGGTTTCGCGCGTTTTCGACCTCGTATGAAAAAGATATGATTTTTCAAAGTTTTACGAATTTATATATACATATTTACAACATAAATTAAATTTTCTTAAGCCTAAGCCAATCACTACCGTTAGATCTCCATCCCCCCCATCATAGCCGTGCCTTCCCTTCTCTCCCACGCGACCTTCTTGCTTCCAGATAACAACTCACGCAACTAACCCATAAACCATCAAATTAGGGTTACGTGCTGCCGCCTCCTCGCTCGATTAAAATTTGATCAGGCACTTCCATTTTGAAGAGCATAACACGAGCAACCTTCGGCTGTAGCATGGGTGAGCTCGGCGCCCTCCCCATGCACAGAAATGCGTGCGAACATGGCCTATAAACGGCCAAAATCGAGCCCCTACAACACTCAAATCTCGATCATCACCGTATAGATCTGTAGATCTCGCATCACTCTTTAAGTTTGTAGTTGGAACCTCGTTGAATCATTGCACGGATTTGAAGATATTAACAAAGGAAGAAAGGAGCAATTTCGGCCATTAAATTCTTGGTGGCGGCGGCTGTAGAGAATTATGGTTTCTTTTTTTTTTTAATTTTGTGAATAAGGCCCTATTTATAGAAGTTTGAACGACACTATTCATTCGACTTTTCAAAACTCCGATTTACGCACGGTGACTAGCGTTTCTAGGGTTTATCCCGCGTTTCGGACACAATGGAATAGGTTTCGGAAGCTAATTCGGTCATCTGTGCGAGTTATGGCAATAAACGTTCAATTTAAAATTAAACCGATTAAACGATTTTCTAGGTGTTTTAGCTTGCACTGGACAAACAATAAATCCGATTGACACAAAATTTAAAACCTTACAAAAATATCACATTATGGATCCGATGAAACTGGTTTCGTCAAAATCCGAGACTTTTTGAAAAATGGCTATTTTAACTCGCCAAATTAATATTAAAACAATTTCGATGCGTTTCGAGCTGCCACGATCAAACGAAAACTCTGATTGCTACGAAAATTGAAATCCGATAATAACAAACTATTACGGATCCAATGGAACTAGTTTCGTCCAATTCTGAGACTGTTTGAAAATTGGCTAATTTCACTAGTCGATTAAATATTAAAATATTCAATTTTCACAAATAAACTTTAAATTCGATTTTAAAAGTTCTATAACATCATTCTAACTTCAATATGATATAATAAAATTTTACAAATCATTTTCAATCATATTTAACTCAATTTTCAATTATTTCTGCAATTTAACATATTAAATTATCGATTTAATTATCCAATTAAATCCAATTAGTCGAAATAAAATTTATTCGACTTATAAATTCACTTATTAATATTTAAAATTAATTAAATATTCAAAATTAAATTAATAAAAATTCTGGGTCGTTACAAGCATGGGTTGAGCTGATCAGAAAGAAGATGGATAACCTGTGATTGTCTGTTGAGTTATGCATATATGAGATTAAGAGTTTGGAATTCGAAGTTGGAGACTTCATTGTTGTTAAAATTTCCCTGGTTAAGAGGGTAGTAATTGGATAAGATTGGATGGCTAGTTCTGAGGTATTTGGGATTTCTTATCGATGTTTTTGATAGGATATGTTCTATTTTCTATACAATTGAATTGCCAGTTTGGATAGCTGGAATTCATTGTATATCACGTATCTCTGAGGGAGTACGTGCACGATTCATCGTTGGTTGTAGAATCTATAGTTCAGTTGAATTTGGAAGTTGTGCTAGACTTGAATGTAGTCTGATGTTCTGTTCAGATTGATGGATCTAGAGATGAGAGGAGCTCTGGATTTTAGTAGTGTAGTTAGTTTAGCTTCTGTAGAGCGAGTCTCCCAGTGATTTTTACTCGGGAAACTCTAGATAGATAGTAAGATCTATTCTGATTTGTGTTAGGATAATTAGTTAGGTTTGTTTGCTTGATTGGTTGCTATGGTTGTTAGTAACTGGATAATAGGAATGCTTTGCTGATTGAAATTAAAATCTTTACTGGATTATTAAATTATCTTTGCTTTTAAATTTCGGGGACGAAATTCTTTTAAAGGGGGAGGAATGTGACGACTCGGAATTTTGGGCAATATCAATTTAATAATCTGTATTAATAATTAAATTGATATGATAATTTTCCTTTATAATTTTAATTTAATTGGTGAATTTAAATCTTTTAAAGGTTAATAAATATTTAATATGGCAATGTTGATCAATGTCTTTTTTACAATTTAAAATTTGATAAGAATTATCTTTCAAAGCTAATAAAATTTTATTCTATTTATAATATATATATTTAATATATATTGTGAATAGAAAATCTTTTGTTCTAAATAAAAGATGAATTTTCAAATTGTAATATATATGTATGTATATGTTATAATCTGAAGTTATTTTGAAATTTAATATAATCTATTGATAACTCATATATGTATAAATATATTGTAATGTGAAGCTTTGTTTTAAAATTAATATTTTTCAAAAGTTAATTTAAGATTAATTCAAATATTTTTAAAGTATAAGATAATTATTCATTTTAAATATGATAGTTTAAATAAGATTTAATCAAAGTTTTTTTTTCCTTTAAAATGCTTAAATTAAAATGGTTACATATATACATAAAGTTTTAAATAAGCTTTCTTTTTAAATATCTCTTAAAATAGAATTGTTTGTAAACATAAGTGATATATAAATAAATAACTAAATTCACATTTTACATAAATATAGATACAAATGCATATTCCATAATTTAAGGGAAAACATATAATACATTTATTTGATTTAAAACATAAGTTATTTATAAAATAAAAGTTTACAAAGATTTCATACTTGTATATTTATTTAAATTCAAAAGCTTATTATTATAAAAACATTTCATAAATGCATATAAATACTTCATGAATACATATATAATTTAAATGATCTAATAAAATGGAGTTAACACTTGTAAGCTAAAATAAAAGTGTGATGACATTTGTTCAAATTTATGAACAAGTGGCCTTCATTTTCTTTTGTTTGAAATTTAAACATATAAAGAAAATGTTTAAAATAAATTTGTTTTTCCTCTTTCAATTCGAAACCTTCTTCTTCTCAATTTCTTTTCTTTTTCTTCCTTCATTCTTTCAAGAATTAATGCAAAAACAGAAAACTACTTTCAAACCTGAAAACTGAAAAGCAAAAGTAAAACTGAAATTCAAATTTACAAGCAAGTTTTCTAGCAACCAAAAACTGCAACTTCAACCTGCAACTAAAATGGAAGATCAACAGCGACGACAAGTTTCAGCATTTTAAATCAAAATATTTCAAACATGCAAAGGATTTCAACAGCAAGGAAATCAAAACAGAATTCCAGATTTAAGATTTAACCTGCTCTTTGCCTTTTCACAGAAAATGGTGAGTAAATCCTTTTAAAAACAATTTTTAATAAATCTGTGGTTGAATGTTGATTCATGTGTTGAATTTTTCTATGATATTGAATATGTGTTTACATGAAAACTGTTATGCATGCATGATTGAGGGTATGGAATGTCTGGGTATAGAAGAAACTTTAAAGTTCATCTCTGTATATTTAAAGGAGTTGTTTTTCTTAAAGAAAAATGCAAAAACATATTCCAATCTAAACCTTATTTGAACTTGATATGTGAATGAAAGTTGTAAATTAATGTTTGATGGTAATTTTAAAAATAGTCTCTATAAATTTAAATTTACAAATAATTTTAAAAATGGAAATTACAGTAAAACACTGTTGCATGTCAAAAAATCAACAAACATGTTTTCTGTTTTGGATCTCATGAATGTATTAGTGGTCAAAAATTATGATTTTTAATATACATATCGTAATTCTTATTTTGGTAATTCATGTGAATTCGGGGTTTGTTCGAATTGGGTGTTTCCGGCGATTGCCGATGAACAGCGTGGCGAAGTTGATCAATTTTTGGTTTGGAGGTGGTTCGATCGATGGCGAGCATGGGAAAAATACTCGTGATTTTTCTTATGGGCCGAGGTGTTTGGATTCGATCGAACTAGGGTTTAACCTAGTATGTTGTTCGTCTTGGCTGTCGAGACATTTACGACATGGGAGGTGGACCGTAGTTGTTCTCGAGATGAGGGAGAGTAGCGCGGTGATGCGGCGGTGCTTTAGAAGTGATTCTGGAAGTTTCCGGCAGTGGCGATCATCAGAGGCAATGGGTTTTGTGGAGCGTGTTGCTGCAGTTTTTCGATGCAGAGGGTCGAATTTTGATTCGTTGTTGGATTTTTGATTCTGGGTTGTGGGAGAGGTTGTCGAGCCCGCGTGTGATTGGTCGGCGATCAGTTAGTTGGTCGGAGGAGTTTGGTTTGGTCGCGCATGTGCACGCGTGTACATCATGCACTGGGAATAATGGTCTGGGGAAGACGAGTCAAACTCGAAGTGGTGCTCGAGTTTTCCATGGAGATCGACTCGAAGTAGAAGGATCTGGAGTTTGTCTCAGGGTAGGCTCGTGTACAGGTGGTGTTCGACTCAAGTTTTGGTCGTTTGCTTTTTGGTTAAGTACTGTAATAATATAAAGTTGCAGATTAAAGTTATTGTTGAAATAAATAAAGATCAAGCTTTAAATTATAAACAAGTTTTATAAAAGAAACATATTTACAAAGTTAAAACTTGTTGTTTTGAAATAAATGTAAATCAATTATTAAAGTGTTAATTGAATTTATTTCAAATTTCAAAAAGAATTAAGATGATTGTTTTTTTGAAAGTAATTAATTTAATTAAATTTTGAATTTTAATTTAAAAGGAGTGTTAAATATTGAATCAAATTTTTAAGTAAATTTTAAAGTAATGTTTTAAAAACCAAGTTTTCAAATTATATTTAAAATGAATAAGTTTAAATTTGATGATTTTAAATTTCAAATTGATTTCTAAATGCTTTATTTTCAAATAAGGTTATTGTTATAAATTTGTAAACCAATAAAGTAATTTGTCTTCAAGTTATTAAAATTTGATTAATTCAAATAATTAATTTATTAGGATAATTAAGGTTAATTTATTATTGTTATGAATGTAAGAATACTTAATTAAATATGATTTGTTAATAAGTAAAAGATTAATTAAGATAAATGATTTTCTTAATTAACTAAGGATTTTTAAATATAAGAAGTTGACTAATTATTTAATTAATTTTAAATGATTAGTTAATTGTTTGTTAAATTTTTAATAATCATTTAATTATGAATCAATTAAGTGTAATTATTTAATGGAGGATAATAACTCAATGTAATTAAGAATGGAAATTGCATATGGAGGTAAATAATGGAATTTCTTATGGAAGTAATTGAATGAAGTGATTAAGGGATAATCACTTGATGATATTAATTTAAGAATTACTTAAATTAATTGATTTGAAGTTAGTTAATTATAGAGTGATTAATTAATTAAAGAATAAAGGTTATTTAATGACGAGATTAATTACTTGTTAAGGTAGTTGATAAGGAAGTAATCATCTAATGAAAGTAATTAGAAGATAATTACTTATGTAAAAAATTAAGGGTTAATTACTTAGTAAATTTAGTTAATTAATTAATGTGATTAATTAATTAATGAATGTAATTAATTAAAAACGCGATTAATTAATAAAGTAATTAATTAAGGATTATTAATTGATGTAATTAATTAATGAAGTAATTAAAGATTAATTGATCGGTATAATTAATTAAAGGATTAATATAATTAATTAAGAGGTTAATTAATTAAGATAAGTAATTACAAATTGTTAATTACTGTTTATGATTAATTAAGACTGATTAATAGGATGGTTAATTATAAGTTAATTATTTAATTAATTAAAGGATTATTAATTTATAAGGATCATTAGTTAATATAATTAATGAATTAATCAAGATTGATTAATAAGATTGATTAATTAAAGCATGATTGATTATTTGTAATTAATTGAGGTTTAATACAAATTAATCATGGTTAATTAATTAATGGAAGCAAATGAAGGATCATTAGTTATTGTAATTAATGATAGTAACTAAAGATTAATTACTGTATATGGTTAAGGATAATTAATTGGTGGAATTAATTAAAGAATTAAAGGCTAATTACTTTAAGGTTATTAAAGAATAATTAATCAAGGGAGATTAATTAAGGAAGATCATTAAAAGATGATTAATTAATTAATTTGTAATTAATTGATGTTGAGAAAGAAGGATTAAGTTAATCCAATTTATTAAGAGTTAATCAAACCTGCTTATGGATGATTGACTGATATTTGATGATTGATTCATACTGGATGTTTGATATTGGATGGTTGTATGATGTTGGATAATTTGTGCGTGATATCTCTGATATGTGATATGCTGCTTTGTGAGATGAATGGTTGATATGAATTATCTATTGTGATAATATGATTCATCTATCTGTTATATCATCCTGAATATAAGTTTAATTGTTTAAAACCCTTAAACAACTTGGACACTAAAATGGCGTTTGGATTTCGGTGAGACCAGGATCGGGTTTCCATATTTGGATATCCGAAAACCACATCGATCCAAATTAAACGTTAGGTCATGAATCCAAGTGGAGCTTAGTGAAGACTCGAAGTGTAAGAACTATTTGTCAGTATTACTCTGAGGGTGATTCCGTGATGAGTTTGAAAGAGATCGTACTTTCAGTTTCGAGACGGTGATTCAAAGTGCAAGGGCTATGGTCGTTGACTCTGAGGGTGATTCGAAAATGAGTGCAATGAGATAGTGCCTTCGGTTTTGTTCGAACCCGAAATGAACCTGTATGGATTGAATGCTTTCAACACCTCGTTAGGTGGACGATGAGCATTCTAAGATAGATGTGTTCTATAAAGGTAATCGCAGCCTCAAGCCTCATCAACCGGGAATGGCTAAAACAGGGGAGGTGAAGCAAGGCTAGGTGGGTAGCATCCATTTGAGGGTGAGGTCATCCCCGTCTAGATGTCCCTTTTATTTCGGCTTAGTGGGTGGTTGGTCGAGCCAACCACGGGGTAATCTTACCCGGGACTGTCCAGTAAGGGATGGCCCGGCTTTGTGTTGCAGGGGATTGGAAGTGATCCCCGGTACGGTGATCTAGGCCACGTACTGTGACGGGAGATACCCCAGTAGCCCTGCCATTGATGGAAACCCATTCTTCCTACGAAACCCTACGGTTTTGATTGTATTACCCACTTTTGTGGCTTGTAGCTGGAATTTAATCATGTAACAATTTCGGCTATTTCTTATTTACTTGAAAACCCTAGACACTATTATAATATCACTGGATTTCCTATCAAATGTTTTGGTTAGTGTAAGGTAAAAACTTTTCCATGTTTATGTGTGGGAAGCCTTACGCGATACCTTTCTTTTCAAAGGATTTTCTAAAGTTAAAACCTTTCTTTTCAAAGGATTTTCTAAAGTTAAGCAACTTTAAACCGTTTACTCACACCAGACCCCTGTCTGACTCGAGTGTTTACTTTCTGTTTTATAAAACTCTTGGGTTCTCATATTATGTATGAGTAGTCGAGGGATTCAGGTTAGCTTTGATGAATTCTGGAGGAGATTTGGAGCAGGAGGCTTCCGCGTGTAGATATATTATGGTTCCGCTGTGTTTGTGTGATATATGTATCTTGTGATATCTTGAGTTGTATGGTTAGACAGATGTTTATAACTGTCTAATATGTGTTGTATAAGTTGTGTAGTCCGATGTAATATGATTCTATGTAGTATTTTATGTGATATATTATATTTCATTCGTTCCGCTGTGAGTATCTGATGTTGTAGTGTTTCTTCTTTCTTATCTTTTCTTCTTCTATCCCTTTCTTTCCTAATTCATGATGCATTTTTCTGGTGATAGAAAGACGGGTCGTGACACTCCGCTAACTATGAAAACCACTTTAACAACCGTATACGCAGTGTAGATTCTAGAATGAAGTAGGATGGCGGCGGCGTTCCTCTGAGGTATGAACATGGACCCGACTCCCATGAGTTGGCATAAGGTGGCTAAAACAGGAGCAATTGACAGGATAATGACGTCATTCCTCTGATCGGACACACTCCTTTGATATTATATTCTGACTTTGAGATTGTTTATGTGGCCACTTTTGATTCTTTTGATTGGGGGTTGTGGCTCGAGGTGGGTGGTAGTAGCTGCTACGCGTTAACATCGGCCCGGAAGTGTAATTGGTATATCTACCCTCACATTGCCTAGTTGTGTTGAGTCTTCTACTCTAGCGCGCCTTGTACGATTTTGGCTTTCTTCCATAGCCCGTGGAGTATTAAGGGTAGTCTCCCGATCTAGAGATGCGCTGATATTGGATGGACTACTGGGACTATTATCGTGTTAAGGGGAATATTGGGTCACTCCTTAATGCTATTTAAAAGTAAGTTTATTTTACTACAGACATTATTATAATAGCGAAATATTACTAAATAGTAAATAGTTTAATGGATCCTTAGGAGATGTGAATCCCGAGCATCTTTTAAGTTACTACCCTCATGCTTCACACTGGATAGGTGATGTCAAATCCCGTAAACATCTCTGACGCCGTTCCACTCATATTTATTTTCGTTGATTTAACTTACATAAGATCTTTTAGTTCTTACTTGAGTGTTTGTCTTTTCAATTCGCTTGGGTTAGTATGAGCATTTCAGGATTCGAAGACTTTATTTCTGGAGGACAAAGACGAAGGCTTTGTTAATAATATTTATTATATTATTCCACTACATTCATATTGTTCCGCTACGTCATTTATTATTCTCTGGTACGTGTAACTCTGATATGTATTGTATAAGTAAAATCAAATGTTTTGTAAAACAACTTCATGAACTATTTATTTGATCATTATATTTTATCGTTCCGCTGCAAGATTCTATTTTCATTTTTTCTTTCTCTGCCTTTTCTTATTTACCCCATAACAATCCGCCCTTCTGTATGGTTTAAGTCTGGCGTGTGTGGTTTATCGTCGATTTAAAGCATACAAAAAGGCGGGATGTTACATCTGGTATCAAAGCTTTGGTTTAGCTATAAACCTTAGCTTTGTAGGGTCTGACTCTTTATTAATAGGGTAGTAAGACCCTATGGTGAGTCGCTGAGCATACATATATATACATATATACATATATATACATATATATATATATGAGAGAGCGTACTTGTTAGTGTTATAAAAATGTTTTAATATTGTGTTAATTTGTTCCGTTTTGTACTTATAAATTCTGGTTGGTGCATGGGATGTCATGACATCAATAGGGATTTCTAAACACTTCATAGGACAGACCGGTACAATATTTGTTTTGAATATAGGTGAATGAAATAATTTTTCCTATTATATTTTCTATATATAAAGTAATAATTTTATAAAGATTACATTTGGTTGTAATATATTGGTTGTTAGGTAGTGAAATTTTTGGATATAAGTTGAAAATAAGACTGAAATAAATGAATGAAAGATCGTAAACTTAGAACTCGAGTTCCGGGACTTTTGGAAAAATTTCTTTTGAATGATTTTGGGATATTATAATAAGATTATTTAGAAGTATTTTCTAGTATAAATATTCCAATATAATTTGAAAGAATTTTTTTGAAGAAATTTTGGAAAAAAAAATTCTGTACTCTATACTCTGTCAATGGAAAATAAATTCGGTGATGGGTGCACACATCATCGACATTCATTTTCGAGTTTAAAAGTGGGAATGCCACTGTATTAGTTTTACTGCAAATTTATTTTGATAAACAAATATAAATTTTCAATTATTTTAAATATAATTGGATGTATAAACTGTAAGTATATACATTTATCTATTATTTTAAAATGATTTGAAATTAAACCCAATATTTAATTCTTAAGTTTCCGTTAATTAATAGTTTCAATTAGTGTAGTGAAATGAAATTCAACTAATAATTGAAACCTCTAAGGGAAATAAGAGAATGCTAAGTTATAAATGAGATTAAATGAAACTTGAAATTGGTACTTATAAAACAAAAGATATAATTATTGAACATTGAATTAATTTAAAAGAAATAAGATAAACATGTATAAATTTCAATTGCATTCTTTAACATATATATGACTTGCCAATAATAAAAAGTTAAAATATTAAAAGAAAATGTAACTGGAAATTTTACAAGTACAATTTGAAATAATGAAAGCATTCAATGAAATTCTTAATAAGTGAGAATTGGATGTTGTAGTTAGTATACACTTAAGTATAATTTAAAGGTAAGTATTATAAATAAATGAATAAATGAAATTAAGTAGTGAATAAATGAAGGTAATACAATAAAAAAAGAAATGTACATGATATGAATAAAGGAAAATGAATGGAAATTTTGTAAGAAGTTAAATGTAGATTAAAAAGATAAATCATTAATTGAATGAAAAGGAAATCAAACAACAAATGTTATGAAATAAAATTAATAAGAATGAACTTGAGCTATTGTTTGAAATTGATGTTTGTTTGGTTTATGGTTGTTTGGGCAAAGATACTTTAAATTTGTGTGGGTGAATGAATAATCTATTTAGTTTCATCTAAGACTGTTGAGTAAATGGTGCGCTTAGTAGTTTATTCTTCATTCTGTAGAATTTAAAATTTTTGAAACCGAACAACTATTTGTTTTGTTGATATGGATGGATAATTAATTGTATTGATTTTATGTGATGGTTGTATGCCTTGTTGCAAGTGATAGTTGTTTATATTAATTTGTTTGTCATTGATTGAAATGTCTTTAAATATTTCATTTTATATAATTATTAATGTAACATCCAAAATTTATTAATTTAAATTTGGTAACTTATTTGAACTTTTAGAATTTAATTTGAAAAGTTTCAAAACAAATAAAGTATGTGTTAATTTAAATGAATGAGACTTCAATTTATTTTGATTGAAGTAATAAATGTTTAAAAAAAATCATTTGAATTTAAAACTTATATATATATATATATATATATATATATATGTGAATACATACGTATATGTGCATATATGAGTGGATTTAAATTTATATTTATATTGAATTTGAATTTAAATTTTAAGTAAATGTTTAAACATAATTTGAATTTATAAAAATATATTTATGTAATTTATTTGATATGTATTTAATTTCAAATCATTCCCTTTTAAATAATATGTGTTAATATAAAGCAAAACTAGATTTGTATGTATATTACGCAAAATATGACAAGTTGTGTATGCAAGAAAATAAAAGCAAGGCTAAAGTAAATATTTGTATGTGAATTGTGTATGTAGGCAAGAAGATAATAAAACAAAGTGTTTATGTACATATAAAGAAGAAACAAAAAATATCAACAAAATAAGGTCATTCGAAATGTTAAAAAAAATCTTTTCATTTCAGACAGAAAAAAAAGTATGCATATACAAATCAAATGGATTTGTATGTAAACAGGAATAGGGACATAAGCATTAAATAACATTTTCTCAAGCACAAATAAAATCACTTCAGCCTCCAAAAAAAAGAAAAAAAAATCTCTGACCCAATTTGTTGTACTAGATAACACCTACCTGTACAAACTGTTTCTCGATATATACATCTATTCTTATGCTTGCTCGTTCATAAAGAAAAGATAGCAAAACCAGAAAAAGAAAATAAGAAGCATCATCATTCAATTCAACAACAAAGCAAGTTTAAAAGAAGATCAAAACTGCAACCTTCAAACAACAATTGCTCTCCGTTCAAGCTTTCGTCATGTGAGTAAACATAATTTAAAATAAGACTTAAGTATATTTGAATCTTTGCAGGATATTCATGAATAATATTATGTTACATATGTAAATTTTTATATATAGCTCTGTATATATAAGAATTGTTTTGTGAAAAGCTTATCTACCTGTTCTTCTCTGTTTGTATTTACAGAGTTAAAAAATTTATTCAAAATTCAAAATTTCTTCATCAAATCATTTATAGGCTTACAGTTTAAAATAAAATAAGTTGTTTAAACATAGATCAAGCTATAAAAATTTGTTTTAGACAGGTTGGTGAAATATATCAACTGGGAAACTTTGATTTACAGAGCAACAAGTAACTTTATGTTGAATTCGAGTATTATAAATTGTTGATTCAATTATATAGCTTGAATCTACATTTAAAAATAAGATTTTTAAAACAAAAATGGTGATTTTTAGTTGAATGTGCAAGGTGCAGTTCCTAGTTGAACCAAATATGCATTTTAATCAATTTCAGATGATCGAACCAATTTTGAATGTTGAGATCTTGCTTGAACTAAGTTTGGAAATAGATAGCAATGAGAAAATTGTTGAAATTTTTTTCCATTGTACGAATTGAAGAGACGAGGCATGATTAGGGTTTAATGTTCGAAATTGATGCGGTTAGAAAACGAGACGAGTTCGTTTCCTCTGAATGACCGAGTTTCTCGAAACTCTGGGAAAGTATAGTGCAAGGAGTTGACGTGGTGAGGCCGAAGTCGTGGCGTTTCCAGTGGTCAGAGCGTCCGTGGTGAGCCATTTTTGTGGGTATGTTCGAGTTTCGGGTTTCGGAACGATATGCTTAATTTCGATTTGGAAAATTTAAAGTCGAATCGAGTTTGGATTTCGTATATTCGGATGATTTGCAACTTGCTGGAGATCGTGAAGTCCTCCATTGGGACGGCGCGACGCCGTGCACGTGTACGGCGTCGATATGGTGTCAGTGTTGTTGAGTGGTGAGTGACTCGAGTTGATACTCGAGAAAAGGTGGAGCGTGCTTCGGGTTGAAATGCGAAGTTCTCGAGCCTGAAACACGCGGGCTTGGGAGCAGTTATTTAAAGTTTAAAACTTAAACTAAAAAAAGAAGTAGAAGAAGAAAGTATTTGAGGCACGAGAGAGCGACTCGGGGGATAGGGAGAGAAACTCGAATGTTTACTCGAGTAAAATCTGGGGTATTCACGGGTTGTTTTCAAAATGGGTTAAGCCTAATAAATTTCAAGTTTATAATGTTAAACAAATTTTAGTATTTATGAAATAATTAATGTTGACTATTTTAAGTTAAGAATTTTTTTCTAGTTTAATTAACTAAGTGAATACGTAAGAATGTATTAAATCTTAATTAATATTCTAATTAAGTAGTTAACTTAAGTTAAGTGTTAAAGTTAATTAACATTAAAGTTTTCAAATTAGTAATAAATTGATTTCAAAGTTTAAGGAAGATTTTTTTAAATGTTAATTAAGACAAATAATTATTATTAATTTTTTTAAAAGGGTAATTAAGAATGGTTAATTAATTTATAATTGTAATTAACTAAGTGATTAGAGATTAATCAATTTGAAATTAAAGGTTGGTTAATTAATAATTACGTGTTTAACTAATTTGTAATTAAGTATTGTTACTTAGATAATTAAAGCTAATTAATTTATAGTTAGGAGTTAATTAAGATAATTAATTAAGGATCAAGTAATTTATGTAATTAATTAAAGGTTAATTAACTTATTATTAATGGTTAATTAATAAATGATTAAAGAATAACTAATTAAAATGATTTGTAATTTACTAATGTTAATTAACCAGGATTAGTAATTCATAAGTAATTAATACAATTTGAATTAATCAGACAATTAAGTGATCTTACTTATGAATGATTGGATTCTATTGGATGATTGAATTGTCTGATATCCCTGATTGTGATGCTCTGTTTTGATTTGAGCCGTGTTTAATGTTATTTATTATCTGTGATATATATCTGTGATATGTTAATGAAAGATAAACGTTATAGTGTATACCGCTTACCAAATATATTGCTGTATTTGAATATGTACCGATTGATGATGTTGCACTTTTATTGTGTAAAACCCTTGGACCACACTTATACACACAAATATGGATTGCACGTGGAAATTGGTTAAGTCACAGATTTTAGAAAATAATTATTAAATCAAATTTTGGAACTCAAAAAGTATTGGAAATGGAATTGAGTTAAATATAAAAAGTGTCAGGACGCGATTCTTCGTCTTCCGAAAATTCAACATCGACACTCACTTTATCGACTGTCGAGAAATCGAACGACGGAAAACCGAACACTGAGGGTTTTTAAAAAGAATTTTAGAAAAGAAAAGGAAAGAAAAGAAGAGAAAAAGATGGAAGATTAGAAAATAGGGAAAAGAGAATAGATCATTTTAAAATAGAAGGAAAAGAGAATAGAAAATTTGAAAATATAGAAAAATGGAGGATAGAGGAAAAAGAAAAACAGAAGAAAATAGGACGGACAGAACACAACCGAACAACATCAGAATCTCACAATTCGCAGCGGAACAACATATAATACTAAATGAATAATCTTTAAACAAAGAACTATATCAGTTATTACATTACATTTCATTACATCATATCATCAGAGTATACAACAACAACAAATAGTGCAGCGGAAAAAGAAATACTATATAAACTAGTAATACGCCATCCAGCTTGCCTCCAGCAACTCCAGAATATCCAGAATATCCTGATAAACCTTACTCTTGACTGCCCGTGTGGAAATTGGTGGGCACCCAGAGTTTAGGAAGGAAAACAATAAACTCCAAGTCAGTCATGTGACTGGTGTGAGAACTCAAAACAGTTTATTTATCTTTAAAATCAAAATAGAGAATATTTTTAAATTCAATTCGCAATGCTTTTAAAAATGAGACTACCATAAGGCCTCCCGCACACACATACATGCAAACGCAGAATCGGAGGAGATTTCTCCTTATGATAGTCAAATATGCTTGATACGCATTTAAAATAACATTTGATATTATTATTAGTGTATAGTGTAGGAAAAATTCATTTCGAAAGTAAAGATATAAATCTTAGCCAACATAGACATTTCGAACTATGCCTACTATAGCTACCATCCAAACAGTGTTGCGACACCATAAGTGAATGATAGGTTCTACAACTAAAACCGTACAAGTTTCGTATTGGGAATTGGATTTCCAACAAATGGTCAGGCCAAGGAACTTCCCATTGCCACATGAGAATGCCTCTGGAAAGACATCCCCGAGAACCAAACCGGAACTCTGCCAACACAAGGCCGGGTTACCCCTAACTGGGTAACTACTGACACGAGCACGCCATTCCCCGATCGTAAACGACCTTTCTCACGGGATCCCGAAAACCAACAACCACAAAGTAATAAATTCGTAGTAACCACATAGGTTAAATATCTGGGCTCCATACCATGATACCACCTCTATCCAGAAGGAAATGTACATACCCTAAAGGGTGCTACCCCTCATAACCTTGCCGCATCTTTCCTGTTTTGACCATTTCCGGGGTGTGAGGTTCGACGAAGTCACGTCCACAAAAACATACTTTATACAAAAGCCATGCTTTGGGTCAACAAATGATCAACACAATGATCACTAAGATAGACGATCAAATAAACGATCCTATCACAATAATCAACACAATGATCATTTCAGCATCACTCAGCATATCACATTACCAAATTGGGAATATATCGCTGATAACATCAACTATATAACCTCTGAGCTCGTACGTCTCAGAGAAGGGTGTTAAGCTAAAGAATAAATTCTTCGCCACCAACAGAAATATATTTGAGTGAAATCGGCTTTATATCTCAACTTGTAATGTCAGACATACAATCCATACAAGTTTGTTCCGGGATCGAACAAAACCGAAGGCACTTACAAAGAAGTCCTTGCAATCCGGATATTCACAATCCTGATCGGATTTCCCATCGCTTATGGAGAACTCTATACCGGAGCAACTCGGTGCATAGTAAATCGATAGGTCATCCTATCGCTCTCGCAAATACCGGGTCTTCAACACCGATCTTCAATGCAATTCACAACGACGTATCACATATTCGGAATGGGTTATACGACCCCATGGTCCTTTCCCGGTTAACCCGAATAGTGAGCGCTTATTCAAAAATAAGTGTGGCATTCACATTCAATCAAATCACATCAGTTACCCATTCAAAGGGAAATATTGATAGTCGGCTATTGAACTATCACTGGATATGCACACATCACCAGTTTCCTAATAATTTTCCAAATTATTTATTTCACAAAATATCTTCACTAGATATATAATTTCAATACTTCAAAAATAAATCAATATTTATTTTTAAACAAATTCCACTTCCTTTATAAATTCCTTAGTGAATTTATAATTCCAAAATATCAATGAATATTCGATTTCAATTATTCATTTCAATTTTCTTTTCAATTTATCTTCAAAAAGATAAATTCTCAAAATATTCACTTTATATTGGAAAACATTTCCATACTTATTTATTCATAAGTAATTCACAAAATTTATTTATTTTCAACACTTAGAAAATATTCAATATACTTAAATCAAAATTAAGTATATATTTCATTCTTTAAGGAAATCATTCTCTTAAACATATTTATTTGGGCCAAAACGAATGTTACGTAAAACATCGTTACGACGTCCCAAAATCACTAGTATAGGGATTCGAAATTAAAATAGATATATAAATCCCAATACTATACAAAACATTTCCTTTCGGAAATCATTTACTATAACAACAGTGTTATAGTCCACTCATCTCCTTTTATTTCTCGAAAACGTCTATTTCAACAATTAATGTTGAAATCTATGGTTTCGAATTTCAACACATTTTAAAACATTGTTCGATCGTTTTAATTCTATTTAAAACATCCAAATCCAAAACAATTTCTTTAACGTGTTATTCACTATTCAAAAACGTGAATATACTTCATTATCAATTTCATCCTTTTATTTATTTTATTTTAAAGTATTATTCACAGTCAAAAACGTGAATATAACTCCATAAATAAACCATAACAATTTACTTATCAAAATAAGTCGTTTGTGAATTTATAAAACAACGTTTATAAATTCCATTTCTATTTATTTATAAAAACTTCTTTTTTATAAATTCTTTTATTAACCTATTCCAGTTTATAACTCAATTATAAACAATGGTTCATATTATAGATTAAATGCTTATAAAACGATTATTTTACAAAATCGTTCCTCTAAAGACTTTCCAAACCATAAATCTTATAACTTATAAGATTCATTTATTTAACCAAAATCATTATTTTAATAACTTAATAAATTTTATAAACCTACTGCTTATAAAATTTCATTTATAACTTCACCGTATAAAATTCTATAAATTCTATTCAATTATGAAATTCATTTCCACTTCATTCAAACACTTATAAAAACTCGTTTTATAATGTCAACATTTCAATTTATAAATATCTATGTATAAATCTCTTAATATAAATCAATTTATATTATTCTTTAAAAACGTCTTAAATCTTCTTTATTATTTCACCATTTTTATTCATAAAATAATTAAATTTCATAAATCCTATATTTAAACTTTTCACAATAATTCTAAAATATCTCGATTTAACTATTTTATAAACTCAATAGCATCATATTCTCAAAAATCAGTTTTTAACTATTTTTCTCAAAAAATCATAATTTTTATAACTTTAAAAATTATAACGTTTATTTATTTAAAATGAATCAATTCCAAAAATATTTTATATTTTCAAAAATCACTTTAAAATTATTTTAAAATCCCAAAATCTGGGTCCAATGATGCCACACACCAAATAGTCAATCACGACAACAACGATATCATATATCGATATGATAATCCATCAAATATCAAAATATCTGAAATCAAATAAAAACTGTTGAGGAATCCAGTTGGATCCCTCCAACCTGTTTTCCTGCATCCACAAACATTAGCACAATACCAATTTCGCTCAAGTACGAAATTATCGCGGTATATGTTCTTATTAAATATTATCCGCTTAATAACGGCGCAATAGGGTCTCATCCGCTAAACAAAAAATGCGGAAAATCAATAACTCCAATATATACATATGCCAATATATATATATTGCTATTATATATAATACCAATTTCACTGTTTATGAAATATTCGCGGTATATGTTTTTAATAAATAACATCCGCTTACTAACGGTGCATAATGTCTATTTTAACAATCAATAGATATTAATCAACATTCAAACATGCATTCAAATATTTTAAATCTAACTATTTAAAATAAAATCGAAACTATTCGATTGAGTGAGAAGTTCTCACCTTGATTTTATTTTCCGTTTTAGCGATTTATTTCGAATAAAATTAAACGGACGTTTAATTTTACCCAAAATTCTCACTAACTCCAAACGACTCCAAACCAACTCCATCGCATAGTGCTCGTCCATACGATTCCAACGCAACTGGTTTTGCATTTTTTCGACCTCGTATGAAAAAGATATGATTTATTGAAGCTTGTACACGATTTTTATATAAACAAATCAACATAAATTTAAATTTTATAACCTAAACTAACACGGGCCACTAGATCCAGCACCAAGCAATCACGGCCGTGCATTTTCTTTCTTCCCCTTGCGTTCTTGCTACAGACATAAGGCCGCACGCATAACCCATTATCATCACGAACTAGGGTTACATTTTTCAACATCAATACTCGATGAAAATCGATCAAACTACAGCCATTGCGAAGCACTCGACCTCTACTATACTCGGCCTGAAGGGCATAAGGCTCGGCCCTATGGTTTGCACGCAGTTCGAGCATGAACGGCAGGCCTTTGAGCCTTGATTTCGACCACTACGTTGCTCCAATCAAGATCTTGACCGTTGGATGTGTGGATGGCATTGCGCTCTTCAATTTACTAGTTGGAGATTCGTTGAATCGATGAACGGATTAGAAGAACGAGAGGGAAAGAGTTTGGCAAATTCTGGCCGTTCAGGCTAATGGAGGCGGCTGATAGAAGATGGAACCCTAATTTTTTTTTTTTGGTGAGTGGAGGGCTATTTATAAGGAACGAGCGACACTATTCATCCCGGAAATTCCGAACTTCGATTTACGCGCTGTAACTAGCGTTTCTAGGGTTTACCCCGCGTTCCGGACACAATGGAACAGGTTTCGGAAGCTAATTCGGAAGTATGTGCGAGTTATGGCTGTAAACGCTCAATTTGAATTAAACCGATTTAAGTCGATTTCTAGGCGTTTTAATTCGTACCGGACAAACGGTAAATCCGATTGACTTGAAATTTGAAATCCGGTAATAACTAACCATTACGGATCCAATGGAACTGGTTTCGTTCAATTCTGAGACTGTTCAAAAATTGACTATTTTCACTAGTCGATTTTAATATTAAAATATTCAATTTTCACAAATTAACTTTTAATTCGATTTTAAAGGTTCTAAAATATCGTTCTAACTTCTATATGATAAAATAAAATTTTACAAATCATTTTCAATCATATTTAACCCAATTTACAATTATTTTCATAATTTAACGTATTAAATTATCGATTTAATAATCCAATTAAATCCAAAAATTCAAATTAAAATTTATTTGACTTATAAATTCACTTCTTAATATTTAAAATTAATTAAATATTCAAATTTTAATTTCTAAAAATTCTGGGTCGTTACAATAAGCTTTTGAAAAGGGATTCCAAAAATAAAAGTTATTCTCAATTACTTGGTTGAGTTTTGAAATTTGAATAATTTGATTTAAATTGGAATTCAATATCTGAAATTGAATTCTATATTCGGTACTTATGATTTAAAAACGGTACAAGTTTATACGGGTTTTAAACCTTTTTAAAATGTTGTTTTGGGAATTTGAATTAACCCAAAGATTTTAACTTGGATAAATGAGATCAGATTTTTCCGAAATAAAACTATTTGTTTTCAAATGATAAAAGCTTTCATATAAGAAATGAATTTCCATTTTGTATTAAAGGGATTTCAAGTTTGAATTGGAAATGGTTTTCCAAGTTATGAATGAATCCTTGGAAACGGTTTTGAAAGCTATAAGTTTAATCTTTGATTTAAAGATTAAATGGATTAATCCAATTAAAACGGAAGTTGTTTTGAAATCCGTGAATGGATCTTTGTGAAACTGGATGATCTTTGTGAAATGAATCTTTTTATTTAAAAGATTTGAAATGGTAATTGGTCTAAACCATTTGAAAGAAAGTTTTGAATTGTAAAGTTGTGACTTAACTGAAATCCATACCCATATGTTTTTCAATATTACGCTCATTATTCGGTTTAGCCGGGAGAGGACTTTGTGTCATATAACCCATTCCGAATAATGATACGACGTTATGAATTGCATTTGAAGACTAGTGGTGAAGACCGGGTATTTTTAAGAACGATAGGATGACCTATCGATTGTCTCTGCACTGAGTAGCTACGGTATAGAGATTTCCTAAGTGATGGGAAGTCCGACCGAGACTGTGAATACCCGGATTTGCAAGGGCTTCTACGGAAGCGCCTTCGGTTCTATTCGAACCAAGAACAGACTTGTATGGATGTGTGTTTGACGTTACACTTTGAGATGTAAAGCTGGTTTCTATCAAATACATTAATGTTTGGTGGCGGAGAATTTATTCTCTTAGCTTAACACCCTTCTCTGAGACGTACGAGCTCAGAGGTTATGTAGTTGATGGTTACTAGTGATACATTCTCAATTTGGTAATGTGGCATACCAAGTGCAGCTGATCATTTGTTGATCAAAGCATGGCTTTATGAAAAAAGCGTAGCTTTGTGGACGAGACCTCATCGAGCCTCACAACCCGGTAACGGTCGAAATAGGAAGGATTCGGGAAGGTTTCAGGGGTAGCTCCCCTAGGGTATGTCCATCCCTTCTGGAAAAGGATGGTATCATGGTATGGAGCCAAAATACTTACTCATGTGGATACAGTAGTATACTTATTATTGTGTGATGTTGTTGGTGTAGAGGATCCTCGGATAAAGGTCGCAAACGACCGGGGGTGGCATATCTTAGGTTTTACTTTCCGGGAAGGGGTAACCGGCCTTGTGTTGGCAGAGAGCCGGGTAGATTCTCGGGGCGTCCCTCCAGAGGTGTTCCCATCTGGCAATAGGAAGTTCCTTAGCCTGACCATTTGCTGGAAATCCAATCACCCAATACGAGCCTTTACGATTGCAGTTGTATTACCTGCCACCTCAGGTGGTAGCTATAGTAGGCATAGTATAATGGTACCTATGCTGGCTAAGATTAATATTATATTTTTGAAATGTTTTCCACTATGCACTAATAATAATATCAAAAAGGATTTTTGCACAGTAAGCATATTTGACTATCATAAGGAGAAATATCCCCCATGTGTGCTATTGCATGGTGTGTGTGCCGGGAGGCCTTATGGTAGTTTCATTTTCCAAAAAGCATTGCGGGTTTCAAAAATTTAAATCTTTTGTTTGTTTTTTAAAATCCAAATCTTTTGTTTGCTCACAACAGTCCCACGACTGACTTGGAGTTTATTGTTCCGTTCCTAAACACTGGGTGCCCACAATTTTCCACGCGGGCAGTCTAGAGTTTGTTTTTTTAGATAGTCAAATAGAGATATTGTTTTGGTAGCCTTCAGCTTTCTGTTTGATCATTTTGGAGTCTTTGGAGTCCACGACTGCACTGGCTTAGCTTTGTGCAACCTTGATGGAGATTCGAGTTTGGAGTTTTTGGAGCTCTAGCTTTGGAGTATTGGATTGGATTTGCAGTATTTGGTTCTGTTGAAGACTCATCTCATATTGTGTCGTGTTCCGCTGTACTTTGTGTTGTATATTCTCTGATGTTGATGATTATCATCGTATCAAATTGATGTATTGGATATTGTATTCATGCTGTATCAGTGATATCATCTTTTGTTTCCGCTGTGTTATTTATCATCTAATGTTGTTGCAAGCTTCGGCGATATGAATTTGGTGTTATTTGTCAGACATCGAGTTCGGGTCTTCACATTTGGTATCAGAGCTAAAGGTTGAGTAAGAACTTTAGCTACGGAGTGTAACACATTAGATGGCTCATTAGAGATAGGGTAAAGTATACCCTAGAATGAGTACAACCAGTGAAACCCAAACCCAAATTTCTCAATCTATTCTCTTTGTTTGTTGTTATTCTCTAAGATATTTCGTCTGAATGCCTGAATCGATTTTTCTTACTATTACAGATAGTAATAATGAGTGAAAGAAGAGGACGAGATAGGGGATAGGGAAGTACCACTTCAACTGGTCAAGGCCCTGCAACGACAGATATTCCCATTCAGTCTCAATCAAATCTGGCTGATTTATATCGAAGCTTTTCTAGACTTGGTGGAAAGCCACTCACTGGCAAAGAATCTATTATTGAAGCACAAGCCTGGATCCGATCGTGCGAAAGGATTTTCAAAGGACTAAAATTGGAAGATGATCAGATGCGATTGATAGCTTCCTGGCAACTCCAGGAAGAGGCTTTAGTATGGTGGGAAACAGTCACATTGGATAAGCCGACGGATGAATTTACTTGGAGTCGTTTCAAGGAAGTGTACGAGTAGCGATATATGCCGTCTGCTAGTATCTCTACAATGTACCAGGAGTTTATGGATTTGAAGCAAAGATGTTTATCATTTGAGGAATACTTGAACAAATTCAATGAATTATCTCGGTTTGGTCTAGAATTGGTGAATACATCATTAAAGAAGAATGAAAATTTTATTCGGGGAATGAACAAGGAGTTTCATGAAAGGATGACTACTCGTTGAGGAATCTTTTTCTGAATTAATTGATATGGGTTATAGATACGATACCCTGGATAAGCCAGAAGATCCAGAGGAGAATGGAGATACAACTAATTTGAATTGGAGGAAAAAGAATTTTGGTGGAAAGAAACTGAGGAAAGATAAAGGAAGGAAGAATATATAGAAGAAAACGGCGAAAGATGTTACTTGTCTCAATTGCTTGGAAAAAGGTCATTACTCGGATAAATGTAAGAACCCTTAGAAACCGGGAATGAAAGAACCATTTATGAGGCCAGATCAGGAATCTACGCGATGCTCTTGTTGCCGCAAGCCAGGACATAGGATCGAGGACTGTCCAGCATAGAAGCAAGCTCTAGTAGCGAGGGTGTATGCAATCAAAGACGATTCTTCAACCTCAAAGGCTGATAAAGGAAAAGAAATTTTATAAGGTAACCTTCTCGTTTACGATTAAAATTTTTTGAGTTTTTTTCAACATGAAAACTACCCTTAGTTTTATTTCTCAGCAAATGGTAAACGGGTTAAATCTTGAATCTGAGATCGTAATCGAATCGATTTTTGTCTATTTCATTGGGTTTCGATAAAATATACGAATGGTTAGTTATCCCTTCGAACTAACCAATACCCTTGTAAACTTCGTAGTTCGGATAACCCAATTATTTTGTAGTTGATTGAGTTTGTTCTCATATCTATTGTTGATATTCTGATTTGGTAAGTCAATGCAGAATAAATATTCAGTTTGATTTGGAAAGATATCTCTCTATCTTTCATCTTTCTTTGTTGTCTCCCTAGCAAATTTCAGGGACGAAATTATTTTAGGGGGGGGGGGAATCTGTAACATCCCAAAATTTATTAATTTAAATTTGGTAAATATTTTTGGAATTTAATTGAAAAGTTTAATAACAAATAAAGTATGTGTTAATTTATATGAATAAAACTTCAATTTCTTTTGATTGAAGTAATAAATGTTTTAAAAAAATCATTTGAATTTAAAACTTATATGTGTGAATATATATGTGCATATATGAGTGGATTTAAATATATATATATATATATATATATTGAATTTGTATTTAAATTTTAAGTAAATGTTCAAACATAATTTGAATTTATAAAAATACATTTATGTAATTTATTTGATATGTATTTAATTTCAAATCATTCTCTTTTAAATAATATGTGTTAATATAAAGCAAAACTAGATTTGTATGTATATTATGCAAAACATGACAAGTTGTGTATTAAGGAAAATAAAAGCAAGGATAAAGTGAGTATTTGTTGTGAATTGTGTATGCAAGCAAGAAGATAATAAAACAAAGTGTTTATGTACATATAAAGAAGAAACAAAAAATATCAACAAAATAAAGTCATTCGAAATGTTAAAAAAATCTTTTCACTTTAGATAGGAAAAAAAGTATGCATATACAAATCAAATGGATTTGTATGCAAACAGGAATAGGGACATAAGCATTAAATAACATCTTCTCAAGCACAAATAAAATCACTTCAGCCTCCGAAAAAAAAAAATCTCTGACCCAAATTGTTGTACCAGATAAGACCTACCTGTACAAATTGTATCTCTATATATACATCTATTCTTATGCTTGCTCGTTCATAAAGAAAAGATAGCAAAACCAGAAGAAAAAAAAATAAGAAGCATCATCATTCAATTCAACAACAAAGCAAGTTTAAAAGAAGATCAAAACTGCACCCTTCAAACAACAATTGCTCTCTGTTCAAGCTTTTGCCATGTGAATAAACATAATTTTAAAAAATGACCTAAGAATATTTGAACCTGTGCAGGATATTCATGAATAATAATATGTTACATATGTAAATTTTTATATATAGCTCTGTATATATAAGAATTGTTCTGAGAAAATCTTATCTAACTGTTCTTCTCTGTTTGTATTTACAGAGTTAAATAGTTAATCAAAATTCAAAACTTCTTTATCAAATCAATTATAGGCTTACAGTTTAAAATAAAATAAGTTGTTCAAATATAGATTAAGCTATAAAAATTTGTTTTAGACAGGTTGGTGAAATATATCAACTGGGAAACTTGATTTACAGAGCAACAAATAATTTTATGTTGAAGTCCAGTATTGTAAATTGCTGATTCAATTATATAGCTTGAATCTACATACAAAAATAAGATTTTGAAACAAAAATGGTGATTTTTAGTTGAGTGTGCAAGATGCAGTTCCTAGTTAAACTAAATATGCATTTTAATCAATTTCTGATGATCGAACCAATTTTGAATGTTGGGATCTTGCTTGAAGCAAGTTTGGCAATCGATAGTAATGGGAAAACTATTGAATAACTTTTCCATTGTACGAATTGAAGAGACGAGGCTTGATTAGGGTTTAATGTTCGAAATTGATGCAGTTAGAAAACGAGACGAGTTCGTTTCCTCTGATTGACCGAGTTTCTCGAAACTCTGGGAAAGTGTAGTGCAAGGGGTTGACGTGGTGAGACCGAAGTCGTGGCGTTTCCAGTGGTCGGAGCGTCCGAGGCGAAGCATTTTTGTGGGTGTGTTCGAATTCCAGGTTTCGAAACGATATGCTTAATTTCGATTTGGAAAATTTAGAGTCGAGAGTTTGGATTTAGTTTGCAGGGGTGATTTGCGACTTGCCGGAGATCGTGAAGTCCGCAAGAGGGATGGCGCGACGCTGTACATGTGTACGACGTCGATATGGTGTCAGCGTTGTTGAGTGGTGAGTGACTCGAGTTGATACTCGGGAAAAGGGAGGGCGTGCTTCGGGTTGAAACGCGAAGTTCTCAAGCCTGAAACACGCGAGCCTGGGAGCAATTATTTAAAATTTAAAACTTAAGCTAAGAAAAAAAGAAGAAGAAAGTATTTAAGGCACGAGAGAGCGACTCGGGGGATAGGGAGAGAAACTCGTGTGTTTACTCGAGTAGAATCTGGGGTATTCACGGGTTGTTTTCAAAATGGGTTAAGCCTAATAAATTTCAAGTTTATAATGTTAAACAAATTTTAGTATTTATGAAATAATTAATGTTGACTATTTTAAGTTATGAATTTGTTCCAAGTTTAATTAACTAAGTGAATACGTAAGAATGTTTTAAATCTCAATTAATATTTTAATTAAGTAGTTAACTTAAGTTAAGTGTTAAAGTTAATTAACATAAATATTTTAAAATTAGTAATGAATTGATTTCAAAGTTTAAGGAAGATTTTTTTAAAAAATGTTAATTAAGACAAATAGTTATTATTAATTGTTTAAAAAGGGTAATCAAGAATGGTTAATTAATTTATAATTGTAATTAACTAAGTGATTAGAGATTAATCAATTTGAAATTAAAGATTGGTTAATTAATAATTAAGTGTTTAACTAATTTGTAATTAAGAATTGTTAATTAGATAATTAAGGCTAATTAATTTATAATTAGGAGTTAATTAAGATAATTAATTAAGGATTAATTAATTTATGTAATTGATTAAAGGTTAATTAACTTATTGTTAATGGTTAATTAATAAATGATTAAAGACTGATTAATCAAAATGATTTGTAATTTATTCATGTTAATTAACCAGGATTAGTAATTCATAAATAATTAATCCGATTTGAATTAATCAGACAATTAACTGATCTTACTTATGAATGATTGGATTCTATTGGATGATTGAATTTTTTGATATCCCTGATTATGATGCTCTATTTTGATTTGAGCTGTGTTAAATGTAATTTATTATCTGTGATATATATCTGAGATCTGTGAATGAAAGATAAGCGTTATAGTTTATACCGCTTATCAAATATATTGTTGTATTTGAATATGTACTGACTGATGATGTTGCACTTTGACTGTGTAAAACCCCTGGACCAAACTTATACACACACAAATATGGATTGCACGTGAAAATTGGTTAAGTCACAGATTTAGAAAATAATTCTTAAATCAAATTTTGGAATTCAAATAGTTTTGGAAATGGAATTGAGTTAAATATAAAAAGCTTTTGAAAAGGGATTCCAAAAATAAAAGTTATTCTCAATTACTTGGTTGAGTTTTGAAATTTGAATAATTTGATTTAAATTGGAATTCAATATGTGAAATTGAATTCTATATTCGGTATTTATGATTTAAAAACGGTATACAATTTTATATGGGTTTTAAACCCTTTTTAAAATGTTGTTTTGGGAATTTGAATTAACCCAAAGATTTTAACTTGTACAAATGAGATCGGATTTTTCCGAAATAAAACTGTTTGTTTTCAGATGATAAAAGCTTTCATATAAGAAATGAATTTCCAATTTGTATTAAAGGGATTTTAAGTTTGAATTGGAAATGGTTTTCCAAGTTATGAATGAATCCTTGGAAATGGTTTTGAAAGCTATAAGTTAAATCATTGATATAAAGATTAAATGGATTAATCCAATTAAAATGGAAGTTGTTTTGAAATCCGGGAATGGATCTTTGTGAAGCTGGGTGAACTTTGTGAAATGAATCTTTTTTTTTAAAAGATTTGAAATGGTAATTGGTTTAAACCATTTGAAAGAAAGTTTTGAATTTTAAAGTTGTGACTTAACTGAAATCCATACCCATATGTTTTTCAATATTGCGCTCATTATTCGGTTTAGCCGAGAGAAGACTTTGTGTCATATAACCCATTCCGAATAATGATACGATGTTATGGATTGCATTTGAATACTGGTGGTGAAGACCGTGTATTTGTGAGAACGATAGGATGGCCTAACGGTTATCTCTACACTGTGTAGCTACGGTATAGAGATTTCCTAAGTGATGGGAAGTCCGATCGAGATTGTTAATACCCGGATTTGCAAAGGCTTCTTCGGAAGTGCCTTCGATTCTGTTCGAACCCGGAGTAGACTTGTATGGATGTGTGTCTGACGTTACACTTTGAGTTGTAAAGCTGGTTTCTATCAAATACATTTCTATTTGGTGGCGGAGAATTTATTCTCTTAGCTTAACACCCTTCTTTGAGACGTATGAGCTCAAAGATTATGTAGTTGATGGTTACTAGTGATTCGTTCCCAATATGGTAATGTGGCATACGAAGTGCTGCCGATAATTTGTTGACCACAACATGGCTTTGTGAAAAAAGCGTAGCTTTGTGGACGAGACCTCATCGAGCCTCACAACCCGGTAATGGTCGTAACAGGAAGGATGAGGCATGGTTTCAGGGGTACCTCCCCTAGGGTATGTCCATTTCTTTTGGAAAAGGGTGGTATCATGGTATGGAGCCCAGATACTTACTCATGTGGACACTGCAGTATATTTATTACCGTGTGATGTTGTTGGTGTAGAGGATCCTCGGATAACGGTCGCAAACGACCGAGGGTGGTATATCTTAGGTTTTACTTCCCGAGAAGGGGGTAACCGGCCTTGTGTTGGCAGACAACCGGGTAGGTTCTAGGGGCGTTCCTCCAGAGGTGTTCCCATGTGGCAATAGGAAGTTCCTTAGCCTGACCATTTGTTGTAAATCCAATTACCCAATACGAGCCTTTATGACTGCAGTTGTATTACCTGCCTCCTTAGGTGGTAGCTATAGTAGGCATAATGGCTAAGATTAGTATTATATTTTCGAAATGTTTTCCACTATGCACTAATAATAATATCAAAAAGGATTTTTGCATAATAAGCATATTTGACTATCATAAGGAGAAATCTCCCCCATGTGTGCGGTTGCATGGTGTGTGTGTTGGGAGGCCTTATGGTAGTTTCATTTTCCAAAAAGAATTTGCGGGTTTCAAAAATTTAAATCTTTTGATTGTTTTTAAAAACCAAATGTTTTGTTTGCTCACACCTGTCTCACGACTTACTCGGAGTTTATTGTTCCGTTTCTAAACTCTAGTTGCCCACAATTTTCCACACGCGCAGTCTAGAGTTTGTTTTTTTTCAAATAATCAAATATAAATATCGTTTTGGTAGCCTTCACCTTTCTGTTTGATCATTTTGGAGTCTTTGGAGTCCACGACTGCACTGGCTTTGCTTTGTGCAACCTTGGTGGAGATTCGAGTTTGGAGTTTTTGGAGCTCTAGCTTTGGAGTTTTGGATTGGAGTTGCAGTATTTGACTCTGTTGAATACTCATCTCATATTGTGTCGTGTTCCGCTGTAATTTGTGTTGTATATTCTCTGATGTTGATGATTATCATTGTATCAAATTGGTGTATTGGATATTGTATTCATGTTGTATCAGTGATATCATCTTTTGTTTCCGCTGTGTTATTTATCATCTAATGTTGTTGCAAGCTCCGGCGATACGAATTTGGTGTTGTTTGTCGGACATCGAGTTCGGGTCGTCACAATTAACCTCTTTTAGATTATATAAGTGAAATACATGATATGAAAGTAATGGCTACTTCTTTTGGTTTCATAATTGAGCGTAAACTGCCTGACAAATAGGTACGTTCTCAGATTACGGTTTTATAGCACTATTATATATTTTCCTATGTTGGGATATATTATTTTGGAAAATATATGTTGTATATTGTTATATTTGATATTATATTTTCTCCCGAGCCTCTCCGTACAAAGGAGACTCTAACGAAATTTTTCGTAAATTTTGGACTTAGAAATTTTTTTTAAAATATTTTCCAAACTTTATTAATTTAAGTATAAAAAGATTTAATGGTTATAAATTGGTATATTTTATTTAAATTAATTAATTTTTTAAATTTATTTGTTTGTAAATTTAATATTTAAAGTAAGATATATTGATTTCTTAATTCTTCTTTTCCCTTCTTTTTCCTTTTCGAGGACGAAAAGTTTTGAGTGGGGGAGAGTGTAACGACCCGTAAATTTCGATAATTAAATTGGTTATTTTATAAGATTTTTGTCATTAAATTTAGAAGGAAATAAAAAACTTTATAATTTATAATGAAATGAACGTTAAAATGAAGGGTGGCTTTGGTAATTGAAACTAATTATTGACAATTGAAGTGAAATCCCAAAAATGAAATAGTGTAAATGGTTGCACTTGGTTATAAAAATTGAATATAAGAAAACAAACGTAAATATTGAATTAATTAATGAACTAATAACAACAAATAGTAATTGAATAAAATCAATTTCCTGTATGTAATTATAATGTTATTTGGAAATGATAACTTATAAAAGCATGATTAAGAGTTAGTGGCAATAATTATTATAAGTTACCGATATATTTTCATCCATTAAATTGAATTGGAATTAATTGCAATAAATCTAAATAAATTATTACGTTAATGTTAATTAAGGTAATATTTGAAAATAATGTTAACATTATTCATAAGAGGACAATTTATTGAATGTAAAAGAATGGAAATGAAGACTTATCAATTTAATGGGATTTGAACTATAATAATTGGGTTTAATTGAAAATAAATGAAATTTAAGATCTAAATATTACATTTATTGAAATTAAGATGGAATGTGAGAATATTAATGCAATAACTATGAATCCAATGTTAATTCCATCTGTTTGATAATAATAGATTGAATAATAGAATAAAAGTCAATTAAATGGAATTATTGAAAATAGAATTTATAATTTCTGGATTATTGAAATTGAAAGCAAAGATAGTAATTATTGAAATAATTAACATTGAATCAGCATGAAAATTTGTTTTAAATTGTTATAAATGACTAATAAAATAAAAAGTGATAAAATTTGTAAACCATAGAATTGAAATTGAAAATTTGATTTGATTAATTAATTTTTAATTTATTTAATTAATGTAAAAATAGTCATTTTGATCATTTACTCGAATTTCAATGAAACCAGTTTTATCGGATCTGTAACGGTGAATTATTGTAGGATTTCATGTTTCGTAGCGATCGGGCTTGCTATTTTGTAACGACCTGTAAAATTCGATGGTTTAAATGAGGTAATTTAATAGGATTTCTAATTTAATTTAGAAAGAAATAAAAGTCTTGAAATTTATATTGGAGCGAATTTAGAAATTAGATGAAGCAATTGTAATTAAATGTTAACAATTTAATATTTATATAGCAATAAATTGAAATAATGTAAATTGGCAACTTGGCTATAAGTTTAATATAAGAAACCAATAGAAATGTTGAATTTCTGAAATATTAATAAAAATATAACTAGAATGGAATTTATTAATATAATAATGAATAATGAAATTTGTTACATTTGGTTTAAAATAAAAAAGGAGTAAATAAAAGTAACTGTTGAATAAACCAATGCAATAATTGTAGATAAGTAATTATAATGTGTGTTGTTGATAATGAAAGCACTTAAATGGTAATAAATTGAATATAAGAAAACAAAGGCATTTAGTGAATTTTTTTAATGAATTCATGAAATAAAAATTAATGTCCTGTAGGTAATTATAATATTGTTTGGAAGTGAAAACGTACAAGTATGAAACCAAGTAAGTAAATTAATTAAGAATATAAATAGTAATTAATGAACATATTTTGGCAAATATAACTAAATAGTATGAAATGAAGCATGCATTAAGGAAAAGTAATACAAGGCAATGTTAATTTCACCCATAAATGTCAATTTATTGAATAACAAGGTTTTAAATCAAGATTTATTAATTTATTTGAAATTTAAAATTCAATAAGTGGAATTTAATATTAATTATTACATTAATGGAAATGTGGATGAAATTTGTGGATAGGAATGCAATAACTACGAACCAATAAAAATTCATCCAATTG
Organism: Allium cepa; assembly: GCA_030765085.1. Taxonomy (NCBI): domain Eukaryota; kingdom Viridiplantae; phylum Streptophyta; class Magnoliopsida; order Asparagales; family Amaryllidaceae; genus Allium; species Allium cepa. Next base: position 417,185,684 of record CM060937.1, on the reverse strand, counting down.
ATAATAGAATGAGAACGGTGTATGTAATCAATTTCAACACTTGTCCATTAGTGATAACTTATAAGTGTAATTTAACGTTAATGGAGTCTAATAAGTAAAAATGGGCAGTCAATTGCAATTAATCTAATTGAAGGTTATATTAGTATAAGTTTTGGGTAGTAATGGGTAATAATGTATTGCTAATGATGTATGAATGAATTGATGATTTAATTTAAAGGAAATGATGTTAAAGTTATTCATATTGGATAATTTTTTGAATTATAAGGAATGAAAATAAAGTTTATTTACATATTGGAATTTAATTTCTGAAAACAAGATAATTACAATTAAATGAAATTGAAATAGCTAAATAATACGTTATTTGAGATTTAGACGGAATAATTATTAGTTTATTTAATTTAATGAAACCAATGATAAGATCTTAACTGATTGTAATTAATAATTTGAAATAATGACTATTGGTTGAGTAAAGGGAGGAATAAAGTTTTATCAATTTATTTGAATTTAATACACGATAATATGATAAATTGCAATTCAATGAAAAGTAAATACTTAGAAGATTGTATAAATGGAAATCTAGACAAAATTTAAGAATATAAATATAAACAATTGTGAACCTATGTAAATTGCATCCTTTTGATAACGATAAAATAAATAATAGAATGAAAGGCGACTTTAATAGAATTATTGGAAATTAAATTTTAATTTAATGAATTGAGGTTAATATTGAAATTTATAAATTATTCGCCTCTAAATTGACATTTAAATTTGTTTAAATCATTGTAAATGATTAAAAGTTAAAAAATGTTGAAATTTGTCAATTATCGAAATAAAATTTAAAATTCGATTTAATTAACTAATTATTAATTTATTTATTAATGGAAAAATAGCCATTTTGGCCACTGACTCGAATTTCGACGAAACCAGTTTCATCGGATCCGTAACGGTGAATTATTGTAGGGTTTCAAGTTTCGTAGCGATCGGACTTGTCGTTTGATCGTACGGACTCGAAACGCCTTGAAATCGATGAATTGAAATCAATTGAAATCAATTTGAAAAATACTGATTTTAACATAACTTCTTCATATGATGCAATTTTAACCTGAAACCTTTTCCATTGTGTTTAAAATATTTTAAAACACCTATTTTGATATGTGGGTTTATCCAATTTTGTTCTGGAGTCGAAACGGGCATTTTGGGCCACTTTGGCGTTGGCGCGTATATCTGTTTTATCCACCTATTCTATTTTCAATTCTGCCTATAAATATCCTGCTATAAACCCTAGCCTCCCTACTTCTCATTTGTCTGTACGTATATCTTCTCCTCAACTCCTCCTTTCCAATGGCAGACAAACCCTAATTACAATTGCAATCCCAAAATCAAATCCAAAGCATAAATTTCAAAGTCCTCGGAAAAATTTGGAAAAAATATATATTGAAGCTCTCAATGAGCGTATTCTCCTGGTGGAATTCGTTTTTCAATTCGAGTTATCGTTTGCTCAGAAAATAATCATTTATTCTTGGCCGTTAGTTGATCGTCGATCAACTTTTCCTGATCGACAAATCGAAGTTGCTGGGTTTTGGAGATTCGTGAGAGGATTTCATCGATGTAATTTATTGGGGGATTTAACGGCGGGTCGGTAGCGAAAAATTGATTAGGGTTTGTGAATTCTAGGCCGGCAGCTGCTATTTGGATGCTCGTGCGACGTGCTCGCGAGCGTGGGAGGTCGTAGGGGGTAGGCGGCGACGTGGCTGCGACGTAGGGCGGCGAGATTGGTCGATTGTCGTGGCGGCCCTGATGTTTTGCGTGCGCGAGAATCTACTTTCAGCTTGGGTTTGAATGTTTACTGTTGCGTTAGGAACATGAGTGTAACAACCCGCATATTTATCGAGTTTGTATTTAAATATTTTATTTAAATAGTAACTCGTTAATCGGATTTTGGTCCGAAAAGCTACTTTTTGCAAACGGTCAAATTAGGACTCGAGACCACTTCCATTGAGTTCGAAATGTCGTTTACAACTTTTTAAGTATAAACATCGATAGGTTTGGAGTTAGTGAAATTTCACTAACTTTTCCCGCTTTGGACTTTGGGTTAGTTTAGCCTATTAAGCCCAAGTTCCAACCCTCTTCTCCTCACTCTTCATAAATTTCCTAACTAATCAAGCTTTGGCATTAATGGTGGAGGGAATGGAAAATTAAAATTCCAAAACTCAAATTCAATTGCAATCCGTCTTTCTACTCCAAATTCAAGAAGAAGACATTGGATTCAAGCTTCTTGTGCTTAGATAGAAGAAGGATTGATTCTTGCTTGCTTAAAACTTCATTTTCATTGATATTTGGTGCAAAGGTGAGATTTTTATCTCACAAATCTAGTTTATAACTATATTGGGTTGTTGGGAATGATTCCCTATCACTTTAGCATGAATATTTGCTTTTGGTTTGGATTGGATTGGCGAAAAACTCCGATTTTTGGCGTTTTGGCGAAATTTCTGCATTTAGGTCGTTCTGCCATTTTTAGGTCGTTCGGAGTTAGGTCGTGTGGGTCTTAGGTCGTAGGTCGCGTACGAGATAGCTCCTAGATCGTTCTGACCATTTTTCGCGTGTTCGGAGTTAGGTCGTTCACGACCTAGTACTTAGGTCGCTCGCGACCGAACCCTTAGGTCGTTCGCGTGTTATCGCGCTAAGTCGCACTGCCTTGAATCTTCACTTCGGAGTTCGGTCGTTTCACGTTAGGTCGTATGGCTTTTAGGTCGTAGGTCGTATGGCTTTTAGGTCGTAGGTCGTATGACTTTTAGGTCGTAGGTCGTTGGCCTTTTGACCGTTAGGTCGCATGCCTTTCTACTTCGATAGGTCGTTCGGCCATGCTTTCTATTTTTAGGTCGCGACATCTTTAGGTCATGTTACCTATATACCCCTAGGTCGAAAGACCTTAGGTCGTGCATCTTTAGGTCGCGAACCCTATTAGGTCGCGAACCTCTTTAGGTCGCCTGTCCCTTAAGAAGTTAGGTCGTTCGTCCTGTGATGCCTTAGGTCGTTTGACCCGTGTTACGTTAGGTCGCGTAACCCCTTAGGTCGCTTGACCTTGTTTCCTGTTAGGTCGCGTGACCTTGTTTTCGCCCTTAGGTCGTTTCACTTTTAGGTCGCATGACCTCGTCTCCGTTAGGTCGTGAACCTTGTTAGGTCGCTCATCCTTAGCCCGCGAACTTTCTTAGGTCGCGTACCTTTAGGTCGCGTGTCCCCTCTACCTCGTTAGGTCGCAAAGAACATTAGGTCGCTCGACCTCCTTACCCACCAGGTCGCGCACTTAGTTAGGTCGCTCAGCCATTGTGTTAGGTCGCGTGAACCCTTAGGTCGTTAGACCTCATTTTGCTTTAGGTTGTAGGCCTCTTGCCTTCACTTAGGTCGTACCGTTTTGTCGGGGCGCTGCCCCGTAAGCGGTGGCGTTGCCCCCGCACCCCCACCTTGGGGGGTTGCCACCCCCCCTGGACCCCCCCTTCGTAGGGGATCTTATCTGAAAAACATTGAGCTGATTTCCTTGGATTTTATTCACATCTCCGTATGCGATTTTTGTGACTGATTGTTTCTACAATTGCTTCTGTGTTTTGTCACTTTATAATATAAAGGTTTCAATACTAGTAGTAAATATCAAAACTCTTTTAACAAACAATTTCAACTCTATTTTTAATAACAAAGCTCTTTTCTTAAACCGTTTTCCAATCTATTAGTATATACAAGCCTTTACCTCACTCGGATGAGAAATCTAATTAAACGACTTAGTAAAACAAGTGGTATGAAACACTTGCGTTCACTTCGTCGGTTAATTCTTGGACTTGTTCGATTGAACCTCTTGTGACAATTTTATTAGTGAAGATTTACAGTTTGTTCGTAAATATTTAAGTTAAGCAAGTGGTTATGGGACATGATGCTAAACTTCTATATTTACTAGCTTAGTGTAATTGACACTTCTCGTTGATCTTGATGATTGCTTTATGAATTAGACTAGCAATTGCGCGATGTCTCTTTCATTGCAAGGTTAGACTAGACACCACTTGTGTGATTCCATTCACACATACCTTTCTGCTTTTTGGTTAGTCTTGACCTCAATCTGTGTGATTCCATTCACACATGCGGGGTAGCTCCCCATGGTCTTCGGACCGTCATGTGATAGGTCTCTTTCCCTTTTTATGATTTCTGGATTTCTCGTGTTGATTTCTGGAATTTATGTCATTGACTTGTTATGAGTACAAGTTTAGGGTATGATGCCCTCTTCGAATCTTTGAGAAGATTCTTGTGATATTGATTATCTCTTATTGATTGATCTTCTGTTGATCATTATTTACATACTTATAGTGGTATGTCGTTATGGATGTTTATGTTTATGCCATATCTTTTATGTTATATCATGTCATCTGATATTTATAGCTAGACTGATCCGTTTATTATTTTCTTAAATAATACTCGGGTCAGACCGAGATGTTACAGGTGCTTCTGCTTGACTTCACTCTGACTTTTGGCTAACTGTTTGGATTAGCAGTTTTTGTTGTATACACTTGAGATATAGACTCATAGTTGTATTCTTTTGTATAGCACGTGTTGCTATTCTTTTGTATTATCGTGGATCTTAATGACCACTACTCTGATGTACACTTTCATGTGTTAGTTATATATTCATATCTTCTTCCGCCTTTGTGATATGTATATCTGTGACTGATTTGTGATATGATTATTTATATGTTTGTTTCCGAAGATTATTTATAGCTACCGTGTGATAAGCAATTACATGGATAGTCGCTCCTCAACAGCCTTATTCTCCGTGCTAGTTGACAGCACTATTCCGGAGTGTTCTTGGCTAGCATGGGTATAGAGGTGGGGCGTCACAATGAGATTGGCTTAGCCGGTGCGTGCGTACTGGAGGAGATTGTGATGTGGCAAAGGGGAAAGGGTGACGTGTTCTTTTTGTTTTTTTTAATTTTTATTGATTTCAATCGCAATAATCGGCATAACTTTTGCATACAAACTCCGTATCACACGCGATTTTTTTGTTGGGATCGTAATAAAATTCCGAACACTTTGGAACTGGTTTGGACGGATTCTGAGGCTGTGCATTTTTTGGGTTTAAAATGGATTTAAATTCAATTTAAATTTAAAAGGTGTGTGTTTTAACCCTCTCACAACTTCTAAGATTTCTTATGTTTGTTAAATTCATTTATGATGTGATTTGAAATTTATCTATAGCTGTTTGGCATATATTTCATCATTATCTCAGTTAATTTGCATTTATTTAATTAACTTGTTATTTAACTTCATTATTACATATTAACTGCTAGTTAAATTGTTATTTATTTTATTGCACATAAACTTCCAGTTAAACAGTAATTATTTATTTTTGAATATAAACTGATAGTTGATATCTGTTATTATCACCTGTTATATATTGATGTATTGTTTGAATTTGGATGATGATTGTGATAAATGGTTGATGGTTGATATTGAATGAATGGATGATGTACTTGTATTGTTATAAACTGCAAGTTATTATGCATATTCATTTCATTCGGGATTGAGGTTTGAAATGATATATAACCGTAATTTTTATTTGAAATTACGGATTGAAATGATAAATATCCGTGTCACTTGACCATAGGATAGAAAATTTTATACAGGCACCGCGGTATGTATATAAAATTATTTTGAAATGATTTTCTATGGTTTAATAAATATTGATTTTTGCTATTTTTAAATATTATTTTTATATATAGTTAAATGCTTGAATTTATGCTATGCATAAATTTGGTTTAAAGAATAAGAAGAAGTTTAAAAATAAAAAGTTAAATTTTATTTAGACATAATACGGTTAAGTATTTATTTAAATTTATTGATGGAGTTTATAATGTCTTAAATAAAATAAATGTTGGAAGATAAATATGAATTTGCTTTGAAATAAGGTATTTAACAATTTTCCTTGAATAAAATTTATTTGAAATTTTAATTAATTTGGGGTTTTAAAAGGTATGATCTTTATAACTCTATTTTGTTTAGAGGACTTAAATGAATATCAATTCGATTTAAATGAATATATCAAGTTAAATAAAAATTTAAAAAATATCCAGTTGTTTGAAGTTAAAATTTTTACTTAAATTTTATTGGATTTATTAAGCAAACATTTCAAATCTAAATAATAGCAATTGAATTTGATATTTATGGAATTATCAAAGAATTAGTTTGAAATGGTGGAACAGTCAAAGCTTTGAAATATAGGAATTAAACAGTTTATTTGGGAATTTAAACCTATATTTGGAATTTATTTGTGAAATTTAAAAAGCTATTTTGTACTGCAAAGCGGGTTAATACTTAAACCATTTAAGTATTAGAAATCTTGTTTCAAAGCTATGGGGTTTAAGATATATATTTGAAAATATTATGATTTGGGAAAAGGGATATTTATAAAATAAAAATGATATCATATTGATTTGGGATTTTAGAAATATAAATGATATCATATTTATATGTTTTGAAAGTGGTATTATATTCTGGTTTTAAAATATAAACTATTTTGGAAAGACCGCGGTGTTATAATAACGTTTGGTTGATGAAGAGACCGGGATCGGAAGTTGTCATACTCTCTGCCAACTTCAAAAACCACTTTAAAAACCGTGTACGCGGTGGAGATTCCAGAATTAAGTAGGATGGTGGCGGCATTTCCTTTGGGGTAAATACGTAGACCAAAACTATTGTGAGTTGGCATAAGGTGGCTAAAACAGGAGCGATCGACGGGCTAATGAGGTGGCACCTTTGATCGAATACATCCCTTCGATATTATACTTGGACTTTTGGATTGTTTCAGTGGCCGCTTTTGATTTTTTATTTGAGGGTGTGGCTCGAGGTGGGCGGTAGCTGCGCGCTACGCGTTACCACCATTCCGGAAGCGTAATTGGTATATCTACCCTGCCATTGCCTAGTTGTGCCGTGTCACCTACTCTATTATGCCTTGTACAAATTTGATTTGTGTCGTACCTATGGAGTGTCTTCTCGTAGTCTCCCGATCAGGAGATATGCAGGCACTGTATAGACTATTAGTACTATTACGTGTTAAGGTGGAAAATATAAATCCTTAATACTATTTTAAATTAAGTTTATTTTACTAATAGACATTATTATAATAGCGAAATATTACTACATAGTAAATAGTTTAACGGATCCTTAGGAGATGTGAATCCCGTAAACATTTCCCGTAAACATTTCCCGTAAACTCACGTTAGACAGTGAATAGGAGATGTCAAATCCCGTAAACATTTCCGACGCTGTTACACTCATATTTTTTTCAGTAAATTTAACTTACACAAGATCTTTTAATTCTGACTCGAGTGTTTTATCTTTTTAATTCGCTCGGGTCAGCCTGAGCATTTCAGGATTTGAAGACTTTAGCTTTGGAGGACAAGGATGAAGATTTATATTACTATTATCTACTATATTATTCCACTACACTATTTTATTCCACTGCATTGTTATTATCCTTTGGTATGTGAACTCTGATATTTATTGTATAAAGAAAAATAAAATGTTTTGTAAAACAGTTTTGTGAACTGTATATTGATTATTATATTTTATCGTTCCGCCGTAATGTTCTATTTTGTTTTTTTTCTTTCTGTACTTTTTCTTATTTATACCATAACAATCCGCCCTTCCGTATGGTTTGAATTAGCATGTGTGTCAATTTAAAGCGTGCGAAAAGGCGGAACGTTACATATTTGATCGTACGAACTCGAAACGCCTAGAAATCGATTTATTTGAAATGAATTGAAATCAATTTGAAATATTTTGATTTTAGCATAATTTCTTCATACGATGGAATTTGGCCCTGAAACATCTTCCATTGATTTAAAATATTTTAAAACATCTATTTTGATATATGGGTTGACCCAATTTTATTCTGGAGTCAGAACGGGCTTTTCGGGCCATTTTCTCGTTCAATGCATATATCAATCTTATCCATCCATTCTAATTTTAGCTTGCCTTTATATACCCTGCTATAAACCCTAGCCCATTTCTTATGCCATTATTCTATACGTACAATTCCATCAATTCCTCCTCTTTCCAATGGTTGCAAACCCTAATTCCAATTGCAATTTCAAATAAAATTCAAAGTAAAAAATTCAGACTCTTCAAACTATATCATATTTCATATCGATCTGAAGTTATCGATGAGCGCACCTCGGATTTGGAATTCATTTTTGAAATCAAATTATAATTTTTCCACAAACACCTAATTAAATTTCGGTCGTTCGTAGCTTGGCTTCCAATTGGACGACAGATCGTTGATTTTGAGACGATCAGAATGTGCTGCATCGAAGATGATGCTGAGGGGAGGAGATCCATACGGTTACTTCAGCCTAAGGGCGATCAATTTCACCAGAAATCGAGAGATTTAGGGCCGTGTTTTGTACGACCGAGGTGGCGCTGGTCATCACCGAAGGCGACCTGAGGGAAGCATGGTGGTGGCGGAGCCAAGGGGTGGTTCGATGGGATTGTGCACGCGGCCGCGATGGTGCTAGGCGGCGGCGTCGTTCCGTGGAGGCATGCGTTCGTGTGATTAGGGCTACCGTGTTTTCTTTATTCTCGAGATAGAGCAGCGATGACGTGGCGCCATTGTGTAGGTGAGTTTTTTTATCTAATTTAATTAAATTTTTGATTTCAAAAGATCTAACTCGAATAACTTTCGCATACGAGGTCCAATTCATGCGCGGTTTTCTCCACAAGGTTCGTATTGGAAATTGGGACACTTTGACGCTGGTTCGGACGGATTCTGAAACCGTTCAAACTTTGGGTTTAAATTGGATTTAAATTCAATTTAAGTTCAAAAGGTGAGTGTTTTAACCCACTCAGAACTTCTAAAATTACTTATGTTTGTTAAATTGATTTATTGTGTGATTAGAAATTTATTTATGACTGTTTGACATATTTTTGATCATCATCTCAGTTAAATCAAATTACTTGAATTAAATTGGTATTTAATTTGTTATTTCATATAAACTGCCAGTTAAATAGTTGTTTAATTTATTATTGAATATAAACTGCCGGTAAATCCATGTTATTTATTATCTGTTCTATATTGATGTTATTGATTGAATTGGATGATGACTGTGATAAATGTTTGATGATCGATATTGGATGAATGGATGTTGTATTCTATATTGCTATAAACTAAAAGTTGTTATGCATTTTTAATTCATTCGAGATTGCGGTTTGGAATGATATCTAACCTTTTTTTTAAATTACGGATTGAAATGATAAATATCCGTATCACTTGACCATAGGGTAGAAAATTATATACAGACACCGTAGTGTGTGTGTATATATATATAAATATTTTGAAATGATTTCTATGGTTTGGTAAAGAAATATATGGTTTTATGAGATATTGATCTGGAAATATTATAAAAAAAATTTATATACAATTAAATTCTTGGTTTTAAGCTATGTATAAAATTGGGTTAAAGTATAAAATAAGTTTAGTAATAAGTTTGATTTTATTAAGATATAATATGGTTAATTATTTATTTAAATTATCTTCTGGAGTTTATAATGACTTAAATGAGAATAAGGTGGGAAGATAAATATGAATTTGATTTGGGATTTAATAAAATTGAGATTTAATAAAATTGAGATTTTAAAGGCATGAATTTTATAACTGGATTTTGGTTTAAGATGAATTAAATGAATATTTCAAGTATAAATAAATTGACGGAAATATTTAGTTATTTGTAATTGGAGTTTTATTTAAATGAAAATGGATTAATTATGCAAATATTTAAAACTAAAAATTGAACATTGAATTGTTGAATCGTAATTACCAACCATAGTTTTGAAATTGTTTAATACTCAAAGTTTGAAATATACTGAAAGTGAAATGGTTTATTGAAACTCAAAGTGAGTGAAAGTTATGAATCGAGATTTAAATTAAAGTGAATAAAATTGTGAAGTCGACGAATTTTTTTTACTGTATAAGGAAATGTTAAATTCAAACTATTTTATTTTATATACTGTTTGAATATCCAAACCATTTAAGTTTGGAAATTATGGTTTAGAAGCTATGAAATTCAAAGTATTATGTTTTGAAAGGTTATATTTAATGCGTTTGGTTTCAAAATAATAAAATTTTGAAAGTGATATGATTTTGGAAAGGTATACGTGAAATAAAATGATATTATATTAACTTGGGTTTTATAACAATGATATCATATTTATTTGGTTTTCGAAAAGGAAATGATATCGTATTTATATGGTTTTAAAACGGATATTATATTCTGGTTTGAAGTACAAACTATTTTGAAAAGATTGGGATCGGAAGTTGTCATACTCTCTACCAACTCCGGAAACCACTTTAATAACCGTGTACGCAGTGGAGATTCCAAAATGAAGTAGGATGGTGGCGGCGTTCCTTTGAAGTATGAACGTGGACCCGACTCCCGTGAGTTGGCATAAAGTGGCTAAAACAGAAGCAATTAACAGGCTAGCGACGTCATTCCTCTGACCAGACACACTCTTTCGATATTATATTCTGACTTTGAGATTGATTCGGTGGCCACTTTTGATTCTTTTGATTTGGAGGTGTGGCTCTAGGTGGGCCGTAGTAGTTGCTACGCGTTACCACCGGCCCAAAGTGTAATTGGTATATCTACCCTAGCATTGCCTAGTTGTGCCATGTCACCTACCTTAGCGTGCCTTGTACGAGTTTGGTTTTCTCCTATTGCCCATGGAGTATTTAGCGTAGTCTCCCGATCTGGAGATGCGCTGATACTGGATGGACTACTGGGACTATTATCGTGTTAATGGGAATATTGGGTCACTCCTTAATGCTATTTAAAAGTAAGTTTATTTTACTATAGACTATAGTAGAGAAATATTACTACATAGTAAATAGTTTTACGGATCCATAGGATATGTGAATCCCGAGCAACTCTTAAGTTACTGCACTCACGCTTGACACTGGATAGGAGATGTCAAATCCCGTAAACATCTCTGACGTTGTTCCACTCATATTTATTTCCGTTGATTTAACTTACATAAGATCTTTTAGTTCCGACTCGAGTGTTTTGTATTTTCAATTCGCTCGGGTCAGTTTGAGCGTTTCAGGATTTGAGGACTTTCTTTCTGGAGGATGAAGACGAAGACTTTATTACTATTATTTATTATATTATTCCACTACATTCATACTAGTCCGCTGCGTCATTTATTATTCTCTGGTATGTGTAACTCTGATATGTATTGTGTAAGTAAAATCAAATATTTTGTAAAACAGCTTCATGAACTGTTTATTTGATTATTATATTTTATCGTTCCGCTGCATGATTCTATTTTGTTTTTTCTTTCTCTGCTTTTTCTTATTTACCCCATAACAATCCGCCCTTCTTTATGGTTTAAGTCTGACGTGTGTGGTTTATCGTCGATTTAAAGCATGCAAAAAGGTGGGATGTTACATCTATCATCGAGATAGAATATACATACATACATATATATATATATATATACACACACCTATATATGTATGTATATATGTATGTATGTGTGTATTAATATTTATTGAGTAAAAGTTATTTATTCTTTGAAAGAGAAAGAAATAACATTTACATGTATGATATGTATATTTCTCTATGTTTATGATATGTTAAAATAAATCCAAATTGGATGTAATATTTGCTTGCTTGATGATTTATATGATTTATTCGGGTATTTGATTAATAGTTTTATGCGAATTTAAATAAATATGAATTATGTTTTAAAACGAAAACTTAGATTTTCAAAGAACAAGAAAATTTATTAAAAAAAGTATTTCTAAAAGAAACATAAATTTAGGAAAGGAGTGCGCAGACTTATATACGTACATACTTACTGTAACGATCTAAAATTTTAGTCACTTGAATTTGAAATATTTAACTGATTTTATATATTTAAAAAGTTAATTTTATATTTTAAATAAATTAAATTTCAAATATAGCGATTCATTTGATAATTGAATTGTTAAATCAAAAATTAGAATTGTTTAAACAATGGAATCTTAAATTTAATTTGAATAAAAATGATTTTCCAAGATGATTTAATATTCTATTAGAATAAGCATGAAGATGGTAAACTTTTGAATTTGAGTTAAAAGTGAATCAACTAGTTTTAGTAATATTTCATTTTAATTAACGTGTGAAAATAGCCATCCGGGACACCGTCTCGGAATTAAATGAAACCATTTCTATTAGATCCGTAATCGAGAATTATTGTATGTCGTCGAATTTCATGATAATCAGACATATCATTTGGTCGTCGAGTTTGAAACATGTAGAAATTAATTGAAGGAAATTAAATTAATATAATTCTATTTTAAAAGCTAACTTCTATATATGGTGGAATTGAGTCTCGGTACTAGTTCCATTATGTTCTGAGTGTGGGTATTTCATATAGAACATCAGGTTGTATGCTTCGATTAGAGTTCAAAAATTTAGCAAATGAACAATGTTTCGTAAATTTTCTATAAAAGGACAGAAGTCCTCACATTTGCAAAACTCTTAACGAAAAAAAGCAGCCACCATTAAATATTAACTCTATCCAACGGCCATGCTCGATTAGAACCACTTAAAGCTAAATTAGGCGAAGTTGCCAACTAGACTTTGTTCAAGAGGCCAAGTAAAGGGATTTGAACCATGGAGATGGACTTTGGTGGTCAGCGGCGGCCAGAATTCGCCTAATAAGTCACATTAGTTCTTGGCCAAATTCAAGTGATCGGCGAGGCTCTAGGGTATCGGATCTCCAGCGATGGGTAGAGGAAGGCTAGGCGCGTTAGTGGAGGCGATGTGGTGAACGGCGCGACATGGCAGCGGTGATTAACGATGACCGTGTTCGAGTTAAATGCCGCCTAGGAACATTAACGTGGTTGGAGATGGTAAGTTAGTTTAAACCTATTTTAATCTAATGTTAATTATAGTTTAATTACCTCAAATATTCAGAAATTCGTATCTTGTCCATACGAGGTCGGTTTTGAATGTGACGAGTTGCATTGTGATCATATCAGCGAATATTATGATATAGAGTTGGATTGGATGGATTTCGAGATGTTAGAAATTTGGTTAGAATTGAATGAATGTTCAATTTTAATTTAAATCGTAATGCTTCAACGATTCCTGGAACCAAAGTAAGTTAACTTACCTCTCTGGCCCACTTATATTTATAAAAGGTGTGAATAATTTTACTATTGATTGTTTGTTGACTTATTGAATGTTGGGATGATTTACTATTTTATTAGTTGGTTTGGATATATTCCCGCCCTTAGGGCTGATGAGACCATATTACATTCCCTAGCGGATGACCCATTGTATATGATCCTACCTTGAGACAGCTGATTTATGTTATTTGATTATATATTATATATGATGCAAGTGACAGGTTGTAGGGATCCAACTGGATTTCACACCATATTGATTTTACTTTTCATATATTGTGATATATGATATGTTAGATGCAATATTTGATGACATTGATGTGATTTCCCTTATTTAGTGCCTTTGTGGCCCTGGGCTTTATTTTGGGTATTTTAAAATACTATAAAATAATGTTTTTTATTTAAAAGGGATTTCAAAGTGATTTTGAAATATGTTTTAGTAATTTTAAATTACAAAAAGAAAGGAATCTATTTTGATTAAAATAAAAGTATGATTTTTGGTATTCTAAAATAACTATTTTTGTGAAATGTGTTAAATAGAGATTTTCGAATAGTTTATATAAAGGATTTATAAAAGCGATATTTTCTAGATAAAGTATTCAATTTGAACGATGTTTTATGATACTAAAAATGGATTTATAATTGATATTTGTTAAATGGATTTTTATAATGAATAAGTTTTATAAAGAATCGATTTATAAACGGGTTTTTATGAATAAATTGATTTTATAAAGAGAAGTTTTATAAAACAGAATGGAGATTTATAAGCATAGTTTTATAATATAGGAATGATCTATGCTGAAATTTAAATATGGAGATTTATGGTTTTTAGAAAATGAAAATCTTAAAAAGTAATGTTTTGAAAGTAATAATTTCAAATGGAATTAGATTGTTTTAAAAGTGTTTTAATAATTGATTTGATACTAAAAATAACTTTATTAATTTATATTTATGAATATTCATATAGAATGTCTTTGGAAACGATTTTGAATATTTATAAAAGGGTTTTCTATAAATATATATGGAAGTTTATATAGTACTTGAAAATGGATGTGGATTCAACGAAAGAAGATCTCAAAATGAAAGGAGATTTATAAAAGGTTTGGTTGAAGTTAATTATAAAAAGAATTTGAGGTTTGTGTTTCTCTAAACTGACCTTTTAAACTTGGTTGTATGGAACACTTGTTCCATACTTAACACCGAAGGAATATTGTTTAGAGTTATCCATATCTCCAATTTAAGTAACGTTTGATCTTAAATGCTTTTAAAAGAAATTTGGAAATGAGAAATATTCACAAATGTTTGTGAATATATTTATGTCAGTGAGATAAGTACATGAATGTTTCGATAAACTTTTTGGAGAGATCAGTTAAATAAGTATGGTTTTGGGGCTTAATGATTGCTTTGGAAAAATTAAATATCTAAGATCGTGTGTTTATTAGATAGTTAAATAACTGACTATCAAATCTAGCCAATTTAACTTAGGAAGTAAGATTGCAAATTCGAGTTCCCGGTGAGGACTTGAAAACTTACTGTAATGACCCACAAATTTTACCAGTTTTAATAACATAATTAACTGAATTTTTATGAAATTTTAAATGATTGACATTTTAAATGAAAATTTATTATTTTGAATACGTCTATTTAGACATAGCATATGGTAAATTTTCATCAGGTAATATGGAAGTTCATTTTATTGTGTAATTTTTTTCAACTTAAATCAGTTAATATTTGATGATATTATGTTTTCCAAATCCGAATATTTTTATAAAATAATTTTGTAAATCATATTCTGAGTGAGGCATCATATTTCGTTTCTCCAAATTTGGACTGCTATTACTCCATTTATCTTAGTTTCGACATTTTAGCAGCATTTCCGGTACCCAATATCGTCTTTCGATAGGATGATCGTATCGTCGATATCTGTCTACCGTTTTGATCGTCTCGTCTTGCTGATCTCCGTAGTATGTTCATTCCTATAATTAGGAGTCTGATACGCCGTGAAATCCATGAAAATGGATAGCAATATCGATGCCCATTGTGATGACCCGCCCTTCTACTACCAGAAAGACGTATCATCATTAAGAAAGAAAGGGATAGAAATAGAAAAGAAAGAGGAAGAAATAACAACAACATCAGAATCTCACAGCGGAATGGAACAAAATATAATATATCGCATAACTATTACATAGTTTTACACATATCAGAGTTATACAATATCAATACACATGACAGTTATATATACATCTGCCACTATATACATCAGAGGTACATCAAACATCAACTAACACAACGTCACTAGCTAAATAGCTACATACGTCTGGAAACTCCTGCTCCAATGCTCCTCCGAAAATCAAAGTCCAAAACCTATCAATTGGCTACTCATAAAAATTTGAGTACCCAAGAGTTTATGAAAAACAAAATGTAAACTCCGGGTCAGACATGGGTCTGGTATGAGTAAACGGTTTAAAGTTGTTTAACTTTGAAAAAACATTTGAAAATAAAGGTATCACGTAAGACTCCCCACAAATAAATACGGGTAAGTTTTTACCTTACGCTAACCAAAACATTTCATAGGAAATCCAGTGATATTATAATATTATCTAGGGTTTTCAAGTAAATAGAAAATAGCCGAAATTGTTACATTCATTAAATTCCAGCTACTAGCCACAAAAGTGGGTAATACAAATCAAAACCGTAGGGTCTCGTAAGGAAAATGGATTTCCAACAATGGCAGGGCTACTGGGGTACCGCCCGTCACAGTACGGGGCCTAGATCACCGTACCGAGGATCACTCCAGAACCCCCTACAACACAAGGCCAGAACCATTCCTTACTGAACAGTCCCGAACAAGATAAACCCCGCAGTTGTAGCCAGCAAGAGCCCACACAGCCGAAATAAAAAGGGACATCTAGACAGGGGAAATATCTTGTCCTGCTTGGGCTTTACCCACCTAACCTTGCTGCATCTCCACTGTTTTAGCTATTCCCGGTTAATTAGGCTTGAGGCTGCGATTACCTTTACAGGACATATCACTTAGAATGCTCATCGTCCGCCTGACGATGTGCTGAAAGCATTCAATTCATACAAGTTCGTTCTGGGTTCGAACGAAACCAAAGGCATTATCACGTCACACTCATTTCGGAATCACCCTCAGAGTCAACGACGATAACCCTTGCATTCTGAAAACACCATCTCGATCTTCATTTTTGAATTCACGACCTAACGTTTAAATTGGATCGATGTGGTTTTCGGAATATCAATTGGATACCCGATCCCGGTCTCATCGACAACCAAACGCCATTTTAAGGGCCAAGTTGTCTAATTAACTTTAAGTTTAAAAAATTTAAATTCAATAATACATTTAACGTAGCATTATTAGGGGTGGGCGCGGGTCGGTTTAGTGTGGTTTGAAGCCCAAACCGCTTCCGCACTATATCAAACGGTTAGCAGAAAATACAAACCATTATACTAACCATTTGAATGGTTCGGTTTCAATGTAATACGGTTCGGTTTCGGTTCGGTCCGGTTTGAACCCGTATTAAATACGAAATAAGAGAATTACCAATTTTGTTTTGTACATCCTATCGTATATTGTTCAATTATTACAAAGCCCACTTGATGTATAAATTTGGTAGAGAATTGTACATGTTCAATGGATTAATGAATAAAAACTAAACAGTAAATACACGAATGTGAGTGTTATCTATCTCTGTAAGTAAACACAAATGAATACATCAGTTATAAAACAGACAAGAAATTATATATATCAATCACTGCACAGGTTTTGTATACGAGTATATTTGATATGAAATGATAAGGATGATATGCATAATTTAGGAAATGTTATGATGAAAATTTTGTTACATTCCCACAAACGATCGTTCTAATTAATCACATCCACACTAATACATTACATACATGCTACGTATAATTTTATCATGAATCGGTTTGGTTCGGTTTAATACGGCCGGTTTTGCCCTTTAAACTGCAACCAAACCGAATAGAATGGATCGGTTCGGTTTTGAATATTCGGTTTACAGAGATAATGCGTAACAGTTTTCCGCACCGTTTTATCGGTACGAGCAGGACGGTTTCCGTTTGGCGGTGCGGTTTATGCCCACCTCTAAGCATTATCATAGATAAACATATACAAGCATCATAGATACACAGCATATCACATAGCATCACAGAACATCATCAAATAAATATCACAACCAGATATTCAACATAACAATCCGTAAGCAGTCATCTTTAAGTCTTATTTGTAATTAATTCAATTTAGAATTAATTACCAGAGAGTTAACCACTTAACTATGTTTAATTAATCATTAATTAATTACCTATTTCATTTCAAATTATCTAATTAATGATTTCTTAAGCAATTATTAAATCTTAATTATTCAGTTAGTTATTTATTTCGTTTATTTAATTAGTTACTTTATAATCAAGTTGTTTAACTTTAATTACTATTCCTTATTGATTCATTAATAACCTTAATTATTAATTAATGAAATTTAATTATTTAACTACTAATTACTTAATTAATCAATTTTAAATCCTTAATTCTTAATTAAATTACTTAAATAAATAACTATTAATTCATAATTAAATTGTTTGATTAGTTAACTATTAATCGTTCATTAATTATCTTTAAGTTGTTAATTATTAATTATTTTATTACTTAATCACTAATTAATCACTAATTACAATTGTAAAGTAATTATTCTTAATTACTTTCTAAAATAATTATTGATATATTTGTTCAACTTAATTAAACATTTAAAAGTCTTCTTTTAAATTTTGAAAAAGATATTAACCAAAACTTAAATGTTAATCAATTTCATACTTAACTTAATTACTAAATTAAAATAAGAATTAAGTGTTAAATACATTGTTAGGTGTTAACCTAATAATTTTAAACTTGCACTAAAACTGTTAAACACTCATCAGGTTAACAGTATTTAAAATTGTTAAAAACCAAATTCACATAACCCTCTTTTTATACAGGTTGAAGGAAACCCGAGACCTCCCTATTAAAACCTGAATGATACTTCGGTCCTTCATCAATTCTTCCCGCGACACTCCCCTGTACATCCTTCTTCTTCTCTTTTCTCTTCTTTTTTTTTCTGTAAGTTAAAACTTTATGAACCAAGTATAATTAGCATCAGGATCTTGCCTTCGAACTTCAACATAGAACCCGATGCTTCCCTCACTTTTACTCGTGCTTGACTTGGGTCAGACCTCCCCTCACGGCACTGACACCAACACCGCTGCCGTGCACGTGCACGGCGACGCGACTGGCCTCCAACGAACCCTAATGTCGCCGGCAAGTCCCAAATTACATGAAAAAACGAAAATCAACACGAATTATTTCCAAAACATTCAATTTGAAATTTTGGACCTCTGCTCGAAACAACTGCAAAACGACCCCTCCCCAAAACCTTTCGCCACCGCCGCACATGCCTCTGTGGATGCCCAGATCTCGTCCATGCCATGACAACGCGCAGAACCACCAATCTAAAAAAAAACATAAAACTCGATCGCGTGTGGTCATTGAACACGATCTATTTTCGGACATGAACAAAAACTGATCACAAGCCCTAATTTTTACTTGTTTGATTAATTCTTAAACTAGAAAAATTATACAACATTTTTCCCCACTTCCCAGATTTACAAGCTTGCTTCAAAAGAATTTTCAATGTTTATTATTGATTATATCTTTAGAAATTGACAGCAAAGCAATTTGTATTCAAATGTCAATTGCTCCTAAATTTCTTGATTAAAAATCTTCGTTCTTGTTTTAAAAATCATAAAATTCAATAACCTTTACAATTATAAACATGAACTGACCTTTTTCATCAATTGAATTTATCAAAAATTTTGTTCAATCTCCTGTAAACATAAGTTTCCAGGATGACTACCTCTTCCACATGTTTGAACAGTGTTAAAAAAAATCTTAGTTCAGGGTTTAATCATCTTATATATATTTGGAATTCTAAAATTCCCATGATTTGATGAAAAGTACTTGAGCTTGGAAAAAAAAGAAATTTTCTTGCAATCTGTAACAACAGAGAGAGAGAGCGCCAGAATTATACAAGAACAAGCATCATGGCATATGGCCTTGAAACCATAAACTGTTTTAGGTTGAATTTTAAAGCTTTTAAATTTCTTGTTTACTCACCTGAATCATTCCTGAACAAAGATCAAATTTGATTATCTGAAACTTGAATTGTTTGAATCTGCAGTTGAAACTGCTTGTGTTCTTGCCTGTTATTGTTTGAATAAACTTGGAGTTTACTCTTTTTCTTGTTCTCAGTTTTCTCAAGTTTTGTTATGTGTTTGATGAACGAACTAGAACAAAAAAAACAACTGCATATATATATAAGATAACAGTGGTATGAAAGAGGTATTATCTGGACAAGTTTTATTTGTTTGACCCAATATGACTTGAATTAAATTACTGCAATACGAAAAAAAAATACTAAGATTTCGGCTGAAAAAAATTATTTTGTAACCAGAAATGACAAATTGTGTACTTAGCATTAATGAATATGTCTTCAATTATGTTAACATATAATTAATGTTTGTTGATATTTGTTTATATTTGTACTGGACAAAGATGTCTTTTATATGTATAAAGATATGAACTTTCAGGTGGGCTTGTGAATGAAGGCATGTTTATAAATATAATTATCTTATTATTTTCAGTTTGAACCTCAAAATACATATATGTTTGGTATAAAAAAACTGTTTGTTTTATTTATTTTTTTCTTTGTAGTTAGACTTGGCTTGTATATGAAGCTATACTTTGTATGTAAACATTTATTTTATTACTTCTAGTCCAAATAATCTATACACACATGTATTGTCAGGTATTGTTTTATACTTGCAGGTGCATTTGATTTATGGATGAAGATATTGTGTTTTGTATGTAAATATTTATCCTATTATCTTCTCATTTAATATTTGTGTCAGGTTTATATTTTACAAATTTAGTCCTGAATGAAGATATTTGTTTTATAAATATTTGTGTTCTTGCTTCATTTTATCATATACTTTGCTCTTAAATTTTATTATGTATTTTGTACTTTTATACTTGTTTGTAATTACATTTTTTTTTATTTCTTATTTGTATTTTAACTATCAACATTTAAGTCACATTTCATAAATTTACTCACCCATTTTTATTTTTATTTGTATTTTACCTAGAAATATTTAAATTATGTATAGTATGATTTACTTACATTTATACCTATTTTATTTATTTATTTCCATTTGTATTTTATTTTAAATTATATACATAAGTTTGACTTATATTTTATATATATTTTATATTACTAGAATTAGATTTTAGTTTTAAACATTACCATCTATATATATTTCTATCAAATGTTAACAAAAGAAAGTATTTTAATTTGATGGTATAAGATAAATATTATAAAGAGATTTATTTAAATTTCAAACATTATTATTCATATGTATATTTATCAGATGTAAACAAAGTAAAGTATTTTAATTTAATTACATGAGACAAATTTTATTATAAATATTATTAAGAGATTCAATTTTAAATGCTCCAAATCAATTCCCTTTTTAAAATATCAATCCATATAAACAAATGGCAATTATCTCCAAAATTATATTCATTTTAATATGAATAGTATATATTTTATTTAATTAGATCAACTATTTATTAAAATAAACGGGGCCAAAAATCCAGGTTCGTTACATTCCTCACCCCTTAAAAGAATTTCGTCCCCGAAATTTAAACAAATATAATTTTAAAATTGTTATACCAACCATTCAAACATAGATATCATTCATATAATAACAAACAATCAAACAGTTTGTCCTAACAAACAACACTAGTTATTCGAACACTAATCTAAATAAGCTTTCCTAAAACTATCCGAAGTTGTCTCTCGATGATCAACAATCCGAACCGGATTCCTAACCACAGTCAAATTTGATTTGACTTCCCAATCCCTGAACTATCGGTTCAACAACTAATGATGAATCATGAACAAATTTATTAGATGGGATACATTACGAATTCCAGACATCCATTCTTGCAATTCAATTTTAAAAGCAACAGAACCAACTCTTCCCAATTTTATTGTCTTCTTTACAGAATTCTAAAATCTATTCAATCAAGCCCGTGCGATGTGCATATATCATTCATACGCAATATCAAATCCGATCGTTCTCTTGATCACACAATTTCACTTCCGAACTAGTATCGTCCACCCGACTTTCTAGTGCGGACTCGGATCTGGTTTCTTGATCAGAAACTGTCATTCTCCTTGCATAGTCATAACTATGATAGAGAATTTCCCAGAATCTATCAAAATCCATATCCATGGTTCATCGTCGAAAATCGAATGAAAAATCCCAACTCGGATCGATATATAACTATCTCGAAATTCTGTGCTCGGATCTGGATCAAATTGTTATGCGAATAATATACATTCATCCTACGTACTTATATCCATTGATTATAAACTATATCAATTTTCTTTTATTCAAGTTATTTTGATTTCTATCCACTTGGAATAATTTTCTCAATATCAAATTTTACTTAAGAATTTCACCATTCATTCCTTAAGTTTAATATAGGCATTATATATCTCTCACATTAGTACTCTACCACTTTAACCTTTATATCTTCTTATTTCAAATTTGATTTTCCAATTTCATGTGAATTCAATTTATATCAACTCTGAATATTGAATTTTATTTACTATCTTCCATTTATAATCGATTCCTATTATTATTTTTAAATTAGTTTCATCCATTAATTTATTTCAATCTCCAACTTGAAATCGGTTTGTTCCTAAAGTTTTAATTTCTTCTCTCTTTTTTTCTTCTGGTTCCCAAAATTTTGAAAAGTTTTGGCAGAGTCTCCATTTGTTTAGCATTACATATTTTCATAAGCACATATGTAAGGTTTCAATCCTTATTACAATTACTTCCAACCAATTCTCAAATCATTCTCTTCAGTTTAAGTGATCTACATCTTACTTGCTTATATATATATATAATCCATTTAAGCAAAATAAACTCATATTCATTCCAATTGATTTCAAAATCATCCTATTCTGCTTTTAATAATTCGTAAAATTTTATCTAATCTCATTTACTTCAAATGACCCATTTTATTATGCAATTTGACAATATTATTGCGAATAAATAATTACTTAAGCTTTATAAAAAAAATTAAATTGATTCCACTCAGTTTGATTTATTCATAAACTTTTCATTGCATTTTCTTTCTTTTCAAAAAGTTTGATTTCCAAACCATTTTATTAAACTTGACAACCAATATTTTAAATAACCATCTCACAATTTACTTAGGTCATTTATTTTCTTCAAATTGTTCCACCCAATAACTTAAGTTTATTCCATTCCACCAACTTCCACTTAAATATTTGATTTGATTTTTCCTTTATTCAAATCTCAACTATTTATCAATTAATTCGATTAGTTTATTTTTATCCATTCTTAAATTTTAATTTACATTAACAATTCATTATTGAATTTATAAGGTCATTCAATTTATGCCCGAATTAGATTTGTTTACAACTCACTTCAATTCTATTTTAACCAAATTCAAGGCTTACTTGGTTTATATTTATTTATTTACGTAAGAATTTTATTCCATTCAGTATTATTTATAGCTCGACTGAATTCATTTACATTCAGTTTTATTCCAACTCAACTTCAGTTAAATTTAGCTGCTTACCATTCTTTTAAATTTATTTCCCAATATGGGCTCAAAACTTATTTGTTTACTTAAAAGCTTATATTGCTCATTTGAGTCATTTCATCTTATAATCACGATTTCAGATTATATATATAACACTTACTATCTTAAGGTATAAATTTTCATTTCACCATTACAATCATTTCACCTTCAAATTTTATATCGAATTCAATTCAATTTCCATTTTATTTAACTTGTCTCAGGTAAAATTCAAATATATTTTCTTCACTTCCATCTACTTAAGTTAGATTATAATTTTCGGATTAAAATTCCCAATTTCTTCTCATTAATATCAAATTACTTTATAAGTTTAATAGTTGATTCATTTAAACTTTCACATTATCTAAATAGAATTTCTTAGAATTCAATTGCCCGGTTTTCATTTCCAAAACCATTTTGAAATGATAACTAGACATATCCACTTGGTATGTCAAATCAAATTTCCAAGTTCCAAACACTTGTTTTCACCCAAACAAATTTCCCTTTGAAATTTTTAAAACAACTTGTATACCCAACAAGCCCAAACAATATCATGACCAACTATCCTGGTAGCAATCCATCACTTTAGAAACTCGAAAATGAATACTGATGATGTGGCCATCATCATCAGGATTATTTTCCAGTGACTGAAGTGAGTTCAGTGCTTCCTTACTTCCACAATTTCCTCCCAAAACAATTTCCATTCAACAATATTTTCCCGAAACAATGCTCCATTATTACCTTCAATTCTTTGGAAAAACATTTCAAACATTCCCAAGATTTTAAATTCCCAAATCCTTTTGTTTAAATTCATTTAAACACCTTTTAAATTCCCGGGACTTAAATTCTAGTTTAATCGAATTTTATTTATATTTCCTTTTTATTTAAAATCATACTTAAACAATTTTATTTGGTTATAAACCACTCAAATTTTAAATTTTTATTCAACTATAGTATTAACAACCAAACATCCAAATATATATAATAATTTCAGAAAAATATTTCTTTTATGTCAAAATATAATTTTGGGTAAAATTATTTCATTTACCCTACTTTGAAAACAATACTGTGTCGGTTTACCTTGTTTAAGAGTTCAGAAATCCCTATCGATGAAATAGCGTCCCACACATCGACCAGAATCCATAAACACTCAATAGATAAGTCAACACAATATAAAATCAATTTTATATTCACTAACAAATACGCGCTCATATCTATTAATACACTCAAAACCATTTTAGAGTACTACAGACTCTATTCTATGAGTAATTCGTACCAGAGCCAAGGTTATCACCAACCTACGCTTTGATGCCAACTGTGACGATCCTCCCTTCTACTACCAGAAAGACGTATCATCATTAAGAAAGAAAGGGGTAGAAATAGAAAAGAAAGAGGAAGAAAGAACAACAACATTAGAATCTCAAAGCGGAATGGAACAAAATATAATATATCACATAACTATTACATAGTTTTACACATATCAGAGTTATACAATATCAATACACATGGCAGTTATATATACATATGCCACTATATACATCAGAGGTACATCAAACATCAACTAACACAACGGCACTAGCTAAATAGCTACATACGTCTGGAAACTCCTGCTCCAATGCTCCCCCGGAAATCAAAGTCCAAAACCTATCACTTGGCTACTCATAGAAATTTGAGTACCCAAGAGTTTATGTAAAACAAAATGTAAACTCCGGGTCAGACATGGGTCTGCTATGAGTAAACGGTTTAAAGTTGTTTAACTTTGAAAAAACGTTTGAAAATAAAGGTATCACGTAAGACTCCCCACAAATAAATACGGGTAAGTTTATACCTTACGCTAACCAAAACGTTTAATAGGAAATCTAGTGATATTATAATAGTGTCTAGGGTTTTCAAGTAAATAGAAAATAGCCGAAATTGTTACATTCATTAAATTCCAGCTACTAGCCACAAAATTGGGTAATACAAATCAAAACCGTAGGGTCTCGTATGGAAAATGGATTTCCAACAATGGCAGGGCTACTGGGGTACCGCCCATCATAGTACGGGGCCTAGGTCACCGTGCCGAGTATCATTCCCGAACCCCCTACAACACAAGGCCGGAACCATTCTTTACTGAACAGACCCGAACAAGATAAACTCCGTGGTTGTAGCTAGCAACCGCCCACACAGCCGAAATAAAAAGGGACATCTAAACAGGGAAATATCTTGTCCCGCTTGGGCATGCCCCACCTAACCTTGCTGCATCTCCCCTATTTTAGCCATTCCCGGTTGATGAGGCTTGAGGCTGCGATTACCTTTACAGGATATATCACTTAGAATGCTCATCGTCCGCCTAACGATGTGCTGAAAGCATTCAATTCATACAAGTTCGTTCCGAGTTCGAACGAAACCGAAGGCATTATCTCGTCACACTCATTTTGGAATCACCCTCAGAGTCAACGACGATAACCCTTGCATTCTGAAAACACCATCTCGATCTTCATTTCAGAATTCACGACCTAACGTTTAAATTGGATCGATGTGGTTTTCGGAATATCAATTGGATACCCGATCCCGGTCTCATCGAAATCCAAACGCCATTTTAAGGGCCAAGTTGTCTAATTATCTTTAAGTTTAAATAATTTAAATTCAATAATAGATTTAACGTAGCATTATCACAGATAGACATATACAAGCATCACAGATACACAGCATATCACAGAGCATCACAGAATATCATCAAATAAATATCACAACTAGATATTAAACAAAACAATCCGTAAGCCATCATCTTTAAGTGTTATTTGTAATTAATTCAATTTAGAATTAATTACCTGAGAGTTAACCACTTAACTATGTTTAATTAATCATTAATTAATTACCTTTTTCATTTCACATTATCTAATTAATGATTTCTTAATCAATTATTAAATCTTAATTATTCAGTTAGTTATTTATTTCGTTTATTTAATTAGTTACTTTATAACTAAGTTGTTTAACTTTAATTACTATTCCTTATTCATTAATTAATAACCTTAATTATTAATTAATTAAACTTAAATATTTAACTACTAATTACTTAATTGATCAATTTTAAATCCTTAATTCTCAGTAAAATTACTTAAATAATTAACAATTAATTCATAATTAAATTATTTGATTAGTTTACTATTAATCGTTCATTAATTAACTTTAAGTAGTTAATTATTAATTATTTTATTACTTAATCACTAATTACAATTTTAAAGTAATTATTTTTTAGTTACTTTCTAAAATAATTATTGATATATTTGTTCAACTTAATTAAACATTTAAAAGTCTTCTTTTAAATTTTGAAAATGATATTAACGACAAACTTAAATGTTAATCGATTTCATACTTAACTTAATTACTAAAATTAAATAATAATTAAGTGTTAAATACATTGTTAAGTATTAACCTAATAATTTTAAACTTGTACTAAAACTGTTAAACACTCATCAGGTTAACAGTATTTAAAATTGTTAAAAACCAAATTCACATAACCCTCTTTTTATACAGGTTGAAGGAAACCCAAGACCTCCCTATTAAAACCCGAGTGATACTTCGGTCCTTCATCAATTCTTCCCGCGACACTCCCCTGTACATCCTTCTTCTTCTCTTTTTTCTGTAAGTTAAAACTTTATGAACCAAGTATAATTAGCACCAGGATCTTGCCTTCGAACTTCAACATACAACCTGAAGCTTCCCTCACTTTTACTCGTGCTTGACTCGGGTCAGACCTCCCCTCACGGCACTGACACCAACACACCACTGCCGTGCACGTGCACGGCGGCGCGACTGCCCTCCAGCGAACCCCAATGTCGCGGCAAGTCCCAAATTACACGAAAAAACGAAAATCAACTCGAATTATTTCCAAAACATTTAATTTGAAATTTTGGACCTCTACTCGAAACAACTGCAAAAAGAACCCTCCCCAAAATGTTTTGCCACTGCCGCACACACCTCTGTGGATGCCCCGATCTCGTCCATGCCATGACAACGCGCAGAACCACCAATCTCAAAAAAACATAACACTCGATCGCGTGTGGTCATTGAACACGATGTATTTTCGGACATGAACAAAAACTGATCACAAGCCCTAATTTTTACTTGTTTGATTAATTCTTAAACTAGAAAAATTATACAACATTTTTCCCCACTTCCCATATTTACAAGATTGCTTCAAAAGAATTTTCAATGTTTATTATTGATTTTATCTTTAGAAATTGACAGGAAAGCAATTTGTATTCAAATGTCAACTGCTCCTAAATTTCTTGATTAAAAATCTTCGTTCTTGTTTTAAAAATCATGAAATTCAATAACCTTTACAATTATGAACATGAACTAACCTTTTTCATCAATTGAGTTTATCAAAAATTTTGTTCAATCTCCTGTAAACATAAGTTTCCAGGATAACTACCTCTTCCACATGTTTGAATAGTGTTAAAAATAAATCTTAGTTCAGGGTTTTATCATCTTATATATATTTGGAATTCTAAAATTCCCATGATTTGATGAAAAATACTTGAGCTTGGAAAAAAAGAAATTTTCTTGCAATGTGTAACAACAGATAGAGAGAGAGAGCACCCAGAATTATACAAGAACAAGTATCATGGCATATGGTCTTGAAATCATAAACTGTTTTGGGTTGAACTTTAAAGCTTTTAAATTTCTTGTTTACTCACCTGAATCATTCCTGAACAAAGATCAAATTTGATGTTGATTATCTGAAACTTGAATTGTTTGAATCTGCAGTTGAAACTGCTTGTGTTCTTGCCTGTTATTGTTTGAATAAACTTGGTGTTTACTTTTTTCTTGTTCTCGGTTTTCTCAAGTTTTGTTATGTGTTTGATGAATGAACTAGAACAAAAAAAAACAACTGCATATATATATAAGATAACAGTGGTATGAAAGAGGTATTATCTGGACAAGTTTTATTTGTTTGACCCAATATGACTTGAATTAAATTACTGCAATACGAAAAAAAAATACTAAGATTTCGGCTGAAAAAAATTATTTTGTAACCTGAAATGACAAATTGTGTACTTAGCATTAATGAATATGTCTTCAATTATGTTAACATATAATTAATGTTTGCTGATATTTGTTTATATTTGTACTGGACAAAGATGTCTTTTATATGTATAAAGATATGAACTTTCAGGTGGGCTTGTGAATGAAGGCATGTTTATAAATATAATTATCTTATTATTTTCAGTTTGAACCTCAAAATACATATATGTTTGGTAAAAAAAACTGTTTGTTTTATTTATTTTTTTCTTTGTAGTTAGACCTGGCTTGTATATGAAGCTATACTTTGTATGTAAACATTTATTTTATTACTTCTAGTCCAAATAATCTATACACACATGTATTGTCAGGTATTGTTTTATACTTGCAGGTACATTTGATTTATGGATGAAGATATTGTGTTTTGTATGTAAATATTTATGCTATTATCTTCTCATTTAATATTTGTGTAAGGTTTATATTTTACAAATTTAGTCCTGAATGAAGATATTTGTTTTATAAATATTTGTGTTCTTGCTTCATTTTATCATATACTTTGCTCTTAAATTTTATTATGTATTTTGTACTTTTATACTTGTTTGTAGTTACGTTTTTATTTTTATTTCTTATTTGTATTTTAACTATCAACATTGAAGTTACATTTCATAAATTTACTTACTCATTTTTATTTGTATTTGTATTTTAGCTAAAAATATTTAAATTATGTATAATATGATTTACTTACATTTATACCTATTTTATTTATTTATTTCCATTTGTATTTTATTCTAAATTATATACATAAGTTTGACTCATATTTTACATTTATATTTTATATTACTAGAATTAGATTTTAATTTTAAACATTATTATATATAGATATTTCTATCAAATGTTAACAAAAGAAAGTATTTTAATTTGGTGGTATAAGATAAATATTATAAAGAGATTTATTTAAATTTCAAACATTATTATTCATATGTATATTTATCATATGTAAACAAAGTAAAGTATTTTAATTTAATTACATGAGACAAATTTTATTATAAATATTATTAAGAGATTCAATTTTAAACGTTCCAAATCAATTCCCTTTTTAAAATATCAATCCATATAAACAAATGCAATTATCTCCAAAATTATATTCATTTTAATATGATCAGTATACATTTTATTTAATTAGATCAACTATTTATTAAAATAAACGGGGCCAAAAATCCAGGGTCGTTACACCCATTTTGGAGCTTTTAATATTCTGTGACCATTTAATTTTCTAACGGTTGAAATGAATAGTCACTGAATTTTATTATTTTCAAAGTTGTCACTTCACCTTCATTTCTCACGTTACTTTTTATTTATTGTTGTACATTTTTACACTGCCTTTTTCTTCACAGTAAAGCAAATAGTTAATATATAATATTTGTAGAAGCCTACTGAGATTTGCAGTTTTATGCTTCCCACATCCCTCTCACTTGTCCTCTCCAATTTATCCCCTCTCTCCGCCCTCGACCGGACAGCGACGCAGTAACCCACCATGAACCACCATATGCCACCTCATGGGCAGCCCTCGTCACCTGTCCCCTTGCTTTCCCTTCTCGTCATGATAGCCACGACAAACCAACAATGCCGCAACCCACCATGCTCGGCTTCATCGAGTAATGCACCCCTCTCTCTTTCGATCACCCTTCACCGTCTCACGGAGCTCCACCACGATACGCTACAACCCGACCACCCTCTGCCTATTCAACAACCCCACGACAGCCTCCAATTGCCAAGCACATGACCCATGCAATTCCTACCTCCTTTCCCTTACTCTACCGCTCTTCCCTCTCCACTCTCGCTCGGCCCCTCCGCCTCATGTCCAGACTTCAATGCCGACCAAGCTCGATTAATATGCCCCAAAATTTCTATGTATATGCAGTTATACATAAATAAGGTTAGTGTATATATATTTTAAGTTATTTGTCTGTTATAATTATATAGTGGATTAGTTTTAAGTTTTATATGCGCAATATATATGTTGTCTCTGGTTCGTTTGAAAATATATAAATGTATATATATACTTTGAAATATGCTATATATTGAGCTATATAAAACTTATAGCATGTATATGATATTAAATATGACAGCCGTATTCATCATGTTCCCTTATATATTGTTTTCAAATATTATAATATTAAGTATAATACATGTGTTTGGATTTAGAACATATACTTATATCAAGTATGAATATTATACTCTACTGGTTTACATATATATGGGTTTAGGAATAACAACAAAGTAAATTACATTGATTTTCAATAGATTTTGTGTCTGTATGTATATATTAGTCTATATGTTGATTTCGTTAGTTATATATGTTTATGGAAGTGGCATATATATGCCAGTTTATATTTGTAAGTACGCAAGTTGGTTTTATATATCAATTATTTTATACATGTTCTATTGGTGTATATACAAGTCCATTTGTATATATATGATCTGTTGATATAATTACATTTCAATAAAGTAAGTATGTATGCTTACATATTAGTTTAAAGGCCCATTTTATATTTAATATATATATATATATATATGTATGTATGTATGTATGTTTTGATCTTAAATACGGGTTTATAAAGATAAGCATAATATATATATATATATATATATATTTGATTCTTCATACTTGATATTTAAGAAAATGATTTTTGATTTTGAATATATTAATAATGTATATATTTTGATATCGATATTTGTGTTCTAATTTGAATAATAGAGTTTGAAAAAAATGTATATTCAATATAAAGGTGTTTTAATTTAAAATATTATTATATGTATAGTTATATTTATGGTTATATGTAAGTTCACTTATACCAATTGTATTCATCGATCCAGTTCTGATTTGATTTCGTTTATTCCTAGTGATCAGCTTCATTCGTCAAATTCGTGCCGACCTAGCTTTGATGTGGAATGCTTAGATTCGTAAATCGTCTCATTCTCGTTCATTTCAAGCCTCGAAAGGTGAGCAATCACTCACAATTAACGTTCTTATATTTATTAAATTTGATTTCAATTGAAACGGCAATTGAAATATGCTGCTAATTTGAACTATTAATTATTTAATTGTTATATATGAGATGTTATTATCTGCAATTGTTCAACTATGGGGTATGGCACCAGATCTTGTTATTTATATTTAATTATTATGAATGATATATGCCTGTTATATTATTATTCATATCTATTATCACTCTGCAAGTTCCTTTTAGTGTAGAATTCCTTGTGGGTTGAAATGATACATAACCGAACGATCTGTAGATAAGGGAAATCATTATGGGTTGAAATAATAAACCCAAGCGATTTTCATTTCAATTGAATTTAGAATTGCGGGTTGAAATGATATATACCCGTATATTTAAATTACGGATTCAAATGGTAAATATCTGTATCTGACCATAGGATAGAAAATTATATACAGACAGCGTTGGTCAATATATATATATATGTATATATATATTGAAATGATTTCTAAGGTTTTGAAAAGAATATTTTGGCTTTAATAAATATTCATTTTAAGATATTATATGTATGTTATTTTATAAGGATTTAAAAATTCAGATTTTTAAATTTATTTTTTTGAAAATTTTAAGGTTATAAGTTAGTTTTAAAACTATATTTTAAAATAAAATTATAAGGATTTTTTTAAGGTTGGGATAAATTTGAATTTGTTTGAAACTTTATTTAATTAAGAATTTTATTTAATCAAATCGATTTGAAACTTATTGCAATTAATATTTCAAAGGATATGATTTTATAACTTGATTTTGGTTTAAGGTAATTAAATGATTATTTCATGTTTAGATAAATTGAAGAAAATATTTAATTTATTTGGAATTTGGGGTTTTATTTAAATGATACTGGATTTGTTAAGTAAACATTTCAAAACTAAATAATAGTGAAGTTAAATTTTAATATATATGAAATTATCGAATCTAGTTTCGAAAATGTTTGAACATTAATTGAAATTTAAGTGGTTTATTTTGTAGTTCAAATCTGAATTTGAAATTGATATAACTTGAAATGGTTCACTTAGAAATTGAATTGAATTAAAATTGGTGATTTGAGATTGAGATTTAATTTGAATTTTGGAGGTAGAGTTAATTTGAATCGATTTGTGAAATTTGAGGAAGCTATTTTATTATATAAAGTATTTTAAATTAAATATAAAACTATTTATTTATTTTACTTTATAAATTATTTTAATATAAACTATTTATTGTAAATCATTTTAATTTAAAACTATTTTAACTATGTTAAACTACTTATTTTAATATAAACTAACTTATAACTATTTTATATAAACTATTTTATTTTATAAACTATTTTATTTTATATACTATTATTGATATCTAACTGTTTAATGGGAAGTATTATGATTTCAAACTTTTATAATTTCCAAAGTGTTATAAATTCAAGTACTTGTTTTTGAAAATGTTATAACTTTGAAAATGCTATGATTTTGGAAATGAGTATATTTGAAGTGAAAACTTATATCGTACTGATATGGTTTTGAAATGGATATGATATTTTGGTTTTGAAGTATAAACTGTTTTGAAATGACCACGGTGTTATAATAGCGTTTGGTTGTTAAAGAGACCGAGATCGGATATTGTCATACTCTCTGCCAATACCGAAAACCACTTTAACAACTATGTGCATGGTGGAGATTCCAGAATGAAGTAGGATGGTTTGATGACGACTCTATATGGTAATTGCATAGCTCTGACTCCCGTGATTCCACTTGATGTGTCTTAAGCAGGAGCCACGCCGGGACAAGTTACGTCATTCCTCCTATCAGACACATTTCTTCGATACCATTCTATTGCTTTTGTGATGTGATTGGGTGCACCTTTTGATTTGGGAGTGTGTCACGGGGTGAGCGGTAGTAGCAGCTATGCATTACCACCAGTCCGGATCCGCAAATGGTATATCTACCCTGGAATTGCCTCGAGTGCCTTGTCGCATGCCCTATCGCGCCTTCTACGAGTTTGTTTTGTACCATACTTATGGAGTGCCCTCTTACAGCCCTCCAGTTTACGCGGGGGAGGGGGGGAGTTACAGTACCGTATAAACTATGGGAATATGTAAAATGTGTTAAGGGGGACATGGGTAAGGCCTTAACGCTATTTTAATATCTTTTACTTTACTATGGACATATTATAATAGCACATATTACTACATAGTAGATAGCTCCGCAGATCCTTGGAGGATGGTTATCCCAAACATCCTTTGAGTTACTTATATTTCAGTTGATATTTTATTGGAGTTGGATTTATTGATATAAGAATGTTAATCTAGACTCGAGTGTTTTGTGTTTTCCTTTGCGCTCGGGTCAGACTGAGTGTCACAGCATTTGAGACTCACCTTTGGAGTTTGAAGATTCACTTGGAGATCCATCTATATCTATTCAGCTTTCAGCTATCCAAATGTTGGTTCAAATTTGTCATCTATTTTTATCGGAGTCAACATTGTATTTGAGATATTCTGATGTATTTTATTATTTGTCTATTCCGCTACGTACTATTGTAATACTCTGTGTCTATGATTCTGTGATTTATTTACTGTATATGCTGAGTTTTTCTAAATATATAAAAGTTAACAATTTGATGTTTTGTGCAATTCAAGTCCGACATATGCGGATGCGAATGACACGAAATACCAGGTTGTTACAAGTTGTAACAATACTAGATTTTGAAAATATTTTTAAATTAGATTTTATTTCATTTTTGAAAATATTTTTCAAATTGATTTTTTTTCAAGATTTTATTTTTAAACATTTTTAAAAGTGAAGTTATAATTTTTCCAATTCTTATTGTATTTTGTTTATAATATTTTAATTCCAGTTTCAAACTAATAAACTATTTTCTTATTTATTTTCTATTTTTCCTAAAAATATATATTTATTTACTTTTCTACTTTATTTTTTTCAATTTTATTTTATTTACTTACTTTTTATTTGTTTAGCTTGAATAAAAGAAATAAGGAATACAAAGAGGCAAAACCCTTTCATTTGCACGTGACTTTCCATGTACCTTTGTCTTTTCATTTTTCATTTGAATTTTCATTGGGTTTAGAAATCCATTTCTTTGCACAGCCGTATATTTTTTTTCATTTTTATATGAGAAATTTTCTCATCTCCTCAAAACTTTCGGCCATACATTTCTGAAAATTTTTAGTAAGCCATGGCTTCACTTTCTTACTTTTTCTCCTTAGTTTTCATTGAATTGTTTTGCCTTGCTTCTACCTAGCCTTGCTCGGCCACTACCCCTTAATCACCACCGACCACCACCTCCACCACACACGACAGGAACCATCTTTACCTACCTTGTCCAGATTTGGCTGTGGCCTCTCTATGTTGCAAATCCCTCAAATTTGCAAAGCACCCCTTGAAAACAATGCCTAGACCACAAAACTTCACCATCCCTTGATATATTCACTTCGGCCACTCCCTAGAACCACCACCACCTGATGACATCACCTCTGGCTGCAACACGATCCATCACCAGACCAAAACTTGACCAAGGCCGAGCCCATATGTGAACAAGCCGAGGCTAGTTGTTGACCAAACTTCACCTATTTTTGCCTTGACCATTTGTATGCTTCATGTTATAACTCCTACCATCATCACCTCCTTGCTATCCGTGGTTATTTGATCCATACTCGAGCATATAAACAACTATGGCCGAGCACATGAACCCTTATGGCCGAGCATTGAGTGGTAAAAGCAAGGTCAAGTTATCTTGTTCTTATGACTTTTTATTGAAAATTGTTTCAATATTGTTTTTGGGTTGAAAATATATGTTTACATTGTCTCGTTTTTCTTATTGTGTACAAGATTGTCATCTTGGCTCTTAACTCACTTGAATCAAAAGTCGTGCTATCGTGCTTTTTGAAATATTTTCTATGTGTTTTGATTTGCTAACTCCAGCTTGAAAAGGTGAGTATTCACCCATGACATTTATACTGATATAAATGTGAATTGATAACAAGTGAATGTGTAGAATATTATCATGTTACACATGCCTTTGATATGAATCATATGATGTTAACCCTGTTTATAAACCTATAATATCATCTCTTATTGCTATATTGTTTATTTTATTATGTTCTCACACTGCAAGTTTCCTGTAGAATCGGATCACTATGGGTTGAAATTATACATACCCAAACGAACTTTAGAATAGGGAAAAATTGTTATGGGCTGAAATGAGAGGCCTGGATGATTTTTATTTATTTTATTTAACTTGGGACCGTGGGTTTAAAATGATAGAACCTGGATTGTTCTTTGTAAAGTACGGAATGAAATGATATATTATCCGTATCACTTGACTTAGGTTAGAGAATTTTATACAAACCCGTGGTTATTTTATAAAGTTTTCTAAAACTTCTACATATTTTTAAAATGTAAATATTATGATATTTTTATTTAAATTGAATTAAAATGAATTTATAAAGTGTTAATGATTTTTGTGCAAGTTAAAATATGAAATAAATGAATAGATAAGTTGAAATTTGAAATATAACTCAAATTTGAAATTTGAGACTTTTTTAAAAAATGTAGTTAAATTAAGTAAATAAAATGGAAATTAAGTTTATATTTTTAAGTGGTAATTAAAGCTTAAGTGATAAGTTAATTTTTAAAAAATGCAAAGAACAGAAATTTGTATCCTTGAATTTAATAAGTGAATTATTGGAAAATTTTGATTTTTATGTATAGAATTTTCTTTATAAAAATAATAAGTTAAAGGGTA
This sequence comes from Allium cepa, assembly GCA_030765085.1. Taxonomy (NCBI): domain Eukaryota; kingdom Viridiplantae; phylum Streptophyta; class Magnoliopsida; order Asparagales; family Amaryllidaceae; genus Allium; species Allium cepa. The sequence goes on along the minus strand of CM060937.1, from coordinate 417,149,932 downwards.
TTTAAATGAACATTTATGATTGGTAAAAATATGATTTTTATAAGTTAAATGGGTAAAAATCAAAGTTTAATTGTTTCTAAAATTGTATTGAAAATCCGAAAATTGAATTAACAGCATTCAGAAATGCTATCATTTCTGAAGTTAACTTAAATTCTGAAGTAAAGGAACTTTGTAAGTGATGTGGTTGATGCAAATGAACTATGGCTAAAATTTAACTAAGTAATATTACAGCACTTTGTAAGTGCTATAGTTGCAGAATTAAACTAAAATCTGAAAATTAATGATAAGAGCTACAGTAGCACTTGTTAAGTGCTGCAGTTGGTTGAAATGAGATTTTTGAATATAATCGAACTACTGCAATAGTTTTGTAAAAGCTGTCTTTGTTGAATTAAATTAAATCTTGTAATTTGAACCCTGAACTATTACCGCAGTTTTGTAAATGCTGTCTTTGCTGAAATGAACTATTTTTCAACTAAAACTGAACTATTAATGTAGTTTTTAAATGCTATCTTTGCTGAATTGAATTGTTTTCAAATGTAACTTACCGCAACATTTTCTAAGTGTTGCGAAAGCTAAAATTTCATTGTTTTAATGTATTTAAGTGATTAAATGAACTCTAAAAAGTCTAAATTTTTGGAAATTTAATATTTGATTTGTAAGTATAATGACTTCACTTTTAATAGTTTAAATGGAGCATTTGTTTTGAAATATAAACTATTTGAACGTGATTTGAAATTCAATGAGGTTTTGAAAGGATATGATATTTTGATATTTTTGGAATGGATTTGAAATGATATTTGAATTTGAAAATGATATTTGATTTTTGAAGTATAAAATACTGTTTTTTTTAATTTATAACCACGGGTTGTAATAACGATTGGTTGTTAAAGAGACCGGGATCGGATATGGACATACTCTCTGTCGATACCGAAAACCACTATAACAACCGTGTACGCGATGTAGTTTCCAGAATGAAGTAGGATGGAGGAGGCGATCCTATTGCGGTATGAACGTGGACCCAACCCCCGTGAGTTGGCTTAAGGTGGCTAAAACATGAGCGATCTCGGGTCAAAAGGGGTAGCACCTCTGGTCGGACACATGTATATGTTATGAAGTAGTTCCTGTGTTCGTTACAGTCAGTATATAAAAAAATTTTACAAGATATATTTGCTGAAATAACATGTGTACAGAATATATAGTTTGATTCTTAGTTAGCTTTTATAATAGCTATATAAGGTTTATACGAGTATGTTTTATATATGTATATAAGTTGGCAACACTATTATTTTACATATAATTGTATAACTGCATAAGTTTTGTTTACGCATATATAAAAAAACATTCGAAACAAGTTGTTATTTCGTGTTGTGTATATATAAATATTAATTAGTTTATATATTTCATTGTTTATATGCTTGACTTTAATATTTAAGTTGGTTTTAAACAATGGATTTCGAAATACATTTATATATTTGATTTAGAATCTGATTAAATATATATATATATATATATATATATATAAAAGTTTCTTATACCAATTATCTTCATCGGTACAGATCTGATTTGAATTCGTCTATTATTTGTTATCAGCCATTTCCGTCGAAGTGTGCCAATCTTGCTTTGCTTTGAAACTCGGGCTTGCATTTCGTAACTCATTCCATCTCATGCATCTCTAGCCTCGAAAGGTGAGCAATCACTCACGATTAATGTACTTTTATTTACTAAATTTGATTTCAATCGAAACGACAATTGAAATATGCTGCTGTTATTTATTGCACTGTTATTTACGTATCAGTTCACCTTTGACATCTGACACCGTTATCTGTTATGTATGCAATAATAAATCCAGTTTGGTTGATAATTGATTGATTGTTTGTTATTTATATTGGATGTTAAATTGAAATGCATAAAATGATAAATATTATGAAATTGAATTTGACGTAGGATAGTTTAAAAATGTGAATCGACTTATGTGTTGAATTTGATTAGTTAATTTGAATAATATGACCCCTTTTATTTGTTAAGTTAATTCACACGTAAAATTTGATAAATTAGACTTTGAACCTTTGAACATATATTGAATTAATTGCTGTAGTATTAAATTTGAAATTGAAATTGAGCGACAAGTGGAAAAACCGTAATGTAATAATCTTTAATCTACATGAAATGATAGTATAGATTCTAGAAATAATTATATTAATTCGCACTAACAACAATGTGAATTAATACGATTATTTTATGATTATTTGAATTGATTATTGGATTGTGTTTGGTTGTTGTTATTGCTTGTTTATTTACTTTGACACCATCCCAGATATCACACTGCAAGTTCCCTTTGTTATGCTTGATCTTGAATTGAAATTGGAATTGGGTTGAAATAATAAATACCCAAATGAATTTGACCTAGGATAGAGAATTAAATAAATCCGATTGGTCAATAATTTGATTTAAACATAAAATAATGATTTTATTCGAATAAAGAATAAGTTTTGAAATGAAGTTGGAAGTTGAATTTTTGAAAGAAAAATGTAAAGATTGAAATCTGAAACAAATATTAACGTAGTAATTTAATTATTTAATAATTAAATTTGGAATTATTAAGTTTGAGATCATTTAATAATTAAATTTGAAATTATAATCAAGTTGGAATTATAATCAAGTCTGAAATTGTTAAGTTGAATTTATAATTAAGTTGAAGTGATTTGATAATTAAGTTTGAATTCAGAATTAAGTGGAAATGATTTAATAATTAAGTTTGAATTTATAATCAAGTTTGTAATTATTAAGTTTTGAAATTATTAATAATTAAAATTGAAATTATTTAATAATTGAATAAGATTTAATTATTTGATAATGGAATAAAATTGAATTCTTTGATAGGAGAAATGGAACTTTTGAATAAGTGGATTTGAACTTCGTTAATAAATGAAATTGAGTTTCTTTATTTATTGATTAAGCTTTGGAAAATTTAAGTAAGTTAATAAGTGAAATTAAACTTCTCGAATATATGAAATTTAGTTTCTTTATTAATTGAGTTTCGAAATTTTTAACTAAGTAACTAAATAAGCGAAACTGAATTTCTTTAACAAGAAATAAAATGTGATTTATTGGAATAAATATAAGACTTGAAATTTAAAGAATTTGATTTGACGAATGTAATTTAATTCAATTTTTAGTTTTGATATAATAAAGTTGAACTTAATTAATCGATTTAATGAATTGGAAATTTAAATGAAAATTGTTTAAATGACAAATTTACTTAATGAATATTGAATGAAATCGATAAATGAATTTAAATTGATTTGAATGAAAATTAAACAATTTAAATGATTTCGGAATGAAACCTATATACGAACTTGAATCAATATTTGAATTGTTTTAAATAAAAATTGAAATTGAATTGTAAGACTTTGAAATGGTTATTTGGAAGTTTTGAAACATAAATTTTGGAAATTGATAGTGAAAGACAAATGAAATGTTGATTTATAAATTCAAACTGAAATTGAAATTGATTTGGTTTTGAAATTTATTAAACGACCAATCGGTGTAATAATTACGACAGTTATTAAAGAGACCGGAATCGGTTATGGACATACTCTCTGTCTAAACCGAAAACCGCTTTAATAACTATATGCAGAGTGTGATCCAGAATGAAGTGGTTGGAATGATATACGTGATGACTGAATAAAGAGAACGATAATGGATAGCCTTGACACTTGTGTCAAATTGGAAATGACTAAAATCAGGAGCCGGGCCAAATGGGGTTAGCTACCTCGAGCGAACACACTTCTTCGTAACTACTACCCATTACTTGTGATTGATTGGTGCACCCTCGTACTTTCAGGAGTATTGTTTCGCGGTGTTGCGATCGTTGCGGCGATGCGTTCTCACCAGTCCGGATCAGGCAAACGGTAGTTTCACTACCTCGGGTATTGCCTCATGTGCCTTGTCATACTTGTATTCCTATATACGCGACCACTACGAATTTGTTTTGTGTTATACCTAAGGAGTACTCTCTGATATCCCACCAGTTTACCTTGGAGTTTACAGTGCTGTATAGACTATGATGCTTATATAAAATGTGTTAAGGGGGATAATGGTAACGCCTTAACACTATTTTGATACTTTATATTACTGATAGGCATTATCAATTTAGCGTATATTACTACATAGTAGATAGTTTAACGGATCCTTAGAGGATGGTTATTCCAACATCCTTTGAGTTACTTGTATTTTGATTGCTATTTCACTTGAGTTGGATTTATTGATATGAGAATATTAATCCTGACTCGAGTGTTTTGTGTTTTGCTTTACGCTCGGGTCAGACTGAGTGGTTCAACTTTCGAGACTCACCTTTGGAGTTGGAGCTTTGCTTGAAGATCCAACCATCTATTCTGTTTCAGCATTCGATGATTCCAGTGATGTACTCTGATTTATATCTGATATATCGTGTTACTCTTCTATCGTATCTAGTTAACTCTGATGTATCTTATATATTTATATAGTAGCTTCATGAACTACTATCTCTTTTATTTCCGCTGCATATTTATTACTCTATGTCTGCGATCTGTGATTATTTATTTACTGTATATCTGAGTTTTGTCAAATTTAAATTAACAATTCGGTATTTTGAATTATTCAAGTCCGACATGTGCGGATGCGAATAGTCCAAAATAGCGGGTCGTTACACATTTCTTCGATTCCATTCTATTACTTGTGATTGTTTGGTGGTCACCTCCGATTTTGATTGGGAGTGTGCTCTAAGGTGGGCGTAGTGGCTGCTGCGTTACCACTAGTCCATGTGCGTAATTGGTATATCTACCCTGGCATTGCCTTGTGTGTCGTGTCACCTACCATAGCGAGCTTTACTACTAGTTTCTATTTGTGTTGCACTTTTGCAGTATTTGTGGTAGCCTCCCGATCTAGAGGTATGATGGTTATGTATAGACTATTGACATTATTTTTGTGTTAAGGGGAATATTAGGTCACTCCTTAACCCTATTTAAAAGTAAGTTTATTTTACTATAGACATTATTATAATAGCGCAATATTATTACATAGTAAATTGTTTAACGGATCCTTAGAGGAAGGGCAGTCCCAAGCATCCTTTAAGTTACTTGTGCTTTATTACAGTTCACTTGAGTTGGTTTACATTGTATAAGTATGTATGTCCTGACTTGAGTGTTTTGTATTTTTTCTTTATGCTCGGGTCAGCCTGAGTATTCATAGCTTTGGATTTCTCTTTCTGGAGCTAGGAATTGCTGGAGGTTCTTCTTATCTAGTTATCTATCTATTTCAGTTTCAGTTGTTCTATTTTAGTTCTTGTATTAGTGAACTTCTATGTATTTGGGATTTCTATTGTGTTTGTTTCAGACTGATATTATGTATTTTGTTTTGAGACTTTGTTATAGTAGCTTCATGAACTACTATGGTATTTTAAATTCCGTTGCGAGTTATTCTGATATTTCTATGTCTGAGATTCTATGTGATTGATTTTATTTGCTCCAAATTTTATTACAATATGTTATTTTGAATTATTCAAATCTGACATGTATGGATTATTATCAATTTGAATGGTCCAAAATAGTGGGTCGTTATACAGTTGGTATCAGAGCTTTGGTTTTAGGCAAACCATGGCCTGCGGAGCAAAAACTCATTAGAGATAGGGTAGAAATGCCCTAGAATGAGTGAAATCAACCTCAGAATCATTTCTTTGTGAGAGTACGTATTTTCAAAGTATAAACTGATTTTCAAATGATTTTTCAAAAGATTTTTCGAAGATTATTTTGAAATAAAAATTTTCCTGTTTTAAAGGAAATTTTTCTAAACTTCCTTCCTTTCATATCTACCTTGTTAGTGTTTCCTTTCATTAGGATATTCATCCAAGTGAATTTATCTTATCTTAATTTATCTTTGTCTTCTCTTTACCTTGTCCTAAATTCATTCTTGACTTTTAAGGATGAATCGTGGAAATGCCAAAGGTAGGGGTCATGGTATTGCCCCAGCTTCTCAGTGTAACGGCCCAGTATTTTCAACCCTTCGCATCCGCGCATGTCGGACTTGAATTGTTCAAAGTACTGCGTTGTAGAATAAATTTGGCAAAACTCAGAATATACAGTCAATAAATCACAGAATCACATACACAGATATCAGAATTCACAGCGGAAATAAAATATACAGTGGTTCATGAAGCCACTATAAGACTTTAACCAAATAGAATTTACATAGTTTAAAATCTACAATACAGCTTTGACATAAATAGAATCAGAGTCTTCCAAAGTCTTGATTGCAAATAGGATGAAGACTGGAAAGCTTCCGGCAGCACGAATGATCTACGGGATGTCCTAGCTCCGGAGAGAAAACTGAAACTGCAACTCAGGCTGACCCGAGCGTAAAATAAAACATAACACTCGAGTCAGGACATACATACTTATATAATGTAAGCTAATTCAAGTGTACTGTAATATAGAACAAGTAACTTAAAGGATGCTTGGGATCGCTCATCCTCTAAGGATCCGTCAAACTATTTACTATGTAGTATATTGCGCTATTATAATAGTGTCTATTTATAAAATAAACTTACTTTTTAATAGCGTTAAGGGGTTACCCATATAGCCCTTAACACAGAATAATGCCAATAGTCTATACAGTACCGTAATACCTCCTGATCGGGAAGCTACCAGAGGATACTCCATAGGTACGACACAAATAGAAACTCGTAGTAAAAGCTCGGTATGGTAGATGACACGGCACAACTAGGCAATGCCAGGGTAGATATACCAATTGCTATCCAGGCTGATGGAAACGCGTAGCCGCAGTTACCGCCCACCTCGGACTAACTCCCCAAAATCAAAATATAGAGGTGGCCACCGAATCAATCCAAAACATAGTATAATATCGAAGAGGAGCGTCCGATCAGAGGAATGACCTCATTGGCCTGGAATTGCTCCTGTTTTAGCCACCTTATGCCAACTCACGGGAGTCAGGTCCACGTATTTACCTTACAGGAACGCCACCACCGACCTACTTCATTCTGGAATCTCCACCGCGTATATGGTTGGTCAAAGTGGTTTTCGGTAACGACAGAGAGTATGTCCATATCCGATCCCGGTCTCTTTGCCAACCCATCGTTATTATAACCCGTGGTCATTTAAAACATTTTATACTTTAAAACCAGAATAAACATTTCCATTTCAAACTATAAATACGATATCATTTTTAAAACCCAAAACAATATGATATCGTTATATTCAAATATAATTCTTTCCAAAAACCATACTGCTTAAAATTTATAATATCTGGAAGCCAAATATTTGAATTATATCTTCAAAACATAATATTTGGAATTTTTACTTTAAAACCATAACTCCCAACACACAAATGGTTTGGATATTCACGGTATATAGAATAAATGGTTTAACTTTATGATTACTTTGTAAAGAAGATAATTTATATAGCTTTACAAATATATTTCTTTATTTAAAGTTTAAACCATAATTTAAATATCACTTTATGTCCCCAAATCCATTACAATTCCTATATATATATATATCCAATTGGAGTATTTCCTATTCAAAACTAAGTTTGGATTTTATTCTTTCAACAAATCAATGTTTTATTATTTAGTCTTGAATATTCCCATAAATTCCATAAATAAACTCCAAATGTTAGTCATTTAATATCTTCAAAATTCACTTAATACTAGAATATTCATCTTAAATTTAATAAGGAAAATCCAGTTATAAATATCATATCTTAAGATTTTCCAAAACTTAACATAAAATAAAATTTATCAAATTCCATGAGTTTTAAAACAATCAATTCTAGATTCTGTAGCACTTAGGAAATGCTACCTAAAGTTACGGGTAAAACTAGTCCAATTTCAAAAAGACAGCATTTAAAATGCTGTAGCAGATTGTTTAACTAAATAAATATTTCCAAATATACTTATTTATCTATTTATTTATTAACTGAAAGCTTATTTTTCAAAATCCAGAATTTCCAAAATAAGTTATATTCCAAAATTCTATTCAAATATTTATTTATTTATTAACATTTATAACTCATTCAAAAAAATAAAATCCTTTAAAGATATTAAATCAAATATTTAACTTCCAGAATAATTTTAAATATTTCAGAAAATATTATAAGGACCACGGGCCTGTATATAGTTTTCTAGCCTAGGTCAAGTGGTACGGATTTATATCATTTCAATCCGTAATTTACAAATACCCGGGTTCTATCATTTCAAACCCGCAATCCCAAGTTATCAGTTAAGCAGTTAACAGAATAGTTTAACAATAATAATCATTTAGGCCTATCATTTCAGCCCATAACAGTCTATATTTAACAGGGAACTTGCAGTGTGATTTAAGCAGTAAATAAACAATAACATAATATACTGCAGATATAATACAACAGATAAATAACTGATAAGGTGTCAATTTAAATGGGGTTCATCATTCTATATTACACTGCAGACAGATAATAGTGACATAAGTTTTTACACATACACTTGTGATAATTTATAAAATATAAATACGTATGTCTGGTGAGAAATACTCACCTGAAAGTTGCAGAAAAATTTGAATTTCAAAACGACGTTTCACCGGTAAAGACCGACAGAGAATACGATCAAATTTCTTCTGATGTTGCCTAGATTCAAATCTAGAACAAAATTCAAATATGGAATACGCGACTTTAGATTTTACGGTCAAAGAAAATTAAAATAGAATGAGAATGATTTGACTTGCTCGACCACTCCACCGTGTTATAACCCAAAATATACCCAGTATGGACCGTGCTAATATTAAAATTTTACGACAAAATCATTCCTAAAACCACTATGGCAAAATGTTGAATACACTCGTGCACAAAATATTCCTTTCCTTTCCCTATGTATGATGACATGGATACGTGCACACACGTACATCCTCCACTGCCTCGCTTGCTCATGCACACGGCAACCTATATGTGCAGCCTACCTCCCCAATCAACTCCTCCAGTTTCCTCTTCTCTTCTTATTTCAAAGCTTCTCTCTTAATTTGTTGCACTAGATCTACAGCTTACATCAAGTTTCCAATTCACCAGTTCAGAGCAGACACAACCATGCTCGTCCCTCACCCTATCCTGTGTACTATGCACTGAACTCATGTGTGCATTTACACATTTATTCCTTCTGCCTGCCTTGCATCATATCCCCTTACTTCCAGTTTTCACAATATGTCCTCCTGTAAATGTCAACAAACCCAGCCTAAACTGTTGCCTAAATCTTTCACTTAGATTCCAAATCCTTATTCAGCTCACCTTACCACCAATTCATCGAATACATGTTTCCCAGTTTTTATGTGTGCACTCATGCATCACATGCACATGCTGAAGCTCATCAAAGAGGATAAAACTCTCGGCCTATGCTTATTTAAGGTTGGGTACATCATAGTTTTACCACTCATACATTCACATCTATTTTTATATACTAACAATTCATACAACTCCTCTGCATAAAATTCTTAAGACAACTACCCATCATCTAAAACTTTACAAATCTGGCTCTGAGATGAGAGATGTGCCTTTACAAATCTGGCATACTGGGCATAAACTGTCACTGATTATGTAATATGAAACAAATATGCAGACACTGATATGCTAAAGCCTGTTGCATGCTTACTGACACAAACACTATTTAGCTATGCGACCTATACCCAGTCCTCAAACTGAACATACAGAGCTAATCCATGTGAAATATGAACTCACGCAACTATCAACATCTAACATTTGTAACTTAGATTCCACTTGTATTCAGTTTAAATCTTAAATTTAGACTTGGTTTTAAACATTGCTTTACAGTCAAATTATCCCTAAAATTTAAAACTTCCCAGGCTAGAACTTGCAACAGGCAAACTACTGCTTCGAGACAGTTACTATATTACTTCGAGTTACCTCCTCATATGCTTCGAGAAAACATGTGGAGTGCTTCGGGTCAAGCACTACTCTTCTTACCTTATTCAGTTTTAACTTGAAACTCCCTTCTGAAATTTTTTTTTTTTTTTTTTTTTTAAAGCCAGACTTCTCCTTTTTCCTCTCTGACACTCTACCAACTCAAATCTATACCCAACATCCCAGTTATGCAATCTCACTCATGTCAGTTTCACCCATGTACACAGTGATACCTATGTGTACACGTGCACACCCCAAAACATCTCCATCTTCTTAACCTTTGGTACATATGCAGACTTAATCTGAAACTCACCCCAAAGTATTTACACCTACTCAACATTTGTATTTACTTTCTACTGCAAATCCCTATTCAGTCTACCAATCTGTTTCACTGTAAGGTCAAAGTGCCTAGCCCAAACTACACCAAACATAACCATCTCCTACAGTTTGTTTTAACTTAAATTCATTTAACCAAAACAACTTTCCAGACTTATAAATATGCATTCTTCTACCAGTACACACCCAACTACCCCTAACAACTCAGGTTGTCTAAAATGCAAACGAGCCAATGATGTGGTGGACACACTAGGGTTGCAAACAAATGGAAGATCTGGAAAAATGCAGACAATTCAAAAATGCAGGACTTATCTTTTCTTTCACTATGGCTTTATACTATTTCCTACCTACCTCATAACCTCAGGCCTTAAATATGAATCAGGCAGAAAACCCAGATTTAAAACATGCCCAAAATCTATGCACAAACAAAAGTGACTCTAGTTTTAATAACAAATCAGGTCTGGCTTGGTAAATTTAAGGGCATGGCATAAACAAATAGAATGGTCGAGCAAGGCATCAAGAAAAAGAAAACAAAAGGACTGAAGAAGGAAGAGATTTACCTGATGGCTAGAGAGGAAACAAGGCAGAAAAATGAGATGCAGAGGAGAAAGGGTATACTTATAGGTTGCGAGCTCAAAAGAAAAAAAAGAAAAGGAAAAAAAAAATATATAGCATACCAAAAGAAGGCACTGAGATTACTACTAGTTCGAATGTTACAATTTGAGGATTTACTCATGCATTGATTATGGGAAAACAAATGGTTGCGTGATTAGCTCATTTCCGTTTGCTAACCCTTTTTACATGCCTGATATGAATGTTAACAGAGGAAAAATTAGAGCGGTTTCGAATATGGGTGGAACTAGGCAGATCAGTGGAACTGAAGAATTGAAATGGCAAACAAAACGGTCAAATATTGATTTAATGCAGGTGTAAATAAAATGTAACTCCTTGATTGAAGAATGGTAAGTATAAAATTCCCAGATTCAAGCAAATACATATAGATTTGTTCTTAACTGTAGGTTTACTTGATTAAAGCAACCATTGCTTAGGATCTTGTACAAGCAGAGGAAGAGAACAGATCCTAGTTATAGAGTCAGTTTAAATTTTGTAGCATGAATACGTGATAAAGCTAAAGCAAGCTTGAAAATTTTAAATGCCAGATTTAATTCTTGTGTGATATGATATACATTTATGTCATAGAGTACTGGGAAAGGCAAAACCTATTTTAGTACAGTTTTGATTTTTACAAAAGTTAAATTCCAGCATACTTAGATTTTGTAGAGAAATGGCAAGAGTTTATTTCTTTTAAGAACGGCAATTCAACAGATATCAATTTTCCTTAAATTTAGGCTATGTGATTTTTAGTTTTGAAAATAATAAATGAAATGATAAATTTGTGTAGGCAGAAGGAATGGCAACGTATATACGTTTATTCAAAAATCAGACCGTTGGTTGACAAAGTACCGGTTACCATAAAATTACTAACTGATATTTCCTCAAATTTAATCGAAAACTTGATTTTTTTCACTACGTTAAACAGACGCAGTCTAAAACATCAAAATTTTCATAAAATAACATTTTTTAAAACACACGTTTTATTACGTTGCTTATACCCTATGATTGACGCGTCTTTTGAACGCGAAACCTTACAGTTTAAACATAGCTTAAAATTTCACAGTTATTATTTAAATTTATTAACATATACAATTTTATAAAATATATCTTCCAATTAAGTATTTAAACTATGTTGTTAAACACAATTTACATAAAATATATTTCAAAATTAAATAATTGAAATAAAATAAATAGTTATAAAACTAGGGCTGTTACACTCTCCCCCACTTAAGAACTTTTCGTCCTCGAAAAGGAACGAAGGAAAAAAAAAACAAAGGAAGATAAGCTAGGTAAACAAAACCTTAACCTAATAGTTCCGGATTTGAAGCACGAAGAAGATCCTCTAGAATCGGTTTTACCCTTTCGGTTTGACCGTCAGTCTATGGGTGATAAACGGTGCTCCGGTCCCTGATGAGTAACACAGATTTCAAAGATTATAGAAAGATTTCTAAACAGACTGGTATAAGCAATAGCCTCCTTATTCTGTAGCAGATGGGGAAACCAAGGATATTTAAGATAGTCTGAAAACAAAATAAGGTAATAACTTAAAAATCATAATGCTTTTTGAATCATAATACTTTGAAAGTCATTAAAATTTATAGGTATTATCATTTGGAAATCATGCTACTAAAATCATAATACTTTCAAAATAATCTTCATTTATTCAATTATAAAATTTTCAAACATTATATTTTTAAAAACAGCAGCACTTATCTATGCTATAGTAGATACAATAGTGTTTCAAATTAGTTCAATTCTGCAATAAATAAGTGATCTTCAAATACATCTTAACTATTTAAATCATAACTATTCATTTAGACATTAGTTAAATTATGATTTTAAGATATAAAATCCTTATTCCAAAATATCTCTTTCAAATATATTTTCTTATTCAAAGATACATTGTTTATTACACCGCATATTTATTTCAGGAAATAACCTTTATTACGATTTCTTGTTTGATCAAATTTTATTATTTAGGTTATTTAAATAAAATTCCCTAAAATCCTTTTTCTTATTTTCCTCTATTAATCTTTTATAACTAAAATTTAAGTATATAACATTTATTATAACCACTCAAATTTTATTTATAAAATCCTTTTATATTGTATATTATCTAATTACATTGTTAACTTTGAAAATCAAGGTAAGTTATATTGAATGAAATTGAGTATTATACAACTAAAACTTTCAAATTTAATTATCTCCAATTGGATTTTCTTATTAAGAATTTTATTTTTATTGAAATTATTCCTCACGATAAAACTTAAAAATTAAATTTCTGATTTCCTTCAAACCATTTAGAGATATATAAATATATACGTAATATATCAAATCAAATTTAAATTATATATCTATATATATTAAGTCATACTTTAGAAATTCAAATCAATTAATATCTCAAGGTAACACTGTAGCCAGACTACAGAATGGTCTTTTCACTTTGAAACTCGAAAATGAATGTCGATGATGCTGCAGTCATCACCGAAATTATTTTCCAGCGACAAAGAGAAGAGCACTAAATTTAAAATTCTTTGGAAACAAATTTCTATTCAAAAATATTTTAGAATTTAAACACAAGGTTTGAAACCATCGGAAATTTAATTCTCAAGTTCTAGTTTAAATTCATTTCTGTTTCTAAATTAGTTTATAACCATTGCTTATATTCAATTATTTATTTTAGACAAAACACATGGCTTACAAATCATAAAACTATTATCTCTTGACAAATAGTTAAATTAATTACAAAAATCTGAAAATTATACTCATATATATAGTATTATATTTTATTTTCAAATATAGAAATAAATTTTTCAAAACAAGGGAAAAGATTTTTATTTCAAAAATAAATTTTCAAAACATAGATAGAAATTCAGATTTGATGAACTCAAATCAAATAGAAATCAAGATAAGTTGAAATCAGAAGATCCGATGATTAAAAATCAGAATAAGGAACTGAGTAAGTCTATATGAATCGCGGACAACCTTGACCTAGTCATCCGTGACTTAAAGAGTCAGATCGGTGTGGTTGAGTAAATCTACACTTGATCCGAAGAGATAGAGTCCAGAATAATCAAAGATACTAGCATATAAACTGAGGATAAATATAACCCACCGGTGAATCAATGCTAATGGTAAAGGAGTTTCATCCCTTTATTAGAACAATGGCGAGACCGCCAATTCACTATAAAGATCATCCGAAGTGGAGTTATGGGATACTCCAAAATCTAAGATGATGAAAAGTGAGGGACACGAATGAACTTTGAAACCATAGGGAATGTTCCAAAATTCGAAAGAAGGTGGTCCAATCTCGAATGAACGTGATTCTGTAAATCAAATTTAGCATATATTCTAAGTTTTGCCTAGAACCTGGCTCTGATACCAACTGTAACGGCCCAGTATTTTCAACCCTTCGCATCCGCGCATGTCAGACTTGAATTGTTCAAAGTACTGCGTTGTAGAATAAATTTGGCAAAACTCAGAATATACAGTCAATAAATCACAGAATCACATACACAGATATCAGAATTCACAGCGGAAATAAAATATACAGTGGTTCATGAAGCCACTATAAGACTTTAACCAAATAGAATTTACATAGTTTAAAATCTACAATACAGCTTTGACATAAATAGAATCAGAGTCTTCCAAAGTCTTGATTGCAAATAGGATGAAGACTGGAAAGCTTCCGGCAGCACGAATGATCTACGGGATGTCCTAGCTCCGGAGAGAAAACTGAAACTGCAACTCAGGCTAACCCGAGCGTAAAATAAAACATAACACTCGAGTCAGGACATACATACTTATATAATGTAAGCTAATTCAAGTGTACTGTAATATAGAACAAGTAACTTAAAGGATGCTTGGGATCGCTCATCCTCTAAGGATCCGTCAAACTATTTACTATGTAGTATATTGCGCTATTATAATAGTGTCTATTTATAAAATAAACTTACTTTTTAATAGCGTTAAGGGGTTACCCATATAGCCCTTAACACAGAATAATGCCAATAGTCTATACAGTACCGTAATACCTCCTGATCGGGAAGCTACCAGAGGATACTCCATAGGTACGACACAAATAGAAACTCGTAGTAAAAGCTCGGTATGGTAGATGACACGGCACAACTAGGCAATGCCAGGGTAGATATACCAATTGCTATCCAGGCTGATGGAAACGCGTAGCCGCAGTTACCGCCCACCTCGGACTAACTCCCCAAAATCAAAATATAGAGGTGGCCACCGAATCAATCCAAAACATAGTATAATATCGAAGAGGAGCGTCCGATCAGAGGAATGACCTCATTGGCCTGGAATTGCTCCTGTTTTAGCCACCTTATGCCAACTCACGGGAGTCGGGTCCACGTATTTACCTTACAGGAACGCCACCACCGACCTACTTCATTCTGGAATCTCCACCGCGTATATGGTTGGTCAAAGTGGTTTTCGGTAACGACAGAGAGTATGTCCATATCCGATCCCGGTCTCTTTGCCAACCCATCGTGATTATAACCCGTGGTCATTTAAAACATTTTATACTTTAAAACCAGAATAAACATTTCCATTTCAAACTATAAATACGATATCATTTTTAAAACCCAAAACAATATGATATCGTTATATTCAAATATAATTCTTTCCAAAAACCATACTGCTTAAAATTTATAATATCTGGAAGCCAAATATTTGAATTATATCTTCAAAACATAATATTTGGAATTTTTACTTTAAAACCATAACTCCCAACACACAAATGGTTTGGATATTCACGGTATATAGAATAAATGGTTTAACTTTATGATTACTTTGTAAAGAAGATAATTTATATAGCTTTACAAATATATTTCTTTATTTAAAGTTTAAACCATAATTTAAATATCACTTTATGTCCCCAAATCCATTACAATTCCTATATATATATATATCCAATTGGAGTATTTCCTATTCAAAACTAAGTTTGGATTTTATTCTTTCAACAAATCAATGTTTTATTATTTAGTCTTGAATATTCCCATAAATTCCATAAATAAACTCCAAATGTTAGTCATTTAATATCTTCAAAATTCACTTAATACTAGAATATTCATCTTAAATTTAATAAGGAAAATCCAGTTATAAATATCATATCTTAAGATTTTCCAAAACTTAACATAAAATAAAATTTATCAAATTCCATGAGTTTTAAAACAATCAATTCTAGATTCTGTAGCACTTAGGAAATGCTACCTAAAGTTACGGGTAAAACTAGTCCAATTTCAAAAAGACAGCATTTAAAATGCTGTAGCAGATTGTTTAACTAAATAAATATTTCCAAATATACTTATTTATCTATTTATTTATTAACTGAAAGCTTATTTTTCAAAATCCAGAATTTCCAAAATAAGTTATATTCCAAAATTCTATTCAAATATTTATTTATTTATTAACATTTATAACTCATTCAAAAAAATAAAATCCTTTAAAGATATTAAATCAAATATTTAACTTCCAGAATAATTTTAAATATTTCAGAAAATATTATAAGGACCACGGGCCTGTATATAGTTTTCTAGCCTAGGTCAAGTGGTACGGATTTATATCATTTCAATCCGTAATTTACAAATACCCGGGTTCTATCATTTCAAACCCGCAATCCCAAGTTATCAGTTAAGCAGTTAACAGAATAGTTTAACAATAATAATCATTTAGGCCTATCATTTCAGCCCATAACAGTCTATATTTAACAGGGAACTTGCAGTGTGATTTAAGCAGTAAATAAACAATAACATAATATACTGCAGATATAATACAACAGATAAATAACTGATAAGGTGTCAATTTAAATGGGGTTCATCATTCTATATTACACTGTAGACAGATAATAGTGACATAAGTTTTTACACATACACTTGTGATAATTTACAAAATATAAATACGTATGTCTGGTGAGAAATACTCACCTGAAAGTTGCAGAAAAATTTGAATTTCAAAACGACGTTTCACCGGTAAAGACCGACAGAGAATACGATCAAATTTCTTCTGATGTTGCCTAGATTCAAATCTAGAACAAAATTCAAATATGGAATACGCGACTTTAGATTTTACGGTCAAAGAAAATTAAAATAGAATGAGAATGATTTGACTTGCTCGACCACTCCACCGTGTTATAACCCAAAATATACCCAGTATGGACCGTGCTAATATTAAAATTTTACGACAAAATCATTCCTAAAACCACTATGGCAAAATGTTGAATACACTCGTGCACAAAATATTCCTTTCCTTTCCCTATGTATGATGACATGGATACGTGCACACACGTACATCCTCCACTGCCTCGCTTGCTCATGCACACGGCAACCTATATGTGCAGCCTACCTCCCCAATCAACTCCTCCAGTTTCCTCTTCTCTTCTTATTTCAAAGCTTCTCTCTTAATTTGTTGCACTAGATCTACAGCTTACATCAAGTTTCCAATTCACCAGTTCAGAGCAGACACAACCATGCTCGTCCCTCACCCTATCCTGTGTACTATGCACTGAACTCATGTGTGCATTTACACATTTATTCCTTCTGCCTGCCTTGCATCATATCCCCTTACTTCCAGTTTTCACAATATGTCCTCCTGTAAATGTCAACAAACCCAGCCTAAACTGTTGCCTAAATCTTTCACTTAGATTCCAAATCCTTATTCAGCTCACCTTACCACCAATTCATCGAATACATGTTTCCCAGTTTTTATGTGTGCACTCATGCATCACATGCACATGCTGAAGCTCATCAAAGAGGATAAAACTCTCGGCCTATGCTTATTTAAGGTTGGGTACATCATAGTTTTACCACTCATACATTCACATCTATTTTTATATACTAACAATTCATACAACTCCTCTGCATAAAATTCTTAAGACAACTACCCATCATCTAAAACTTTACAAATCTGGCTCTGAGATGAGAGATGTGCCTTTACAAATCTGGCATACTGGGCATAAACTGTCACTGATTATGTAATATGAAACAAATATGCAGACACTGATATGCTAAAGCCTGTTGCATGCTTACTGACACAAACACTATTTAGCTATGCGACCTATACCCAGTCCTCAAACTGAACATACAGAGCTAATCCATGTGAAATATGAACTCACGCAACTATCAACATCTAACATTTGTAACTTAGATTCCACTTGTATTCAGTTTAAATCTTAAATTTAGACTTGGTTTTAAACATTGCTTTACAGTCAAATTATCCCTAAAATTTAAAACTTCCCAGGCTAGAACTTGCAACAGGCAAACTACTGCTTCGAGACAGTTACTATATTACTTCGAGTTACCTCCTCATATGCTTCGAGAAAACATGTGGAGTGCTTCGGGTCAAGCACTACTCTTCTTACCTTATTCAGTTTTAACTTGAAACTCCCTTCTGAAATTTTTTTTTTTTTTTTTTTTAAAGCCAGACTTCTCCTTTTTCCTCTCTGACACTCTACCAACTCAAATCTATACCCAACATCCCAGTTATGCAATCTCACTCATGTCAGTTTCACCCATGTACACAGTGATACCTATGTGTACACGTGCACACCCCAAAACATCTCCATCTTCTTAACCTTTGGTACATATGCAGACTTAATCTGAAACTCACCCCAAAGTATTTACACCTACTCAACATTTGTATTTACTTTCTACTGCAAATCCCTATTCAGTCTACCAATCTGTTTCACTGTAAGGTCAAAGTGCCTAGCCCAAACTACACCAAACATAACCATCTCCTACAGTTTGTTTTAACTTAAATTCATTTAACCAAAACAACTTTCCAGACTTATAAATATGCATTCTTCTACCAGTACACACCCAACTACCCCTAACAACTCAGGTTGTCTAAAATGCAAACGAGCCAATGATGTGGTGGACACACTAGGGTTGCAAACAAATGGAAGATCTGGAAAAATGCAGACAATTCAAAAATGCAGGACTTATCTTTTCTTTCACTATGGCTTTATACTATTTCCTACCTACCTCATAACCTCAGGCCTTAAATATGAATCAGGCAGAAAACCCAGATTTAAAACATGCCCAAAATCTATGCACAAACAAAAGTGACTCTAGTTTTAATAACAAATCAGGTCTGGCTTGGTAAATTTAAGGGCATGGCATAAACAAATAGAATGGTCGAGCAAGGCATCAAGAAAAAGAAAACAAAAGGACTGAAGAAGGAAGAGATTTACCTGATGGCTAGAGAGGAAACAAGGCAGAAAAATGAGATGCAGAGGAGAAAGGGTATACTTATAGGTTGCGAGCTCAAAAGAAAAAAAAGAAAAGGAAAAAAAAAATATATAGCATACCAAAAGAAGGCACTGAGATTACTACTAGTTCGAATGTTACAATTTGAGGATTTACTCATGCATTGATTATGGGAAAACAAATGGTTGCGTGATTAGCTCATTTCCGTTTGCTAACCCTTTTTACATGCCTGATATGAATGTTAACAGAGGAAAAATTAGAGCGGTTTCGAATATGGGTGGAACTAGGCAGATCAGTGGAACTGAAGAATTGAAATGGCAAACAAAACGGTCAAATATTGATTTAATGCAGGTGTAAATAAAATGTAACTCCTTGATTGAAGAATGGTAAGTATAAAATTCCCAGATTCAAGCAAATACATATAGATTTGTTCTTAACTGTAGGTTTACTTGATTAAAGCAACCATTGCTTAGGATCTTGTACAAGCAGAGGAAGAGAACAGATCCTAGTTATAGAGTCAGTTTAAATTTTGTAGCATGAATACGTGATAAAGCTAAAGCAAGCTTGAAAATTTTAAATGCCAGATTTAATTCTTGTGTGATATGATATACATTTATGTCATAGAGTACTGGGAAAGGCAAAACCTATTTTAGTACAGTTTTGATTTTTACAAAAGTTAAATTCCAGCATACTTAGATTTTGTAGAGAAATGGCAAGAGTTTATTTCTTTTAAGAACGGCAATTCAACAGATATCAATTTTCCTTAAATTTAGGCTATGTGATTTTTAGTTTTGAAAATAATAAATGAAATGATAAATTTGTGTAGGCAGAAGGAATGGCAACGTATATACGTTTATTCAAAAATCAGACCGTTGGTTGACAAAGTACCGGTTACCATAAAATTACTAACTGATATTTCCTCAAATTTAATCGAAAACTTGATTTTTTTCACTACGTTAAACAGACGCAGTCTAAAACATCAAAATTTTCATAAAATAACATTTTTTAAAACACACGTTTTATTACGTTGCTTATACCCTATGATTGACGCGTCTTTTGAACGCGAAACCTTACAGTTTAAACATAGCTTAAAATTTCACAGTTATTATTTAAATTTATTAACATATACAATTTTATAAAATATATCTTCCAATTAAGTATTTAAACTATGTTGTTAAACACAATTTACATAAAATATATTTCAAAATTAAATAATTGAAATAAAATAAATAGTTATAAAACTAGGGCTGTTACACTCAGCCTGTTGCACCAGTTAGGTTTACTGTTCTCTGTAAGGAATTCTCTCAACTTGGTGGAACCAAATTTTCCGGTTCAGAGAGCATTATCGAAGCCCAGTAATGGTTGCAGTGTTTGGAGTGGATATTTATTGGTCTTGAGATTACTGTTTCTCAGAAGCATCAGTTAGCAGCATGGCAGTTGTAGGAGGCTACCCTAGATTGGTGGGAGTCTATTATAGCTAACACCGTCGAGGCTGATCTTACTTGGGAGCAGTTTAGGTATCTTCTTGTGTTTCTCTAAATTCTGTTTTTCTATCTCCATCGATCCTTTTCTAAGTTTATCTATCATCTTCTCAGGGATACTTTTGTTGCTAAGTGGATGCCCGAGGCCGGGAAATCCCAGCTTTATAGAGAGTTCATGGATCTCAACCAAGGAAGCATGTCTTTTCAGAGTATGAGTGGAAGTTCAATGAACTTTCCAAGTTCGGTCCTAGCCTGATAGACACTCCTCTCAAGAAGAATGAGAAGTCCATAGCTGGTGCTCATCCTGAGTATTATGATCGTCTCATTTCTCATGCTCATGGCACTTTTACTCAGCTTATGGATATGGCCATTCGTTATAAGAACCCTACTTCTAAGGGTCCTGATGTTGTTGGTGATCCTTTATCTCGGTCTTCCTCTGCTAACTCTAAGAAGCGTAAGCTTAATTTCCACCAGTAGAAGAAGAATTGGCTCATGAATCCGGGTTTGGGATCTTCATCATCTTCTCCTTCTCTGAGGTAGCCTGTTGACCTTTCTACCACCATCTACTTCAAATGTGATCAGAAGGGACACTATGCCAATAGTTGTCCTACTGTAGCTGGTGCTGTTGCTCCTCCACCTGCTCAGTTTATGAGGCATGATCACTGTCATATCTATCTTCAGCCTGGCCATTTCAAAAAGGATGGCCCTACCCAGCAGAAGGGTAAGCCTTTTGGTATATTTGCTACCACCTCTTCATCTTCTCCAGCTCCTGCTCCTAGTGCCCCTAGTAATGACCAAGGTACTCTTCAGGGAACCTTTTCTTTATTTCAACATCCTATTCCTGTTTTTTCGATACTGGAGCTTCCTATAGTTTTATTTCTATTGATTTGTGTGATAAGTTCGAGCATCTCCTTTCTCCTGAGTATGCTTCTATACCTTTATGTGTTTCAAATCCCATTGAGGGTCCCGTAAACCTTAATAGGATTTGTAAGCAAGTGAAACTTCTCTATTCTAATCATTGCTATAGTGGTGATTTCTATGTTCTGGGCTTCGATGATTTTGATTTATTGCTTGGAAGTGATTGGCTTGGTAAGCATGATGCCCATATTCTTGTAAAGCCCGGTCGGTTAATCTTGTTGATGATTAAGGAAATTCCTTGATTATTTAGTGCTGCATGCCTCAAGATTTTACTGGCAGTTTTATTTATTCTCTGGGTTCTTCTCCTAGTGATCTTCGCTCCACCCATGTGGTCAGATTTTAACCCGATGTATTTAGTGAAGTCACTGCTTTACCTCCTAAGCGGGAAATTGATTTCTGTATTGATCTTATTCCTGGAGGTTGACTTGTAGTTCTTCCTCCTAGAAGAATGGCACCCCACGAGAAGGTTGACTTGGGAAAGCAAATTGAGGACTTGTTCTCCAAAGGTCTAATCAGACGTAGCCATTCAGAACGGGGAGCAGCGGTGGTTTTCGTCACCAAGTCCGATGGTTCTTTGAGGATGTGTGTTGATTATAGGGAGCTAAACAAGATCACTATGAAAAACAGATATCCAATTCCTCGTATCAATGATATGTTTGATTAGCTTTATGGTGCCATTGTTTTCTCTCAGCTTGATCTTGCCACAGGTTTTCACCAGCTCAGGGTTGCTGAGGAAAGCATTCCTAAGACTGCTTTCCATAATGAGAATGGGTGTTATGAATGGTTAGTCATGCCTTTTGGTTTGACTAATGCTCCTGCTTTCTTTGTTGATTTGATGAGTCATGTTTTTCGTGATGTGCTTAATAAATTTGTTCTAGTCTTTGTTGATGATATCCTTGTCTTCTCTAAGACCAAGGAAGAGCATGAGTCGCATTTGAAATCAGTTCTGCACACTCTTAGAAATCATCAATTGAAGGCTAAATTTTCTAAATGCCATTTCTTGAAGGATGAAGTCCGATTCCTTGGATATATTGTTTCTAGTAATGGAGTTTCTATTGATCCAGCCAAGATCGCTACGATCAATGTATGTCTTTCCTTCTTTCTCTTTTCCTTCATCATTTAATTATTCCATCTTTTCTATTGTTCTTATTTTTCCCTATTCTGTTACAAGATTGAGAAACTCCTAAGACACCTTCTGATATTCGTAGTTTTCTGGCCCTTGCAGGTTATTACAGAAGATTCATTGAGAATTTTGCTTGGACTGCTGCACCTCTCCCTGCTTTGACTCGTAAGAATGCTAAGTTTATTTGGAGTGATAAATGTGAAGTTGCATTCAATGAGTTAAAGAGCAAGCTAACTTCCGCACCAGTTCTTACCATTCCGAATGGAAATGAGGGATTGACGGTATACACGGATGCTAGTCGTGAGGGATTGGGTACTGTTCTCATGGAGGATGGTAGGGTCATTGCTTATGCCAGCCGTCTGTTAAAAACCCATGAAGCTAATTATGCTGCTCATTATTTAGAGTTGCTTGCTCTTGTCTTTGCTTTGAAGCTCTGGAGGCATCGCCTTTTGGGAGCTAAGTTTGAGCTTTTCACCGATCATCAGTCTCTGAGATATATCCTCACCCAGAAGGATTTGAATCAGAGGCAAGTTCATTGGCTTGATTTTCTGGCTTATTACGACCTTGATATTAGCTATACTCCCAGTAAATCTAATGTTGTGGCCGATGCTCTAAGTCGAAAGAAGGATCTGTTGTGTCAGGTTGTTGTTTCTTCGTCTCCTCTTTTAGATCATATCAAGGCTAAGTAGGATGAGGATAAGATGCTTAGATTGATGAAGGAGAGTGTTCGTAGAAGGGTTAGAGGTAGTTGTAGAGGTAGTAGTGGAGCTCAGATCGATGATAGAGGCATGTTGAGGATTAATGGTAGGTCTCAAATGTTGATGGATTGCGGCAAGAGTTACTTCGAGAGAATCGTCGATCCAGACTTTCTATTCATCCTGGTGTGTCGAAGATGTATCAGGATATGAAGAGGCTTTATTGGTGGAGAGGGATGAAGCGGGATATCTCTATCTTTGTTAGTTGGTGTGCGACTTATCAGCAAGTCAAGGCCGATCTTCTGAAGACCCCTGGTTTGTTGCAGCCCCTTGGGATTCCCAATTGGAAGTGGGAACAGGTTTCCATGGACTTCATTGATGGATTACCGAGGACTAGGATGGGTATTGAGAGTATCTGGGTTATTGTAGATAGACTGACCAAGTCCGCTCATTTCATTCCTGTCAAGTCTACCTGTTCTGCTTCTAGCTTGTCTAAGATCTACATGAGGGAGATTGTTCGTCTCAATGGTGTTCCTTTCAGTATTGTTTGTGATCGTGATCCTATCTTTACCAGTCAGTTTTGGAAATCTTTTAAGGAATCTTTGGGTACTCGTCTGAATCTGAGCACTGCTTACCGTCCACAGACCGACGGTCAAACGGAAAGAGTAAATCAGATTCTCGAAGATCTTCTTCGTGCTTGTGTTCTTGATTATGGAGGATCTTGGGAAGATCATCTCCATCTTATTGAATTCACCAACAATAATAGTTATCAGGTATAGTCTAATCTTCTGTTTTAAGCTTATCTTAATCCTTTATCTATCTCATTCCATCTCTGAATCCAGGCCAGTATTAAAATGTCTCCGTTTGCTGCTCTTTACGGACGACCTTGTAGATCTCCATCTGGCTGGATTGAATCCGGTAATCGTTTGGTTTTTGGTCCTGATTTGGTTTTGGAGGCTTCTGAATGAGTTGAGGAGATTAAGAGGAAATTGAGAGTTGCGCGGCATAGGCAGAAGAAGTACGCTGATAGGCGTAGGCAAAGTTTGGAGTTTGAAGTTGGTGATCAGGTTTTCCTTAAGGTCTCTCCCTTAAGGAATGTCATTCGCTTTGGTCGTAGAGGGAAGCTTTCTCCTAGGTTCATTAGTCCTTTCCGCATTGTGGAAATTGTTGGTTCTTTGGCTTATCGTCCGGACGTGCCCGAGAAGCTTTTCGGAGTTCATGATGTATTATATGTCTCTCATCTCCACCGGTATCTTCATGACCCATCTCTTATTGTTCAGGCTTCTTCTCTTGATAGTTTGGATATTAAGCCTAATCTGACTGTCGAGAGGAAGCCACTTCGCATTGTCGACAGAGGTACGAAGCAACTAAGAAGGAAATCTGTTTGTAACGACCCACTATTTTGGACTATTCGCATCCGCACATGTCGGACTTGAATAATACAAAATACCGAATTGTTAATTTAAATTTGGCAAAACTGAACATATACAGTAAATAAATAATCGCAGATCGCTAACACAGAGTAATAAATATGCAGCGGAAGAAAAAGATAGCAGTTCATGAAGCTACTATATATATATAACAGAGTAAAATAAGTTACAGCAGAAGTCTTGAATACAATAGACAAATACAAATATCAGAATACATCACCGAAATCAACTGAATATCTGAAAGCTGGATAGATAGCTGGATCTCTAGGTGAAGCTCCAACTCCAAAGTCGAGTCTCAAAAGCTAAACCTCTCAGCCTGACTCGAGCGTAATGCAAAATACGAAACACTCGAGTCAGGATTAACATTCTTATATCAATAAATCCAACTCAAGTGAAATAACAATGGAAATACAATAACTTAAAGGACATTGTAATAACCATCCTCTAAGGATCCGTTAAACTATCAACTATGTAGTAATATACGCTAAATAGATAATGCCTATCAGAACTGTTAAAATCAAAATAGTGTTAAGGCGTTACCATTATCCCCCTTAACACATTTTTATATAAGCGTCATAGTCTATACAGCACTGTAAACTCCACTGTAAACTAGTGGGATATCAGGGAGTACTCCATAGATATAACACAAAACAAATTCGTAGTGGTCGCGTATATAGGGATACAAGTATGACAAGGCACATGAGGAAATACCCAAGGTAGTGAAACTACCGTTTGCCTGATCCGGACTGGTGAGAACGCATCACCGCAGCGATCGCAACACCGCAAAATAACACTCCCAAAGTACGAGGGTGCACCAATCAATAACAAGTAATGAGTAGTATCCGAAGAAGTGTGTTCGCTCGAGGTGGCTAACCCCATTTGGCCCGGCACGGCTCCTGTTTTAGTCATTTCCAATCTGACACAAGTGTCAAGGCTATCCATTATCGTTCTCTTTCTTCAGTCATCGCGTACATCATTCCAACCACTTCATTCTAGATCACACTCCGTGTAAAGTTATTAAAGTGGTTTTCGGTTTAGATAGAGAGTATATCCATAACCGATTCTGGTTTCTTTAATAACTTTCGTAATTATTTCACCGACTGGTCATTTAATATATATATATATCATCCCAAATCAAATTCAATTTCGATTTCAATTCGTAAACCAAAATTTCATTTGTCTTTTTAAATCAATTTCCAAAATTTACATTTCAAAACTTCTAAATTACCATTTCAAAATCTTATAATTCGATTTCAACTTTTATTTAAACAACCTAAATATTGATTCAAATTCATATATAAATTTCATTTCGAAATCATTTAAATAAATTAATTTAACACTTAATCAATTTCAATTTCATTTATCGATTTCATTCAATATTCATTAAGTTAATTTTTCATTCAGAATAATTTCCATTTAATCTCTAATTCTTTAAATCAATTACTTACGTTCAACTTAATTATATTAAGCTTACAATTTTAGTTAAGTTAATTTTTTCACATCAAATTCTTTAAATCACAAGCCCCACATTTGCTTAATAAAACGCATTTATTTCTTATTAAAGAAATTCAGTTTCATTTCTTTTTTGACTTAGTTACAAGTTTCAAAACACAATTAATAAAGAAACCAAATTTCACATATTCAAGAATTTCAATCTCACTTATTAACTTACTTAAATAATTTTTCCAACACTTATTTAATAAAGAAACCCAATTTCAATTATTAACGAAGTTCGGATTGACTTATTCAAAAATTCAATTTCTCTTATCAAATAATTCAAATTTTATTTAATTCTCAAATAATTCAGTTTTTATTTAATTATTAAATAATTCAACTTAATTAATAATTTCAAACTAAATTATTAAATAATTCCAAACTCAATTATTCATTCTTAAATTAAATAACGTTCTTCCAATAA
This sequence comes from Allium cepa, assembly GCA_030765085.1. Lineage (NCBI taxonomy): Eukaryota > Viridiplantae > Streptophyta > Magnoliopsida > Asparagales > Amaryllidaceae > Allium > Allium cepa. Next base: position 417,123,261 of record CM060937.1, on the reverse strand, counting down.
TTACTTTGTTAATATGTCGTTTCAGATTTTTAAATATTAACATTACTTTTCATAAAATTTCAAATTTCAACTTCTTTTCAAAACTTTATTATCTATTCGAATATAATCTTTATTTTATTTTTAAATCAAATTATTGACCAATCGGGTTTATATTTTAATTTTCCATCCTAGGTCAAGTTCATTTAGGTATTTATCATTTCAACCCGATTTCATTCCAATTCAAAAATCAAAGCATAGCAAAGGGAACTTGCAGTGTGATAACTGGGATAGTGTCAAAGTGAATAAACAAGCAATAACAACAATCAATAACAATCAAATAATTAATTCAAATAATCCCGAAATAATCGTATTAATTCACATTGTTGTTTGTGCAAATTAATACAATTATTTCTAGAATCTACACTATCATTTCATGTAGATTAAAGATTATTACGTTACGGTTCTTCACTTGATATCCATTATTCGATTTATACTACATCAATTTATACAACCTACATTCAATGGTCCAAAGCGTGGTTAACACTATTTCTACATGTCAATTTATTTAACATTTGAAGGGGTCATATTATACAAATTTTACTAATCAAATTCAACATTTAACTATCCTATATCAATCTCAATTGCATACTATTTATCACCTTACAATAACCATTTAACGTCCAATTTAAACATCAACAATCAAACAATCATCAGCCAAACTGTATTATCATTACATAAATAATTAACAGATAATAGTGTCAGATGTCACAGGTGAACTGATACAGGTAATAGCATATATAACAATGTAAATAACTAACAGCAGCATATTTCAATTTGTCGTTCCAATTGAAATCAAAATTAATAAATAAAAGAACATTAATCGTGAGTGATTGCTCACCTTTAGAGGCAAGAGATGGACGAGAAGATGACACTGATACGCACGCTGATATTGATATTGAAATCGAGTTATGAATACAAGCATTGACAACCAAAGCTCATAACAAGGATTTAAACGAAATCAGAACAAAATTTAGGTCGATGAAGATAAATAGTATAAGTAAACTTATATATATAGCTAGTTACATAAAATCATATTATATATTAAAAACTAATTTTTTTTTTTCATATTTAAGTACATATATGCGTATAGACTTTTCAAATGTTATGTATATCTAGAACAGTGAACCTTTATTCATCCAACAAAATAACTTATATATGTTATACAGAAATCATATATATGTGGTATAAGCTACCACCAAATGGTAATGACAAATTTCAATACATTAATATAACACTTTATTCATGAAATCTAACTTATATAGCTACAATAAAATGCACACGCGTGATAACTTACACATACAGAAATTAGTAAAAAAATTTTTTACTTTTATATGCGTATAATATTAACAGATCAAAAAAAACTTATCTTTATAAAATTTTAAAGTCAATATATATCAACATACTAATTTAAATATGTACCTATACAATACAAACTACTACAATATATATATATATATATATATATATATATATATATATGCCAGCAAAACAATGCACACACATATACTTGTATAAATGAATAGGTATTGTACATCACTCTATTATTTTATTATTATCATTATTTTAAAAAACCAAAACGAGAACGTATGAACATAACTAAGCTCCTGGAACATATTATAACATTAACTACCAAAATTTCTTTAGCAAAATGACATATACTATAAATGTACAAAGGAAAATGACATATCATACATAACTAATATTATATACAAACATATACTTTCACAAACTATACCCAGACTAATTTTTTTTTAATATCTCAAAAACCGAAAACACATCTGGCACATATAAAGTTCAAAAATCAAATATGGACATGGCATAAAAGAGCAAACAGTACACTTATACAACAAGTGACAGTATATATGTGCTATATAACTATATTAAAATAATATGTAAAATTATATTGATATAAATGTGTAAAAACCTTTTTAATTATTTTACACATATCACTATACAGCACATGTAAATAAGTTGACATAAGTCTTCATGTTATAACCTTTGTACAAAATATTATAAAAATCTATATGGCTAACGTAAAGTTGGAACTTCATTTATCATATAATATATAGAAATCTATTATATACAACAACACAGTAATACATATAAATATTCATCACAGAATACTATCATCTACAAATATATGTACAGTCATTAAAACTTTATACGAAATAAAATGTTATGAATGGAATGTATATTTACCTTTATTTAAAAAGACACAGAGTTGCTGCTGCCAGGCATAGACGTTTGGCCTGATCGAGTTTTGGGTGGCGATGTAGCAGCTTAGTGGAGCGGTCGCCTGGGCTTGGTGGAGAAGAGTGAGTGGGAGGCTTGTGTGCGTGCTCGTTTGAGTGGGGAAGGAGAAGAAAATATGGAGGGGGCAGCTGAAGGATCTCGGCCTCGGCAAGCAAAGATGGGAAGGTGAAGCTCGGTGTTGGAGAGGAAGGAGGCGGGTCTGAGGTGACAGCTGTCAGGGGTTGTTCGATGTGGGGTTCGGCATGGAGGAGCTCGGGTTGTGGAGGAGATGGTTATTCGTGGATGAAGCCGAGCCTGGGCGGAGCGGCCATCTGTTCAGCTGTGGGTCGGACTCGAGGAACGAGGTGTAGGAGTTTTCGGCTATGTGGTGCTCGTGTGGCTGCGTTGGCAAGGTTAGGGAGGCACGACCGGCTTAGAGGCGAGGGGATGGAGGCCGATGTTGGCTTGGGTGTTGACCGCGTGTTTGGAGGGTGAGGGGAATATAAGGGTGAGGTCGGCGCGGTTCAATGGTGGAGTGGTGGCGAACAAAGAGGGGACGACATGGAACAAATTTTGAAGGAAAGGAGAATACGAGCAGCTTGCATTATAAATATATATAATTTTCAAAGCGCACTGAACAAAATGAAGAGCAGGTTAGAAGAAATAAAAGGAAGGCATAAAACCTTTCAAATAAATGCATGAAAACGGAAATAATGAACGCGCAGCGAATCGAGATACTTACCGGTTCCAAAGCAATTGAATAGGAATGATATATATCATAACATGTATTCGTTTCCTAAGTTGAATCAACAAAAAAAAAGAGTAGAACGAACCAGCACAAAATATTTGAACCAGCAAAGGAAATAATGAAATAACAAATAATTTTAAAATAGTAAGCAAATCAAAAGTTAAGACATCGGTTACTGAGAAGAATTAAAGCTTATCTCTATTCGAATTATACAGTGGAAATGATAGATCATAATCAAAACAAAAGACGGATCGTTATGGTTAACCATTTCCCGTGCTTCACCGCATACCGAATATCGAAACACGGAGCTTAATATCTCGCAGAGATCAGCAAGATGAGATGATCAAAATGACACATGAATATCAGTGGTACGATTGAATTATAAAAATTTGAATTTTCTACTAGCGGAAAATGCAAGAAAAACGTAGAAAAATAAGATCGACAGAGCTAAAGTAGTCCGAATTTGGAAAAACAACAAACTGACATCTTGCTCAGAAGATGATTTAGAATTTTTCTATGTAAAAATATTTAGGTTTCGAAAATGTTTTATTTTCATCGCTTTTTAACTGATTAAATTGAAGTAATTTTACGCACGAAATAAACTTTCATAATTTTAGATGAAAATTTACCAGTTGCTTTATTTAACTAGACGTATTCCAAATATCAAATATATATTTCAAAATTTTATTTTTATATTTTTATTAAATTTCGCACAAATTCGGTTAATTAAATTAATTTAAAACCGTTAAAATATCCGGATTGTTACACTCTCCCCCACTCGAAACTTTTCGTCCTCGAAAAGGAAGGAAGTAGGAGAATAGAAACAACCAAAAGAAAATAGACTTGAATTACAATTAATTTAAACCATATAAATTTCAATTTATATTCGACAATTTGTTTTTTTTATAAATTCAAGATTTTCATTAAATTGATTTGACTTCTCATTTATTAATGTTAGGTACAAAAGGTTTCTTTCAACGAAATTCAATTCAAATTCAATTAATTCAAGATATCTCATTAAGTTGATTTAACTTCAAATTTATTAATTCCATCAAAGCAAAATTTATATTTTTTTAATCATATATGTTGTTCAATTAACTTATTATTCTATTTATCTCCATAAACATTTTATAATTAAAATTTAAGTGAATAACGTTTATTATACGCACTCAAATTTTATTTATAAAGACAATTTATATTATATATTATCCAATTTCGTTAAATTAACATTCCAAAGATCATAATTTTGAATACTCATTTATTATAAACATACTTTATTCGACAAATTTAATTTTCTTTATTCCAAATTATTATTATGTTTATTCTACTTAATATATCTTATCTCATATATATTAAGTATATCTACAATTGTTATAAATACTCAAATTTATTTAAAATTTTCTTTGATATCATTTTCTACTGTATAATATTCAATTACATAGTTAACTTTTGAAAATTTAGGTAAGTTATATATAATGCAATTGAGTATTATACAAGAAAATTTCTAATTCAATCCTCCCAAGTTTAAATATTAATTCAAAATTTTGATTTCATTTATAATTGAAATCATCTTTTAACCAAATTTTAAGAATTAAATTTCCGATTAACTTCAAACAATTTAGAGATAATTATGTATATATACTATACATCAAATCAAATTAAATTTAAAATAATATACCTATATATATATAAATCAAATCATACTTAAGAAATTTAAATCGATTTAATTTCCAAACAAACTGTAGCAAAGCTACAAATTGGTCTCTCCACTTTGAAACTCGAAAATGAATGTCGATGATGCGACCATCATCACCGAAATTATTTTCCAACGACAAAGAGAAGAGCATTGATTTAAATGTCTAAAATTTCTTTCAAATGTTTTCTATTCGAAAATACTTTAAATAATATACCTTTTAAATACAAGGTTTGAAATCTATCGGAAATTAAGTTCTAAAATTATTAATTTAAATCCATTACAAATTCCAAATCAAATTATAACCCAAATTTTTATAAATTCAATTATTTAAATTAGAAAATAGTCAATGGTTTGTAAAACAATAAATGAAAATTAAATATTATTATTTTAGGCAACAAATTCATTAACAATTTAATTTCAGAAAACTTATATATATATATATAATATAATCATACAAAACTATTTACTAAATTTGAAACAATATTGTGTCAGTTTTCCCTGTTCAAGTGTTTTGGAAATTCTATTGATAGCGTTGATCAGACGAATCGATCGACAACCCAAATCAACATCAACAACTCAAACAACACGGCATATATTAAAACATTTTAAATATTAATTTACAAATACACTTCGTCGCTCGACGATACAAGGATGTATTTCAAAATAAGTATGGAGATTCAAATTTGATGTAAATCAAATCAAAGAGAATTTTGATTCGATAATAAGTTCGAAACAGAAAATAAGATAATTCAATTAACGGAATCGGGAGATGGATAAGCTTATTTAATTCACGGACGACCTTAACCGGGTCGACCGTAACTTTAAGAATAAGATCGATACAGAATTTCGAGGCATATCGGCATCTGATCTTAAGAAATAGAATTTAGGCATAGCAAGAGACAGATAGCATCGTAAACCGAGAATACAGAGATCTTCGGTAAATCGATGTCTATTGCAAAGGAGTTTCACCCCATTTCAAATCAATTTGGGGATTGGCGGGACCGCCAATTCCTATAAAGGTCATTCAAAGTGGAGTTATGGGCTACTCCGTAATTCAGAAGAATACGAATAGTGAGGGACAAGAATGAATTTCGGAACCGAGGGAACGTTCCAAAATTCAAGGGAATCGAGTAAAAAACGAAGAGATTCAAACTCGAATGAAAGTGATTCTGTAAATACATTTACCATATATGCTAAGTTTTGCCTAGAGCTACCAAAGCTCTGATACCAACTTTAACGACCCGCTATTTTGGACTATTCGCATCCGCACATGTCGGACTTGAATAATACAAAATACCGAATTGTTAATTTAAATTTGGCAAAACTGAACATATACAGTAAATAAATAATCACAGATCACTAACATAGAGTAATAAATATGCAGCGGAAGCAAAAGATAGCAGTTCATGAAGCTACTATATATATATATATATAATAGAGTTAAATAAGTTACAACAGAAGTCTCGAATACAATAAACAAATACAAATATCAGAATACATCACCGAAATCAACTGAATATCTGAAAGCTGGATAAATAGCTGGATCTCCAGGTGAAGCTCCAACTCCAAAGGTGAGTCTCAAAAGCAAAACCTCTCAGCCTGACCCGAGCGTAACGCAAAACACGAAACACTCGAGTCAGGATTAACATTCTTATATCAATAAATCCAACTCAAGTGAAATAACAATGGAAATACAATAACTTAAAGGGCGTTGTAATAACCGTCCTCTAAGGATCCGTTAAACTATCAACTATGTAGTAATATACACTAAAGAGATAATGCCTATCAGTACTATAAATATCAAAATAGTGTTAAGGCGTTACCATTATCCCCCTTAACACATTTTTATACAAGCGTCATAGTCTATACAACACTGTAAACTCCACCGTAAACTAGTGGGATATCAGGGAGTACTCCATAGATATAACACAAAACAAATTCGTAGTGGTCGCGTATATAGGGATACAAGTATGACAAGGCACATGAGGCAATACCCAAGGTAGTGAAACTACCGTTTGCCTGATCCGGACTGGTGAGAACGCATCGCCGCAGCGATCGTAACACCGTGAAACAACACTCTCAAAGTAGAGGGTGCACCAATCGATAACAAGTAATGAGTAGTATCCGAAGAAGTGTGTTCGCTCGAGGTGGCTAACTACATTTGGCCCGGCACGGCTCCTGTTTTAGTCATTTCCAATCTGACACAAGTGTCAAGGCTATCCATTATCGTTCTCTTTCTTTAGTCATCGCGTACATCATTCCAACCACTTCATTCTAGATCACACTCCGCGTATAGTTATTAAAGTGGTTTTCGGTTTTGATAGAGAGTATATCCATAACCGATTCTGGTTTCTTTAATAACTTTCGTAATTATTTCACCGACTGGTCATTTAATATATATATATATATATATATATATCATCCCAAATCAAATTCAATTTCGATTTCAATTCGTAAACCAACATTTCATTTGTCTTTTTAAATCAATTTCCAAAATTTACGTTTCAAAACTTCTAAATTACCATTTCAAAATCTTATAATTCGATTTCAACTTTTATCTAAACAACTTAAATATTAATTCAAATTCATATATAAATTTCATTTCGAAATCATTTAAATAAATTAATTTAACGCTCAATCAATTTCAATGTCATTTATCGATTTCATTCAATATTCATTAAGTTAATTTTTCATTCAGAACAATTTCCATTTAATCTCTAATTCTTTAAATCAATTACTTACGTTCAACTTAATTATATCAAGCTTACAATTTTAATTAAGTTAATTTTGTCACATCAAATTCTTTAAATCACAAGCCCCACATTTGCTTTAATAAAACGCATTTATTTCTTGTTAAAGAAATTCAATTTCATTTCTTTATTTACTTATTTACAAGTTTCAAAACTCAATTAATAAAGAAACTAAATTTCACATATTTAAGAAGTTCAATCTCACTTATTAACTTAAATAATTTTTCCAACACTTATTTAATAAAGAAACCCAATTTCATTTATTAACGAAGTTCGGATTGACTTATTCAAAAGTTCAATTTCTCTTATCAAAGAATTCAAATTTTATTTAATTCTTAAATAATTCAGTTTTTATTTAGTTATTAAATAATTTCAACTTAATTAATAATTTCAAACTAAATTATTAAATAATTCCAAACTTAGTTATTCATTCTTAAATTAAACAACGTTCTTCCAATAATTACTTTGTTAATATGTCGTTTCAGATTTTAATATTAACATTACTTTTCATAAAATTTCAAATTTCAAATTTCAAATTTCAAATTTCAACTTCTTTTCATAAAATATTAACATTCTTAAATATTAACATTACTTTAAATATTAACATTACTTTGTTATTACGTAAATAAGCTGACATAAATCTTCATGTTATAACCTCTGTACAAAATATTATAAAAATCTATATGGCTAACGTAAAGCTGGAACTTCATTTATCATATAATATATAGGAATCTATTATATACAACAACACAGTAATACATATAAATATTCATCACAGAATACTATCATCTACAAATATATGTACAGTCATTAAAACTTTGTACGAAATAAAATGTTATGAATGGAATGTATATTTACCTTTATTTAAAAAGACACAGAGTTGCTGCTGCCACGCATAGACGTTTGGCTTAATCGAGTTTTGGTTGGCGATGTAGCAGTTGAGTGGAGCAGTCTCCTGGGCTTGGTGGAGGAGAGTGAATGGGCGGCTTGTGTGCGTGCTCGTTTGAGTGGGGAAGGAGAAGAAAATATGGAGGGGGCAGCTGAATGATCTCGGCCTCGGCCAGCAAAGATGGGAAGTTGAAGCTCGGTGTTGGAGAGGAAGGAGGCGGGTCTGAGGTGATAGCTGTCAGAGGTTGTTTGATGTGGGGTTCGGCATGGAGGAGCTCGGGTTGTGGAGGAGATGGTTAGTCGTGGATGAGGCCGAGCCTGGGCGGAGCGGCCATTTGTGCAGCGGTGGGTCGAACTCGAAGAAGGAGGTGTAGGAGTTTTCGGCTATGTGGTGCTCGTGTGGCTGCGTTGGCAAGGTTAGGGAGGCACGACCGGCTTGGAGGCGAGGGAATGGAGGCTGATGGTGGCTTGGGTGTTGACCACGTGTTTGGAGGGTGAGGGGAATATCGTAGTGAGGTCGGCGCGGTTCAATGGTGGAGTGGTGGCGAACAAAGAGGGGACTGGATGGAACAAATTTTGAAGGAAAGGAGAATACGAGCAGCTTGCATTATAAATATATATAATTTTCAAAGCACACTGAACAAAGTGAAGAGCAGGTTAGAAGAAATAAAAGAAAGGCAGAGAATCTTTCAAATAAACGCATGCAAATGGAAATAATGAACGCGCAGCGAATCGAGATACTTACCGGTTCCAAAAAAATTGAATAGGAACGATATATATCATAACATGTATTTATTTCCTTAGTTGAATCAACAAAAAAAAAGAGTAGAACGAACCAGCACAAAATATTGGAACCAGCAAAGGAAATAATGAAACAACAAATAATTTTAAAATGGTAAGCAAATCAAAAGTCAAGACATCGGTTACTGAGAAGAATAAAAGCTTATCTCTATTCGAATTATACTGTGGAAATGATAGATCACAATCAAAACAAAAGACGGATCGTTACAGTTAACCGTTTCTGGTGCTTCACTACATAATGGATATCGAAACATGGAGCTGAATATCCCATAGAGATCAGCAAGATGGGATGATCAAAACGGCATACGGATATCAGTAGTACGATTGATTATAAAAATTTGAATTTTCTACTAGCGGAAAATGCAAGAAAAACATAGAAAAATAAGATCGACGGAGCTAAAGAAGTCCGAATTTGAAAAAACGAAAAACTGACATCTTGGTCAGAAGTTGATTTATAATTTTTCTATGTTAAAATATTTAGGTTTCGAAAACGTTTTATTTTCATCGCTTTTTAACTGATTAAATTAAAGTAATTTTACGCACAAAATAAACTTTCATAATTTCGGACGAAAATTTACCAGTTGCTATATTTAATTAGACGTATTCCAAATATCAAATTTATGTTTTAAAATTTTATTTTTATATTTTTATTAAATTTCGCACAAATTCGGTTAATTAAATTAATTTAAAACCGTTAAAATATCCGGGTTGTTACACTGTTAGTCTGGTTAAAGTATAGTGAAGTATTAATGATTGAGTTGTAGCTGGGAGACGAAGGAGAGAATTCGTGCTTCGAATCCGAAATTGTTTATTTCAGGTACTATTTGCTTTTCTATCTTGATTTCCTTACTTTTCTTGTTTGTTCTTTTCGAGGACGAAAAGATTTAAATGGGAGAGAGTGGAACAACCCTAGATTTTGAAAATATTTTTAAATTAGATTTTATTTCATTTTTGAAAGTATTTTAAAATTGATTTTATTTCAAGATTTTATTTTTAAACATTTTATAAAGTGTGTTATAATTTTTCCAATTCTTACTGTATTTTGTTTACAATTTTTTAATTCTAGTTTCAAATTAATAAACTATTTTCTTATTTATTTTTATTTTTCCTAAAAATATTTATTTATTTTATTTTCTACTTTATTTTATTTTCATTTTTATTTCATTTACTTAATTTTTATTTTTTTAACTTGAATAAAAGAAATAAGAAATATAAAGAGGCAAAACCCTTTCATTTGCATGTGACTTTCCATGTACCTTTGTCTTTTCATTATTCATTTGACTTTTCGTTGAGTTTAGCCGTCCATTTCTTTGCATAGCGATATATTTCATTTTATTTTCACGTGAGAAATTTTATCGTCTCCTCAAAAATTTCGGCCATACATTTTTGAAAATTTATGGTAAGCCATGGCTCCACTTTCTTACTTTTTCTCCATGGTTTTCATTGAATTGTTTTGCCTTGCTAATACCTAGCCATGCTCGGCCACTACCCCTTCATCACCACCGACCACCACCTCCACCATACACTGCAGCGGCCATCTTTACCTACCTTATCCAGATTTGGCCGTGGCCTCCCTATGATGCAAACCCTTCAAATTTGCAAAGCACCGCTTGAAAACAATACCTAGACCACAGAACTTCACCATCCCTTCATATATTCACTTCGGCCACCCCCTAGAACCACCACCACCTGATGACATCACCTCTGGCCGAACCATGACCTATCACCAGACCAAAACTTGACTAGGGCCGAGCCCATATGTGACCAGCCGAGCCAAGTTGTTGACCAAACTTCACTTATTTTTGCCTTGACCATTTGTATGCTTCATGTTATAACTCCTACCATCATCACCTCCTTGCTAGCCGTGCCTATTTGATCCGTACCCGAGCATATAAACCACTATGACCGAACACATGAACCCCTATGTCCGAGCATTGAGTAGTAAAAGAAAGGTCAAGTTATCGTGTTCTTATGACTTTTTATTTAAAATTCTTTCAATATTGTTTTTGGGTTGAAAATATATGTTTACATTGTCTTGTTTTGTTTGTTGTGTACAAGATTATCATCTTGGCTCTCCACTCACTTGAATCAAAAGTCATGCTATCCTGCTTTCTGGAATCTTTTTTGTGTGATTTTGATTTTCTAACTCCAGCTTGAAAAGTTGAGTATTCACTCATGACATTTATACCTACATAATTGTGAACTGATAACAAGTGAACGTGTAGAATATTACCATGTTATACCTTCCTGTGATATGAATCTATGATGTTAACCCTGTTTATAAACCTGTCATATCATCTGTGCTATATGTTGTTATATTGTTTATTTTATTCTGTTCTCACACTGCAAGTTCCCTGTAGAATAGGATCACTATGGGTTGAAATGATACATACCCGAATGGACGTTAGTTTAGGGAAAAATCGTTATGGGCTGAAATGATAAGCCTGAACGATTTTTATTTATTTTATTTAACTTGGGACTGCGGGTTTGAAATGATAGAACGCGGGTTTTTCTTCTTAAATGACGGATTGAAATGATATATTATTATTATCACTTGACTTAGGTTAGAATTTTTTTTACAGGCCCGTGGTTATTTTATAAAGTTTTCTGAAACTTTTAAGTATTTTTAAAATGTAAATATTATTATATTTTGATTTAAGTTGAATTAAAATGATTTATAAGGTGTTAATGATTTTTGTATAAGTTAAAATGTGAAATAAATGAATAGTTAAGTTGAAATTTGAAATATAATTCAAATTTGAAATTTGAGATTTCGTTTAAAAATGAAGTTAAATTAAGTAAATAAAATGGAAATTTAGTTTATATTTTTAAACGGTAATTAAAACTTAAGTGATAAGTTAATTTTAAAAATGCAAAAAATAGAAATTTTTATGCTTGAATTTAATAAGTGAATTATTGGAAAATTTTGATTTTTATGTACAAAGTTTTCTTTATAAAAATCATAAGTTAAAGAGTATTTAAATGAACATTTTTGAGTGGTAAAAATATGATTTTTATAAGTTAAAAGGGTAAAAATCAAAGTTTAATTGTTTTTGGAATTGTATTGAAAATCTGAAAATTGAATTAACTGCATACAGAAATGCTATCATTTCTGAAGTTAGCTTAAATTCTGAAGTAAAGGATATTATAGCACTTTGTAAGTGCTGTGGTTGATGGAAATGAACTATGGCTAAAATTTGACTAAGTAATAGTACAACACTTTGTAAGTGCTGTGGTTGCAGAATGAAACTAAAATCTAAAAACTAATGATAAGGGCTATAGTAGCACTTGTTAAGTGTTACAGTTGGCTGAAATGAGATTTTTGAATATAATCGAACTACTGTAGCAGTTTTGTAACGATCCCGAATTTTAATTTATTTTAAATTGATAATTAAATGAAATTTTGAATAAAAATTTATAAAATTAATTATAAATAGTGATGTGAGTTTCCCCGAGTTCAAATATATTCTATATAAATCATTTAAATTTTTAAATATTATGTATATATGTATATATGTGAATATATATATATATATATATATATATATGTATATTTGGGTATATATGAGTCAATTTGAAATTTTAAAATCTTGTGTGTATATATATATATTTTGATTTGAATTTAAATCTTATATTAATGGTTTGAAAAATAAATATTAAAGTATATACATTGACACAAGTACGAAATGAATAAATAAGTGAATTGTAAATTTATTATTGATGGTTAAAATATATATAATAAATACAAGACAATAAATAAGAAGTAAATAAAATATAAGATATAACAATATAAAGTAAATATATATATATCTTAATCTCATATTAATAAATCAATACAAGATAATACAAATGGAGTAGGCTACAAAAGTAATAAGAGTAAAATAAAAATAGAAGTTCACTTATTTTGTAAAGTAAAATAATTCATATTTAAGCTATGAATAAAAATAAGAACAATTATATATAAAACAAAAACAATAAGTAAACATATATAGCAAGTATTAAACTAGTAAACTAAAAACAAAAATGAAAGCAAATTAGACAAAATAAAGAATGTTGCCTGAAGGATAGTTATGCAAAGTAAGATAGTAAAACCAGGCAAGACACAATAAAAAAAAACAAAGTACAAATAAAACATATCAGCCGAGTTATTCAAATGCAAGCAACTTCACCCATGTTATTGTACAAACAAGCATACCCTGCTGTACAAAACAGTATAATATCACCAGCCTGTACAATATGATATCCCTGTACAAAGCAATATGTACTTGCCATATCCTCTAGTTCACCAAAGCAATGTTATCAGACATGCCTATTGTATAAAATAATAGCTTACCTATCATCTTCTTTTCTTTATACATATCAGTGCTGAGTAAAACCAGAGAAAAACATTATTTCATATTGAAAACAACTTCTTAAACTTAAACAACATCTGGAATCAAGCTAGGCAGGGATTCAATTCAAGGATCAAGTTCAAACAGCAACTATACAAACTCAAACATCATTTAATCAATAAACAAAAAAAAAGTAAGAAGGTCTTCAGTAAGCATTTTCTCAAAGCCTGGTTCAAAAACAAGTTCTGTTTTTGTTAGTTCTTTCTGGAAAATCATGTGAGTAACATTCTTTTATTTTCTTTTTTGGGGTTTGAATCTGTGGATATATATATATATATATATATATATATATATATATATATACACATATATGTATGTATGTTTGTGCGTATATAATCATCCATGTATATGGGTAAATTGGAAGTAGAATACAGGCTGTTGTTTTAAAACTTGCATCTGTTTCCAGTTTAAAACCCAAACTGTTGGAAAAAAAATCATTAACTCCCCTTCTGATTGATGATTGAACTTCAAATTCAAACGAAAGATGTTTGTATCACCATAATCTAAGTTTAAAAATTTATTTAAAATGGAAGCAACTTAAGATGGTCTCTGGAAACCCAAACCATCTGAACAAACTCAAGATTTGTCCATTTTCGAATCTTTTAATTTTCAAATTTAGTTATGCAAGCTGAATCAGTAAGCACTAACATGATTTTTAAACCAAATTTGATGATTTTAAATGGTGTGGTATGAGAGTGGTTTGGGTTTGTTTGATTTTTCCATTTCGAGTCGCCGAGGTCGGTCTCGTTGATCAAAGGGGTCGGGGCTTGGGCTGGAGGTGGAGGAGCGAACAGGAAGTGTGGGAAAAATGGCGGATGGGGGTGCAGTGCCTTCTGGTGGCGGCGGGAAGTGATCAAACTTCGGTGACCTAGTTTTGGGGTGGCCGATATTTTCTACTCGCGCGACGTCAATGATGGATCGAGTGTCACGGGGTTTCGTGGGGAGGTAGAGGGAAGATTGATGTCGCCATTGCCGGAGTTTGGTGGCGTACGGTGGTCGGAGTGTCGAGCAAACGGCGTTGGCAGGTTTTGGGGCGTGGACCTGATCGTGTTCCAGGTTTCAAATATGGGGCTCGAATTCACTCGATTGTGATTTGGTCAAGTTTGGGTATAATAGGTTGTTCGGATCGATATGGGGAGTCGATGATGACGTTTAGGTGGCTGCGGCGTTGGCCGAAGGTGGCGAACGAAGGCGTGCACGTGTACGTGCAGGTTTGTGGAACTGGGTGAATTTTGAGAGAGGGAAGAAGATAGGATTAGGGGGAAAAAGGGGTTGCATGAAGACAGGGGAGAAACTCGGGAAGTACACGTGCATTTCGAATTTTAGCTCGAAGCAAGTTGCTTCTGGGCTCGGGTCAAGTTCATATTCCAGGCTTCAAACCTGAAACTGTTTTGGTTTGAAAATTTTTAAAACCCAAATTTAATTTTAAACCAAGATTTTTAAAGCTAAGTTCAAATTGAAATGTAAATATAAATTCAAATTGAATGTAGAGTTTAGTTTAAACCTAAATAAGTTTTATATTTAAATTGTTTTAATAACTTAAAAACAATTCAAAATATATTAAAGAAATTTGAAATGGAGTTGCAGTTCTCGGAGTTCTCTTTTGAAGACTATCTTAGAGTTATATTGTTCCGCTGTTAGATGTCATCTATTTTCTTTCCGCTGCTATTTTATTGTATCATATCTCTAATGTATATTGATATCTATTGGATTATCTGTTGTATCAGATATTGTATCAAAGCTGTATATCAATGTATTATTCTTTTATTCCGCTGTGTTATTTACTTAATGATTGTTATAAGCTCCGGCGAATCGGATCTGAACGGTCGAATCTATGGCATTCGAGTACGATTTGAAGTACGGATGTCGATTTTCGAGCGGGCAAAATCCGACTCGTCACATTTGGTATCAGAGCTAAGGGTTATACTTTAGCTCAGGAGTGTAACACATTAAGTAACTCATTAGAGATAGGGCGAAGTAAATCCTAGAATGAGTAATCCTTAAGATATCTGTTTGAATGCCTCAGTAAATTCTTTTACTATCCACTGATAGTAAGTATGAGTGCAAGAAGAAAACGAGATAGAGGACAGGGAAATACGACTATAATTGGTCGGTACTCTGTAACAATAGTGGAAACAACTTTCTTATCAATTTCTTTGATTCGTTTCTAAATTCTTTTGCATTGCTTCGTGGCAGCTCCAAAAAGAAGTTTCGGTACGGTGAGGACCCTACGAATCGTTGTAGAAATTCTTTCTTCATATTTCATCAGTTTCTTTTCAGTTTTTGGATTTAAACTTTAATGAATTTGAAATTGAAAATTTTAAATAAATTGAAATTTTAATTTGAGTTAAATTGATTAGTAGAATATGAAGAATAAATTGAATTGTATCGATAAAACGACATCGTTTAAAACCGAATTTGAAATTCTATTATAATTTCTTGTATCTATTGTTGATATTCTGAATTGGTAAGCCAAATATAGAATTGATATCCAGCTCTATCTTTCATCTATCTCTGTGTTGTTTTCGTGCCTGCGAATTTCGAGGACGAAATTCTTTTTAAGGGGGGAAGTCTGTAACGATCCCGAATTTTAATTTATTTTAAATTGATAATTAAATGAAATTTTGAATAAAAATTTATAAAATTAATTATAAATAGTGATGTGAGTTTCCCCGATTCAAATATATTCTATATAAATCATTTAAATTTTTAAATATTATGTATATATGTATATATGTGAATATATATATATATATATGTATATTTGGGTATATATGTGTCAATTTGAAAATTTAAAATCTTGTGTGTATATATATATATATATATATATTTTGATTTGAATTTAAATCTTATATTAATGGTTTGAAAAATAAATATTAAAGTATATACATTGACACAAGTACGAAATGAATAAATAAGTGAATTGTAAATTTATTATTGATGGTTAAAATATATATAATAAATACAAGACAATAAATAAGAAGTAAATAAAATATAAGATATAACAATATAAAGTAAATATATATATATCTTAATCTCATATTAATAAATCAATACAAGATAATACAAATGGAGTAGGCTACAAAAGTAATAAGAGTAAAATAAAAATAGAAGTTCACTTATTTTGTAAAGTAAAATAATTCATATTTAAGCTATGAATAAAAATAAGAACAATTATATCTAAAACAAAAACAATAAGTAAACATATATAGCAAGTATTAAACTAGTAAACTAAAAACAAAAATGAAAGCAAATTAGACAAAATAAAGAATGTTGCCTGAAGGATAGTTATGCAAAGTAAGATAGTAAAACCAGGCAAGACACAATAAAAAAAAACAAAGTACAAATAAAACATATCAGTCGAGTTATTCAAATGCAAGAAACTTCACCCATGTTATTGTACAAACAAGCATACCCTACTGTACAAAACAGTATAATATCACCAGCCTGTACAATATGATATCCCTGTACAAAGCAATATGTACTTGCCATATCCTCTAGTTCACCAAAGCAATGTTATCAGACATGCCTATTGTATAAAATAATAGCTTACCTATCATCTTCTTTTCTTTATACATATCAGTGCTGAGTAAAACCAGAGAAAAACATTATTTCATATTGAAAACAACTTCTTAAACTTAAACAACATCTGGAATCAAGCTAGGCAGGGATTTAATTCAAGGATCAAGTTCAAACAGCAACTATACAAACTCAAACATCATTTAATCAATAAACAAAAAAAAAGTAAGAAGGTCTTCAGTAAGCATTTTCTCAAAGCCTGGTTCAAAAACAAGTTCTGTTTTTGTTAGTTCTTTCTGGAAAATCATGTGAGTAACATTCTTTTATTTTCTTTTTTGGGGTTTGAATCTGTGGATATATATATATATATATATATATATACACACACACACACATATATGTATGTATGTTTGTGCGTATATAATCATCCATGTATATGGGTAAATTGGAAGTAGAATACAGGCTGTTGTTTTAAAACTTGCATCTGTTTCTAGTTTAAAACCCAAACTGTTGGAAAAAAAATCATTAACTCCCCTTCTGATTGATGATTGAACTTCAAATTCAAACGAAAGATGTTTGTATCACCATAATCTAAGTTTAAAAATTTATTTAAAATGGAAGCAACTTAAGATGGTCTCTGGAAACCCAAACCATCTGAACAAACTCAAGATTTGTCCATTTTCGAATCTTTTAATTTTCAAATTTAGTTATGCAAGCTGAATCAGTAAGCAATAACATGATTTTTAAACCAAATTTGATGATTTTAAATGGTGTGGTATGAGAGTGGTTTGGGTTTGTTTGATTTTTCCATTTCGAGTCGCCGAGGTCGGTCTCGTTGATCAAAGGGGTCGGGGCTTGGGCTGGAGGTGGAGGAGCGAACAGGAAGTGTGGGAAAAATGGCGGATGGGGGTGCAGTGCCTTCTGGTGGCGGCGGGAAGTGATCAAACTTCGGTGACCTAGTTTTGGGGTGGCCGATATTTTCTACTCGCGCGACGTCAATGATGGATCGAGTGTCACGGGGTTTCGTGGGGAGGTAGAGGGAAGATTGATGTCGCCATTGCCGGAGTTTGGTGGCGTACGGTGGTCGGAGTGTCGAGCAAACGGCGTTGGCAGGTTTTGGGGCGTGGACCTGATCGTGTTCCAGGTTTCAAATATGGGGCTCGAATTCACTCGATTGTGATTTGGTCAAGTTTGGGTATAATAGGTTGTTCGGATCGATATGGGGAGTCGATGATGACGTTTAGGTGGCTGCGGCGTTGGCCGAAGGTGGCGAACGAAGGCGTGCACGTGTACGTGCAGGTTTGTGGAACTGGGTGAATTTTGAGAGAGGGAAGAAGATAGGATTAGGGGGAAAAAGGGGTTGCATGAAGACAGGGGAGAAACTCGGGAAGTACACGTGCATTTCGAATTTTAGCTCGAAGCAAGTTGCTTCTGGGCTCGGGTCAAGTTCATATTCCAGGCTTCAAACCTGAAACTGTTTTGGTTTGAAAATTTTTAAAACCCAAATTTAATGTTAAACCAAGATTTTTAAAGCTAAGTTCAAATTGAAATGTAAATATAAATTCAAGTTGAATGTAGAGTTTAGTTTAAACCTAAATAAGTTTTATATTTAAATTGTTTTAATAACTTAAAAACAATTCAAAATATATTAAAGAAATTTGAAATGGAGTTGCAGTTCTCGGAGTTCTCTTTTGAAGACTATCTTAGAGTTATATTGTTCCGCTGTTAGATGTCATCTATTTTCTTTCCGCTGCTATTTTATTGTATCATATCTCTGATGTATATTGATATCTATTGGATTATCTGTTGTATCAGATATTGTATCAAAGCTGTATATCAATGTATTATTCTTTTATTCCGCTGTGTTATTTACTTAATGATTGTTATAAGCTCCGGCGAATCGGATCTGAACGGTCGAATCTATGGCATTCGAGTACGATTTGAAGTACGGATGTCGATTTTCGAGCGGGCAAAATCCGACTCGTCACAAGTTTTGTAAAAGCTGTCTTTGCTGGATTAAATTAAGTCTTGTAATTTGAACCCTGAACTATTACAACAGTTTTGTAAATGCTGTCGTTGCTGAATTGAACTATTTTTCAACTAAAACTGAATTATTACAGTAGTTTTTAATGCTATCTTTGCTGAATTGAATTGTTTTCAAATATAACTTACCATAGCATGTTCTAAGTGCTGCGAAAGCTAAAATTTCACCGGTTCAATGTATTTAAGTGATTAAATGAACTCTGAAAAGACTAAGTTTTTTGGAATTTAATATTTGATTTGTAAGTATAATGACTTCACTTTTAAATAGTTTAAATGGAGCATTTGATTTGAAATATAAACTATTTGAATGTGATTTGAAATTGAATGAGGTAGTGAAAGGATATGATATTTTGATATTTTTTTTGAAATGGATTTGAAGTGATATTTGAATTTGAAAATGTATTTTATTTTTGAAGTATAAAATACTATTTTTGAAATTTATAAACATTGGTAATAATAGCGATTGGTTGTTAAAGAGACCGGCATCGGATATGGACATACTCACTGTTGATACCGAAAACCACTTTAATAACAGTGTACGCGGTAGAGTTTCCAGAATGAAGTAGGATGGAGGCGACGATCCTACTGTGGCATGAATGTGGACCCGACTCCCGTGAGTTAGCTTAAGGTGGCTAAAATAGGAGCGATCTCGGGCCAAAAGGGGTAGCACTTCTGGTCGTACACATTTCTTCGATACCATTCTATTACTTGTGATTGTTTGGTGGCCACCCTCCGATTTTGATTAGGAGTGTGTTCCGAGGTGGACGTAGTGACTGCTACATTACCGCCAGCCTGTGTGCGTAATTGGTTTATCTACCCTGGCATTGCCTTGTGTGCCATGTCACCTACTATAGTGAGCTTTACTACGAGTTTCTATTTGTGTCGTACCTATGCAGTATTTATGGTTGCCTCCCGATCTGGAGGTACCATGGTACTGTATAGGCTATTGGCATTATTTTTGTGTTAAGGGAAATATTGGACAACTCCTTAACATTATTTAAAAGTAAGCTTATTTTACTGCAGGCACTATTATAATAGCGCAATATTATTACATAGTAAATAGTTTAACAGATCCTTAGAGGATGGGCGGTCCCAAGCATCCTTTATGTTACTTGTACTTCATTACAGTTCACTTGAGCTGGTTTACATTGTATAAATATGTACGTCCTGACTCGAGTGTTTTGTATTTTTGGTTTACGCTCGGGTCAGCCTGAGTATTCACAACTTTGGACTTCTCTTTCTGGATCTAGGAATTGCTGGAGATTCTGCTTATCTTGTTGTCTATCTATTTCAGTTTCAGTTGTTCTATTTCAGTTCTTGTATTAGTGAACTTCTATGTATTTGGGATTTCTGTTGTGTTTGTTTCAGACTGATATTACGTATTTTGTTTTGAGACTTTATTATAGTAGCTTCATGAACTACTATGGTATTTTAAATTCCGCTGCGAGTTATTCTGATATTTTTGTGTGATTGATTTTATTTGCTCCAAATTTTATTACAATCTTTATTTTGAATTATTCAAGCCTGACATGTGTGGATTATTGTCGATTTGAATGGTCCAAAATAGTCGTTCGTTACACAAGTGTTATCGGAGCTCTGGTTTTAGGCAAAACTTAGCATATATAGTGAATTTAATTACATAATCGCCTTCGTTCGAGCTTAAACCTCTTTCTCTTTGATTCGAATTCCCTTTGAACTTTGGATCTCCTCCATTCGTTCTGAAATCTATTCTTGTCTCTTCCTATTCGTATTTTCTTAATTCCGGAGTATCCCACAACTCCACTTCAGTTAATCTCTATAATGAATCGGCAGTTTCGCCAATCTTAGAATGATTTGTAAAGGGGTGAAACTCCTTGACAACAAGAATTGATTCACCGAAGATTTATGTATCTTCGGTTGATGATGCTATCTCTTGCTATGCCCGAATTCTATCTCTTATGATTGGATTTCGATTGCCTTAGAATTCTGCAACAATCTTATTCTTGAAGTCAAGGTTGACCCGGTTAAGGTCGGCGCGATTTGTATAAGTCTATCCATCTTTTCCCTTTTGTTATCTAATCATCTTATATTCGTTTCGAACCTACCTTCTGGATTAGAATTTCTCTTTGATTAGGGTCCATCTAAATTGGAATCTCTATCCATGTTTTGAAATCCACCCTTGAATCATCGTGTGAGGCATTGTGTTTGTAATTAATATAAAAATATTTTTATATTGTGTTGTTTGAGATGTTAAGTTCGAATTTTGGGTTTCGATCGATTCGTCTAGCTAACACTATCTATTGAAATTCCAAAACACTTGAATAGAGAAAAATGACACAATATTGTTTTTCCAAATTTGTAAATGAAATAATTTTGTGTATGATCATATTATATATATGTTGATTGTTGGAAATGATAATATTTTATTTTCATTTATTGTTTTGTAAACCATTGACTATTGCAACATGATATAAATAAATGAAATATAAAACTTGGTTTATGAATTGATTAAGAATTTTAATGAATTTAAATTAAGAATTTGAGTGTGATGACCTAGGATTTTGGGAATACTAACTTGATAATCTTCTATTATAATTATTTAAATTTGCAAAACTTATCATTTCAAAGCAAATAAAATATGCTAGCTATTTTACTATTATTGATATATATGGTTTCTAAATAAAACTATGATTTGAAATTCAAAGTAAGTATCTTAAAAATAATTTAGATTTAAAACTCTACAATTTAAACACTAGTATATATATTTAGTTATTGATTAAAGTGGTAATAACTTAAGTTTAAAATGAAATAAGAATAAATAAAAGGGTTTTATAATATTTCTTTAAGTAAACAAGGTAAATAAAAATATAAAACATAGAAAATATAAAACATAGAAAATTAAAATATATGCAAATGAACATTTGTAGGATTAAAAGGAACACAATAATACAAGTGTCAAGTTACTCTTTAAAATTTGTTTTCTTCATTTTCAATAAAAAAAGAGATTTAGAACCAGGTGTTGTATACTTTTGTATATATATCAAACTTCTTCCTTCTTTCATTTAAAACAAAACAAATCAAAAACCAGGAAAAATAATAAAAGAAAAACAAATAGCTTTATCATTTCTGATGCAAAACAAAGTAGCAATTCAAGTTCAAGTTCAACCAAGTAGATAAAATCATTTCCAGTTTCAAAGATCAAGTTGCAGTTCAAACCTCTGTTCTCTGTTCAAATTTTTTTACTGTGAGTAAACTTCATTTTTTAAGGTAAATCTCTTTATATCATTGTGCATGTAAAAATTTGATTATAGAAATGGCTTGAATCTGATTTGCATGAATGAAATAGTATGAATGTGACGACCCGGATTTTTAACGGTCGTTAGTTGGTAATTAACCGGATTAAATCATTAGAAATACTGATTTATAAGTCGAACAAATAAAATGCTGATGATTAAAAATATCTGGATACAAATATAAATTGGTTTAAACATTATATATGAACTTAAGTTATAATATTTTGGGAATGATGAACTTAATTTAGCAATCTTCTTACGTAATTATTTAAATTTACAAAACTTATCGTTTTAAACAAATATAATGTTCTACCTAATTACTAATTTCCATATACATGTATATATATTTGAAAAGGAACTATGATTTGGATTCAATGCAAATTTCCCTCAAAAATAATTAAATTTAGATTCTACATTTTTTAAAACATTTGAGTTAAGTGTATATATATAATTAGTAATTAAATGTTAATAACCTAAGTTAAAATTAAAATAGAATAAATAAAAAGGAAAAAGTAAGTGTAAAGAATATAAAACATAAAAAAGGAAATAGACAATATTGCATAAGACATTTGTAAGCTGGGGATGACAATATAATACAAGTGTCAAGATTTATTATTTTCTTCATAAAAATGATAATAAAAGGTAGAAATAAAATGAGAAACCAGGGCTGTACACATATATCTCATATCCTTTTCTTTATTTCTTTTTTCAAAACAAAACAAATCAAAACAGGAAAATAAAAGGATGGGAAACTAAACAACTTCACCATTTTTTTCAACTGAACCATAGCAATTCAAGTTCAACTACAAATAAGGAAGGTCAAAGTAGATTAAGTTGTAGTTTCAAAATCCTATTTTCTCTTCTATGTTCAAAATTTTAAGGTGGGTAAACATTCCCAATGTTACTTGTCTGCGTATTTTAACTGTAAATATGTAAGCATCATTAATCCATGGTGAATGTCTTTGAATTAGAAGGTTAATATGTGCATGCATGATGTGTTAGGCAAGATAAATTTCACATGTAACACAAACAAACCCTCTGCTTCTCCATTACATGTTTCCGTTGATAGTAGTGACCATCAATCTTGAAAAAAATCATAACTTAATTATCTAAGCTATTTTAAATTATGATCTCAAATAAAGTTATCAGTTTGTGGAACAAAGAACATATTAAAATTTTGTTTTATTTATTTCATGAAGTATTGTTAAGGTAATAATCATCTTTGTAGTAAATAACTCAAGATTGGAAAGAGTTGAGTATTATAGTTGCATGATTTTATTACATAACCGCATTCGTTGTTTAAAATCATGAATTTTGAGCCTTATCTGGTGAATCTTAGTGTTGGGTTGAGGGAGGGTAGTCAAGTTGAACGGATTTGGTACAATGGTAAAATTCCGGTGATGGGTTGGGTTTTGATGCTGGTCGATTGGTCGTGGTGGAGCGTTGGGGATAGGCAAAGCGAGGAAAAATGGTGCATTGTTTTTCCATGGCTCGAAGCGGCGGTTTGATGGTAATTTAGGGTTTAAGGTCCTGTTGGGTTGGTTTGAGTTTGGGAGAAAGGAGCGACGTGATGAGGTGGCTTTAGAGGTACGATCGTAGGGGATGTGGAAGAGTAAGAGATGCTGATCTGATTGGTGTGAAGTCTAGTAGGGATCAGTGTTTCGTTAGGGAGGAGTGGGGTGTTTTGGTAGATGCGATATGGTCCAGTTCTTCGAGGAGTGTTTGAATTTCGAACGGTGTGGGTTTGGCGCATACCGGGTGGTTTGATGGGATAGGACGGTGGAGGTTGGCTTGCAGGGGTGTTCAGAGGCAAGGTTGTCGACCGAGAGAGGTGTGCATGTGCACTGTATCACCATGTGCACAGCGGAAGGAAGAAATAGGAGAAGCAGAAGAGAAAGAAAGGGAAAAGAAGAAGCAAGGTGGGAATTGGGCCGTAAGGTTTTGGGCCAGAGAAAAAGAAATAAGTGTAGAGAAGAGAAGAAGGTGGGGAATAAGGATATCGAGTTTTTATTGGGCTAGTGGGCCGACACTTTTTTTGTAAAAAAATAATAAAAGGGAAAGAAAATAATGTAAATGTCTTAAGTGTTTTCCAAAATCAAATTTCTATATCCATTTTTCTTCTAGACTTTAACAAAGGAGCCTTGTCTTACCCCCAATAGACATTTTGTCTATACACTTGTTATATAATGAATTAGCATACAATTAGTAGAAATTTAATGAAAATAAAGTGATTTTAACTTTTACATTTATAAAACCCTAGGCCAATCTATATATGATAATTAGTTATTAATTCCTAAAGTTATTAAGGTAAGTAATAAGTGTAATCATGTAACGACCCTGAATCGACCTTCGAAAATCGACACCCAAATACATCACATGTATTCGAATGCCGCAGGTTCAAGCGTTGAGTCTGGTTCGTCGGAGCTTATAGCAACATTATGTTATAACAACATGGCGGAAATAGAAGAATAATTTTTATCAATACAAAACATTTGATACAACACTAATACAAATAAACTAATCAACACTAATCAGAGATAGATACAACAGCGGAAATAGAAAACAGCAGAAGACAAATGGCAACAGCAGTGGAAAGATAACTTCTTCAATGCCAAAGCTCCAAAGATCCAAAGATGCCAAACCAAGAAACTCGAACCACCATCATGTTGAAGCGAAATAAATGTGATCGCCAAAATCCAAAGACTTCAAAGATTTCCAAAAGCTACGTCTACTAGCTGACTATCTGATAACCCGACTCTAGGCTGCCCGTGTGGAAAATTATGGGCATCCAGAATTTAGAAAGGGAACAATAAACTCTAGGTCATTCATGGGGCTGGTGTGAGCAAACAAAAATAGTTTTTTGGAACAAAAACAAAACAAAAGGAAATAAAAAGAAATCCGTAATGCTTTTTGGAAAATGAAACTACCATAAGGCTTCTCGGCACACACAATGCAATCGCACACTTAGGGGAGATTTCTCCTTATGATAGTTAAACATGCTTGATACGCAAAATCCTTTTGATATTATTATTAGTGCATAGTGCAGAAAACCTTTCGAAAGTATAATATTAATCTTAGCCAGCATATGTACCATTATAGTATGCATACTATAGCTACCTTGTTAAATGATAGGTTTTACAACTAAAAATATATAGGGTATGTATTGGGTGATTGGATTTCCAACAAATGGTCAGGCTAAGGAACTTCCTCACCGAATGGGTACGCCTCTAGAGGGACACCTCGAGAACCTAACCGGCTCTCTGTCAACACAAGGTCGGGTTACCTCTGTAATTAGGTAACTACTAACACGAGTATGCCATCCCCCGGTCGTCACCGACCTTTATCCGAGCGCTCAACACCAACAAATTCCAACAACCACATAAGTTAAATATCTGTGATCCATACCATGATATCATTTTTTATCCAAAAGGAAATGCACACACCTTAAAGGGCGCGACCCTCATAACCTTGCTGCATTCTTCCTCTTTCGACCATTTTCGAGTTGTAAGGTTCGACGAAGTCTCGTCCACAAAGCTACGCTTTTCACAAAAGTCATGCTTTGATCAACAAATGATCAGCAGCACTTAGCATGCCACATAACCAAATTGGAAATACGTCACTAGTAACCATCAACTACATAACCTATGAGCTCGTACATATTAGAGAAGGGTGTTAAACTAAGAGAATAAATTCTCTGCCACCAACAGAAATGTATTTGATTGAAACCTACTTTACATCTCAAAGTGTAACGTTAGACATACATCCATACATGTCCATCCTAGGTTTGAATGGAACCAAAGGCACTTCAAAGGAAGCCTTTACAAATCCGAAATATTCACTAATCACGTCCGGAGTCCCCATCACACAGGGTAATCAAAATCTCTATACCGGGGCCACTCGGTGCAGAGACATTCGACATGTAATCCTTTCGCTTTCGAAAATACCCGGTCTTCTCCACCATCTTCAAATGCTATCCATTTTGTCGTATCATTAATTCGGAATGGGTTTTATGACACAAAGTCCTCTCCCAGCTAATCCGAATAACGAGCATTTATTTTTAAAAAGCATATGGATATATTGGGATCTTAGTTTAGTCACAACTTTTAACACTTTTTTCCCAAAACCTTTCCTTTTGAATGGTTTAACAAATTTCCACTTTTAATCATTAGAAAAAAGATACACCTTTAAAATCCTCTTTAGTTTGACACAATGTTCACCAAATCTTTAACAAAGATTTATTCATAGTTTTAAAAACTATATTCATTTTGATTCACCCATAACTTGAAATCCTTTCAAGAAAAACTGGAAATCCTTTCTTTATATGAAAGCAATTATCATTTGAAAACAAATGTTTTTCATTTTGGGAAAATCCGATTCAATTTACTCAAGTTATTGCCTTTCAAAGTATACATTGGAAAGTTAGCGAATTAATGTATTCTAGGCAAGTTCTATTTGAATTAAATTTAAATTTCCAAAATAATTTATTCAATATACTTCAAAATGGTTTAAATTCCATATATATATATATATTGTATAACTTATATACTCCTTTCAAACCATAATTCCCAAAATAATTTCAAAACTTAAACTAGACATATTATATTCAATCTAAATTTTCAATTTCAAACTTCTTTTTCCAAAGATTTTCATATTCAACCCAGTTCCATTTTCAAAACATTTTGGATTTAACTTTAAAATCATTTCATCATTTGAATAAAATAATATTAAATTCAAAATATCTATGACTTAACCAATTTCCCTTGAAATCCGTATTTATGCATGTATGGTGCAGTCAGGGGTTTTACACACAACAATAACATATCACAACCATGATCAATTCAAGCACAACAATATCGATAAGCGGTATTGTAACGAAAGCAATTTTTCGACGCCCGAAAACCGACATCAATACGTTCACTGTATCAACTGCCGAGCAATCGAATGCCGGAAAACCGAAATGTTATGGTTAAAGAAGAAGAAAAAGATAGAAGAAGAGAGAAAAAGATAGAACATAACAGAAAGAAACAACAGAACAATATCAGAATCTCACAATCGCAGCGGAACAACATATAATAGATAAATGAATAATCTTCAAACAAAGAACTATATTAGTTATTACATTACATCACTTTACATTACATTATCAGAGTTTACAACAACAAACAGTGGAAAGGAAATCCTATATACTAGGGAATACGCCATGTCATCCAGCTTGCCTCCAGCAACTCCTAAATTCCAGAATATCCTGATGACCTGACTCTAGACTGCCCGCGTGGAAATTGGTGGGCACCCAGAGTTTAGGAGGGAAAACAATAAACTCCGAGTCAGTCATGGGACTGGTGTGAGAACTAAAACAGTTTATCTGTAAAACAAAAAACAGGATAATTTTAAAAAAGATTCGCAATGCTTTTTTTAGAAAATGAAACTACCATAAGGCCTCCCGGCACACACATAATGCAAACGCAGACTAGGGGGAGATTTCTCCTTATGATAGTCAAAGATGCTTACTACGTAAAATCAAATCAATTTTGTTATTATTATTAGTGCACAGTGTAGGGAAAAATCATTTCGAAAGTAAAGTTATAAATCTTAGCCAGCATAGGTACCATTATATTATGCCTACTATAGCTACCTTATTAAATGGCAGGTTCTACAACTAAAACCGTACAAGGTTCATATTGTTTCTTTGGATTTCCAACAAATGGTCAGGCCAAGGAACTTCCCATTGCCACATGGTTACGCATCTGGAAAGACGCCCTGAGAATCTAACCAGATCTCTGCCAACACAAGGCCGGGTTACCTCTGCAAAAGTAGGTAACTATTGACGCGCGTGTGCC
Organism: Allium cepa; assembly: GCA_030765085.1. NCBI lineage: Eukaryota > Viridiplantae > Streptophyta > Magnoliopsida > Asparagales > Amaryllidaceae > Allium > Allium cepa. The sequence continues at coordinate 417,095,045 of CM060937.1, read as the reverse complement.
ATCCCTCGGTTGTAACAACCTTTATCTAAGGATCCTCAACCAACATCGATTACAAAGTCATATAAATTTGCAGTATTCACATAAGTTAAGTATCTGGGCTCCATACCATGATACCACTTCTATCCAGAAGGCAATGACATACACTAAGGGGCGCTACTCCCTAGAACCTTGCTGCATCCTACCTGTTTTGACCATTACCGGGGTGTGAGGTCCGACAAAGTCTCATCCGCAAAGCCACGCTTTATACAAAAGTTGTGTTTTGACCATCAAATGCTCAACAGCACTTCGTATGCCACATTACCAATTTGGGAATGTATCACTAGTAACCATCAACTACATAACCTCTAAGGGTGTTAAGCTAAGAGAATAAATTCTCCGCCACCAACGGAAATATATTTGATAGAAACCAGCTTTACATCTCAAATTGTACTGTCAGACACACATCCATACAAGTCCGTTCCGGGATCGAACGGAACCGAAGGCACTTACAAAGAAGTCCTTGCAATCCGAATATTCACTAATCACTACCGGACTTCCAATCATAAAGGGTAATAAATTTCTATATCGGGGATCAGCCGATGCAGAAACATTCGACGGTAATCCTTCCATTTTCACAAATATCCGGTCTTCAACACCGGTCATCAAATGCAATCCATAACGACGTATCACATATTCGGAATGGGTTATACGACCCCAAAGTCCTTTCCCGGCTAACCCGAATAGTGAGCGCTTATTTTAAAAATAAGTGTGGCATTCAAATTCAAGTAAATCACTATAAATACCTATTTAAAGGTAAATATTGATAGTCGGTTATTTAACTATCAATAGGCATGCTCAACATCACCAGATTCCAAATAATTTTCCAAATTATTTAATTTCCAAAATATCTTTACTAGATATATAATTTCCACACTTCAACCATTTGAAAACAAATTTCAAATCACTTTTCGCCTTTACAACTTTTGAAAATAAATTTCAATCATTTTCCTTACGCGGACATACTTTCATTTCAAAATGGTTCATTTAAACCAATTAAATAAATCCTTACCTATTTACTTTATATTTACGTTCCAAATCTGTAAATTTATTCCCACACTTCAAAAATAAGTCAACGTTTATTATTAAACAAATTTCCCTTTCTTTTATAAATTCCATAGTGAATTTACAATTCCAAAATATCTACGAATATATGATTTTCAAATCGATTTCTAATATTCATTTTCAATTTATCTTTAAAAGACAAAATTTCAAAACATTCACTTCATATTGGAAAACATTTCCATACTTATTTAATAATAAGTAATTCACAAATCAATTTATTTTCAATACTTGGAAAATATTCAATATACTTAAATCGAAATTAAGTATATATTTTATTTTTTAAGGAAAACATTCTCTTAACACATTTGTTTGAGTCAAAACGAATGTAGCGTAAAACATCGTTACGACGACCCAAAATCACTAGTATAGGGATTCGAAATTAAGATAGATATATAAATCCCAATACTATATAAAACATTTCCTCTCAGAAATCGTTTACTATAACAACAGTGTTATAGTCCACCATTTCCTTATTTCTCGAAAACGTTTATTTCAACAATGAATATTGAAATCTATGGTTTCGATGTTTAACAAAATTTAATACATCGTTAAAACAATTAACTTCATTTGATAATATTCATTTTTCCAAAACATATCCATTTTATTTAATAATATATTCACTGTCCAAAATCGTGAATATACTTCACTAACCAAATTCAATATTTTCTACACAATTTATTTCAAGGATAATTCGCTATCCGAAATCGCGAAATATATCTCCTTTAGTAACCTTCTATATTAAATTTATCAAATTCAATTGATTTCGGATTTATAAACAATGTTTATAAATTTCATTTCTATTTATAAAAACTTCAATTATAAAATCCCTTTTATAAATGAATTCAATTTATAACTCAACTTTATACCCAAAATTCGATTTATAAGTTAATTATTTATAAATCTTTTATTTTACAAAATCTATTCATTTCATAACTTCACAATTTATAAATCTATATATTTTATTCACTTGTGAAATCCATTTATACTTCATTTTAACATTTAATAAAACTCGTTTCACAATTCCTATATTTTTAATTTATAAATATTAATCTTAGAAATCTTTTGTATAAACTGTTTATAATAATTCAAAAATCTCAATTTAGATAAACTAATCCTTTTAATAATTTACAAAACGTTATTTAAAACTTATGTAACTCCAAAATCATACTTAAGTACTATTTTCCAAAAATATAACTTTTAAAACAATAAAATTTTAATGTTTATTTATTTTAACAATTCAAAATTTAATAAAACATATACTTTCAAAAACCACTTAAAAATTCTTTTTAGAATCAAAATCTTTATTTTAAAACTTCAAAAATGGATCCGATGATGCAACAGCACCAAATAGTCAATCACAACAACAAAGACATCATATATCAGTATATGATAATCAACAAATATCACAATATCTGTAAATAAATCAATATAGGTGAGGAATCCAGTTGGATCCCTCCAACCTGTTTCCCTGCATCCAAAGATGTTAGCACAATACCAATTCCGTTCCAGTATGGAATATTGTGTTATATGGGATTTATAAAATATTATCCGCTATTATGCAGCGCAATAGGGTCTCATCCGCTATATAATGCGGGAAATCAACTCCAAGTACATAAATAATACCAATTTCACTTTGCAGTGAAATATTCGCGGTATATGTTTTTAATAAATAACCTCCGCTTAATAACGGCGTATAATGTCTACTTCAATCAATAGATAACAATCATCATCCAGGCGTACAATCATCAATTTTAAATCTAACTATTTAAAATTTAAATCGAAACAATTTGATTGAGTGAGAAGTTCTCACCTCGCTTTCAATTCAGTTTTCGCGTTTTATTTCGAACAAAATTAGACACGCGTTTAATTTTACCCGAATTCTCACTAGCTCCAAACAACTCCAATCTAGTTTTATTGCGTAGTGCTCGACTAAACGAACCCGTCGCAATTCGTTTCGTCCGAAACGGACCTTGTATGAAAAAGTTATGTCATTTCAAAGTTTGAACGATTAAATTAACAAATTTTAAAACCCACATTAACCCAGGGCCGTTGGATTTTGCTTGGATAATCTAGACCGCACCTTGCTTTCTTCCCCTTTCCTCCAGTTTCACGTTCAAACCACGTAACCCATAGCCGCAAGAAACCCTAGATGGTCGCACCTAATCCATCGACTTCCAGAACGATCAGCATACACCACTACGCGCGCCCAGCCTAGCACCACCCACAGCCGTCCTCGTGCGCAACTCGGCCTCCCCAGTGCGTGGGAAAACGTGCTCGAACGCACTCTCTTTGCCGCTAGAATTTGGTGAATCCAAGCCATTACAACGAAATTTCACCATTGGATAGATAGTACTCGTTGAGCCCGACGTTTTCTCTGTTGGAAGTTTGCGACAAAAATGGACAGATGAGGAGATCGGAGGGGACGAAGGTGGATAATTTCTAGCCATAGAATTGAAAAATGGTGGCCGAAACCATAGGTTTATTAATTTGTGAAAAATGGTGAATAACACGTCCTTTTATAGAAAATTCACGAATTACTATTCATCCGAAATTTTCCGAACTCCAAACGAAGCGTGCCGGTTGGCGTTTCTAAGGTTTACCTCGCGTTCTGAACACAATGGAACATGTTTCGGAGGCTAATTCGATCATTTGTGCGAGTTACGGCAATAAACGATCGATTTTAAACTAAATCGATTTAAACTAATTTCTATGCGTTTTGGCTTGCCCCGGACAAACGGTAAATCCGATTGACACGAAATTTGAAATCTTACAATAATATCAAATTACAGATCCGATGAAACTGGTTTCGTCGAAATCCGATACTGTTTGAAAAATGGCTATTTTAACTCGTCAATTAAATATTAAAATATTCATTTTTCACAAATTAAATTTTAATTCGATTTTAAAAGTTCTATAACATCATTCTAACTCCAATATGATATAATAAAATTTTACAAATCAATTTTAATCATTTTAAACCCAATTTCCAATTATTTCAGTAATTTAACATATTAAATTATCGATTTAATTATCCAATTAAATCCAGATATTCGAAAATAAATTATTTGACCTACCAATCTTACTTATTAATATTTAAAATCAATTAAAATATTCAAATTTTAATTAACAAAATTCTAGATCGTTACAAACTTCCCCCTTAAAAGAATATCGTCATCAAAATTACCAAGTAAGAAAAAGTTACAGATTCCATTTACTTTCCAAAGCAAACCATTCAATTTAGATTTCAAATCTCTTAAGTGTTTAACTTTCCCAAAATTCATAGTTAAACTTCTTATAAAATCTTTACTAAGTTTCCAAATCCAAATTAGTTTTCAAAAATTTCCCTATTTTCTCAAAAATATTCTAACGCCTTAAATTTTCAGAGAAAATCGCCAGAGTCTCCTTTGCGCGGCTCGATCCAAAAAAAATGACAGTATATATATCACAAATATACATCTCATCAAGTGACGAGGCATTCCGTAGGGAAAAAAGTGTAAAAGTACGATATTTAAACCGAGATATGTACCTTATATTTTTATTAGCGAGCATATACGGCTAATATAGCGCGAAAGCGAGCTCTAAATGTGAAGCAAGCGCAATCCGCACCTACTAAACACTCAGCAACATTGGGAAACATGCATATATGAAAATAATATCAATATACATCATATAACAACATAATAACTACATGTGCCAACATAGCAATGCATTCAATCAACAAATGCAACCACCAAACAACTATCGTCCAACAAATCCATATCAAATCAATATACATTCACTTCTCATTAATATTCAATGAATTGATTTTCAATTTAATCACATTTGATTTGTTGACATTGGATTTACTAACATTCATTCACATTCATGTTCAATTAGCAATCATTCACTAATTTACATTCACATTAGTTTACTTCCAAATTGAATCAAATTCAGTTCATATTCATCCAATTTGGATTCAATTACATTAGATTTTAAATTTTTGCTACTTCAATTTCATTAACACTTAATGTATTTTACACAATCAACTAACATTCATATAACAACCAATGTACATCCATTACAACCAAATTTATTCAATTTACATTTCTTTACATTCAATTTGGTTCAACAATTTTAATTTCAATTGGTTGATATTAAATTGACTTCCATTCAATTATTCAATTAGCTTTTGAACGAATTAACATTTTTATCCATTATTGCATATCAATTATTTACATTCTATTGATTAATATTTCGTCTATTTTTCAATTCAATTGCTAATTCCTTTAACAATATAAGGTTGAATTTCATTTATATAACTCAAGTTCATATTCATCACTTCTCTTGATTAATTTACTTCGATAACAAAATCAACTTTATTCAACTTCACTTAAGTTATATTCCATTTAAACATCATTTGTTTAACTTAACTTAAGTTTCCACTTATAAATTCAATTCAGATTCCAATTCTACTTAACTTTTACCAAAGTGAAATTTATTATCTCATATTATAGGTTCAAAACTTGATTGCTTATATTCAACAATTATAACTTAAATTTTATTGATTCACTTATACTCACTTTAGTTTAACTCCATCCTTTAAGTTAAATTTATTCCATCAAAATTCAAATTGTATAAGCTATCAACTCATTTATCATTCCCATAATATTTTAAATAGGATTCCAGAGTCTTTTCAACCTTTCAAAACCAATTTTTTTGAAACCAATTCAATTATCCTTTGAATTTCAAAACCCAAACCCAAATTTTCCAAACAACTTTCATTTAAAATAATTTGGTAGCAATCCCTCTTTTGGAAACCCGAAAATGAACACCGATGATGTTGCAATCATCATCGGAATTATTTTCCAGCGACCGAAAAGAGTTTAGAGCTTTAATTTCTCCAAAACAATTTTCCAAAAAATATCAAATCCTTTCAAAACACTTCTCTGGAATTTTGTTTTTAGATTATAAATCGCATTTATAAACCTTTTACTTATATAATTTCACTTCGTATATGTAAGATTATTTCACAAGTGTAAATCATTTTAATTATAACTTCCATACTTATAATTCTTCGCTTATACTATTTATTCTTTTACAGCTGTTGTTTTTATTTAACTTATTCAACAACCAAACAATCAATTTATATATAGACTTTAATAATTCTGAAAAATTATTCCTCTATATATGAAATATAATCGAGGTAAAATTATTTCACTTACCCTATTTTAAATAATATCGTGTCAAATTGTTCTGCACAATTGTTTAGAGATCCCTATCAACAACGTTAATTACTCGTGTTAAGCAGAATCCGTATACCACTCAACAAACCAATCATCACAATATAAAACAATTTATATTCACTAACAAATACGCGCTCGTATCTATTATTACACTCAAACTCATTCTAGAGTACTACTGACTCTATCTCTAATGAGAAATTCCCAACAGAGCCATGGTTGTTGCTTAACCATATGCACTGATACCAAATGTAACGAAAGCGATTTTTCGACGCCCGAAAACCGACATCAAAACGTCCACTTTATCAACTGCTGAGCAATCGAATGCCGAAAAACCAAAATGTTATGGTTAAAGAAGAAGAAAAAGATAGAAGAAGAGAGAAAAAGATAGAATATAATAGAAAGAAACAACAGAACAATATCAGAATCTCACAATCGCAGTGGAACAACATATAATAGATAAATGAATAATCTTTAAACAAAGAACTATATCAGTTATTACATTACATCACATTACATTACATTATCAGAGTTTACAACAACAAACAGCGGAAAAGAAATACTATATACTAGGGAATACGCCATGCCATCCAGCTTGCCTCCAGCAACTCCTGAATTCCAGAATATCCTGATGACCAGACTATAGACTGCCCGTGTGGAAATTGGTGGGCAACCAGAGTTTAGGAGGAAAAACAATAAACTCCGAGTAAGTCATGGGACTGGTGTGAGAACTAAAACAGTTTATCTTTAAAACAAAGAAAATGATAATTTTAAAATAGATTCGCAATGCTTTTAAAAAAAATGAAACTACTATAAGGCCTCCCGGCACACACACAATGCAAACGTAGACTTGGGGGAGATTTCTCCTTATGATAGTCAAAGATGCTTACTACGTAAAATCAAATCATTTTTGATATTATTAGTAGTGCATAGGAAAAATCATTTCGAATGTAAAGATATAAATCTTAGACAGCATAGGTACCATTATGTTATGCCTACTATAGCTACGATATTAAATGGCAGGTTCTACAACTAAAACCATACAAGGTTCTATTGTTTCTTTGGATTTCCAACAAATGGTCAGGCCAAGGAAATTCCCATTGCCACATGGGTACGCCTTTGGAAAGACGCCCCGAGAACCTAACCGGATCTCTGCCAACACATGGCCGGGTTACCTCTGTAAAAATAGGTAACTACTGGCGCGCGTATGCCATCCCCCGGTTGTAACAACCTTTATGTGAGGATCCTCAACCAACATCAATCACAAAGTCATATAAATTTGCAATATTCACATAAGTTAAGTATCTGGGCTCCATACCATGATACCACTTCTATCCAAAAGGCAATGACATACACTAAGGGGCGCTACTCCCTAGAACCCTGCAACATCCTTCCTGTTTTGACCATTACCGGGGTGTAAGGTCGACGAAGTCTCGTCCACAAAGCCACGCTTTATACAAAAGTTGTGCTTTGATCATCAAACGCTCAACAACACTTCGTATGCCACATTACCAATTTGGGAATGTATCACTAGTAACCATCAACTAAATAACCTCTAAGGGTGTTAAGCTAAGAGAATAAATTCTCCGGCACCAACAGAAATATATTTGATAGAAACCAGCTTTACATCTCAAATTGTAATGTCAGACACACATCCATACATGTCCGTTCCGGGATCGAACGGAACCGAAGGCACTTACAAAGAAGTCCTTGCAATCCGGATATTCACTAATCACGACCGGACTTCCCATCAAAAAGGGTAATAAATTTCTATATCGAGGATCAGCCGATGCAGAAACATTCGACGGTAATCCTTCCGTTTTCACAAATATCCGGTCTTCAACACCAGTATTCAAATGCAATCTATAACGACGTATCATATATTCGAAATGGGTTATACGACCCCAAGATCTTTTCCTGGCTAACCCGAATAATGAGCGCTTATTTTAAAAATAATTGTGGCATTCAAATTCAAGCAAATCACAACAAATACTTATTTAAAGGTAAATATTGATAGTCGGTTATTTAACTATCAATAGGCATGCTCAACGTCACCAGATTCCAAATAATTTTCCAAATTATTTAATTTCCAAAATATCTTAACTAGATATATAATTTCCATACTTCAACCATTCGAAAACAAATTTCAAATCACTTTTCACCTTTACAACTTTTGAAAACAAATTTCAATCATTTTTCTTATGCGGACATACTTTCATTTAAAAATGGTTCATTTAAACCAATTAAATAAATCCTTACCGATTTACTTTATATTTACGTTCCAAATCCGTAAATTTATTCCCACACTTCAAAAATAAATCAACGTTTATTTTTAAACAAATGTAACATCCCGCCTTTTCGCACACTTTAAACCGACACACATGCCGATTCAAACCATACGGAAAGGCGGATTTGTTATGGGGTAAATAAGAAAAACAGAGAAGAAATAAAACAAAATAGAATCTCACAGCGGAAGGATAAAATATAATAACAAATATACAGTTCATAAACAGTTTACAAAAGCTTGATTCTTCTTTTACAATAAATATCAGAGTTACACATACCAATACAAGCAATGCAGCGGAATAGAAAGAGTGTGGTGCAATACTATATATAAAATAATACTGATTCTTCGTCTTCGTCCTCCAAAGCTAAAATCTGCTATCCTGAAATGCTCGGACTGACCCGAGCGAATTTGAAAAGACAAAAACACCCGAGTCAGACTTGAATATCTTATGTGAGTTAAATAAACAGAAATAAATATGAGTACAGTAACTCAAGAGATGCTCGGGATTTACATCTCCTAAGGATCCGTTAAACTATTTACTATGTAGTATATTGCGCTATTATAATAGTGTCTATTTATAAAATAAACTTACTTTTTAATAGCGTTAAGGGGTTACCCATATAGCCCTTAACACAAATAATGCCAATAGTCTATACAGTACCGTAATACCTCCTGATCGGGAGGCTACCAGAGGATACTCCATAGGTACGACACAAATAGAAACTCGTAGTAAAGGCTCGGTATGGTAGGTGACACGGCACAACTAGGCAATGCCAGGGTAGATATACCAATTGCTATCCAGGCTGGTGGAAACGCGTAGCCGCAGTTACCGCCCACCTCGGACTAACTCCCCAAAATCAAAATATAGAAGTGGCCACTGAATCAATCCAAGTCAAAGTATAATATCGAAGAGGAGCGTCCGATCAGAGGAATGACCTCATTGGCCTGAGAATCGCTCCTGTTTTAGCCACCTTATGCCAACTCATGGGAGTTGGGTCCACGTATTTACCTTACAGGAAACGTCGCCACCACCTACTTCATTCTGGAATCTCCACCGCGTACACGGTTAGTCAAAGTGGTTTTCGGTATCGACAGAGAGTATGTCCATATCCGATCCCGGTCTCTTTGCCAACCAATCGTTATTATAACACCGCGGTTATTTAAAAACAGTTTATACTCTAAAACCAGAATATAATCCCTTGCAAAACCATAATATTACGATATCATTTCTTCTTTAAGAACACAAACAATTTATTTTCATATTATTTTATAAAAGCCCAAATCAATGATATCGTTTCTCAATATAAAATTTTCCTTTCCAAAAATTATGTCACTTTTTATTATTTAATATCCCATGTAACCAATATTTTGTTTGTAACTTTCAACATAATTCTTCGAAAATCCATAGTATTTTAAAACCATTATTTTCAAAACTAAATGGTTTGGATATTCAACGGTATGCGAATTAAAAAGGTTTAACTTTACTGTTGCTTTATAAAGAATAAATTACATGGCTTTCCAAATATTTCTTGTTTTAAAGTTAAACCAAAATCCAAAATATTACTTCAAGTCCCAAAACCATTTCAATTTTATATATATTTATATCCATTTTTGAGCATTAATATTTCAACTAAAGTTGGATTTTTATCCTTTCAAAATCAATATTCTATTAATTAATCTTGACCATTCACATAAAATCCATAATTAATAAGACTTCAATTTCTAGTAAAATATATATATATATATATATATATATAGAATTTTTCCACTTCAAATTATACTAGAATATCCATTTCTATTTATTTTGGGAAAATCCAATTACAAATATCATATCTTAAAATTTCCAACTTTACATTTAAACATAGGATATAAATTTACCAAACTCCATTTTCTAAATTTCTTCCATTTTCAATAAAGAAATTTATATTCCTTTTTATTTCAAAATTTCAACTTCATAGGTATATAAATATGGAATAAAATATTTATACAATATAAATTTAAGATTTATAGACCATATTCAATCCAAACCATAGAAATCACATTAAAATAGTTATATATAGACCGCGGTGCCTGTATATAATTTTCTATCCTATGGTCAAGTGATACGGATATTTATCATTTCAATCCGCAATTTAAAAAAAATAAAACTTTGCGGTTTTATCATTTCAAACCACAATCCCGAATGAAATGTAAAATGTATGCTAACTTGCAGTTTAATGATATCAAATAAAACATCCATTCAACAACACATCCATCCTCCAGTCACAAACATCAAGCAATATCAACCAATAACAAAATATGTTTGGGAATATACAACAGGTAATAATTGGCAGTTTAATTCAAATTATATTTATCAACTATAAATCTAACAGTTTATTTTCAGTGATAATTGACATAACTGTTAACTAGCAGTTCTTATGCAAACAATAATTTCTAACAGCCAATTAATACGCAATCAATCAATTTAATTAACAGCTAAATTCAAAAAAATGCAATTCAACAGATATGGGTGAAATAACATGCCAAAAGCTCATAAATAAATTTCTATTCATTTCTAAAATTTATTTAACAAACATAAAAGCTTCTAGTAGTTGTGAGTGGGTTAAAACACTCACATTTTGAATTTAAATCGAATTCAAACCCGATTTAAACCCAAAAATTCGCCCGTCTCAGAATTCGTCCAAACCAGCGTCATCAAGTCCGGAATTTAATTACGATCCTAATAAAAAAAATCTCGCGTCAATCGGATATCGTATGACGAAGTTATGGTGAAAAATCGAGTTGAAAAATCAAATTTTAAAATAAACAAAGAGAACATATTACCAACCTTATTCACAAGAGCCACGTCACCCTAACCTCTCTTTCTTCCTCACCGTTCCAATTTTCTACAGGGAGCACGCACCCGAGCCTACCCACGCACGAAAGCACAGAAAAAAAAAACAAACCCTAGCACGCACCACGAAGCCCCCGCACCTCCTACGCCCTCCAGACGCTGCGCCGAGCTCCACTCCTCCCCCTTGACCACTCGCGTTCGCCCCACGTGCAACAGCCGCCACCGACCCGTGTAGGATCTTGAAACCCAAATCGAATTTTGCACAACATCCAACCATCAATTCGCCGAACGAATTATACTGATGTACTCCCCATCGTCCATACTACAATACCCAGAAACAGAATTTCGATCCGACGAACTTTGGTGCGACGCTGATGAACGGCCACGGGCTGTTTGAATTTATTCTGGATGAACGACAGCTCCAAATGAAAAACGAATTTCACCAGTAGATTACTCGTATCGAAAACATCAACATATAATTTTTTCAGAATTTTTAGAGAACTTTAAATTTTCACTTTGTTTTTGAACTGACTGGATCTAGGGTTAGTCCCCATTGAAGAAGAAGAGAAGCTTGAAGAAGATGGGCGTACAGCAAATAGACAATAGGGTGAAGCTAGGGTTTATGATCGCATATAAATAGACAAATAGAAGAAGGATAGGTGGGTACGGATAACGAACGCGCTAAACGGTAGTTGGCCCAAAAAGCCCGTTCTGCCTCCGGAGTCGAATTTGTTAAAACTATATATCCAAATAGGTGTTTTAAAATATTCTGAACGCGATGGAAAAGGTTTCGCGACCAAATTCGATCGTATGAAGAAGTTATGCTAAAAAAAACAAAAATTTCAAATTGATTTCAAAATGCGTAAATTTCAAGGCGTTTCGAGTCTGTACGATCAAACGACCAGTCCGATCGCTACGAAACTTGAAACATTATTATAATTCACCGTTACGGATCCAATGAAACTGGTTTCGTCGAAATCCGAGTCCGTGACAAAAATGGCTATTTTTAATATTTATTAAATAAATTAAAATAAATCATAAAATCCAAATTTTCTTTCAACTTTAAATATTGGCCCAATTTCATTACTTATATAATCCAATCAAACGTAAATCTCATTTTTAATAATTAATTTCATTTGAATCCACAAAATTTATAAAAAGATCCTAAAATTCTATTTAGCTAAATAATTTAATTATTATTCCATTAAAATTTCAAACAGAAGGGTTTACCATTTTAATTTAAGATTATGCTATAAATATTTCCTGTATCCAACTAAATTTTCACTTAACGTAGAATTTATATCAAATTTAAATTAATTGCAGTAAATCCAAGTAAATATATAAAGCTTGATTCCCGTTTAAACATTTTACTCATTTGATTGCAATAAACCCTTTATCATATATTCAATTCCGATATATTAATAAACTTTAATTTCATCTTTATATACACAAATCATCATATTATGAAGACATTTACGTTCTTCCCCAATGATTACTTAAATTTATTTAACGCAACACTTAATCTACACCTATTGCGATGTTTCAAATTTACTTGAATGAACAATTTCTTTACTCAAAATAGTTGTTGTAAACTCTTAATTCCACATTTATAAGTGTATTATTATTTTCACTCAAATATTATACATATATATAGAGTATTGGGTTTTTATTTAATCATCATTTATCATATATATTAATTAATTAAATTCAATATTTAAGTCTGACTAAATTTATTCCCCAAATACACATTTACCTTTCTCAACCAATACATATAACCAATCAAATTCTCATTTTATTGAACCTTGGTCAATTCCACACGTTAATTTTACTTGAAGTCTCAATTAATAAATTTACCTCGGTTTCATTACCTTATTACCTTATATGCATAATTGACATTGTTATATCTTCCATTACATCAATAATTTACCATTTCATCTTACCATTTATTTACGTATCCTTTTATTGCATTGATTGAAATAAATTCACTTATTAAATTCCCAATTCCACCCTTCTATTCAAACCAAGTATCATGCTATGATAATATTTTACGTTGGTTACACTGAAAAAAATCAACTTTTTATCGTTATCAATTAAACATACATTAATTGCACAAATTAAAGGAATTAATTGCCATTTATCCAATTTAAATTTTTCATACATCAATCTATTTCATCTAAATCCTTACCTATGAATATTGCAACCTTTAATTCCATTAAATACCAATTAACCCAAATTATTTCATTTATTCTAAGTCATATCACTAAAATAATTCATCATAATAAACTTAAAATCTATACGTTTATTGATTTATTTCTATTTGTCTTATGTTAAATTCTAAATTTAGTAAGACAACCTAAAGTACTCCATTCAATCGACAGTCCCTTTCAATTGTTAATACGTACTTAAATTTCTACAGTTGCCTTCCATCTGCACTTCCGTTACTATGATAAAAATTAGTAACGTTTATGCCATCAATCCATCATAATTACTTACCCTTAATTGAGTTTGATTTCCAAATAAATTTGCTGACCCTTAATTAGACAATTTATAAAAGTTTGTCATCATACCTATAGTTCTACGCTTATGCTATGTCTTAAATTTCAATAAATTTATAAATTTTGAGATGTTCATTAGGGTTTACAAATTTATTGACTTGCAATAACAGGGTTTCTTAATCTATTCAAATTTATCGTTCACAATCTTTTATTGCATTAAATTGGTTTAATATTCCCATATTAAATTTTATATCCAGGTAAGAATTTTTCTTTCTTTCTATACTTAATTCATTTGAATTTTATTCAAATGTCTTTAAATAGGTTTCTAAGTCACTTCTATATAATTTATTCTAGCCTTCATTTTAATATTTATCTACCACCTTTATTCTTTCAACTAAAATAAATTACAAAAATCCTATTAAACAAACAATTTTAAAAGGTCGAACTTTACGGGTCGTTACACTCTCCCCCACTCAAAACTTTTCGTCCCCGAAAAGGAAAAGGAAGGGAGAAGGAAGAATAAAACAGTATATCTAGTTTCAAATATTAACTTATAACAATAATTTACTAAATTAATTTCCTTTAATGAATTACACTTGTTTTATAATCATTATGTCTTTTAATACTTGAATTATTAAAGTTGGAAAAATATCTTCAACAAAATTCTAAGTCCAAAATGTACGAAAAATTTTTAGCAGAGTCTCCTTTGTACGGAGGGACTCTGGAGAAAATATAATATCCAAATATACAAATATATTACATATATATCCAAAATAAAATATCCCACACGGGAAAATATATAAATAGCGCTTTAATCGTAATCCGAAAACGTACCTATTTGTCGGGCAATACGCTTATTATTTTGGAACCAAAAGCAGTAGCACTTGCTTCCAACCCCTGTATTCACTTATATAATCTAAAAGTTAAATATCTATATTACAGTGAAATGTTTGGGTAGATTCAATCATTCATATCCAAATCAAATGCAACAACCATACATTTTAACAAACAGCACACACCACAAACAACAATCATTCAATCAACAACCATTAGTTGTTCGGGTTCAAATTCTGAAATTTTACGGAGTGAGAAATAACTATCAAGTGCATCCGTTACTCAACAGTCTTAGATGGAATAGAGATAGATTATTGTTCCTCCAACAACTCCAAAATTCCTTACCCAACAACCATACATCAACCAAACAATTCAAATCAACACCACAATAGCTTATTATATATTTATTTCATAATTCAGTGGTTTGATTTTCTTTCCTTCATTTATGGAGGAATTTCTTTTTTCCTTACAAGTTTTATTTTCCAATTATCACTAAATTCATTATACTTGTATTTCCTTTATTACTTAAGTTTATAGAATAAATTCTCATTAATAACAACAAAGATTTTGAATATCTTCATTTCCTTACTTTTCACTTGTAATATTTCCCTTAAATTCTTAATCTGCTAACATTCATTCTTATAAGTGGAAGTTTTTATTTATTCATCAACTATTAATTGTAGTCATTTCAATTCTTCCTACTTTCCATTATATTGGAATAGGGGAGACTTAAGACATCTTAAACTAATAATCCTACAATCAATTCTTATTTAGAATTTCATTTTATTTGCTTTAAGTTCATCTCACCTATTAATAATTCTTAACTTATTTTCAGCAAAATTTCAATTATAACTTAAGTTTATACCATTGAATTCTTATTATAACAGTAATTTATTGAATACTTCATTTTTCCTAAATTCCTACTTGTAAAATATTCAATTCCAGTTTCTCATTTAACACTTCAACTTTATATTTGGGTAAGTTATTTATGTTAAGGAAATTGCAATTGAACTTATACAAGTTTAATCTCCATTCTTTTAATTAAATTTAATGTTTATTCATATTACCCTTTGTCTCATATGTATGCAAATTCCTCTTTATAGCTTTGCAGTTATTCTCTTATTTCAATTAGAGGTTTCAATTCATTTATTTACTTAACATTTATTTCACTAACAAATTTTAAAAAATTAATTAACGGAAAAATTTAGAATTAAATACCGGGTTAAATTTCAATTTATTTCAAAATAATAGATAAATAAGTTCTTACAACTCAATATCTCTAATTATATTTAGAACAATAAAAGAAAATTTTTAGAAAATTTCAAAATAAATCTGCAGTGGCCTTTCCCCTTCGAAACTCGAAAATGAAAGTCGATGATGCGGCCGTCATCACCGAATTTATTTTCCAGCGACAGAGAGGAAAGTACAGAATTTAATTCTCTTCCAAAATCTTCTTTAAAACAATTCTTCAAATTTATACGAAATATTTATATAAGAAAATACTTATAAACCGAACCATTATTTTTCATAAATTCTTTGAAAACATATTGGGAAAAATCCCGGACTTAAGTTCTAAAATTTCCAATTTGATTTATCATAATTTCAACTTAGCTTCAATTATTATAGATATTTTTTTTTTCCTAATACCCAATCTATAGCAACCAAATATATATATATATATATATATATATATCTTTTAAAATATTTTTATATATAGAAAATATAATAGGCAAAATTATTTCATTCACCTATATTAAAACAAATATTATGTCGGTCTGTCCTATTAAGTGTTTAGAAATCCCTATTGATGACATAGCGTCCCATGCATCAACCAGAATTTATAAATACAAAGCGGAACAGATTAACACAATATTAAAATCTTTTTATTAATACTAACAAGTACGCTCTCTCTTATATATACACTCAGCGGCTCCCATAGGATATTTCTACCCTATTAACAAAGAGTCAAACCCCACAAAGCCAAGGTTTATCGCTAAATCAAAGCTCTGATACCAGATGTAACATCCCGCCTTTTCGCACACTTTAAACCGACACACATGCCGATTCAAACCATACGGAAGGGCGGATTTGTTATGGGGTAAATAAGAAAAACAGAGAAGAAATAAAACAAAATAGAATCTCACAGCGGAAGGATAAAATATAATAACAAATATACAGTTCATAAACAGTTTACAAAAGCTTGATTCTTCTTTTACAATAAATATCAGAGTTACACATACCAATACAAGCAATGCAGCGGAATAGAAAGAGTGTGGTGCAATACTATATATAAAATAATACTGATTCTTCGTCTTCGTCCTCCAAAGCTAAAATCTGCTATCCTGAAATGCTCGGACTGACCCGAGCGAATTTGAAAAGACAAAAACACCCGAGTCAGACTAGAATATCTTATGTGAGTTAAATAAACAGAAATAAATATGAGTACAGTAACTCAAGAGATGCTCGGGATTTACATCTCCTAAGGATCCGTTAAACTATTTACTATGTAGTATATTGCGCTATTATAATAGTGTCTATTTATAAAATAAACTTACTTTTTAATAGCGTTAAGGGGTTACCCATATAGCCCTTAACACAAATAATGCCAATAGTCTATACGGTACCGTAATACCTCCTGATCGGGAGGCTACCAGAGGATACTCCATAGGTACGACACAAATAGAAACTCGTAGTAAAGGCTCGGTATGGTAGGTGACACGGCACAACTAGGCAATGCCAGGGTAGATATACCAATTGCTATCCAGGCTGGTGGAAACGCGTAGCCGCAGTTACCGCCCACCTCGGACTAACTCCCCAAAATCAAAATATAGAAGTGGCCACTGAATCAATCCAAGTCAAAGTATAATATCGAAGAGGAGCGTCCGATCAGAGGAATGACCTCATTGGCCTGAGAATCGCTCCTGTTTTAGCCACCTTATGCCAACTCACGGGAGTTGGGTCCACGTATTTACCTTACAGGAAACGTCGCCACCACCTACTTCATTCTGGAATCTCCACCGCGTACACGGTTAGTCAAAGTGGTTTTCGGTATCGACAGAGAGTATGTCCATATCCGATCCCGGTCTCTTTGCCAACCAATCGTTATTATAACACCGCGGTTATTTAAAAACAGTTTATACTCTAAAACCAGAATATAATCCCTTGCAAAACCATAATATTACGATATCATTTCTTCTTTAAAAACACAAACAATTTATTTTCATATTATTTTATAAAAGCCCAAATCAATGATATCGTTTCTCAATATAAAATTTTCCTTTCCAAAAATTATGTCACTTTTTATTATTTAATATCCCATGTAACCAATATTTTGTTTGTAACTTTCAACATAATTCTTCGAAAATCCATAGTATTTTAAAACCATTATTTTCAAAACTAAATGGTTTGGATATTCAACGGTATGCGAATTAAAAAGGTTTAACTTTACTGTTGCTTTATAAAGAATAAATTACATGGCTTTCCAAATATTTCTTGTTTTAAAGTTAAACCAAAATCCAAAATATTACTTCAAGTCCCAAAACCATTTCAATTTTATATATATTTATATCCATTTTTGAGCATTAATATTTCAACTAAAGTTGGATTTTTATCCTTTCAAAATCAATATTCTATTAATTAATCTTGACCATTCACATAAAATCCATAATTAATAAGACTTCAATTTCTAGTAAAATATATATATATATATAGAATTTTTCCACTTCAAATTATACTAGAATATCCATTTCTATTTATTTTGGGAAAATCCAATTACAAATATCATATCTTAAAATTTCCAACTTTACATTTAAACATAGGATATAAATTTACCAAACTCCATTTTCTAAATTTCTTCCATTTTCAATAAAGAAATTTATATTCCTTTTTATTTCAAAATTTCAACTTCATAGGTATATAAATATGGAATAAAATATTTATACAATATAAATTTAAGATTTATAGACCATATTCAATCCAAACCATAGAAATCACATTAAAATAGTTATATATAGACCGCGGTGCCTGTATATAATTTTCTATCCTATGGTCAAGTGATACGGATATTTATCATTTCAATCCGCAATTTAAAAAAAATAAAACTTTGCGGTTTTATCATTTCAAACCACAATCCTGAATGAAATGTAAAATGTATGCTAACTTGCAGTTTAATGATATCAAATAAAACATCCATTCAACAACACATCCATCCTCCAGTCACAAACATCAAGCAATATCAACCAATAACAAAATATGTTTGGGAATATACAACAGGTAATAATTGGCAGTTTAATTCAAATTATATTTATCAACTATAAATCTAACAGTTTATTTTCAGTGATAATTGACATAACTGTTAACTAGCAGTTCTTATGCAAACAATAATTTCTAACAGCCAATTAATACGCAATCAATCAATTTAATTAACAGCCAAATTCAAAAAAATGCAATTCAACAGATATGGGTGAAATAACATGCCAAAAGCTCATAAATAAATTTCTATTCATTTTTAAAATTTATTTAACAAACATAAAAGCTTCTAGTAGTTGTGAGTGGGTTAAAACACTCACCTTTTGAATTTAAATCGAATTCAAACCCGATTTAAACCCAAAAATTCGCCCGTCTCAGAATTCGTCCAAACCAGCGTCATCAAGTCCGGAATTTAATTACGATCCTAATAAAAAAAATCTCGCGTCAATCGGATATCGTATGACGAAGTTATGGCGAAAAATCGAGTTGAAAAATCAAATTTTAAAATAAACAAAGAGAACATATTACCAACCTTATTCACAAGAGCCACGTCACCCTAACCTCTCTTTCTTCCTCACCGTTCCAATTTGCTACAGGGAGCACGCACCCGAGCCTACCCACGCACGCAAGCACAGAAGAAAAAAAACAAACCCTAGCACGCACCACGAAGCCGCCGCACCTCCTACGCCCTCCAGACGCTGCGCCGAGCTCCACTCCTCCCCCTTGACCACTCGCGTTCGCCCCACGTGCAACAGCCGCCACCGACCCGTGTAGTATCTTGAAACCCAAATCGAATTTTGCACAACATCCAACCATCAATTCGCCGAACGAATTATACTGATGTACTCCCCATCGTCCATACTACAATACCCAGAAACAGAATTTCGATCCGACGAACTTTGGTGCGACGCTGATGAACGGCCACGGGATGTTTGAATTTATTCTGGATGAACGACAGCTTCAAATGAAAAACGAATTTCACCAGTAGATTACTCGTATCGAAAACATCAACATATAATTTTTTCAGAATTTTTAGAGAACTTTAAATTTTCACTTTGTTTTTGAACTGACTGGATCTAGGGTTAGTCCCCATTGAAGAAGAAGAGAAGCTTGAAGAAGATGGGCTTACAGCAAATAGACAATAGGGTGAAGCTAGGGTTTATGATCGCATATAAATAGACAAATAGAAGAAGGATAGGTGGGTACGGATAACGAACGCGCTAAACGGTAGTTGGCCCAAAAAGCCCGTTCTGCCTCCGGAGTCGAATTTGTTAAAACTATATATCCAAATAGGTGTTTTAAAATATTCTGAACGCGATGGAAAAAGTTTCGCGACCAAATTCGATCGTATGAAGAAGTTATGCTAAAAAAAACAAAAATTTCAAATTGATTTCAAAATGCGTAAATTTCAAGGCGTTTCGAGTCCGTACGATCAAACGACCAGTCCGATCGCTACGAAACTTGAAACATTATTATAATTCACCGTTACGGATCCGATGAAACTGGTTTCGTCGAAATCCGAGTCCGTGACAAAAATGGCTATTTTTAATATTTATTAAATAAATTAAAATAAATCATAAAATCCAAATTTTCTTTCAACTTTAAATATTGGCCCAATTTCATTACTTATATAATCCAATCAAACGTAAATCTCATTTTTAATAATTAATTTCATTTGAATCCACAAAATTTATAAAAAGATCCTAAAATTCTATTTAGCTAAATAATTTAATTATTATTCCATTAAAATTTCAAACAGAAGGGTTTACCATTTTAATTTAAGATTATGCTTAAATATTTCCTGTATCCAACTAAATTTTCACTTAACGTAGAATTTATATCAAATTTTAATTAATTGCAGTAAATCCAAGTAAATATATAAAGCTTGATTCCGGTTTAAACATTTTACTCATTTGATTGCAATAAACCCTTTATCATATATTCAATTCCGATATATTAATAAACTTTAATTTCATCTTTATATACACAAATCATCATATTATGAAGACATTTACGTTCTTCCCCAATGATTACTTAAATTTATTTAACGCAACACTTAATCTACACCTATTGCGATGTTTCAAATTTACTTGAATGAACAATTTCTTTACTCAAAATAGTTGTTGTAAACTCTTAATTCCACATTTATAAGTGTATTATTATTTTCACTCAAATATTATACATATATATAGAGTATTGGGTTTTTATTTAATCATCATTTATCATATATATTAATTAATTAAATTCAATATTTAAGTCTGACTAAATTTATTCTCCAAATACACATTTACCTTTCTCAACCAATACATATAACCAATCAAATTCTCATTTTATTGAACCTTGGTCAATTCCACACGTTAATTTTACTTGAAGTCTCAATTAATAAATTTACCTCGGTTTCATTACCTTATTACCTTATATGTGTAAAGACCCGTAAGTCCGTACTCCTTGAATAGACACTAATCTCCTTTGTTTAATTCAAGATGAACGAAAATACGAACCCTTAGGGGTTTAAGAAAAAGAATTTAGGAAAAGAAGAAGAGAGAAAAAGAAGATAGAAAATAGTAGAAGATAGAGAGAAAAGAAAATAGAAAAGAGAACAGAAAATTTTAAAATAGAAGAAAATAGAAGATAGGAAATTTTAAAAATAGAAGAAATAGAAAGAAAAAGAGAATAGAGGAAAAAGAAAACAACAGAACAACAACAGAATCTCACAATTCGCAGCGGAACAACATATAATAATAAATGAATAATCTTTAAACAAAGAACTATATCAGTTATTACATTACATACATTTCATTACATCATATCATCAGAGTATACAACATCATACAACAACAAACAGTGCAGCGGAAAAAGAAATACTATATAAACTAGTAATACGCCATGCCATCCAGCTTGCCTCCAGCAACTCCAGAATATCCAGAATATCCTGATAAACCTAACTCTTAACTGCCCGTGTGGAAATTGGTGGGCACCCAGAGTTTAGGAAGGAAAACAATAAACTCCGAGTCAGTCATGTGACTGGTGTGAGAACTCAAAACAGTTTATTTACTTTAAAATCAAAATAGAGGAATATTTTTAATCAATTCGCAATGCTTTTAAAAATGAGACTACCATAAGGCCTCCCGCACACACACACATGCAAACGCAGAATCGGAGGAGATTTCTCCTTATGATAGTCAAAGATGCTTGATACGCATTTAAAATAACATTTGATATTATTATTAGTGCATAGTGTAGTAAATTCATTTCTAAAATAAAGATATAAATCTTAGCCAGCATAGACATTCCGCACTTATGCCTACTATAGCTACCATGTTCAATAGCAGGTTACCGCCACATTCCATGGCAGGTTATACAACTAAAACCGTACAAGTCTCGTATTGTTTCTTTGGATTTCCAACGAATGATCAGGCCAAGGAACTTCCCATTGCCACATGAGAATGCCTCTGGATGGACATCCCCGAGAACCAAACCGGATCTCTACCAACACAAGGCCGGGTTACTCCTAACTGAGTAACAACTGACCGAATATGCCATCCCCCGGTCCTTTGGGACCTTTATCAACCGAGCGCTCGTAATCAATTCACACAATCATAAAGTGTTTTCAACATGAGTAAGTATCTGGGCTCCATACCATGATACTACCCTTTTCCAGAAGGAAATGGACACATCCTAAAGGGTGCTACCCCTCATAACCTTGCTGCTTCTTTCCTGTTTTGACCATTCACGGGGTGTGAGGCTCGACGAAGTCACGTCCACAAAAACATACTTTATACAAAAGCCATGCTTTGGGTCAACAAATGATCAACACAATGATCACAAGGATAGACGATCAAATAAACGATCCTATCACAAATAATCAACACAATGATCATTTCAGCATCACTCAGCATGTCACATTACCAAATTGGGAATATATCGCTGATAACTTCAACTATATAACCTTTGAGCTCGTACGTCTCAGAGAAGGGTGTTAAGCTAAAAGAATAAATTCTCCGCCACCAACAGAAATATATTTGAAAGAAATCGGCTTTATATCTCAATTTGTAATGTCAGACATACAATCCATACAAGTCTGTTCCGGGCTCGAACAAAACCGAAGGCACTTCTTACGAAGCCCTTGCAATACGGGTATTCACAATCCCGATCGAATTTCCCATCACTTAGGAGATCTCTATACCAGGAGCTACCCAGTGCAGAGACAATCGATAGGTCATCCTATCGCTTTCACAAATACTCGGTCTTCAACACCGATCTTCAAATGCAATTCATAACGACGTATCACATATTCGGAATGGGTTATACGACCCCATGGTCCTTTCCCGGTTAACCCGAATAGTGAGCGCTTATTCAAAAATAAGTGTGCATTCAAATTCAACAATTCACATCAAATACCCATTCAAAGGGAAATACTGATAGTCGGCTATTGAACTATCAATGGATATGCATACATCACCAGATTCCAAATAATTTTCCAAATTATTTATTTTCCAAAATATCTTTACAAGATATATAATTTCAACACTTCAAAAATAAATCAATATTTATTTTTAACAAGTTCCTCTTTCTCATATAAATTCCATAATGGATTTATATTTCAAAATATCAATGCATATACGATTTCAATTATCCATTTCAATTTATCCTCAAAAAGATAAATTCTAATTATTCACTTCATATTGGAAAACATTTCCATACTTATTTATTCATAAGTAATTCACAAATCTTTTTATTTTCAACACTTAGAAAATATCCAATATACTTAAATCGAATTAAGTATATATTTCATTTTATTAAGGAAATCATTCTCTTAACATATTTATTTGGGTCAAAACGAATGTTGCGTAAAACATCGTTACGACAACCCAAAATCACTAGTATAGGGATTCGAAATTAAAATAGATATATAAATCCCAATACTATTCAAAACATTTCCTTTCGGAAATCATTTACTATAACAACAGTGTTATAGTCCACCATTTCCTTTTATTTCTCGAAAACGTCTATTTCAACAATCAATGTTGAAATCTATGGTTTCGAATCTCAACACATTTTAAAACATCGTTAGATAGTTTTAATTCAATTTAAACATCTCATTCAAAACAATTTCTTTAACATATCATTCACTATTTAAAAACGTGAATATACTTCTTTAACAAATTCCATCCTTTTATTCAATTTAATTCAAAGGATTATTCACTGTCTAAAACGTGAATATAACTCCATTTATAAGTTATAACAATTAACTTATCAAAATAAGTCGTTTGTGAATTTATAAAGCAACGTTTATAAATTCCATTTCTATTTAATTATAAAAACTTCCTTGTTATAAATCTCATTTTATAATTCCAACATTTTAATTTACAAATATTCATTTGTAAATCCTTTAATATAAATCAATCTATATCATTCTTTAAAACGTCTTAACTCCTTTATAGTTTCACCATTTTTGATTTATAAAATAATCAAACTTCATAAATTCTATATTTAAACTTTTATAATATATTCAAAAATCCAATTTAACTATTTTATAAAATCATTAACCCATATTTCTCAAAAATCAATCTTTAACTATATTTCTCAAAATCATAATTTTTATAACTTTAAAAATTATAACCTTTATTTATTTAAAATAAATCAGTTTCTAAAAATATAGAATAATTTCAACAATCACTTTTAAAATCATTTTAAAATCCCAAAATTTGGGTCCAATGATGCTACACACCAAATAGTCAATCACGACTACAACGACATCATATATCGTATATGATAATCCATCAAATATCAAAATATCTGAAATCAAATAAAAACTGTTGAGGAATCCAGTTGTATCCCTCCAACCTGTTTTCCTGCATCCAAAAACATTAGCACAATACCAATTTCGCTCCAGTACGAAATTATCGCGGTATATGTTCTTATTAAATATTATCCGCTTAATAACGGCGTAATAGGGTCTCATCCGCTAAAAAATACGGGAAATCAACAACTGCAATATATACATATGCCAATATATATATATATTGATATTATATATAATACCAATTTCACTGTTTATGAAATATTCGCGGTATATGTTTATATTAAATAACATCCGCTTACTAACGGCGTATAATGTCTATTTTAACAATCAATAATTTACAGTCATCATTCAAACATGCATTCAAATATTTTAAATCTAACTATTTAAAATAAAATCGAAATCTATTCGATTGAGTGAGAAGTTCTCACCTTGATTTTAAATTCCGTTTCAGCTTTTATTTCGAATAAAATTAAACGCGCGTTTAATTTTACCCGAAATTCTCACTAACTCCAAACGACTCCAAACCAACTCCATCGCGTAGTGCTCGTCCATACGATTCCAACGCAACCGAGTTTGCATTTTTTCGACCTCGTATGAAAAAGTTATGATTTTTTGAAGTTACACGTGTTTATATACATAGATTTATAACATAACTTTAAAAATTTAAACCCACATCACATATGGACCGTTAGATCACCATGCTATGAATCCAGGCCGTCCTCCCCCTCCATCTTCATCACGCGAATGCTCCAGGTCGTGCAAAATTTGAGCCGAACCCATCATGTTGATTTTAGGGTTTAATATTGCACTCTCATCGCTCAACTAGAATTCGATCGGGATACACCAACGCGAAGCACTCCTCCTCCACCATGTTCGGCCCTAGGGGTTTGATACTCGGCCATCCCTGTAGCCTTGGAACGCGTGCATGACCTGATGAGAACGGCCCCACTTATCTCCCAATTTATAGCTCCATTCGCGATCTCCACCGTTGATCTCGTAGCTCTCGTCGTGCTCTTCAAGATTGCAGTTGAGAGTTTCGTCTAATAGTCGACGGATTTGGAGATTTTTGGTGATGAAGATGGAGCATTTCTGGCCATTGGACCTGGTGGAGGCGGCTAGGGTTTAATGTTTATATTTTTTTTTTTATTAAATGAAGGGTGTGTGTCTCCTTTTATAGAAAAAGCAAGCGTAAACACTATTCATCCCGGGAATTCCGAACTCCGATTTAGACGCCGTAACCAGCGTACCTAGGGTTTATCCCGCGTTCCGGACACAATGGAATAGGTTTCGGAAGCTAATTCGGACATCTGTGCGAGTTATGGCTGAAAACGCTCAATTTAAATTAAACCGATTTAAATCGATTTCTAGGCGTTTTAATTTGTAACGGACAAACGGTAAATCCAATTGACTTGAAATTTGAAACTTTACAATAATATCACATTACGGATCCGATGAAACTAGTTTCATCGAAATCCGAGACTTTTTGAAAAATGGCTATTTTGACTCGCCAAATTTAAATTAAAAATAATTCGATGCGTTTCGAGCTGCCACGATCAAACGATAGCTCCGATTGACACGAAATTTGAAATCCGGTAATAACTAACTATTACGGATCCAATGGAACTGGTTTCGTTCAATCTGAGACTGTTCAAAAATTGACTATTTTCACTAGTCGATTTTAATATTAAAATATTCAATTTTCACAAATTAACTTTAAATTCGATTTTAAAAGTTCTAAAATATCATTCTAACTTCAACATGATAAAATAAAATTTTACAAATTATTTTCAATCATATTTAACTCCATTTTCAATTATTTCCATAATTTAACATATTAAATTATCGATTTAATAATCCAATTAAATCCAATAATTCAAATAAAAATTTATTTGACTTATAAATTCACTTATAAATATTTAAAATTAATTAAATATTCAAATTTTAATTATTAAAAATTCTGGGTCGTTACAATCTTTCCCCCTTAAAAGAATTTCGTCCTCGAAATTAACAAGTAAGAAAAGTTACAGAATCTATTAATTTTCCCAAAATTCATAATTAAACTTTTTATAATAACTTTACTAAGTTTTCAAATCATACTTAGTTATCCTCTCAAAAACAACTACTATTGTTTAACTTTCATTTTCAAAATCAAAGTTAAAGTTTTCAAAATTTTCCAATTTTCTCAAAATTTTTCTAACGCCTTAAATTTCCGGAAAAATTCGCCATAGTCTCCTTTGCGCGGCTCGATCCGAAAAAAAAATGACAGTTTATATATCACAAATATACATCTCATCAAGTAATGAGGCATCCCGAAGGGAAAAAAGTGTAAAAGTACGATATTTAATCCGAGATATGTACCTTATATTTTATTAGCAAGCATATACGGCTAATATAGCGCAAAAGCGAGCTCCAAATGCGAAGCAAACGCGATCCGCACCTACTAAATACTTAACAAACAATATGAGAACATGCATATATGTAAATAGTATCAATATACAACATATAGCAACATAACTATACATGTCACATAGAAAATGCAACCAAACAACAAATGCAAACATATTCAACCATCAACCAACTAACATCCATAACCAATAAACATTCATTCATATTCTCATTCATATTTAATGAATTGGTTTTCACTTTAAATCACATTTGATTTATTCACATTGGATTTTATCAACATACGTTCTCAATTTTAATTAGTTTGCATTCACTAATTAAATCCAATTCACTTTCAATTCTATTCAAATTTATTTACATCTAATTTGAATTCAATTTCATAGCTTTCAATTTCATTAACACTTAATGAATTACATACAATCAATCAACAATCATATAACAACCAAAGTATATTAATTATAACCAAATTCCTTTACTTATATTCATTCAATTTGGTTTAACACCATCACTTTCAATTGGTTTAATTAAATTGATTTTCATTCAACCTTTCAACTTCTAATAACATTAGGTTTCAATGAATTTACACTTACATTCATTATTCCATATCAACTTAAATTTACATTTAATTGATTAATCATTCAATCCAATCATTCAATTCAATTCAATTACTAAAGTTGAATTTCATTTATATAACTCAAGTTCACATTTGTCACTTTTATTTACAACTCATATTCAACAACTCTTAAGTTATATTCCATTTAACAAACATCATTTGTTTTTCATAACTTAAATTCCCACTTGTAAATAAATTCAGATTCCAAATTCTAAAGTAAATTTTCCATTTAACTTTAAATTCATTTTTATTCACAACTCATATTCATAGATATATCCATAAAGTTTCACTTCTTATGTATATAAGTTTATTTCACAATTGTAAACACTTTAATTATAATTCAATTCTTATAATTCTTTTTACTTATACAATTCCTTTATTTAGATTATTCAAATAACTAAACAATCAACTTATATACACTTTAATAATTTTGAAAAATTATTCCTTTATATATAAAAATATAATCAAGGCAAAAATTATTTCATTTACCCAATTAAAACAATACTGTGGCGAATTGTTCTATTCAAGTGTTTAGAAACCCCTTCGGCATAGTTTGACTGACCGTGCTGACGAAGGTTCATATGCCACTCAATAAACCAATCATCACAATATAAAACAATTTCATATTCACTAACAAATACGCATTCGTAGCTATTATTACTCTCAAACTCATTCTAGAGTACTGCTGACTCTATCTCTAATGAGTTAATACCCTACAGAACCATGGTTGTCGCTTAACCATCAGCTCTGATACCAACTGTAAAGACCCGTAAGTCCGTACTCCTTGAATAGACACT
This sequence comes from Allium cepa, assembly GCA_030765085.1. Lineage (NCBI taxonomy): Eukaryota > Viridiplantae > Streptophyta > Magnoliopsida > Asparagales > Amaryllidaceae > Allium > Allium cepa. The sequence goes on along the minus strand of CM060937.1, from coordinate 417,066,409 downwards.
AATCTCCTTTGTTTAATTCAAGATGAACGAAAATACGAACCCTTAGGGGTTTAAGAAAAAGAATTTAGGAAAAGAAGAAGAGAGAAAAAGAAGATAGAAAATAGTAGAAGATAGAGAGAAAAGAAAATAGAAAAGAGAACAGAAAATTTTAAAATAGAAGAAAATAGAAGATAGGAAATTTTAAAAATAGAAGAAATAGAAAGAAAAAGAGAATAGAGGAAAAAGAAAACAACAGAACAACAACAGAATCTCACAATTCGCAGCGGAACAACATATAATAATAAATGAATAATCTTTAAACAAAGAACTATATCAGTTATTACATTACATACATTTCATTACATCATATCATCAGAGTATACAACATCATACAACAACAAACAGTGCAGCGGAAAAAGAAATACTATATAAACTAGTAATACGCCATGCCATCCAGCTTGCCTCCAGCAACTCCAGAATATCCAGAATATCCTGATAAACCTAACTCTTAACTGCCCGTGTGGAAATTGGTGGGCACCCAGAGTTTAGGAAGGAAAACAATAAACTCCGAGTCAGTCATGTGACTGGTGTGAGAACTCAAAACAGTTTATTTACTTTAAAATCAAAATAGAGGAATATTTTTAATCAATTCGCAATGCTTTTAAAAATGAGACTACCATAAGGCCTCCCGCACACACACACATGCAAACGCAGAATCAGAGGAGATTTCTCCTTATGATAGTCAAAGATGCTTGATACGCATTTAAAATAACATTTGATATTATTATTAGTGCATAGTGTAGTAAATTCATTTCTAAAATAAAGATATAAATCTTAGCCAGCATAGACATTCCGCACTTATGCCTACTATAGCTACCATGTTCAATAGCAGGTTACCGCCACATTCCATGGCAGGTTATACAACTAAAACCGTACAAGTCTCGTATTGTTTCTTTGGATTTCCAACGAATGATCAGGCCAAGGAACTTCCCATTGCCACATGAGAATGCCTCTGGATGGACATCCTCGAGAACCAAACCGGATCTCTACCAACACAAGGCCGGGTTACTCCTAACTGAGTAACAACTGACCGAATATGCCATCCCCCGGTCCTTTGGGACCTTTATCAACCGAGCGCTCGTAATCAATTCACACAATCATAAAGTGTTTTCAACATGAGTAAGTATCTGGGCTCCATACCATGATACTACCCTTTTCCAGAAGGAAATGGACACATCCTAAAGGGTGCTACCCCTCATAACCTTGCTGCTTCTTTCCTGTTTTGACCATTCACGGGGTGTGAGGCTCGACGAAGTCACGTCCACAAAAACATACTTTATACAAAAGCCATGCTTTGGGTCAACAAATGATCAACACAATGATCACAAGGATAGACAATCAAATAAACGATCCTATCACAAATAATCAACACAATGACCATTTCAGCATCACTCAGCATGTCACATTACCAAATTGGGAATATATCGCTGATAACTTCAACTATATAACCTTTGAGCTCGTACGTCTCAGAGAAGGGTGTTAAGCTAAAAGAATAAATTCTCCGCCACCAACAGAAATATATTTGAAAGAAATCGGCTTTATATCTCAATTTGTAATGTCAGACATACAATCCATACAAGTCTGTTCCGGGCTCGAACAAAACCGATGGCACTTCTTACGAAGCCCTTGCAATACGGGTATTCACAATCCCGATCGAATTTCCCATCACTTAGGAGATCTCTATACCAGGAGCTACCCAGTGCAGAGACAATCGATAGGTCATCCTATCGCTTTCACAAATACTCGGTCTTCAACACCGATCTTCAAATGCAATTCATAACGACGTATCACATATTCGGAATGGGTTATACGACCCCATGGTCCTTTCCCGGTTAACCCGAATAGTGAGCGCTTATTCAAAAATAAGTGTGCATTCAAATTCAACAATTCACATCAAATACCCATTCAAAGGGAAATACTGATAGTCGGCTATTGAACTATCAATGGATATGCATACATCACCAGATTCCAAATAATTTTCCAAATTATTTATTTTCCAAAATATCTTTACAAGATATATAATTTCAACACTTCAAAAATAAATCAATATTTATTTTTAACAAGTTCCTCTTTCTCATATAAATTCCATAATGGATTTATATTTCAAAATATCAATGCATATACGATTTCAATTATCCATTTCAATTTATCCTCAAAAAGATAAATTCTAATTATTCACTTCATATTGGAAAACATTTCCATACTTATTTATTCATAAGTAATTCACAAATCTTTTTATTTTCAACACTTAGAAAATATCCAATATACTTAAATCGAATTAAGTATATATTTCATTTTATTAAGGAAATCATTCTCTTAACATATTTATTTGGGTCAAAACGAATGTTGCGTAAAACATCGTTACGACAACCCAAAATCACTAGTATAGGGATTCGAAATTAAAATAGATATATAAATCCCAATACTATTCAAAACATTTCCTTTCGGAAATCATTTACTATAACAACAGTGTTATAGTCCACCATTTCCTTTTATTTCTCGAAAACGTCTATTTCAACAATCAATGTTGAAATCTATGGTTTCGAATCTCAACACATTTTAAAACATCGTTAGATAGTTTTAATTCAATTTAAACATCTCATTCAAAACAATTTCTTTAACATATCATTCACTATTTAAAAACGTGAATATACTTCTTTAACAAATTCCATCCTTTTATTCAATTTAATTCAAAGGATTATTCACTGTCTAAAACGTGAATATAACTCCATTTATAAGTTATAACAATTAACTTATCAAAATAAGTCGTTTGTGAATTTATAAAGCAACGTTTATAAATTCCATTTCTATTTAATTATAAAAACTTCCTTGTTATAAATCTCATTTTATAATTCCAACATTTTAATTTACAAATATTCATTTGTAAATCCTTTAATATAAATCAATCTATATCATTCTTTAAAACGTCTTAACTCCTTTATAGTTTCACCATTTTTGATTTATAAAATAATCAAACTTCATAAATTCTATATTTAAACTTTTATAATATATTCAAAAATCCAATTTAACTATTTTATAAAATTATTAACCCATATTTCTCAAAAATCAATCTTTAACTATATTTCTCAAAATCATAATTTTTATAACTTTAAAAATTATAACCTTTATTTATTTAAAATAAATCAGTTTCTAAAAATATAGAATAATTTCAACAATCACTTTTAAAATCATTTTAAAATCCCAAAATTTGGGTCCAATGATGCTACACACCAAATAGTCAATCACGACTACAACGACATCATATATCGTATATGATAATCCATCAAATATCAAAATATCTGAAATCAAATAAAAACTGTTGAGGAATCCAGTTGGATCCCTCCAACCTGTTTTCCTGCATCCAAAAACATTAGCACAATACCAATTTCGCTCCAGTACGAAATTATCGCGGTATATGTTCTTATTAAATATTATCCGCTTAATAACGGCGTAATAGGGTCTCATCCGCTAAAAAATACGGGAAATCAACAACTGCAATATATACATATGTCAATATATATATATTGATATTATATATAATACCAATTTCACTGTTTATGAAATATTCGCGGTATATGTTTATATTAAATAACATCCGCTTACTAACGGCGTATAATGTCTATTTTAACAATCAATAATTTACAGTCATCATTCAAACATGCATTCAAATATTTTAAATCTAACTATTTAAAATAAAATCGAAATCTATTCGATTGAGTGAGAAGTTCTCACCTTGATTTTAAATTCCGTTTCAGCTTTTATTTCGAATAAAATTAAACGCGCGTTTAATTTTACCCGAAATTCTCACTAACTCCAAACGACTCCAAACCAACTCCATCGCGTAGTGCTCGTCCATACGATTCCAACGCAACCGAGTTTGCATTTTTTCGACCTCGTATGAAAAAGTTATGATTTTTTGAAGTTACACGTGTTTATATACATAGATTTATAACATAACTTTAAAAATTTAAACCCACATCACATATGGACCGTTAGATCACCATGCTATGAATCCAGGCCGTCCTCCCCCTCCATCTTCATCACGCGAATGCTCCAGGTCGTGCAAAATTTGAGCCGAACCCATCATGTTGATTTTAGGGTTTAATATTGCACTCTCATCGCTCAACTAGAATTCGATCGGGATACACCAACGCGAAGCACTCCTCCTCCACCATGTTCGGCCCTAGGGGTTTGATACTCGGCCATCCCTGTAGCCTTGGAACGCGTGCATGACCTGATGAGAACGGCCCCACTTATCTCCCAATTTATAGCTCCATTCGCGATCTCCACCGTTGATCTCGTAGCTCTCGTCGTGCTCTTCAAGATTGCAGTTGAGAGTTTCGTCTAATAGTCGACGGATTTGGAGATTTTTGGTGATGAAGATGGAGCATTTCTGGCCATTGGACCTGGTGGAGGCGGCTAGGGTTTAATGTTTATATTTTTTTTTTATTAAATGAAGGGTGTGCGTCTCCTTTTATAGAAAAAGCAAGCGTAAACACTATTCATCCCGGGAATTCCGAACTCCGATTTAGACGCCGTAACCAGCGTACCTAGGGTTTATCCCGCGTTCTGGACACAATGGAACAGGTTTCGGAAGCTAATTCGGACATCTGTGCGAGTTATGGCTGAAAACGCTCAATTTAAATTAAACCGATTTAAATCGATTTCTAGGCGTTTTAATTTGTAACGGACAAACGGTAAATCCAATTGACTTGAAATTTGAAACTTTACAATAATATCACATTACGGATCCGATGAAACTGGTTTCATCGAAATCCGAGACTTTTTGAAAAATGGCTATTTTGACTCGCCAAATTTAAATTAAAAATAATTCGATGCGTTTCGAGCTGCCACGATCAAACGATAGCTCCGATTGACACGAAATTTGAAATCCGGTAATAACTAACTATTACGGATCCAATGGAACTGGTTTCGTTCAATTCTGAGACTGTTCAAAAATTGACTATTTTCACTAGTCGATTTTAATATTAAAATATTCAATTTTCACAAATTAACTTTAAATTCGATTTTAAAAGTTCTAAAATATCATTCTAACTTCAACATGATAAAATAAAATTTTACAAATTATTTTCAATCATATTTAACTCCATTTTCAATTATTTCCATAATTTAACATATTAAATTATCGATTTAATAATCCAATTAAATCCAATAATTCAAATAAAAATTTATTTGACTTATAAATTCACTTATCAATATTTAAAATTAATTAAATATTCAAATTTTAATTATTAAAAATTCTGGGTCGTTACAATATGCATAATTGACATTGTTATATCTTCCATTACATCAATAATTTACCATTTCATCTTACCATTTATTTACGTATCCTTTTATTGCACTGATTGAAATAAATTCACTTATTAAATTCCCAATTCCACCCTTCTATTCAAACCAAGTATCATGCTATGATAATATTTTACGTTGGTTACACTGAAAAAAATCAACTTTTTATCGTTATCAATTAAACATACATTAATTGCACAAATTAAAGGAATTAATTGCCATTTATCCAATTTAAATTTTTCATACATCAATCTATTTCATCTAAATCCTTACCTATGAATATTGCAACCTTTAATTCCATTAAATACCAATTAACCCAAATTATTTCATTTATTCTAAGTCATATCACTAAAATAATTCATCATAATAAACTTAAAATCTATACGTTTATTGATTTATTTCTATTTGTCTTATGTTAAATTCTAAATTTAGTAAGACAACCTAAAGTACTCCATTCAATCGACAGTCCCTTTCAATTGTTAATACGTACTTAAATTTCTACAGTTGCCTTCCATCTGCACTTCCGTTACTATGATAAAAATTAGTAACGTTTATGCCATCAATCCATCATAATTACTTACCCTTAATTGAGTTTGATTTCCAAATAAATTTGCTGACCCTTAATTAGACAATTTATAAAAGTTTGTCATCATACCTATAGTTCTACGCTTATGCTATGTCTTAAATTTCAATAAATTTATAAATTTTGAGATGTTCATTAGGGTTTACAAATTTATTGACTTGCAATAACAGGGTTTCTTAATCTATTCAAATTTATCGTTCACAATCTTTTATTGCATTAAATTGGTTTAATATTCCCATATTAAATTTTATATCCAGGTAAGAATTTTTCTTTCTTTCTATACTTAATTCATTTGAATTTTATTCAAATGTCTTTAAATAGGTTTCTAAGTCACTTCTATATAATTTATTCTAGCCTTCATTTTAATATTTATCTACCACCTTTATTCTTTCAACTAAAATAAATTACAAAAATCCTATTAAACAAACAATTTTAAAAGGTCGAACTTTACGGGTCGTTACAACAAATTTCCCTTTCTTTTATAAATTCCATAGTGAATTTACAATTTCAAAATATCTATGGATATACGATTTTCAAATCGATTTCTAATATTCATTTTCAATTTATCTTTAAATGATAAAATTTCAAAACATTCACTATATAAAATAGATATAAAATATAAATCACAAAGTATAGGGATTCGTAATTAAGATAGATATATAAATCACAATACTATATAAAATATTCCCTTCCAGAAATCATTTACTATAACAACAGTGTTACAGTCCACCATTTCCTTATTTCTCGAAAACGTTTATTTCAACAATGAATATTGAAATCTATGGTTTTGATGTTTAACACAATTTAATACATCGTTAAAACAATTAACTTCATTTGATAATATTCATTTTTCCAAAACATATCCATTTTATTTAATAATATATTCACTGTCCAAAATCGTGAATATACTTCACTAACCAAATTCAATATTTTCTACACATTTTATTTCAAGGATAATTCGCTATCCGAAATGGCGAATATATCTCCTTTAATAACCTTTTATATTAAATTTATCAAATTCAATTGATTTCGGATTTATAAACAATGTTTATAAATTTCGTTTCTATTTATAAAAACTTCAATTATAAAATCCTTTTTATAAATCAATTCAATTTATAACACAACTTTGTACCCAAAATCTGATTTATAAGTTAATTATTTATAAATCTGTTATTTTACAAAATCTATTCATTTCATAACTTCACAATTTATAAATCTATATATTTTATTCACTTGTGAAATCCATTTATACTTCATTTTAACACTTAATAAAACTCGTTTCACAATTCCTATATTTTTAATTTATAAATATTAATCTTAGAAATCTTTTATATAAACCGTTTATAATAATTCAAAAATCTCAATTTAAATAAACCAATCCTTTTAATAATTTACAAAACGTTATTTAAAACTTATATAACTCCAAAATCATACTTAAGTGCTATTTTACAAAAATATAACTTTTATAACAATAAAATTTAATGTTTATTTATTTTAACAATTCAAAATTTAATAAAACATATACTTTCAAAAATCACTTTAAAATTCTTTTTAGAATCAAAATCATTATTTTAAAACTTCAAAAATGGATCCGATGATGCAACAACACCAAATAGTCAATCACGACAGCAAAGACATCATATATCAGTATATGATAATCAACAAATATCATAATATCTGTAAATAAATCAATATAGGTGAGGAATCCAGTTGGATCCCTCCAACCTGTTTCTCTACATCCAAAGATGTTAGCACAATACCAATTCCGTTCCAATACGGAATATCGTAGTATATGTGATTTATAAAATATTATCCACTATTATGCGGCGCAATAGAGTCACATCCGCTATATAATGCAGGAAATCAACTCCAAGTACATAAATAATACCAATTTCATTTTGTAGTGAAATATTCGCGGTATATGTTTTTAATAAATAACCTCCGCTTAATAATGGTGTATAATGTCTATTTCAATCAGTAGATAACAATCATCATCCAGGCATACAATCATCAATTTTAAATGTAACTATTTAAAATTTAAATCGAAACAATTCGATTGAGTGAGAAGTTCTCACATTGCTTTCAATTCAGTTTTCGCGTTTTATTTCGAATAAAATTAAACACGCGTTTAATTTTACCCGAAATTCTCAATAGCTCCAAATGACTCCAATCAAGTTTCATTGCATAGTGCTCGACTAAACGAACCCGTCGCAATTCGTTTCGTGCGAAACGGACCTCGTATGAAAAAGTCATGTCATTTCAAAGTTTGAACGATTTAATATAAATTAAATTAACAAATTTTAAAACCCGCATTAACCCAGGGCCGTTGGATTTTGCTTGGGTAATCTGGACTGCACCTTGCTTTCTTCCCCTTTCCTCCAGTTTCACGTTCGAACCACGCAACCCATAGCCGCACGAAATCCTAGATGGCCGCACATAATCCATCGACTTCTAGAACGATCAGCATACACCACTACGCGCGCCCAGCCTAGCACCACCCATGGCCGTCCTCATGCGCAACTCGACCTCCCCAGTGCATGGAAAAGCGCGCTCGAACGCACTCTCTTTGTCGCCAGAATTTGGCGAATCCAAGCCATTACAACGAAATTCCACTATTGGATAGATAGTACTCGTTGAGCCCGACGTTTTCTCTGTTGGAAGTTTGCGACGAAAATGGACAGATGAGGAGATCAGAGGGGATGAAGGTGGATAACTTCTGGCCATAGAATTGAAAAATGGCGGCCGAAACCCTAGGTTTATTAATTTGTGAAAAATGGTGAATAACACGTCCTTTTATGGAAAATTCACGAATTACTTTTCATCCGAAATTTTCCGAACTCCAAACAAAGCGTGCCGGTTGGCGTTTCTAAGGTTTACCCTGCGTTCCAAACACAATGGAACATGTTTCGGAGGCTAATTCGATCATCTGTGCGAGTTACGGCAATAAACGATCGATTTTAAATTAAATCGATTTAAACTAATTTCTATGCGTTTTGGCTTGCCCCGGACAAACGGTAAATCTGATTGACACGAAATTTGAAATCTTACAATAATATCACATTACGGATCCGATGAAACCAGTTTCGTCGAAATCCGAGACTGTTTGAAAAATGGCTATTTTAACTCGTCAATTAAATATTAAAATATTCAATTTTCACAAATTAACTTTTTATTCGATTTTAAAAGTTCTATAACATCATTCTAACTCCATTATGATATAATAAAATTTTACAAATCAATTTTAATCATTTTACACCCAATTTCCAATTATTTCAGTAATTTAATATATTAAATTATCGATTTAATTATCCAATTAAATCCAAATATTCGAAAAATAAATTATTTGACTTACCAATCTTACTTATTAATAATTAAAATCAATTAAAATATACAAATTTGAATTAACAAAATTCTAGGTCGTTACAGGTATAATACTATAACGCTTATCTTCATTTCTATATTCACAGATAAATATGTAAATTCATCATAGATAAATAAATCACAGTTCATAGCTCAATCCAAAACAATCACATCATAGACCATCACAGACCATAAATATCAAATAATTCAAGCATTCAATACAATCCAATCATGCATAAGCAAAATCAATTAATCACCTGATTATAATTAATTTAAACCTATGAATAAATTATTAATCCTAGTTAATTAACATTAATTAGTTACAAACCATTTGATATTAATTAATGAAATTAATTAATCAACTTTAATTATCCATCTTAATTAATTATCCTTGATTAATCACATAAATAAATTAACCTTAATTACATAGTTAATTAACACTTAACTAATTACCTTAACAAATTGCCCTTCAAATCATAAATTAATTAACCTTTAATTACTAATTAATTATCCTTTAATTACTTAATTAATTAATCTTTGATCTTAATTATTTAACCTTCCATTATTAAATAACTAATCTTTAATTACTAATTAATTAACTAACCCTTTAATTAATCACATTAAGTAATTAATCCTTTATTACTTTCATTAAGTAATTTAGCTTTAAATAATTATCCTTAATACTTTTATTAATTAATTAATTATCCTTAAATTAATTACCTTAATTAATTGATCACATTAATTAATTATCCTTTAAAAAATTAAGCAATTAATTCTTTAGTTAATTACATTGAGTAATTATACTTTAATTATAATAAAAAAATTAACCCCTTTAATTACTTAAGACTTTAAATTAATTTTTAAAAGATAAACTATTTATCTTTATTAATAACTTAATCACATTATTTAATTTTTAAATAAAACTTTTGAAAATAATTTATCATTAACATATGGGTTAACTTAAGATCTTTGAGTTGTTTAGTCAAAAATATTTTTACTTTCTTAATCAACTAATTAATTACACCATTTTAAATTAACTCAATTAATTTAAGTTGAAAACAAATTGTACCATTCTTATCTTTCCAATATTTAAATAAACATCAATTATTTATAAGAAAGATTTATTTAAGAAAATAGTTCAGAATTGATTGATTTAATTTTTAAAAACTTGACTTATTTTATAATTTAAAACTTGATATTATGCCAAGCACACAAACCCTAGCCAAACACTAGAATTCCCGAGCTAATACCCGAGGAATTCACGTCTTCACTTTCCTTCGAGTCAAACCGCCAATAACCCTCGAGATCATCTGGAGCCAAAACCATCATCCCCAAGCAACAAGCATCCCCGGGCACAAGCATACACATGTGCACATGTAAAACCTGACTGGCCACCTCCGACCAACGCCGCGTTCATCGACACATCGACGACGACCTCCATGATCGTTCCGACCACCTGTCACTATTGATTTGACTTGGAATAAAAAATCGAACTAATTGATCAATGCCTGGAACCCAAACCAATTGGAAAACAATCACTTGCCATCACCTTTGTCCATCAGAACCGTTGTCGATCCACCCAAACCTTCATCGTCGTTCCACGAATCGATTCCCCCAGCTACGATTGGACCCGATCCTCTCTCGATGTTGCACGAACTCAAAAATCAACGCTGACCAAATTCAGTCGAAAAACCCTACTGTGACGTCCCACAGCCGATCCGATCATTTGAAAAGTCCCCCTCCATTTTTCCATCGATTAGCATCCTCCAAACTATCTTCGACATCAACCACGATGAACCCAGACCCACGGATCGTCGACAATTGACGGAAAGACCCAAACCGATCAGCTCAAGATTCCTCAAAGAATTCCCACTTAAAAATCATGATTTGATCATTAAATTCACCATTACAAATACAAATATGTTTGTAAAGTCAAAACATAAAATCGAGATCATTGATTTTTAACTTAATTTAGATTATCACTGTAATTTCTATAATTTTTGAATATTTTATAAATATTTTTATTTGAAACTAATTTTAGAAATAACATTACATTATTATAATTATTTTTCCTTCAACGATCATAGCTTAAAAAGATTTGGGGAATGAGATTTTTTATTTTTCTTTTAGACAGGTTTTGAAACCTGTTGCCTATAACAGAGATGTATATATATAAATATACATACACACGGTCTTGGATAGGCATTTATCATGATCAGCTACATATATACTGTAATAAACCGATATTTTCAGCCATTCGCATCCACACATGTCGGACTTGAATCGCTCAAAATACCGCATTGTAAATAAATTCCGAGAAAATGAAATACAAATCACAGAATCATAGACACAGAAATATTAGATTAGCTCGCAGCAGAAATTTAAAATACCATAGAAGTTCATGACGCTACTATAACACGGTCTCAAACCAAATACATAATACAGTTTGAAAACAGCATAATAGAAATCTTAAATACGTAGTAGTTCACTAATACATGAGATAAACTAGAATAGCTGAAACAGAAGTAGATATAAATGTAGATAAGCAGAAACTCCAGCAAAGACCAGCTCCAGAAAGAGAATCCAAAGCTGTGAATACTTAGGCTGACCCGAGTGTAAAGTAAAACACAAAAAACACTCGAGTTGGGACATATATACTTATATAATATAAACCAACTCAAGTGAACTGTAGTAGAAATGTACAATAACTTAAAGGATGCTTAGGGTCGCCTATCCTTTAAGGATCAGTTAAACTATAAATTAAATACATCCTGTGGTTAAAATTTCAAAATGGTATTTTATACTTCGAAATCAAATATCATTTCACAATTCAATATCATTCAAAAATCCATTTCAAAATTTCAAAATATTGTATCTTCCAAACCACATTCATTTATTTAAAATACCATTTCAACACACATTTCAAAATAGTTTATATTTCAAAACAAATTACTTCATTTTTAAATTATAAAGAAATGAAGTTATTATATTTAATAATTAAATTATTAAATTTTCAAAATTTTAAACTTTTCAAAGTTCATTCATTCACTTAATTTTATCAAAACTGTGAAAATTCACTTTTCATAGCATTTAGAAAATGCTACGGAAAGTTACATTCAAAATAGTTCAATTTAACAAAAGTCAGCAATTAAAATGCTGTAATAGGGTTACATTAGATTCAAATAAAACTTAGTTATATTCAACAATTGTAGCACTTTACAAAATGCTATAATAGCCTTTATTCTTATTTAGCTTTTTAGTTCATTATCTTCAACTACAGCATTTACCAATGCTGTATTATGATTTACATTAGAATTAATAGCATTTCAAAAATGCAGTTAATTAACTTCAAATGTTCAATATAATTTCAGAAAAAATTATATTTTTATTTAAAATATTTTTAACTTATAAAATTATACAATTTCACATTTATAAACATCATATAATTTTCCTTATATTCATGATTCTATAAAGTTCAATTTCCATTCAAAAATCAAGATTTAATAATAATTCACTTATTAAATTCAAATATTCAATTTAAATTCGTTAAATTAAATTTCAACTTAACATTTAAGTTTAAATTCTCAAATATAACTTAATTTCATTTTATTTATTTAACTAAAAATTCACCTTTAAGACAAATTCATAAATTCCAATTTTAGTTATATTTTAAAATTTCAACTTAAATATTCATTCATTTCACATTTTAACTTCATTCAACAATCATTAATAAATTATAAAATCATTTTAAATTCATTTAAATTTCAAAATATCATAAGTTTATCATATTTCATATTTAATTTAAATTCTAATTATCACTAAATTTAAGTTTCCAAAATAACTTACATTCAAATTTTCTAACTTTTTCATTAATTTATTTCACTTATAAATATTCAGAAAATCAACAATATTTTACAAAAATCATTTTTAATTAAGTTTAAATCAAAATATTATAATACTTGCATTTCTAAAATATTTTAAAAATTTTAGAAAAATATTTTAACTACGGGTCTGTATAAAATTTTCCACACTAGGAAAAGTGATACTGGTAATATATAATTTCAACCCGTAATTTACAAAGAAAACCCAAGTTTTATCATTTCAAACCCGCCGTCCTAAGTAAATGAAATAAGTTGAAAATCGCTCAGGCCTATCATTTCAGCCCACAACGATTTTTCCTTATTCTAAAGTCCGTTCGGGTATGTATCATTTCAACCCATAGTGATTCTAATCTAAAGGGAACTTGCAGTGTGATAAACTGATATAAATAATAGAACAACATAATATAACAGTAACAATGATATAATAGGTGTTTAAGCATGGGTGAACATCAAATAATCATAACATAGCATATGTATGGTTATGCATTTTAAAGATTCAAAAGTGGTCAATTTACTAGTTATATAGGTATACATTGTCAGGTGAGAATAACTCACTGGTTTGAGCTGGAGACACAATAACGAATGCACAAAAGAGATCCACACAAGCATGATAGCACAATAAGGTACGAGTGAGAGAGCCAAAGTATCAATTCCCTTGTAAACAAATCAAACAAATTAATATAACGAATATAAGCTTTCAATTCAAATACGATTAAATTTAGCTAGAAATAACTACACAAATCAAAGCAGAATTGCTTTGCACTTGCTTCCAGAAAACCCTAGGTTCGGCCATAGGTGAAGTATAAAGCTAAAGGATAGTTTTTGGATTTGGTTTGGGTTGGATATGGTCGGCCTAGCAAGTTTAAAGGTGGTGCAAAAGTGGTGATGGGAAAACAACACAACAATAGCTTCACATGGTTTCAAGGCCATTCAAGGCCACGACCAAGGCTCATATGGGCATGGCCACCACTGGAGCAGTCAAGGGGATGATGTGGCAGAATGTTCAGGTGGAGTTGAAGGTGGTGGAGGTGGAGATGGTGGCGGCTATGGGGCGTTGAAGTGGTGTATTGCATTTATATGCTCGGCTATGGACAAGCTTGAAGTTTTGGTGACCTTTGTAGTGGATAATCATACTTTGGTGGCTCGGCTTGGGGTTGGCCAGAGAGGAGGTGGTGAGGGTGATGTTCTCAGGGGGTGGTGGAAGTGGGAAGGCATGTAGAGGAGGTAGGGAGAACCTATGAGGAAGGGGAACAAGTGCAAACATTATCAAAAAAACAATAAAAGTAAACAAAAAGAAAGAGAAGATTACCAAGCTTTTCTCAAAAGCAGTGGCCGATTTTTTTTCAGAAATGAGAAAAAGATGTTGTACGTGAATGAGGAAGTGATAGGCAGCTGAAGGAAATGAGAAGTTATGGCCAAAGTGTGAAAAGATATTGAGCAATGTGAAAAGGTGGAATATAAATGGCCTTAGGAAAATCAAAAGTCACAAACCATTTCAAATTTATTTTATTTACTTTATATAAGTTTAATAAACTGAAAATAATTATAAATTCAGTTTAAATTCAAAAATGTAACAAATATATAAAATATAAATAAATAAATAATAATTATATATGATAAAAATAAGAAAATAGCACAAAAATGAAAACTAGTCTAGAAAATTTGAAAATAAACAGAATAAAGTTTGAAAAATTTATATGGACTTGAAAAATATTTATAAATAAAGGTAAGAACATAAAATAAAAAATGAATTCATAAAATAAATAAATATAATTTAATTAAATATAATTTAAATGAAGAAAATGGCAGAAAAATAGAAAAGAGCCTTTAAAATAGGAAATAAATGCAATAAATTTTGAAAAAAATTCTAACATCACTTTAAATGTTTTAAAAATAAAATATATATCTAACATGTCATATTACACATATAAGAACATGATATGACAAATAAACTATTATTTATATAATTTAAAATAGACAATTTTATTAAATAAATCAATTTACATACAATATTGTAAAAAAACATAACTTTCACAATAAAAATCGGATTTCAACGAAACAAAAAGTAGTATTCTTTAAATTTAATATATTTTCATAATAAAAGATAAAAATCAAAAATTTAGATATTTAGATTTTAAATTAAAAGTCAAAGTTTGACCAGATTGACCAGAATCCACATTTCTGGAAATATCCTATGTATTCAGGTTTGAAATTATAATTCACACAAAGATCAAAATATACTCTTAAATAACAAAGTTTATTCATTTTAATAAATATAATAAAGTTTTTAAATCAGGAGTTCCAATTTAAATAATTAAAACAAACAATTAAAATAATCACAAAATACTGGGTTGTTACACTCTCCCCCACTCAAATCTTTTCGTCCTCGAAAAGAACGAACAAGGAAAATAAGGAAAAGCAAGATAAAAAAACAAATAGTACCTGAAAAAACAATTCCGGATTCGAAGCACGAATTCTCTCCTCCGTCTCCCAGGTACATTCTCGATCACCAGTACTTACACAGTACTTTGACCAGAGTAACAGATTCCCCTTTTAGCTGCTTCGTACCTCTACCGACTATACGAAGTGGCTTGCTCTCGACAGTCAAATTGGAATCAATATCCCAACCATCAAGAGCAGAAGGCTGAACAAAAGAGATAGGGCAAGAAGAGAACAGAGAAGATGTGAGACATGGAATACATCATGCACTCCAAAATGCTTCTTGGCCAAATCCAAACGATAAGCCAAAGAACCAACTCTTCCCATAATGCAGAAAGAACCCTCGAAGAGGAAAAAGGTAGGAATAGCTAGAAGGAGAAATAAATTGAAAGATAAGGATGAACTATTATTTTAAAACCATATACATCTCAATTTAAGATTTTATATTTACAACATTTTAAACATTTTATAATATGATAAATAGTCATTTGATTTAAATTTGATAGTTTGAATTAAACAATATTTAAAACATTTTACATAATGACTATTTAAGTTTTTTTTACATAAATGATCAAAATATCCTTTATACAATACTTTATCAAAATACTTTTATAAATCGATGTCTTAACAAGTTTACTTTCGTTCCTTCTGACTCTGGCCATGCGTTGATCAGGTGCAAAGCTAGAATTCTCCAGGTACTTAGTAAACTTATTGCAACACCTAGTAAAAATACTGGAAAAACTTTTAAAAACAGATATGGAAAGTACAATCCAAAACAACCAAACCAAAACATGTCGATCATGCATCATGGATACACAATGGCTGCGCCTGGATCCCCTAGGAAACATCCGTACCCATAGGCTGACTACCGCAACCCTGCGATTACGCCATGAAGAATGACAGTACCGCAGATACACAATGGTTACGCCTGGATCCCCCAGGAAACATTCGTACCCTTAGGATCTCACAGCCCCTGCAGATTACGCTACCAAGTGACCCAATAGATCGCAGATACACAATGGTTATGCCTGGATCCCCCAGGAAACATCCATACCAGTGGGCTCTCGCAGCCCCTGTAAATTACGCTATGCAGTCGCGCTCGTAAGACCACAGAGATCGCCATGGAATTCGATGGGCACTCGAATATCATATCCGGAAAACCCAAATCAGAAATCAGAGAGAGAATGATATCGATAGAATGAATCCACAGTGTGGCCAAAAAGCGGATATCAAGCAGAAGGCACTTTCCATATCTTTACTTCAAAAATATGTATCATATAGTACCTTTCAAAACCACTTTCAAATATCATACTTATATAAAGTCCATTATATATAAGATCTGATTTTCAAATCAAATACTTTCCTAAACCAATAGTATATCGAATCACACTTATATAGACTTCGATTATATAAGATTTCAATTTACAAATTGAGTACCTTTACAAATCAATATTTTCAAATCACTTCATACTTATACAAATCAATTTTATATAAGTTCGATAACTCCCAAATCAAAGTATTTAAATAACCAAAGTTCCCAATTTCAAACCATTTCAATATCAATTCAGTTTTAAAATCATATATGATTTCACCAAATCATTTCTTCCTAATTACATATATTTAGTTTCAAAGTTTCTTAAAACAATAGATTTAGAAAATAATCCAAATTCCCAAATCAACAAAATCTAGGTCAAGCAAATTCATTTCCACTTCAAATATATGTTCACTTTCAAAAATCATAATACTTTCAAAGTTGTAAATCTTTCGAAACCAAAATACTCGAAATTGTTACACTTTGAAAATCATAACCTTTCTAAATCATACATTTGAAATCATAAAACATTCCATTAATTCTTTATATTTTATAAATTTATTCAATTAAATCCAAATCTAAAATTTCCAATTTTAATTAAATTCAAACCATCGGTTTCAATTCAATTTACTTTTTCCAACAAAATCAATTCAAATATTATCAAATTTCAAATAAAGATTTTATCCATAAAATAAACTATTCAATCTTTAATATATTTCAAAGCTTTAATATCCGACATTTCAAAACTAAACTTTTTAATTTCATATACCCCAATTCTAGTGTGACGCCCCACCTCTATACCCACGCTAGCCAAGAACACTACGAAGTAATGCTGTCAACTAGCACGGAGAATAAGGCTGTTGAGGAGCGACCATCTGTGTAATTGCTTTGTGCGAGCATCGACATGTCAGATAGTATAACATGCAATTCTTTTTAAGTGAAAATCCGACATGCCGACACAAACTCAAAGATATCACACGGTGGCTATAATATCTTCGAAAACAAATATAGAAAATAAGCATAACACAAATCAGTCACAGACAATTCATATCACAAAGGCGGAATAAGATATGAATATTACACTGGAAAGTGTACATCAGAGTAGTGGTATAAAGAGATCCACAATATCACAAAAGAATAGTTACATGAACTACACAAAAGAATAAGTATACATTAAGGAGTCTATATCTCAAATGTATACAACAAAATAACTACTAATCTAAGTAGTTAACCCAAAAGTCAAGGAGTTAATCCCGGATGAGAAGTCAAGCAGAAGCACCTGTAACATCTCGGTCTGACCCGAGTATTATTTAATAAGAAAATAATAAACGGATCAGTCTAACTATAAATATCAGATGAAACGATATAGAATAAGAGATATGACTAAACAAATAATAATCACAAGGCCAAGCTGTGATATATAAGTAGTTGATAATCAACAAGAGATTAATCAATATCACAGAATCTACACAAGAATCAAAGAAGCGTCATACTCCTTATTTCGTTCACCATACCCTAAATATTGACGATAATATCAATGTCAATCACAAAAGTCAATGACGCACAAATTCCAGAAGACTACACAAGAAATCCAGAAATCACTAAAGTCAATGACACACAAATTCACCAATGCACAAATATTGATAAAACTTATCAATGGAAATCACGAAAATTGGTGAAACACAAATTCTAGGAATCTACACAAGAATTCCAGAAATCACAAGGGGGGGAGGCCTATCACAAACGGGAGCATAAAGCTCACCAACACGTGTATCACAAACGGAATGCTAATTCCATGGTTGCTATCCATCACAAATTGAGCCGAAGCTCCACAAACGGCCCAAAGACCATGGGTTGCTACCCCACCATTTTGAGTCGAAACTCCACAAAACGGGGTTTAGTCTCCCTCGTAGACAAAGAGACATCGCACATTGCTAGTCTAAATCACAAAGATGATCGTAATGATCAACGAGAAGTGTCAATTACACTAAGCTAGTAAATATACGAGTTTAGCTTCATGTCCCATAACCACTTGCTTAACTTAAATATTTACGAACAAACTGTAGATTTCCACTAGAAAATTGTCACAAGAGATTCAATCGAACAAGTCCAATAATTAACCGACGAAGTAAACGCAAACGTTTCATACCACTTGTTTTACTAAGCCGTTTAATTAGATTTCTCATACGAGTGAGGTAAAGGTGTGTATATACTAATAGATTGGAAAACGGTTTTATAAACGAATTTGGTATTAAAATAGAGTTGAAATCGTTTTGAGGGAAGAGTTTTGATATTTACTACTAGTATAGAAAACCTTTATATTTTTAAAGTGAAAAATCACAAAAATGATTGTAGAACAATCATCCACCAAAATTCACATTCAAAGACGCGAATAAAGATCCGAAGAAATCGATCCGAATTCATCAAAATGGATATTCCCAAAAATTCCAAGAATAGAAGTCATTAAAGTCGTAGCAACAACAAGTGGGAAATAACACGAATCGATGAAATTTGGAAACCAAGCAAAAATATGCACAAATAGGCATAATAAGGCAAATTGGTGCAGGTCAGTCGACTGACACAAAGGTCCAGTCGACTGAACCAGAAGCAGGAAAAATAATTTCCTGCAGTCAGTCGACTGACCTAAGATTTCAGTCGACTGAATGCAGGAAAACAGAGGACCCGAGCCTCTGTTAGCTGCCTTCGGAATGCCTATGTGCTACAGCCAGTCGACTGACCCAAAGGTCCAGTCGACTGACTGGCACCAAGGCTGTTTTCTTAGCCTATGAAATGAAGATGCAATCTTCATCAAAATGCAATCGAGCGAGCACGGTCACTAAGGGTTTATGCAAATCGACTACCCGGTCTAATAAGCTCTTCGATGCATCACCAAAACAAGTTCAAACAACAAAGCTATGATTTTTGAAGATTGGAACTCAAAACACTAAAATTTGGAATGTTCACAAAACCTATCCAAATCAAATCAAATACACATGAATATGTGTTAGGAATACATACCTAACAATCAAAGATATTCATAGACCTAGATGTGAGATTAAAAATCTCACCTTTTCACAAAATCAAACAAGAAGAAGCTTGAAAGCAAATGGAGAATCACCCTCTCTTCAACACAACCCAATTGAGCTTGAATCTAAGCTCAAAAACAAGAACATTCCCAAAATTAGGTTTAGGAATTTCTGAAATTGGTAAGAGAATAAGTTGGAGAAGAAGGAGAGAAGCTTACCAATGGGTTCTTCTTGAGTTTGGAGCTAGGAATTTGATTTGCAAGAGAAACTAGGGTTTTAGAGTTTTTAATTTCCAATCTCTCCCACCATTAATGCTAAGAAAACTGAAAAGAGAAGAGAATGAGGGAGAATGGGGAGAGTGGTTCAGTTTTGGAGTATAAGTTAACATAGGGCTGAGCCCAAAAACCAAACCCAAAGTGAAAAGTAGCAAAAATCAACTTTCTCCAAACATATCGAAGCTTATACTCAAAAAGGTCGCAAACGGCATTTTAAACTTAATGGGAGTGGTCCCGAGTCCTAATTCGACCGTATGCAAAAAGTAGCTTTTCGGACTAAAATCCGACTAACGATAAAATATTTAAATAAAATATTTAAATATAAAATCGATAAATATGCGGGTTGTTACAGACTCCCCTCCTTAAAGAAATTGCGTCCTCGCAATATTGCAAGAAGAAGATATGTAATAACAACCATAAAAGCATATTCAACACAAAAGAAGTTTGAAATAAGAAGTTCACCTCAAAGAGCACGAGAAAGTAAGTCCGGATATGTTCGCTCGATTTACTCTCTAGATTCCCAAGAACAATCCTTAGGATTTGAAGACCATTGAACTTTAACAAGCGGAACATCTTTATTTCGAAGTCGTTTGACTTCCGAAGCAATGATACGAATAGGGTGTTGCTCATAAGTTAAACTAGGCGAAACTTCAATCTCTTCCACAACACCAGGCTCAAGAACAGAATCGGAATCTCGAAGACATTTCCGAAGTTGAGAAACGTGAAACACGTCATGGATAGCAGAAAATTGAGCCGGTAATAAAAGGCGATAAGCCATAGAACCAATACGTTCGGTGATAGGAAATGGCCCAATATATCGAGGCGCCAATTTTCCCGATCGACTGAAACGTACAACACCTTTCATAGGTGATACACGAATGAACACAAGATCTCCCACAGAAAATTCTAATTTCCTTCTCCGGTTATCGGCATAGGATTTTTGTCTACTCTGGGCTTCTTTCATCCTATGTCGAATAAGTTCAATTTTCTCTGTGGAATCACGAATAAAATCTGGACCTAAAACCAGCTTCTCACCGGCCTCAAGCCAACAAGAAGGAGATCGGCATGGCCTTCCGTAGAGTGCCTCAAAAGGTGCTATACCAATACTAGATTGGAAGCTATTATTGTAGGAAAATTCAACAAGTGAAATGTGATCTTCCCAACTTCCACCAAAATCAAGAACACAAGCACGAAGAAGATCTTCAAGAGTTTGATTCACACGCTCCGTTTGTCCATCGAACTGGGGGTGATAAGCGGTGCTAAAATTAAGCTTCGTTCCTAAAGCTTTTTGAAGACTCTTCCAAAATCCACTAGTAAACAATGGATCACGATCATTAACTATAGAAGTAGGAACTCCATGTAATTTAACAATTTCTTTGATAAATATTTTGGCCAAAAGAGGAACGGTTCGATTAGATCGAACGAGAATAAAATGGGCGGATTTAGTAAGTCTATCAACGATCACCCATAAGCTCTCATGACCCGAACGAGAACGAGGAAGGCCATCTATAAAATCCATGGAAATTTGGTCCCACTTCCAAATTGGAATTTCTAAACGTTACAATAACCCACCGGGCCTTTGATGTTCGGCCTTAACGAGTTGGCAAGTCATGCAACACTTAACGAAGTTAGCGATGTCAAGTTTCATTCCCTCCCAATAATAAAGTCGCTTCATATCTGAGTACATTTTACTACTACCGGGATGAATGGTAAATTTAGAATGATGAGAATCTTCTAAAATATCTTTACGAAGATCACCAATATTTGGCACGACAAGTCTACCAAATTTCCGAATGCCGCCACGAGAATCGATATCAAAGTCTTTCAATCCTTCAATATCAATTTTATCCCTAATATTTTGGCCAAGAAGATCCAATTCAGGATCTAACCCTTGAGCTTCAAGAATGCGGTCTAAAAGAGAAGGATGAGCCTCAAGGCTACATAAAGCAAGAGATGAACATAAATCGGGAACACGCTCTCGAATCTGGCAAGTGGATAAGATCTCGAGATCGTTCCATTCGGATATCATCATAGAAACAACTGCTTGTTGTTTACGGCTAAGAGCATCGGCGACACGGTTAACCTTTCCGGGAGTATAAAGAATATCAAGGTCATAAGGAGCAAGGAACTCGAGCCAACGTTGTTGACGTAAATTAAGTTCTTTTTGAGAAAATAAATATTTCAAAGACTTATGATCCGTGTATAGAACAAATTTCTCTCCTAAAAGATAATGACGCCAAATCCAAAGAGAAAAAACAATAGCTGCGAGCTCTAAATCATGAGTGGCATATCTAGTCTCAGCAGGCTTTAATTGCCTAGAAGCATAAGCAATAACACGCTCTTTTTGCATAAGAATGGCACCCAAACCAATGCGACTAGCATCGGTATAAACAACGAAATCTTGATTCCCATCGGGAATAACAAGAATAGGAGCATCAGAAAGACGTTCTTTTAATTTCTGAAAAGAAGCTTCACATTTGTCCGACCAAATGTATTTAACGCCTTTCTTCGTTAAACTAGTGAGAGGCACGACAATCTTAGAAAAGTCTTCGATAAAACGACGGTAATAGCCCGCCAATCCGAGAAAACTACGAATCTCTGTCACACTCTCCGGTCTCTTCCAATCTTGAATCGCTTCAATCTTTGAAGGATCCACGGAAATTCCGGATTCGGAAATAATATGACCGAGAAACTTCACACGAGATTGCCAAAAGTGGCATTTAGAAAATTTTGCCTTTAATTGATTACTCCTAAGAGTTTACAACACAATCCAAAGATGTTTTTCATGCTCCTCCTCAGTTTTAGAATACACAAGAATATCATCGATAAAGATGAGAACAAACCGATTGAGGAAGTCTTTAAAAACTCGATTCATTAAGTCAACGAAATAAGCTGGGGCATTCATTAACCCAAATGGCATCACAAGCCATTCATAAGATCCATAACGAGTATGGAACGAGGTCAATGGAATACTATCCTATGCAATACGAAGCTGATGAAATCCAGTAGCTACGTCTAATTGTGAAAAGACTCTAGCACCACTAAGTTGATCGAATAGATCATCAATCCGAGGTAAAGGATATTTATTTTTGATAGTAAGATCATTAAGCTTGCGGTAGTCAACGCAAAGCCTAAGTGTACCATCGGATTTCTTCACAAAAATAGCTGAAGCTCCCCAAGGCGAGGAACTAGAGCGAATAAATTGCTTCGTTTCCAATTCAGGTAACTGTTTACGCATCTCCTCGTTTTCTTTATTGGACATACGATAAGGAGGACGAGTGATAGGTTGAGCTTCAGGAATAAGATTAATTCTGAACTCAATTGCTCGCTTAGGTGGTAATCCTAAAACGGGCTCGAATATGTCGGAAAATTCACAAACGACGTGAATAAGAGAAATAATATCACCCTCATCATCATCATCGTCATCACGAGGATTTAAAGAATATAAAGATGCAACCAAAGCAGAATCTGAATCTTTAAGAATAACAGAAACCTGATTAACAGATTGAGAATGTCGAAGATGAATAGTCCGCTCAGGACATAGGATATGAGCTTCATAACGGTTAAGCCAATCCATTCCCAAAATCATTCCAAAGCCTAAATAGCGCATGACATGCAAATCCGCTCGGAAAGAAAAATTACACAAAATAATCTCGACATCTTTACACAATAAACTGATTGTTGCGGATCCACCAACCGGATTCGCAATTCTCAAAGAAGTCATTAAACACAAAACATCCAAAGAAAAAGCATCAACAAGTTCTTTTGATATAAAAGAATGGGACGCACCCGTATCAAAAAGAACTCGAATAGGATGATCACGAAATAAAATAACTCCATCCAAAATAGAATGAGAAATACCTTGGCCACGAGATGTGTTGCCAGGGGCTTGAGCAACATTTAACTTTCCCTCCTTCCTGCCCTGAAGCTTGGGGCATGAAGATATAACATGACCGGGGACTTTACAGTAGCGACAAGAGAGAGACTTTGGGCACTTGTTCGCATAATGGTCCTTCGAACCACAATTATAGCATTCCCCACGACCAAAGGAAGAAGTCTTTGCCACGGAGGTTGCTTGCTTCCCTTTCTTATTGGGATAAGGGCCTTTGAATTTGTTTGGCCTCTTTTTGTTGTTGAAGTTTGGTTTGGAACCCAACACTTCAACATCATTCTCCTTATCCGTCTCTTCAAGACGAAGAGCGATATCAACGAGTTGGTCGAAAGAAACTTCCAATTTTAGAAGTAATGGCTTCTTGAGACTTTTGTTTAAGCCATAGACGAATCTATGATTCTTCTTAAGAGGGGTGTTGATGTATTCAACCCCATATTTGGAAAGCGACTCGAAGGAGGCGACGTAATCAGTCACGGATGACTCACCTTGAACAAGGTCTATAAATCGTCGAGCCAATGTCACTTTTTCTGCTTCTGGTACGAATTTCAACTCGAAGCATTCTCAGAATTTCTCCCAGGTGAGATCCGCTTCATTAATCTCAGAAATAAGAAGCTCGTACCAGTCTAATGCTCTTCCTTGGAGCATACTAGAGGCCACCTAAACTCGGTGAAGGTCAATAAGATTCATGCGAGAAAAGATTCGATCGCATGACCTTAGCCAAGCCTGTACTTCAATAACAGTTTCGGAACCTCTGAATGGCTCCCCACCCAAATTAGTGTAATCGCTACACAAGCGTGCAAATCCTGACTTTGGGTGAGTAGGTTCCGGGTTAGCTCCAGCTGCTTGAGCATTCGTCACTAAATCAAGAAGTTGTTGAGCAGTCATAAAAACTCCATCCTGGGCGGAGTGCTAGAAGGCACGGCTCTGGGGCGGCCTGGTCTAGACATTTCTCTTCCTTTAGAAAGAAAGAAGAGGAAGAAAAAGGTTATTCACCAAATTGAATATCAATCAATCTTGATAGACAAAACAAGGAATCATAAAAGAAAATAGGATAGAACGGTACGTAGACCCGAATAAAATCCTAAAGCACGACTCCTAAGATAGACTTAGGACGATGATCCTTGTTAAGTTACTCTACATTGTTCCGAAGTTTGGCTCCGATACCAAGCTGTGATGCCCCACCTCTATACCCACGCTAGCCAAGAACACTACGAAGTAATGCTGTCAACTAGCACAGAGAATAAGGCTGTTGAGGAGCGACCATCCGTGTAATTGCTTTGTGCGAGCATCGACATGTCAGATAGTATAACATGCAATTCTTTTTAAGTGGAAATCCGACATGCCGACACAAACTCAAAGATATCACACGGTGGCTATAATATCTTCGGAAACAAATATAGAAAATAAGCATAACACAAATCAGTCACAGACAATTCATATCACAAAGGCGAAATAAGATATGAATATTACACTGGAAAGTGTACATCAGAGTAGTGGTCTAAAGAGATCCATAATATCACAAAAGAATAGTTACATGAACTACACAAAAGAATAAGTATACATTAAGGAGTCTATATCTCAAATGTATACAACAAAATAACTACTAATCTAAGTAGTTAACCCAAAAGTCAAGGAGTTAATCCCGGATGAGAAGTCAAGCAGAAGCACCTGTAACATCTCGGTCTGACCCGAGTATTATTTAATAAGAAAATAATAAACGGATCAGTCTAACTATAAATATCAGATGAAACGATATAGAATAAGAGATATGACTAAACACATAATAATCACAAGGCCAAGCTGTGATATATAAGTGGTTGATAATCAACAAGAGATTAATCAATATCACAAAATCTACACAAGAATTAAAGAAACATCATGCTCCTTATTTCGTTCACCATACCATAAATATTGACGATAATATCAATGTCAATCACAAAAGTCAATGACGCACAAATTCCAGAAGACTACATAAGAAATCCAGAAATCACTAAAGTCAATAACACACAAATTCACCAATGCACAAATATTGATAAAACTTATCAATGGAAATCACGAAAATTGGTGAAACACAAATTCTAGGAATCTACACAAGAATTCCAGAAATCACAAAGGGGGGAGGCCTATTACAAATGGGAGCATAAAGCTCACCAACACGTGTATCACAAACAGAATGCTAATTCCATGGTTGCTATCCATCACAAATTGAGCCGAAGCTCCACAAACGGCCCGAAGACCATGGGTTGCTACCCCACCAATTTGAGTCGAAACTCCACAAAACGGGGTTTAGTCTCCCTCCCAGACAAAGAGACATCGCACATTGCTAGTCTAAATCACAAAGATGATCGTAATGATCAACGAGAAGTGTCAATTACACTAAGCTAGTAAATATACGAGTTTAGCTTCATGTCCCATAACCACTTGCTTAACTTAAATATTTACGAACAAACTGTAGATTTCCACTAGAAAATTGTCACAAGAGATTCAATCGAACAAGTCCAATAATTAACCGACAAAGTAAACGCAAGCGTTTCATACCACTTGTTTTACTAAGCCGTTTAATTAGATTTCTCATACGAGTGAGGTAAAGGTGTGCATATACTAATAGATTGGAAAACAGTTTTATAAACGAATTTGGTATTAAAATAGAGTTGAAATCGTTTTGAGGGAAGAGTTTTGATATTTACTATAGAAAACCTTTATATTTTTTAAGTGACAAATCACAAAAATGATTGTAGAACAATCATCCACCAAAATTCACATTCAAAGACGCGAATAAAGATCCGAAGAAATCGATCCGAATTCATCAAAATGGATATTCCCAAAAATTCCAAGAATAGAAGTCATTAAAGTCGTAGCAACAACAAGTGGGAAATAACACGAATCGATGAAATTTGGAAACCAAGCAAAAATATGCACAAATAGGCATAATAAGGCAAATTGGTGCAGGTCAGTCGACTGACACAAAGGTCCAGTCGACTGAACCAGAAGCAGGAAAAATAATTTCCTGCAG
Organism: Allium cepa; assembly: GCA_030765085.1. Classification (NCBI taxonomy): domain Eukaryota; kingdom Viridiplantae; phylum Streptophyta; class Magnoliopsida; order Asparagales; family Amaryllidaceae; genus Allium; species Allium cepa. Next base: position 417,039,282 of record CM060937.1, on the reverse strand, counting down.
TCAGTCGACTGACCTAAGATTTCAGTCGACTGAATGCAGGAAAACAGAGGACCCGAGCCTCTGTTAGCTGCCTTCGGAATGCCTATGTGCTACAGCCAGTCGACTGACCCAAAGGTCCAGTCGACTGACTGGCACCAAGGCTGTTTTCTTAGCCTATGAAATGAAGATGCAATCTTCATCAAAATGCAATCGAGCGAGCACGGTCACTAAGGGTTTATGCAAATCGACTACCCGGTCCAATAAGCTCTTCGATGCATCACCAAAAACAAGTTCAAACAACAAAGCTATGATTTTTGAAGATTGGAACTCAAAACACTAAAATTTGGAATGTTCACAAAACCTATCCAAATCAAAATCAAATACACATGAATATGTGTTAGGAATTCATACCTAACAATCAAAGATATTCATAGACCTAGATGTGAGATTAAAAATCTCACCTTTTCACAAAATCAAACAAGAAGAAGCTTGAAAGCAAATGGAGAATCACCCTCTCTTCAACACAACCCAATTGAGCTTGAATCTAAGCTCAAAAACAAGAACATTCCCAAAATTAGGTTTAGGAATTTCTGAAATTGGTAAGAGAATAAGTTGGAGAAGAAGGAGAGAAGCTTACCAATGGGTTCTTCTTGAGTTTAGAGCTAGGAATTTGATTTGCAAGAGAAACTAGGGTTTAAGAGTTTTTAATTTCCAATCTCTCCCACCATTTATGCTAAGAAAACTGAAAAGAGAAGAGAATGAGGGAGAATGGGGAGAGTGGTTCAGTTTTGGAGTATAAGTTAACATAGGGCTGAGCCTAAAAACCAAACCCAAAGTGAAAAGTAGCAAAAATCAACTTTCTCCAAACATATCGAAGCTTATACTCAAAAAGGTCGCAAATGGCATTTTAAACTCAATGGGAGTGGTCCCGAGTCCTAATTCGACCGTATGCAAAAAGTAGCTTTTCGGACTAAAATCTGACTAACGATAAAATATTTAAATAAAATATTTAAATATAAAATCGATAAATATGCAGGTTGTTACATCTAGTTTCACTATTACTTAGTTTTTGAAATATTCATTTCATAAATCCATCATTTTTAAATAAACTCAAATTACAAATAAACCAAATATATTTTCATACAAATATAAACTTCAAATATTCATTTATCAAAATCAATTATCATTTCAAATTCACATTCCTTATCAAAATAAAGATTAAATCATTTCCAAACCATTTCAATCATCAAAATATCTAAAATGGTTAATAAGTTTAAAACCTTTAAACTATTTATTTCTGTATGAAAATCCAATTTACCATTGGAAATATTTTATTCTATATATTTACTTTATTAAAAACATTTCAAATCTATATTACATACTAGTATAATTCAACATGTTCTTATTTATTTCACTCAACAAACAGTTTTAAACTTATATAAATCATATTACTTTATATTTTAATCATACAAGACTAAACTTATATTCTTTATCAAATACCTTATATTTTCAAAATTACATAGCTTTGAAAAGTTAACCTTGATTTAGAAGTGCTCGAATCTTCAAAATAGTTGAAGAAATCATATTTGCAATCCAAGAGTTGGAAATCACCAAAATCAGTAAATCAATTCCAATCAATAAGGTTGTACTAAAAAAAATTTGAATTTCGAGGACTGAACACCGGCTTACTTTAAATCATTTCAAATATATATATTTACACATATATCTTTCGAATATCATACTTAGAAATCTGAAATCAAAATTGGTTTCATAAAATCACTCACATATCAAAGCTATATGAGTGGCCCCTCCCCCATTTAGAAACTCGAAAATGAATGTCGATGATGCATGCATTCATCACCGAAATTATTTTCCAGTGACATAAGTGGGTTCTGGACTTTATTTTCTTGAAACTTATTTGAAATTTCTTCGAAATCATTGGATTTCATTCGAATACATTCGAAACATTTTTATTCGGAGAAATGTCTTTAAATCATATTATTATATATTTTCTAAAATCTTAAAACCGATTTCAAAACACCGGAGTTCGATTCCTCTAAATTCAAATTCAAAACCGTTCAGTTATAAATCATTTTATATAAGTCAAATTCTTATAAAATTTCAAAGTTTCAAATCCTTTCAAAGTTTTAATTTTCCATTATCAAAAGATATAAAAATCCTTATTGAAAACATTTAACTTTTATATATAATAGGGTCATCCTTATCAAAATAATAATTTCGATGTATGCACAATTTCAAAATACAACCACACACAAATTTTCAAAGAATGATTCAAGGGTGGACTCCAAACAACAGAGATTCAAATTAGAGGAACTCTAATCAAATAGAATTTCGGTTCGAAGATAAGCTCGAACAAAGATGAGATGATTTAATTACCAAATAGAAGATGGATAACCCTATATAAATCGTGGGCGACCTTAAACGATCAACCGTGACTTTAGGAATATAATCAATGCGAAAAATTTCTAAGGGAAATTGGCATTCAATCGCAAGAGATAGAATCCAGATAGAGCAGGAGATTGATAGCATTGTAAACCGAGGATATAGAAATCTTCGGTGAATCAATGCCAATTGTAAAGAAGTTTTATTCCTTTACAAATCATTCAAAGATTGGCGGAATCATCGATCTTTAGAGAGGTCATTCCAAAGTGGAATTATGAAATGCTCCAAAAATCGAAGGAACACAAATAGGGAAGACTGGACTTCAGAACAATTGGAAGCGTTCCAAAGTTCAAGGAATCCAAACCGATAAGAATCCTAACCAAAAGAACAAGGTGGATACAGAAGGAATAAGTTCTGAAAATATTGATTCCAAAATAAGAAAATTTTTACACTAAAATAATCTTTGAAAATCCTTTAAAAATCATTTGGAAATTATTCTATACTTCGAAAATACGTTCTCTCACAAAGAAAGGATTCTGAGATTGATTTCATTCATTCTAGGGTATTTCTACCCTATCTCTAATGAGTTTTTTCTCCACAGGCTAAGGTTTGCCTAAAACCAAAGCTCTGATACCAACTTTAACAACCCGACATTTTCAGCCAATCGCATTCACACATGTCGGGCTTGAATCGCTCAAAATACCGCATTGTAAATAAATTTAGAGCAAACGAAATACAAATCACGGACACAGAAATATCAGAATAGCTTGCAGTGGAAATTTAAAATACCACAGTAGTTCATGAAGCTATTATAATAGAGTCTCAAACAAAATACATAATACAGTCTGAAAACAACATAATAGAAATCCCAAATACATAGTAGTTCTACATGAGATAAACTAGAATAGCTGATATAGAAGTAGATATAAATGTAAATAAGCAGAAACTCCAGCAAAGACCAGCTCTAGAAAGGGAATCCAAAGTTGTGAATACTCAAGCTGACCCGAGCGTAAAGTAAAACACAAAACACTGGGGTCAGGACATATATACTTATATAATGTAAACCAACTCAAGTGAACTGTAGTAGAAATGCACAATAACTTAAAGGATGCTTGGGGTCGCCATCCTTTAAGGATCAGTTAAACTATAAATTAAACACATCCCGTGGTTAAAATTTCAAAATGGTATAAATACTTCGAAATCAAAAATCATTTCACAATTCAATATCATTCAAAAATCCATTCCAAAATATCAAAATATTGTATCTTCCAAACCACATTCATTTATTTAAAATACCATTTCAACACACATTTCAAACTAGTTTATATTTCAAAACAAATTACTTCATTTTTAAATTATAAAAAAACGAAGTTATTATATTTAATAATTAAATTGTTACGTTTCTAAAATTTTAAACTTTTCAAAGTTCATTCATTCACTTAATTTTGTCAAAACAGTGAAAATTCATTATTCATAGCATTTAGAAAAAGCTAGAGAAAGTTACATACAAAACAGTTCAATTTAACAAAAGGCAGCATTTAAAATGCTGTAATATGGTTACATTAGTTTCAAATAAAACCTAATTATATTCAACAATTATAGCACTTTACAAAATGCTATAATAGCCTTTAATCTTATTTAGCTTTTTAGTTCATTATCATCAACTACAGCATTTACCAATGCTATATTATCATTTACATTAGAATTAATAGCATTTCAAAAATGCAGTTAATTAACTTCAAATGTTCAATATAATTTAACAAACAATTATATTTTTATATAAAACATTTTTAACTTATAAAATCATACAATTTCACATTTATAAACACCATTTAATTTTCCTTAAATTCATGATTCTATAAAGTTCAATTTCCATTCAAAAATCAAGATTTAATAATAATTCACCTATTAAATTCCAATATTCAATTTAATTCATTAAATTAAATTTCAAATTAACATTTATTTTTAAATCCTCAAATATAACTTAATTTAATTTTTATCCACTTAACTTAAAATTCACCTTTAAGCCAAATTCATAAATTTCCAATTTTAGTTAAATTTCGAAATTTCAGCTTAAATATTCATTCGTTAAACATTTTAACTTTATTCAAAAATCATTAATATATTATAAAATCATTTTAAATTCATTTAAATTTCAAAATATCATAAATTTATCATATTTCATATTTAATTTAAATTCCAATTATCACTAAATTTAAGTTTCCAAAATAACTTACATTCAAATTTTCTAACTTTTGCATTAATTTATTTCACTTATAAATATTCATAAAATCAATAATATTTTACAAAAATCATTTTTAATTAATTTTAAATTAAAATATTATAATATTTACATTTCTAAAATATTTTAAAATTTTGAGAAAAATATTTTAACAATGGGTCTGTATAAAATTTTCTACATTAGGAAAGGCGATACGTGTAATATATCATTTCAACCCGTAATTTACAAAGAATACCCCAGTTTTTTCATTTCAAACCCGCAGTCCCAAGTAAATGAAATAAATTGAAAATCGCTCAGGCCTATCATTTCAGTCCATAACGATTTTCCCTTATTCTAAAGTCCGTTCGGTATGTATCATTTCAACCCATAGTGATTCTAATCTAAAGGGAACTTGTAGTGTAATAAACTGATATAAATAACAGAACAACATAATATAAAAGTAACATATGATATAACAGGTGTTTAAGCATGGGTGAACATCATATAATAATAACATAGTAGATGTGATATGGTTATGCATTTTACAGATTCAAAAGTGGTCAATTTACTAGTTATATAGGTATACATTGTCAGGTGAGAATAACTCACCGGTTTGAGCTGCAGACACAACAACGAATGCACAAAAGAGATCCACACAAGCACGATAAGATACGAGTGAGAGAGCCAAAGTATCAATTCCCTTGTAAACAAATCAAACAAAATAATATAACGAATATAAACTTTCAATTCAAATACGATTAAATTTAGCTAAAAATAACTGCACAAATCAAAGCAGAATTGCTTTGCACTTGCTTCCAGCATACCCTAGGTTCCGCCACAGGTGAAGTACAAGGCTAAAGGAAGGTTTTTGAATCAGGTTTGGGTTGGATATGGTCGGCCTAGCAAGTTTGAAGGTGGTGCAAAATTGGTGATGGGAAAACAACACAACAATCAAGCTTCACATGGTTTCAAGGTCATTCAAGGCCACGGCCAAGGCTCATATGGGGACGACCACCACTGGAGCAATCAAGGGGATGATGTGGCAGAGTGTTTAGGTGGAGCTTTAGGTGGTAGAGGTGGAGATGGTGGCGGATATGGGGTGTTGAAGTGGTGTATTGCATTATATGCTCGGCTATGGACAAGCTTGGAGTTTTGGTGAACTTTGTGGTGGATAATCATACTATGGTGGCTCGGCTTGGGGTTGGCCAGAGAGGAGGTGGTGATGGTGATGTTCTTAGGTGGTGGTGGAAGCGGCAGGGCATGTGGAGGAGGTAGGCCGAACCTATGAGGAAGGGGAACAAGTGCAAACATTATCAAAAAAACAATAAAAATAAACAAAAAGAAAGAGAAGATTACCAGCTTTTCTCAAAAGCAATGGCCAACTTTTTTTTTTCAGAAATGAGAAAAAGATGTTGTACGTGAATGAGGAAAGTGATAGGCGGCTGAAGGAAATGAGAAGTTATGGTCAAAGAGTGAAAAGATATTGAGCAATGTGAAAAGGTGGAATATAAAAGGCCTTAGGAAAATCAAAAGTCGTAAACCATTTCAAATTTCTTTGGAAAATAATTATAAATTCAGTTTAAATTCGAAAATGTAACAAATATATAATATATAAATATATAAATAAATAATTATATATGATAAAAATAAGAAAATAGCACAAAAATGAAAACTAGTCTAGAAAATTTGAAACTTAAAAGAATAAACTTTGGAAAATTTGTATGGAGCTGGAAAATATTTATAAATAAAGGTCAGAACATAAAATAAAAAATTCATTCACAAAATAAATAAATAAAATTTAATTAAATATAAATTAAATGAAGAAAATGGCGGAAAAATAGAAAATAGCCTTTAAAATAGGAAATAAATGCAATAAATTTTGGAAATTTTTTAACATCGCTTCAAAATGTTTTAAAAATAAAATATATATCTAAAATGTCATATTACACATATTAGAACATGATATGACAAATAAAATATTATTTATATAATTTAAATTAGACAATTTTATTAAATAAATCAATTTGGATTCAATATTGTAAAAAAATCATAACTTTCACGATACAAATCGAATTTCAACGAAATGAAAAGTAGTATTCTTAAAATTTAATATATTTTCGTAATTAAAGATAAAAACCAAAAATTTAGATATTTAAATATTAAATTTAAAAGTCAAAGTTTGACCAGATTGACCAAAATCCACATTTCTGAAAATATCCTATTTATTCAGGTTTGAAATTATAATTCACACAAAGATCAAAATATACTCTTAAATTACAAAATTTATTCATTTTATAAATATAATAAAGTTTTTAAATCAGGAGTTTCAATTTAAATAATTAAAATAAACAATTAAAATAATCAAAAAATACTGGGTTGTTACATATACACTTAAATTCATCCATGCAAACAACTTTACTTTGATTATTTATAACAAGAAAAATAGAATAAGGTTTTTAAATTGAAAGTTTGCTCACCTTTTATGAAGGACAGAGAAGAAAGCCTGAAATGATATTTGATTTTAAAACTTGAAAACTTAGTTGATCTGATCTTGATTATGTTGAGTTTCCTGAACATGCATGCTTTAGATTTGAGATGCCCTGATCTGTAGCTTCAAGATTTTTGAGATGAATTTGAACTTGGAAAAACTAGAACTTGATTTAACTTCAGGTTTGATTTGGTTTTCCGGTTTGTGTTTTATTTTCCAGGTTTGTAATTTTCTTTAAATTTGCCCCAGATTTGTTTGTTTTGAATTTATTTTTAGGGTTTGAAATTTGAACAGGTTTTGTTTTTCTTTGATTATTTTTTTACCAGTTTTGGTTTGGAATATATCAAGGAAAATAAGAAAGAAAGGAGTAGAGTAATTTATATAAACTTTGTCTTAGTTTTATTCATAAATTTTGAAAATAAAAAGGCAAATGACACTTGTTTATTTTGTATGCTAATTTACCTACACTTGTTAATCTCGTATATCAAAATAGTTACACATGTAAAAAAATTCTTACACTTGTAAATATGCATGCGTTCAATGTTAAAATATATTTTTATATAGTTTTCTATTTATATTTTCAATTTATCCTTTTATTTATATATATCTTATGGTTTTAATATTTTCTATTTTAAATAAATGCATTTCCTTTTATAAATATTTATAACTTTAAAGAAATTTGATTTTAAAATCTAATTACACATTAATAATTTAAACCTGTATATATATATATATATATATATATTAAAATTTAACCTTAAATAGATTTTGAAAATTTATGAATTTTAAATATAACTTCCAAAATATTTATACATACATGTATATATATAGTATAATCAGAAAATAAATTTTATTAATTTAAAATATAGAGTATTTAAAATCCAATTTATTTTCAATATATTAATATTTGAATTTTAAATCCAAATTTGAAATCACAATCTATATATATATATATATATATATATATATATATATATATATATACATATATACATAAACAATACAAATTTTATTTATTTTTGAATTTCAATTCCAAAATTCTATTTACAATCTATCTATATACATAAATATAAATAACAAACACATATCTTATTTAATTTTGGAATTTTTAAATTAATTCACCAATTAATCCCTTAATTATTTTAAATTACCAATATAATTTTGACTCAAAACCGGGATCCTTACAAATTAAGTTAATGGTTAAGGGAAAATAAAGTGATTGAAAACTTTTAATTTGATAAAGGTCTTAGATTAATTGTACACGTTTATTATCAATTAAATCCAATATTTAGTTAAAGTAAATAAATGGTTTGAAATTAGCATTAATAATAATTAAACAGGATTTGAAAAAAATTTCACCTTTGTTAAATTTAAATGGATGATTGTATGACTAGTTAATCTAGCCCATGAATAATTTTAAAATGGTTTAGTATTTTGGATTTGCCTTATTCTCTAGTAGGATATTTCTAGTTACACTATGATATGAAATATACTGAATTGAACAATTGATAAAACGTAAGACATTTGCTTGAATTGATATTTAAGATGAATTTCTATGTGAATATGACATTCTGAAGTTTAAATTGGATTGTTTACTTAAGCAAATTGGCTTAAAGGATGGCATTGGATTCGCTGAGATTGGGTTGGACATTAGCAATATCCGAAACCGCATCGATTAGTATTTACTATAATTCTTTATAGATTTGATTTTAGAATCAAATAGGCTGGAATGGAATAAATTAAGTAAACAGAACCATTGAAAACTAAGTAACGATGCTTAGATATTGTTTTATGAAATAAATGCTTGACTATAATAAGATAAAACTCGTAATGATGAACGAGTTAACTGGGTTTTCAAAAATTTTATAACTTAAGTATTTCAATTTAAATAGGTTTACTCAGGCTGGTTTGCAGCCTAACTCGAGTGTTACTTTATTGTAATTCTCGGGTCAGAACGAGTATTATAGATTTTCAGGTTCGGACGTTTTGGAGCTCAAGAGGCGAGCTGGATGGCAGAGACATATTGATTTTCCACTATGTATTAGAGACTGGGTAGTCTGTATTTAAGGACAAGTTAATTATAACTATCAAGTTTATTTGTGAATGATTATACTCTGATATATTGTATAAATTGACATTTACAGCTTTCTTTATGTAAATTCTGCTATTTGTATATTATATTTTGTTCCACTGCGATTGTGAGATTCTATGCTATTGTTTTATGTTTCTTCTCCCTCTTTTTCTTCTTTACACTAACAATTTGAAATTTCTGGCATTCGATTGCTTGGCACTTCTATAGTGAATGTATTAGTGTCCAATTTTCGGGGACGAAAAATTCGGGTCGTTACATGTAACGAGCCGTAAATTTCGATAATTAAATTTGTCATTTTAATAAGATTTTCATAATTAAATTTAGAAAGAAATAAAAAATTCATAATTTATATTGAAGTAAATGTTAAGAATGAATTGTAGCAATGGTTGTTAAAACTATTTTTTAGGAATTGGATTGAAATCCCAATAGTGTAGTAGTGTGAATTATTGCACTTGGTTAAAATGGAAAATAAGTAAATAAAAGTAAGAGTTGGATTTAATCAATGAATAGTATATTGATTAATAGTAACTGGACGAAAATTTAGGTAATAATGTCAAAGCAGGCTAATAAATAATTAATTCAATGCAATCCCAATTGACTGAAACAACTATTTGGGTTATAATTGATTGTAACTAGGAATATTTGGTGATAAATTTAATATAAGTAAAACAAATGTAAATATTGAATTAACAAATGAATTAATAATAATAAATAGTGATTGAATAAAATCAATGTTCTGTATGTAATTGTTTGTAAATGATAACTTCTATAAATATGACTAAGGGTTAGTGGCAATAATTATTATAAAGTAATCATTTATTAAGTCCATTAAATCAAATTTGTAATCAATTGAAATGAATCTCAATTTAATTTTATGTTAGTATAAATTAAGGAAATTATTGGAAATATGTTAATTCTATTTATAATATGACAATTGGTTGATTTGAAGAATGAAAATCGAGATTTATTAACTTATTGAAATTTAAAATTCAATAATTGGATTAATTGCAATTAAATGAAATTTAATATTTAATTATTACGTTAATTGAAATTAAAATGAAACTTAGTATTACATTTATGAGTTTAAGACAATAATTACAAGATATGAAGGTAATAAGATGAATTGAAATGTTAGTTTATTTGTAAAGTAATAAGTGATGAAATAAAGGAATGGAATCAAGATAAATAAATTAATTGACACTTAAATTACAAATAATGTGTGAATTGACCAAAAGATAGTAAATGGAAATATGATAGTCAATAAGTAAAGGATGGAATGGAAGCACTAATGTAATGAACGTAAAGCAAATATTAACTATGTTTATAGAAAGAAATAATAGAGTGAAAAGTAAATTAATTGGAATTATTGAAAATTTAATTTATAATTTCTGAATATAATGAAACAGATTTATCAACTCTAATTGACATATAAATTTGTTTAAATTAGTGCAAATGAATAAGAAAATTGAATGGGGTAAAATTTGTCAATTATAGAATTAAAATTTAAGATTTGATATAATTAATTAATTATAAATTTATTTAAGTAATATAAAAATAGCCATTATGGCCACTGACTCGGATTTTGACGAAACCAGTTTTATCAGATCCACAACGGTGAATTATTATAGGATTTCAAGTTTCGTAGCGATCGGACGTGACGTTTGATCGTATCGACTCGAAACGCCTTGAAATCAATTAAATTGAAATCAATTGAAATCAATTTGAAATAACTTGATTTGAGCATAACTTCTTCATACGATGGAATTTGGACATGAAACCTGTTCTATCGCGTTCAAAATATTTTAAAACATCTATTTTGATATATGTGTTTACCCAATTTCGTTTCGGAGTCGAAACGGGCTTTTCGGGCCATTTATAGTTCAACGCGCATATCCATTTGATCCGGTCCATTCTAATTTCAGTTCGTCTATAAACACCCTATTGTAAACCCTAATTCATTTCTTATTCCTCCTTTTTGTATGTTCTATCAGCTCCTCTTTCCAATGGCTGCAAACCCTAATTCCCAAATACAATTCCAAATCAAATCCAAAGCTTAAAATTCAAACTCTCCAAATAATGTCAAATTTTATATGGATTCAAAGCTCTCGAAGAGTGCATGTCAATTCTGCTGTCCGTTTTTTCACTCTGGATTTTTGTGTGGTCGGAACTCGAGGAACAAATCTCGACCATCCGTTGATCGTCGATGAACTTTAACGGATCATCAAATTGCTTGTACCGTTGGGTAGAGATTGTCGAGGGGATTCGACCAGAATTGTTTGCGTGTCGAATCAATGGCCATATCGCCCTGATTAATTTGATCTAAGGCTACGTTTTGGCTGCGGTGGCGGTGCAAATCGTGACCGTAGGCGGCGTAATCTGGGCCGTGGGTGCACCCTGGGTCGGAGGTCGTGGGGAGGTGCTCAGATCGTGGAGATGGGCGGCATAGGTGGCACATTTTTCGATTGAACATGGCGGCTCTGAAGAACTTCGAACAACTTTAGGTTTGAACGGTACCAGCGTGCGTTTGCATTGGTGCTGACGTGTGTAGGGGTAACGTGTTTTTCCTGTTTTATTTTATTTATTTCAAATTTAAAATCGTCTAACTTCAATTTTGTATAACTTTTACATACGAGGTCGAAATTACGCGCGGTTTTCTCCACGGCGATCATAATAGAATTCTTGACATTTTGGCACAGGTTTGGACGGATTCTGAGACTGGCCAAATTTTGTGTTTAAATTGGATTTAAATTCAATTTAAATTCAAAAGGTGAGTTTTTTAACCCACTCACAACTTCTAAAATTTCTTATGTTCGTAAATTTAATTTATGTCGTGATTATGAATTTATTTATGACCGTTTTATATATTTTTAACTCATCATCTCATATAATTGCAATCATTTAAATTAAATCATTATTTAATTTATTATTGAATATAACTACTAGTTAATTACCTGTTATATATTATCAATTATATATTGATATTGAATAATTGTTTTGGATGATGATTGGGATGGATGTATGATTTTATGATGGATGAATGGATGTTTTATTTATATCATCATAATCTGGAAGTTCTTTATTGATTTGTCATTATTGATTCGGGAGTGCGGTTTGAAATGATATAAAACCGTATTTTGAATTTAAATTATCGATTGAAATGATAAATATCTGTATCACTTGACCATAGGATAGAAATTTATATACAGATACAGTTGGTCTATATATATAAATATTTTTGAAAATGATTTCTATGGTTTTGGAAAGAAATACATGGGTTTATATAAATATTGATTTTTGAGTATTATATAAATTTATTTTATATATAGTTAAATTCTTAAATTTAAGCTATGTATAATTTTGTTCATTATATAATAAGTTTAATAATAAAGTTTGATTTTACTTAAAATATAATATGGTTAAGTATTGGTTTAAATTATATTTTAATATATATAGAGTTTATTATGATATTGTTAAATTAAGGTTGAGAAGATGGATTTGAAATCGGCTTAATTTTTTTTTTTAAATTAAGAATGTTATTTTATTGAAGCAACCTGGAACTTATTCAATTTGAGATTTTAAAAGGACATGATTTTATAACTTGATGAGGGTTTAAGGTGATTAACAAATATTCCAAATTTGAGCTTTATTTAAATGATATTGAATGTATTAAATAAATATTTCTAAACTAAATAATAGAAAATTGAATTAAGATATATATGAGATTATCAGATTTGGTTTGGAACTCTGGAATATTTAAAGACCTCAAAAACATATCAATGAAATGTTTTATCGAAATTTAAGTATTTTAAAGTATTATGGTTTCAAAGTGTTGGATTTTGGAGTTGTTATAACTTTGAAAGTTTTGTGGTTAGGAGATTAATTTATTTAAAGAATTATCTTTGAATATATTGATTTGAAACCTATTGGAATTGAAGAATAAGAATATGATTTCATAATGTGGTTTGGGTTTAAGATGATTTAAAAGAATGTTTCAAGTCTATATAGAATAAAGGAAGATTTAGTGATCAAAAATTGAGTTTTATTTAAATGATATATTATTGAACCGTTTTTGAAATGGAAATGATATATTATTGAATTGGGTTTTGAAGAATATGTTATTTTGAAATAAAGGATATGGTTTGAAATATCAATGATATTTTTCTTTTTAAAGTATATACTATTTTGAAATGACCACGGTGTTATAATAACGTTTGGTCGTTGAAGAGATCGGGATCGGAAGTTGTCATACTCTCTGCCAACTCCGAAAACCACTTTAACAACCGTGTACGAAGTGTAGATTCCAGAATGAAGTAGGATGGTGGCGTCGTTTCCTTTGAGGTAAATACGTGGACCCGACTACTGTGAGTTGGCATAAGTTGGCTAAAACAGGAGCGATTGACGGGCTAATATGGTAGCACCATTGATCGGACACATCCCTTCGATAATATACTTTGACTTTTGGATTGATTCGGTGGCCACTTTTTATTTTTTTTATTTAGGGGTGTGGCTCGAGGTGGGCGGTAGCTGCGGCTGTGCGTTACCACCGGTCCAGAAGCATAATTGGTATATCTGCCCTGGCATTGCCTAGTTGTGCCATGTCACCTACCCTAGCGCGCCTTGTACGAGTTTGTTTTTCTCCCGTAGCCCGTGTGGTATCCTCTGGTAGCTTCCCGATCAGGAGGGACTATGATATTGGATGGACTATTGGGACTATTACGTGTTAAGGGCTATATGGGTAACCCCTTAATGCTATTAAAAAGTAAGTTTATTTTACTATTAGACATTACTATAATAGCGAAATATTACTAAATAATAAATAGTTTAACGGATCCTTAGGAAATGTGAATCCCGAGCATCCCTTAAGTTACTGCACTTACGTTAGTCACTGAATAGGAGATGTCATATCCCGTAAACATCTCTGACGTCATTCCACTCATATTTATTCCTGTTGATTTAACTTACATAAGATCTTTTAGTTCTGACTCGAGTGTTTTGTTATTTCAATTTGCTCAGGTCAGCCAGAGCATTTCAGGATTTGGAAGACCGTATTCTGAAGGACGAAGACGAAGATTTATTATTATTTATTATAGTATTCCACTACATTCATACTCTTCCGTTGCATTATTTATTGTTCTCTGGTATGTGTAACTCTGATATATTAAGTATAATCAAATTATTTAATAATTATTTAATAATTAAGTTTGAAATTATTTAATAATTAAATAATGATTGAATTATTTAATTATTAAATGAAATTGAATTCTTGATATGTGAAATTGAACTTCGTAATAAGTGAAATTGAACTTCTTGAATTAGTGAAATTAAGTTTCTTTATTAATTAAGTTTTTAAATTGGTAACTAAGTAAATAAATAAGTGAAATTGAATTTCTTTAATAAGAAATAAAAATTGATTTATTAAAATTAATGAAAGACATGAAAATTAAAGAATTTGATTTGACAAATTTAATTAAATTAAATTTGTAAGTCTTGAAATAATGGAGTTGAAATTAAGTAATTGATTAAATGAATTGGAATTTAAATTGAAATTTGTTTTGAATGATAAATTAACTTAACGAATATTGAATGAAATCGATAAATGAATTTAAATTGATTTGAATGTTAAATTAAATTAATTTAAATAATTTCGAAATGAAACTTATATACGAACTTGAATCAATATTCAGATTGTTTTAAAGAAAAATTGAAATTGAATTATAAGATTTTGAAATAGTAATTTGAAAGTTTAAACGTAAATCATGGAAATTGATATAGAAAGATAAATGAAATGTTGATTTACAAATTCTAATTGAAGTTGAATTTGATTTGGTTTTGAAATTTATTAAATGACCAATCGGTGTAATAATTAAGAAAGTTATTAAAGAAACCGGGATCGGTTATGGACATACCCTCTGTTTAAACCGAAAACCACTTTGATAACTATACGCGGAGTGTGATCCAGAATGGAGTGGTTGGAATGATGTATGTGATGACTGAAGAAAGAGAACGATAATGGATAGCCTTGACACTAGTGTCAAATTGGAAATGACTAAAACAGGAGCCATGCCGGGCCAATTGGGGTTAGCCACCTCGAGCGAACACACTTCTCCGTAAACTGCTCATTACTTGTTATTGATTGGTGCACCCTCGGAATTTTTGGGAGTGTTGTTTCGTGGTGTTGCGATCGTTGCGGGGATGCGTTTTCACCAAGATCTGGGTTCATTTGCCCCTTCGAACTCATCGTCGAACTTGAACCTTTGCGCGGTTTTTACACAGTGGTTTACAGTGGTTTTAGTCCAACTTCGGAATGATGCAATTTCTTCGTTTCAAGTCGTAATTGTGTGAATCTTTTTGCAGACTGGAGTAGAAATGTTAAATAATATTATTACAAAATTTCATATCATTTGGATTCTGTTTTCAGGTCCAAACCTGCTGTCGTACTTGGGTTCGCAGCGTGTTTTCAGCGGTTTTTATACTAGAATAATTTCCGCCATTTTTATTATTTTCCCGAATTCTTGAGTTTTCTCTCTAGATTTCGTGCACGGGTTTTATAAAGCATTTTAAAGTGTTTTTCTATCAAATTGACTTGTGAAATTATTATTTAGTATTATTTTGGCTGAGTGTTTTTATGTCATTTTTCCGTCCGATTTTTGACATTTACTCATGTTTTTGTGATATTTCTGAAGTATTTTGAGGGCTATGATACCTTTCAACAGTTAGCCCAGTTTTGATGACTTTTGATTTCAAATCTTGAATTATTGAATTTAATTTGAATTTAAATTTGAATTTCGGGTTGAGTGGAATTTTGCTTGTTTTTGGTCGTTTTCGAGCACGATTTTCTCCAATTCTTTTTGAAATGATTTTTAAAACTTTGGGGATTTAAAAATAATTATTATATAATATTTTAAAGTATTTTCAAATATGAAACCTATTTGTTCCTTATAATAAGGGAAATTTTCAAATATGGTTTCCAAATGGTTTTCGAAATCAGATTTAAAAGCTTATTTTCAAGGTAAATTATTATCTATAAAAATTACATGTTTTTGCACTATCGAGCGAATGAGAAGGAGAGTTAAACGTTTGGGTAAAGCGCGTAGTATGGGATACGTGCGTTTGTCCTTTCGGTTAATTCCTAACTTGTCCGTTTGATCGTTTTGGCCTACGGGCCTAGTTTACCGATGATATGAGGTGAACCTTTTACTGCTTTGAGCATGAAATTTACTAGCGGTTAGTAAACCGTTTAGTGTGAACAGGTGGTATGGGACACACGTTAACACTTTTCGGGTTCCTTTCCGAGAGTTTGTGACACATTTGCCTGTTGGCATGCCAGTACTGGACCTTTGGGTCATTTGCCATTGCGGCGTATTTGTCTTCGGACGTTTGCCATTGCGGCGTATTTGCCAATGCGGCGTATTTGTCTTTTGACGTTTTCCTTTGGGCGAGGTACCTATTATGTGAAATTGTACTCGGCAAAAATAGCACGTGCAAAACCTTTTTGAGATGATTTTTACCCTTGTATGTCGTCATTTTGGAAAAGGTCCTTTGAACCATTCGGTGGCGATTACTTCGGGATTTTGGACTCTTGGGAGTTCTTTTGAGCTTTTCACTGCCTACATTGGTGTGTTAAGATTTTCCTTTTGGCGTATATGTATATTGGGATTGCCTATTGGAGCTATTTATGGGATTTGCCTTTTGGCGTTGTATGAGATTTTTATCTCTTTGTTGACATTTGCCTTATGGCATATGTCGAGATGGCATTTGCTTCTGTTTTCCTTAGAGTTGCCGATATAGCGGGTTTGGGAATACTCTTTTAGGAGTTTACATTATATTATTCCCTTAACCATTCTTATTTGATTTATGATTATCGATGGTATGAGGCATGCTACATTTTAGTGATTCATGAGATTTTTCGTCTCCTTTGTTTTTATGCTTATTGAAGCAATCACATTCTATCACCTAGTATAATTATATATGCCATAAATGATGCGTATCCTTCATATGTCTATGGTTAACTTTCTTATTGTTTCTTCTTGTTTAAGAAGAATATCACTATGCTTTATTATTCTGCTATCATCTTTTACTAATTCGTTTAGCTAGACTGACCCGTGTATTTTATACTCGGGTCAGACCGAGGTGTTTCAGGTTAGGTACTTTTGGACTTAGCCTATTCTGCTTCTGCATGGACTATTCTGCTAGCCCTTTTTGTTGTAGCTTTTTGTGTAGTCCTTTTTGGTTTGCTACTCTGATATGTATATTCTTTTGATTCGTGTTTGTACTGTGGTCGTCATACCACATATGTGATGTATCATTTTGTATACTTTGTGATGTATCTGTGTATGTGTGTATCTATGGGATTATCTATTGTTCGGTGGTGTGTTTTACATTTGAGTTATTGTATTTTGTTCTGATAGATCCTATAGCCACCTATGGCTTTGTATTAAGTATTTATTGGATATGTCGGTCCACTTGAATCAGAAAAAAATGGCATTGTCGACGTATTCAACAGATATTTAAGACAAGGCTATAGATGGTCGCTGCTATCCAACCTATTCTCTGCATTAGCAGACAGTATTACCCAGTAATGCTCTTTGTTAATGTGGGTCTCGGGGTGGGTCGTTACAACAAATCTACGACATAAGAAAGTGACTAGACTCGAAGATCTTATATCAAGTATGAATATTTTGTTTTAGAGTCTAAGTTAGTGTTCATATATGTTAAAATATGTCCTCAAGTAGTTTACACTCAAGCAACGATCATTTAAATTTTAATTTTACAATAATTCTCAAAACTGGTTTTATCGAAATACACAGATCAGTCCACTGCATGCATATACTCAGTTGAATGAACCTTGCATATTGTTTTTATAAAATACACATCTCAGTCGACTGAATGCACTCAGTCAATCGACTGAATCTGTGCACATATGTATGCATGTATATTATTAAATTTAGTCGACTGAAGTTCATATACTAGTCGACTGACCGGGTTTCAACTATCATATTTATGAATAGACACATCTTTTTACGAGTGGATTTCTTGTTCGTAGAGAGATACATCCATTTCTATTCAATAGCATCTTTAACCAAATATCGTAAATCTTTATCTACTATAAATAAGCATGAATTTCAAGATTAATTCACTCACTTTCTTTCTTTCATTCGAATTAATTTTTCTGAATTTACTACTCTCTTGAATATTCAAATATCTATTTCTTACTAATATATTCTACATTTCTTTAGCAATCTAAATCTTCCTAATCTTCATTTACACATGAATACACACATTCTACTGAAGGAAGAGATTATAGAAAGATTGTACTTAATTTGACAAATCTTATAATAATAAGAGTATGCAAAGTCAAGAAAACATTTCATTTATATCAAAAACCTGTTCGGTTGCTTAAGTGGGAAAATCCTATTTGGTTGCTCAAGTGATCAAAGTCCTGTTCTGTTGCTCGGGTGGTGTAAACATATTCCTCCTAGTTAAGTGAGGGTTTCTAGTTAGAATTACAGAACTAGCCTGGGACTAGACGTATAACGAGAAGTTCGAACCGATATAAAAATCTCTAGTGTCATTTTACTTTGCTGCTATTTTTATTTTATAATTACTTTTTGCACTAGTTAATAAGTTAAGTATATATTCCATATTACGCCATCCTATAGCATGGTCACTTTCATCAAATAAAAAAACATTCAAACAAAGATTATATATCGTAGGAAAAAACCAACATTGGTTAAGCATGTAAGCACTCACTAGCCTCATTTCATAAATATTCATAATTAAAACCCCTTTGTAAATTAGTTATATATAAACACCTTTGCAAAAATATACTTGCAAATCTCTACACTTCAATACTTAGAATTATCCATATACTTATCTCAACGGTATAAGTATATTCATAGAATTTAGAATGGTTTTCTTTTTATTCGATTCAAACCAATTATAAAACTCCTTATAATTCTCTACAAACATTTATAAACCATTTTATAAATCTCCGAAAAATCAATAATAAACCTTTTATAAATTCAATCACTTATAAGCCTTTTGTACATTTCAAAGACCATTGATAAACCCTTTGTAAATCTACAATCTATTTATGAAACTTCTTTTATAGATCTATAACCTGTCTCTAAAATTCATTTATAAATATATAAACCTTTATAAACTCTTCCACCTTGCAAATAACCTTTCCTTAACTCTTCAAACCATTTTATGATTCCTTTATAAAACCTTTGTCTTCCAACTCCATTCATGGGTCTCAGAAAACGTTTATAAATTATTAAAAATCTTTTACTTCAAAATACCATTATATAATAATGATTATCAATAACAAACATTATAAATAAATAGGAAATTATTTACTTTAAACATCTTAAAATAATAATTAACAATTCCAAAATAAAATTAATTAAATATTCCAAACGTTATAGATATTATTTAGAAAGTATGTTAACTAAAAACATTTTTAAAAGGATTTAAAGGAGATAGAAAGCACTATACTTACTTCATTCGCTGGGAAATAATTCTAATAATGACTAGAGCATCTGTAACAACCCTGAATTTTGTGATTTATTTTAATTGTTTATTTTGATTGTTTTATTTGAACTCCTGATTTTAAAACTTTATTTTAATTTATTAAAATAAATAAATTTTGTTATTTTAAATATAAATTTTGATTTTTATGTGAATTATTATTTCAAACATGAATAAGTAGAATATTCCCAGAAAATGTGGATTTTGGTCAATTTGGTCAAACTTTGACTTTCAAATTTTAAATTTAAATATTTGAATTTTTGAATTTTATATTTTATTATGAAAATTAGTTAAATTTCAAAGATACTGCTTTTTGTTTCGTTAAAATCCAATTTATATTGTGGAAGTTATGCTTTTTACAATGTTGTGTATAAATTGATTTATTTAACAAAATTGTCTATTTTAATTTATATAAATAATATTTTATTTTTCATATCTTGTTCTAGTTTGTATATATGTTTGTAATATTCCTTGTTATGTATATATTTTATTTTTAAAACATTTTTAAAGTGTTGTAGTTATTTTTCCAAAACTAGTTATATTTTGTTTTCAATTTTCAATACTAGTTTACATATAATTAACTATATTCTTATATTTTTATATATTTTTATAAAATTTATTTATTCATTTCATTTGCACTTTATTTTATATTCAATTTTATTTAATTTACCAGGTTTTTATTTTTTTATTTGAATAAAGAAAAAGGGAAATTTCAAAAGACTAATGTCTTTATATCTTTTGACTTTTCATTTTCCACCTCTTCAATCTTTGGGCCGTCCTTTTCTTGCCATAGCCCTGAGTTTCTTTTCTTCAATTCATGTAAAAAAACTCTTTCTCACTTCACTTTTTGCGTATATTTCAGATCTGAAGAGAAAAGCTTTGGTAATGTCTCTTTTCTTTCCACTTTTCTTATTATTTTATTGAATTTTTCTAGTGAATTCGCCTTGCCACTTTCATGCCTTGTTCGGCTATACTCCTCCATCACCTCCTCCGACCAACTACACCACCATCCACAGCCACTTCACCCTCCTCCCTCTCTATCTTAACCAGGCCGTGACCCCACTAAGTTGTTTGCAACACAAAAACTCCAAAAAAAACTTCAATAAATGCCATAGCCGAGCTCTTCATGCACCTAGCCTTCATTTTCATTCTTGTTCACCTCCTTAGCCACCACCACCAGTCCCTCCACCACCTCTGGACGGCACTCCATACCCCACCGGACCATCCCCTTGCATGAACAAGACTAAGCCATGCCAGGCCGACCCCAATGTTTGCACCAAAAACACTAGTTTTCCTACCTTTTGATTTTCCTTTATGTTGCAACTTCCACTCCTTTAACACTTTGCTAGCCTTGCCTTCATGACCCATACCCGACCCTATAACCTAACCATGGCCGAACAATAGAGACCCCTAGGTCGAGCACATGATGGTTGAGGCAATGGTCAAAACAAATTTGTTCATAGTTGCTTTCATTTTAAAATGTTTCGATAGGTATTCTATGTTGAAATCATATGTATATTTGGTTTGAAATCATATTTATATTATCTTATTCTATTGGTTGTGTACAAGATAACTTTTTTGGCTCTCCCCTCACTTCAATTCATAGTTGTGCCTTTGTGCTTTTTGGGTGTTTGTTTATGTGTCTAAATCGGTTATCTCCAGCTTGTAGAGGTGAGCATATCTCACAAGGCATTATGTACTTATATAACTAGTAAATTGACACTCTTTGAATCTGTAGTCTATATTATTATGTCATAACTGCCGGTGATATGATCATATGATGTTCACCCTATTTATATACCTATCATATCATCTGTTATCGTTATATAATGATATGTTGTTTATTTATATCTGTTTATCACACTGCAACTTCCCTATAGAATAGAATCACCATGAGTTTAAATGATACATACCTGAACTGACATTAGAATAGGGAAAATCATTGTAGGCTTAAAAGATAGGCCTGAGTAATTTTTATTTATTTTTATTTACTTGGGATTGCGGGTTTCAAATGATAGAACCCGGGGTTTCTTTGTAAATTACGGATTGAAATGATATACTATCCATATCATTTGACTTAGGTTAGAAAATTTTATATACAAACCCATGGTTAATATATATTTTCTTGAATTTGTAAAATATTATAAAAATGTAAATATTATGATATTTTGATATAAATTTAATTTAAAAATGATTTTTATAAAATATTAGTGATTTCCTACAAGTTAAATAAGTGAGATAATTAAATGGCAGGAAAGAATTTAAAATATAAGTAAATTTTGGAATTTATCATTTTGTTTATAAGTGTAGTTCAAATTAAGTAAGAATACGATAATTTTATTTTAATTTGAATTTAATTGATTTTTATAAAGTGTTATTGATTTCTTTATAAATTAAAAATAGTTAAATAAATCAATGTTTAAAATTGAAATTTGAAATATAACTTAACTTGGAAAATGTGAAATTTGTTAAATTTAAAAGTTAAGTTAAGAAAAAAAATTGGAATTTAAATTTTATTTTATAAAATGGTAAATTAAATTTAAATGTAAAGTAAATGAAATGTTATAAAATTGTACATTTATTTTACAAGTGAATTATTAAAATTTGATAATTATTTGTGAAATTTCACTTTATAAAATCATAAACTAAAGGGTATATAACTGATTATTTAAAAGTGGAAAATACTAAACTCTATAAGTTTAAATTGTTTAAATTCAAATTTAATTGTTCATGGAATTGTATTGAAAATTTGGAATTTATTTAGCAGCATTTCTAAGTGCTGTAATTGATACAAATGAACTAAAAGAAAAAAATGAACTAAGGGCTATTACAACACTTTGTAAGTGATGTAGTTGCAGAATTGAACTAAAGCTTTATTTGAAACATGAACTATTATAGCATTTCTGCAAAATGCTATCTTTGCTAAAATGAATTGTTTTCAATTATAAATTTACCGTTTCCAAATGCTACGAAAACTGAAAATTTCACTATTTTAATAAATTGAAGTGAACAAATGAATTCTGAAAATGGTAAAAATTTGGCAATGAAATTTTTGACTTTTAATGTATAATAACTTTATTTTAATTGGTTTAAATGAAGTATTTTGATTTGAAATATAAACCATTTTGAAACGTAATTTGGAATGTTATTCAAATTAAATAAATATGAATGGGTTTTGGAAGGATATGTTATTTTGATATTTTGAAATGAATTTGAAATGATATTTGAATTTTTGAAATGATATTTGATTTCGAAGTATAAATACCATTTGAAACTTTAACCACGGGATGTACTTAATTATTTAACTGATCCTTAGAGGACGGACGATCCCAAGCATCCTTCAAGTTATTGTGCATTACTACTACAGTTCCCTTGAGTTGGTTTACATCATATAAGTATGTATGTCCTGACTCGAGTGTTTTGTGTATTACTTTACGCTCGGGTAAGCCTGAGTTTTTACAGCTTAGCTTTGGATTTCTTTTGCTGGAGCTAGGAATCGTTGGAGATTTATGCTTATCTAGTTAACTCTCTGTTTCAGTTCAGTTGTTCTATTTCAGCTCTGGATTTATAAACTTCTATGTATTTGAGACTTCTATTGTATATATTTTTGCCGAACTGATATTATGTATTTGTTTTGAGAGTACTGTTATAGTAGCTTCATGAATTACTATGGTATTTTAATTTCTACTGCGAGTTATTCTGATATTTATGTGCCCGTTATTCTGTGATTGTTTTCATTTACTCCAAATTTATTTACAAATGCAGTATTTTGAGCAATTCAAGTCCGACATGTGTGGATGCGAATGCTAAAATTATCGGGTTGTTACAGTTGGTATTAGAGCTTTGGTTTTAAGAAAACCATAGCCTGTAGAGAAAAAAACCCATTAGAGATAAGTTAGAAATACCCTTGTTAACCGGCCTTTTAGCAAGGCCATGGACATGCGTGTTTAACATTATCGACTGCTCGGTCGTCGAGGCTGGTGTACGATGGAGTTAGTCGACTGGATGGATAGATGACGCAACGTGCTTGGAAAATGGAAATTGGATTGGATAAAGATGGATCGACTATAATTTAGGTCTAGGAAATTTAGTTCGGTTTGGAAAGTTAGAAGTCGTTCGGCATTATGATAAGATCACGTCGCTCAACATTGGTGAGGTGTTTTGGTTCTAAAAGTACGGTTTTGCATAATGGGTCGTTCAGCATGATAGGTCGTTCGGCATGGTGGATCGTTCGGCATGATGGATCGTTCGGCATGATGGGTCGTTCGGCATGGTGGATCGTTCGGCATGATGGGTCGTTTCGCATAATGGGTCGTTCGACATGATGGATTGTTCGGCATGAGCAACTCGTTCGGCATACGATTGCCGTTCGACATGAACTCCTCGTTCGGCATATGAGTGTCGTGCTTCATGGCTACCTCGTTCGGCATACGAGTGCGTTCGGCACGGCTACCTCGTTCGGCATACGAGTGCGTTCGGCACGGCTACCTCGTTCGACGTACGAGTGCGTTCGGCACGACTACCTCGTTCGGCATTCTCTATTTCAACCAACCTCGTTCGGTATGCATGGATCGGCATCATGTGGCTCGGCATTGATGGGATACGGCTCTGCCTAGGTGGCTCGGCAAATACCGCTCGGTCAGGGACGAAGGATAAACGTGGATCGGCAATGGCCTTGTTGGGCCCAAGCTATTCAGGAGGCCCAACAACTCCGGATTCGCCTATAAATACAGCACATGGGGGTTTAGAAAAGGGATCTTCTTCTCTCCGCTCCCTAACTTTCTATTTTCGAAGGCTAAAGGTTACTCTGTCAGTTTGTAACTGTAATTGATTCGAACATCAATAAAAAGGAAACTTCTGGAGCGAACGTAGGCTGGAGTTAGCCGAACCACTATAAAATCCGTGTTCTTTACTTCTTTCATTTTAATTTCGACCGTTCTTCATATTATTATTCTCTACATATATTCTATTTATTACCTGTGACCGTTGATGGTGCTTTCATTTACATTTGGGTGTTAGTGACCAATTTTGGCGCTAACATTTTGGTGCTTTCACTGAGAACGCAAGCACTCAGGATTTCTGGAGCTAAGGACTTGGATTCTAGGAAAAAGTTAAGTTATCAGTAAAGAAGCAAGTGATAGAAAGGAGCAATCAGGAGGGAAGTCAAGAGGCTTCCTCTGGAAATGGAGAAGGTGGAGCATCCTTCTACATCACCAGAGAGGAAATGTAAGCAATGATGAAAAGACAAGAGGAGATGATGCAGGCTCTTCTCAGACAATTTGCACAAGCAGGAAATGCAGGAGCTCAGATCCGTGGAGCTGGAACAGAAGCACTCAACCAGCAAGCAGAGGGAATGGCCCAGTAGGGGGCAACCCCCAATCAGCAGAAGGCTACCAACCTGGATGGATCTAAACTCGAGGGTATGCCGCCAGGAAATGCTGGACCAGCCCATCAAGGGATGCCAGATGATGCAGGGTAGCCCTACACAAGCAGGAATGTAGGAGCACGAGATGAGGAATATGTGCCAGAATTTCCTCGTCAACTCGGGGGGGCAGACCAGAGGTAATGGACAAGGATTGCAGCTTGACGACAACGACAGAGTAGCGGAAATGGTCAGACGGACTATGAGAGGTGGATTGGCAAATAGAGACTTGGAGGATGTAAGTAGGAGTCCCTTTACTCCTACAATCAGGCGTGCTAGGAATCCATCAAAATTTAAGCTACCAATGTTGGATATGAATGATGGGAGAACGGATACCACCGTCCACCTGACAAGGTACATAAGGCATGTGGAGGTATTGGGGGCATCGGACGAGGTCATGGCTCGATGCTTTCCATTGTTTTTGACGGATATCGTAGCTATGTGGCTCAGACAGCTGGAGAGTGGTTCTATCGGCACATGAACGGAGCTGATTGAAAAATTTATGAAACAGTTTCGGGTCCATATAGTCAGACCCAAGAACGTAATGACCTTGACATCGATGAAACAATGGAGGGGAGGGTCGCTTAGGAACTTCTTAACCAGATCGAAAGCAGCAGTAGCCTCAGTGGATCAACCCGATCCGTCAATGGTTTTGATGGCAATAGTCTCGGGAATCGTGGATAAATTGAACTTCAAGATTTCATTAGAAAGGGGCCCACCGAGGGATCTCGGGGAGTTCTACCATGTGGCGGAAAGGTTCTTAAGACAATAGGATGCACAGGCTGAGAGAGTAAGGAGAGAGGTTGAAGCTTATGTAGTGAGGGGTGGAGGTTCACCCTTCGAGGATCAAAGTAAAAATAATAAAGGAAAAACAAAAACAAATGGCAATGGTGGCACTTCGAGGAAACCTCGAAGGGAGTCAAAGTTTTCTTCTTACACAGATTTAACGGAGACTCTTGAAAGAATTTACTTAGACACTCGGGGGCGACCCCAATACCAAAAGTCCTTGGCCGTAGTGCCGAGGCCAATGAATGTAAAATTCCTTGGCCGGAGTGCCGAGGCCAATGAATGTAAAAGTCCTTGGCCGGAGTGCCGAGGCCGGTGAATGTCAAAGTCCTTGGCCGGAGTGCCGAGGCCGGTGAATATCAAAAGTCCTTGGCCTAAATGCCGATGCCGGTGAATGTCAAAATCCTTGGCCGGAGTACCGAGGCCGGTGAATATCAAAAGTCCTTGGCCGGAGAGCCGAGGCTAGTGAATATCGAATGTCCTTGGCCGGAGCGCCGAGGTCGGTGAATGTCAAAAGTCCTTGACCGGAGTGCCGTGGCCGGTGAATGTCAAAGTCCTTAGCCGGAGTGACGAGGCCAGTGAATATCAACAGTCCTTGGCCGGAGTGCCGAGGCCGGTGAATTTCAAAGTCCTTGGCCGGAGTGTCGAGGCCGGTGAATATTAAAGTCCTTGGCTGGAGTGCCGAGTTCCTTGGTGGAGTGCTGAGGTCGGAGAACATAAAAGCCCTTGACAGGAAGATCAAGGCTGGAACAGGACAACACGACCCGGTAAGGTCTATAGGTTCAAGTTTAAACCCAGAGAGGTCATGGATTTTATAATATGGTTACGAAAGGGATGGACTTTGGATATCGGATTTGAGGCTATTCAAAACACACATTCCAACAGTAAGGCATGTTTTGGGGGGCAAGTATTAACCCACCTTTTAGCAAGGCTATGGACATGCCGATTTAACATTATCGACTGCTCGGTCGTCGAGGTTGGTGTACGATGGAATTAGTCGACTGGATGGATGACGCAACGCGCTTGGAAAATGGAAATTGGATTGGATAAAGATGGATCGACTATAATTTAAGTCTAGGAAATTTGATTCGGTCTGGAAAGTTAGAAGTGGTTCGGCATTATGATAAGATCATGCTGCTCGGCATTGGTGAAGTGTTTTGGTTCTAAAAGTACGGTTCGGTATAATAGGTCAGTCGGTATGATGGATCGTTCGGCATGGCCGATCGTTCGGCATGATGGATCATTTGACATAATGGGTCGTTCGGCATGGTGGATCGTTCGGCATGATGGATCATTCGGCATAGTGGGTCGTTCGGCATGGTGGATCGTTCGGCATGATGGGTTGTTCGGCATAATGGGTTGTTCGGCATGATGGATCACTAGGCATGAGCAACCCGTTCGGCATACGAATGTCGTTCGTCATGAACTCCTCGTTCGGGATATGAGTGCCATGCGGTATGGCTACCTCGTCCGGCATATGAGTGTGTTCGGCATGGCTACCTCGTTCGGCATACGAGTGCTTTCGGCACTGTTACCTCGTCATATGAGTGCGTTCGGCACGACTACCTCGTTCGGCATTCTCTATTTCAACCAACCTCATTCGGTATGCACGGATCGGCATCAAGTTGCTCGGCATTGATGGGATATGGCTCTGCCTAGGTGGCTCGGCAAATGCCGCTCGGTCAGAAACGAAGGATATACGTGGCTCGG
The DNA here is from genome assembly GCA_030765085.1 of Allium cepa. Lineage (NCBI taxonomy): Eukaryota > Viridiplantae > Streptophyta > Magnoliopsida > Asparagales > Amaryllidaceae > Allium > Allium cepa. The sequence goes on along the minus strand of CM060937.1, from coordinate 417,011,651 downwards.
CAATGGCCTTATTGGGCCAAGCTATTCAGTAGGCCCAACAACTCAGGATTCGCCTATAAATACAGCACATAGGTGTTCGGAAAAGGGAACTTCTCTCTCCGCTCTCTAACTTTCTATTTTCGAAGGCTAAAGGTTACTCTATCAGTCTGTAACTGTAATTTATTCGAACATCAATAAGAAGGAAATTTTTGGAGTGGACGTAGGCCGGAGTTAGCCGAACCTCTATAAAATCTGTGTTCTTTACTGCTTACTTTTTAATTTCGACTGTTCTTCATATTATTATTCTCTACATATATTCTATCTATTATCTGTGACCGTCAGATGGTGCTTTCATTTACATTTGGATGTTAGTGACCAATTTTGGCGCTAACAACCCTAGAATGACTGAAATCAATCTCAGAATCCTTTCTTTGTGAGAGAACGTATTTTCGTAGTATAAAATGATTTCCAAATGATTTTTAAGGGATTTTCAAAGATTATATTAGTGTAAAATTTTCTTATTTTGAAATCAAGATTTTCTAAGCTTCATTCTTTCTGTATCCACTTTGTTAGTAATCTTTTGGTTAGGATTCTTATCGATTAGGACTCCTTGAACATTGGAACACTCCCACTGGTTTTGAAATCCAGTCTTTTCTTCCCTATTTTTATCCTTTTGATTTTCGAGCATTCCGTAACTCCACTTTGGAATGACCTCTATAAAGATCGGCGATTCCGCAAATCCTTGGATAATTTGTAATGGGGTGAAACTCCTTTACAATTAGCATTCATTCATCGGAGATTTCTGTATCCTCGGATGTTGATGCTATCTATCTCCTGCTCTACCCGTATTCTATCTCTGACGATCGAATGTCGATTTTCCTCAGATTCCCGAATTGATTATATTCCTGAAGTCACGGTTGACCAGTTAAGGTCGCCCGTGATTTATATATGTTTATCCACCTTCTATTTGGTAATAAAATTATCTTATCTTCGTTCTAGCTTATCGTCGAACCAGAATTCTACATGATTAGGTTCCTTTAAATTTGAATCTCTGTTTGTTTTGAAATCCATCCTTGAAAAATCCATTGAAAATTTTGTTTGGTTGTATTTTGAATTTTTGCATACATCGAAATTATTATTTTGATAAGGATGAACCCATTTTATATATAAAAGTAAAATGTTTTTGATAAGGATTTTATATATTTTAAAAATGAGAATTTGATGCTTTTAAAGGATTTGAAAATTTGAAAATTTATAGTAATTTGATGTATATAAAATGATTTATAACTGAAGGGTTTTGAATTTGAATTTCGAGGAATCGAACACCGTTGTTTTGAATTCGGTTTTTAGATTTTGGAAATATATAATAATAATATGATTTAAAGATATTTCTTCGAATAAAAATGTTTCAAATGTATTTGAACGAATTCCAGTGATTTCGAAGAATTTTCAAAGAAGTTACAAGAAAGTAAAAGTCTAGAACCCATTTATGTCACTGAAATTAATTTCGGTGGTGAATGCATGCATCATCGACATTGATTTTCGAGTTTCTGAGTGGGGGAGAGGCCACTCAAGTAGCTTTGCTATGTGAGTGATTTTGTGAAACCATTTTTAATTTTAGATTTTGGAGTGTGATTTGATTTTCGAAAGATATATGTATATATATTTGAAATGATTTAAAGTAAGGCGGTGTTCAGTCCTCGAAATTCAGATTTGTTTTAGTACAACATTATTTATTGGAATTGATTTACCGATTTGTTGGTGATTTCCAACTTTTTGATTTTAAATATGATTTCTTTGACTATTTTTAAAGTTCGAGCACTTCCAAATCAAGGTTTAATTTTCAAAGCTAAGTAATCCTTAAAAAATATTAATCATTCGATTAAGTAAATGGGTTTGAAACTATTTTGCTAAGCAAATGAATAAGACTATTTTGAATTATACTGATATGGAATTTAGTTTTGGAATGTTTTGAATAAAATTTAGTTTTAAATAGTTTGAAAAGGTAAATTGACCTTTTGAATAGAAATAAATAGTTTAAAGCTTTTAGAGGATAGTTATAACTTCGAAACCATTTTGGGTACAATTAATTTTGAGAAAAATATTTGGTTTGAAAATAAATTGGGTAGTAAAACCCAGTATTTATGTGATGGTTTTGGAAATGAATATGTTTGACATAAATTTTGTTGATTTGGAAATTTGGATTATTTTCTAAATCTATTGTTTTGAGAAACTTTGAAACTAAATTTATGTAATTTGGAAGAAATGATTTGTGAAATCATATATATTTTGAAACTGAATTTATATTGAAAAGGAAATGAAATTGAGAACCTTTTTACTAAATACCGGGATTTGGAAGTTATCGAACTTATGTACAATGGATTTGTATAAGCATGAAGTTGATTTTAAACTGTTGATTTGAAAAGGTACTCAATTTGGAAAGAGAAATCTTACGTAATCGAAGTCTATATAAGTGTGATTTGATATACTATTGATTTTGGAAAGTATTCGATTTGAAAATAAAATCTTATATAAATGGGCTTTATATAAGTATGATATTTGAAAGTGATTTGAAAAGGTACTATATGATACATATTTTCGAAGTAAAGATATGGAAAGTGCCTTCTACTTGACATCCGCTTTGTGGCCACACTGTGGATTCATTCTATCGATATTATTCTCCTAGATTTGGGTTTTTCGGATATGATACTCGAGTGTCCATCGAATTCCATGGCTATCTCCATGGTCTTACGAGCGACTGCATAGCGTAATTCACAGGGGCTGTGAGAGCCTACGGGTACGGATGTTTCCTGGGGGATCCAAGCATAACCATTGTGTATCTGCGATCTATCGGGTCGCTTGGTAGTGTAATCCCCAAGGGCTGTAAGAGCCTAAGGGTACGAATGTTTCCTGGGGGATCCAGGCGTAACCATTTTGTATTTGCGATACTACCAGTCTTCATGGCGTAATCGCAGAGCTGCGGTAGTCCACCTACGGGTATGGATGTTTCTTGGAGGATCCATATGTAACCATTGTGTATCCGTGATCCATGATCAACATATTTGGTTTGGTTGATTTGTTTAGATTGTACTTTCCATATCTGTTTTAAAAGTTTTTCCAGTATTTTCACTGGGTGTTGAAACAAGTCTACCAAGTACATGGAGAATTCTAGCTTTGCGCCTGATCAACGCATGGTGTAACGTACGCGGATTTTCGTTGCCGAAAAACCGAATAGTTATGGGTTTTAAAAAAGATTTAAGAAAAGAAAAAGAGAAAAGAAGAGAGAAAAAGAAAATAGAAAATAGAGGAAAGAGAAAACATAAGATAGAAAATTTAGATAGGGAAGAAAAAGAGAATAGGGAAAAAGAAAAACAGAAGAAAACAGAACGGAATAGAAAACAACAGAACAACATCAGAATCTCACAATTCGCAGCGGAACAACATATAATAATAAATGAATAATCTTTAAACAAAGAACTATATCAGTTATTACATTTTATACATTACATTACAACATATCATCAGAGTGTACAACAACATCATACAACAACAAACAATGCAGCGGAAAAAGAAATATTATATAAACTAGTAATACGGCATGCCATCCAGCTTGCCTCCAGCAACTCCAGAATATCCAGAATATCCTGATAAACCTTAACTCTTGACTGCCCGTGTGGAAATTGGTGGGCACCCAGAGTTTAGGAAGGAAAACAATAAACTCCAAGTCAGTCATGTGACTGGTGTGAGAACTCAAAACAGTTTTTTTATCTTAAAAATCAAAAATAGAGGAATATTTTTAAATCAATTCGCAATGCTTTTAAAAATGAGACTACCATAAGGCCTCCCGCACACACACACAATGCAAACGCAGAATCGGAGGAGATTTCTCCTTATGATAGTCAAAGATGCTTGATACGCATTTAAAATAACATTTGATATTATTACTAGTGCATAGTGTAGGGAAAATTTATTTCGAAAGTAGAATATAAATCTTAGCCAGCATAGACATTCCGAACTATGCCTACTATAGCTAACTATGTTCAATAGCAGGTTACCGCCACATTCCATAGCAGGTTATACAACTAAAACCGTACAAGTCACGTATTGTTTCTTTGGATTTCCAACAAATGGTCAGGCCAAGGAACTTCCCATTGCCACATGAGAATGCCTCTGGAAAGACATCCCCGAGAACCAAACCGGAACTCTGCCAACACAAGGCCGGGTTACCCCTAACTGGGTAACTACTGACACGAGAAACGCCATTCCCCGATCGTAAACGACCTTTCTCACGGGATCCCGAAAACCAACAACCACAAAGTAATAAATTCATAGTAACCACATAGGTTAAATATCTGGGCTCCATACCATGATACCACCTCTATCCAGAAGGAAATGTACATACCCTAAAGGGTGCTACCCCTCATAACCTTGCCGCATCTTTCCTGTTTTGACCATTTCCGGGGTGTGAGGTTCGACGAAGTCACGTCCACAAAACATACTTTATACAAAAGCCATGCTTTGGGTCAACAAATGATCAACACAATGATCACTAAGATAGACGATCAAATAAACGATCCTATCACAATAATCAACACAATGATCATTTCAGCAACACTCAACATGTCACATTACCAAATTGGGAATATATCGCTGATAACTTCAACTATATAACCTCTGAGCTCGTACGTCTCAGAGAAGGGTGTTAAGCTAAAAGAATAAATTCTTCGCCACCAACAGAAATATTTTTGAATGAAATCGGCTTTATATCTCAACTTGTAATGTCAGACACACAATCCATACAAGTCTGTTCCGGGCTCGAACAAAACCGAAGGCACTTACAAAGAAGTCCTTGCAATCCGGATATTCACAATCCTGATCGGATTCACCATCACATATGGAGAACTCTATACCGGAGCAACTCGGTGCAGAGTAAATCGACAGGTCATCCTATCGCTCTCGCAAATACCGGGTCTTCAACATCGATCTCCAATGCAATTATAACGACGTATCACATATTCGGAATGGGTTATACGACCCCATGGTCCTTTCCCGGTTAACCCGAATAGTGAGCGCTTATTCAAAAATAAGTGTAGCATTCACATTCAAACAAATCACATCAATTACCCATTCAAAGGGAATTATTGATAGTCGGTTATTGAACTATCACTGGATATGCACACATCACCAGTTTCCAAATAATTTTCCAAATTATTTATTTTCCAAAATATCTTTATAAGATATACATTCTCCATTCTTTAAAAATAAATCAATATTTATTTTTAAACTCATTTTCCAAATTTCATTTATAAATTCCATATTGAATTTACGTTCCAAAATATTTATGAATATACGATTTCCATTAAATTTCTAATATTCATTTTCAATTTATCTTTAAAAAGAAAATTCCAAATATTCACTTTATATCGGAAAACATTTCCATACTTATTTATTCATAAGTAATTCACAAATTTTATTTATTTTCAACACTTGGAAAATATTCAATATACTTCAATCGAGATTAAGTATATATTTCATTCTTTAAGGAAATCATTCTCTTAAACATATTTATTTGGGCCAAAACGAATGTTGCGTAAAACATCGTTACGACGTCCCAAAATCACTAGTATAGGGATTCGAAATTAAAATAGATATATAAATCCCAATACTATACAAAAACATTTCCTTTCGGAAATCATTTACTATAACAACAGTGTTATAGTCCACTATTTCCTTCTATTTCTCGAAAACGTCTATTTCAACAATAAATGTTGAAATCTATGGTTTCGAATCTCAACACATTTTAAAACATCGTTAGATCGTTTTAATTCTATTTCAAATATCACATTCAAAACAATTTCTTTAACATATTATTCACTATTCAAAAACGTGAATATACTACGTTAACAATTTCATCCTTTTATTCATTTTAATTCAAAGGATTATTCACAGTCAAAAATGTGAATATAACTCCATTAATAGGTTATAACAATTAACTTATCAAAATAAGTCGTTTGCTAATTTATAAAACAACGTTTATAAACTCCATTTCTATTTATTTTATAACAACTTCCTTTTATAAATTCCTTTATTAACCTATTCAATTTATAACTCAATTATAAACTAAAGGTTCATATTATAAGTTAAATGCTTATAAAACGATTATTTTACAAAATCGTTCTTTGAACTTCATAATTATAAATCTTATAACTTATAAGATTCAATGATTTATTCAAAACTATTCTTTTAATAACTTCATAATTTATAAATCTTACTATTTATAAATCTCATTTATAACTTCACCGTTTATAGTTCTATAAATTTCATTCTTTAATGAAATTCATTTTCACTCCACTCAAACACTTATAAAAACTCGTTTTATAATGTCCATATTTCAATTTATAAATATCCATTTATAAATCTCTTAATATAATTCAATTTATATTATTCTTTTAAAACTTCTTTAATCTCCTTTATTATTTCACCATTTTGATTCATAAAATAATTAAATTTTATAAATGCTATATTTAAACTTTTCACAATAATTCTAAAATATCTCGATCTAACTATTTTATAAACTCAATAGCATCATATTCTTAAAAATCAGTTTTTTTTCTGTATTTCACAAAAATCATAATTTTTATAACCTTAAAAATTATAACGTTTATTTATTTAAAATGAATCAATTCCAAAAATATTTTTATAAACGTATACTTTCAAAAATCACTTTAAAAATCATTTTAAAATTCCAAATTTGGCCCAATGATGCTACACACCAAATAGTCAATCACGACAACAACGATATCATATATCAATATGAAAATCCATCAAATATCAAAATATCTGAAATCAAATAAAAACTGTTGAGGAATCCAGTTGGATCCCTCCAACCTGTTTTCCTGCATTCACAAACATTAGCACAATACCAATTTCGCTCCAGTACGAAATTATCGCGGTATATGTTCTTATTAAATATTATCCGCTTAATAACGGCGCAATAGGGTCTCATCCGCTAAACAAATAAATGCGGGAAATCAATCAACTCCAATATATACATATGCCAATATATATATATTGATATTATATATAATACCAATTTCACTGTTTATGAAATATTCGCGGTATATGTTTTTATTAAATAACATCAGCTTACTAACGGCGTATAATGTCTATTTTAACAATCAATAGATATCAATCAACATTCAAACATGCATTCAAATATTTTAAATCTAACTATTTAAAATAAAATCGAAACTGATTCGATTGAGTGAGAAATTCTCACCTTGATTTTAATTCGTTTTAGCGATTTATTTCGAATAAAATTAAACGGACGTTTAATTTTACCCAAAATTCTCACTAACTCCAAACGACTCCAAACGAACTCCATCGCGTAGTGCTCGTCCATACTATTCCAACGCAACTGGTTTCGCGCGTTTTCGACCTCGTATGAAAAAGTTATGAATATTTGAAGTTTACACGATTTAAACTAATATAAATTTACAACTTAAAATTAAATTTTAAACCTAAATCCTACATCACCCTTGGATCCAAACCCCCCCTCTCATCAGGCCCGTCCACATTCTTTCTTCCCCAACTCACGGAATTCATCTACAGGCCGTTCGAACCCAACACCATCAAGTTAGGGTTAATTATGACGGCCACTTCACTCGACGATACGTCGATCAGGTAGCTCCATGTCGAAGAGCATGCCAAGCTCTATACTCGGCTGAAGTACAGTGGAACTCGGCCCCCCATCTCGTCATGAAATGCGTGCGTAAGTCATGGAGGACGCGGCTAAAAATCTCACAATATACAACTCCATTCGCGATCAAACCCGTTGGATATGTCAATCACACTATCCTCTACGTTTTTCTAGTTGAGCGATTCTTGAATCGATGCTTGGATTTTGAGAAATTGAAGGAAGAACATGTGAAACTTTCGGCCATTGATTCTGGCTGAGGCGGCTACGTATAAATTAGGTTTAGGTTTTTTTTTATTTATTTTTTTTTAAGTGGGGGGCTATTTATAGAGAAAACCGAAACACTATTCATCCCGGAAATTCCGAACTCCGATTTAGGCACCGTAACCAGCGTTTCTAGGGTTTACCCCGCGTTCTGGACACAATGGAACAGGCTTTGGAAGCTAATTCGGAAGTATGTGCGAGTTATGGCTATAAACGCTCAATTTGAATTAAACCGATTTAAGTCGATTTCTAGGCGTTTTAATTCGTACCGGACAAACGGTAAATCCAATTGACTTGAAATTTGAAACCTTATAGTAATATCACATTACGGATCCGATGAAACTAGTTTCGTCGAAATCCGAGACTTTTTGAAAAATGGCTATTTTCACTCGTCAAATTTAAATTAAAAATAAATCGATGCGTTTCGAGCTGCCACGATCAAACGGTAACTCCGATTGACACGAAATTTGAAATCCGGTAATAACTAACTATTACGGATCCAATGGAACTAGTTTCGTTCAATTCTGAGACTGTTCAAAAATTGACTATTTTTACTAGTCGATTTTAATATTAAAATATTCAATTTTCACAAATTAACTTTTAATTCGATTTTAAAAGTTCTAAAATATCATTCTAACTCCCATATGATAAAATAAAATTTTACAAATCATTTTCAATCATATTTAACTCTATTTTCAATTATTTCCATAATTTAACATATTAAATTATCGATTTAATTATTCAATTAAATCCAATAATTCAAATAAAAATTTATTTGACTTATAAATTCACTCATTAATATTTAAAATTAATTAAATATTCAAATTTAAATTTCTAAAAATTCTGGGTCGTTACACATGGCCAGAGTCTGTAGGAACGAAAGTAAACTTGTTAAGGCATCGCGTTATAAAAGTATTTTGATAAAGTATTATATAAAGTATGTTTTTGATCATTTATTTTACTTGTCTAAATAAGTAAAAAAATATTTTAAATATTGTTTACTTCGAACTATCAGATTTGAACCAAATGACTATTCATCATATTAAAATGTTTAAATTGTTATAAATGTATATAATGATTTTTAAAATAATGGTTCATCCTTGCCTTTCAACCTATTCTTCTTCTAACTATTTCTACCTTCTTCCTCTTCGAGGGTCCTTTCTGTATTATGGAAAGAGTTGGTTCTTTGGCTTATTGTTTGGATTTGCCCAAGGAACTTTCTGGAATGCATTATGTATTCCACTTCTCACATCTTCTCTGGTATCTTCTTGACCCATCTCTTTTATTCAGCCTTCAGCGCTTAATGGTTTGGATATTGAGCCTAATCTAATTGTCGAGAGTAAGCCACTTCATATTGTCAGCAGAGGTACAAAGCGCTAAAAAGGAGATCTGTTAGCCCAATCAAAGTACTGTGAAGTACTGATGATTGGGATTGTACTTAGAAAACGGAGGAGAGCATTCGTGCTTTGAATCCGGAATTGTTCGTTTCAGGTACTATTTGCTTTTTCTATCTTGCTTTTCCTTATTTTCCTTGTTCGTTCTTTTCGAGGACAAAAAGATTTGAGTGGGGGAGATTGTAACAATCCTGAATTTTGTGATTTACTTTAATTATTTATTTTGATTTTTTATTTGAACTCTTGATTTAAAAAATTTATTTTTATTTATTAAAATAAATAAATTTTATTATTTTAAATATAAATTTTGATTTTTACGTGAATTATAATTTCAAACATGAATAAATCCAGAAAATGTGGATTTTGGTCAATTTGGTCCAACTTTGACTTTCAAATTTAAAATTTAAATATTTTAATTTTTGAATTTTAACTTTTATTATGAAAATAAATTAAATTTCAAAGATACTTCTTTTCGTTTCGTTGAAATCCGATTTATATTGTGGAAGTTATGCTTTTTACAGTGTTGTGTATAAATTGATTTATTTAACAAAATTATCTATTTTAATTTATATAAATAATATTTTGTTTGTCATATCTTGTTCTAATTTGTATATATTTGTGTAATATGTCTTGTTATGCATATATTTTATTTTTAAAACATTTATAAAGAGTTGTAGTTATTTTTCCAAAACTAGTTATATTTTGTTTTCAATTTTCAATACTAGTTTACATATTATTAACTACATTCTTATATTTTTATAAAATTTATTCATTTCATTTTCACTCTATTTTGTATTTAATTTTATTTTATTTACTAGGTTTTTTTTATTTGAATAAAGAAAAAGGGAAATTTCAAAAGACTAATGTCTTTTTAACCTTTGACTTTTCATTTTCCACATCTTCAATCTTTGGGCCGGCCTTTCTCTTGTCATAGCCGCGAGTTTATTTTCTTTAATTCATGTAAAAACACTCTTTCTCGCTTCACTTTTCACATGTATTTCAGATCTGAAGAGAAAAGCTTTGGTAATGTCTCTTTTCTTTCCACTTTTCTTATCATTTTATTGAATTTTTCTAGTGAATTTACCTTGCCACTTTAATGCCTTGTTCGGCCATACTCCTCCATCACCTCCTCCGACCAACTCCACCACCATCCACAGTCACTTCACCCTCCTTCCCCTCTGTCTTGACCAGGCCATGACCCCCCTATGTTGTTTGCACCACAAAAACTCCAAAAACGGTTCAACAAATGCCATAGCCGAGCACTTCATGCACCTAGCTTTCGTTTTCAACCTTGTTCACCTCCTTAGCTGCCACCACTAGTCCCTCCACCACCTCAGGACGACACTCCAGACTCCACCTGACCGTCTCCTTGCATGAACAAGCCCAAGCCATGTCATGCCGAACCCAATGTTTGCATCAAAAACCACTAGTTTGCCTACCTTTTGATTTTCCATTATGTTGCAACTTCCACTCCTTTAACACTTTGCCAGCCTTGCCTTCATGACCCATACTCGACCCTATAACCTAACCATGGTCAACATTAGAGACCTCTGGGTCGAGCACGTGAAGGTTGAGGCAATGGTCAAAGCAAATTTTTTCATAGTTGCTTTCATTTTAAATTTCTTCAATATGTATTCTATGTTGAAATCATATGTATATTTGATTTGAAATCATATTCATATTATCTTGTTCTGTTGGTTGTGTACAAGATAACTATTTTGGCTCTCCCATCACTTGAATCCGTAGTCGTGCCTTCACGCTTTTTGGGTGTTTGTTTGTGTGTCTGAATCAGTTATCTCCAGCTTGTAGAGGTGAGTATTTCTCACAAGGCATTATGTACTTATATAACTTGTAAATTGACACCCTGTGAATCTGTAGTCTATATTATTATGTTATAACTGCCTGTGATATGATCATATGATGCTCATCCTATTTATACACCTGTCATATCATCTGTTACTGTTATATAATGCTATGCTGTTTATTTATAACTATTTATCACACTGCAAGTTCCCTATAGAATAGAATCACTATGGGTTGAAATGATACGTACCCGAACGGACATTAGAATAGGAAAAATCATTATGGGCTAAAATGATAGACCTGAGTGATTTTTTTATTTACTTTGGATTGCGGTTTGAAATGATAGAACCCGGGGTTTCTTTGTAAATTACGGATTGAAATAATATATTATCCGTATCATTTGACTTAGGTTAGAAAATTTTATATACAGACCCATGGTTAATATATATTTTCTTGAATTTATAAAATATTATAAAAATGTAAATATTATGATATTTTGATATAAATTAAATTTAAAAATGATTTTTATAAAATATTAGTGAATACCTACAAGTTAAATAAGTGAGATAATTAAATGGTAGGGTAGAATTTGAAATATAAGTAAATTTTGGAATTTATGATTTTGTTTATAAATGTAGTTTAGATTAAGTAAGAAAATATGATAATTTGATTTTAATTTGAATTTAAATGATTTTTATAAAGCATATTTGATTTCTCTATAAATTAAAAATAGTTAAATAAATTAATGTTTAAAATTTAAATTTGAAATATGACTTAACTTAATAATGTGAAATGTGTTTTAAATTTAAAAGTTAAGTTAAGAAAAATAAATTGGAATTTAAATTTTATTTTATTAAACGGTAAATTAAATTTAAATGTAAAGTAAATGAATTGTTATAAAATTGTACATTTATTTTTTAGGTGAATTACTAAAATTTGATAATTATTTGTGAAATTTCAGTTTACAAAATCATAAATTAAAGGGTATATAAATGATTGTTTAAAATTGGAAAATATTAAATTCTATAAGTTAAAATGGTTTAAATTAAAATTTAATTATTTATGAAATTGTATCGAAAATTTGGAATTTATTTAACAGCATTTCTAAGTGTTGCAATTGATACAAATGAACTAAAAGGAAAAAATGAACTAAGGGCTATTACAGCACTTCGTAAGTGCTGCAGTTGCAGAATTGAACTAAAGCTTTATTTGAAACATGAACTATTATAGCATTTCTGTAAAATTTTATCTTTCTTAAAATGAATTGTTTTCAATTGTAAATTTACCGTAGCATTTTCTAAATGCTGCGAAAATTGAAAATTTCACCGTTTTAATAAATTGAAGTGAATAAATGAATTCTGAAAATGAAAAAAAATTAAGAATGGAATATTTGATTTTTAATGTATAATAACTTCATTTTAATTGGTTTAAATAGAGTATTTTGATTTGAAATATAAACCATTTTGAAATGTAATTTGGAATGTTATTTAAATTAAATAAATATGAATGGTTTTGGAAGGATATGATATTTTGATATTTTGGAATGAATTTGAAATCATATTGAATTTTTAAAGTGGTATTGATTTCGAAGTATAAAATACCATTTGGAACTTTAACCACGGGATGTATTTAACGGTTTAACTAATCCTTAGAGGTTGGACGATCCCAAGCATCCTTTAAGTTATTGTGTATGTATGTCCTGATTCGAGTGTTTTTTGTTTTACTTTACGCTCGGGTCAGCATGAGTATTTACAGTTTAGCGTTGGATTTTTTTCCTGAAGGTAGCAATCGCTGGAGATTTTTGCTTATCGAGTTATCTCTCTGTTTCAGTTCAGTCCATTTCAGCTCTGGTATTTATAAACTTCTATGTATTTGAGACTTCAATTGTATATGTTTTTTCAGACTGATATTACGTATTTGTTTTGAGAGTATTGTTATAGTACCTTCATGAACTACTATGGAATTTTAATTTCCGCTGTGAGTTTGTGACGACCGCCCATGACTCCTGCACCAAAACAAGGAAATAGTGCGCTGAAAGGCGTGCCAGGTAGCCATGGACGATAGTCAGGGTAAAATAAAACAGCAAACTCTATCGTACAACTCACAGCGCATGGATAAAATACAATAGAGAAATATATAGTGAAGCTCCATAACAGAAAAATCATCATATAAGCATCGTAGTAGTTTTATACAAACATGAATCATCCATACATCAAAGTCTCACTACAAACACTCAATCAGATATAACAGCGGAACACCCAGTACATATAGTAAGAAAACTAGTATGCAAAGCCTCCTGCTCGTCTTCGTCATCATCAGCGTAGATCTCTAAGAACAGCACCTGTCACCTGCTACCTAGTCTGCCCATCCCAACATGGATGAACAGCCCAAGGTAATAAGAGGAGACATAAAACCTTGAGTCAGACAAAGTCTTAGTGAGCAGTAACTCAACTATCAAACATACCAAAAGAGCATAAAGGATAAAAGGAATAGGAACCAAACCATCCCACTCCACCTCTTTCTACAGTGATAGCCCCCAGACACACACCAAGGAGAAGTAAGCATAACATAGCAGATAATTAAGGTAAAGCAATAATCACTCGAGTCAAGGGCGATGTTTTCCAAATACAAACCCCCAAGGCCTAAACCAAGATCAGATAAGCACCTAGAGAATACCGCTCTTGAGACCGAATGATGATACAACCAAACGTCCAAACATCCATGACTCTGACTATCACTGTTATCCTTGCTTTGATTTCACCGTTGATTGAATGACCATCCGTCAAGGGCTAATGGTAACCCCGGTTTTAGGCATAGCTCCGCACGTCATCGTGACCCGTGCCTAGGACTTACCTTCTCTGCCCAGAGTACTCAACTACCTACCTGTAGTCTTTTGGGTGTCCCGACTACCTGCCTGTAGTCGTTATGGGCGCCCCATGTACTCTTGCTTTTGAGCATGCTAGAACCTTCAACAACGATGAGATCCAAGCCTCCTAGTCATCCTCCTTGACAACTATCCTCATACTAGCTCAAGCTACCTCTCGAGCAATCCATTATCAACCAACTCGAACCATCCCTCGAGTCATCAACATGCTTGGAATGATCCCTGCCTGGATTACGCCAAGTCTACATCACATCGTACTTCGCTTTATCACACCATAGCAAAGTCTCAACTCAACAACATGGTTTGCCTCATCGCATCATGGCGAAGTTCCATCTCAACATCATCCAATCCATACACATGAGCTTCAACATCCACCTCATATGCCTTTAGCAGCTTTCACCATTCAAGAGCCTCTTCTGTAGCTTTTGAATCATCTTTGACCATACTTGTCCACATCTATCAACTAGATAGCTCATTCACAACAATCAATCAAGGCAAACCTTAATCCAAACAAATACGTATTCAATCAAGATCTAATTAGGCATTTATAACTAAAATGGCAATTTCGTAAATAAATGAGCATAGAACTAACATACATGAATCATGGGTTTTTAGCATAGATCTAGCAAATATAAAACATGGGTTTTGTTTCTATAACTTAATAAATGAACTTGCATAGGTAAACATCTTCACAAACAATTGATCTATACTTGGATCTAAGGAAAATGCACAAAATCACTATCTACAACACTCCAACAAACCACCAATCCAATATACTCCTTTGGGTCCGCGTGAGAGATAACCACCACTCACCAAATCACCCAAACACCTCAAAAACTAAACACTTCAGATCTGGACAGCGGAGATCAAGGCTTGATCCGGCAACATCTCGCTTCAATCGATGAAATCTAGCTCCAACGGATGAAGATCTTCAACTTTGGCACTTGAATCTTTGATCTCGATCTTCGATCTTGGATGGATGTTAGAACTAGATTGGAATAGAGAAAAGAAAATGAAGAAATGTTGTAGTCGAGCTCTCAAAATGGCAGCACTTCGTCGCTTCAAAAACTGGTGCCAAAAAGTGAGCCAAACCCCTCTATTTATAGGCTGAAAACCCCTTAGGTCGTCCAGGCCTTATAACTCGTTCTCGGTCTTAGGTCATCGCCGACCTAAAATCCCCGACCTATCATAGGTCGTCACCGACCTATCTACCTCACGACCCAACGGTCTAAACAAACTCCACGACACACGACTCAAGAACCCAAGGCCGACCTAACTATAAGTCGACTCAACCAATCACACGACCTACCGACTTAACCAAACCCAGGGTCACACGAGTTAACACACGGCCGACCTAATTCCTGCGACCTAAAACACTGCCGACCTAAAGACTCCAGCGACTTACTAGGTCCGACCTAACTCTTATGCGACCTAACAAACCAGGCCGACTCAATGACCTAAGCCCCCAACGACTCATCGTGCTTGCCGACCTATCCCCCTAGCGACCTAACGCTATCCCTTAGGTCGTTCAACGACCTATCTATACACAGCAACTCTAGGTCGCTAGTCCCCCTAAGTCGGTCAAATACTTATGTTGGTTCAATACCTTAGGTCGTTAACCCGTTCGACCGACTCATCCCTAGGTCGCTCCTTTCCCTAACTCGCTCACACGACCTAAGACACTAAGTTGGTCACGACTCAACTCCGAACCCTCAACCTGAGCCTCTATACGAGTTAACCCTTAACTCGTTTTAACACTAAGTCGGCAGCTTTCTTAAGTCGTTCAAACGACTTATCAACAATATGACTTAGGCTAGAAACAACATAAACAATACTAACGACCTGTAAATCCTACGATTTATCAACACGTAAAATACGGGTCGTTACATTCTCTCCCCCTTAGGAATTTCGCCCCCGAAATTCCAAGCAAACATCAGCCATCAAAATTATTCCGCATGCCTACCATCCTTAGCAATCAACAAACCATGCATCCAATTCTAGCCTAGCATGCAGAATTCTAAAACTTAGAACAAGCTACAAATTCATGAGATGTCACGACACCTTAGGGCCATACCTTGAAGAGTTCTGGATGAGCTGCCTTCATCCTCTCTTCCTCCTCCCACGTACAGTCGTTAACATCATCACTCCATTGTATCTTGAGCAACGTAATCGTCTTCCTCCAAGCTGTTTCGTATCGGTTTCAACAATACGAAGCGGCTTACGAGGTCTCGTAACCACTGGATCAACCTCTAAGTCTTCACAGCTATCAGCAGAAACCACAGTAGTTGGGTCATGCACATACTTCCGTAGATAAGATACATGAAAGACATTGTGCACACCCGCCATCTTTTCCGGTAACTCCAACCTGTAAGCGAGTTTTCCAATTCGTTCGATAATCGGGAATGGTCCAACAAATCTCGGAATTAACTTTCCTTTCTTCCCAAATCTAATAGCACTCTTCAATGGAGAAATCTTCACAAAAACCATCTCTCCTACATCGAATTCCAAATCCTTACGACGATTATCGGCATAACTTTTCTGACGATTTTGAGCTGCTTTCATTCGTTGCCGAATGATCTCTATACAATCCGAAGTCTGTCGAATCATCTCTGGCCCAAGTATCATCTTTTCTCCAGTTTCCAACCAACATGTCGGAGAGTTACACGGTTTTCCATACAATGCCTCATATGGTGCCATACCAATACTCGACTGATAACTGTTATTATATGCAAACTCCACCAAATGAAGATGATCTTCCCATGATCCTCCGAAGTCCAAAACACATGCTCTAAGGAGATCTTCCAAAACTCGGTTGACTCTCTCAGTCTGACCATCTGTTTGAGGGTGATAAGCTGTACTCAAACACAACTCGGTTCCCAAAACTTCCTGGAAGCTCTTCCAAAATCCACTAGTGAACAATGGGTCTCGATCGCTCACTATACTCTTCGGAACACCATGGAATCGAACTATCCACTTAACATAAAGCTCAGCCAGCTTCGATGCAGTCCTAGTCGATCGAACAGGAATGAATCTTGCACTCTTAGTCAACCGATCTACTATGACCCAAATTCCTTCATTTCCTGCCCTGGTCCTAGGTAGACCATCGATAAAATCCATCGATATCTGCTCCCACTTCCATGTAGGAACCTCTAATGGCTGAAGTAATCCACTGGGCTTCTTCTGCTCAGCTTTCACCAACTGGCAGTTCATACACTTGGAAATAAAATTTCCAACATCCTTCTTCATGCCTTCCCAGTAGTAAGTTCTCTTCATATCCCGATACATCTTATTCCCACCTGGATGAATTGTCAACTTCGAGTGATGACCTTCCCTCAGAACTTCATCTCTCAATCCATCAATGTCGGGAACAGCCAATCGTCCTTGCTTCCGAAGCCAACCCTCTCGATCGACCTCAAATCCCTTATTCTTCTCTGGGTCCAATCCGGATTCCAAATCTCGGATAATCTTAACAAGCCTATCATCTCTCTTTTGGTTCTCGCCAATCCTTTCCACAAGAGTAGGTCTTATCGATAAGTTTGCCAACATTTCAGGTTCCAACTCACATCTGGGCCTGAAATCAAATCCAGCCAAATACTCAAGGTTCTTCCATTCCGAAAACATGGCTCCCAAACCTGCATGTCTTCGACTTAACGCATCAGCCACCGCGTTACCTTTTCCCGGAGTATAGGCTATACCAAAATCATAAGATGCTAAGAACTCTAGCCATCTTTGCTGTCGAAGATTCAAATCCTTTTGGGAGAACAGATACTTCAACGACTTATGATCTGTAAATAACTCAAATCTAACTCCCAATAGATAGTGTCTCCACATCTTCAAAGCAAACACAATCGCCGCTAACTCCAAATCATGAGTCGGATAATTCCTTTCATGCGGCTTCAGTTGTCGACTAGCATACGCAACAACTTTATCCTTCTGCATTAGCACTGCTCCAAGTCTAGTGCCACATGCATCGGTGTAAACCACCATCTCATCATTCCCACTTGGAATAGTCAAGACAGGAGCACTCGTCAGTCGCTCTTTCAGGATTACGAAAGCTTGCTCACACTTATCATCCCATTTGAACACTTGGTTCTTCTTCGTCAATCCTGTCAACGGTGCAACTATCTTGGAAAAGTCTTTGATAAACCGACGATAATATCCTGCTAATCCAAGAAAACTTCTTACTTCAGATGCATTCTTAGGTCTTACCCAATCCTGGATTGCTGCCACCTTAGCGGGATCAACCGCTACTCCATTTCCAGAGATAACATGGCCTAAGAACCTCACTTCACTCTTCCAGAAGTGACACTTTGAAAACTTAGCCTTCAGCTGATGTTTCCGCAAGATTTCCAAAACAATCCTCAAGTGTGTCTTGTGCTCTTCTTCAGTTCTGGAATAAACCAAAATATCATCCACGAATACAAGCACGAACTTATTCAACTGATCTCTGAATACTCTATTCATAAGATCCAAAAAATATGCTGGTGCGTTAGTCAACCCAAACGGCATTACCAGCCACTCATAAAACCCGAATGGTGTCCTAAAAGCAGTATTCGGCACACTATCCTTCGCCACTCTCAATTGGTGAAATCCCGTTGCCAAATCCATCTGAGAAAACACCTTAGCCTCGTGAAGCTGATCAAACAAGTCATCTATTCTCGGCAATGGATACTTGTTCTTTTTAGTCAACTTATTTAGCTCACGATAATCCACACACAACCTCAACGATCCATCCGCTTTGGTTGCGAACACAACTGGTGCACCCCATTCGGACACACTTCTCCGAATGAATCCTTTCCGTAAAAGGTCATCAACTTGCACCTTCAGCTCTTGCTGCTCCCTCGGTGCCATCCGCCTAAGAGGCATAACAATAGGTCTGGCTCCCTCAACTAGATCGATACGAAACTCGATCTCCCTATGCGGCGGCAACCCTTTAACTTCGTCAAAGACATCCTCAAATCCATTCACAATAGGCACCGATGACAGTCCATCCCGTGGAACAACCAGCGAATACATGAAGCTCATGAAGACGCCTTCCTCATGCTTACATCGTATCACAACCTTTCGCCCTTCCACATTCCCGACTGTCACCTCCAGCCTCTCACAATCAATCCTAGCCGCATACTTCCTAAGCCAGTCCATACCCAAAATAATTCCGAATCCCGCAAAGTTCAGAACAAAGCAATCACAAACAAACGAGCAATCATGACTCGACACAACTAGACCACGGCATATCATACACAAACATGACGAACCCCCGACTGGATTAGTCACAACCAATGGCCTATCAACAATATCTGGTTTCAAACCTAACCGGCCTACCAAATCATCACAAACAAAAGAATGCGACGCTCCAGTATCAAACAACACTCTAACTGGAACACCACAAAGAGAAAGAGTACCTTGAACTACCACACTCTTCCCCTTCTCTTCAGCTATAGGAGCTTTTGAAGACGACGGCACAACTCCCAAAGCATAAGCTTGCACAATCTGCCTATCTTTCCTCGGCTCTGGGCAATCCTTCTTGATATGTCCCAGCTTATCACAGTTGTAACACTTTCCCGGCACCTTGGGATTCTTACAATCTTTGTAAAGATGGCCCTTCTGCTGGCAGTTATAGCAAGTCACTTCGCTCTTCGGCTTCTTCTGGCCATCCTTTCCCTTCTGTTGCTGCTGCTTCCTCTTCTTGTTTCCATTTTGCTGGGGTTTAGATCCTTCCTTGGTTACAGAAACAACAGAACTTTCCCTAGGAAACAGACTCTCATGCCTAAGAGCTTTCTCCACCAGCTTCTCAAATGGATCGTCCAAATGATCCACTAACTGCCTCCCAAGATAAGCATCCAGACCAGTCACAAACTTTTCGTTCTTCTGGTAGGGAGAATCAATATACGATCTGGCATACTTGGACAAGGCTTCAAACTCGGAAATATACTCAAGAACAGGCCTCCCACCTTGCTTGAGCTCTACAAACCTTTTGAACAAAGCAGACTTCTGAGCAGTAGAGATGAACTTGGCTTCAAATTTAACTTGGAATTGCTCCCAAGTAATCTCTTCTTCTGAAGTATCTATGGTGATAGAATTCCACCAATCAGCAGCTCTTCCCTGAAGCTGTCTCGATGCAAGCTTCCTCTTGGTTGCATCCTCAATTCCCAAGTCCCCAAAGATTCTTCGGCAAGCATCAATCCATCTCTGCACTTCAATAGTCGACTCTGTCCCCAAGAAAGCTTTTCCTCTAAGAGAAGTATAATCCTTGCAAAGCTTGGCAAAATCCACCGGTCTTGGAGCTTGGACTTGAACTCCAACATCTACAGATGGCCCTGGAGCTGGTATCCTTCTCATGATCGAAGTCATCATCGCTTCGAACATAGTTCCATAATCAACCGCTCCTTCAGTAGCACGGCTTTCCCTTGCAGCTGGTCTTCCTCTTCGACTCATCCTTATTATCTGTAAAAAGAATGATTAGAACACCTTAAGTAACAACTGCATAAGGAGTTCAAATCCTTCTAAACTACTATATTATATATAATAATCATCCATCAAAATACAATTACGTCTCTCATACGTAGTTGCGTCAGCGAGCGTTGGCTAAAATCGATTAACCAAAGCTCTGATACCAAATGTGACGACCGTCCATGACTCCTGCACCAAAACAAGGAAATAGTGCGCTGAAAGGCGTGCCAGGTAGCCATGGACGATAGTCAGGGTAAAATAAAACAGCAAACTCTATCGTACAACTCACAGCGCATGGATAAAATACAATAGAGAAATATATAGTGAAGCTCCATAACAGAAAAATCATCATATAAGCATCGTAGTAGTTTTATACAAACATGAATCATCCATACATCAAAGTCTCACTACAAACACTCAATCAGATATAACAGCGGAACACCCAGTACATATAGTAAGAAAACTAGTATGCAAAGCCTCCTGCTCGTCTTCGTCATCATCAGCATAGATCTCTAAGAACAGCACCTGTCACCTGCTACCTAGTCTGCCCATCCCAACATGGATGAACAGCCCAAGGTAATAAGAGGAGACATAAAACCTTGAGTCAGACAAAGTCTTAGTGAGCAGTAACTCAACTATCAAACATACCAAAAGAGCATAAAGGATAAAAGGAATAGGAACCAAACCATCCCACTCCACCTCTTTCTACAGTGATAGCCCCCAGACACACACCAAGGAGAAGTAAGCATAACATAGCAGATAATTAAGGTAAAGCAATAATCACTCGAGTCAAGGGCGATGTTTTCCAAATACAAACCCCCAAGGCCTAAACCAAGATCAGATAAGCACCTAGAGAATACCGCTCTTGAGACCGAATGATGATACAACCAAACGTCCAAACATCCATGACTCTGGCTATCACTGTTATCCTTGCTTTGATTTCACCGTTGATTGAATGACCATCCGTCAAGGGCTAATGGTAACCCCGGTTCTAGGCATAGCTCCGCACGTCATCGTGACCCGTGCCTAGGACTTACCTTCTCTGCCCAGAGTACTCAACTACCTACCTGTAGTCTTTTGGGTGTCCCGACTACCTGCCTGTAGTCGTTATGGGCGCCCCATGTACTCTTGCTTTTGAGCATGCTAGAACCTTCAACAACGATGAGATCCAAGCCTCCTAGTCATCCTCCTTGACGACTATCCTCATACTAGCTCAAGCTACCTCTCGAGCAATCCATTATCAACCAACTCGAACCATCCCTCGAGTCATCAACATGCTTGGAATGATCCCTGCCTGGATTACGCCAAGTCTACATCACATCGTACTTCGCTTTATCACACCATAGCAAAGTCTCAACTCAACAACATGGTTTGCCTCATCGCATCATGGCGAAGTTCCATCTCAACATCATCCAATCCATACACATGAGCTTCAACATCCACCTCATATGCCTTTAGCAGCTTTCACCATTCAAGAGCCTCTTCTGTAGCTTTTGAATCATCTTTGACCATACTTGTCCACATCTATCAACTAGATAGCTCATTCACAACAATCAATCAAGGCAAACCTTAATCCAAACAAATACGTATTCAATCAAGATCTAATTAGGCATTTATAACTAAAATGGCAATTTCGTAAATAAATGAGCATAGAACTAACATACATGAATCATGGGTTTTTAGCATAGATCTAGCAAATATAAAACATGGGTTTTGTTTCTATAACTTAATAAATGAACTTGCATAGGTAAACATCTTCACAAACAATGGATCTATACTTGGATCTAAGGAAAATGCACAAAATCATTATCTACAACACTCCAACAAACCACCAATCCAATATACTCCTTTGGGTCCGCGTGAGAGATAACCACCACTCACCAAATCACCCAAACACCTCAAAAACTAAACACTTCAGATCTGGACAGCGGAGATCAAGGCTTGATCCGGCAACATCTCGCTTCAATCGATGAAATCTAGCTCCAACGGATGAAGATCTTCAACTTTGGCACTTGAATCTTTGATCTCGATCTTCGATCTTGGATGGATGTTAGAACTAGATTGGAATAGAGAAAAGAAAATGAAGAAATGTTGTAGTCGAGCTCTCAAAATGGCAGCACTTCATCGCTTCAAAAACCGGTGCCAAAAAGTGAGCCAAACCCCTCTATTTATAGGCTGAAAACCCCTTAGGTCGTCCAGGCCTTATAACTCGTTCTCGGTCTTAGGTCGTCGCCGACCTAAAATCCCCGACCTATCATAGGTCGTCACCGACCTATCTACCTCACGACCCAACGGTCTAAACAAACTCCACGACACACGACTCAAGAACCCAAGGCCGACCTAACTATAAGTCGACTCAACCAATCACACGACCTACCGACTTAACCAAACCCAGGGTCACACGAGTTAACACACGGCCGACCTAATTCCTGCGACCTAAAACACTGCCGACCTAAAGACTCCAGCGACTTACTAGGTCCGACCTAACTCTTATGCGACCTAACAAACCAGGCCGACTCAATGACCTAAGCCCCCAACGACTCATCGTTCTTGCCGACCTATCCCCCTAGCGACCTAACGCTATCCCTTAGGTCGTTCAACGACCTATCTATACACAGCAACTCTAGGTCGCTAGTCCCCCTAAGTCGGTCAAATACTTATGTTGGTTCAATACCTTAGGTCGTTAACCCGTTCGACCGACTCATCCCTAGGTCGCTCCTTTCCCTAACTCGCTCACACGACCTAAGACACTAAGTTGGTCACGACTCAACTCCGAACCCTCAACCTGAGCCTCTATACGAGTTAACCCTTAACTCGTTTTAACACTAAGTCGGCCGCTTTCTTAAGTCGTTCAAACGACTTATCAACAATACGACTTAGGCTAGAAACAACATAAACAATACTAACGACCTGTAAATCCTACGATTTATCAACACGTAAAATACGGGTCGTTACAGAGTTATTTTGATATTTATGTGTCCGTGATTCTATAATTGTTTTCATTTGCTCCAAATTTATTTACAATGCGGTATTTTGAGCAATTCAAGTCCGACATGTGTGGATGCGAATGGCTGAAAATATCGGGTTGTTACAGCATCATCAACATTTATTTTCGAATTTGTAAGTGATGGATTCCTATTATTAAAGTTGTGTTTTTGTAAAACAAATTTTGACTTTAAAATCCAAAGTGCAATTTGATAAATAAGGGAAAATTAGTTTTATAACTTATACATTTTGAGAATTAGTAAGCTAAAACAAATTTTTGAATTTTTGAATATAAATGTCAAGAAAAGTAAATTAGAAATTGAATTATGAAATGAAATTTAACTTAAGTTAAGTTAAATAAAATGAATTTTGAAATAAAATTTGACTCGAGTAAAGTTAACTAAAATGAATTAATGAAATGGGTTAAATGAAATTGAATTTGATTTGAAATGGATATTAACAAGTTGTATAGTGAAAATAAATATGAGAAGTGGTGTATAAAATGTTTATAATATATTTAGGTAAAATTTAATGGAATGTTTCTACGTATTGTTAGTACTGAAAGGAATATATTAAGTAATAAATGAATGTGAATAAGGCAATATGAATAATGATTATGAATAAATGAATGTAAATAAAAGAATCTGAACAAATAAAAGATTGGGATATAATAAGAGACCAATTGTCATAATTTGTATGTATATTATTTTATTCACATAACTATTTGATCCAGATTCGAATATAGGATTTTGAGGTGATTTACACCGATCCGAGTTAGGAGTTTTCCCTCGATTCTTGACGGCGAACACTGGATACAAATTTTTGATTGATTCTAGGATTCACTATCATAGAATATGGCTATGCAAAGAGCATGGTGGATTCAAATCAAGGAAATGGCTCTAAGTCCGCACTAGAGTGGACATGTGAACGATACTAGTTCGAAGGTGAAATTGTGTGATCGAGAGAGCTATCGTGCATGGTGTTGCGTACGAATGGTATATATACATCATACGGGCCTTTATAAGTTAAATGTTGTCATTGGAAAATGTAAAATTTGATATAGTTATGAATTAATTGGATGGATATTATTTGTTTGATGGTTTCGCTAGTTATATTTGTTACATTTGAATATAATTATTATATTAGTACATTTTATATATTAATACAGCTTTCCCTATAATTGTTCTTATTTTCCATTGAGTGATAAGTAGGTACGGATGGTGTATGCTTCTGGAGCTCGCTTTCGGATTATATTGATTGTATATGCTTACTCATATTAGAAAAGGTACAAATATCGCATTACAGATCGTATTTTTATATTTTATCTACAGAATGCCTCATCGTTGAGATGAGATGTATATTTTATGATTATATATTGTAAATTTTAGATCGAACCACACAAACGAGACATTACCAAAATTGTCTAAAATTAAAGAGTTAGAAATTGTGGAAAAAAAATTATAACTAAAATTTGATTTTTATGTTATAACTTGGAATGGTATTAGTTAGTAACTATGAGTGAATTTAGAGACTTAAAAAAATGATAAAAAAGTTTCAAAAAATTGATTTTGAAAATTTAAAGGCTTAAAAGAATTTGGTAATCCATTTCAACTAATTGGTTTTGATAAGTTAATGGGATTGTGGCATTTTTTCTTACCTTAGTAATTTCACGGACGAATTTTTTTTAAGGGGGGAAGTATGTAACTACCCAGAATTTCAATCATTTGAATTGGAAATATTAATTGATTTTAAGTATTTAAATGTGAAATAACCTAAATTTAAAATATAGCGATTTATTTGATAATTGAATTGTTGAATTTAATAATTGAATTGTCTAAATAGTTGAATCTTGATTTTAATATGTAAAAAAATGATTTCGAAAGCTGATTCAAAATTCTATTTGAATAAGAATGAAGATAGCAAACTTTTGAATTTGAATTAAAAGTGAAAAAACTAGATTTAATAACAATTCGTTTTAATTAATGTGTGAAAATAGCCTTCCGAGACACTGTCTCGAAACTAAATGAAACCAGTTCTATTGGATCCATAATAGTAAATTATTGTACGCCTTCGAATTCATGACAATCAGACGTATCGTTCGGTCGTGCGAGCCAGAAACGCATGGAAATTGATTAAAGGAATTTAAATTAATATAACTCGATTTTGAAAGAAAATTTTTGTAGATGATGGATTTGGGCCCCAATACTAGTTCCAATGTGTTCAGAATATGGGTATTTAATATAGAACGTTGGGCGGCATGCCTCGATTGGAGTTCGAAAAATTAGCACATGAATAGTGTTTTGTAAATTTCTATAAAATTTAACGACCCGATTTTTTCGACGCCCAAAAATCGACATCCATACGTCCATTGTATCAAATGTCGAACAATCGAATGCCGAAAAACCGAATCATTAGGGTTAAAGAAAAAGGAGGTAGAAGAAGAGAAAACAAAACAACAGAATCTTACCATCGCAGCGGAATAAAATATAATAGATAATAATTGATCTTTTACACAAAAGAAACTATATCCGTTTTATACATTACAGCATTAGAGTACCACAAAATTAATAGCACACAACTGGACAATTATCTTAACTTGTCCTCACAAAATTGACCAAGCATTTAATCAGGCACAATGGAATACACATCAAATACGTGAGATACGTCTCGCCATCCAGCTCATCTCCTAAGCTCCATAGCCGTCCATCCAGATTCTGTACTCTATGATACTCGACCCGAGCGTTATAGTTAATAACACCCGAGTCAATCTAGAAAACCAGCATGAGAAAACACACTCAATTGGATTATTAAAGTTTTCAGAATCCTTTTGAAATCAAAGGTATCTCATAAGACCACGCCACAAATAAACATGTCGGGTTTTTACCTTACGATTACCAAAACATTTTCATATCAAATCCTTTGATATTATAGTAGTGTCAAAATACAAATACTTATTTAACTAGCCGGAATTGTTACAATATTAAATTCCAGCAGTATTAGGTTCTACAAACAAAACCGTAAAGGCACATAGGGAGAATGGATTTCCATCAATGGAAGGCTACTGGGGTACCACCCGTCACAGTACGTGTTAAGATCACTGTACCGAGGATCCACCCTGATCCCTGCAGAACAAGACCAGAGCTACCCCTTATTGGATAGTCTGAATAAGTTCACCCCGCGGTTGGGATCAACAACCGCCCACACAGCCGAATAAAAGGGACCTCGAGACAGGGATGACCTTACCCTAATTGGTTTAGCCACTTAGCCTTGTGTGCACCTCCCCTATTTTAGCCATTCCTAGTCAATGAGGCTCGAGGATATGCATTACATTTTTAGCACACATTCACTTAGAATGCTCATCGTCCTCCTGACGATGTTCTGAAAGCATTCGTCCATACAAGTCCATTTCGAGTCCGAACGGAACTGAAGGCACCACTCCTACTACATTCATTTTAGAATCACCCTCAGGATTAGTAGCGATTAGCCCTTGCACTTCACTGCTCCATCTTCGACTCCAAGCTTTTGTCTTCCTCGCGAAAACGTTCAAACAGGATCGAAGTGGTTTTCGGAAAATTAATCCCGATCTCTGTCTCTTCGAAACGATCAGCACGTTGGCCAATATTGATAGTCGGTTATTTAACTATCAAATAACATTCACAAAAAATCATGAGACTTTAAATAATTTTCCAAATTATTGATTCAAAAATATCTTCGCAAGATATCTTTCTACCTTTCAATCTTTTGAAAACAGTTTCCAAATCATTTTCCTCTCGTAGAATAAATTCCCAAATATTGTTTATTTCCATTGAAATTTACCAAGTCTAAATACTTTAAATTTAAAATAATTTAAAGCACTTTATCCAAAAATATATACTTTAAAACATTCAAAATAAAAACTATTTAAAACATTTTATTTAAAATACTAGTTGTGAAATTTTAAATTAATTTCTCGTGTAAAACTTAAGCCAAAACAAATCTTAAAATAAAAGTTATGAAATTCTATACAAGTTTTTCAAATAAAAACTTTAGCCAACTATCTTTAAAATAAAACTACTTTATAAAATATAAATATTAAGAATTATGTTTTTAAATCATAATACCAATTAACCATTTTAAAATAATTACTGCTGTAACTAATATTATAAAATATTTACTTTTAAAATTCTAAACAACTTAAATAATAATTTCTCAAATAACATTCTTTTAAAACAACTTTTAAGCTTTTAACTTATACTTAAAAATCTGCTTTGAAAACGTACTTGAGTTTTCAGGGAATTACACTTTTCTTTCACACTTTTTAAAAAATAAACACCATTTATATTTGAAACAAATTACCCATTCCTTTATAAATTTCCATCGCGAATTTATACTTCCAAATATCCGCTGATATCTTATTTCACTTTATTAACCCAGTTTATAAATTCCATAGTCTCGTTTTCCTTTAAGCATGGTTTCAACACTTAATCAATTTTCCATTCGATTACCAGAATTTACGTCATTTAAAATAAGCACCTTTAGTTATTAAAATTTATTTCAAAAACCATTAATTTCAGATTTTACTTCTTTATTATGATTTGAATCTTTTAAACTGAAAATGCTAATTTCATACCGTTTTTTCCAAAATTCTTCTTATCTATTCCAACTATTTAAAACCTTGAATTTAAAAATAAATCCTTTATACTTTTAAATAATACCACTTAAGTTTAAAAATTTCATTTGTCCCCATTTACTTAAAACTCTTCTTTTCCATACTCAGAATTTACTTATTAGAAATTAAAAATCAACTTTTATACTTTTCCGATTTATTATCTAATTTATCCAAATTTTCTATAATTATTTTACTTAAAAATTCTCTCTTTTTATTTTCCCTTCAAAAATCCAATCTATATATTTTTGATAACTCAGCATACCCAAATATATTCAATCAAACCATAACATCCAATATTTTCAATTACCAATATAATTTATCACAGATTATCAAATAAATCATATCATGGAATATTAAAATCGATCCAAATAATTTTGAGGAATCTAGGTAGATCCCTCCAACCTGTTTTCTTGCATCCACAGATGTTAGCACAATATAAAAATACCAATCCCACTTCAAGGTGGAATATCGCGGTATATGGGGTCATCCGCTATTATGCGGGGTGCGTAGGGTCTCATCCGCTATATAATGTAGAAAATCAATCATTCCAACATATATATATATATATACATACATACATATATATAAAATCATATCACATCCAAGCTGATAATAAGTTATCATTTCAAGCAAACAATCAAGAGTTTAAAATTTTAACTATTTAATTTAATGGCATTCCAAAAGAGTGAGATTAACTCACCTTTGACTATGCATGCAACCCATTTCCAATCAGGCTCGATCCTCCATGATTTTAGACCATGCATAACAATTAATTGATTTTATTAATATTGAACTAATCAATAATTAATTGCCTTTTTTAATAATCTAATCAACTAATAACTTAGTTTAAACTAATTTTCCCCTTTAAAACATCTTTTAGTAACTAAAAAATTTAAATAAGTTTATTAACCACATAAATTACCTTAATAAATTATTTTAATCTAAACTAGAAAATAAAAAAGGAAATAAGTATATTTGCTTCCTTTTGAACTACCTACACACACACATACACACAGACGCACACGCACACAAACACACACATATATATATGCTTATTAAAATAATTTATAGATCTAAAAATCCAATTTTATATAACTTTGACCTTAAAAAAATTTCTGTTATATATATATATATATATATATATATATATATATATATATATATATATCTTCAAATCGAAACCACACATATATTTTTATCAAAGTAAACTATAGATTTCAAAAATGAACTTCCAATACTTTAAAATTCATATTTTATTTTTATTTTTTCTAACCTATACATGTATAAATATAAATAATTATCTTTTTCTGCAACTGAATATAAAAATATACAAATTAGAAAAATTGCATTTATACACACACATATATATACAGAATCAAAACCGAAATAGGAACTACCTTATTATTATATAATTTTTCCCCTGTAAAAATATATATAAATATAAATTTAACGAAATAACTTGAAATAAAATATCTTCACTGTTTTTTTTTTCCGGTTTACATATACATATGCTTTGAAAATTAAATCAATTGAAAATGAAATCGAGGATACCTCCGTCATCGAAGCAGAACCCTAAGCTCGGGTCGAAAAATTGAATGCTGCCAGAATGAGGTTGCGACTGCCCCCATTGACCTGCCACGAACACGCGCCTTGGTTACATCCGCCATCACCTAACAATGATCGAAGCTTCCCCCATCTTCACGAACCCTAAGGCCATGCTCGAAATCGAAACCCACTTTCTAGGTTCTCGCCACCGTCGTACTCAAACACGAGAGCAAGATCAATACCTATCCATTGACAATCAATCGTGAATTTGAATATAGGCTGGCTTCGATTTACGAAAAAATTCACACCGCTATAGATTACGAATGAATCTGCTCGATTTCGGGAAGAGGTTCGGCCTTGATTCTATTCGAATTCTCGACCATTGATTTCCACTGGAATTATAGTGTTTTAGTTTTGAACGAAAATGGTTTTTTTGTTCGTTTCTCTTTTTGAACGAGAAATTCATCATCAATTTTCTATTTAAGACGCGTATAACCCTGTTGAACGCGTGTTTTAAAATTCCTTTACATGTCCGTAGATTTGCAACAGTTCCAATGCAATTGTGTTATTTATTTAAATTTAAATTTCAAATTTAAATTGTCTCGATTTCCACACTCTCAATCTCGATCTCCTATTGAGGCTACTGCCAGCAGTTTATAATGTTATACCCCCATTTTGAGCACAATGAAAAAGGTTTCGAGTCCTAATTCGATCGTATGGAGAAGACAGCTTTTGGACCCAATTATTATTTTAAATTTTGGATATAGTTTTCAACGCGTTTATCTACCGTACGCCCAAACGGTCCCTCCAAACACTACGAGAATTGGAATTCGATAATAATACACTATAACGGATCGAATGGAACTAGTTTCATCGAATTCCAAGATTGTGCCTCGGAAGGCTATTTTGAAATATCAATTCAAACGATATATTTTCAAAACTGAACACACCATCTTTAAATTCAATTTGAAAAGTTTAGTTATCTTCAGTATTGCTAATACAAATTTTATAAGTCATCAAATTATTTTTAACAAGTCTGGAACTCCAGATTCAACAATTTTCCTAATTTCCAATTATTAATTCAATATTTAAATTATCCAATAAATTGCAATATTTGAAATTCAAGTTAGTAATTAACTCTTAAATATTTAAAATGAATTAAATAATTTCGAATATCTAGAAATTTCCGGGTCGTCACAATTCCTCTCTCCTTAAAAGAATTTCATCCCCGAAATTACAAGTTAAGAGAAATGATCTTTAACCCGTTACTATATTCCCAATCCAAATAGTTTTTAACAACTTCCCAAAACCAAACAGTTTTAACAATACCCAAAACAATCTTTTTATTTAAAACACACTAACCCTTACTAACTTCCTATACTCGTCCATAACATCCAAACAATATTATTTTCTCAACAATTCAAATTTAAACTTAAATCTAATTTTAAATTACCAAAATTTTCTCAAAATTTTCGGAATATTTCGCCAGCGTCTCGTTTGCGCGGCTAGCTCGGTACTACTACAAAATGCCACTACGGGCCCCCAGATTTCAAAATAAAAACAAAAGGCCAAGTGGCTACACCAGAAAGTCATCAAATTTCGTACAGAATTTTAAATACTTACCTTTTTGTCGAGCAATTCAATTTATCTTCTAAATCAAAAATCCCAATTACTTTTTCTTTTAAAACACATGTATACTACTTAGCAATAATATCCAATCATGGAATTCAAAATCACTTCATTACAAGACTTTAGTATTAGCTTTACTTAAGTCAAAAGATATACCCATGTAATGTCCCACCTTTTTGTACGCTTTAAATCGACGATAAACCACACAAGTCAGAATTAAACCATGTAGAAGGGCGGATTGTTATGGGGTAAATAAGAAAAAGTAGACAAAGAAAAAACAAAATAGAATCTTGCAGCAGAACGATAAAATATAATAATCAAATAAACAGTTCATACAGCTGTTTTACAAAATATTCGATTATACTTATGCAATACATATCAGAGTTACACATACCAGAGAAAATTAATAATGCAGCAGAATACAATGGTGTAGTGGAATAATATAGTAGATAATAGTAATACACTCTTCGTCTTCGTCCTTCAGAAATAAGGTCTTCGAATCCTGAAATGCTCAACCTGACCCGAGCGAATTGAAAAGACAAAACACTCGAGTCAGAACTAAAAGATCTTACGTAAGTTAAGTGAACAGTAAATAATATGACTGGAATGGCGTCAGAGATGTTTATGGGATTTGACATCTCCTATCCAGTATCTAATGTGAGTGTAGTAACTTAAGAGATGCTCGGGATTCACATCTCCTAAGGATCCGTTAAACTATTTATATGTAGTAATATTTCGCTATTATAATAATGTCTATAGTAAAATAAACTTACTTTGAAATAGCATTAAGGCTTTACATTTTCCACCAAACACGTAATAGTCCCAGTAGTTCATCGAATATCATGGTCCATCCTGATCATGAAGCCACCAAAGGATACCACACGGGCTACAGGAGAAAACCAAACTCGTACAAGGCACGCTAGGGTAGGTGACACGGCACAACTAGGCAATGCCAGGGTAGATATACCAATTACGCTTCCGGGTCGGTTGTAACGCATAGCCGCAGCCACCGTCCATCTCAAGCCACACCCCCAATTCAAAAATCAAAAGTGGCCACTGAATCAATCCAAAAGTCAAAGTATAATATCGAAGGGATATGTCCGATCAAAGGTGCTACCTCATTTTCCCGTCAATCACTCCTGTTTTAGCCACCTTATACCAACTCACGGGAGTTGGGTCCACGTATTTACCTCAAAGGAAACACTGCCACCATCCTACTTCATTCTAGAATCTCCACCGCGTACACGCTTGTTAAAATGGTTTTCGGAGTTGGCAGAGAGTATGGAAATTTTCAATCCCGGTCTCTTTAACAACCAAACGTTATTATAACACCGTAGTCATTTTAAAATAATTTATACTTCAAAACCAGAATATAATATCCATTTCGAAATCACATAAATACGATATCCTTTCCATTAAAAAACCAAATCATTATGATATCATTTTTAGAAAAACCTAAATCAAAATAATATCAGTTTTATTCCAAATATATCCTTTTTCCAAAGTCATAGCACTTCAAAGTTATAACACTTCGAAAACAAAACACTTGAAGTATAACACTTTCAAATCATAATACTTTGAAAACTCATACTTTGAAACATAATTACACCACTTATATGGCTTAAATATTAAATTAATTTATATAATAAAGCAGCTTCTTCAATTTCACAAATTAATTCCAAATACAGATTTGAAACCCTAAATAACCCATTTCAATTTCACTATATTTCAAAGCTTTAATTATTCCACCATTTCAAAACCAATTCTTTGAAAATTCCAAATATATCAAATTCAAATACTATTATTAGATTTGAAATGTTTACTCAATAACCCAATATCATTTAAGTAAAACTTTTAACTTCAAATAACTGGATCTTCTTTTAATTTATTTAACTTGATAAATTCATTTATATCAATTTGATATTCATTTAAATCACTCTAAACCAAAGTCAAGTTATAAAAATCATACCATTCAAACTCTCAATCTTATTTAAATTTCAAATAAAATTTGTTCGAGTATAATTCTTAAATAATTTAATCCAGATCAATTTCATATTTATCTTCCAACGTAAATGTTATTTAAGTCATTACACACTCTATATACAATATAATTTAACAGATACTTAAATAATATTATATAAAACAAACAATCTTTATTATTTAACTTATTTTATATTTCAAAACAAGTTTTTTACATAGGTAAAAATCAACAATAAAATAAAATTTATATAACATCTAATATCAATATTTATATAATCCATATATTTCTTTACAAACCATAGAAATCATTTCAAAATATTTTTATATACAGACCGATGGTGTCTGTATATAATTTTCTATCCTATGGTCGAGTGATATAGATATTTATCATTTCAATCCGTAATTTAAAACAAAAATACGTTTTATATCATTTCAAACCACAATCCTGAATAAAATAAAATGCATAACAACTTGCAGTCTATAATAAAATAAAATACAACATCCATTCACCCAATATCTATCATCAACCATTTATCACAATCATCATCCAATCCAAACAATAAAATCAATACAGAAAAGATAATAAATAACAAGAAATTATTGGCAGTTATATTCAATGATAAATTAAATAATAATTTAACTGGCAGTTTATATGCAAAAATAAATTTATTTAATTCAGTAAATTCAATTTAACTAGGGTGATGATTAAATTACGCCAAACAGTCATAAATAAATTTCTAATCATATCATAAATCAATTTAACGAACATAAGAAATTTTAGAAGTTGTGAATGGGTTAAAACACTAACCTTTTGAATTTAAATCCAATTTAAACCCAAAACTTAAACAGCCTCGAATTCATCCAAACTAGAGTCAAAATGTCAGAAATTTAACTACGATCCCAACACAAGAAACCGCATGTAAAACGGACCTCGTACGCAATGAAAGTCTAAACGGTTTCAAAGTTAAATTAAAATAAAAGAAAATAAAAAAAAATAAAACCGATGCCTTCTAGCAAGTCAGCGCATCATTCCAGGCCTTCTTCCCTAATACACATGAGCTACAGTAGATCGCGTTCGTTCCTCTTCAGCCGCCAGAGAAAGCTCGTCGACCAACACCAACACCGGCCACACGCCACTCCTATGACTTGCCAACCAACACCCTAAATGCACGGCTCTCCTTCAATCGCTACGACAACCCAAAAGCATGCAGCAGCCGCCTTTTTATGAACCCTATTCGAATTTTTTGCGAAAATCCAACCATCAGATCGACAAGCGAACACCGTTGATAAACTCCTCTCCGTCCACTCTTCAAAACCCATAAATTAATTTGGCGATCAGACTAGTTTGATTGCGACGTGATGAATGGTCGTGAACAGTTCATCGATATCCGGCCATACCGAAACTCAGATCAGAAAAAAATTATATATTTGACTTGCGCTCGTAGAGAGCTTCAAATCCATATATAATTCGATATAGTTTGAAGAGATTTAATTTATGGTTTTGAATTTTATTTGGAATTGCATTTTGGGATTTATGGTTCAGTCTGCCACTGAAATGAGGAGGTGAGAACGAGTTGTACGTACAGACGAAAGACAATGAGGAATAATTAGCATTTATAACGAGGTATATATAGACAGAGCAAAATAAAACAGATGAGCCCGATTTGGTTTGGAAAATTGAACGATATATGGACCGAAAAGCCCATTTCGACTCCGGAACGGAATTGTGTCAACCCATATATCAAAATAGACGTTTTAAAATATTTGAAAATCAATAGAGCATGTTTCAGGTCCAAATTCCATCGTATGGAGAAATTATGCTAAAATCAAGTTATTTCAAATTGATTTCAATTGATTTCAATTTAATTAATTTCTGGGCATTTCGAGTCCATACGATCAAATGACAAGTCCGATCGTTACGAAACTTGAAATCCTACCATAATTATGGATCCGATGAAACTGGTTTCGTCGAAATCCGAGTCAGTAGAAAAAAATGTCTATTTTTCAGTTAATTAAATAATTTAATAACTAATTACTTAAATCATTTTTTCAATTCCTATTCCATAATTTACACTAACATAACATTGAACTGAGATTCGTTGCAATTGATTACAAATTTTAATTTAATATATTAAAAAAATGGTTAACTTATAATAATTGTTACCATTAATGTTTAATTTCACTTATAAGATATTATTAACAAGAAAATGTTGCCATTGATTTAGATCTGATTCAATAAATTAAATGAATAGGTAAATAATTAATAATTATCACTATTGACAAATTTACTCACATTCGTACTTAATTATCAACAAACAGTTATTATAATTACTTATCTAGCACTGATTCAGTCAATTTCAATTTATTACGTACTATTTCATCAGTTAATATAACTTTGAATTCACTCCCCAATTTACTAATTTCAATCAGTTATAACTTTACAATTTTAATAAATTCATTAATTTCAATTGACATTCCAATAAATCCATTTATTTGATTTTTACCTTATTATGAATCAATTATAAACTTACCATCTTAAAGGTTATGTCAACATGAGTACTTATCTATTACACTAATATTTCCAATTTCATCTTAATTCCAATTCACTGTAGTATCAAATTTCCATTTCTTACAATAAACCCATTTACAATAAATTGAATACCAATTAATTAGTTTCAAATAAATAAACTGATTCAGTTCAACTCTTTTATTAAGTCTATTATTAATCAATATAATATTTCATCGGTTAATTCAGTGCTTACTTTTATTTACTAAATTTCACTTTATACCTAAGTGCAACAATTTGCACTATTTCATTATTATTGTAATTTCACTTCAATTGTCAATAGTTAATAACCATTGCTATACTTCATTCTCAACATTCACTTCATTATAAATTATAAAATTTTATTTCCTTCTAAATTTAATTACAAAAATCTTATTAAATTACCCATTTAATTATCGAAATTTACGGGTCGTTACAACCCATATCATTTGCATGCAATATCAAATTTGATCGCTCACTCGATCACACAATTTCACTTTCGAACTAGTATCGTCCACCCGACTCCCTAGTGCGGACTCGGATCTGGTTTCTCGATTAGAAACCGTCGTTCTCCTTGCATAGCCATATACTATGATAGAGAATTTCTAGATCAGTCAAAAATCCATATCCAGCGTTCGCCTTTGAAAATCGAGTGAAAAATCCATGTCGGATTCATCGATTTCTGTCTCGTTGGAAAGATAAAGTCGAGATCATCAACCCTACAAAGTTTGGTTTAGATCTGGGTGTGTTAGACACTTCGTTTTTATTGCTGAAGTGGCACCCAGAAACTGTTTTACAACAGTGATCATTTTCAGTTATCGTCGGACCAACTTTCAGACGTTGCCATTTCTTCGTATCAAGTTGGAACCGAACGATTGTTGTTGCATGTCAAATTAGGAGTACTATGCTATGCTATTGCAAATTTCATCAAGATTTGGCTTCATATGTCCTTTCGACCATGTCGTCGAAGTTGGACCTTTGCACTATTTTGACACAGTAGAGTTTTGTGATTTTTGTCCGAATTTGAGACGACGCTGTTTCTTCGTTTCAATTGGAATTGCCTATCCTTTTTGCGGTTTGGAGCAGGGATGTTGGTCTACATTCTTGCGAATTTTCATGCCATTTGGACTTGGCTTGTAGGTTCAAATCTGTCATCGAACAAGTGACTTTGACTTGTTTTCAGCGATTTTATAGTTACTATAATTTAGACTATTTTTTTGATATTTTTCGATTTCTTTGAGATTTGTCTCTATATTTCATGCACGGATTTTATAAGTCATTTTAAAGTGATTTTCCATCAAATTAGCTTTCAAAACTATTACTTAGTATTATTTTAAATATTAAATTAATTACTCCATAATAGGAGAATTTCAAATGTTATTTCTAAAGAGGTTTTCAAACGATTAAAAATCCGCTTTCTCCAACTATTTTCTAAGTAAAATATACACTCTTCTGCACTTCAATCGAAGTGGAAAGGTGATTAAATGTTAAGGTAAAACACGGACCATGAATCCACGCGTTTATCTTTTCGATTAATCCCCGACCTATTCGATTGATCGTTTTGGCCTAGTTTACCGATGACATGAGGTAAACTTTTTACTGCTTTGAGTGTGGAAGCTTACGATTGGTTAGTAAACCGTTTAATGCGAACGTTGGGGTATGAGACTCACGTTACTACTTTACGGGTTCCTTGCTAAGAGTTCGTGACACATTCCTACCGTTAGTGGTAAACGGGTACTGGGCCTACGAGCCTTTATCACTACGGCGTGTTTCCTGAGTGATACCTTTGGGGTAGTGTCTTCGGAATGTCTCCCTTGGGTTTATTTCCTTTGGGATAGTTTTTTCGGACTGTCTCCTTCTGGCTCATCACCTTATGGATAATGTCTTCGGGCTGTCTCCTTTAGGTGTTGCCCCTTAGCTAAAGTGATGGGTGTGTCACTGGGGTATATTTCCTATGTGATTGAGTATAGTACTAGCGTGCTAATGTTTTCCTGTGAGATTTATATTCCCTCGTGTAGCGCCATTCGGTGATGGTTTTGTGCAACCACATGATATAAGCGCTAGGGGTGGGCACGGCCGGTTATCCTACCAGATCGGTTAATTTCTACGGTTAATCAAAAATCACAAACGGTTCGGTTAACTGATGGTCGGTTAATATTGGTCAGATAGTACCGACCGAACTGGTAATTTTAAACCACGGTTAACCGATTAATCGGTTAACCATTCGAAACACACAGTTAACCAATTGCTTTTCTCAAATTTACAAGACTGAAACATTACACGGTACACATTACATAGCTCATTAGTTCATGTCAGATAAACTGTTTAGTGTTACAAACATGAAACACTACAAATATTACAACATCTATTATAAATAGATCACTTAAAACTGCACATGTTACATTCAACACAGCGATCAACAGTAAAACACATCATAGAATCAAAATAAACAAGTTACACTTTTGTTCATTTTCCTATCACATACAAGTATAAAACAAGTGAAGTGAACAACACATTAGTGATAAACAAAAACTGTGTGCATCTACCATTCTTCAAATCCAAACTGCATTCAGTCTTCTAATAGTTTCACCACTGCTAAGACATTTATCATGTATATAAAGATAAGCAAATAAAGTGGGCAAATTCAAACCCAAAAGAATTAAAACTAAGAGGAAATGAACATCTCTTGAAAAATCATGAGCATGTTGATAAAATAAGTTACTGAACAAATGTTGTAGACTGCTCACTTAGATAGTTCCTTTGATCCTGATGATATTAAAGAAGCCACTATGAGACAACCAGTGTAAAAATATGTTGGTAAGGGAGATTTTTCTTTTTATCGAAATAAAAAATAAAAAATAAAGGCAAGAACGGTTCACGATCTTAAGATAGAGGAAGATAAATAGATTCATGAAGTTTAAGAAAAAAGTAAAGGTGCTTTTTTACCGATCTTATAAACAACCAAAAAGTAAAGGTATTTTCAAACATCTTAAAGTACTACCATTAATACATTGTCCCTTTTAACAATCAAATACAAAGCTTCTTTTCATTACTAGATCACCGTTTATTTTATATGTATCCATTCAATTTCGATGCTTAATGCATGAACTTGGCTCACGTTATGCCAAAACCTGGGCTGCAATGAAGCAGTCAGGTATCAATCACTATAGATTGGTTACTGGTTACTAATTTATACAATGACTAATGACATAAACTAACATCATATTCATTGTGCAACTTGTCCTATAACCAAATAGTTAATATATCATTATGACACAACAAGGTATAGTAAACATATCCAACCAAAGAAAAATGGAAAATGAGTGTGCACAAATTTGCTCTTATTCATGAGCCAAACTAAACGGGAAAATTAAGGACATTTTTGTATAGCTTAAGCTTGTTATTGGAAATGATGAAGAGTTAAGAAAACTTCTTAGGACCGTGACTAATGCAAATGGAGGAGTGTTTCCTAATACTCATTCTACTCTTTTTCCTAAGGATAGGAAGAAAAGGGAGTTATAGTGCCCACGTATCAAGGATTCTAATTGATTGCATGCTTTTTTTTTAGTTTAGTTGTTGTGTAGCTAATTTCTTTTGGAAAATGAAATTTAGTTGTTGTGTAACTATGATCATGTGTTAACTAAAGAGACAATTTAGTTCATATGACTACTGTGTATTCTCACATTTTAAATGCAATTAAATGTGTGTATATATGACAAAATAAACTAAATTAATGGCTTACAGTTGTCAAAATGTAAACTGACAGTAAATGTGTATACAAACTGTGTATATTAAATGTAGACTAAACTAAACTGTGTATATAAACCGATAGTCTAAATGTCTAAATTAAAACGCACTTAAATGTAAAGTAAAGTAAATTTATAGCTCAGCCTCATAGTTTAACTGCAATCAAATTTGAATTAAAATGCAATTGTATTTAAACCGAACTAAATTTATAACTCACAATTTGCAATTTGTTCACGATTCAATAAACAATCAGCTTTTGCTTTCCTAGATTGACACACATGTCGACAAATAAATATTTATAAGATGATGCACACATAGCCTGATATGGGAATAATGCACCTATAGGTATTGTTACCAAGTCTTAACTAAATGAACATATACATGAAGGTATAAAGAATGAGTCAACAAATAACACATGAAGAATGTAACATAATAGTTATATAAATAACAC
Source organism: Allium cepa (assembly GCA_030765085.1). Classification (NCBI taxonomy): domain Eukaryota; kingdom Viridiplantae; phylum Streptophyta; class Magnoliopsida; order Asparagales; family Amaryllidaceae; genus Allium; species Allium cepa. The sequence goes on along the minus strand of CM060937.1, from coordinate 416,971,651 downwards.
ATGCAAGTTTCTTATGACAAGACAAATGGCTATAATGACCATAAATTAAAGTAATGAACGAAAAGTAATTGGCAGGGTGGAAAATATTAACTTTCACTGTTAATGTCTATCACTTAATTTGTCAATTAAGCTAGCCTTCCTATTAGCTTACGGTTCAAAACATCCAGGCTATCATTTTTCCATTTTTTGCTTTCTTTTGCTGAAGTGAATATGGTCGCCTTCCTTGTGCATGTAAATTCATCTATTACTAGTTTAATTCGCATTATATTACATAGACCATGTATAAAACCAATCATAAATTCAGACCGAGAAAAATGAATTTCGTTCATAATATTTCAAAGCAAAACTGAATTCGAACAAAACAACTATTTTATAGATTTGTTAACTAAAAAAACTCATGCTATTCCTTTCCTACTAGCATTCTCTGGAGCTTACTGCAACTCGATTGTAGCACGGAAGCGAAATAGAGGCACCGTGTAGCAAGGCGGCAAAAGAAAGGAGGCGAGATAGAAATTTATTGATCGATTTGAAGGAAAGTTTTCGTTTTGTTGAAAGAGAAAATTATAGATCTAGGGTTTTTTGCTTTACTGGAACGAGATGAAAATGGGAACTGAATTGAAAGGAAAGTGGCGTGATAAAATTAAGTTTGTCTAGGATATTTGATGGGTCGGGCTTCACTGTTTGGGGTGGGAATTATTTCAGTTAATGGTTAACCGAAATATATAAAAGCATTAACCGTTAACCGACCCGATTTTGGTCAGTTAAAGTCGATCTATTAACCAAATGTTAGGTTAATGGATTGAGTTGGTTAAAACAGTTCGGTTAAGGTCGGTTAAATCGGTTAAGTCGGTAAAATGCCCACCCCTAATAAGCACGACTACCGTGTGGAACTTTTTTTATGCCTACACTGACACTTATGCTTATGTTATGATGATGATATGAGGCTTGTTATACATCTCTACTTAGGTCTTTGTTTCTTCTCTATGTGAGAGATTTTGGTCATTATTACCATGATATATGTTTCTCTTTTGGAGATTATTATGTTATATGTTCACTCGTTATCTTACCATGATTATTGTTTAGTTTATCTAACTGATTTGCTTAGCTAGCCCGACCCGAGTATTTTATGCTCGGGTCAGACCGAGTTGTTTTAGGTTAGGTCGCTTTGGACTTAGGTTGCTTCAGTGCTTCCGCTTTGGATATATCCGCTATACTATAGATAGCTTTACTTGTTATCCATCCTTTATGATACTCTGATATTATTACTATCTTCTGTATATTCTTTTGACTCACAGATGTGTGAGTAGTGGCTTTATACCCACTTTTATATTTGGATCTGTACTTGATGTTGTATTGTGCTGAGACTATTTGCATATTATCTGATGTTGTTCTGTGATGATGTTCATTTTGCTATTATGCTTTGTTCTGATAGATCTTTTAGCCATTGTAGTTTTGCTTTAAATATTTATTGAATTCGTCGAACCACATGAGATGGAAAAAATAGATTCCACTTTTCGACTTGTTCAGTAGATAGTTAAAGTAAGATTACATATAGTTGCTTCCATTATACTCTATTTTCCGCATTAGCAAACGGTATTATCCATATAATACTCTTTGTTAATAAGGCTCTCAGAGTAGGGCGTAACAGCTTGGTATCAGAGCCAGGTTCAGAACTAAGTACAATAAACATAGAACAGTAGCACTTGGTACAATACGTCCTAGTATGATTCAAATATTACAAAGTCCTTTCCTCATGACATTGGATAAGTAAGTTAGGAATATATTTAGGAATACATTTATATTCCATAGTATTCCACTTTTAATTGTCTATCTTTCAATAGGGCTTAACTCGTATCTTATCTTAACTTTCAGCATGTCTGGAAGTGGTAGGACCCGACGTTCTATGGATGTTAGCGATTCGGTGACCCACGTCCGAGAGGCGTTTTCATTACTACCGATCAGATTATGGAGCTTGTTCGGAACTCTCAGCCTCCAACTCCAGTTTTTGATGCACCACGCAAGTCTGCCTTTGCACGCCTTTGTAGTGATTTCTCATATCTCGGGGGCAAGCCATTCAATGGCTCCGAGTCTGTTCTTGAGCTCCAGGCATGGATCCACGTATGCGAGCGCATCTTTTTTCACATGACTCTTCCTGATCATGACAGAGTTCTTATATCTTCCAGTATGCTTCAAACCATGCTTTGGATTGATATGAGGTTCTCATTGCCGAGGTCGATGAAACCGCTCTTACTTAGGCTTAGTTCCGTGAGCGTTTCGTGCTCAAATTTGTTCCGGAATCTGAGAAGATCTCTCTTGCCCGCCGCTTTATTGATCTTAAGCAAGGGAAATCCACTATTTCAGATTATGTTTCTTCTTTCAAGGCCCAGTCCAAGTACAGCCTCGAGTTCATTAGCACACCACATAAGAAGAATCTCAAATTTGTTGAGGGTCTGAAGAAGTACCTCAAGAAGCAACTGATGCTTCAACTCAAGCTTTCATTCGAAGAGCTTGTAGATTTGGCGCTTCACCTTGAAGCAGTCGAGAAGGAGAAGGATAGTGATGATGATATTGAGGTGCCCAAGCACCGCAACAAGAAGAGGTTTTTCCACAAGCCTAATTCTTCCTCTTCCTAGAAGAAGAAGAAGAAGTTCATCAGTTCTGGTTCTGGTTCTCAGCCTAGTGGAACACCGTCCATTCGGAAGTGTTTCAACTATGGATCTACCGACCATATGGTTAAAGAGTGTGCCAAACCTCTTATCTGCCCTATTGTAAGAAGGAGGGTCATCTTATTTCTGCTTTTCCTACTGCACCTCCTAGATCTGGCAAGCTAAATGCTGCCAAGGCTCTTGCATCTTCATCTCAGCCTCGAGGTACGCATCCTTCCATTCTCGAAGGTTCTATTTTATTTCATGATCAGTCCATTAGAGTTCTCTTTGATATGGGTTCTTCCCACTCATTCGTATCAAAGGAACTTGTTGATATTATGTCTTTGGATGTTTCTTGTTTGGTTTCTTCTCTAAGGATTGTGAATCCCATTGGCGGATCCATGACCCTTAGCTTGCTTTGTGAGAATGTTGATATTGATCTTTGTGGCTTATCTTTTCGTGCAAATCTGCACTATTTGGGTTTCAACATGATATTAGGGATGGATTGGCTCATTCGATACGATGCCAAGATCATTTGTTCTAGCGGGAACTATTTCTTAGCCACCCTGACTCTTCCACTCAGTTAGCTCTTGTTCTTCGGAATGTAGATATCTCTGAAGCTTCTCTATGTGCTCTTGATTCACGAGATAATGAATGTGATATATCTCGTATTCCTATTGTTCAGGAACCCCGATATTTTTGAACTAGTTTCGAGTTTACCGCCTAAGCGGGCTATTGAGTTCCGTATTGATCTCATTCCCGGGTCTCATCCAGTTAGTCGTCCTCCTACGAGGATGTCTACAAAGGAGAATGAGGAACTCAAGAAGCAATTAGTAGAACTTGAAGCAAAGCATTTTATTCAGTCCAGTTCTTCGCCGTGGGATGCCACGGTAGTCTTTGTGAAGAAATCCAATGGTTCTCTTAGGCTTTGCATTGATTACCGCAAGCTTAATGAGGTGGCCATCAAGAATCGTATCCATTGTTCGGATTGACGATATGTTTGATTAGTTAAGTATTGCGAAGGTCTTTTCTCAGCATGACCTTGCAACAGGATTTCATCAGCTCCGAGTTACGGATGATAATGTGCCACTTACAACTTTCTGCACTCGATATGGTTCATTTGAGTGGTTAGTCATGCCATTTGGTTTGACGAATGCTCATGCATTCTTTGTCGATCTCATGAATCGAGTATTCCGGGAATATCTCGATAAGTTTGTTCTTGTATTCATTGACGACGTTCTGATATATTCTAGATTCGAGACAGAGCATATCCATCATTTAGGGATTGTCTTGGATACACTTCGTTTTCATCGTCTTAGAGCCAAATTCTCCAAATGCCACTTTTGGGAGAATGAGTTTAGGATCTTAGGTCACGTTGTATCTTCTGAAGGCATATCTGTCGATCCCGCCAAGATCGAAGCCATTTAGAATTAGAAGCGACCCGAGAATGTGCATGAGATTCGTAGCTTCCTGGGACTGGCCGGTTATTGTCATCGGTTCATGAGGCACTTTTCCCGTGTTGTGCTTCCATTGACTACCCTTATTCGTAAGAGCATCCGTTATATCTGGTCAGACAAGTGTGAAGATCCTTTTCAGCGATTGAAAGAACTTCTCACTCATGCTCCTATTCTTGTGGTTCCCGAAGAAAACCACGATCTTGTTGTCTATACTAGTGCATGTGGTAGCAGTCTCGGTGCCGTTCTCATGTAGAAGGATCGGGTGGTTGCTTATGCTTCTAGGCAACTACGTCCGAATGAGGTTCGCTATCCTGCTCATGATCTGGAGTTAGCTGCCATTGTCTTTGCCTTGAAGATATGGCGCCATTATTTATTGGGTGAACGTTTCATTCTTTATACCGATCATAAGTCTTTGAAACATCTCTTCACTCAGAAGGATCTTAATATGAGGCAGCAGCGATGGCTTGAGTTCCTTGCCTCATATGACCTTGACATTCAGTATACCCCTGGCAAGGGTAATCGTGTAGCAGATGCACTTAGTCGCAAGCATTCGTCTATAATTTCTATGATGATAGCCGAATGGGATATTCTTGAGACATTATCTATTTGTGATATTCATGATCGAGCTCCGCCTCCTGATTCTTCGATATTATTATTCTGTTTGGAAGCTTGACCTAGCTTATTGGATCGCATTGCCCATGCTCAGTGGAAACATCCAGATTTATTGCCTTTCGTTCATCTTCTTGAGACTGGACCTAGCGACGAGATGTCATTGGATTATAGTATCGATTCTCACTAATGCCTTTACAAGAAGAACCGTGTTATTGTGCCTTCTGATTTTGCACTTAGGCGTAACATTCTTGACGATTGTCATCATACTAAGTATACCATTCATCCTGGTTCTAGCAAGATGTGTGCCGACATGTGTTGCTAATATTATTGGAAAGGCCTAAAGCGTGATGTTGCAAGTTATGTAAGCAGTTGCATGACTTTTTAAATTATCAAGGCCGAGCATCAGCACCCTTCCGGTCATCTTCTGCCATTAGAGATTCTATTGTGGAAATGGGATCAGATTTCGATGGACTTTATTGATGGTCTACCTTGATTGAGTTTGGGCCTTACTTTTGTTTGGGTCATCGTTAATCGATTGACCAAGTCTGCTCACTTTATTCCGATTTAGTCCACTCGTACTGCTCCTCTTTTGGCTAAGCTTTATGTGAAGGAATTCGTTCGACTTCATGGTATCCCTTGTTCCATTGTTTGTGACCGTGACCCGTTATTTACTAGTCACTTTTGGAAGTGTCTTGAATCGCTTTAGGCACAAAGCTGAATTTTTCTACTGCTTATCATCCTCAGACTGATGGTCAGACTGAGAGAGTGAATGGTGTCTTGGAAGATCTCCTTCGCTATAGTATCCTTGATTTTGGAGGTAGTTGGGTGGACCACTTGCCACTAGTGGAGTTATTCTACAACAACAGTTTTCAGTCGAGTATTGGCATGGCACCTTTCGAAGCCTTATACGGAAGGCCATGTCGTTCTCCATCTTATTGGTTAGAATTTGGCAAGAAGCTTATTCTTGGTCCAGATTCAGCTTGGGAATCTTCTGAGAAGATTATTCTTATTCGTTAGAGAATGAAAAAGGCACAAAGCCGTCAGAAATCCTACTCGGACAAACGTAGGAAGCCTCTTGAATTCTTGATTGGGGATCATGTATTTATTCGGGTATCTCCTACGAAGGGGGTTGTGCGTTTCAGCTCCACTGGGAAATTGGCTCCTCACTATGTCGGACCATTTCCTATTACGGAACGCATTGGCCCCGTAGCTTATCGTGTTGCTCTGCCTGCTCATTTTTTCGGAATGCATGACGTGTTCCATGTTTCTCAGCTTTGCAAGTGTGTTCACGATCCTGATTCTGTTATTGATCCGCTTATTATACTGGATTTAGATATTTCTCCTGATCTATCTATTGACCAACAACCCAGTCGTGTGCTTGATTCGGAGGTTAGACGCCTTCGAAACAAAGAGGTCCTGCTTGTTAAAATTCAATGGTCGTCTAATCCTAAGGACTGCACTTGGGAGACCAATGAATTTATCGAGCGTACTAATCCTGGTTTTCTATCTTCATCTATTTCTGGTGAGTATCTTTAATTCACCTTTGTTTGATTTATTTTGAGATTAGATGTTATAGATAACTTCCATATTTAAGGAATTGCGGGGATGCAATTTTCTTAAGGGGAGGGAGTCTGTAACAACCCGTGATTGCAATTACCGAATAATAAATTAAAATTGTGATTTTAATTTAATTGGAGCTATTAATGAATTTTTAATGTGGCTATTTTGTTCAAAATTTAGTTATTTTGAATAAATTAATATTTTGGGCTTAAGTGTAAAATGGAGCATTTTATGGAAATTAATTAGGGAAATTTGAAATTTACAAAATTACAAAATTTTATGTGTAAAATAGTGCAATATTTGGTTTGGGAATTTTATTTGTAATTTATTTGCAAAATGGTGGTTTTTTTTGGCTAATATTAACTGTAAACAGTGTTTTAAGGAAATTAGAGGTTAAAATGTAAAATATTGTTGATATATGATTTTATGAAATGGCTAAAAATAATTGTTAATATCTTTTCATAATTTTCTATGGTTTGAATTGTATTTAGTAATTTGTTTGTAGATTGTACTTAGAGAAAATTGCCTATCTATATACACATGAATGATACTAAGTCTTAATGGGTATTAGACCCAATAAGCCTAACCATTAGCATATAAATTATCTTTTACTCTCCCACTTCAGCCAAATACTTCATTTCATAACCACTAAACCCTAGTTAGAAAGCTCCTAAACCTAGCCATGGCCTTCCAAGTAAAACTCCAATCTACACCAAATCAAAGAGAGTTAATCCAAACCATTAAAAGAGGTAATAACAATCACAATACCCACCTCCAATTCATTCTTTGATTTTTGAAATAAATTAGTAGTCATTGGTTTTGTGCATTTTCATTGACTCGAGCTCATTGATCTTCATCTTCTTGCTTAGGGATTGCTAATTTTTGTGTTTGATCATTCTCTTGCTGGTGAAAAGTAATAAATGCTAGCTAGAAACCGATTTGATATTTGCTATTGTTGAAATGTTGGTTTGCAAGTTTCCAATCGTCAAATACTGCTTATGATATACTGCTCATCTTCAACTGAAAACACTTCATTTTCCAATTTGATAGTCCGACTTCGTGACAGCACTGCGAGTTCGTCTGTGGTCGGAATTAGTCAATTTTGGTCTCGTTGGAAAGCTGAGATCATGATATTCAAACCTGCAAAATTTGGTTTAGATCTGGGTGCGTTTGTTACTTCATTATATTGCCAAAGTAGCATATAGAAACTGTTTTGAAAAACAATGATTATTTTTAATTCAAACGTCCAATTTCGTGACCTCGCTGCGAGCAGGTCCGATGTCGGATTTCATCGATTTTGGTCTCGTTGGAAAGATGAGGTCAAGATAGTCAACTCTGCAAAGTTTGATTTAGATCTGGGTGCGCTAAGTACTTTGATTTTATTGCTGAAGTAGCACCCAGAAACTGTTTTACAACAGTGATCATTTTCAGTTATCGTCGGACCAACTTTGAGACATTGTCATTTCTTCCTTTCAAGAACCGAACGATTCTTATTGAATATCAAAGTAGGAGTACTGTACTATGCTCCTTCAAATTTTCATCAAGATGTGGATTCATATGACCCTTCGACCATGTCGTCAAAGTTGGACCTTTGCACTATTTTGACACAGCAGAGTTTTGCGATTGTTGAACGAATTTGAGACGACGCCGTTTCTTTGATTCAAGTCGGAATTTCCCGATTCTTTTTGAAATTTGGAGCAAGGATGTTGGTCTCCATGCCTGCCAATTTTTATGCCATTTGGACTCGGCTTGCAGGTTCAATTCTGCCGTCGAACTAGTGACTTTGACTTGTTTTCAGCGATTTTATACTTAGTATAATTTAGACTATTTTTCTAAGATTTTCCGATTTCTTTGAGATTTGTCTCTAGATTTCATGCAAATCATTTTAAAGTTATTTTCTATCAAATTATCTTTTGAAACTATTATTTAGTAGTATTTTAAATATTAAATTATTACTCCATAATAGGAGAATTTCAAAGGCTATTTCTAAAGAGGTTTTCAAATGATTAAAAATCCGCTTTATCCAACTATTTTCTATGTAAAATATACACTCTTCTTCACTTCGAGCGAAGTGGAAAGGTGATTAAATGACTAGGTAAAACACAGACCATGAATCCATGCATTTATCTTTCGGATTAATCCCCGACCTATTCGATTGATCGTTTTGGCCTTTTGGCCTAGTTTACCGATGACATGACGTGAACTTTTTAATGCTTTGAGTGTGGAAGCTTACGATTGGTTAGTAAACCATTTAGTGCAAACGTTGGGTATTGGACTCATGTTACTACTTTACGGGTTCCTTGCTAAGAGTTCGTGACACATTCCTACCGTTAGTGGTAAACGAGTACTGGACCTATGAGCCTTTACCACTACGGCGTGTTTCCTGAGTAATACCTTTGGGATAGTGTCTTCGTCTTGTCTTCCTTGGGTTTATTGCCTTTGGGATATTGTTTTCGAACTGTCTCCTTCTGGCTCATCACCTTATGGATAGTGTCTTCGGACTGTCTCCTTTAGGTGCTGCACTTTAGCTAAAGTGATGGGTGTGTCACTAGGGTATATTTGCTGTGTGATTGAGTACAGTACTAGCGCGTTAATGTTTTCCTGTGAGATTTATATTCCCTCGTGTAGCGCCATTCGGTGATATTTTTATGCAACAACACAATATAAGCGCGACTACCCTGTGGAACTTGTTTTATGCCTACACTGGACTTGTGCTTATGTTATGCCGATGATATGAGGCTTGTTATACATCTCTACTTAGATGTTTGTTTCTTCTCTATGTGGGAGATTTTGGTCTTTATTACCATGATATATGTTTCTATTTTGGAGATTATTATGTTATATGTTGCCTCATTATCTTATCATGATTATTGTTCAGCTTATCTAACTGATTTGTTTAGCTAGCCTGACCCGAGTATTTTATGCTCGGGTCAGACCGAGTTGTTTCAGGTAAGTCGCTTTGGACTTAGCTTGCTTTGGTGCTTCCGCTTTGGACATATCCGCTATACTATAGCTCGCTTTATTTGTTATCCATCCTTTATGATACTCTGATATTATGACTATCTTGTGTATATTCTTTTGACTCATGGATGTGTGAGTAGTGGCTTTGCACCCATTTTATATTTGGATCTGTACTTGATGTTGTATTGTGTTGAGACTATTTTCTTATTATCTGATGTTGTTCTGTGATGACGTTTATTTTGCTATTATGCTTTGTTTTGACAGATCTTTTAGCCATTGTAATTTTGCTTTAAGTATTTGTTGAATCTGTCGAACCACATGAGATGGAAAAAAAATAGATTCCACTTTTCAACGTGTTCAGTAGATAGTTAAAGTAAGATCACCCACGGTCGCTTCCATTATACTCTATTGTCCGCATTAGCAGACAGTATTATCCATATAATACTCTTTGTTAATAAGGCTCTCGGAGTGGGGCGTAACATAAGTTATGTTGCAATTAAAATCTAATAAAGTCCAATTGAAAAGGAAATAGTCAAGTATAAATCTATTTTACCCTCTTTATTATCTCCTATTAACATTTAATTTAATAACGTATGGGATTTCAAACCTAAATAATCCTTTTTTTAATGATTTAATTGGATCTAAAACACATGTTTAAATTTAGGTATAAGCATATATGAAGTAAAGTAGCATTAAATTTTAAAACATGAACTGAATTAATTAGAAATAAATCACCCAATTTAAATTTATTTCAATACTTGTTTACAATTAACGTCTTTCCACTTTTTGATTAAAAGATTCCAATCACATTAATTGTCATTGATTTCTAAGGTGAAAATAAATGAGACAATTCAATACCTTTTTATAGTAATTTAACGTATTTGCAGAATTATTGTATGCAAACCAAAAGTTATTAATTTTTTATTTCTATAATAAATTTTTCAGCCACGAACATTTCAAATAAATAAACATATGATTCTTTTATTTAGTGTAGAAACATATTATTCTTTATTCTTTTTTTTAACATTTATTATTCCAATCAATTGGAATTTACTTTCATATTGTCATTTGTTTTCTTCCTTATTAAACTTTATAATTATTTCCAATTTAAGCTCTACAATTACACTCCTAATTAGCTTTACCATTACAAGTGATTGAAATCACATTAAAAATTGTCAATTTCATTCAGTCAACATTATAAAATTCCATTTCACTTTTTTTCCCATTTATAAATTATAAATTTTAATTTCTCACAATATTAAATTCCAACATCTTATTTAATCTAATATTTTAATTATCAAAAAAATACGGGTCATTACACTCTCCCCCACTCAAAACTTTTCGTCCTCAAAAAGGAAAAAGAAGGAATTAGGAAACTTGATATAATTTTATTCTAATTATTCAATTTATAAAAACTTTTAATTTACATCATTAGGTCTTAAAATAACCAAGTTTGCACAAAATATTCTATATCCTAAATTCACAAAAAAAATCGGTAGTGTGGCTAGATCCGGAAAAATAATAATATCAATAATTACATTATATATATATATATATAAGTATGTATCATATTTCAATAATAAACATACCAAACCATGGGAAAAATAGTAAAATATCGCTATAAAACCATAATCCAAAACGTACCTATTTGTCGGGCAAACAACGCTTAATTATGAAACCAAAAGTAGTTGTTATTGCTTGCTTAACCTGTATTTCACTTATATAATCCAAAAGGGTTGATAATTATATAAATGAAACATTTAAAGTTGTTTCAATCAATAGAAAATTTAAATCAATACAACATAGCAACCATTTTTTCCAAACGAACATACAACCATCACAAGGAATCAAAGTAATTAATCATTTACGTAGCAAACAAACAAATGGTCCGTTTGGGTTTAGACACTTTTAAATTGTACAGAATGACCAATAACTATTAAGTATACCATTTACTCAACAGTCTTAGATAACTTAACAGATTATTCATACATCCAAACAATTATATGTATCATTTCCTAAACAATCCATAAACCAAACAACCAATAATCTACAATATACATGAGTTATTCTTATTAAATTTCATTTCACATCATGACCGTTTCATTCATTTACTTTTATTTATTTCATTTCATATGTTACTCATGTATAATTACTTAATCGTATGTAAATAAATTCTTAAAGTCCTATATAGGTTTCTTTGTAAATAAACTCACCTTCATTCATTCAGTACTTATTTTTATTTATTTTCATGTATTACTTACAAAATTCATTTTCATTTATTTATATCATGTCAATTTCTTTTTATTGCATTACATTCATTCATTCATTACTATATTTCATTTATTTATATTCATTTATTAATAGTTTTCATGTTCCATTCAATTAGTTTATTAACTTAAGTTTACAATCGTCTACTTACAATACTTACTTTCTATCACATCTTATTATAGTTAATATTTCAATTGTACCTTAAGTTTATAAAGACTATAACCCAAAATTCTTATTTATAAATGTAACTTATTAAACACCTATATAACATAAGTTTTACTTGTTAAATTTCCCATTACATTTTCTTTTAACATTTTAACTTTTTATAATTGTTAAGTTATATATATATGTCTTTAAGAATGTAATTGAATGTTACACAAGTTTATCTTATTTCGTTTTGGTAAATAAATATTCATTTGTTACCTTTTCTTATATTTCATATCCCTTTTTATTTACAAGGTTACCAATTTCAATTTTCTTATATACTTCGGTTATAATTTAGCATATAAATTCCTATTTTCATTTAGAAGTTTCAATTATTAAATAGTAAATTTTTTATTCCATTAATATAATTGAAGTCTTTAATTTATAGAAATTTAAGAACTAAATACCGGGTTCCATTTCAAATCTTTCAAAATAATAGATAGATTTATATACTTACAGCATATATATCAAATTATATTAAAAAAAATTTGAAATTTATATTTGTTTATCAAAACAAATCTGTAGTAAAACTACTATAGTGGCCTTTCCACTTTGAAACTCGAAAATGAATGTCGATGATGCGTGCAATCGTCACCGAAATTAACTCCCAGCGATAGAGAGGGGAATATAGAACTTATTTATTTCCAAAATTTCTGTAAATTTATTCTTTCAAGACATATTAAAATATTTATATCAGAAAATACTTCTAAATAATATTATTATTATATTTCAAAATCATTCGAATGAAATTTTCAATAACCTCGGAACTTAAGTTCAAAATTTCCAATTTTCATTTATTTCATTTTTAAATCTTATTTTAAACTAATATTTATAGTTGCACTACCTAACAACAAATATATTATAAGCAAATATATATCATTTATAAAATTATTAATTTATGAATCGTTATTATATATATAAAAATATACAATGGGCAAAATTATTTCATTTACTTATGTTTCAAAACAAATATTGTGTCGGTCTATCCTATTAAGTGTTTAGAAACCCCTATTGTTGTCATAGCATCCTATGCACCAACTAGAATTTATAAATACAAAATGGAACAAATTAACATAATATTAAAACCTTTTTATAACACTAATAAATGCGCTCTCTCATATATATACACTCAACGATTCATCAAGGGTATTACTACACTATTAATAAAGAGTCAGTCCCCAAAAAGCTAAGGTTTATCGCTAAACCAAAGCTCTGATACCAACTGTAACATCCTGACTTTTTGTACTCTTTAAATCAACGATAAACCACACACATCAGACATAAACCATACAAAAGGGCAAATTGGTATTGGGGTGAATAAGAAAAGAAGAAGAAAGTAAGAAAAACCAAAACAGAATCTCGTAGCGGAATGAAAAAATATAATAATCAAATAACAGTTCATGAAGTTGTTTACAAAACATTTGATTATATTTATACAACACCGATCAGAGTTACACATATAAGAGAATAATAAATAATGCAGCGGAATACATGATGCAGCGAAATATAATAAATAATAATAATAAAATCTTCGTCTTCGTCCTTAAGAAATAAGGTCTTCAAATCCTAAAATGCTCAGGTTGACCAAAGCGAATTGAAAAGACAAAACACTCGAGTCAGAACTAAAATTTCTTATGCAAGTTAAATCAACGGAAATAAATATGAGTGGAATGGCGTCAGAGATGTTTACGGGATTTGACATCTCCTATCCAGTGTCTAAGATGAGTGCAGTAACTTAAGAGATGCTCTAGATTCGCACCTCTTAAGGATCCATTAAACTATCTACTATGTAATAATATACGCTACTATAAAAATTCTATAGTAAAGTAAACTATTGAAATAACGTTAAGGCGTTAACCATATCCCCCTTAACACATTTTATAATGCCAATAGTTTATACGGTATAGTGACACCCCGTAAACTGGGGCCACTAGAGGATACCACATATATACAACATGAAATAAACTCGTAGAAATCATGCTAGTGTAGATGACACGGCACAACTAGGCAATGCCAGGGTAGATATGCCAATTACACTTCCTAACTAGTGGTAATGCATAGCCGCAACTACCGCCCACCTCGAAACACACTCCCGAGTAATAATCGAATGATGGCCACCGAATAAATCAAATGTCAGAATATAGGATTGATGGAATGTGTTTGATTAGAGGAGCTACCTCATTGGCCCGTCAAATACTCCTATTTTAGCCACCTTTAGCCAACTCGTGGGAGTCGATTCCACATATATACCTCATATAGGATCGTCGCCACCCCCTACATCATCTGGAATCTCCACCGTGTACACATTTGTCAAAGTGGTTTTCGGTATTGAAAGAGAGTATGACAACATCCGATCCCAGTCTCTTTGGCAATCAATTGCTTATTAAACACCGGATGGTTCTTTTACATTTCCAAAATCTTTTCATAATTTATATCAAAATATTATATTCGGTTCAAACCATATCATTTTCGAAATCATTACATAGTTTCGAAATCATATTCATCTTTGAAATCATATCACATTTGAAATCATAGTTTGATAATTATATTTCCTTTCAAAGTTGAATTCACTGTTTATAAAAAAAAAATATCGTACTCTCAAAATTATATCACCTTTAGATCATATCGTTTCCAAAATCATACTTTCTTCCAAAATCATTTTTCCAAAACAGGTTAAGTCATTGCTTCAAAATCATCATTTCAATTTTTTATACATTCAAAATCTCAAATTAGGTTATAATATCTTTAACCTTATGTAACATCCCGCCTTTTCGCACGCTTTAAATCGACACACGTGCCAATTCAAACCATACGGAAGGGCGGATTGATATGGGGTAAATAAGAAAAATAGAAAAGGGAAAAAAACTAAACAGAATCTCACAGCGGAAGGATAAAATAAAATAGTAAATATACAGTTCATAAAACTGTTTATAAAACATTTGATTCTTCATCATACAATAAATATCAGAGTTCACATACCAATAAATACCAATGCAGCGGAATTAAATAGTGTAGTGGAATAATATAGTAGATAGTAATACTATAAATCTTCATCTTCGTCCTCCAAAATAAAATCTTCAAATCCTGAAACGCTCAGACTGACCCGAGCGAACTGAAAAGACAAAACACTCGAGTCAGAACTAAAAGATCTTATGTAAGTTAAATCAACAGGGATAAATATGAGTGCAGTAACTTAAAAGATGCTCGGGGTTCACATCTCTTAAGGATTCGTTAAACTATTTACTATGTAGTATATTTCGCTATTATAAAAGTGTCTAATTGTAAAATAAACTTACTTTTAAATAGCGTTAAGGAGTTACCCAATCTCCCCCTTAACACAATAATAGTCCCAGTAGTCCATCCAATATCATAGTCCCTCCTGATCGGGAAGCCACCAGAGGATACCACACGGGCTACGGGAGAAATCCAAACTCGTACAAGGCGCGATAGGGTAGGTGACACGACACAACTAGGCAATGCCAGGGTAGATATACCAATTACGCTTCCGGTTCCGTGGTAACGCGTAGCGCGCAGCTACCGCCCACCTCGAACAAACTCCCCCAAATCAAAGAAATCAAAAGTAAAGGTGGCTACCGAATCAATCCAAAGTCAGAGTATAGTATCGAAGGGAAGTGTCCGACCAAAGGTGCTACCTTATTAACCCGTCAATCGCTCCTGTTTTAGCTACCTTATGCCAACTCACAGGAGTTGGGTCCACGTATTTACCTTACAGGAAACGCCGCCACTAACCTACTTCATTCTGGAATCTCCACCGCGTACACGGTTGTTAAAGTGGTTTTCGGAGTTGGCAGAGAGTATGACAACTTCCGATCCCGGTCTCTTCAACAACCAAACATTATTATAACACCGCGGTCATTTAAAAATAGTTATACTTTCAAAACCAGAATAAAATATCTATTTCAAAGCCATATAAATACGATATCCTTTCCATTTCAAAACAAACTCGTTTGATATTATTTTTATAAAAACCCAAATATATATAATATCATTCTATTTCAAATATATTTCTTTTCCAGAATCATATTGCTTTAATATTTATATTAATTGGAAACCAAACATTGAATTATAATTTTAAAACTATAATACTTCGAAAATTCATAGTTTTAAACCATAACTTCGAAAACTTGGATGGTTTGGATATTCAAATGGTATATAGAACAAAATAGTTTGCATTTAAAATTACTTTATAAAATAAAATAATTTCCGCACTTACAATTTATTTTATTTAAAATTAAGTCAAAATCCATAGATTTCAAAATCGCTTTCAGTTATAATAACCACTTCAGTTTCAATATATTTCAAACTTTGAATATTAAACAATGGGAACTAAGGTTGGAAATTTCTATTTAACAATTTAAAGTCCTATTATTTAGTTTGAAATAATTGCATAATAAACCCGTAATCATTTAAGTAAAACTCAAATTACTTATAAAAGAAATTTCCTTCAATTTATTTATACTAGAAATATTCATTTAATTCACCTTGAATACAATTTCAGTTATAAATATCATACCCTTTTTAAAATTTCATGTTAATAAATTTTACATCAACTATGAAGTTAAATTCTTAATTAAGCTCAATTCCAAATAAAATTTTCAAGTTAACTCCCAACCTTAATTGATTTAAATCATTTAAAATTCTATATATTTTCAATATCTTAACATGTACTTAACCATATAATATAAAATAATCAAACTCCATTATTCCACTTATTTATTTTATTTAACAAATTCATACATAGCTTAAATTCAATACTTTAACTATAGATGTATATAAAATAAGATTTTATATAAGGTCAAAAATTAATATTTATTAAACTGCATCCTATCCAAAACCATAAAATCCTTTCAAAAATAATTTTATATATATACCGCCGTGCCTGTATATGATTTTCTATCCTATGGTCAAGTGATACGGATATTTATCATTTCAATCCGTAATTTAATAAAAAAATGCGGTTGTATATCATTTCAAACCGCAATCCCGAATGAAATGAAATGCATAACAGCTTGCAGTTAATATAGATAAACATCCATTCATCCAAATATCAATCATCAACCATTTATTACAAATCATCATCCAATTTAAACAAACATCAATATAGAGCATATAAAATATAACAGGTAATAAATAACAGGTATTAACTAACATTTTATATTCAATAATAAATTTAACAACCGTTCAACTAGCAGTTTATATGCAAATAAATAAATTTTAACTGTAAGTTTTTATGCAATAATAAAATTAAATAACAATTAAATTTAAATAAATGCAATCTAACCGGGATGATGAATAAAATATGCCAAACAGTCATAAATGAATTTCTGCTCATATCATAGATCAATTTAACAAACATAAGAAAACTTAGAAGTTGTGAGTGGGTTAAAACACTCACCTTTTGAATTTAAATCGAATTTAAATCCGATTTAAACCCAAAAATTTGACAGTCTCAAAATCCGTCCAAACCAGCGTCAAAGTGTCCGGAATTTCGATACGAACGCAACGGAGAAAACCGCGCGTCAATCCGAGCTCGTATGCTAAAGTTATTCGAGTTAAAAGATTTAAATTTTAATATAACAAAATTAACTAATTCACAAAAAATATAATGTACCATCCTCTTCTTCCTTATCCACGAACCTACTAATCCATCACGCACACGCCACTTTCTTCCGTGCACACGCAACTTGAGACATATAGAGTTCGATCAGCGACTACCAGTGTGTGCGCCACCCTGAGAGCCACCTGCGGACCAAGTTTCACATCACCACTCGCTACCGTTTGCACGCAATCCAAGAAAATACATCCATGCTTCCAAGCCAGATTCTGACGAATCCGTGGTCCAATAGCATAGATCAATAGTATGGATTTGAAGAGCTCGCCGAGATCTACAACTTTGCTTTTGGAATTTTTTGGTTTCATTGAACGGATTGAAAGATATTGAGGTAAGAAGATAAGTAATTTCTGGCCATTGAATAAGTGGCGGCCATGGTATAGAATTATGGTTCCTGAAATAAAATAATAATAAAACTATCTCGGTTTGCGTGCATATTTATAGAGTTTAATGTCAAAAACGGGCCAGAGTCCAATTTAAGCGTGCTGACATGCGATCCTAACATAAAAAGGTCTTATGAACGCAATGGTACTAGTTTCGAAGCCCAGTTCCATCATTTTCGTAGGTTACTGTTCAATTCAATTTGTTTGAATGACAAAAATGCCCCTGAAAAGTCCGTTTCGGCTCCGGAACGAAAATGAATCATCCCATATATCAAAATAGATGTTTCTAAATATTTTAAACGCGATGGAACAAGTTTCAAGCCCAAATTCCATCGTATGAAGAAGCTATGTTAAAAACAATATTTTCAAATTGATTTCAATTAAATCGATTTGAAGACGTTTCGCGTTCGTACGATCAAATGACAAGTCTGATCGCTACGAAACTTGAAACCCTACAATAATTCGCTATTACGGATCCGATGAAACTGGTTTCGTCGAAATCCAAGTCCGTGACCAAAATGGCTATTTTTATATTAATTAAATAAATTTAAAACAAGTTAATTAAATCAAATTTCACGTTAAAAATCTTGAAATTTGCAATCTTTATCACTTTATAATTTTCAAACATTTACAATGATTTAACAATTTTTTTAAAAGTCAATTTATTAAAGGTTAATCAATAGAAATCTTCAATTTCATAAAATTCAAAATTATAGATAAATTTCTAAAATTTCCATTAAATTGAATTTACCCATAATTATTCCATTCATAATGTCAAATAGAAGGGTTTACCATTGCATTTAAAAATTATCACATGAATATTTTCTGTTTTCAACTTAATTTTTAAATTAACGTAATAATTAAATATTTGATTTCATTTATTGGCAATAAATCCAATTATTATAAATTTAATAAATTAACTCACCATTAAAGATTCAAATTCTAAAATTCGTAAATTCCATCATCTTGATTTACTTATTAATTTATAATTCTTTAAACCAATTCCCATCTCTATTTAAAGTAACTTAATTCACCAATTATAGAATTTATTTCAATTTCTTAAAATAACCTATTTATTATACATTGAATCCAATTAATTTTGATAAGTTTCCAATTGAGTGGATTAGATTCAATTTCAACCATTAACTTACACTTAAGTTTAGGTCATAATAAATTTATAACGTATTACCTTTCTTAGTTATTACTTTACATACTTCTCGTATTAATTTCACCATTAATCATAATTATTGAAGTAACGCTTATAATAAATACGAACCTATAATTTCTCAACATTTAAACGAACGTTATTTCATTTTCCATTAGTGTGACATTCATTCATTTTATTATCACTTATTACAACTTCTAATTCAAATAAGCAGGTAATTTATAATATATGTTACAAATTTTGAATTAATCACTATTCATTATTATTGACTTTACTTTAGCATTACTTACCTTGCATTAACATTGTTACTTAAAATCCCTATCCAATTGCAATTAATATTCTAATAAATACATTTACTCTTTTCCGTTATGTTATTAATTATCATCAAGGCACATCTGATTATCTTTATTGGTAAATGAGTGAAATTACTAGCAACCCACTATTATAACCTAATATACTTGTATATTTATTCATCAATCAATATTTACGTTCTTTTTTTCTCATTCAAATTGATTTATAACCTAATATAGATTTATATTAGTCCCATTTCTTTCCATTCATTAATGGGTATTGCACTAACCTTATTACTTTACATTACATTCAGTTTCCAAATTTTATACGATTATATTCTATTTACTTACCATTTATTCCATCAATTATTGATTCCATCCAAACATGTAACTCATAATAACTGCTTATAAAAATGGAATTATCATTTATTCCAATATTTTCTAACTTTACATTAACATATTAAATAAATTCCCTTTAATTGAATCTATATCCAGGTATATTACTTACCTCATTTCGTTTATTGAAATTTATTCAAATTTCTAGTAAATAGGTTTTAAGTCACCATTTATATATTTTAATTTAGCGTTCATTTCAATATTCGTTTGTAAAGTTTTTTTTTTCTTTCTACTAAATTTAATTACAAAGCTCATTAATTCAACCAAATTAAATGCACGAAATTTACGGGTCGTTACACTCTCCCCCACTCAAAACTTTTCGTCCCCGAAAAGGAAAAAGAAGGGAGAAGGAAGAATTAAATAAACAATACATCTTACTCAAAATATTAACTTATAAACAATAATTTACAAAATTTATTACTTTAAATAAAATATACCCATTTTATAATTATTATATCTTTTTATACTTGAATAAATAAAGTTTGGAAAAATATTTCAAAAATTTCTAAGTCCAAAAATTTACGAAAAATTTCGGCAGAGTCTCCCTTGTACGGAGAGGCTCGGGAGAAAATATAATATCCAAATATAACAATTATATTACATATATTATCCAAAATATAATATTCCAAACGTGTGAAAATATAAAAAATAGCGCTATAACCGTAATCCGAAACGTACCTATTTGTCGGGCAATTTACGCTTAATTTATAAAACCAAAAGCAGTAGTAATTGCTTCCATAACCTGCATTTCACTTATAAAATCCAAAGGGTTAACAATTTATATAAAGTGAAATATTTAAGTGGTTTCAATCACTAACAACAAATCAATACAACAACCATCAATCTCAACAAACAGCATACACAACAAATACAAAACAACCATTCAATTAAACAATCAAATAATTGTTGGGGTTCAAAAGTTTAAATTCTACGGAATGAAAAATAACTATCAAGTGCATCATTTACTCAATAGTCTTATATGAAACAAAATAGATTATATTTTTCCATCCAAACAATTTCAAATCTCCTTACCCGAACTACCATAACCAAACAATAACAATTCCAACCAACAAATCAAATTAACTTATTATTAATTTTATTTCATACATTAGTTGTTTGATTTCCTTTCTCTCATTCATTGAGTGATTACTTCATTTATTCTCATTTATTACTTACAATATTCATTTTTTTTCATTTTAATGTCATGTAAGTTTCTTCTTTATTGCATCATATTCACTCATTTCTTAATACTTTATTTCATGTATTTACGTAAGCTTTTAGTTGCTTACTTACAATACCTACTTTCCATTATATTCAATTAGTAGCATTCAATTATACTTAAGTTTATACAACTACACATCAATTCTTATTTATTAAGGAACTTCATTAATTTCTTTCATTACCTCAAATTTATTTCTTGTATAATATCTATTACATCCTCTTATTAATATTTCAACTTTTAATATTTGGTAAGTTGTATATATGCTTTAAGAATGTAATTGAAAATTATACAAGTTTTCTCATTACCTATGATTAATTTAATGTTCAATAATTTTTTTTCCTTATAAGTTACAATTTCAACTTCCTTTTTATTTCCTTTATAACTTGGCATTAAATCTCTTACCTAAATTAGAGGTTTCGATTATTAATTACTAACCTTTCATTTCACTACAATAATTGAAACAATTAATTAACGGAAATTTGAGAATTTATAACAGGTTAAATTTCAAATTATTTTAAAATAACAGATAAACATATTCTTACAAATTATATATCTCTAATTATATTTAAAACAATTCAAAATTTATATATATATTTTTCAAAAATGAATCTGCAGTAAAGCTACTATAGTGGCTTTCCCCTTCGAAACTCGAAAATGAAAGTCAATGATGCGGCCGCCATCACCGAAATTATTTTCCAGGGACAGAGAGGAAAGTACAAAACTTATTTTCTCCAAAATCTTCTTTAATACAATTCTTCCGAAATACATTAAATATTTATATCAGAAAATACTTATAAACAATATTATTATATTCCAAAATTTATTCGAAAGATTTCAAAACCGCGGAACTTAAGTTCTAAATTTCCAAATTTCATTTATTTTATTTTTCAATCTTATTTCTATTATTATTTATACACTTTAATACCTAACAACCTATCTATTGCAGCCAAATATAGATATCATTTGAATTTTTTTTATTTTTTATAGAAAATATAATAGGCAAAATTATTTCATTCACCTATATGAAAAACAAATATTATGTCGGTCTGTCCTATTAAGTGTTTAGAAATCCCTATTGATGTCATAGCGTCCCATGCATCAACCAGAATTTATAAATACAAAACGAAACAAATTAACACAATATTAAAACCTTTTTATAACATTAACAAATACGCTCTCTCATATATATACACTCAGCGACTCCCATAGGGTATTACAACCATATTAGTAAAGAGTCAAGCCCCATAAAGCTAAGGTTTATCGCTAAACCAAAGCTCTGATACCATGTTGTAACATCCCGCCTTTTCGCACGCTTTAAATCGACACACGTGCCAATTCAAACCATGCGGAAGGGCGGATTGATATGGGGTAAATAAGAAAAATAGAAAAGAGAACAAAAACTAAACAGAATCTCACAGCGGAAGGATAAAATAAAATAGTAAATATATAGTTCATAAAACTATTTATAAAACATTTGATTCTTCATCATACAATAAATATCAGAGTTCACATACCAATAAATACCAATGCAGCGGAATTAAATAGTGTAGTGGAATAATATAGTAGATAGTAATACTATAAATCTTCATCTTCGTCCTCCAGAATAAAATCTTCAAATCCTGAAACGCTCAGACTGACCCGAGCGAACTGAAAAGACAAAACACTCGAGTCAGAACTAAAAGATCTTATGTAAGTTAAATCAACAGGGATAAATATGAGTGCAGTAACTTAAAAGATGCTCGGGGTTCACATCTCTTAAGGATTCGTTAAACTATTTACTATGTAGTATATTTCGCTAATATAAAAGTGTCTAATTGTAAAATAAACTTACTTTTAAATAGTGTTAAGGAGTTACCCAATCTCCCCCTTAACACAATAATAGTCCCAGTAGTCCATCCAATATCATAGTCCCTCCTGATCGGGAAGCCACCAGAGGATACCACACGGGCTACGGGAGAAATCCAAACTCGTACAAGGCGCGATAGGGTAGGTGACACGACACAACTAGGCAATGCCAGGGTAGATATACCAATTACGCTTCCGGTTCGGTGGTAACGCGTAGCGCGCAGCTACCGCCCACCTCGAACAAACTCCCCCAAATCAAAGAAATCAAAAGTAAAGGTGGCTACCGAATCAATCCAAAGTCAGAGTATAGTATCGAAGGGAAGTGTCCGACCAAAGGTGCTACCTTATTAACCCGTCAATCGCTCCTGTTTTAGCTACCTTATGCCAACTCACAGGAGTTGGGTCCACGTATTTACCTTACAGGAAACTCCATCACCAACCTACTTCATTCTGGAATCTCCACCGCGTACACGGTTGTTAAAGTGGTTTTCGGAGTTGGCAGAGAGTATGACAACTTCCGATCCTGGTCTCTTCAACAACCAAACGTTACTATAACAACGCGGTCATTTAAAAATAATTATACTTTCAAAACCAGAATAAAATATCTGTTTCAAAACCATATAAATACGATATCCTTTCTATTTCAAAACAAACTCGTTTGATATTATTTTTATAAAAACCCAAATAAATATAATATCATTCTGTTTCAAATATATTTCTTTTCCAAAATCTTATTGCTGTAATGTTTATAATAATTGGAAACCAAACATTGAATTATAACTTTCAAACTATAATACTTCGAAAATTCATAGCTTTAAACCATAACTTCGAAAACTTGGATGGTTTGGATATTCAAACGGTATATAGAATAAAATAGTTTGCATTTAAAATTACTTTATAAAATAAAATAATTTCGGCACTTACAATTTATTTTATTTTAAATGAAGTCAAAATCCATAGATTTCAAAATCGCTTTCAGTTACAATAACCACTTCAGTTTCAATATATTTCAAACTTTGAATATTAAACAATTGGAACTAAGGTTGGAAATTTCTATTCAACAATTTAAAGTCCTATTATTTAGTTTGAAATAATTGCATAATAAACCCATAATCATTTAAGTAAAACTCAAATTACTTATAAAAGAAAATTCCTTCAATTTATTTATACTAGAAATATTCATTTAATTCACCTTGAATACAATTTCAGTTATAAATATCATACCCTTTTTAAAATTTCATGTTAATAAATTTTACATCAATTTATGAAGTCATATTCTTAATTAAGCTCAATTCCAAATAAATTTTTCAATTTAACTCCCAACCTTAATTGATTTAAATCATTTAAAATTCTATATGTCTTCAATATCTTATGTAACAACCCGCATATTTATCGATTTTATATTTAAATATTTTATTTAAATATTTTGTCGTTAATCGGATATTGGTCCGAAAATCTACGTTTTGCAAACGGTCTAATTAAGACCCGAGACCACTTCCATTGAGTTCGAAATGCCGTTTACAATCTTTTTAAGTATAAACTTTGATATGTTTGGGGTTAGTGGAATTTCACTAACTTTTCCCGCTTTGGACTTTGGGTTGGTTTAGCCTATTAAACCTAAGTTCCAATCCCTTCTCCTCATCTCTTCATAAATTCCTACCTAACTCTAGTTTTAGCATTAATGGTGAGTGGAAAGGGAAATTAAAATTCCAAGCCCAAGTTCATTAGCAAATTCAACATCCAACTCCAAAATCAAAGTAAAGACATTGGATTCAAGCTTGTAGTTGCTTCTCTATTGACTTCAAGCTTCTTCTTCATTGAATTTGTGCAAAGGTGAGATTTTTATCTCACAATTCTTGTCTATAACTATCTTGGACTGTTGGGAATGAATTCCCATCACTTTAGCATGTGCATTTGCATTTGGTTTGGATTGGATTGGCGAAAAACTCCAATTTTTAGTGTTTTTGGTAAAATTCTGCACTTAGGTCGTTCTGCCTATGCTAGGTCGTTTGCGTGAAAAGTCTCGGTCACCAAATAGATCGTTTCTGGCCTTAAACTCGTTCGCATGCTTTAGGTCGCTCGCCTCGGAATTAGGTCGTAGGTCGTAGGTCGTGGGCCGCTTGGTCATAGGTCATTAGGCCTTAGGTCGTTAGGTCGCTCCCTCTGTTGGAAACATTACCTCGGTCTTAGGTCGCTTGGATCTAGGTTGCTTGGCCTTATAACGTTAGGTCGCACGACCTTGTTATGACGTTAGGTCGCTCGCCTTTTTATCCCTTAGGTCGTTCGGCTCGTTCACACGTTAGGTCGCTCGGCCTTTTTCACCATTAGGTCGTTAGGTCGCTCGACCACTAGGTCGCGAACACCTATAGGTCGCTCGACCCCTTTAACTCGCAGGTCGCTCGCCTCTTCTAACCCGTGAGTTCCTTAAGTCGCTCGCCTCCCATAGTTCATTAGGCCTTAATACCGTTAGGTCGCATGACCTTAATACCTTTAGGTCGTGTACCCTGTTAGGTCGCGAGTTTAATTAGGTCGTTCGGCCTTAAAATGTTAGGTCGCTTGGCCTGTGCTTTTGTTAGGTCGCGAGTCCCTTAAGTCGCTTGCCTCTGTTAGGTCGCTCGTTTCTGCTAACTCGCGAACACCCCTAGGTCGCAACCAATAGGTCGCTCGATCCTATCCTCCCTCGGGGGGTTGCCATCGCACCCCCACCTTGGGGGGTTGCCACCCCCCCCTCCCCCGGACCCCTCCTCCGTAGGGGATCTTATCTGAAAAACATTCAACGGAACTTGCTTTGTCGAGATGTTGAGTTGACCATTTTACGAGACAAACTATCTTTGGCTTCTCGGTCGATTTTATGGTATCACGGCCTTGCTAAGAAGGCGGGATAACAACTTTAGAAATATGAAGGTTTCAATACTAGTAGTAAATATCAAAAATCTTTCAACAAAATGATTTCAACTCTATTTTCAATAACAAAGCTCTTTTCTTAAACCGTTTTCCAATCTACTAGCATATACAAACCTTTACCTCACTCGGATGAGAAATCTAATCAAACGGCTTAGTAAAACAAGTGGTATGAAACGCTTGCGTTCACTTCGTCAGTTAATTCTTGGACTTGTTCGATTGAACCTCTTGTGACAATTTTCTAGTGAAGATTTACAGTTTGTTCGTAAATATTTAAGTTAAGCAAGTGGTTATGGGACAGAAGATAAACTTTTATATTTACTAGCTTAGTGTAATTGACACTTCTCGTTGATCATGACGATCATTTTATGATTTAGACTAGCAATTGTGCGATGTCTCTTTGTTTGCAAGGTTATACTAGACCTCATGGGTGTGATTCCGACTCACACATATCTCTTTGTCCGCAAGGTTAGTCTAGACACCATTTGTGTGATTCCACTAACACATACCTTTTTGTTGCGAGGTTAGGCTAGACACCATTTGTGTGATTCCACTCACACATACCTTTTTGCTTTTTGGTTAGCCTAGACCTCATCTGGATGATTCCGACTCACCCATATGGGGTAGCTCCCCATGGTCTTCGGACCGTCATGTGATAGGCCTCTTTCCCTTTTTCTGTGATTTCTGGATTTCTTGTGTTGATTTCTGGAATTTATGTCATTGACTTGTTATGAGTACAAGTTTAGGGTATGATGCCCTCTTTGTATCTTTGAGAAGATTCTTGTGATATTGATTTATCTCTTATTGATTGATCTTCTGTTGATCATCATTTGCATACTTATAGTAGTATGTCAGTATGGATATTTTATGTTTATGCCATATCTTTTATTTTATACCATGTCATCTGATATTTATAGCTAGACTGATCCATTTATTATTTTCTTAAATAATACTCGGGTCAGACCGAGATGTTACATGTGCTTCTGCTTGACTTCTTCCCGGGATTTGCTACTCTGACTTTTGGCTAACTATTTAGATTAGCAGTTTTTGTTGTATACACTTGAGATATAAACTCATAGTTGTATTCTTTTGTATAGCATGTGTTGCTATTCTTTTGTATTATTGTGGATCTTTTTGACCACTACTCTGATGTACACTTTCATGTGTTAGTTATATTTATTCATATCTTCTTCCACCTTTGTGATATGGATGTCTGTGACTGATTTGTGTTATGCTTATTTCTATGTTTGTTTCCGAAGATTATTTATAGCCACCGTGTGATAAGCAATCACATGGATGGTCGCTCCTCAACAGCCTTATTCTTTGTGCTAGTTGACAGCACTACACCGTAGTGTTCTTGGCTAGCGTGGGTATAGAGGTGGGGCGTCACATCTTAACATGTACTTGACCATATAATATAAAATAATCAAACTCCATTATTCAACTTATTTATTCTATTTAACAAATTCATACATAGCTTAAATTCAATACTTTAACTATAGATGTATATAAAATAAGATTTTATATAAGGTCAAAAATTAATATTTATTAAACCATATCCTATCCAAAACCATAAAATCCTTTCAAAATAATTTTATATATATACCGCGGTGCCTGGATATAATTTTCTATCCTATGGTCAAGTGGTACGGATATTTAACATTTCAATCCGCAATTTAATAAAAAAATTGCGGTTGTATATCATTTCAAACTGCAATCCCAATTGAAATGAAATGCATAACAACTTGCAATTAATATAGATAAACATCCATTCATCCTAATATCAATCATCAACCATTTATTACAAATCATCATCCAATTTAAACAAACATCAATATAGAGCATATAAATTATAACAGGTAATAAATAACAGGTATTAACTAACTTCAATAATAAATTTAATAACTGTTTAACTAGCAGTTTATATGCAAATAAATAAATTTTAACTGTAAGTTTTTATGCAATAATAAAATTAAATAACAATTAAATTTAAATAAATGCAATCTAACTGAGATGATGAATCAAATATGGCAAACAGTCATAAATGAATTTCTACTCATATTATAAATCAATTTAACAAACATAAGAAAACTTAGAAGTTGTGAGTGGGATAAAACACTCACCTTTTGAATTTAAATCCGATTTAAATCCAAAAATTTGACAGTCTCCAAATTCGTCCAAACCAGCGTCAAAGTGTCCGGATATTCGATACAAACGCAACGTAGAAAACCGCGCGTCAATCCGAGCACGTATGCAAAAGTTATTCGAGTTAAAAGATTTCAATTTTAATATAACATAATTAATTAATACATAAAAAAAATATAACGTACCATCCCCTTCTTCCTTATCCATGAACCTACTAACCCATCACGCACGCGCCACTTTCTTCCGTGCGCACGCAACTCGAGACATATAGAGTTCGATCAGCGACTACCAGTGTGTGCGCCACCTTGAGAGCCACATACATGCCAAGTTTCACATCACCGCTCGCTACCGTTTGCACACAATCCAAGAAAATACATCCATGCTTCCGAGCTAGATTCTGGCGAATCCATGGTCCAATAGCATAGATCAACCGGTTGGATTTGAAGAGCTCACCGAGATCTACAACTTTGCTTTTAGAATTTTTCGATTTCGCTGAACGGATTGAAAGATATTGAGGAAAGAAGATAAGCAATTCCTGGCCATTGAATAAGTAGCGGCCATGGTATAGAATTAGGGTTTCTGAAATAAAATAATAATAAAACTGTCTCGGTTTGCGTGCGTATTTATAGAGTTTAACGTCAAAAACGGGCCAGAGTCCAATTTAAGCGTGCCGACAGGCGTTCCTAACATAAAAAGGCCTTCTGAACGCAATGGTACTCGTTTCGAAGCCCAGTTCCATCATTTTCGTAGGTTACTGTTCAAGTCAATTTGTTTGAATGACAAAAATGCCCCTGAAAAGTCCATTTCGGCTCCAGAACGAAAATGAATCATCCCACATATCAAAATAGATGTTTTTAAATATTATAAACGCGATGGAACAAGTTTCAAGCCCAAATTCCATCGTATGAAGAAGTTATGTTAAAAACAATATTTCCAATTTGATTTCAAATTGATTTCAATTAAATCGATTTCAAGGCGTTTCGCATTCGTACGATCAAACGACAAGTCCGAACGCTACGAAACTTGAAACCCTAAAATAATTCACTGTTACGGATCCGTTGAAACTGGTTTCGTTGAAATCCGAGTCCGTGACCAAAATGGCTATTTTTATATTAATTAAATAAATTTAAAACAAATTAGTTAAATCAAATTTCACGTTAAAAATTCTGAACTTTGCAATCTTTATCACTTTATAATTTTCAAACATTTACAATGATTTAACAATTTTTTTAAAAGACAATTTATTAAAGATTAATCAATAGAAATCTTCAATTTCATAAAATTCAAAATTATAGATAAATTTCTAAAATTTCCATTAAATTGAATTTACCCATAATTATTCCATTCATAATTTCAAATAGAAGAGGTTACCATTGGATTTAAAAATTATCACATATATATTTTCCGTTTTCAACTTAATTTTTAAATTAACGTAATAATTAAATATTTGATTTCATTTATTGGCAATAAATCCAACTATTATAAATTCAATAAATTAACTTACTATTAAAGATTCAAATTCTATAATTCATAAATTCCATCATCTTGATTTACTTATTAATTTATAATTCTTTAAAACAATTCCCATCTCTATTTAAAGTAACTTAATTCACCAATTATAGAATTTATTTCAATTTCTTAAAATAACCTATTTATTATGCATTGAATCCAATTAATTTTGATAAGTTTCCAATTGAATGGATTAGATTCAGTTTCAACCTTTAACTTACACTTAAGTTTAGGTCATAATCAATTTATAAAGTATTACCTTTCTTAGTTATTATTTTACATACTTCTCGTATTAATTTCACCATTAATCATAATTATTAAAGTAACGCTTATAATAAATACGACCCTATAATTTCTCAACATTTAAACGAACGTTATTTCATTTTCCATTAGTGTGACATTCGTTCATTTTATTATCACTTATTACAACTTCTAATTCAAATAAGCAGGTAATTTATAATATATGTTACAAATTTTGAATTAATCACTATTCATTATTATTGACTTTACTTTAGCATTACTTACCATGCATTAACATTGTTACTTAAAATCCCTATCCAATTGCAATTAATATTCTAATAAATACATTTACTCTTTTCCGTTATGTTATTAATTATCATCAAGGCACATCTAATTATCTTTATTGGTAAATGAGTGAATTTACTAGCAACCCACTATTATAACCTAATATACTTGTACATTTATTCATCAATCAATATTTACGTTCTTTTTTTCATTCAAATTGATTTATAACCTAATATACATTTATATTAGTCCCATTTCATTCCATTCATTAATGGGTATTGCACTAACCTTATTACTTTACATTACATTCAGTTTCCAAATTTTATAGGATTAAATTCTAATTACTTACCATTTAATCCATCAATTATTGATTCTATCCAAACATGTAACTTATAATAACTGCTTACAAAAGTGGAATTATCATTTATTCCAATATTTTCTAACTTCACATTAACATATTAAATAAATTCCCTTTAAATGAATCTACATCCAGGTATATTACTTACCCCATTTCGTTTATTGAAATTTATTCAAATTGCTAGTAAATAGGTTTTAAGTCACCATTTACATATTTTAATTTAGCGTTCATTTCAATATTCGTTTGTAAAGTTTTTTTTATTTCTACTAAATTTAATTACAAAGCTCATTAATTCAACCAAATTAAATGCACGAAATTTACGGGTCGTTACACCTTATTTTTTAAAACCAAATTGAAATGAATATAATCTCTACCACGTACTTAGTTTGGAAATTTAGAAATTAATTTTAATAATTCCAAATAGTTAAAAATACTCTAGAATATTTTAATTTAGGTAAAATATTTTTAAATTGGTTTAATATAGTTAAATAGATTTAACTTACATTAAATATAATCAAAACAAATTAAATAGCTTAAAATAGATTAATTTGATTTAACATAAATTAAAAGGGTTTAAATAGTTTTAAAATAAATTAAATTGGTTTAAAATAGATTAAAATAATATATAGTCAATATTGGTTAAATATTTTAATAGATTCAAAAATCTAAAAAATTAGAAAATTTTAAATAATATATCTTTAAAACAGTTTATAATAAAATATGAATTTTGAAATTAACATCAAATTAAACTATTCATTCCATTTCAACATATTCGGACAATTTCTAATTTCCAAATCGACAAACCTAGTTTCAGTAAACTATCGAATTTCATATCGTTTCAATCCATGTTCAAAAATCAATGTGGATTACTCATATTTCAAAATATTTCGATGTTATTTTCAAACAATTCAATAACTCTATTTCGATATAATTTCATTAATACATATAAGTTTAACTTTAAACTTCCAATTTAATTCTTAAAGAAGTTCCTTTTTAAACCAATCCACAAATCAACGCAAAACTTGATTTTCCAATAATACTTTAATTTGTTTAAATCAAATTTCCATTTTTAAAATATCATATAATTATATTCAAAAATCGAGGATTTTAAAATCATTTAATTTAACCATTTCGGTGTCCGTATATAGTTTCTACCCTAGGGTCAAGTGATACGGATATTTATCATTTTAATCTGCAATTTAAACATTTTACGGTTGTATAACATTTCAAACCGCAATCCCGAAATAAATGAAAAATCCAAAACGAACTTGCAGTGTTTAGTTTGTAGTTTACAACGATATAAAATAAAACATCCATTCATCCAATATCAGCAATCAAACATTTATCACAATCATCATCCCTTTCAATCAATAACATCAATATGGAACAGATAATAAATAACAGGTATTTACTGGCAGTTTATATTCAATAATAAAATAATTAACTATTTAATCCAAATAAATTCAAATTTACTGAGATGACGATTCAAAATATGCCAAACATCCATAAATAAATTTACTAATAACATCATAAATTTAATTTAACAAACATAAGAAATGTTAGAAGTTGTGAGTGGGTTAAAACA
The DNA here is from genome assembly GCA_030765085.1 of Allium cepa. NCBI lineage: Eukaryota > Viridiplantae > Streptophyta > Magnoliopsida > Asparagales > Amaryllidaceae > Allium > Allium cepa. The sequence continues at coordinate 416,939,988 of CM060937.1, read as the reverse complement.
CTCACCTTTATACGAATTCAAAAATAATAGAGTTCTAATCAATAGCTCCGCTCTATGTTTCCTTGGTCTCCTTCTTTATTACTAGCTTTGTTTCGTAATTTTTCTTTTATTTTGATTTACTTTAATTTTCCTCCTTATTATATAATATATATATATGTTGTATATATGTATGTATGTATGTATGTATGTATGTATGTATTTTTAAAGGGTTTGAATAAAAAAGAAGATTTGAAAAGGAAGAATTGAGAAAAAAAGAATTAAAATAAGAAGAACTAAAAATGGAAGAGAAGATCAAGATTTGAAAAGAAAGAACAAAGTTTGAAATAGAAGAAAATTTGAAGAAGAAGAATATTTAAAGAGGAAGGAAAATTTTAAATGAGAGATAATAAGGAGATTTGAAGGAAAAGAAGAAAGAAAAAAAGAAGAAGAAGAATAGAATAGAGGCTGGGGTTTCGTTTACATCATATCTTATTTAAAAAGTTAGAGTTAGGTTTAGGGCCAAAGAGATTTAAAAAGAGAGGCCGCTATTAGTTAGAAATAAATGAAATGATGCTTCAGAAAATGAAATTGAAAAATGAATGAAAAAAATAAAGTAAATATGAATAAACTAGGTGTGATGACCCAGAATTTTTAAGCATTTGAAATGGGAAAATTTAATTGATTTTAAATATAAGAAAGGTTAATTTTAACTTGAATTCTATATATCACTATTTATTTGATAATTAACTTATTGAATTTAATAATTAGAAGTTGGGTGAAATATTGAATATTCAGTTTTAAGCTTGTTAAAAATAACTTGAAGGGTTGTAAAATTTATATTGATAAAACTGAAGATAGTAAATGTGTTAAAATTTAATTTGGAAGTGTTTTGTTCAGTTTTAAAATTTTATAGTTTAAATTAAATTTAAAAATAGCTTTTCGAGGCACAGTCTCAGAATTCGACGAAACTAGTTCCATTAGATCCGTAATATTGTATTATTATCGAGTTTCAAATTTCGTAGCTTTCGAAGTTATCATGTGACCGTACGAGATATAAACGCCAGGAAAATAGTTAATTGAATAAATTTTAATAGTCAATCCAAAACGCTATCTTCTCTATACGATCGAATTAGGACTCGAAACCTTTTCCATTATGTTCGAAATTAGGCATAACATTATAAATGCTTGGCGGTATGCCTCGATAGGAGATCAAAATTTTAAGTTGCCAAAACAAGATATTTTGGGAAATAACTAATATTTTGTAATTTCAAAGTCAATGCCCTACCTTATGTAACCGCCATTCCATCCCAGTTTATAACCGCATATCCTTTCCCTTATCTCCTTAAATTCGAAAACGAAATCGATCTTCTCAAAAAAGAAATTGAAACCCAAATCAGATAAGAACGAAATAAAATTCTTATGGCCACCTTTCCTCTTCCAGTTCAAAATCTAAATGAAGGAAATAAATTCATGGCTGATGTCGAAAGCCTCCCTCGTTCGGTAATTTAGGGGTATGTCTTCGTCGACCTAATCGAGCGTATGTGATCGAAGTGAGTGACTGTGGCAAGTTCGATGCGGCCAGGGTCGGAAATCTCACGCGTACGTGGGCACGCACGAGCGGGGGTTGCTCGATCTCAAGTCCTTCGACAGTTGGTCGATTTTAGGGGCTGCGTGAACATGTGGGAGACAGGGTTTCCGCGTGGCATGGCAGGTTGGAGGAGCGACTCGGGTGATGGTGAGGGTGGAGGTTGTCGAGCTAGGGTTATTGGAAGTTCGTGACGGCTTAGGCAGTAAGGTACTTATGCCTATTGTTTTTCAATTTAAAGATTTACACTTTTATTTAAATTTTATAAGTTAACAGAAAAAAATGTTGACAGTAAGGTAGATTTTGAAAACAGTCAGTTTAAATTTGTGATTTCAAAATAGTTTTGTTTTTATATGGTTTAAACGGTAATATATATGTGCTTAAGTAAAAAAAAAATAGGATTTTAAATGCTATAAAGTTTATATGAATTTATATAATGTATATACATATTTAAGTAACATAAGTTACTATAGATTTTGAAAATGTAAGGATTTAAATGAAAAAATAATGGATGTGGTGGTTAAACAATTTTCAATTAACTTATTTAATTTTTGGACTAAAAATAATTGGTTTAAGGAAATTTTTAGTTTAAGAATTTAATTCAAATTATAAGTTAAATTAAATAAGTGAATGATAATGAATTGTTTGATTTAAAATTCAAGTGTTAATAAATTCATATAATAATTATACAAGATCTGAATCCTGATGGAAACAAGTTGGTTTGTCGTGGATTGCAAATTTAAGAGCAAAGGTGAGTTAATCTCACTTTTCTAGATGGCTATTTAAATTTAAATGGTTAAATTTAAATAATTTGTTGAATGATTGAATTGATTGAATGTGCTATATTATATATAGAAGTATATATATAATATATATTAGAGTGATTGATTTCCCGCATTATATAGCGGATGAGACCCTATACGCCGCATAATAGCAGATGTTATTATATAAATCCCATATACCGCGATATTCCACCTTGAAGTGGAATTGATATTTTATATTGTGCTAACATCTATGGATGTAGGGAAACAGGTTGAGGGATCCAAATGGATTCCTCAAAATTATTTAGATTGTTTAATATTCTGTGTTATGAATATTTGATATTCTGCGATGAATTATATTTGGAATATTGAATGCTATGGTTTGCTTGAATATATTTCGGTACACCGAGTTATCAAAATCTATAGAAATGGGATTTCTGAAAAGAAAATAAAAGAGAATTTTCAAGTAAAATAATTATAGAGAATTTGAATAAATTTAAGAATGAATTGGAAAAGAATGAAAGTGATTTTAAAACTCTAATTACTAAGTTCCGAGTATGGAAAAGGGGATTTCGAATAAACAACGTAATAATGAATTTTAAAAATTAAGTGATATTATTTAAAGGAATAAAGAATTTACTTTAAAATTCAAGGTTAAAATTTATTTGAAAGGATAAAGGAAGAATTTTGGAAATATGAAATTGGTGTTTTTAGTTAAAAGATTTTAAATCACAAGTAAGAATTAAAAATCTGAAGTTAATGGGTTTTGAAATAAATGAGTAAGCAAAGGAAATTATTTCAAAATGATGTAATTTGGAACTCCATTTGGAAATTGATTTAAGTGTTTGAAATTGGAATTATAAAGGGAATGAGACTATGAAATTTATAAACTGGGTTTATAAAAGTGAAGTAATATATCAGTGGATATTTGGAAGGATAAATTCACGGGGGGAATTTATTAAAGGAATGGGTAAATTTGTTTAAAAATAAATAGTGATTTATTTTTAAAAGTTGTGAAAGAGAAGCGTGTTTCCCTAGATAGCCAAGTACGTTTTCAAAGCAAATTTTTTAAATATAAGTTAAAAGTTTTAATGTTGTTTTAAAAAAAAGCATGTTTTAGAAAATTTATTATTTCTAAAAGTTTAAATTCTAAGGTAAATATTTTTCAAATTTATTATAGTAGTAATTATTATAGGTGACTTGGTAATTTTTTTAAGAAAGAGAAAACTTACTTTTATATTTTATAAAGCGACTTTATTTTAAATACTTTTTAAAGTATATATTTTTGAATAAGTATTAAAATAGTTTTAACTTATATGTCTTAACGGATATTTTATAATAAAGAGTTTTAAATTATTTTTAAAATCTAAAGCTTTGTACTTGGTGCTTTCAGTGGGAATAAATATTTGGGAATTCATTCCATGAGAAGAGTGTGGTTTGAAAACTGTTTTCAAAGGATTGTGTAACAACCCTGTATTTTGTGATTATTTTAATTTTATATTTTAATTATTTTAATTTGAATTCCTGATTTAAAAACTTTATTTTATTTATTAAAATAATAAATTTTTTATTTTAAATATAAATTGTGATTTATATGTGAGTTATAATTCCAAACATGAATAAATTGAATATTTTCTAGAAAATGTGAATTTTGGTCAATCTGGTCAAATTTTGACTTTTAAAGTTAAAATTTAAATATTTAAAATTTGAATTTTATCTTTTATTATGAGAATAAATTAAATTTCAAGAATACTGCTTTTCGTTTCGTTGAAATCCAATTTATATTGTGAAAGTTATGCTTTTTACAATATTGTGCATAAATTGATTTATTTAACAAAAATTGTTTATTTTAATTTATATAAATAATTTTTTTTGTAGTATAATATTCTATTTTTGTAACATGATATTATCTATATAATTTGATTTTTAAAAACATTTTAAAAGTGAAGTTATAATTTCTAATGTTCATTATTTTGTTTACAATTTTTATTTCTAGTTTCAATTATTAAACTATTTCTTATTTATTTTATATTTTTCCTTAAAATAATTATTTATTTTCTTTTTCCACTTTATTTTGTTCTATTTTATATTTTATTTTTCTGAATTGTATTTTCTTTATTTTGATTTAAATGAAAAGGAAATTCAAAGAGGCCAAAGTCCTTTTATTTCCTTGTGTCTTCATTTACACTTCACTTTCCATTTTCCCTTTTGCCTCTTCATTTTGATTGGCCGTCATTTTCTTCTGTAGCTGTGATTTCTCATTCACTTTCACATGAAAAATTACTCCTACTCATCCAAAAAATCACAGCTAAGAAATATATACTAATGGCTATCTCCTTCTTACTCTTCTTCTCTTCAATATTCAATGAATTTAGCCTTCCTCTCCTACCTTGCTCGCTCTGCCACTAGCCACTCCACCCTTCCGCTCCACTCACCACCACATCTACAACATCTCCTCCTCCTTCTCCTCTAATCTTGACCTGGCCATGCCATCCAATGGAAACCATCATCCAAAATTTGCATAAAACTCTTCCAAAAAGGCCTAGACAAGCCACTATACTCCACCTACCTCTTCCTATGCAATTTGGCCACCCCTTAGCCACCACCACCAACCACTCCACCACCTCTAGCCGCTGCTCTAGACATGTCCATACCAGTACAAGTATGAGCCGAGCCATATGTGACCAAGCCGAGCCAAGTGGTGCATCTAAACCCTTCCTATCTTGCCTTGCCTTTGACTTTCCTCTTATTTTTGCCTTTACCCTCCACTTTCATTCCCTTAGCCTTGCATCTAGGTCTTGACTGAGCCATGTTGACACTTAAGCCGAGCCTAGTACGGTGTGGTCAATCCCAATTGATCATGTGACAAGCCATGTTGTCACGGTCATGTAAAGTTTGATAAAAGCTAGGTGATGTTCTTTGTTAATTCGAAATTCAAATTGTTTCAATGTACTTTGTATTGAACTCATATGTTTATATTATCTTGTTTATTTATTTTATACAAGATCATCATCTAGGCTCCCATTCATTCAAATCCATAGTCGTGTTTTATCGTGCTTGTCGTGCCTTTGGAACCGTTTTGTGTGCCGTAGTGGTCTTCAGCTTGAAAAAGTTAGTCTTTCTCACTCGGACATTTCTACTTATGAAATAGTAAATGGATGACACGTATTTAGTAAATTAAAATGTTATGTAAGATAATGATGATTATATGTTATGTTATTCCATGTTAATACCATGTTAAAACTGTCTATGACATTATATTATGACATTGACATCGTTTATATTGTTTATGCATATATTCACAGTGCAAGTTCCCTGTTAGAATAGAATCACTATGGATTGAAATGATACATAACTGAACGGACTTTAGAATAGGGAAAAATCATTATGGACTGAAATGATAGGCCTGAGTGATTTTTATTGTATTTTAATTTACTTGGGATTGCCGGTTTGAAATGATAGAACTCGGATTTTTTTTGTAAATTGCGGATTGAAATGATATATATCATATCACTTGTCCTAGGTTATAAAATTATATAGAGGCCCCATGTTATATTTTTAAATGATTGTTTATTACGATATGTATTTTTTTTAAAAACTATGAAATTTGATTTAAAAAAATATATTTTATTGTTTTAAGAAAGCTAAATATTAAGTCTCGAAATTTTGAATTTAAGTTTGTAAATTTGAAATAAATGTGAATTTTGACTTTAAATTTATTTTAAAAAATGTAAGTAAATAATGGAAACTAAATTTAAAGTTTTGAAAATGATATTTGAAATAAAATGCTAAGTTTTATTTAATTTATAAGTTAATAAACAGTGAAATTTTGACATAATAAATGAATTGAGTTTTAAAAATTGAATATTTGATTTTAAAATTTTATTTGTGATAAATCATATGTTAAAATGAATTAAATATAAATTTTTAAGTCCAGAAATATGATTTTTAAATTTAAATAACAAGAATTGAAGTTTTATTGTTTTTGAAAAGTTATAATAAAATCTGGAATTTTATTTATAGCATTTCTAAATGGTGTAGTTTTATGACAACACATTAAAATGCTATTGTTCTGAACTTAACTATGTTTGAAATAACTAAATATCTATTATGAAATTTTATAAATGCCGTTATTCCTAACTAAACTATTTTGGAAACTATAAGCTACGGTAGAACTATTTAAATGTTGTCGTTGCTATAATTTGTCTATGTTTTTAAATGTTATAGAATTTAACACTGTTTGAGTTATTTTTAAAGCATTAAATGATTTAACTTTTGGAATTGATTATTTGCGAAATATAAAGAGTTAGAATATAATTTAATATTTAAATTTGAATTTTAAGGAATTTAAATTCAATTTGAATTTAAGTAAGGTTTACTTGGTTATGTGTTAAATGGAATGAAATGTAATGAGATAAATGAATTTTTGAATGGAATATTTGAACTTGAATTTAATTTCTAAATATTATTTAAATTTGAATATTTGAACTTGAATTCAAATAATGATTTGATAATGAGGTTTTGAAGGATGTGATATTTTAATGATTTCAAAATGGTTTTAATGATATAATCTTTATTTTGATAAAGAATATGAATTTGGAATGATATTTGATTTTTAAGTGAATATTTGAAGTTTATATTTGTATGAAAAAATATTTCCAAACTAAGTAATAATGAAGTTAAATTTGAGATATATGAAATTATAAAATTTAGTTTTGAAATGTGGGATATTAAATCTTTGAAGTATATTAAAAATTTAATACTTTATTTTGTGGATCAAATCTATATTTAAATTGATGAGATTTGAAATATTTTGTAAGGAAACTGAATTGAATTAAAACTAATTTTTTGATTTGAATTAAATTGGAAATCTGAAATTTTGGTTTAATTGAATAAAATTTTAAAATGTAAAGAATTAAAGGAATGTTCCGTGATTTCAAATGTATGATTTCAAAATGTTATGATTTTCAAGTGTAATGATTTCAAGTATTTTGGTTTTAGAAAAGTTATAACTTTGAAAGTATTATAAATTTTGAAAGGTGAATATATGTTTGAAATGATAAACTATTTTGATTTGAATATAGTTTTGAAATAAAAATGGTTTTGGTTTCGAAGTATAAACAATTTTGGAAGGAATGTAGTTTTGAAATGAAATGATTTGATCTTTTTGAAGTATAAACTATTTTGAAATGACCACGGCGTTATAATAACGTTTGGTTGTTAAAGAGACCGAGATCGGAAGTTGTCATACTCTCTGCCAACTCCGAAAACCACTTTAACAACCATATACGCGGTGGAGATTCCAGAATGAAGTAGGATGGTGGCGTCGTTCTTGAGTATATTACGTGGACCCGACTCCCGTGAGTTGGCATAAGGTGGCTAAAACATGAGCGATCTCGGGCCAAAAGTGGGAGCTCCTCTGGTCGGACACATTCCTTCGATACTATACTCTTATTGGTGGTTGATTTGATGGACATCCTCTGATTTTGATTGGGAGTGTGTTCCGAGGCGGGCGTATGTGGCTGTTGCGTTACCACCAGCCCATGTGCGTAATTGGTATATCTACCCTGGCATTGCCTTGTGTGTCGTGTCACCTGCCATACCGAGCCTTTACTACGAGTTTTTTTCTCTCCCGTAGCCCGTGTGGTATCCTCTGATTGTCTCTCGATCTGCAGATATCATGATACTGGATGGACTATTGGGACTATTATGTGTGAAGGGTGATACGGGTACGCCTGGAACTCTATTTGAAAATAAGTTTATTTTACTGTAGACATTATTATAATAGCACAATATTACTACATAGTAAATAGTTTAACGGATCCTTAAAGGATGGGCGATCCCAAGCATCCTTTAAGTTAATGATGCATTTTGTTACTGTTCACTTGAGTTGATTTATAGTTCATAAGTATTTATGTCCTGACTCGAGTGTTTTGTGTTTTGCTTCACGCTCGAGTAAGACTGAGTGATTCAGCATTCAAGACTCACCTTCTGAGTTGGAGCGTGCTTGAATATCCATCCATCAATTTTTCTTTCATTATCTAGTGATTCCAGTGTTGTATTCTGATTATTACTTGATGTATCTTGTTATTCTTTTGTTGTATCTTGTTCAACTCTGATTTGTCTTATTTTATATAGTGCTTCATGAACTACTATCTCTTTTAATTCCGCTGCATTATTATTGACTCTGTGTCCGTGTTCTGTGATTATTTATTTACCGTATATTCTGAGATTTGCCAAATTTTATTTACAACTAGGTATTTTGAGCAATTCAAGTCCGACATGTGCAGATTGCGAATGGTTGAAAGTATCGGGTTGTTACGGTTGGTATCAGAGCTTTGGTAGCTCTAGGCAAAACTCAGTATATAGGGTAAATGTATTTACAGAATCACTTTCATTCGATTTAAATCTATTCCTTTTTGACTCGATCCCTTTGAATTTTGGAACGTTCCCTACGATTCCAAAATCTATAACGACCTGCCATTTCGTACCATTCAAATCGACAATAATCCACTCATGTCAGACTTGAATGATGCGAAATAACATATTGTAAATTAATTTGGAGCAAATCAAATCAGATACACAGAATCATAGACATAGAACAAACAGATTAACTCGCAGCGGAATATAAAAATACATAGTAGTTCATGAAGCTACTACGGCAAAGTCTCAAACCAAATACATAATATAGTCTGAAAACAACATAATAGAAATCCCAAATACATAGAAGTTCACTAATACATGATATAAACTAGAACAGCTGAAACAGAAATAGATATATATGTAGATAAGAAGAAAATCCAGCAAAGACCAGCTCCGGAAAGAGATTCCAAAGCTATGAATACTCAGGCTGACCCGAGCGTAAAGTAAAACACAAAACACTCGAGTTAGGACAATATGTACTTATATAATGTAAACCAACTCAAGTGAACTGTAATAAAGAACAAGTAACTTAAAGGATGCCTAGCACCGCCTATCCTCTAAGGATCCGTCCAACTATTTACAATATAGTAATATTGGGCTATTATAATAGTGTCTATAGTAAAATAAACATACTTTTAAATAGCGTTCCAGGCTACCCATATCACCCTTCAAACATAATAGTCCATTAGTCCATCCAGTATCAGCATATCTCCAGATCGGGAGACTACCCTAAATACTCCATGGGCTACGGAAGAAAAACAAACACGTAGTAAAGGCTCGGTATGGTAGGTGACACGGCACACAAGGCAATGCCAGGGTAGATATACCAATTACGCACACGGGCTGGTGATAACGCAGCAGCCACATACGCCCACCCCGAAAAAAAACTCTAAAATCAAAGGGTGCACCCAATCGATCACAACGGTAATAGAATGGTCACGAAGAAGCGTGTCCAGCCAGAGGTGCTACCTCATTTGGCCCGAGATCGCTCCTGTTTTAGCCACCTTAAGCTAACTCACGGGAGTTAGGTTCACGTAATGTACCTCGGGAACGTCGCCACCATCCTACTTCATTCTAGAATCTCCACCACGTACACAGTTGTTAAAGTGGTATTTGGTATCGACAGAGAGTATGTCCATATCCGATCCCGGTCTCTTTAACAACAATCGTTATTATAACCCGTAGTTATAATTTAAAAATGGTATTCATTTCAAAAATCAAATATCATTTAACAATTCAAAAATCATTTCAAATCTATTTCCAAATATCAAACTTATCATTTCATTTCAAACCATATTCATTTTTATTCAATTTAAAATACCATTTCAATTTTCATTTCAAAACAGTTTATTTTTCAAATCAAATTTCTTCATTTAAATCATTAAAATGAGTTATTACATTTAATAATTAAATTATTAAATTTCCAAAATTTTCCACTTTAAAGTTCATTTATTCGCCTATGTTTCTCAAATCAGTGAAAATTCACTTTTCGCAGCATTTAGAAAACGCTACGGAATGTTACATTCAAAACATTTCGATTTAACCAAAGACAACATTTTAAAAATGCTGTAATATCATTTACATTAGTTTCAATTAAAACATAGTTTAATTCAACAATCATAGCACTTTACAAAATTCTATAATAGCCTTTAATCTTATTTAGCTTTTTAGTTCATTATTATCAACTACAGCTTTTACAAATGCTGTAATATCATTTACATTAGAAATAGTAGCATTTCAAAAATGCTGTTGTTTAAATTCAAATGTTCAATATAATTTCACAAACAATTATATTTTTGTATAATCATTTTTAACTAATAAAATCTTACATTTTCACATTTATAATCGTCATTTAATTTACCTTAATTTCATGGTTTTATAAAGTTAAATTTCCGTTCAAAAATCAAGATTTAATAATAATTCACTTATTAAATTTCAACATTCAATTTTACATTCATTAAATTAAATTTTAACTTAAAACTTAAGTTTAAAATTTCAAATATAACTTAATTTCATTTTTTTATTTACTTATCTCAAAATTCACTTTTAAGCCAAATTCACAAATTTGCCATTTTTGGTTATATTTCAAAATTTCAACTTAAACATGCATTCATTTCACATTTTAACTTCATTCAAAAATCATTAATATATTATAAACTCATTTTAAATCCATTTATATTTCAAAATATCATAAATTGATCATAATTTCATTTTAAATTTAATTTCCAATTATAATTAAATCAAAATTTCCAAAAATACTTACATTCAAATTTTTCTAACATTTCATTAATTTATTCCACATATAAATATTCAAAAAATCAATAATATTTTTCAAAAATCATTTTTAATTAAGTCTAATTCAAAATATCATAATATTTACATTTCTAAACTATTTAAATTTTTTAGAAAAACATACTTTAACTACGGGCCTGTGTATAATTTTCTACGCTAGGTAAAGTGATGCGGGTAATATATCTTTTCAACTCGTAATTTACAAAGAAAACCCGGGTTTTATCGTTTCATACCCGCAGCCCCAAGTAAATGAAATAGATTGAAAATTGCTTAGGCCTACCATTTTAGCCCATAACGATTTTGTCCTATTCTAAAATCCGTTCGGGTATGTATCATTTCAACCCATAGTGATTCTAATCTAAAGGGAACTTGTAGTGTGATAAACTGATATAAATAACAGAACAACATAATATAATAGTAACATAAGATATAACAGGTGATTAAGCATGGGTGAACATCATATCATCATAATATAGCAGGTGTAACATGATAATGTATTTTTACAGATTCAAGGGGGTCAATTTACTAGTTATATATGTACATATTGTCAGGTGAGAATAAGTCATAGGTTTGAGCAGGAGACACGATGAAGAATGCATGAATGGGATCCAAATAAGCACGATAACACGACACAGAGATGAGTGGAAGAGCTAAAGTATCAATTCCCTTGAATACAAGTTACACAAAACAATATAATATACATAAGTTTTCAAATTCAAATACGATAAACTAAGATAGAATTGACTGCACAAATCAAAGCAAATCTGCTTTGCACTTGCTTATAACTTCCATAAGTGAAAAGCAAGGCTAAGGCAATATTTTTAGGTCAGGTTTAGGTTGCTAAGGGTCGGCCTAACATGGTAGAAGGTGGTGCAAAAGTGGTGGTGATGGAAACTACACTAACAAGGCAACATACAAGGATTCAAGGCCAAACTAAGCTCGGCTAAGGCCACTAACGTCACAACCTTCTCTGTAGCAGCCAAGGGGATGATGAGGCCGAGAGTCTAGTGGTGTTGGAGGTGGTGGAGGTGGTGTAAGTGGCGGCCATGGGTGGTGGAAGTGGTGGATTTGGATGTAGAGCTCGGCTAAGAACAAAAGGTGGAGTTTTTGTTGGATTTTAGGTGATGGATCATCCACTAGGAGACACGGGTTGGGGTTTGGCCAAAGGGGAGGTGGTGATGGAGGTGTTCTTAGGTGATGGTGGAGGCAGAAGTGCATGGTGATGGAGGTGGCCGAACCTATGATGAGAAAGAGCAAGTGCAAAATCCAATTCAAAGAAGAATAAAAGTAAACAAAAGAAAAGAAAACGAAATTTACCCAAACTTTCTCAAGGCTATGGAGCCGAATTTTTTTTCAAAAAATGAGAAAAGAAGATGTACGTGAAATGGAAATAGAGATGGTCAGCTGAAGATGTGGGTAGTTATTGACAAAATGAATGAAAAGTTAGGTTACATTTGAAAAGGTGAAGATAAAGAGCCATAGGAAAATAAAAAGACATAACCTTTTCAAATTACCTTTAATTTATTTATATAAGTTTAAATTACTGAAAATAATATTAATTTCAGTTTAAATTTCGAAAATGCAACAAAACATAAAATATAAATAAATAAATAAATAATTATATATGATAAAAATAGGAAAATAGCATAGTAAATGCAAACTAGTCAAGAAAATTTAAAAATAAATAGAATAAATTTTGAAAAATTATACGAACTTGGAAAAAATTTAAAAATAAAGATAATAACATAAAATAAAAATGCATTCACAAAAATGAATAAATATAATTTAATTAAATATAATTCATATGAAGAAAATAGCAGAAAATTAGGAAATAACCTTTAAAAATAGGAAATAATTACAGCAAATTTTGGAAAAATTATATTATCAAATTAAAAATATTTAGAGATGATATCTTACAAAAAAATAAATATAAAATAATGTGACGCCCCACCTCTATACCCACGCTAGCCAAGAACACTACGGTTTATTGTTGTCAACTAGCGCGGAGAATAAGGCTGTTGAGGAGCGGCCATCCGTAGTTAGGCCTTACACTAGTATTGGTTATCTCGATAGGAGTGGTATGTATATTCTTTCATTTTTAATCTCTGATGTATCTACTCTCATTGACATACCCCAATTTCAGTATAAAACGAACTACGATGGTTCATAATAGTTTAGGACGGTAAATATAATAATAACACAGATAATATAAATTCGGAACATAGATAAAATGGAAAGTCTCATATATACAATAACTGATGTCAGTTACAATACATGTGATACAATACATACGATACAACTACAACTGTCGACTCTGGAAGATACATATACAAGCACATTATCGTATATAATATACATGAATATACAACATCCTATACTAAGACAACGACTACTCCAAAAATATGAAAAGACTTCATAGCTCTAGCAGCAACCCAAAGTAAGATATCTACAACCTGTAAATACTCGGTCTGACCCGAGTATTAGATTCAAAAGAAAATAATACACGGGTCGGTCTAATTCAAACTCAGTTATTAGTGTACCGAAGTGATAATAATTAAGTAACAAATAGACGACAGTCACAATAAATCTCGTCTATCCAATCCTTAAATAAAGAAATCGGATAATGATAAATATAACACTTAACAGAGTTAAACAACAAATCAGCAAATTAAACCAAATCAGAATACAATTCAGAATATTGAATTGAATAAACAAAACAGTTCAAACCATTGAAATATCAATTAAAATATTAATTCGAGTAGGTTTGCAGTACACGCACGCGTGCACTGCCTCGCCACTACAGCATATGGAATATGCTAAAGGTCAATAAGTCAAAACAAAATTGAATATCATAAAAGCCATACCGTGTGGCTGCAGTTCACGCTTGCATGCACTGCCTTGCCACTACAGTGACAATGTACCCAAAAACTCAATTCCGTGTGGCTGCAGTTTCACGCTTGCGTGCACTGCCTTGCCAAGTAATGATGTACACAACCGGGCACAAGGACCAATGCTCAAGAATTCACCGTGCAAACAAATGCAATAAGCCAGTGAATGTAATAACACTGCAGAATTCAAGAAGGTAACAAACTTCCACAAAATGCAAGTAGGTCAAGTCACTGACTCGACACATCCGCAGCACCAAATCACAATGCAGTGGTACAACTAAAAAAATAGGAGGGTGAGGGCACCAGAGGTATGGCACCACAGCACACGAACACATACATATCAGTGAAACCATAGAGAAACAACCAAAAATGCATAAAACTAGACAGAGCATCACATACTCGAAATGAACGGTTAGAGTAAGTGCAACCCGAACCAGTACAACTCAAATGAGCAGGTGCACCTGAGAAGGCTGCATAGATAGAAAGGCCAGGCAACACAATGCAAATGAATTCGACAAAGTATTGCACAAACTCAAGACAACTACATCACAAAAGCAATAGCAGGTATACAATTTCGAACACAGCAAGACAATGCCAAAATGGTCAAGAGAAGATGACAACAGTGGTATAATGGACCACATTGAAACCAAAAGTGTATAAGTCAATGCAATGCAAAGCACAACAGACTCGAAGAGGAATGAAACTGGGTCAAGCAAGTGCAACCCCAAGTGACACAAATGTACACGACTTCACAGTACAACTACCACACAATGTAAGAAGGTCAAGTCAATGACTCAACACAGCTGCAGTTCAAATAAAATGCAATGCGTCATGTAGCAATTCCAAACCGATAGTATACATCAAGCAGTACAATGACAACGACAGTGCAAATGCAATCCAGGCCAGATACAGAGGTGATGGAGATATGGTGATGGAAGTGCAGTGGTGGATCCAAAAATCCAAGTTTATATGGAATTAAACAGTGCAGTAAAAACATGCACACTTATATGAATGTATGCAAGAAACAATACATATGTACTCAGGTGGGCTGCAAATCTAAAGAGGTCGAAACTGTTGCAACTTGATGAAATCAAAGCCTTGACAAAATCAAATGAATGTAAACTGCCTTACATATGCTCAATACTTCATAAAACAGGTAGGCAAACTATCTCAAATGGTCAATACAACTGCCATAAATGATCAAACGTGGTGTGAACTCAAAACTTGTGTGTAATCAATCTGCAATGGTCCGAAAGGCACAAGTGAACAACATGAAGTTTGTGTGCCTCAAAGGTCAGAGGCAATGTAAAATGCAGACGGCACAAAAAAAGTCCACACGAGCTCAATGCATCAGTGAAAAAAGTCCAAGAGGGGCAAGTTCGAACCAAGTCAAAGTCACCAATAATATGCAGTAAAGACTATCACAATAAAACATGGCAGTGTGCAGTTCAATGTCAAAGAAATAATCAAAGTCATCACATAACAACATCACAAGCCGAACCAACAATGCACAGTGAAGTGAAGTCGAGAGCAAAGAAGACAGTGTCGAAGAAAAATTAAAACCGTGTAAACCAAATAAACAAGGAATCAAACCACATCAAGAACAAGACAGAAATTATCAACATCGATGAAATCAAGTCGAAGCCGAAACAACTAAAACCAATTAAGAAGACAAAGTCGAACAATTTCGAATTAGATGTGTGTAATATAAATTACTCACCTTGTTGCCAAATCGAAGCAGCCGAAGAAAGGAGGAGACCATCGATTGAAAGTCGGCGTCTTCGAATCTTCCACAAGCCCTAGTTTTTGGCAGACATGAGGGAAGTGAAGGCATCCACGATCCACGACAAGAAGCCATCGGCGCCTTCGAATTGAACGAGCCCTACTCTCGAACGAACGGGGAAGAACGAGGCCACCATTATCGTTCGTATGTTTTGATTAGGGTTCAAATGAAAATAAAAATTGAAAAAGGGGGAAACGGGTTTTGGATTATCACGGCATCAACAAAGGAAACGTGGGCCAATATGATTTTAAAAACCACTAACAATTAACAGATTTTTATCAAAGGAATTTCAAACTGATTTAAAAATTCCAAACAGCAATTAGCTAGGAAAAGAAATCGTGCAAAGATGATAATTAATCGGTACGAAATACCGGGTTGTTACAGACTCCCCTCCTTAAAGAAATTGCATCCTCGCAATCATAAGGAATAAATGGATAAAAGGTAACAACCATAAAAGCATATCATCACAAAATGAAGAAATTTGAAATAGGAAGTTCACCATAAAGAGCATGAAAAAGTAAGTCCGTATGTGTACGCTCGATGAATTCTCTAGTTTCCTAAGAACAATTCTTAGGATTTGAGGACTATTGAACCTTCACAAGCGGGACATCTTTATTTCGAAGGCGTTTAACCTCCGTTGTAATAATACGAAAAGGATGTTGCTCATAGGTTAAATTTGGTGAAACTTCAATCTCTTCAATAACACCGGGCTCAAAAATAGAATCGGAATCCCTAAGGAATTTTTGTAAAAGGAAGACGTGAGAAACGTCATGAATAACAGAAAATTGAGCCGGTAATAAGAGGCGATAAGCCATGGAACCAATATGTTCGGTGATGGGAAATGGACCAATATATCGTGGTGCTAACTCTCCCGATCGACTAAAACGCACAACACCTTTCATAGGTGAAACACAAATAATTTGGAACAATATCGTAGTACAATAACGGTACGCCAGATGAATCAAAGCTTCATTAATTCGAAACGCCGACGTAGTATAAAAACATTACGTCCAATGAACCGAAAAGTCGGGACATCGATATAGTACAATAACGGTACATCCGATGAACCGATCACCATAAAAGAACATCAGACACAAGTCCATAAAAGGAATGAGACGAAGCTCAATAAAACGAAGTACATCGAAACGTCTGATGAACTTGGTAAAAAGATGATTCCATTGGGACATCATCAAAGAAACAACCACTTGTTGCCTACGACTAAGTGCATCGGTAACAAGATTTTCCCTTACGGGAGTGTAAAGAATATCAAGATCATAAGATATATGGAACTCGAGTCAACGTGGTTGACGTAAATTAAGTTCCTTATGAGAAAATAAATATTCCCAAGATTCATGATCAGGGTAGAGAACAAATTTCTCACCCAAAAATAATGATGACAAATTTTTAAGTGCGAAATCATAGCCACGAGCATTAGATCATGAGTGGCATATCTAGCCTCAATAGGCAGTAATGATTTAGAAATACCAGAGACAACACGTTCTCTTTTGCAAGAGAAAGGCATGCAAACCAATACGATTAGCATTGGTACAAAAGATAAAGTCTTGGTTCCCTTCGGGAATCGCAAGAATAGAAGTACCGGAAAAGAGTTGTTTTAAATAATATTCTTTCTCGAAAAGTTTAAACTTTCAAAATTTACAATTTACTTTATGTAATTATCTTTTCATAAAAATTTACATTTTACAATTTCAATTTACTGTGTCTGATTGTCTCATCAAAGCGTCTAAGAGATTCCTATCGATAACGTTGATCAAGCGCATTGACCAGAATTCTTAAAGCACTCAATGGGCAATACAATCACAAAATCATCTTTTAATTTCATAAAATAAATTTACAAATTTTCAACAAAATCTAACTATCAATAGAAAATCAGATAACAGCAAACTGAATAATTACAATTATCAGCAATGTTCAATTATCAAAAACGATAATAGAATCTCAAATATCTAATTATCACAAGTGATAATCAAAAACAACAAATATCTAATTATCAAAAACGATAATAAGAAATTACAAATATCCGATTATCAAAAACGATAATCAGATATCACAAATATTCGATTAGCAAAAACGATAATCAGAATTAACATATGTTTCAATTAACGAGTTTGAAATCAACCGAAATAGCAAACGCACATGTCTCATAACACGAGTTTTACTAAATCGTGAAATTCTCTTCATCGTTTCCTTGAAAGTGAAAAATTGTGTATTTTAAAATAACATTTTACAATCTCAAACGGACAAGTCCGGAATTAAACGAATCAGTAAAAGAAAGGGGTCATAGTCCTCGATTTTGCTGAAACGTTTAAATCGCTTCCTCATTCTTTTGAAAGCGTAAACTAGCAACATAGTAGCAACCTCGACAAGGAAATTGCACTTCTCAAAATACCGTAAAAACGAACGACAAAATCATCATTGCGGGATAACCGCTTGAAAATCCACTTTAAAATTGACGGTTATTGAAGTCAAAGCGACAGTAATTTTTTTTTATACGTCAAAATCTCATCAAAAGTAAATGGCATCAAAACATAATACCTGTGAATTTTCATTTATCAAAAATGTCACAAGAATCTCCTCAAAGATCAAAAAGGGATATCATACCCTAAATTTTTATTCGCAAATAGCTAGTGACACGCAAATTCACCAATGCACAAAAATTGATAAAACTTATCAATAGAAATCACGAAAATTGATGAAGCACAAATTCCAGAAGACTACACAAGAAATCCAGAAATCACAAAATGAGAGTATGAAAACTCAAATGGGAGTATGAAAACTCAAATGGGAGTATGAAAACTCAAATGGGAGTATGAAAACTCAAATGGGAGTATGAAAACTCGCCTACATGTGAGCATGAAAACTCACCAACACGTGTAACGCAAAGCGAGAACGGGAGCATGAAAAATCACCTACACGTGAGCATGAAAACTCACCAACACGTGTAACGCAAAGCGAGAACGGGAGCATGAAAACTCACCTACACGTGAGCATGAAAACTCACCAACACGTGTAAACCAAAGCGATAACGAGAGCATGAAAACTCACCTACACGTGAGCATGAAAACTCACCAACGCGTGTAACGCAAAGCGATAACGGGAGCATGAAAACTCACCTACACGTGAGCATGAAAACTCACCAACACGTGTAACGCAAAGCGAGAACGGGAGCATGAAAACTCACCTACACGTGAGCATGAATACTCACCAACACATGTAACGCAAAGCGAGAACGGGAGCATGAAAACTCACCTACACGTGAGCAAGAAAACTAACCAACACGTGTAACGCATATGTGATGGTGAAACATCACAAAAGCGGGGTCTAGTCTCCCTCGCAGACAAAGAGACATCGCACAATTGCTAGTCTAAAACACAAAAATGATCGTCATGATCATCAAGTAGTGTCAAACACACTAAGCTAGTGAATATAAAAATTTAGCTTCATGTCCCATAATCACTAGCTTAACTTAAATATTTACGAACAAACTGTAGATCTTCACTAGAAAAATGTCACAAAAGGTTCAATCGAACAAGTCCAAGAATTAACCGACGAAGTAAACCCAAGCGTTTCATACCACTTGTTTTACTAATCCGTTTAATTCAGTTTCTCATACGAGTGAAATAAAGGTTTGTATATACTAATAGAATTGGAAAACGGTTTAGGAAAAGAGCTTTGTAGTAAAATAGTTTTGACATCGTTTGGAAAAAGGGTTTTGATATTTGCTACTAGTATTGAAACCATTATATTTTTAAAGTGAAAAATCACAAAAATGATTGTAGAAATAATCAATCACAAGAATTCACAGACGAAGATGTGAATAGGATCCAAAGAAATCGATACCGAATCCTTCAAAAAGTATGTTCACAAAAATCCCGAACAAAATGTCATCAAAGTTGCTAATAAATGATAGCAACAAATCGGGGAATTAACAAGAATCGATTAAATTTGAAAACCAAATCAATTCACTAAAATTCACATTCAAAGACGTGAATAAAATCCAAAGAATTCGATTCCAAATCCATCAAAGTAGAAATACTCAAAAATTCCAGAAATAGAAGTTATCAAAGTCGACAAAGGTGATTACAACTAATCGGAAAAGAAGAATCGATTAACAATTGGGAAAACAAAGCAAAACGAGCATAAACGCATAAATGACTTCAACATGAATAAAAATCAAGTCAATGCCAAAGTCAACAATTATTGGCCACAGTCGAGTACAAAACGAATCAACATCCACATCAAAGAATTCAACGGCAAACAAAGTTAGAGTCTTAGAAATCAAGAAGCTAGCAATTTCACGAAAATAGAGACCGAAGTCGAATGGAAATCAAGCTGAGGAAAACACAAAATATCAAGTTCAAAATCGCCGAGATTTGAACAAAATCAACATCGGCTAAATCAACTCAAAGCCGAAAACACAAGAACAAAATCCTCATCATCAAAAACTCAACTTGAGTTCGCAAAGCAAACGGGGGCCGAAGCCAAAATACTTTCACGAAATCAAAATCAAATGCACATGAATAAGCGTTAGAAATTCATACCTAACAATTAAAGATAATCATATGCAAAGCTGAGAGATAAAACATCGACAATTAGTTGTAACACATGTTCCGTCTAAGTTATGTTTTATATTATGTCCATAAACTCCAGGCATTGATAGCAAGCCGTGACGCCCCACCTCTATACCCACGCTAGCCAAGAACACTACGGTGTAACGTTGTCAACTAGCGCAGAGAATAAGGCTGTTGAGGAGCGGCCATCCGTAGTTAGGCCTTACACTAGTATTGGTTATCTCGATAGGAGTGGTATGTATATTCTTTCATTTTTAATCTCTGATTTATCTACTCCTATTGACATACCCAAATTCCAGTATAAAACAAACTACGATGGTTCATAATAGTTTAGGACAGTAAATATAATATTAACACAGATAATATAAATGCGCAACACAGATAAAACGGAAAGTCTCATATATACAATAACTGATGTCAATTACAATACATGTGATACAATACATATGATACAACTACAACTGTCGACTCTGAAAGTTACATATACAAGTACATTTATAATATACATGAATATACAACATCCTATACTAAGACAATGACTACTCCAAAAATATGAAAAGACTTTATAGCTCTAGCAGCTACCCAAAGTAAGATATCTACAACCTGTAAATACTCGTTCTGACCCGAGTAATAGATTCAAAAGAAAATAATACACAGGTCAGTCTAATTCAAACTCAGTTATTAATGTACCGAAGCGATAATAATTAAGTAACAAATAGATGACAGTCACAATAAATCTCGTCTATCCGATCCTTAAATAAAGAAATCGGATAAACATAAATATAACACTTAACAGTTTTAAACAACAAATCAACAAATTAAACCAAATCAGAATACAATTCAGAATATTGAATTGAATAAACAAAACAGTTCAAACCATTGAAATATCAATTAAAATATTAATTCGAGTACGGCTGTAGTACACGCACGCGTGCACTGCCTCGCCACTACAGCATATGGAATATGCTAAAGGTCAATAAATCAAAACAAAATAGAATATCATAAAAGCCATACCGTGTGGCTGCAATTCACGCTTGCATGCACTGCCTTGCCACTACAGTGATAATGTACCCAAAAAATCAATTCCGTGTGGCTGCAGTTCACGCTTGCGTGCACTGCCTTGCCACTACAGTAATGATGTACACAACCGGACACAAAGACCAATGCTCAAGAATTCACAGTGCAAACAAATGCAATAAGCCAGTGAATGTAATAACACTACAGAATTCAAGAAGGTAACAAACTTCCACAAAATGCAAGAAGGTCAAGTCACTGACTCGACACATCCGCAGCACCAAAGCACAATGCAGTGGTACAACTACAAAAATAGGAGGGTGAGGGCACCAATGGTATGGCACCACAGCACACGAACACATACATATCGGTGAAACCATAGAGCAACAACCAAAAATGCATAAAACTGGACAGAGCATCACATACTCGAAATGAACGGTGGTAGAGTAAGTGCAACCCGAACCAGTACAGCTCAAATGAGCAGGTGCACCTGAGAAGGCTGCACAGATAGAAAGGCCAGGCAACACAATGCAAATGAATTCGACAAAGTATTGCACAAGCTCAAGACAACTACATCACAAAAGCAATAGCAGGTATACAATTTCGAACGTCGAAAGACAATGCCAAAATGGTCAAGAGAAGATGACAACAGTGGTATAGTGGACCACATTGAAACCAAAAGTGTATAAGTCAATGCAATGCAAAGCACAACAGACTCGAAGAGGAATGAAACTGGGTCAAGCAAGTGCAACCCCAAGTGACACAAATGTACACGACTTCATAGTACAACTACCACACAATGCAAGCAGGTTAAGTCAATGACTCAACACAGCTGCAGTTCAAATAAAATGCAATGTGTCATGTAGCAGTTCCAAACCAATAGTATACATCAAGCAGTACAATGACAACGACAGTGCAAATGCAATCCAGGCCAGATACAGAGGTGATGGAGATATGGTGATGGAAGTGCAGTGGTGGATCCAAAAATCCAAGTTTATATGCAATTAAACAGTGCAGTAAAAACATGCACACTTATATAAACGTATGCAAGAAACAATACATATGTACTCAGGTGGGCTGCAAATCTAAAGAGGTCGAAACTGTTGCAACTTGATGAAATCAAAGCCATGACAAAATCAAATGAATGTAAACTGCCTTACATATGCTCAATACTTCATAAAACAGGTAGGCAAACTATCTCAAATGGTCAAGACAGCTGCCATAAATGGTCAAACGTGGTGTGAACTCAAAACTTGTGTGTAATCAATCTGCAATGGTCCCAAAGGCACAAGTGAACAACATGAAGTCTGTGTGCCTCAAAGGTCAGAGGCAATGTAAAATGTAGAGGGCACATAAAAAGTCCACACGAGCTCAACGCATCAGTGAAACAAGTTCAAGAGGGGCAAGTTCGAACCAAGTCAAAGTCACCAATAATATGCAGTAAAGACTATCACAATAAAACATGGCAGTATGCAGTTCAATGTCAAAGAAATAGCCAAAGTCATCACATAACAACATCACAAGCCGAAGCCAACAATGCACAGTGAAGTGAAGTCGAGAGCAAAGAAGACAGTGTCGAAGAAAAATTAAAACCGTGTAAACCAAATAAACAAGGAATCGAACCAAATCAAGAACAAGACAGAAATTATCAACATCGATGAAATCAAGTCGAAGCCGAAACAACGAAAACCAATTAATTAGACAAAGTCGAAAAATTTCGAATTAGATGTAAGTAATATAAATTACTCACCTTGTTGCCAAATCGAAGCAGCCGAAGAAAGGAGGAGACCATTGATTGAAAGTCGGCGTCTTCGAATCTTCCACAAGCCCTAGTTTTTGGCAGACGTGAGGGAAGTGAAGGCATCCACGATCCACGGCAAGAAGCCATCGGTGCCTTCGAATTGAACGAGCCCTACTCTCGAATGAATGGGGAAGAACGAGGCCGCCATTATCGTTCGTATGTTTTGATTAGGGTTCGAATGAAAATAAAAATGAAAAAAGGGGGAAACGGGTTTTGTATTATCACGGCATCAACAAAGGAAACGTGGGCCAATATGATTTTTAAAGCCCACTAAAAATTAACAGATTTTTATCAAAGGAATTTCAAACTGATTTAAAAATTCCAAACAACAATTAGCTAGGAAAAGAAATCGTGCAAAGACGATAATTAATCGGTACGAAATACCGGGTTGTTACAAATAGTTTCAAAATGAAATAAGGTCAAATTTAAATTTATAGTCAAAAATTTAGGGTTGTTACAATCTCCCCCACTCAAATCTTTTCGTCCTCGAAAAGAACGGAAAGGAAAACAATGAGAAACAAGATAAAAAAAACAAAATAGTACCTGAAACGAAAAATTCCGGATTTGAAGCACGAATTCTCTCCTCTGTTTCCCAGGTACAGTTTCGATCGTTAGTACTCCACTGTACTTTGACCAGATTAACAGATTTCCTTCTAAGCTTCTTCGTACCTCTGTCGACAATACGAAGTGGGTTCCTCTCAACAGTCAGATTAGGCTCAATATCCAAACTATCAAGAACAGAAGGCTGAACAATAAGTGATGGATCATGAAGATGACGGCGAAGATGCGAGACATGGAATACATCATGAACTCCAAAAAGCTTCTCGGGCAAATCCAGACGATATGCCAAAGAACCAACTCTTTGCACAACGCGGAAAGGACCAATGAACCTAGGAGAAAGCTTCTCTCTACGACCAAAACGAATGACATTCCTCAAGGGAGAAACCTTAAGGAACACCTGATCACCAACAGAAAATTGCAAATTCCGCCTACGCCTATCCGCATACTTCTTCTACCTATCCTAAGCGGCTCTCAACCTCTTCTTAATCTCCTCAACTTTCTCAGAAGCTTCCAAAATCGCATCAGGACCAAGAACCAAACGATTACCGGATTCAATCCAGCAAGATGGGGATCCACAAGGTCGTCCGTATAAAGTAGCAAATGGAGACATTTTGAGACTGGCCTGAATGCAAATATGGAATGAGATAGATAAAAAGATCAAGAATAGACTGAAAAACAGAAGATAAGATTATACCTGATAGCTATTATTGTAGGTAAATTCGGCAAGATGGAGATAATCTTCCCAGATCCTCCATAATCAAGCACACAAGCACGAAGAAGATCCTCGAGAACCTGATTCACTCTTTCCGTTTGACCGTCGATCTGTGGATGGTAAGCAGTGCTCAGATTCAGACGAGTACCCAAAGATTCCTGAAAAGCCTTCCAAAACTGACTGGTAAAGATAGGGTCACGATCACAAACAATACTGAGAGGAACACTATGGAGATGAACAATCTCTCTCATGTAGATCTCAGATAAGCTAGAAGAAGAATGAGTAGACTTGACCGGAATAAAATGAGCGGACTTGGTCAGTCTATCAACAATAACCCAGATACTCTCATTACCCCTCCGAGTCCTTGGTATACCATCGATGAAATCCATGTAAACCTACTCCCACTTTCAATTGGGATTCTCAAGAGGATGCAACAAACCAGGGGGTCTTTTAGTGATTGGCTTTGACTTGGTGACAAGTCGCACACCGACTAGAAAAGATAGAGATATCCCTCCTCATCCCCTTCCACCAATAAAGATTCTTCATATCCCGATACATCTTCGACAAACCAGGATGAATAGAAAGCCTAGATCGGTGATTCTCCTAAAGCAAGTCCTGCCTCAAACCATCAACATTCAGGACACAAATCCTGCCATTAATCCTCAAAATCCCTCTATCATCAATCTGAGCTCCACTACCACCACCACCAACTCTGCTACGAACACTCTCCTTCATCAATCTAAGCATCTTATCCTCATTCTGCTTAGCCATAATACGATCTAGAAGAGGAGAAGAAGAAACAACAAGCTGACACAACAAAGCCTTCTTCCGACTCAAAGCATCGGCCACAACATTAGCTTTACCGGGAGTACAACTAATATCGAGGTCGTAAGAAGACAAAAACTCAAGCCAACGAACTTGCCTCTGATTCAAATCCTTCTGGGAAAAGATATATCTCAGAGACTGATGATCAGTGAAAAGCTCAAACTTGGTTCCAAGAAGATGATGTCTCCAAAGCTTCAAAGCAAAGACAACAGCAAGCAACCCTAAATCATGAGCAGCATAATTTGCCTTGTGGGTTTTCAACTGACGGCTGGCATAGGCAATGAACCTACCATCCTGCATGAGAACAACACCCAAACCCTCACGACTTGCATCAGTATATACTGTAAATCCCTCACTTCCGTTCGGAACAGAAAGAACTAGTGCGGAAGTTAGCTTGCTCTTCAACTCATTGAATGAAGCCTTACACTGATCACCCAAGAAAAACTTGGCATTCTTACGAGTCAAAGCTGTGAGAGGTGCAGCAATCCAAGAAAAATTCTCAATGAATCTCCGGTAGTCACCGGCAAGGCCCAGAAAACTACGGATATCAGATGGAGTCTTTGGAGTTTCCCAATCCTAAAACAGAATAGGGAAAAATAAGGACACAGAGATGATAGAATTATTAAATGATAAAGAAATGGAGAAAGAAAGAAAGACTTACATTGATCGCAGCGATCTTGGCTGGATCAACTGAAACTCCACTACTAGAAACAAAATGCCCGAGATATCGGACTTCATCCTTCCAGAAATGGCATTTGGAAAATTTAGACTTCAACTGATGATTTCTGAGAGTCTCAAGAACATATTCAAATGCGACTCATGCCCTTCCTAGGTCTTAGAGAAGACAAGGATATCATCAACAAAGACTAGCACAAATATACTAAGCACAACATGAAAAACATGATTCATCAAATCCACAAAGAAAGCAGGAGCATTAGTCAAACCGAAAGGCATGACTAACCATTCATAAAAACCATTCTCGGTGCGGAAAGCAGTCTTGGGAATGCTATCCTCGACAACCCTGAGATAATGAAAACCAGTGGCAAGAACAAGCTGAGAGAAAACCGTAGCACCATAAAGCTGATCAAACATATCATCGATATGAGGCATTGGATATCCGTTTTTCATAGTGAGCTTGTTCAGCTCCCTATAATCAATACACATCTGAAGAGAACCATCGGACTTGATGACAAAAACCATAGCATCTCCCCATTCAGAAAAACTAGGCCTAATCAGACCCTTGGAAGACAAGTCTTCAATTTTCTTTCCCAACTCAACCTTCTCGCAGGCTGCCATTCTTCTAGGAGGAAGAACAATAGGTCAAGTACCAGGAGCAAGATCAATCCGAAAATCAATTTCCCGCTTTGGAGGCAAAGAAGAGACTTCACCAAACACATCGGGAAATAATCTAACCACAAGAGTTGAATCAAGATCACTGGGAGAAGAATCCAGAGAATAAATAAAGTTGCCAGCAAAATCCTAAGGAAAGCGGCACTGAATAATCAAGGAATTCCCTTGATCATCTAAAAGACGAACAGTCTGGGCTTTACAAGAGATATGTGCATCATGATGCACTAACCAATCACGACCAAGCAATAAATCAAAAGCATCGAAGCCCAAAACATAAAAATCACCACAAAAGCAATGATCAGAATGGAGAAGTTTCACTTCTCGAAAAATACGATTAAGGTTAGCAGGACCCCCAATAGGATTTGAAACACATAATGTAATAAAAGCATACTCAGGAGATAGGAGATGCTCAAACTTGTCACACAAAGCAACAGAAATAAAACTGTGTGAAGCACCAGTATCAAACAACACACGAACAGGATGGTGGAATAAAGTAAGTGAACCTTGGAGAATACCTTGGTCATCACTAGGAGTAGGAGCAGGTGGAGGAACTGGAGACGAGGCAGAAGTGACAGCAAATATACCAGAAGGAGTACCCCCCTGCTGTGTAGGGCAGTCCTTCTTAAAATGACCAGGCTGGAGACAGATATGGCAAAGATCACGCCTAGCCAACTGAGAAGGTGGAGGAATATCAGCACCAGATAGAGTAGGACAACTATTGACATAGTGTCCCTTCTGATCACACCTAAACCATGTGATGGAGGAGAGATCAACCGGTTGCCTCTAAGCAGGACCTGATGATGAAGATCCCAAACCAGAACGCTTCTGTCAATTCTTCTTCTGCCGTTGGAAATTAGGCTTACACTTCTTGGAATTAGCAGATGAAGACTGAACACCAGAAACAGCAGGACCTTTGGATGTGGGATTCTCATAGTGAATCGCTATGTCCATAAACTGGGTGAAAGAACCATGAACATGAGAAATGAGGCGACTATAATACTCTGGATGGTCACCAGCAATAAATTTCTCATTCTTCTTGAGAGGAGTGTCAATAAGGCTAGGACCGAACTTGGAAAGTTCATTGAACTTCCTCTCATACTCAACAAAAGACATGCTACCCTGCTTAAGATCCATAAACTCATGATAAAGCTGAGATTTCCCGACTTCTGGCATCCATTTTGCCACAAAAGCCTCCCTGGAAAAGAGATACAGGAAACAAGCTTAAGATAGATTCAAAAGAAAGGAAAAATAAGAACAAAATTCAGGATAACACCAAGGATGCCTAAACTGCTCCCAAGTGATATCAGCCTCGACGGTGTTAGCCGTAATGGACTCCCACCAATCTAAAGCAAAATCACGCAACTGCCAAGCTGCTAACTGACGCTTCTGAGCATCAGTAATATCAAGACCAGTAAATATCCTCTCAAGACTCCACAACCACTCCTGAGCCTCAATGATGCTCTCTGAACCGGTGAATGGCGTACCACCAAGCAGAGAGAATTCCTTACAAAGAACAGTGAACCTGACTGGAGCAACAGGTTGAGGAGCTGGGGCAATACCACAACCCCTACCTCTGGCATTTCCTCGATTAATCCTGAAAAATATCAAGAATGATTTTAGGACAAGATAAAGAAAATCCAAAGATAAATTAAGATAAGACAAGATAATACACTTGGATAAATATCCTAAAGAAAGAAAATCTAACAAGGTAAATACGAAAGAAGGAAGTTAGAAAACATTTGAAATTCCTTTAAAACAAGAAAATTTATATATCAAAATAATCTTTGAAAATCTTTTGGATACATTTTGAAAAAAATCATTTTATATTTTGAAAACACGTCTCTCACAAAGATATGATTCTGAGATTGATTTCACTCATTCTAGAGTAGAAATACCCTATCTCTAATGAGTTTATGCTCCTCAGAGGCAATGGTTTGCCAAAAACCAAATCTTTGATACCAACTTTAACGACCCTCCATTTCGTACCATTCAAATCGTCAATAATCCACACATGTCAGACTTGAATGATGCGAAATAACAGATTGTAAATAAATTTGGAGCAAATAAAATCAAATACACAGAATCACAGATACAGAACAAACAAAATAACTCGCAGCGGAATATAAAAATACATAGTAGTTCATGAAGCTACTACGGTAGAGTCTCAAATCGTATACATAATATAGTCTGAAAACAACATAATAGTATTCCCAAATACATAAAAGTTCACTAATACATGAGATAAACTAGAACAGCTGAAATAGAAATAGATATTTATGTAGATAAGCAGAAACTCCAGCAAAGACAAGATCCAAAAAAAGAATCCAAAGTTGTGAATATTCAGGCTGACCCGAGCGTAAAGCAAAACACAAAACACTCGATTCAGGACAATATATACTTATATAATGTAAACCAACTCAAGTGAACTATAATAAAGAACAAGTAACTTAAAGGATGCTTGGGGCCTCACATCCTCTAAGGATCCGTCAAACTATTTACTATATAGTAATATTGCGCTATTATAATAGTGTCTACAGTAAAATAAACATACTTTTAAATAGCGTTCCGGGCTACCCATATCACCCTTCACACATAATAGTCCCAGTAGTCCATCCAGTATCAGCATATATCCAGATCGGGAGACTTCCCTAAATACTCCATGGGTAACGGGAGAAAAACAAACTCGTAGTAAAGGCTCGGTATGGTAGGTGACACGGCACACAAGGCAATGCCAGGGTAGATATACCAATTAAGCACATGGGCTGGTGGTAACGCAGTAGCCACATACGCCCACCCCGAACAACACAACAAAATCAAAGGGTGCACCCAATCGATCACAATAGTAATAGAATGGTAACGAAGAAGTGTGTCCAGCCAAAGGTGCTACCTCCTTTGGCCCGAGATCGCTCCTTTATTAGCTACCTTAAGCGAACTCACGGGAATTAGGTCCATGTAATGTACCTCAGGAAAGTTGCCACCATCCTACTTCATTCTGGAATCTTCACCGCGTATACAGTTGTTAAAGTGGTTTTCGGTATCGACAGAGAGTATGTCATCCCGGTCTCTTTAAGAACCAACCGTTATTAAAACCCGTAGTTATAATTTAAAAATGGTATTCATTTCAAAAATCAAATATCATTGAACAATTCAAAAATCATTTCAAATCCATTTCAAAATATCAAACTTATCATTTCATTTCAAACCATATTCATTTTTATTCAATTTAAAATACCATTTCAATTTTCATTTCAAAACAGTTTATATTTCAAATCAAAATTCTTCATTTAAATCATTAAAATGAAGTTATTACATTTAATAATTAAATTATTAAATTTTCAAAATTTTCAACTTTAAAAGTTCATTTATTCACCTAAGTTTCTCAAAATAGTGAAAATTCACTTTTCACAACATTTAGAAAACACTACGGAAAGTTACATTCAAAACAGTTCAATTTAACCAAAGACAGCATTTTAAAAATGCTGTAATATCATTTACATTAGTTTCAATTAAAACTTAGTTTAATTCAACAATCATAGCACTTTACAAAATGCTATAATAGCCTTTAATATTATTTATCTTTTTAGTTCATTATTATCAACTACAGCATTTACAAATGTTGTAATATCATTTACATTAGAAATAACAGCATTTCAAAAATGTTGTTATTTAAATTCAAATGTTCAATATAGTTTCACAAACAATTATATTTTTATATAATCATTTTTAACTTATAAAATCATACATTTTCACATTTATAATCATCATTTAATTTACCTTAATTTCATGGTTTTATAAAGTTAAATTTCCATTCAAAAATTAAGTTTTGATAACAATTCACTTATTAAATTTCAACATTTAATTTTAAATTCATTAAATTTCAACTTAAAACTTAAGTTTAAAATTTCAAATATAATTTAATTTCATTTTTTTAATTACTTAACTTAAAATTCACTTTTAAGCCAAATTCACAAATTTCCCATTTTTGGTTATATTTCAGAATTTCAACTTAAATATTCATTCATTTCACATTTTAACTTCATTCAAAAATCATTAATATATTATAAAATAATTTTAAATTAATTTAAGTTTCAAAATATCATAAACTGATCATAATTTCATTTTTAATTTAATGTCAAATTATAACTAAATCAAAATTTCCAAAAAGACTTACATTCAAAATTTTCTAACATTTCATTAATTTATTCCACTTATAAATATTCAAAAAATCAATAATATTTTACAAAAATCATTTTTAATTAAGTTTATATCAAAATATCATAATATTTACATTCCTAAACTATTTTAAATTTTTTTGAAAAATATACTTTAACTACGGGCCTGTATATAATTTCCTACGGTAGGTAAAGTGATACGGGTAATATATCTTTTCATCCCGTAATTTACAAAGAAAACCCGGGTTTTATCATTTCAAAACTGCACTCCCAAGTAAATGAAATAAATTGAAAATCGCTCAGGCCTATCATTTCAGCGCATAACGATTTTCTCTTATTCTAAAGTCCGTTCGGGTACGTATCATTTCAACCCATAGTAATTCTGATCTAAAGGGAACTTGCAGTGTGATAAACTGATATAAATAGCAAAATATCATAATATAATAGTAACATAAGATATAACAGGTGATTAAGCATGGGTAAACATCATATAATCATAATATAGCAGGTGTAACATGATAATGCATTTTTACAGATTCAAAAGGGATCAATTTACTAGTTATATATGTACATATTGTCAGGTGAGAATAACTCATAGGTTTGAGCTGGAGTCACAACGATGAATGCACGAATGAGATCCAAACAAGCATGACAACACGACACAGAGATGAGTGGAAGAGCCAAAGTATCAATTACCTTGAATACAAGTCACACAAAACAATATAATATACATAAGTTTTCAAATTCAAATACGATAAACTAAGATAGAATTGACTGCACAAATCAAAGAAAAACTGCTTTGCACTTGCTTCTAACTTCCATAGGGTTCGGCCATAAGTGAAAAGCAAGGCTAAGGCAAGATTTTTGGGTCAGTTTTGGGTTGCTATGGGTCGACCTAACATGCTAGAAAGTGGTGCAAAAGTGGTGGTGATGGAAACTACACTAACAACGCAACATACAAGGATTCAAGGCCAAACTAAGCTCGGTTAAAGCCACTAAGGTCACGGCCTTCACTGTAGCAGCCAAGGGCATGATGTGGCCAAGAGTTGAGGTGGTGCTGGAGGTGGTGGAGGTGGTGTGAGTTGCGACCATGGGTAGTGCAAGTGGTGGATTTGGATGTAGAGCTCGGCTAAGGAAAAAAGGTGGAGTTTTTGTTGCATTTTAGGTGATGGATCATCCACTATGAGCCACGGCTTGGGGTTTGGCCAGAGAGGAGGTGGTGATGGAGGTGTTCTCAGGTGATGGTGGAGGTGGCAGGGCATGGTGATGGAGGTGGCCGAACCTATGATGAGAAAGAGAAAGTGCAAAATCCAATTCAAAGAAGAATAAAAGTAAACAAAAGAAAAGAAAATGGAAATTTACCCAAACTTTCTCAAGGCTATGGAGCCGAATTATTTCAAAAAGTAAGAAAAGAAGATGTACATGAAATGGAAATATAGATGGTCGGCAGAAGATGTGGATAGTTATTGCCAAAATGAATGAAAAGTTAGGTTACATTTGAAAAGGTGGAAGATAAAGAGCCATAGGAAAATCAAAAGTCATAACCTTTTCAAATTACCTTTAATTTATTCATATAAGTTTAAATTACTGAAAATAATAATAATTTCATTTTAAATTTCGAAAATGCAAAAAAATATAAAATATAAATAAATAAATCATAATTATATATGATAAAAATAGGAAAATAGCACAGAAAATGCAAACTAGTCAAGAAAATTTGAAAATAAACAGAATAAATTTTGAAAAATTATATGGACTTGGAAAGAATTTAAAAATAAAGATAATAACATAAAATAAAAATTCATTCGCAAAATAAATAAATAAAATTTACTTAAATAAAATTTATATGAAGAAAGTAGCAGAAAATTAGGAAATAGCCTTTAAAAATAGGAAATAATTACAGTAAATTTTGGAAAAATTCTATTACCAATTTAAAAATATTTAGAGATGATATCTCACAAAAAAATTAATATAAAATAATTTCAAAATGAAATAAGGTCAAATTTAAATTTATAGTCAAAAATTTAGGGTTGTTACAAAATCCATTCGTGTCCCTCGCTATTTATCTTCTTTTGATTCTGGAGTATCCCATAACTCCACTTCGCAAGATCTTTATAACGAGTCGACGGTCTTGCCAATCTCAAATTATTTGTAAAGGGGTGAAACTTCTTTATAATAGCATCGATTCACCAAGGAGTTTATATCCTTGGTTTAGATGCTAGTATCTCTTATTATCCCAAACACTATCTCTTGAGACCAAATGTTGATTTTTTCCCTAGAAAATCCACATCGATCTTATTCTTTAAGTCACCGTTGACACGGTTAAGGTTGCCCGCGATTTATATAAGCTCATATTCTGTTGTTTAATTATCTTATTTTTGTTTCCAACTTATCTTCAATCATTCTTGAAGTGTATTTGTAAACTAATATTTAAATTGTTTTATACATTGTGTTGTTTGAGTTGTTGATGTTGATTTGGGTTTCTGATCGATTCGTCTGATCAATGCAATCGATAAGATATCCAAAACACTTGAACAGAGCAAAATGACACAATATGGCTTTTCAAATTTAGTAATAAAATAAAATTTGTAACTATATTACAAATCTTTTTCTGGATTTTATTGAATTGGTTGTTAAGAAATAATATTTGATCTTGTATATCATTATCTCTTGTTTCATATATAAATAATTAAACGATAAACATGGTTATCAATTTATTTAGAAATTTAAAATGACTTTAAAACAAGAATTTGAGAAATTAATTTTTGACGGATTTCAAACTTTACGCTTAATGTTTTAAAGGATATATTATTTAAAGTATTTTCGAATAGAAATTTGTTTCCAAAGAATTTTAAATTTAAATTTAGTGCTCTTCTCTTTGTCGCCTGGAAAATAATTTCAGTGATGACTGCAGCATCACCGACATTCATTTTCGAGTTTCGAATTGTAGAGACCATTTTATAGTCTTGCTACAGTTTTGTTTTGGGAAATTTAATTGATTTGAATTTCTAAAATAAGACTGGATTTATAACATATGCTGATATATGATTGAAATTTGAATGGATATATATATTGTATATGTTCATTTATTTATCTCTAAATAGTTTGGAATTTATCAGAAACTTAATTCCTAAATTTTATCTTGAAAGATAATTTCAAGTACAATTTCAAGATTTGAATAAATATTCAAGCTTCAAATGATTAAATCAGAAAGTTTTATTTGTATGATACACAATTTCATTCCAATATAACTTACCATATTTTCAGAAGTCGAATATATAATTGGATAATATACAATATATATAAAAAGAATTATAAATAAAATTTGGGTAGTTGTAATAAATATTATACACTTAAATTTTAGTTATAAAAAGATTAACAAAGGTAAATAGAAAAAGGGGTAATGGAATAATTTACAATATAAAATTATGTTAAAGGAACTAAGAATAAATTAAAGCGGTTATAATAAGTGTAAATATATTTAACGTAGGTGATAAAATATATTGAGAGGAATAAATTTAATTATAATTAGGAATAAAGAAGAATTAATTTATTGAGTACATTGTGAGTATAATAAATGATTGTTTTTCAAATCCATGATTTTTGAAATTGTTAATTTAAGATAATTGGATGATAAGATAATAAAACTAGAGACGGTAAGATTTATTTAACTTATGTAAGATTTATTCTCTATTTAAGTTGAAATTTTCAGGGTTTCAAATTTATTGTCTTATTTTGTTTTTCGAACTATCTTTTAGTTGTCCTTATTTTCCTTATCTTGCTACAGAATGGGGAGACTATTGCTTATACCAGTCTATTTAGAAATCTTTCTATAATCTTTGGTACTCATCTTGAATCTGAGCACTGCTTGCCATCCATTGACCGTCGATCAAGCGGAAAGGGTGAATCAGATTCTAAAAGTCTTTCTCATGCTTGTGTTCTTGATTCTGGAGGATCTTGGGAAGATCATCTCCACATTGTTACACTCACCTATAACAATAATTATCAGGTATAATTTCAATTTTCTTGTCACTTGTCTTAATCCTATTTTATTCAATCTTTTTCTATGCTTTGCCGTACCTCATTCCTTTTCGGGGACGAAAAGTTTTGAGTGGGGGAGAGTGTAACAAACCTGTATTTTGTGATTATTTTGATTTTATATTTTAATTATTTGAATTTGAATTCCTGATTTAAAAACTTTATTTTATTTACTAAAATAAATAAATTTTGTTATTTTAAATATAAATTGTGATTTGTGTGTGAGTTATAATTCCAAACATGAATAAATTAAATATTTTCTAGAAAATGTGAATTTTGGTCAATCTGGTCAAATTTTGACTTTTAAATTTAAAATTTAAATATTTTAAAATTTTAATTTTATCTTTTATTATGAAAATAAATTAAATTTAAAGAATAGCGCTTTTCATTTCGTTGAAATCCGATTTATATTGTGAAAGTTATGTTTTT
The DNA here is from genome assembly GCA_030765085.1 of Allium cepa. Classification (NCBI taxonomy): domain Eukaryota; kingdom Viridiplantae; phylum Streptophyta; class Magnoliopsida; order Asparagales; family Amaryllidaceae; genus Allium; species Allium cepa. Next base: position 416,904,786 of record CM060937.1, on the reverse strand, counting down.
TACAATATTGTGTATAAATTGATTTATTTAACAAAAATTGTTTATTTTAATTTATATAAATAATATTTTTGTTTGTAATATCATGTTCTAATTTTTGTAACATGATATTATGTATTTAATTTTATTTTCAAAAACATTTTAAAAGTGAAGTTATAATTTTCTAATGTTCATTGTATTTTGTTTACAATTTTTATTTCAAGTTTCATTTATTAAACTATTTTCTTATTTATTTTATATTTTTCCTAAAAATAATTATTTATTTTCTTTTTCCACTTTATTTTGCTTTATTTTCTATTTTATATTTTTAATTGTATTTGCTTTATTTTGATTTAAATGAAAAGGAAATTCAAAGAAGCAAAAGTCCTTTCATTTTCCTTGTGTCTTTTCATTTACATTTGACTTCCCATTTTCCATTTTGCCTCTTCATTTTGATTGGCCATCATTTTCTTCTATAGCTATGATTTCTCATTTATTTTCACGTGAAAAATTATTCCTACTCATCCAAAAACTCATGGCCAAGAAATATATAATAATGGCTATCTCCTTCTTACTCTTCTTCTCTTCAATATTCAATGAATTTAGCCTTCCTCCCCTACCTTGCTTACTCAGCCACTAGCCTCTCCACCCTTCAGCTCCACTCACCACCACATCTTCAACATCTCCTCCTCCTTCTCCTCTGATCTTGACCTGTCCATGCCATCCAATGGAAGATATCACGCAAAATTTGCATAAAACTCTTCCAAAAATGCCTAGACAAGCCACTATACTCCACCTACCTCTTCCTATGCACTTTGCCACCCCTTAGCCACCACCACCAGCCACCCCACCACCTCAAGCCACTTCTCCAAACATGTCCATGCCTGTACAAGCATGAGCCAAGCCATATGTGACCAAGCCGAGCCAAGTGGTGCATCCAAACCCTTCCAATCTTGCCTTGCCTTTGACCTTCCTCTTATTTTTGCCTTTGCCTTCCACTTTCATGACCTTAGCCTTGCATCTAGGTCTTGACCGAGCCATTTTGACACCTAGGCCAATCCTACTGTGGTGTGATCAATCCCAATTGATCATGTGACAAGCCATGTTGTCATGGGCAAGCAAAGTTTGATAAAAGCTAGGTGATGTTCTTTGTTAATTCAAAATTCAAGTTGTTTCAATGTATATTGTATTGAATTCATATATTTATATTATCTTGTTTATTTATTGTATACAAGATCATCATCTAGGCTCTCATTCATTAAAATCCATAGTCGTGTTGTATCGTGCTTGTCGTGCGTTTGGAATTGTTTTGTGGTCGTAGTGGTCTTCAGCTTGAAAAAGTGAGTCTTTCTCACTCCAACATTTCTACTTATGAAATAGTAAATGGATGACAAGTGTTAGTAAATTAAAATGTTATGCAAATTAATGATGATTATACGTTATGTTATTCCATGTTATTACCATGTTAAAACTGTTAATTTTCACCTGACATCTGATATATGACATTATTTTGTGACATTAACATTATTTATATTGTTTATGCATATATTCACACTGCAAGTTCCCTATTAGAATAGAATCACTATGGGTTGAAATGATACATATTTGAACGGACTTTAGAATAGTGAAAAATCATTATAGGCTGAAATGTTAGGCCTGAGTGATTTTTATTGCATTTTAATTTACTTGGGATTGCGGGTTTGAAATGATAGAACCCAGATTTTCTTTTGTAAATTGCGGATTGAAATGATATATATCCGTATCACTTGACCTAGGTTAGAAAATTATATACAAATCACATGGTATATTTTTAATTGATTTATTAAGATATGTATTTTTTTAAACTATGAAATTTGATTTAAAAAATTGTATGTTTTATGGTTTTAAGAAAGCTAAATATTAAGTCTTGAAATTTTGAATTTAAGTTTGTAAATTTGAAGTAAATGTGAATTTTGACTTTAAATTTATTTCAAAAAAATGTAAGTAAATAATGGAAACTAAATTTAATGTTTTGAAAATGATATTTGAAATGAAATGCTAAGTTTTATTTAATTTATAAGTTAATAAACAGTGAAATTTTGACCTAATAAATGAATTGAGTTTTAAAAATTGAATATTTGATTTTAAAATTTTATTGTGATAAATCATATGTTAAAATGAATTAATATAAATTTTAAAGTCTAGAAATATGATTTTTAAATTTAAATAACAAGAATTGAAGTTTTATTGTTTTTGAAAAGTTATAATAAAATCTGGAATTTTATTTATAGCATTTCTAAATGTTGTAGTTTTATGACAACACATTAAAATGCTGTTGTTTAGAACTTAACTATGTTTGAAATAACTAAATATTTATTATGACATTTTATAAATGTTGTTATTCCTAATTAATCTATTTTGGAAACTATAGGCTACGGTAGCACTTTTTAAATGTTGTCATTGCTATAATTTGTCAATGTTTTTAAATGTTATAGATTTTAACTCTTTGAGTTATTTTGAAAGTATTAAATGATTTAACTTTTGGAATTGATTATTTGTGAATTATAAGGAGTTTGAATATAATTTAATATTTTAATTTTAATTTTAAGGAATTTAAATTGAATTTGAATTTAAGTAAGGTTTACTTGGTTATGTGTTAAATAGAATGAAATGTAATGAAATAAATGAATTTTTGAATGGAATTTTGAAATGTATTTTTGTAATGATATTTGAAATAATAAACTAATGACATATTTTATTTTTAAATGATATTTAAATTTGAATGTCTTTTGAACTTGAATTCAAATAATGATTTGATAATGAGGTTTTGAAGGATATGATATTTTAATGATTTCGAAATGGTTTTAATGAAATAAACTTTATTTTAATGAAGAATATGAATTTGGAATGATATTTTATTTTGATAAATGAATATTTGAAGTTTATATTTCTATGAAAAGATATTTCAAAAGTAAGTAATAATGAAGTTAAATTTGAGATATATGAAATTATAAAATTTAGTTTTGAAATGTGGGATATTAAAGCTTTGAAGTATATTAAAAATTTAATAGTTTATTTTATGGATCAAATTTATATTTAAATTGATAAGTTTTGAAATATTTTGTAAGGAAACTGAATTGAATTGAAACGATGGTTTGATTTGAATTAAATTGGAAATTTGAAATTTTGGTTTTATTGAATAAATTTTTAAAATGTAAAGAAATAAAGGAATGTTCAATGATTTCAAATGTATGATTTCAAAATGTTATGATTTTAAAAGTGTAATGATTTCAAGTATTTTGGTTTCGAAAAAGTTATAACTTTGAAGTATTATAATTTTTGAAAGTTGAATATATGTTTGAAATGGAAATGATAAACTATTTTGATTTAAATATAGTTTTGAAATAAAAATGATTTTGGTTTCGAAGTATAAACTATTTTGGAAGGAATATAGTTTTGAAATGAAATGATTCGATCTTTTTGAAGTATAAACTATTTTGAAATGACCACGACGTTATAATAACGTTTGGTTGTTGAAGAGACCGGGATCGGAGATTGTCATACTCTCTGCTAACTCCGAAAACTACTTTAACAACAGTTTATGCGATGGAGATTCTAGAATGAAGTAGGATGGTGGCGTCGTTCTTGAGGTATATTACGTGGACCCAACTCCCGTGAGTTGGCGTAAGGTGGATAAAACAGGAACGATCTTGGGCCAAAAGGGGTAGCTCCTCTGGTCGGACACATTCCTTCGATACTATACTCTTACTTATGGTTGATTTGATGGCCATCCTCCGATTTTGATTGGGTGTGTTCCAAGGTGGGCGTTTGTGGCTGCTGCGTTACCACCAGCCCGTGTGCATAATTGGTATATCTAACCTGGCATTGCCTTATGTGTCGTGTCACCTACCATACCGAGCCTTTACTACGAGTTTGTTTTCCTTCCGTAGCCTGTGTGGTATCCTCTGATAGTCTCGTGATCTGGAGATATCATGATATTGGATGGACTACTGGGACTATTATGTGTAAAGGGTGATATGGTAAGCCCGGAATGCTATTTTAAAGTAAGTTTATTTTAATATAGACATTATTATAATAGCGGAATATTACTACATAGTAAATAGTTTAACAGATCCCTAAAGGATGGGCGATCCCAAGCATCCTTTAGGTTACTGATGCATTTTGTTACTGTTCACTTGAGTTGATTTACAGTTCATAAGTATTTATGTCCTGACTCGAGTGTTTTGTGTTTTGCTTCACGCTCGAGTCAGACTGAGTGATTCAGCATTCAAGACTCACATTCGGTGTTGGAACTTGCTTGAAGATTCAGCCATCTATTTTGCTTTCATTATCTAGTGATTCCAGTGTTATATTCTGATCTGTACTTGAAGTATCTTGTTATTCTTTTGTTGTATCTTGTTCAACTCTGATGTATCTTATTTTATATAGTAGCTTCATGAAATACTATCTCTTTTAATTCCATTGCATTATTATTTACTCTTTGTATGTGTTCTGTGATTATTTATTTACTGTATATTTAGAGATTTGCTAAATTTTATTTACAACGTGGTATTTTGAGCAATTCAGCTCCTACATGTGCGGATTGCGAGTGGTTGAAAATATTGGGTTGTTACAGATTGAAAAGTGGAAATATATCTTATGAAGATATTTTGAGATTTATAAATAATTTGGGAAAATTATTTATGTTTGATGGTTATTTATGAATGTTATTTGATACTTAAGCTGATCGTTTTGAAGAGACCGGGATCGGGATTTATTTCCTGAAAATCACTTCGATCCGGTTTTACGTTTTCGTAAGGAAAACGAGTTTGGATTCGAAGATCGAGAAGTGAAGTGCAAGGGCTAGTCGCTACTAATCCTGAGGATGATTCCAAAATGGATGTAGTAGGAGTAGTGCCTTCGGTTCTGTTCGAACCCCGGACGGATTTGTATGGATGAATGCTTTTAGAACACCGTCAGTTGGGCGATGAGCATTCAAGGAGATGTGTTCTAAAAAGGTAACGCTTAGCCTCAAGCCTCATTAATCGGGAATGATTGGAAATCAGGGGTTATGCATCAAGACTAAGTGGATAGCACCCATTAGGGTGATGTTATCCCTGTCTAGATGTTCCCTTTTTCGGCTTAGTGGTGCGGTTGCTAATCCCAACCGTGGGGCGATCTTACTCGGGATTATCCAGTAAGGGGTACTCCGGTCTTGTGTTGCTGGGGATTGGGAGTAATCCTCGGTACGGTGATCTAGGCCACGTACAGGGACAGGTGGTACCCCAGTGCCTAGTCATTAGTTGGAAATCCATTCTCCCTACGCGCCTATACCACTTTGATTGTGCCCAACTATTGCGAAACGTGAGATGCAAGCATTTTAGCTAGATTCTATTTTACTTTCTACTGACACTATAATAATATTAGAGGATTTTGATTAAAAGTGTTTTGGCTATCATAAGGTAAAAACATGACATGTTTATTTGTGGCGTGGTCTTACGAGATGCTTTTGATTTTCAAAGGATTTTGAAACTTAATAATCAATTTGAGTGTGATTTCTAGCGCTGGTTTTCCAGACTGACTCGGGTGTCATTTAACTATAATGCTCGGGTAAGACCGAGTATTATAGGATATAGGAAAGGATTCTACGGAGCTAAGGAGATAAGCTGTATGGTGATACGTACTTCCATATTTGTGTTAAATATTCCCCTGTGTATTCAGATTGTGAGGACAGGTTATGATTACTGTCCAGTTGTGTGTTATGTACACTCTGATGATGTAATGTACAAACAAATTTGTTTTTGTGTAAGGATCATTTATTATCTATTATATTTTATTCCACTACGATGGTTAGATTTTGATGTTGTTTTCTATTTTCTTCTTCTACCTCTTCTTTTTTAACCCAAATGGTTTGTATTTCCATTCATCTTGAGTTGAATGATGGAGAATAGTGTCGACTCAAGGGGATCGGGTTTGCGGCTATTACAGTGGTATCAATGCTGAAGGTTAAGCGAGAACCTTGGCTCTGGTGGGGATTACACATTGAAAATAGAGTCCGTAGAACTCTAGAAATGAGTTTGAGTGTATTAACAGATATGGGCGCGTATTTGTTATCGTATATGAAATTTGTTTTTATTGTGTTGACTTATCGGTTGAGTGTTTATGCATTCTGACCGATATATGGGACGCCATGTTATCGATAGGGTTTTCCAAACTCTTAAAAAAAATAAACCGACACATTTGTTTTAAATAGGGTAAACGTAACAATTTTACCCAAATTATTTTTGTATATAGAGGAAATAATTTTTTGTAAATTATTATAGTTATATATGGATGCTTGGTTGTTAAGATGATAATATTAAATTATTACCATTGTCATGAAAAATTGAATAAGATATTGAGATTATAACTAAAGCTAAGGAATAAATTCATATACAAAGGAAGTTTGTAAATGTAAACTGTAAATATGATATATAAATTGAAAAAAGATTTCAGAATAGTATTTGAATATGAATTGAAAGAATTTAGAACTTGAAATTTTGGGGAAGTTTAAGTTCTTTGGGTTTGAAAATGGTTTTCAAAGCTTTTGAAAAAAATAGTAGTGATATTATTTCAGAAATATTTTTGAATTGGATTTGAAATCTTGTGAGATTTGAAATTTAAAAATATTTGGAAGGGATTTAAAGTGATAAAAGCATTGAACTCACTTCGGTCGCTGGAAAATAATTTCATTGATGACTGCAGCATCAGCGATGTTCATTTCAAGTTTCCAAGAGAGAAATTGCTACCAAATTGTTTTAAATTGGAATTGTTTGCAAAATTGGGTTGGTTCTAAAAATTCAAGGAATAATTGGATATGCAATTGAATTATGGATTTCAAAATTGGTTTTTGAAATGTTGAAGTTTTGGTTTGGTGAAACCGTTTTGATTTTTAATGCAAAGGAAAATTTGGTTTGGATATAATAGATTTCAAAAAATGATTTTGAAATATTGAGTAATCGATTAAAAGAGACTCTAGAATTTATTTTAGAAATGTTTATGGATTATAAAAAGATTTGGAAATTTATAAAGTTTGAAATTTCCTGGAATGAAATTAACTTGTAAAATGGTTAATAATTAGAAGAGTAAGTCGAATTAAATGAACTTAAGCTAAGTCTAATAATATTGTGATAAGATTTGAATTAAAGATTGAAATATCATGGAAATGGATCTGTATCATGTGGTGGATACATTAAATGAAATTAAGTTCTTTCTTAATAAAATTTAAATGGATGGTGAAGTCAAAAGAATAGTATGAGGTTAGATTTAACTGGAATTTAGTTAAATAAGATTGAATGGGAATAAATAGATTTCGATGGCTTATAAAAGAATTGAAAACCCATTGAATAAAAATATATACTTGGCTAAATAAAAAGTATAATCCCGAGTTAAAAAAGTAAAATGTGAATGGGATTGATGGTAAATGGATATAAATTAGCTGTGATTTATAAAACTTAGAAGTGGGATAAATAAGCCAAAATAAAATTGTTTGTATTTTGAGAAATGCAGGTGAATGGTTTGTAAATAAGTTAGAATGGAATAAAATTTAATATAAATTGTATTGGAATCAATTTAAAATGGTTATAAGCTTAAGTAATTGTTTATTCACATAAATATCGTCGAATTTGCATAGAAATAATTGTCGTTTAAGGAAAATGAGATTAAATAAAATTTCATGAATTAATAGAAGTAAATAAAATTGATTTTTGAATCAATTGTAATGAATATAAATTCGTTTGGTTTAAAAATGAATCGTATGCAAGCAAGTGAGTGGTAAGTCACTTAAATTGAATAGTATGGGTTGAGAGTTGATTGAAAGCAATTGAAATAAGTGTCAAAACCTTACATATGTGCTTATGAAAGTATATAACATGCATTGTTATAGAATCCATGTTTTAGCTATTTAAATATAAGTGAAATGCTATAAACTTCTTATATATAGTGCTCATATGTTTAAATTGACAAGTACAGGTACCTGAAGGCCGTTTGACATGATTTTGGTCGCGCTAATTGCTAAATAATAAGTCGCTTGCTTAAAAATGCTAAATAGAGGTATGCCTATGCAATTAAAGTTAGGGAATATGAACAATTGTTTTTTTTCCGACCAGGTGGGTCGATGCATATATATTTATATCTCATGTCAAATTGCAAAAACACCTCCATACAAAGGAGACTCTACCAAAAAATTTCGAAAATTTTGGGAGTTAGAAAAAAATATGGAAAATTTTTTGTTAGCGACAAAACGATTTCAAATTGGAAATTGAAATAAGTTAGTGGTTGAAACTAATTTAAATAGTGATATGAATCAGTTATAAATGGAAGATAAAATTCAATATTCAAAGTTGAAGATAAATTGAATTCATATGGAAATGGGAGAACCGATATGAATAGAAGTAGATATAAACTAAAGTGGTGAAATGGAAATAAATATAAGAAGCCTATAAAATACTTATATTCAACATAAGAAGAAATGGTAGAATTCTTAAGTAATATGGGTGTCGGGAAAATATATCGATTAAGTATTTAAATGAAGATTTAATAAAAATGATAAGCGTTGATAAGTGAATAGAAATCAAAATGTACGTGAATAAAAAGAAAATTGATATAGTTGATAATCAATTGAGATAAATACATAGGATGTATGTATATTATTTATCCGCATAACAATTTGATCCAGATTCGAGCACAGAATTTCGAGATAGCTATATCGATCCGAATTAGGATTTTTCACTCGATTTTCGATGGCGAATCCTGGATATGGATTTTGATTGATTCTGGAAATTCTCTATCATCGTTATGACTATGCAAGGAGAAAGATGGTTTCTGATAAAGAACCAAGATCTGACTCCGCACTAGGAAGTCGGGTGAAGGATACTAGTTTGGAAATGAAATTGTGTGATCGAGTAAGCGATCGGATTCGATATTGCATACGAATGATATAGGTAAATCGTACGGGATTAAATGGAATAAATATTGAAACTTTTGAAAGGAAATGCACAAAATGATTTTGAATGTTGGAATTGGACAGTATCGTTAAATTGGATATACAAGTATTAAAAAGCAAGTGGGAAAATTGGGATTCTTGATTTCAGAAGATAAATTGAAATTTGCTCGGTAAAGGTATGTATTTAAATTTCTGTCTGAAATTTGATGATTTTCTTGTCTAGCCACTTGGCTTTTGTTTTCATTTTGAAATTAGGAGCCCGTAGAGGCATTTTGTAGTTGTATCGAGCTAGCGGTATAAAGGAGACGCTGGCGAAATTTTTCGAAAATTTAGGTAGTTAGAAAACTTTTGAGAAATTTTGAAATTTTAATTTGGGTTTTAAATTTGAATTTGAATGGTTGGGAAAGAGATATTGGTTGGAACTAATGGAAGAAGTTTGGAAAGTTAGTTTGGTTGATGATATTCTTATTAAAAGAAGATTTTGGGTATTGTTAAAAACTGTTTGGTTTGGGTTGTTGTTGAAACCAGATTGATTAGGAAAATAGTAATGGGTTATGGACCATTCCTTTTAACTAGTAATTTCGGGGACGAAATTCTTTTAAGATGGGACGAATGTGACGACCCGGAATTTTTGAGCATTTGAAATTGGAATATTTAATTGATTTTAAATATTTAAAAGGTTAATTTTAACTTGAATTCTAAATATCACTATTTATTTGATAATTAAATTATTGAATTTAATAATTAAAAGTTGGGTGAAATATTGAATCTTCAGTTTTTAGCTTGTTAAAAATAATTTGAAGGCTTGTAAAATTTATATTGATAGAACTGAAGATAGTAAAAGTGTTAAAATTTAATTTTAAAGTGTCTTCTTCAGTTTTAAAATTTTATAGTTTAAATTGAATTTAAAATAACCTTCCGATACATAGTCTCGAAATTTGACGAAACCAGTTCCATTGGATCCGTAATATTGTATTATTATCGGGTTTCAAATTTCATAGCATTTGGAGTTATCTGTGATCGTACGAGATATAAATGCCTGGAAAATAATTAATTGAATAAATTTTAATAGTCAATCCAAAAAGCTATCTTCTCCATACGATCGAATTAGGACTCGAAACTTTTTCTATTGTGTTCGAAATAGGGGAATAACATTATAAACGCCTGGCGGCACACTACGATAAGAGATCAAAATTTTAAGTTGCTAAAACAAGATATTTTGGGAAATAAATAATATTCTGTAATTTCAAAGTCAAAGCCCTACCTTACGTAACACTCCATTCCATCCCAGTTTAAAACCACATATCCTTTCCTTTATCTCCTTCAATTCGAAAACTAAATCGATCTTCTCAAAAAATAAATTGAAACCCAAATCAGATAAGAACGAAATAAAAATTTTATGGCCACACTTCCTCTTCCAGTTCAAAATCTGGACGAAGGAAATAAATTCATGGCCAAAGTCGAAACCCCCCTCGTTCGGTAATTTAGAGGCATGTCTTCATCGACCTAATCGAGCATATGTGATCGAAGTGAGTGACTGTGGCAAGTTTGATGCGGCCAGGGTCGGAAATCTCGCGCGTACGTGGGCACGCACGAACGGGGGTTGCTCGCTCTCATGTCCTTCGGTGGTTGGTTGATTTTAGGGGTTGCATGAACATGTGGGAGACAGGGTTTTCGCGTGGTATGGCAGGTTGGAGGAGCGACGCGGGTGATGGTGAGGATGAAGGTTGTCGAGCTAGGGTTATTGGAAGTCGTGAGGGCCTAGGCAGTAAGGTATTTATGCCTATTGTTTTTTAATTTAAAGATTTACACTTTTATTTAAATTTTATAAGTTATCAGAACAAAAAAATGTTGACAGTAAGGTATATTTTGAAAACAGTAAGTTTAAATTTGTGATTCCAAAATAGTTTTGTTTTTATAAGGTTTAAACAGAAATATAGATGTGAGTAAGTAAAAAAAACATAGGGTTTAAATGCTATAGAGTTTATATAAATTTGTATAATGTATATACATATTTAATTAACAGAAGTTACTATAGATTTTGAAAATATGAGGATTTAAATGAAAAACTGATGGATGTGGTGGTTAAACCGTTTCAATTAAATTAATTAATTTTTGGACTAAAAATGTAACAACCCGCATATTTATTGAGTTTGTATTTAAATATTTTATTTAAATATTAACTCGTTAATCGGATTTTGGTCCGAAAAGCTACTTTTTGCAAACGGTCAAATTAGGACTCGAGACCACTTCCATTGAGTTCGAAATGTCGTTTACAACTTTTTAAGTATAAACATCGATAGGTTTGGAGTTAGTGAAATTTCACTAACTTTTCCCGCTTTGGACTTTGGGTTAGTTTAGCCTATTAAGCCCAAGTTCCAACCCTCTTCTCCTCACTCTTCATAAATTTCCTAACTAATCAAGCTTTGGCATTAATGGTGGAGGGAATGGGAAATTAAAACTCCAAGCACAAATTCAATTGCAAATCCAACATTCAATTCCAAATTCAAGTAGAAGATATTGGATTCAAGCTTTGGATTGCTTCTCCTTGCTTTCAAGCTTCATCTTTGTAAACTTTAGTGCAAAGGTGAGATTTTTATCTCACAAATCTAGTCTATATCTATCTTGGACTGTTGGGAATGATTCCCTATCACTTTAGCATGCATATTTGCTTTTGGTTTGGATTGGATTGGCGAAAGACTCCGATTTTTGGTGTTTGGGTGAAATTTCTGCATTTAGGTCGTTCTGGCCGTTTTTAGCTCGCTCGGAGTTAGGTCGTGTGGACCTTAGGTCGTAGGTCGCGTACGAGTTAACCCCTAGGTCGTTCTGGCCATTTTCGTGTTTTCGGAGTTAGGTCGCTCAGGACCTTAGGTCGTAGGTCGTATGGCCGTTAGGTCGCTCTGCTTTGGCTCTGGCCATTTTTGCTCACTCGCAGTTAGGTCGCTCACGACCTAGGACTTAGGTCGCTCGCGAGTTAGTGGCTTAGGTCGTTGGGTCATATAACCCATTAAGTCGCGCCCCTTTAGGTCGTGAACCTTGTTAAGTCGTTCACCCTGAGCTTAGGTCTTAGGTCGCATCACCCTTAAGTCGTTCGACCTGATCCTTTCTTAGGTCGCGCATCCCCTTAGGTCGCTAGGTCTTAGGTCGCGCCATCTTTTAGGTCGCGCCATCTTTTAGGTCGCGCATCCCCTTAGGTCGCTAGGTCTTAGGTCGCGCCATCTTTTAGGTCGCGCCATCTTTTAGGTCGCGCATCCCCTTAGGTCGCTAGGTCTTAGGTCGCGCCATCTTTTAGGTCGCGTACCATACTTTAGGCCGTAGTCACTTAGGTCGCTTGCACCTTAGGTCGGCCTCGTTAGCTCGCAGATCATCTAGGTCGCGTGGCCTTTAGACCGTTAGGTCGCGAGCGTTAGGTCGTTAGACCTTACCTTCCTTAGGTCGCTTGACCGGTTAAACCTTTAGGTCGCTCGACCCTATTCCCCTTAGGTCGTTAGACCTCATTTTGTCTTCACTAGGTCGTACCGTTTTGGTCGGGGCGCTGCCCCGCACCCCGCCGGGGGCGCTGGCCCCTGGACCCCCGCGACCTGACCGGGCAGGTCGAACCCCGTAAGCGGTGGCGTTGCCCCCGCACCCCCACCTTGGGGGGTTGCCACCCCCCTGGACCCCCCCTCCGTAGGGGATCTTATCTGAAAAACATTGAGCTGATTTCCTTGGATTTTATTCACATCTCCGTATGCGATTTTTGTGACTGATTGTTTCTACAATTGCTTCTGTGTTTTGTCACTTTATAATATAAAGGTTTCAATACTAGTAGTAAATATCAAAACTCTTTTAACAAACAATTTCAACTCTATTTTTAATAACAAAGCTCTTTTCTTAAACCGTTTTCCAATCTATTAGTATATACAAACCTTTACCTCACTCGGATGAGAAATCTAATTAAACGACTTAGTAAAACAAGTGGTATGAAACGCTTGCGTTCACTTCGTCGGTTAATTCTTGGACTTGTTTGATTGAACCTCTTGTGACAATTTTATTAGTGAAGATTTACAGTTTGTTCGTAAATATTTAAGTTAAGCAAGTGGTTATGGGACATGAAGCTAAACTTCTATATTTACTAGCTTAGTGTAATTGACACTTCTCGTTGATCTTGATGATCGCTCTATGAATTAGACTAGCAATTGCGCGATGTCTCTTTCATTGCAAGGTTAGACTAGACACCACTTGTGTGATTCCATTCACACATACCTTACTGCTTTTTGGTTAGTCTTGACCTTAATCTGTGTGATTCCATTCACACATGCGGGGTAGCTCCCCTTGGTCTTCGGACCGTCATGTGATAGGCCTCTTTCCCTTTTTATGATTTCTGGATCTCTTGTGTTGATTTCTGGAATTTATCTCTTTGACTTGTCATGAGTACAAGTTTAGGGTATGATGCCCTCTTCGAATCTTTGAGAAGATTCTTGTGATAATGATTATCTCTTATTGATTGATCTTCTGTTGATCATTATTTACATACTTATAGTGGTATGTCGTTATGGATGTTTATGTTTATGCCATATCTTTTATGTTATATCATGTCATCTGATATTTATAGCTAGACTGATCCGTTTATTATTTTCTTAAATAATACTCGGGTCAGACCGAGATGTTACAGGTGCTTCTGCTTGACTTCTTCCCAGGGATTCATCACTCTGACTTTTGGCTAACTGTTTAGATTAGCAGTTTTTGTTGTATACACTTGAGATATAGACTCATAGTTGTATTCTTTTGTATAGCACGTGTTGCTATTCTTTTGTATTATCGTGGATCTTACTGACCACTACTCTGATGTACACTTTCATGTGTTAGTTATATATTCATATCTTCTTCCGCCTTTGTGATATGGATATCTGTGACTGATTTGTGATATGATTATTTCTATGTTTGTTTCCGAAGATTATTTATAGCCACCGTGTGATAAGCAATTACATGGATGGTCGCTCCTCAACAGCCTTATTCTCCGTGCTAGTTGACAGCACTACTCCGGAGTGTTCTTGGCTAGCGTGGGTATAGAGGTGGGGCGTCACAAAAAATAATTGGTTTAAGGAAATTTTTAGTTTAGGAATTTAAGTCAAATTATAAGTTAAATTAAATAAGTGAATGATAATGAATTGTTTGATTTAAAATTCAAGTGTTAACAAATTTATATAATTTTATACAATGTCTGAATCCTGATGGAAATAAGTTGGTTTGTCGTGGATTGCAAATTTAAGAGCAAATGTGAGTTAATCTCACTTTTCTGAATGGCTAATTAAATTTAAGTGGTCAAATTTAAATAATTGGTTGAATGATTGAATTGATTTGATGTGCTATATTATATATAGTAGGTTATATATAGTATATATTAGAGTGATTGATTTCCCGTTATATAGCGAATGAGGCCATATATGCCTTATAATAGCGGATGATATTATATAAATTCCATATACCGCGATATTCCACCGTAAAGTGGAATTGGTATTTTATATTGTTTAATATTTAGATTGTTTAATATTCTGTGTTATGAATATTTGATATTCTGTGATGAATTATATTTGGAATATTGAATGCTGTGGTTTGCTTGAATATATTTCGGTACACCGAGTTATCAAAATCTATAGAAATAGGATTCTTGAAAAGAAAATTAACGAGTGAATTTTTAAGTAAAATAATCATAGAGAATTTAAATAAATTTAAGAATGAATTGGAAAAGAATGAAAGTGATTTTAAAATTCTAATAACTAAGTTCCGAGTATGGACAAGGGGATTTTGAATAAATAGCGTATAATGAATTTTAAAACTTAAGTGATATTATTTAAAGGAATAAAGAATTTACTTTAAAATTCATGGTTTAAATTTATTTGAAAGGATAAAGGAAGAATTTGGAAAATATGAAATTGGCATTTTCAATTAAAAGATTTTAAATCATAATTAAGAATTAATAATCTGTAGTTAATGGGTTTTGAAATAAATGAGTAAGTAAAGGAAATTATTAAAAAATGAAGTTATTTGGAAATCAATTTGGAAATTGATTTAAGTGTTTAAAATTGGAATTATAAAGGGAATGAGACTGAAATTTATAAACTGGGTTTATAAAAGTGAAGTAATATATTAGTGGATATTTGAAAGGATAAATTCATGGTGGTAATTTATTAAAGGAATGGGTAAATTTGTTTAAAAATAAATAGTGATTTATTTTAAAAGATGTGAAAGAGAAGCATAATTCCCTAGATAGCCAAGTACGTTTTCAAAGCAAAATTTTCGAATATAAGTTAAAAGTTTTAATGTTGTTTAAAAAAAAGCATGTTTTAGAAAAATTATTATTTCTAAAATTTTAAATTCTAAAGTGAATATTTTTCAAATTTATTATAGTAGTAATTATTTAAAGGTGACTTGGTATTTTGTTTAAGAAAGAGAAAAGTTAGTTTTATATTTTATAAAGCGGCTTTATTTTAAATATTTTTTAAAATATATATTTTTGAATAAGTATTAAAATAGTTTTAACTTAAATGACTTAAAGGATATTTAATAATAAAGAGTTTTAAATTATTTTTAAAATCTAAAGCTTTGTACTTAGTGCTTTCAGTGGGAATAAATATATGGGAATTCATTCCATGGAAAGAGTGTGGTTTGAAAACTGTTTTCAAAGGATTGAAAAGCGGAAATTTATCTTGTGAAGATATTTTGAGATTAATAAATAATTTGGGAAAATTATTTATGTTTGATGGTTATTTGTGAATGTTATTTGATAGTTAAATAAACGACTATCAATATTGGCCAATGTGTTGATCATTTCGAAGAGACCGGGATCGGGATTTATTTCCTGAAAATCACTTTGATCCGGTTTGTATATTTTCGTGAGGAAGACGAGTTTGATTTGAAGATGGAGAAGTGAAGTGCAAGGGCTAGTAGCTACTAATCCCCAGGATGATTTCGAAATGGATGTAGTAGGAGTAGTGCCTTCGGTTCCGTTCGAACCCGAGACGGACTTGTATGGATGAATGCTTTTAGAACATTGTCAGGTAGGCGATGTGCATTGTAGGAGATGTGTTCTAAAAAGGTAACGCTTAGCCTCGAACCTTATCAACCGGGAATGCCTGAAAATCAGGGATTATGCAGCAAGGATAAGTGGGTAGCACCCATTAGGGTGAGGTCATCCCTGTCTAAATGCCCCTTTTTCCGGCTTAGTGGTGCGGTTGCTGATCCTAAGCGTGGGTTGATATTACTCGGGATTATTTAGTAAGGGGTAGTCCCGGTCTTGTGTTGCAGGGGATTGGGAGTAGTACTCGGTACGGTGGTCTAGGCCACGTTCTATGACAGGTGGTACCCCAGTGCCTAGTCATTAGTTGGAAATCCATTCTCCCTACACGCCTGTACGATTTTGATTATGCCCAACTATTGCTGAAACGTGAGATGCAAGCATTTCAGCTAGATTCTATTTTACTTTCTATAGACACTACTGTAATATCAGATGATTTTGATAAAAAGTGTTTTGGCTATCGTAAGGTAAAAACCCTACATGTTTATTTGTGGCGTGGTCTTACGAGATGCTTTTGATTTTCAAAGGATTTTGAAACTTAATAACCAATTCGAGTGTGATTTCTCATGTTGGTTTTCCAGACTGACTCGGGTGCTATTTAACTGTAATGCTCGGGTCAGACCAAGTATTATAGGATACAGGAAAGGATGCTATGGAGCTCAAGAGATGAGCTCGATGGAGATACGTACTTCCGTATTTGTGTTAAATATTCCGCTGTGTATTCAGATTGTGAGGACAGTTTATGATTAATGTCCAGTTGTGTGTTATGTACACTCTGATGATGTAATGTATAAATAGATTTGTTTTTGTGTAAGGATTATTTATTATCTATTATATTTTATTCCGCTGCTATGGTTAGATTTTGATGTTGTTTTCTATTTTATTCTTCTATCTCTTCTTATTTAACCCAAATGGTTCATATTTCCGTTCATCTTGAGTTGAATAATGGAGAATAGTGTCGACTTAAGGGGATCGGGTTTGCGGGCTGTTACACTAGGTATTGAAATATAGTAAATATGAACAGCCTTTTTAAAAGTAGCAGGTATTAATAAGAGGTGAAAGAAAGAATTAAAAATATGAAAGTAGTTCATGTTTGCAAAATTGAAAAGCTTTGGACAATGTAAATTTGTAACGACCCATAAATTTTGATAAATAAATTGGTTAATTTAATTAGATCTTTGTAATTAAATTTAGAAAGAAATAAAAAAAATTATAATTTATAATGAAGCAAATATTAAAAATGAAATTGAGCAATGGTAATTAATATTAATTATTGACAATTGGAGTGAAATCCCAATAAAGAAATAGTGTTAACTGTTGCACTTGGGTAAAAAAATTTAAAGTAAGTAAATAAAAGTAAGTGTTGGATTTAACCAATAAATAATATATTGATTAATAGTAACTGAACGTAAATTTAGGTAATAATGTTAAGGAAAGTTGAGAAATAACTAATTTAGCGCAATCCCAATTAATTGAAATAACTGCAAGGTTATAATTTGTTGTATTTAGTAAATTTGAAAAATAAATTCAAAAGATAATATAAAGGAATGAAAACTTGTGATCTACGTATGAAATAATAACCAGAATAAGTGAAATAGTGTTAAGGTAAGTAAATTTGTAAGAAATTGAATGGACTCCCATGTTAATTGAAAATTATATATGCTACAACTTGGCTACGAATTCAATATAAGATAAGCGAGTGGAAATATAATAATTTGTCTATAAATGAAATATAAGAAAAATGAATGTAAGTATTGAATTAATGTGTGAAATGACATAATAGATGGCAATTGGTTGGGAAGAACTAACATACAAGTATTATAAAGGGTATAATGGTGACAAATGGTTGTTGTTACCAGTTAATTCACCAATTACAGATAAAGATAATTAAATGTACTTTAATGATAATTAATATAATAGTGGGAAGTGTATGTAAATTAAATAGAAACGTAAATTTATTTATAGAGTAGTAATTGATATAATAAAGGTATGAAACCAAGTAAACAAATTAATTGAGAATGTAAATCGTAATTAATGTATATATTTGGAAAATATAATAAAATGGAAATAGTAGTTAATACAAAGGAAAGATGGATATCTGAATATAGTAGTGTAATGAAACACAAACAAATATTAAGTAGGTTTATAGAGTAGTATAGACTTAATAAAAAGATTAGGATTGAATCAAACCATTTTAATTGATATTAATTACAATTAATTGGATTCAATTTATAATAAATGGGTTATTGTAAGAAATGAAATTAGATACTAAATGTAACGACTCACTATTTTGGACTATTCACATCCGCACATGTCGGACTTGAATAATTCAAAATACCGAATTGTTAATTTAAATTTGGCAAAACTGAACATACACAGTAAATAAATAATCACAGAATCACAGAAACAGAGTAATACTATGCAGCGGAAACAAAAGATAGTAGTTCATGAAGCTACTATATATATAACAGAGTTAAATAAGTTACAACAAAAGTCTCGAATACAATAGTAAAATACAAGCATCAAAATATATCACTAGAATCAATTAAATGTCTGAAACCTAGATAGATAGTTGGATCTTCAGGCAAAGCTCCAACTCCAAAGATGAGTCTCAAAAGATGAACCTCTCAGTCTGACCTGAGCGTAAAGCAAAACACAAAACACTCGAGTCAGGATTAACATTCTTATATCAATAAATCCAACTCAAGTGAAATAATAATTGAAATACAAGTAACTCAGAGGATGTTGGAATAACCATCCTCTAAGGATCCATTAAACTATCTACTATGTAGTAGTGTACGCTAAGTCGATAATGCCTATCAGTAATATAAAGTATCAAAATAGCGTTAAGGGGTTACCATTATCCCCCTTAACACATTTTATATAAATGTCATAGACTATACAACACTGTAAACTCCACCGTAAACTAGTGGAATATCAGGGAGTACTCCATAGGTATAACACAAAACAAATTCGTAGTGGTCGCGTATACAGGGATACAAGTATGACAAGGCACATGAGGCAATACCCAAGGTAGTGAAACTACCGTTTGCCTGATCCGGACTGGTGAAAACGCATCGCCGCAACGATCGCAACACCGCGAAACAACACTCCCAAAAGTACGATGGTGCACCAATCAATAAGAAGTAATGAGTAGTTTACGAAAAAGTGTGTTCGCTCGAGGTGGCTAACCCCATTTGGCCCGGCTCGGCTCCTGTTTTAGTCATTTCCAATTTGACACAAGTGTCAAGGCTATCCATAATCGTTCTCTTTCTTCAGTCATCGCAAACGTCATTCCAACCACTTCATTATGGATCACACTACACGTATAGTTATTAAAGCGGTTTTCAATTTAGACAGAGGGTATGTCCGTAACCGATTCCGGTTTCTTTAGTAACTTTCGTAATTATTACACCGATTGGTCGTTTAATAAATTTCAAAACCAAATCAAATCCAATTTCAATTAGAATTTGTAAACGAACATTCCATTTGTCTTTCAAAATAAATTTCCATAGTTTACGTTTCATAACTTCCAAATTACTATTTCAAAATCTTATAATTCAATTTCAATTTTTATTTAAACAATTTAAATATTGATTCAAGTTCGTATATAAGTTTCACTCCGAAATCATTTAAATTAATTAAATTTAACATTCAAATCAATTTAAATTCATTTATCGATTTTATTAAATGTTCATTAAGTAAATTTATCAAATCAAAACAATTTCTATTTAATTTCCAATTCATTAAATCAATTTAATTTTCCTTCATTATATCAAAAACTTACAAATTTAATTAAATCAAATTCGTTAAATTAAATTGTTTAAATTTCAAGTCTTACATTATTTTCAATAAGTCACATTTTGTTTCTTGTTGAAGAAATTCGATTTCACTTATTTATTTACTTAGTTATAAATTTTAAAAACACAATTAATAAAGAAACTAAATTTCATATATTCAAGAAGTTTAATTTCAATTATTAAGGAATTCAGTTTATTTAGTTATTAAATAATTCAATCTCATTAAATTATCAAATATTCTCAAATCTTAATTATTACTAATTTAAAAACTTAATTATTAATCAATTAAATTTTTAAGCAATGTTCTTTCGTCCATTACTACATTAATATTTTGTTTAAATTTCAAATATTCACATTTCCTTTCATTAAAATTTAAATTCAAATTTTATTTGAAACCTTATTATTATTCCAATAAAATCTTTATTTTTATTTAAATCAAAATTACCGTCCAATCGATTTTAATTTAATTCTCTATCCCAAGTCAAGTTATTTGGGTATTTATCATTTCAACCCGATTCCATTTCAATTCAAATCAAAGCATAGCAAAGGGAACTTGCAGTGTGATAACTGGGATGGTGTCAACGTAAATAAACAAGCAGTAACAACGATCAATAACAATTCAATAATTAATTCAAATAATCCCGAAATAATCGTATTAATTCACATTGTTGTTTGTGCGAATTAATATAATTATTTATAGAATCTACACTATCATTTCATGTAGATTAAAGATTATTGCACTATTATTAATACGGTTCTTCACTTGATATTCATTTTTCAATTTTGTACTACATCAATTTATACAACTGTAACAACCCTAGATTTTGACTATATATTTAAATTTGACTTTATTTCATTTTGAAATTATTTTAAATTTGTTTTATTTGTGTGATATCATTTCTAAACATTTTTAAAATGATAATATAATTTTTCCAAAATTTACTGTATTTATTTCCTATTTTTAAAGGCTGTTTTCTAATTTTCTGCCATTTTCTTCATTTTAAATTTCTTTATTTTATTTTAAATTTGTTTTATTTGTGAAAATTCATCTCTAAATATTTTTAAAATAATAATATAATTTTTTCAAAAATTACTGTGTTGATTTCCCATTTTTAAGGGCTGTTTTCCCATTTTCTGCATTAAAATTTTATATTTAAATTAAATTTTAAATATTTATTTTGTGAATATATTTTCATTTTATGTTATTATTTATGTTTAAAAATAATTTACAAGCTTATATGAATTTTCTAAAAATTATTTCATTTAACTTCAAATTTTGCTAGTCTAGTTCACTGTTTTAACTATTTTCCTTAATTTTACTTTACACAATTGATAAATATTATATATATTTGTATATTTGTTAAACTTTCAAAATCTTATCTGATATTATTATTATTTCAGCTACATAAATTTATATAAATAATAAAAGGTAAACTGAAAGGGTTTGTGACCTTTTGTTTCCTATGGCTTTTGATTTTCCCACCTTTTCACATTTTAACTTACTTTTGCCATCAATTAGCCATAAATACTCACATAATTCAGCTGCCTACCTCCATTCTTCATTCACGTACATCTTTTTCCTCCTTCTTGAAAAAAATTTCGGCCTCCTCTTGATTGAGAAGTTTGGTAAAATTTTATTTCCTTTTATCTTCTTTTGTTCACTTATGTTGATTTTTCTAGTTTGATTTTGCACTTGCTTCACCTCATGTAGGTTCAACCACGCCACCTTGCTGTCTAGCCGCCTCCACCACCTGATGACACACCACTAGCACCTCCTCCTCACCAGCCACCCAAGCCATGACCCCCCTTGGTGATGCATATCCACAAAAGTTTCAAAACACCCTTCATATTGACCTAGCCGAGCACTAGCTTCCACATCCACCACTTCCACCAACCATGGCCGCCCCTACTCCACCAACACCACCTCTAGCACCTCCAGAACCCACGGCCACACCACCACAGTGGACCCCACTCCTCTGGCCGTGACACCTAGGGCCTTGGCCGAGCCCAATTCATGGCCCAAAACCCATGTGTATGCATGATTTTGTGTTCTTGCCTTCACCCACCTTTACACCATCACTCAAACTCATGTTAGGCCGACCTTAGCAACCCAGACCTGACCCTAAATCATTGTCTTAGACCTGTACTCTACCTCTGGCCGAGCCTATGAGATGTCGGAAGCAAGTGCAAAGCATTTCAGCTTTGTTTTATGAAGTTATTTCTAGCATCGTTTATCGTATTTTTGGTCTGAAACCTTATTATTGTTATATTGTTTGTTTGATTTGTATTCAAGGGAATTAATCCTTGGATCCTCCATTTCGTATCTGTATTGTGCTTTTGTGCTTGTGTAGATCGCGTTGTGCAATTCGTCGTTGTGTCATCAGCTCAAAACAGCGAGTAAATCTCACCAGACTAATATGTACTTATGTAGTGATAAACTAACTCACTTGAATCTGTAAATGCATATCATCCTGTTATAACTGCTATATCATATTCATATGATGTTCACACCTATATTTACACCTGTTATATCATATGTTACTGTTATTTCGTGCTATTCTGTTACTTTCATCTTTTTATCACACTGCAAGTTCCCTGTAGACTAGAATCACTATGGGTTGAAATGATACATACCCGAACGGACTTTAGAATAGGAGAAAATCGTTATGGGCTGAAATGATAGGCCTAAATGATTTTCAATTATTTTCTTTTACTTGGGACTGCGGGTTTGAAATGATCAAACCCGGGTTTTCTTTGTAAATTACGGGTTGAAATGATATATTACCCGTATCACTTTACCTAGGCTAGAAAATGAAATACAGACCCGTTGTTAAAATATGTTTTTCTAGATTTTTTTTAAATATTTTAGAAATGTAAGTATTATAATATTTTGATTAGGTTTGATTAAAAATGATTTTTGTAAAGCATTATTGATTTTCTGAAAATTTATAAGTGAAATAAATAAAGGGTAAAGTTAGAAATCTGAAATGTAAGTTATTTTGGAAATTATAATTTGGTGATAAATGGAATTTAAATTAAATATCAAAATATGATAAATTTATGATATCTTGAATCAAATGAATTTAAAATGATACATTAATGATTTTTGAATAAAGTTAAATGTGAAATGAATGAATATTTATGTTGAAATTTTGAAATATAACTAAAATTGGAAATTTGTGAATTTGGCTTAAAAGTGAACTTTAAGTTAAGTAAATAAAAATGAAATTAAGTTATATTTGAAATTTTTTAAACTTAAGTGTTAAGTTAAATTTAATTTAATGAATTTGAAATTTTATGTTGGAATTTAATAAGTGAATTATTATTAAATTTTGATTTTTAAATGGAGATTTAACTTTATAAAATCGTGAATATAAGGGTATTTGAATGATGGTTTTAAAAGTGAAATTATATGATTTTATAAGTTAAAAATGATTTAAATAAAATATAATTATTTGTGAAATTATACTGAATATTTGAAGTTAATTAACTGCATTTCAGAAATGCTATTAATTCTAATGTAAATGATAGCACAGCATTTGTAAATGCTGTAGTTGATAATAATGAGCCTCGGTTGACCGGTTAAGTTCGCCCGCGATTTATATAGGCTTATCTATCCTCTATTTGGTAATTAAATTATCTCATCTTCGTTTGAGTTTATCTTCGAACTAGAATTCTATTTGATTAGAGTTCCTCTAATTTTGAATCTTTGTTTGTTTGAAATCCTTCCTTGAATCATCCTTTGGAAATTTGTGTTTGGTTGTATTTTGATATTGTGCATACATCGAAATTATTAAGGATGGCCATATTTTTATATATAAAAGTGAAATGTTTTCGATAAGGATTATATACCTTTCAAAAATGAAAATTTGAAAATTTGAAAGAATTTGAAATTTTGAAAATTTTATAAGAACTTGATTTATACAAAAATGAATTATAACTGAAGGGTTTTGAATTTGAATTTCGAGGAATCGAATTCCGGTGTTTTGAAATCGGTTTTAAGATTTTGGAAAATATATAATAATATTATGACTTGAAGATATTTTCTGAATAAGAAATGTTTCGAATGTATTCGAATGAATTCCAAAGATTTCGAAGAGATTTCAAAGAAGTTTTCAAGAAAATAAAAGTCCAGAACACACTTATGTCGCTGGAAAATAATTTCGTTGATGAATGCATGCATCATCGACATTGATTTTCGAGTTTCTGAGTGGGGAGAGGCCACTCTAGTAGCTTTGCTATGCGAGTGATTTTGTGAAACCAATTTTGATTTCAGATTTTGAAATATGGTTTGATATTCGAAAGATATATGTATGTGTATATATTTGAAATGATTTAAAGTAAGTCGGTGTTCAGTCCTCGAGATTCAGATTTGTTTTGTTATAATCTTATCTATTGGAATTGATTTACTGATTTGTCAGTGATTTCCCACTCTTGGATTTGAAAATATGATTTCTTCGACTATTTTGAAGGTTCGAGCACTTCCAAATCAACTTTAACTTTTCAAAGCTAAGAAATTTTGAAAGGTATAAGGTATTTGATAAAGAATATAAGTTTAGTTTGTATGTTTCAAGTATGAAATAATATGATTTGTATAAGTTGATACTGTTTTGTTAAGTAAATAAATAAGACTATTTTGAATTATACTAATATGAAATTTAGTTTTGAAATGTTTTGTACGTATGTTGTTTTATTCGCATAATTAATTTGATCCAAGTTTGAGTACACAAGTTCGAGGAGAATTACACCATTTCGTGTTAGGATTTTTCATTTGATTCTTGATGGCGAATATTTGATATGGATTTTGGGCTTGATTCTATAATTCTCTATCATAGTATATAGCTATGCAAGGAGACTGATGGCTTCTAGTCAAGAAACCATATCGAAGTCTGCATTAGGGAAGTCGAATGGACAATACTAGTTCGAAAGCGAACTTGTGTGATCGAGCGAGCGATCGAATGTAATGTTGCGAAATGATGGCATATATACATCTTATATCCTAATATCATTAGTATACTTGACGCTGAAATTGAAAGTTGTTGGGTTGGATATCTTTATAATTTAATTGGAATTTTTCTTTTATGAAAAACCACTATCAAATTTAAAACCATTTTTCAAAACCATTTTTCTTTTTCTTAAACTAACTGTTTTATTCTATTTTTCATAAAAACTATTTTATATACAAAACTATTCTTAATTAAAAATCTTTTAGTAAGCAAAGATGTTCAATCCCATATGGCTTTTGATGCAGCGAAATTTATTTTTTTGAAAATTTTGATCCTTATATAAGATAAACTTTACGTAAGTATAAAATGATTTTGAAAACCATTGATTTTGATAAATCAATAATTGAAGCTTGTATTAGTATGAAAGAATATTTGGTTAACCTGTAATTTGAGTTTATTTAAAAATAATGGATTTATGAAATAAATATTTCAACACTAAGTAATAATGAAGTAAAATTTGAGATATATGAAATTATGAAATTTAGTTTTGAAATATGGTATATTTAAGCCTTGAAACATATTTAAGATTTAATAGTTTATTTTGTAAATCAAATCTATATTTGAAAGTGATAATATTTGAAATGGTTTTGTTGGAAAACTAAATTGAAACTGATGGTTTGAATTGAATTAAAATTGGAAATTTTAGATTTTGGTTTAATTGAAAAAAATTTGAAATGTAAAGAATTAAGGGCATGTTTTATGATTTCAAATGTATGATTTCAAAATGTTATGATTTTAAAAGTGAAATGATTTCAAGTATTTGGTTTCGAAAGATTTATAACTTTGAAAGTATTATGATTTTTGAAGTGAATACATGTTTGAAATGGAAATGAATTTATTTGACCTAAATTTTGTTGATTTGGAAATTTGGATTATTTACTAAATCTATTTTTTAAGAAATTTTGAAACTAAATTTATGTAATTTGGAAGAAATGATTTGGTGAATTCATATATGATTTTGAAGCTGAATTGATATTGAAATGGTTTGAAATTGAGAACCTTGTTTATTTAAATACTTTGATTTGGGAGTTATCGAACTTATATAAAAATTGATTTGTGTAAGTATGCAGTTGATTTGAAAACTATTGATTTGAGAAATGTTGATTTGAAAAGGTACCCAATTTTGAAAAATGAAATCTTATATAATCGAAATTTTTATAAGTGTGATTTGATATACTATTATTTTGGAAAGTATTTGATTTGAAATGAAATCTTATATATAATGGACTTTATATAAGTATGATATTTGAAAGTGATTTTGAAAGGTACTATATGATACATATTTTCGAAGTAAAGATATGGAAATTGCCTTCTGCTTGATATCCGCTTTGTGGCCACACTGTGGATTCATTCTATCGATATTATTCTCTCTCTTTGATTTAGGTTTTTCGGATATGATACTCGAGTGTCCATCGAATTCCACAGCAATCTCCATGGTCTTATGATCGCGACTACATAGCGCAACCGCCTGGCTGAGCTGGCCTGGGGGTACGGATTGTTTCCTGGGGGATCCAGGCGTAACCATTGTGTATCCTGCACTCTATGTAAGTCGCATTAGTAGCGCAAATGCCTGGCTGAGCTGGCCTGGGGGTACAGATTGTTTCCTGGGGGATCCAGGCGTAACCATTATGTATCCTGCATTCTACTCGTCATCATGGCGTAACTCGCAAGGCTGAGAAAGCTTACGGATACGGATTGTTTCCTGGGGGATACAGGCGTAACCATTGTGTATCTGCGATCCATGGTTAGACAACTGTTTTGGTTTGGTTGATTTGTTTGGATTGTACTTTCCATATCTATTTTTTTAAAAGAGTTTTCTAGTATTTTCACTGGGTGTTGAAACAAGTCTACTAAGTACCTGGAGAAGTCTAGCTTTGCGCCTGATCAACGCACTGCCAGAATCTACAGGAACGAGGATAAACTTGTTAAGACATCGAGTTATAAAAGTATTTTGATAAAGTATTATATAAAGAATATTTTGATCAGTTATTTTCCCTTCTAAAAATTTAAAATGTTTTAAATATTGTTTACTTTGAACCATCAGATTTGAATCAAATGACTATTCATCATACTAATTTTTTTTATTAAATTGAAATGTATAATGGTTCAAATAATGGTTCATCCTTGTCTTTCAACCTGCTTTACCTCCTAGCTATCTTTCTTTTCCCTACCTTCTTTCGGGGATGTATTGCAACCTATTGCTCTTTCTTGTTGTTTCTCCGCTTCCTTCCTTTTCGAGGACGAAAAGATTTGAGTGGGGGAGAGTGTAACAACCCTAGATTTTGACTATATATTTAAATTTGACTTTATTTCATTTTGAAATTATTTTAAATTTGTTTTATTTGTGTGATATCATTTCTAAACGTTTTTAAAATGACAATATAATTTTTCCAAAATTTACTATATTTATTTCCTATTTTTAAAGGCTGTTTTCTAATTTTCTGTCATTTTCTTCATTTTAAATTTCTTTATTTTATTTTCAATTTTTTTATTTGTGAAAATTCATCTCTAAATATTTTTAAAATAATAATAGAATTTTTCCAAAAATTACTGTGTTGATTTCCTATTTTTAAGGGCTGTTTTCCCATTTTCTGCTATTTTCTACATTAAAATTTTATATTTAAATTAAATTTTAAATATTTATTTTGTGAATATATTTCTATTTTATGTTATTATTTATGTTTAAAAATACTTTACAAGCTTATATGAATTTTCTAAAAATTATTTCATTTAACTTCAAATTTTGCTAGTCTAGTTCACTGTTTTAACTATTTTCCTTAATTTTACTTTACATAATTGATAAATATTATATATATTTGTATATTTGTTAAAAATTTCGAAATATTATCTGATATTATTATTATTTCAGCTACATAAATTTATATAAATAATAAAAGGTAAACTGAAAGGGTTTGTGACCTTTTGTTTCCTATGGCTTTTGATTTTCCCACCTTTTCACATTTTAACTTACTTTTGCCATCAATTAGCCATAACTACTCACATAATTCAGCTGCCTACCTCCATTCTTCATTCACGTACATCTTTTTCCTCCTTCTAGAAAAAAATTTCGGCCTCCTCTTCATTGAGAAGTTTGGTAAAATTCTATTTCCTTTTATCTTCTTTTGTTCACTTATGTTGATTTTTCTAGTTTGATTTTGCACTTGCTTCACCTCATGTAGGTTCAACCACGCCACCTTGATGCCTAGCCGCCTCCACCACCTGATGACACACCACTAGCACCTCCTCCTCACCAGACACCCAAGCCATGACCCTCCTTGGTGATGCATATCCGCAAAAGTTTCAAAACACCCTTCATATTGACCTAGCCGAGCACTAGCTTCCACATCCACCACTTGCACCAACCATGGCCGCCGCTACTCCACCACCACCACCTCTAGCACCTCCAAAACCCATGGCCACACCACCACAGTGGACCCCACTCCTCTGGCCGTGACACCTAGGGCCTTGGCCGAGCCCAATTCATGGCCCAAAACCCATGTGTATGCATGATTTTGTGTTCTTGCCTTCACCCACCTTTACACCATCACTCAAACTCATGTTAGGCCGACCTTAGCAACCCAGAACTGACCCTAAATCATTGTCTTAGACCTGTACTCTACTCTGGCCAAGCCTATGAGATGTCGGAAGCAAGTGCAAATCATTTCAGCTTTGTTTTATGAAGTTATTTCTAGCATCGTTTATCGTTTTTTTGGTCTGAAACCTTATAATTGTTATATTGTTTGTTTGATTTGTATTCAAGGGAATTAATCCTTGGATCCTCCATTTCGTATCTATATCGTGCTTTTGTGCTTGTGTAGATCTCGTTGTGCAATTCGTCGTTGTGTCATCAGCTCAAAACAGTGAGTAAATCTCACCTGACTAATATGTACTTATGCAGTGATAAACTGACATCACCTGAATCTGTAAATGCATATCATCCTGTTATAACTGCTATATCATATTCATATGATGTTCACACCTATATTTACACCTGTTATATCATATGTTACTGTTATTTCATGCAATTCTGTTACTTTCATCAGTTTATCACACTGCAAGTTCCCTGTAGACTAGAATCACTATGGGTTGAAATGATACATACCCGAACGGACTTTAGAATAGGAGAAAATCGTTATGCGCTGAAATGATAAGCCTAAATGATTTTCAATCATTTTCTTTTACTTGGGATTGCGGGTTTGAAATGATCAAACCCGGGATTTCTTTGTAAATTACGGGTTGAAATGATATATTACCCGTATCACTTTACCTAGGCTAGAAAATGAAATACAGACCCGTTGTTAAAATATGTTTTTCTAAATTTTTTTAAAATATTTTAGAAATGTAAGTATTATAATATTTTGATTAGATTTGATTAAAAATGATTTTTGTAAAGCATTATTGATTTTCTGAAAATTTATAAGTGAAATAAATAAAGGGTAAAGTTAGAAATCTGAAATGTAAGTTATTTTGGAAATTATAATTTGGTGATAAATGGAATTTAAATTAAATATGAAAATATGATAAATTTATGATATCTTGAATCAAATGAATTTAAAATGATACATTAATGATTTTTGAATAAAGTTAAATGTGAAATGAATGAATATTTATGTTGAAATTTTGAAATATAACTAAAATTGGAAATTTGTGAATTTGGCTTAAAAGTGAACTTTAAGTTAAGTAAATAAAAATGAAATTAAGTTATATTTTACAAATTTTAAACTTAAGTGTTAATTTAAATTTAAGTTAATGAATTTGAAATTTTATAGTGGAATTTAATAAGTGAATTATTATTAAATTTTGATTTTTGAATGGAGATTTAACTTTATAAAATCGTGAATATAAGTGTATTTGAATGATGGTTTTAAAAGTGAAATTATATGGTTTTATAAGTTAAAAATGATTTAAATAAAAATATAATTATTTGTGAAATTATACCGAATATTTGAAGTTAATTAACTGCATTTCAGAAATGCTATTAATTCTAATGTAAATGATAACATAGCATTTGTAAATGCTGTAGTTGATAATAATGAGCCAAATGGCTAAGTTTAATTAAAGGCTATCACAGCATTTTTGTAAACGTTATAATTGTTGAATTTAACTAAGTTTTATTTGAAACTAATGTAACCCTATCACAACATTTTTTTATGCTATCTTTTGTTAAATTGAACTGTTTTGAATGTAACTTTCTGTAGCAATTTCTAAATACTGCGAAAGTTGAATTTTCATCTGTTTTAATAAATTAAGTGGATAAATGAATTTTTAAAGACTAAAATTTTGTAAATTTAATAATTTAATTATTAAATATAATAAGTTCATTTTATGATTTAAAATGAAGTAATTTGTTTTGAAATATAAACTATTTTGAAATGTGTTTTGTAATGTAAATTAAATAAAAATGAATGTGGTTTGCAAGATATTATATTTTTGATATTTTGAAATGGATTTTGAATGATATCGAATTTTGAAATGATATTTGATTTTGAAGTATAAAATACCATTTTGAAATTTTAACCACGGGATGTATTTAATTTATAGTTTAACCGATTCTTAAAGGATGGAAGATCCCAAGCATCCTTTAAGTTATTGTGTACTTCTACTACAGTTCACTTGAGTTGGTTTACATTATATAAGTATATATTGTCCTGACTTGAGTGTTTTGTGTTTTACTTTACGCTCGGGTCAGCTTGAGTATTCACAGCTTTGGATTCTCTTTCTGGAGCTGGTCTTTGCTGGAGTTTCTGCTTATCTACATTTATATCTACTCTCTGTTTCAGCTGTTCTAGTTTATCTCATGTATTAGTGAACTTCTATGTATTTGGGATTTCTATTATGTTGTTTTCAGACTGTATTATGTATTTGGTTTGAGACTCTGCCGTAGTAGCTTCATGAACTACTATGTATTTTATTTCCGCTATGAGTTATTCTGATATTTCTGTGTCTGTGATTCTGTGATTGTATTTCATTTGCTCCAAATTTATTTACAACGCGGTATTTTGAGCAATTCAAGTCCGACATGTGCGGATGCGAATGGCTGAAAATATCGGGTTGTTACAACAACACACATTCGATGGTTCAAGGTGTAGTTAACACTATTTCTACGTGTCAATTTATTTAACATTTTAAAGGGGTCATATTATACAAATTTAACCAATCAGTTCAATACATATATCAATTTTAAATTATTAACTATCCTATGTCAATTTCTATTTTAAACAATCAGTCAATTAACAACCAAACTGTATTATCATCGCATAAATAATTAACAGATAACGGTGTCAGATGTCATAGGTGAACTGATACAGGTAATAACATAAATAACAGTGTAAATAACTAACAACGGGTATTTCAATTTGTCGTTTCAATTGAAATCGAATTTAATAAATAAAAGAATATTAATCGTGAGTCTGATTGCTCACCATTCGAGGCTAGAGGATAAACAACAAAATTGAGTTACGGAACCCAGACACGGATTCCAAAACAAAGCTAGATGGACACTATTCGACGATCAAAACTGAAAATAGGAATAGACGAATTCAAATTAGGATTGGATCGTGGAAGGTAAATAGGATGAGTGAGTTTTAAATATGTATTTTTAAACCCATTATCTAAATAAAATCATTGTATTTACATAAGAAAATTCAGTATTACAAAAGCAAATTTAAACTTCTTTAATTACAAACTCACCCCTGGAAATAACATACATCCAGTAACAAATTTTAAAATATACTTATATCTACAACTTCTTTATAATAATAAGTAAATATATATAATACTTATACGCATGAAACCTTCAGTAAAATATACCTTTATATATATATTAAATATAATATTGCTTGACACCTTTATATGCAAACTATATAAACTTTACACGTTTAAAACTGACTCACACATGCATACTGGTATATAGAATTTTATATATAAACGCAAATACTTCATATATGTTACATATACGAACAGAACATACCAACTATTATGTATGTGTATTCATTTAAAAAAAAGTATGTTCAGAAAGTTTCAAGATATAATGTACTTTGTAAATTAAAATTAGGCAACAGATATTATAAAACAAAAGCTTATGTAATACATATACATAGGTATACTCCCAGATCTTAAATATAAATAACTCTATGCATATAGTTACACCCATAAACAAATACAACATATAAATTTTTTTCTTTGAAATTCATATAGTCTACATACTTATGCTCAGACAAAGTGTGTTTATATATATCAACATTCTATATCTTGCCTCTAAAAAAATTATACCCGTAGTATGACATCATATATCTTATATAATATAATATATGGTAACTTATATATAATTAACAGGCTACTTAAACTTACACAAACCTATACAATAATATATATAAAATATATAAACCAAATCCGTAGGTTAATGTATATAACTCAATACTTATCGAAACAGATATGTTAACAACGTTTCATGCGGAACTTATATATATATATGTATTAACAATTTATATAAATATAGATTACTAACCAAATATACGTCTGATAAAGATATACATGCAAACAGATATAGGATAGTTTAGACATCTTGCATCAAGCAACAGGGCAGAAGGAAATCATGCGGAAGCGGAGCTGTTGCCAGAGTGGGAGGTAGTGCAAGGAAGTTTGATGATGGAGGCCACGTTCATGAGGAGGACGCAAGTGTGGAGGTAGGCCAGAGGTTGAAGTCATGCTCAGCTAGAGGAGGGTTCAGAGGGTGTTTGTTTCTATTGATGGTGAGGTGATGGGCAGGGCGAGGTGAGGCGTGGGTTTTTGATGCGGGGGTCGAGCTGCTGAGGACATGAGGGAGGAGTGGCAACGACATTTCCATTTGATAAATAAATTTTTTTCAAACGAAGAAGAAAGAATGAGTGGGAGAGGAATGATTTGCTAGCTAACAAATGAAAGTGATATTAATTTCTTTTTCTTTCCCAAAACAAATGAAGATGTGCACTTGTTATATCGATTAACCATAAGGAATAGAGGAAACAACTCATGAGAATTCAGATATTAATAAAAATAAACGGCTGTTTGATTTTGAACGAGCGTGTAAGTGAGTAGACACGAGAACATCAGAAGTTTTAAAACGTGTACCGGTACGACCAATCATTTCACCGATTTCGTTGCACACTAAAACTTCAAATCACAGAATTGAATATACCGTGAGATCAGTACGATGAGTCGATTAAAACGGTATATGGATAGCAGTGGTACGATTAAATTATAAAAATTCGAATTTTCTACTAGTGGAAAATGCAAGAAAAACGCTAAAAAATAAGATCGACGGAGCAAAAAAGTCTGAATTTTGGAAAAACGAAAAATAACGTCTTGATCAGAAGACAATTTAGAATTTTTCCATGTAAAAATATTCAGCTTTCGAAAATGTTTTATTTTCATCGATTTTTAACTGATTAGATTGAAATAAATTTATGCACGAAATAAATTTCATATTTTCGGACGAAAATTTTCCATCTTCTATATTTAAATATGCGTATTCCAAATATAAAATTTAAATTTCAAATTTCCTTATTAAAAATTTTCCAAAAATTTCAATTAAATACGTTACTAAAATAGTTAAAATTTATTGGTCATTACACTCTCCCCCACTCAAAACTTTTCGTCACCGAAAAGGAAGGAGGTAGGAGAATAGAAACAATCAGAAGAAAATAAACTTGAATTCGAAAATAAAACAATTAATTTAGACCATATAAATTTCAATTTAAATAAATTTATATTCAACAATTGGCTTTAAACTCAAGTGATTTCATTAAGTTGGTTTATTTTCAATTTATCGTTGTTTGTTACAAAATCTACTTCAAACAACAATTTATTTTATTAATCCATTTATTATTGAACTAACTTAGCATTCTATGTATCTCTATTAATCATTTTATAATTGAACTTTATGTGTATAAGTTTTTTATATGCACTCGAATTTTATTTATAATGACAATTTATATTGTATATTATCCAATTATTTTAAATTAACATTTTCAAAGATCATAAATTTTGAATAGTCATTTATTATAATCATACTTTATTCGACAACTTTAATTCTTCTTTATTCCCAATTATTATTAAATTTATTCTACTTAATGTATCTTATTACTTATATTAAATATATTTTCACTTATTATACTTACTAAACTTAATTTTAAAAAAAATTCATCATTTTATATAGTATAATATCCAAATACGTAGTTAACCTCTGAATAATTTTGGTAGGCTGTATTGGAATGCAACTGGGTATTATTCAAGTAAATTTCAAATCCAGTACTCTCTAATTTTAAATATTAATTCAAAATTTTGGTTTCATTTGTAATTGAGATCATCTTTTACCCAAATTTTTAGAATTTAATTTCCAATTAATTTCAAACAATTTAGAGATAATTATGTATATACTATATATTTATCAAATCAAATTAAATTTACAATAATATACCTATACATTTAAATCAAATCATACTTAAGAAATTTAAATCGATTTAGTTTCCAAAACAAACTCGAGCAAAGCTACGAATTGGTCTCTTCACTTCGAAACTCGAAAATGATTGTCGATGGTGCGGCCGCCATCACTGAAATTATTTTCCAGTGACAAAGAGAAGAGCACTGATTTAAACTTTTAAAATTCTTTGAAAATCATTTCTATTCGAAAATATTTTAAATAATATACACTTTAAACTTTAAAGCTATAGTTCTAAATTATCGCAAATTAAATTCTCAAATTCTAATTTAAATTCACTTCAAATTCTAAATCAAATTATACTAAGTTTTATACATTCATTTATTTATTAATTCTGACAACAAATTCATTATATATTTAATTTCCGAAAATTTATACTTATATATTATATAATCATTCAAAACTATTTATCCACCAAATTCGAAAATACTATTGTGTCGGTTTGCTCTGTTAAAGTGTTTTGGAAATCCTATCGATAGCGTTGATCAAACGAATCGATCGAAAATCCAAATCAGCATCAACAACTCAAACAACACAATATATAAAACATTTTTAACATTAATTTACAGATACACTTCCTCGCTCAACGATACAAAAATGGATTTCAAAGAAAGGGTAGAGATTCAATTTTGATAGACTCAAATCAAAGAAAATTTTCAATCGAAGATATATTCAAAACGGAGATAAGATGACTAAATAATCAAAATAGGAAGATGAATAAGTTTATTAAATCGCGGGTAACCTTAACCGAGTCAATCGAGACTTCAAGAATAAGATCAATGTAGAATTCTGAGGCAAATCGACATTAGATCTCAAGAAATAGAATTCAGGAGATAGATAGCATCGTAAGCCGAGGATACAGATATCTCTGGTAAATCGATGCTATTGTAAATGAGTTTTATCCCTTTACAATTCATATGAATGTTGGAGAGAACGCCAATCTATTATAAAGATCATTCGAAGTGGAGTTATGGAATACTCAAGAATTCAGACGAATACGAATAGTGAGGGACAAGAATGAATTTTGGAACTGAGGGGAACGTTCCAAAATTCAAGGGAATCGAGTCAAAAGAAGAGATTCAAACTCGAATGGAAGTGATTCTGTAAATACATTTACCCTATATGCTAAGTTTTGCCTAGAGCTACCATAGCTTTGATACCAACTGTAACGACCCGCTATTTTGGACTATTCGCATCTTCACAAGTCGGACTTGAATAATTCAAAGTACCGAATTGTTAATTTAAATTTGGATAAACTGAACATATACAGTAAATAAATAATCACAGAATAACAGACACAGAGTAATACTATGCAGCGGAAACAAAAGATAGTAGTTCATGTGTGACGCCCCACCTCTATACCCACTCTAGCCAAGGACACTACGGGGTAATGCCGTCAACTAGCGCGGAGAATAAGGCTGTTAAGGAGCGACCATCCGCGTAATTGCTTTTTGCGAGAACTGATATGTTAGATAGTACAACATGCATATGGTTTCAGGAGGAAATCCGACATAACGATACAAACTCAAAGCTACTACCCGGTGGCTATATATATCTTCGGAAACAAGTATTGAAATAAGCATAACACAAATCAGTCACGGACATCCATATCACAATGGCAGAAATAGATATGAATATATAACACATAAAAGTGCTCATCAGAGTAGTGGCCAGACAAGATCCACAATGTCACAAAAGAATAGCTACAAGTGCTAGATAAAAGAATATAGATACATCAATGAGTTTATATCTCAAATGTATACAACAAAAACTACTAATCTAAGTAGTTAGCCAAAAGTCAGGGTGATAATTCCAGATATGAAGTCAAGTAGAAGCACCTGTAACATCTCAGTCTGACCCCAGTATTATTTAATAAGAAAATAATAAACGGATCAGTCTAGCTATAAATATCAGATAAAATGATATAGAATAAGAGATATGACATAAACATATGATAACCATAAAGCCATACTGTGATAAGTATGTAATTGAAAATCAACAAGAGATTAATCAATATCATAAGAATCTTCTCAAAGATAAAAAGGAGTGTCATACTCTATATTTATATTCACAAAAGGTTAATGACACACAAATTCACCAATGCACAAATATTGATAAAACTTACAATGTAAATCATGAAAATTGGTGAAAACACAAAATCCAGAAAACATCAATGGAAATCCAGAAATCACAAAAAGGGGGGAAGTCCTATCACAGTGCGGGAGCATGAAAACTCACCAACACATGTATCAAAAAATGGAACGCTATTCCATGGTTGCTAACCACTAATTTTGAGCCGAAGCTCCACAAAACGGCCCGAAGACCATGGGTCGCTGCCCCACCAAATTGAGCCGAAGCTCCACGGAAATGGAGTTTAGTCTCCCTCGTAGACAAAGAGACATTGCACATTTTCTAGTCTAAATCACAAAAATGATCATCAACGATCATCAAGAAGTGTCAATTACAGTAAGCCAGTAAATATATATGCTTAGCTTCATGTCCAATAACCACAAGCTTAACTTAAATATTTGCGAACAAATTGTAGATCTCCATTCGAAAATTGCCACAAGAGGTTCAATCGAACAAGTCCAAGAATTAACCGACGAAGTAAATGCAAGCGTTTCATACCACTTGTTTTGCTAAGCCGTTTAATTAGATTTCTCGTACGAGTGAGATAAAGTGACAAATCACAAAAATGATTGTAGAAACAATAAATCATAAAAATTCACATTCGAAGGCGTGAATAAAAATCCAAAGAATTCGATTCCAAATCCATCAAAGTGGAAATACCCTTACGACTTAACAGCCACGACTTACGACTTAACATAAGTCAACACAAGAAATCAGCGACATAAGAAATAGCATGCTGCCTAACTGTGCGACTTACATGGCGCGACTTAGGGCATGGCGCGACCTATTATGGTCGAGCGACCTATGTGGCCAGCGACCCAAGGCGAGCGACTTAAGTAAGAAGGTCGGGAGACTTAAGTGGACAAATGGCGTGACCCAACAGAGCAAGCGACCTAAGGAGTTGGGGCATAAGGATGCAAGCGACCTAAGATGAACGTGCGACTTAACAGAAAGCGTGCGGCCTAACATAGGGCGACCTAGGTGGTGCGAGTTAGACCAGGAGCGACCAAGCTCGGCACGACCTAGCATGGCACGACCAAATAAATGCCGAGCGACTTAAGAACTCGTGGCTTAAGGTGTGGAACGACCTATCAGGCCGAACGACCTAAGGTATAGCGTGACCTAAGGCACAGGGACAAGCCGAGCGACTTAAGATGGAACGACCTAACCTGTCACGACCTAAGTCATGGAGCGGCCTAACACAAGGTGAGCGACCTATGGGTTGCGACCTAAGGCACAAAACGACCTAAATTGCAGGCCGAGAATCACATGTGCAGGCCGAACGACCTAAGCAACAAAAATGCCAAAAACTCTCTCAATTTGCAACCGATCGAGAACGGACGCTAGGGGATTATGCCCATCGGCTACCCGGTCCAATTGGCTCCTTGATGCATCACCAAAAATGTGTTCAAACATCAAAGTTTGTATTTTTAAAGATTTGAACCCAAAACACTAAAAATTTGGAATTTCACCAATTCAATCCAAACCAAGAGCAAATGCATATGAATAAGTGTTAGGAATTCATACCCAACAAATCAAAGATAGTTATAGACAAAGACGTGAGATAAAAATCTCACCTTTACACAAAATCATTGAAGTAGAAGCTTGAAAGCAAAGGAAGAATCAATGGCTTCTCTTTGAATTTGGAGTTAGATGTTGGATTTGCAATGAACTAGGGCTAGGAGTTTTAATTTCCCATTCCTTCCTCCATTTTTTATGAAACTTGAGTGTTAGGAAATGAAAGTAAAGTTATGAAGGGAAGGGGGTTGAGCTAGAGTTAATAGTTTAGGCCAATGGGCTAAACTAAACCCAAAGCCCAAAGTGAAAAAGTGACAAAATTCCACTAACTCCAAACATATAAAAGTTTATACTCAAAAAGATCGCAAACAGAGTTTTGGACCCAATGGAAGTGGTTCCGAGTCCTAATTCGACCGTATGCAAAAAGTAACTTTACGGACTAAAATCTAACTAACGATAAAATATAAAAAAATAAAATATTATAATATTCAATCGTAAAATATGCGTGTTGTTACAGACTCCCCTCCTTAAAGAAATTGTGTCCTCGCAATATTTAAGAAGAAAATATTAGGTAACAACCATGAAAGCATATCAACGCAGAAGAAATTTGAAATAAGAAATTCACCTCAAAGAGCACAGGAAAGTAAGTCCGGATGTGTTCGCTCGATGAATTCTCTAGATTCCTAAGAGCAATCCTTAGGGTTTGAGGACCATTGAACTTTAACAAGCGAAACATCTTTATTTCGAAGGCGTTTGACCTCCGAAGCAATAATACGAATAGGATGTTGCTCATAAATTAAATTAGGTGAAACTTCAATTTCCTTCACAACACTGGGCTTAAGAATAGAATCGGAATCTCGAAGGCATTTTCATAATTGAGAAACGTGAAACACGTCATGAATAGCAGAAAACTGAGCCGGTAATAAAAGGCGATAAGCCATGGAACCAATACGTTCGGTGATGGGAAATGGACCAATATATCGAGGTGCTAACTTTCCCGATCGACTGAAACATACAACACCCTTCATAGGTGAAACACGAATAAACACAAGATCTCCCACAGAAAATTCTAATTTCCTTCTCCAGTTATCGGCATAGGATTTTTGTCTACTCTGAGCTTCTTTCATCCTATGTTGAATAAG
Source organism: Allium cepa (assembly GCA_030765085.1). NCBI lineage: Eukaryota > Viridiplantae > Streptophyta > Magnoliopsida > Asparagales > Amaryllidaceae > Allium > Allium cepa. Next base: position 416,865,717 of record CM060937.1, on the reverse strand, counting down.
ATCAATCTTTTCTAAGGAATCATGAATAAAATATGGACCTAAAACCAGCTTCTTACCGGCCTCAAGCCAACAAGAAGGAGATCGGCATGGTCTTCCATAGAGTGCCTCGAAAGGTGCCATACCAATACTAGATTGGAAGCTATTATTATAGGAAAACTCAACAAGAGAAATATGATCTTCCCAACTTCCACCAAAATCAAGAACACATGCACGAAGAAGACCTTCAAGAGTTTGATTCACACGCTCAGTTTGTCCATCGGACTGGGGATGATAAGCGGTGCTAAAATTAATCTTCATTCCCAAAGCTTTTTGAAGACTCTTCCAAAATACACTAGTAAACAATGGATCACGATCACTAATAATAGAAGTAGGAACTCCATGCAATTTAACAATTTCTTTGATAAAGAGTTTGGCCAAGAGAGGAACGGTTCGATTGGACCGAATGGGAATAAAATGGGCAGATTTGGCAAGTCTATCGACTATCACCCATAAGCTATCATGACCCAAACGAGAACGGGGAAGGCCGTCTATAAAATCAATGGAAATTTGGTCCCACTTCCAAATTGGAATTTCTAAAGGTTGCAATAACCCACCGGGCCTTTGGTGCTCGGCCTTAATAAGTTGGCAAGTCATGCAACACTTAACAAAGTTAGCAATATCAGATTTCATTCCCTTCCAATAATAAAGTAGCTTCATATCCGCGTACATTTTACTACTACGCGGATGAATGGTAAATTTAGAACGATGAGAATCTTCTAAAATGTCTTTACAAAGATTACTAATATTTGGCACGATAAGTCTACCAAATCTTCGAATACCGCCACGAGAATCAATATCAAAGTTTTCCAAATCTTCAATATCAATTTTATCCTAAAATTTTTGCCAAGAAGAGCCAATTCGGGATCTAGCTTTTGAGCTTCAAGAATGCGGTCTAAAAGAGAAGGACGAGCCTCAAGACTACATAAAACAAAAGATGAACATAAATCGGAAACAGGATCTCCAATCTCACAAGTGGATAGAATTCCGAGATCAGTCCATTCGGATATCATCATAGAAACAACCGCTTGTTGCTTACGACTAAGTGCGTCCGCAACACGATTTCCCTTTCCGAGGGTATAAAGAATATCAAGATCATAAGCTGCAAGAAATTCGAGCCAACGTTGTTGACGCAAATTAAGTTCCTTTTGAGAAAATAGATACTTCAAAGATTTATGATCGGTGTAAATAATAAATTTTTCTCCCAAAAGATAATGATGCCAAATTCGAAGGGCGAAACAATAGCCGCGAGCTCTAAATCATGAGTGGCATATCTAGTCTCGGCTAGCTTCAATTGCCTAGAAGCATAAGCAATAACATGTTCTCTTTGCATAAGAACGGCACCCAAACCAACGCAACTAGCATCGGTATAAACAATAAAATCTTAGTTTCCCTCGGGAATCACAAGAATAGGAGCATCAGAAATGAGTTCTATTAATTTCTAAAAAGAAGCTTCATATTTGTCCGACCAAATGTATTTAACTCCCTTTTTGTCAAACTAGTAAGAGGCACAGAAATTTTGGAAAATTCCTTTATGAAACGGCGGTAATAACCTGCCAATCCAAGAAAACTACGGATCTCCGTCACACTCTCCGGTCTCTTCCAATTTTGAATCGCATCAATCTTTGAAGGATCCACGGAAATTTTGGATTCGGAAATAATATGACCGAGAAACTTCACACGAGATTGCCAAAAGTGGCATTTAGAAAATTTTGCTTTTAAGTGATTACTCCTAAGAGTTTCCAACACAATCTGAAGATGCTTTTCATGCTCCTCCTCGGTTTTTGAATACACAAGAATATCATCAACAAAGATGAGGACAAACCGATCGAGGAAGTCTTTGAAAACTCTATTCATAAGGTCAACGAAATAAGCCGGGACATTCGTTAAACCAAATGGTATAACAAGCCATTCATAAGATCCATAACGAGTACGGAACGATGTCAAAGGAATGCTATCCTCTGCATTACGAAGCTGATGAAAACCGGTAGCTAAGTCTAATTGTGAAAAGACTCTTGCACCACTAAGTTGATCGAATAAATCATCAATCCGAGGTAAAGGATATTTATTCTTGATAGTAAGATCATTAAGCTTGCGGTAGTCAACGCAAAGCCTGAGTGTACCATCGGATTTCTTTACAAAAATAGCCGAAGCTCCCCAAGGCGAGGAACTAGAGCGAATAAATTGCTTTGTCTCCAATTCGGATAATTGTTTGCGCATCTCACTCATTTTCCTTATTGGACATGCGATAAGGAGGACGAGTGATAGGTTGAGCTCCAGGGATGAGATTAATTTTGAACTCAATTTCTCGCTTAGGTGGTAATCCTAAAACGGGCTAAAATATGTCAGAAAATTCAAGGCCAAAGTGAACAAGAGAAATAATATCTTCCTCATCGTCATTATCGTCATCATGAGGATTTAAAGAATACAAAGACGCAACCAAGATGGAATCCGAAACTTTAAGGTCAATAGAAATCTGCTTAACGGATTGAGCATGTCGAAGATGAATAGTCCGCTCAGGACATTGGATTTGGGCTTTATAGCGGTTAAGCCAATCCATTCCCAAAATCATTCCAAAGCATAAGTAGCGCATAACGTGCAAATCGACTCGGAAAAAAATCACATAAAATAATTTCGACATCTTTACACAATAAACCGATTGTTGCGGATCCACCAACAGGATTCACAATTCTCAAAGAAGTCATTAAATACAAAACATCCAAAGAAAAAGTATCAACAAGTTCTTTTGAAATAAAAGAGCGGGACACACCCGTGTCAAAAAGAACTCGAATAGGATGATCACGAAATAAAATAATGCCATCAAGGATAGAATGAGAAATACCTTGACCACGATATGCGTTGCTAGGGATTGAGAAACATTAAGCTTTCCCTCCTTCTTGCCTTGAAGTTTGGGACAAGAAGATAAATAATGATCCGGGCTTTTGCAATAGCGACAAGCACGAGGCTTTGAACACTTGTTCGCATAATGGTCCTTAGAACCACGGTTGTAGCATTGCCCACTTCTAGCGGTAGAAGTCTTTGCCACCGGAGTTGTTTGCTTCCCTTTCTTATTGGGATAAGGACCCTTGAACTTATTAGGCCTTTTCTTGTTGTTGAAGTTCGGTTTAGCACTCCCAACCTCAACATCACTCTCCCTATCTGCCTCTTCAAGTCGGAGAGCGATATCAATGAGTTGATCAAAAGAAACGTCTAATTTTAGAAGTAATGGCTTCTTGAGATTTTTATTCAAGCCATAGACAAATCTTTGGTTCTTCTTCAATGGGGTGTTTATGTACTCGACTCTGTATTTAGAAAGTGACTCGAATGATGCGACATAGTCTGTCATGGAGGATTCACCTTGAACAAGGTCAATGAAACGGCGAGCCAAATTCACCTTCTCAGCTTCTGGCATAAATTTAAATTCGAAGCGTTCCCGGAATTTCTCCCAAGTAAGATCCGCTTCATTTATTTCAGAAATCAGAAGCTCGTACCAATCTAATGCTCTTTCTTGGAGCATACTAGAGGCCACCTGAACTCGGTGAAGATCATCAAGATTCATGCGAGAAAAGATTCGATCGCACGTTCTCAGCCAAGCCTGGACTTCAATAATAGTTTCAGATCCTTTGAATGGTTTCCCATCCAAATTGGTATAATCGCTGCACAAACGTGCAAATCCAGACTTAGGGTGAGTAGACTCCGGATTAGATCCGGCTGCTTAAGCATTCCTTACTAGATCAAGAAGCTGCTGGGCAGATATAAATACTCCATCCTGGGGAGTAGCACTAGATTGACCGGAGCTGGGACGGCCAGGTCTAACCATTTCTCTTCCTTTTGAAAGAAAGAAAGAAGAAGGGTAAGGTTATTCACCAAATGAATATCAAGCAATCTGGATAGATAAACAAGGAATCATAAAGAAAATAGGATAATCGGTACGAAGACTCGAATTAAATCCTAAAGCACGACTCCTAAGATGGACTTAGGACGATGATCCTTGTTAAATTATTCTACATTGTTCTGAAGTTTGGCTCCGATACCAAGCTGTGATGCCCCACCTCTTTACCCACTCTAGACAAGGACACTACGGGGTAATGCCGTCAACTAGCACGGAGAACAAGGCTGTTGAGGAGCGACCATCCGTGTAATTGCTTTGTGCGAGCACCGATATGTCAGATAGTACAACATGCATCTGGTTTCAGAAGGAAATCCGACATACCGATACAAACTCAAAGCTACTACCCGGTGGCTATATATATTCTTCGAAAACAAGTATAGAAATAAGCATAACACAAATCAGTCACAGACATCCATATCACAAAGGCGGAAATAGATATGAATATATAACACATAAAAGTGTTCATCAGAGTAGTGGTCAGACAAGATCCACAATGTCACAAAAGAATAGCTACAAGTGCTAGACAAAAGAATATGGATACATCAATGAGTCTATATCTCAAATGTATACAACAAAAACTACTAATCTAAGTAGTTAGCCAAAAGTCAGGGTGATAATCCCAAAAGTGAAGTCAAGCAGAAGCACCTGTAACATCTCGGTCTTACCCGAGTATTATTTAATAAGAAAATAATAAACGGATCAATCTAGCTATAAATATCAGATAAAATGATATAGAATAAGAGATATGACATAAACATATGATAACCAAAAAGTCATACTGTGATAAGTATGTAATTGAAAATCAACAAGAGATTAATCAATATCACAAGAATCTTCTCAAAGATAAAAAGGAGTGTCATACTCTATATTTATATTCACAAAAAGTTAATGACACACAAATTCACCAATGCATAAATATTGTTAAAACTTATCAATGTAAATCACGAATATTGGTGAAAACACAAATTCCGGAAATCATCAATGGAAATCCAGAAATCACAAAAAGGTGGGAAGGCCTATCACAATACGGGAGCATGAAAACTCACCAACACGTGTATCACAAAATGGAATGCTATTCCATGGTTGCTAACCATTAATTTTGATCCGAAGCTCCACAAAACGGCCCGAAGACCATGGGTCGCTACCCCACCAAATTGAGCCGAAGCTCCACAGAAACAGGGTTTAGTCGCCCTCGTAGACAAAGAGACAACGCACATTTGCTAGTCTAAATCACAAAAATGATCATCAACAATCATCAAGAAGTGTCAATTAAAGTAAGCTAGTAAATATATAAGCTTAGCTCCATGTCCTATAACCACTAGCTTAACTTAAATATTTATGAATAAATTGTAGATCTCCACTCGAAAATTGTCATAAGAGGTTCAATCGAACAAATCCAAGAATTAACCGACGAAGTAAATGCAAGCGTTTCATACCACTTGTTTTGCTAAGCCGTTTAATTAGATTTCTCGTACGAGTGAGATAAAGTGACAAATCACAAAAATGATTGTAGAAACAATAAATCACAAAAATTCACATTCGAAGGCATGAATAAAAATCCAAAGAATTCGATTCCAAGTCCATCAAAGTGGAAATACCCTTACGACTTAACAGCCATGACTTATGACTTAACATAAGTCAACCCAAGAAATCAGCGACATAAGAAATAGCATGCGGCCTAACTGTGCGACTTACATGGCGCGACTTACATGGCGCGACTTAGGGCATGGCGCGACCTATGTGGCCAACGACCTAAGGCGAGCAACTTAAGTAAGAAGGCCGGGCGACTTAAGTGGACAAATGGCGCGACCTAAGAGAGCAAGCGACCTAAGGAGTTGGGGCATAAGGATGCAAGCGACCTAAGATGAACGTGCGACTTAAAAGAAAGCGTGCGGCCTAACATGGGGCGACCTATGTGGTGCGAGTTATACCAGGAGTGACCAAGCACGGTGCGACCTAGCTTGGTGCGACCAAATCAATGCCTAGCGACTTAAGGAACTCGCGACTTAAGGTGTGGAATGACCTATCAGGCCGAACGACCTAAGGTATAGCGCGACCTAAGGCACAAGGACAAGCCGAGCGACTTAAGAGGAACGACCTAACCTATCGCGACCTAAGTCATGGAACGGCCTAACACAAGGCGAGCGACCTATGGGTTGCGACCTAAGGCACAGAAAGATCTAAATTGCAGACCGAGAATCATATGCGCAGGTCGAACGACTTAAGCAACAAAAATGCCAAAAACTCTCTCAATTTGCAACCGATCGAGCACGGACGCTAGGGGATTATGCCCATCGGCTACCCGGTCCAACTGGCTCCTCGATGCATCACCAAAAACGTGTTCAAACATCAAAATTAGGATTTTTAAAGATTTGAACCAAAAACATTAAAAATTGGGATTTTCACCAATTCAATCCAAACCAAGAGCAAATGCATATGAATAAGTGTTAAGAATTCATACCCAACAAATCAAAGATAGTTATGGACAAAGATGTGAGATAAAAATCTCACCTTTACACAAAATCAATGAAGAATAAGCTTGAAAGCAAAGGAAGAACCAATGACTTCTCTTTGAATTTGGAGTTAGGTGTTGGATTTGCAATGAACTAGGGCTAGGAGTTTTAGTTTCCCATTCCTTCCTCCATTTTTGATGAAGCTTGAGTGTTAGGAAATGAAAGTAAAGTTATAAAGGGAAGGGGGTTGAGCTAGAGTTAATAGTTTAGGCTAATGGGCTAAACTAAACCCAAAGTGAAAAGGTGACAAAATTCCACTAACTCCAAACATATCAAAGTTTATACTCAAAAAGATCGTAAACGGTGTTTTGGACCCAATGAAAGTGGTTCCGAGTCCTAATTCGACCGTATGCAAAAAGTAACTTTTTGGACTAAAATCTAACTAACGATAAAATATTAAAAAAATAAAATATTTAAATATTCAATCGTAAAATATGCGGGTTGTTACATCATGAAGCTACTATATATATAACAGAGTTAAATAAGTTACAACAGAAATTTCGAATACAATAGTATAATACAAGCATTAGAATATATCACTCGAATCAACTGAATATCTAAAAGCTGGATAGACAGCTGGATCTCCAGGCGAAGCTCCAACTCCAAAGGTGAGTCTCAAAAGCTGAACCTCTCAGTTTGACCCTAGCGTAAAGCAAAACACAAAACACTCGAGTCAAGATTAACATTCTTATATCAATAAATCCAACTCAAGTGAAATAACAATTGAAATACAAGTAACTCAAAGGATGTTGGAATAACCATCCTCTAAGGATCTGTTAAACTATCAACTATGTAGTAGTGTACGCTAAGTAGATAATGCCTATCAGTAATATAAAGTATCAAAATAGCGTTAAGGGGTTACCATTATCCCCCTTAACACGTTTTACATAAATGTCATAGACTATACAGCACTGTAAACTCCACTGTAAACTAGTGGGATATCAGGGAGGACTCCATAGGTACAACACAAAACAAATTCGTAGTGGTCGCGTATATAGGGATACAAGTATGACAAGGCACATGAGGCAATACCCAAGGTAGTGAAACTACCGTTTGCCTGATCCGGACTGGTGAAAATGCATCGCCGCAACGATCGCAACAACGCGAAACAACACTCCCAAAAGTATGAGGGTGCACCAATCAGTAACAAGTAATGAGTAGTTTATGAAGAAGTGTGTTCGCTCGAGGTGGCTAACCCCATTTGGCCCAGCACTGTTCCTGTTTTAGTCATTTCCAATTTGACACAAGTGTCAAGGCTATCCATTATCGTTCTCTTTCTTCAGTCATCGCGTACGTCATTCCAACCACTTCATTCTGGATCATACTCTGTGTATAGTTATTAAAGCGGTTTTCGGTTTAGACAGGGAGTATGTCCATAACCGATTCCGGTTTCTTTAATAACTTTCGTAATTATTACATCGATTGGTCGTTTAATAAATTTCAAATGCAAATCAAATTCAATTTCATTAGAATTTGTAAACCAACATTCCATTTGTCTTTGAAAATCAATTTCCATAGTTTACGTTTCATAACTTCCAAATTACTATTTCAAAATCTTATAATTCAATTTTAATTTTTATTTAAACAATTCAAATATTGATTCAAGTTCGTGTATAAGTTTCATTCCAAAATCATTTAAATTAATTAAATTTAACATTCAAATCATTTAAATTCATTTATCGATTTTATTAAATATTCATTAAGTAAATTTATCAATTCAAAACAATTTCTATTTAATTTCCAATTCATTAAATCAATTTAAGTTTCCTTCATTATATCAAAAACTTACAAATTTAATTAAATCAAATTCATCAAATCAAATTCTTTAAATTTCAAGTCTTACATTAATTTCAATAAATCACATTTTATTTCTTTTTGAAGAAATTTGATTTCACTTATTTATTTACTTAGTTACAAATTTCAAAACTCTATTAATAAAGAAACTAAATTTCACATATTCAAGAAGTTCGATTTCAATTTTTAAGGAATACAATTTATTTAATTATTAAATAATTCAATCTCATTAAATTATCAAATAATCGCAAATCTTAATTATTACTAATTTCAAAACTTAATTATTAATCAATTAGATTTTTAAACAATGTTCTTTCGTCAATTACTACATTAATATTTTGTTCAAATTTCAAATATTCACATTTCCTTTCATTAAAAATTAAATTCAAATTTTATTTCAAACCTTATTATTGTTCCAATAAAATCTTTATTTTTATTTAAATCAAAATTACTGACCAATCGGTTTTAATTTAATTCTCTATCCTAAGTCAAGTTATTTGGGTATTTATTATTTCAACCCGATTCCATTTCAATTCAAATCAAAGCATAGCAAAGGGAACTTGCAGTGTGATAATTGGGATGGTGTCAACATAAATAAACAAGCAATCACAATGATCAATAACAATTCAATAATTAATTCAAATAATCCCCAAATAATGGTATTAATTCACATTGTTGTTTATGCGAATTAATATAATTATTTCTAGAATCTACACTATCATTTCATGTAGATGAAAGATTATTACACTATTATTAATACGGTTCTTCACTTGATATTCATTTTTCAATTTTATACTACATCAATTTATACAACACAAATTCGATGGTTCAAGGTGTAGTTAACACTATTTTTATGTGTCAATTTATTTAACATTTTAAAGGGGTCATATTATAAAAATTTTACCAATCAATTCAACACATATATCAATTTTAAATTATTAACTATCCTATGTCAATTTCAATTTTAAACAATTGATCAATTAACAGCCAAACTGTACTATCATCGCATAAATAATTAATAGATAACGGTGTCAGATTCACAAGTGAACTGATACAGGTAATAACATAAATAACAGTGTAAATAAGTAACAACAGGTATTTCAATTTGTCGTTTCAATTGAAATCGAATTTAATAAATAAAAGAATATTAATCATGAGTGAGTTCTCACCTTTTGAGGCTAGAGGATAAACAACGAAATTGAGTTACGAAACCCAGACACGAATTCCAAAACAAAGCTAGATGGATGCGATCCGACGATCAAAGCTGAAAATATGAATAGACGAATTCAAATCAGGATTGGATCGAGGAAGGTAAATAGGATGAGTGAGTTTTAAATATGTATTTTTAAACCCATTATCTAAATAAAATCATTGTATTTACATAAGAAAAATCAGTATTATAAAAGCCAATTTAAACTTCTTTAATTACAAACTCACCCTTGGAAATAACATACATCCAGTAACAAATTTTAAAATACACTTATATCTACAACTTCTTTATAATAATAATAAATCTATATAATACTTATACGCTTGCAACCTTCAGTAAAATATAACTTTATATATATATATATATATTAAATATAATATTGCTTGACACCTTTATATGCAAACTATATAAACTTTACATGTTTAAAACTAACTCACACATGCATACTGGTGTATATAATTTTATATATAAACGTAAATACTTCATATATGTTACATATATGAACAGAACATGCCAACTATTATATACGTGTATTCATTTCAAAAAAATAGTATGTTCAGAAAGTTTCAAGATATAATGTACTTTGTAAATTAAAATTAAACAACAGAAATCATAAAACCAAAGCTTATGTTATACATATACATAGGTATACTCCCAGATCTTTAATGTAAACAACTCTATCCATATAGTTACACCCATAAACAAATACAACATATAATTTTTTTTCTTTGAAATTCATATGGGCTACATACTTATGCTCAGACAAAGTATGTACATATATATATATATATATATATATATATATATCAACATTCTATATCTTGCCTCTAAAGAATTTATACCCGCAGTATGACATCATATAACTTATATAATATAATATACGGTAACTTATATATAGTTAACAGGCTACTTAAACTTACACAAACCTATACAATTATATATATATAATATATAAACCAAATCCATAGGTTAATGTATATAACTCAATACTTATCGAAACAGATATGTTAACAACGTTTCATGCGGAACTTATATATATGTATTAACAATTTATATGAATATAGATTACTAACCAAATATACGTCTGATGAAGATATACATGCAAACAAATATAGGATAGTTTAGACACCTTACATCAAGCAACAGGGAGGAAGGAAATCATGTGGAAGCGGAGCTATTGCCAGAGAGGGAGGTGGTGCAAGGCAGTTTGATGATGGAGGCCACGTTCATGAGGAGGACGCAAATGCGGAGGTAGGCCAGAGGCTGAAGTCGTGCTCGGCTAGAGGAGGGTTCAGAGGGTGTTTATTTCGGTTGGTGGTGAGGTGATGGGCAGGGCGAGGTGAGGCGTGGGTTTTTGATGAGGGGGTCGAGCTGCTGAGGACGTGAGGGAGGAGTGGCAACGACATTGCCATTTGATAAATATTATTTTTTTCAAACGAAGAAGAAAGAATGAGTGGGAGAGGAATGGTTTGCTGGCTAAAGAATGAAAGTGATATTAATTTCTTTTTCTTTCCCAAAGCAAATGAAGATGTGCACTTGTTATATTGATTAACCATAAGGAATAGAGAAAACAACTCATGAGAATTCAGAAATTAATAAAAAAGAAACGGCTGTTTGATTTTGAACGAGCGTGTAAGTGAATAGACACGAGAACACCAGAAGTTTTAAAATGTGTACCGGTACGACCAATCATTTCACCGATTTCGCTGCGCACTAAAACTTCAAATCACAGAATTGAATATACCGCTGAGATCAGTACGACGAAACGATCAAAATGGTATATGGATAGCGGTGGTACGATTGAATTATAAAAGTTCGAATTTTCTACTAGCGGAAAATGCAAGAAAAACGCTGAAAAATAAGATCAACGGAGCTAAAAAAGTCCGAATTTGGAAAAACGAAGAATGACGTCTTGCTCAGAAGACAATTTATAATTTTTCTATGTAAAAATATTCAGGTTTCGAAAATGTTTTATTTTCATCGATTTTTAACCGATTAAATTGAAATAAATTTACGCATGAAAATAAACTTCATATTTTCGGACAAAAATTTTCCATCTTCTATATTTAAATATTCGTATTCCAAATATAAAATTTAAATTTCAAACCACTACATTATTGACATCCAAATTTGATTTATTAAACCAATTTGTTACAAATTTACTTACATTAACACTATTTCCCTTATTTTGGTTATTATTTCATACGTAGATCACAAGTTTATATTCCATTGTACTATCCTATGAAAAGAATATACATTTCTTATACTTTATTACATTTATTATTACTTAAAATTTACATTAACAAAACGTTAAATTTAAGATTTATTGTAATTGGTTACCAAAGTTTATTTGACACATTAAATAGATAACAACTTCTATTAATTGTCACCTATTTGTTCTATTTGCATTTAAAGTTTGTTACCTATCAACCCAGGTTATTATTCTACATACGTAACACTAATTTTATTCCATCACTATTTATAAATCATTAATTCATTGATTAATTCAACCTTTACATTTATTTTCTTATATTAATTTATCACCAGTTATATCCTCTTACATTGTTTTTAATTATTTGGGCTAGCACGAAATTAATTATTTATTAACCTACATTAACATAATCGCCTTAGTTTACATTCAATTACAATTAATCCATATATTATTTCACACATTAATACACTGATTTCATTTGTTTTTATTATATTCCATTTAAACTAAGCCATAACATTTTGAATTATTTTATTAAGTTGGAATGTTCATTCTTCCCAACCAATCACCATTTATAACATTATAACTTTACAATTTTAAATAAATTCATTAATTGTCATTTCATTCATCCTATTAATTATTATTAACCATAATTAGCATTGTTGCATTTTAATTCACTTATTATTTCATTATAAAGTTACACAAATTTTATTTCTCCAAATATTAAATTACAAAATCTTATATGATTTACCATTGCTACATTACCGTTTAAATTATTCGAAAACGTACCTATTTGTCGGGCAATTAATGCTTAATTATGAAACCAAAAGCAGTAGCAATTGCTTTCATAACCTGCATTTCACTTATATAATCGAAAAAGATTAACAATTATATAAAATGAGATGTTTAACTTGTTTCAATCAATAACAAACAAATCAATACAACAACCATCACTTGCAACAAGCAAACAACCATCACAAAAAATCAGAACACATCAATTATCCATTCATATCAAACAAAATAGATAGTTGTTCGGGTTCAAAAATTTAAATCATACGGACTGAAAATAAACTAGTAAGTGTACCCTTTTACTCAACAATCTTAGGCGAAACTAAATAGATTATACATACATCCAAACAAATTTAAAGTATCATTACCCAAACAACTATAACCCAAACAAACACCAATTCTAAAATCAAGTTAACCTTTATTAATTTCATTCATATAATAATTTATCTTTTAATTTACATTTATTTCTTACAATTTTATTTATAAATAACTTCAACTTATTTACTTAAGTTTGAAATTTCTTACTTACAATACATGCCTTCTATTATATTTAATTAGTGTTATTTCAATTATAGTTAAGTTTATAACAACTACAACTTCCAATTCTTATTTATTAAAGAATTTCATTAAATACCTTCATTATTTCAAATTTTTACTTGTATAATATTCTATTACAATTTCTTATTAACATTTCAACCTTTTATATCTTTTGGTAAGTTATATATATGCCTTTAAGAATGTAATTAAAATTATACAAGTTTATCTTATTTCCTTTAATTAATTAGATGTTCAATAATTTTATCTCATGTCTTACAAGTTACAATTTCAACTTTCTATTAATCTCATTTATAACTTAGCATTACATTCTTATTTCATTTAGAGGTTTCAATTATTAGTTACTTTACATTCCATTTCACTATAATAATTGAACTATTAATTAACGGAAGTTTAAGAACTAAATATCGGGTTAAATTTCAAATCATTTTAAAAATAATAGGTAAATGCACATACTTCCAATTTATATTACTAGTTATATTTAAAACAATTTAAAATAAGTTTTTTATCAAAATAAGTCTGTAGTGAAACTACTATAGTGGTCTTCCCGCTACGAAATTCGAAAATGAATGTCGATGATGCTGCCGCCATCACCGAAATAATTTTCCAACGACAGAGAGGGGAGTACATAACTTAGTCCTTTCCAAAATTGCTTTAAAACAATTCTTTGAAATTATATTGAAATATTTATATCATAAAATACTTCTAAAATATTATTATTATATTTCAACTCATTCAAAAGAAAGTTTCAAAATCACGGAACATAAGTTCTAAATTTCCAATTTTCATTTTATTTTATTTTCCATCTCATTTCAACTATTACCTATAAATTTCATTACCTAGCACCCAATATATTACAACCAAGTATAACGTTTATAAAAATTTATTTTATATACAGAAAATATAATAGGCAAAATTATTTCATTCACCTATATTAAAACAAATATTATGTCGGTATGTCCTATTAAGTGTTTAGAAATCCCTATTGATGTCATAGTGTGACGTGCCACCTCTATGCTCACAATAACAAAGAGTATTAAAAGGAAATACTGTAAATTATTACGAAAAATAAGGCTGGATAGGAGCGACCATCCGTAGTTAGGCCTTCTACTAGTATTGGTTATCTCGATAGGAGTGGTATATTTTATTTACTCCCATCGACATATCAAATTCTGGTATAAAACGAACTACGATGGTTCATAATAGTTTAGGACACATATATAATAATAACACAGATAAGCTAAACACGGAACACGGATAATATGAAATCTCATATATATAACTGAAGTCAGTTACAATGCATATGATGCTACACATATGATACAATAACAACCGTCGACACAGGAAGTTACATATACAAGTACATTACTATAAATAATATACATGAAAACATATCATCCTATAAAATGACTATGACAACTCCAAAAGATATGAAGAAACATCATAGCTCAAGCAGCAACCCAAAGCAAGATATTAACAACCTGTAATAACTCGGTCTGACCCGAGTATTAATTCAAAATAAAACAATACAAGGGTCAGTCTAATTCAAACTCAGTTATTAATGCACGGAAGCAATAATAACATAACAAATAGACGACAGTCAAAATACATTCACCTATCCAATCCTCTAATAAAGAAATCGGATAACTGTAAATATAATGCATAACAGCATTAACAACGAATCAGCAAAGCCAAATCGTCAACAAAGATAAATAAAAGTATTATCAATGAAGATAATTTAGAAAACAACAGAATTTCCTAAACAGCAATTAATAGCAAGTGGCCAAAGCAAAACTCAATCCAGTGAAACAGCATAGACAATAAAATCTAATTATCGATACGATAATTAGAAAACACATAATCTAATTATCTAGTAGATAATTAGATATTACAAATGATCAAATTAAACCAAATCAAAATACAATTTCAAAATACTGAATTGAACAAATGAAACAATTCAAGCAATTGAAATTATCAATTAAAAAGTCAATTCTGTTTTGGCTGCAGTACACGCTCGCGTGTGAAATACACAAAAGCCCAATGAAACAGAGGCAGATGGTACCAACTCGAGATCAAGTTCAAGTTATATGACTCAAACTCAACTGGTCAGTGCCATCAAAATGACATGAACAATGCATGCTACAGGTCTGACAACATGAATGCACAATCACACTTGTATGCGATTAACAGCAGATTGTACATGAATAAAGCAGTTCAGTAATGCATCGAATTCAAGTAATCAAAATCAGAAGAAGCAAATAAAGGCCAGACCGATTCAAAATGCATTCATGCATACCAAAGACTGGAAACAATGGCAACTCAACTCAAATGCAAAGCACAAAGGCTCGAATAACCAAGTGCACAAGGCAGTGCTACAACATCAATATACAAGTAGTCAAGCATCATCAAAGACCAGACCCGGAAGATCTGATTCAATGCCAAAATAAAATATAACATGTGCATATATACGCAAGGCTGGCAACATGATTATCAAAGTGTATACATGATGAAGGTCACGGGTTCAAGTTCGAGTGCACAGTGCAAGCTGCACACAGGCAGTGCCTACATGAAGTAAAGACCAAGGATGCATGATAGAAGAAAAAGTGTCTTCAACAAGTGAATATGCAAACATGTATGCAGTGATAATGTACATGAAACCCAAAACTGCATATTCAAACTGCAATGTCACAAAGACTCGAGACTACCAACCACACAATGCAAAGAGATGATCTCCAACTCAGTGCAGCACAACCAAACATGTACAGACTCGAGTGAAACAGCCTCAACAATGAAATGGCCATGTTACAAACCTAATACACTGAACAGGGAAGACAACTTGACACAATTACAAGCCGGGATGAACATTGCAACAAGTCGAGAATGTGTACCAAACACAAATGCACAAATGCAAACTGCAATTACAAGGGGGTGTGACAACATAAAATGAATCAGAAGCAACAGTGGCACTCTACAGGGCAGTGGATAATATGCACAGCAACATGCGGTGCAAACACAAATGGCCTAAACCAAACTACAAATGCAACATCGTAAAAATCATGTGAAAGCCAAAGACAACAAGAAATCAACAGTAGCAAGTTCAACCACGAAAGTCAAAAACATCACATAAACAACATCACATGCCGAAGTCAAAAAGAACGGAATCGAACAACTTAAATTCGAAACCGTAGTAATCTAGGAATCCAGCGATTTCAAAAGTAAAACCGAAATACTCAAGTCATCGAATATACGCATTTGATTAAGTCGGAGAAAACATCAACATCCAAGCAACAACGAGTGGCCCAGATAAATCAATAGACGAATTCAAATGATTTTATACGAACTCAAGTATAAGAATTAGAAGATGTGAGTGAAAAATCACTCACCTTATCATCGAAGAGCACGATTCCACTCGGCCGAAGACAGCATCGAGCCGTTCAGAATCGAAGCAGAGACGAACTCAATCAAGCGGCCGAAAGTATCTCAAGAGACGATCAACCAATAGAGCAAGAGAATCGAATTCAATGGAGCATTTAAAGTCGCCATCTTCGGATTTCTGAAAATCCTAATTACTGAAGAAAAGAGGAACGAGCACGAGCCGCCATTATTTTTTGTTTTTCGTTTATTTTTAGTTTAGGGCTAGCGAACAAAAATGAATGAAGGAACCGGTTGCTTTTGATAATTATTACGGCACCAAAAACAAACGAAAACGTGTGCCAAGATTCAATATAAAGCCCATAAACCCTTAACAAATTTCTAAAAGAACTTCAACCCGATAAAAATCCCAATAGCAATTAGCTAACAATTTTAATCATCAAATGACGATAACTAACAGATGCAAAACCCCGGGTTCTTACAGACTACCCTCCTTATAAAAATTGCATCCCCATAATTTTCATAATTAAAGTCGTCAATAGCAATTATTTTTCTAACATAAACTGGTTAAGCTAAAAAAATAAAGGTCAAGAACACAAACGCCAAGGAAATCTTTTAATTTCATAAAATAAATTCAAAAATTCTCAACAAAATCTAATTATCAAATAGATAATCAGAAAACAACAAACTGAATAAATACAATTATCAGCAATATTTAATTATCAACTAGATAATTAGAATATAGAAATCACAAAATAGCAATATCTAATTATCGATACGATAATTAGAAAACAAAAAAAATCTAATTGTCAATAATGATAATTAGAAAACACAAATCACAAATCGTAAAACCGCAAATATCTAGTTACCAAAACGATAATCAAAAACACAAATATCTAATTATTAAAAACGATAATCAGAAACAACAAATATAATATCTAATTATCAAAAACGATAATCAGAAAACATCAAATATCTAATTATCAAAAACAGTAATCAGAAAACTTCTATTATCTAATTATCAAAACGATAATCAGAAAACATCAAATATCTAATTATCAACAAAGATAATCAGAACTCAAATCAACAAATATCTAATTACCAAAAACGATAATCAGAAAACATCAAATATCTAATATCAAAAACGATAATCAGAAAACATCAAATATCTTATTATCAACAAAGATAATTAGAACTCAAATCAACAAATATCTAATTATCAACAAAGATAATTAGAACTCAAATCAGCAAATATCTAATTATCAACAAAGATAATTAGAACTCAAATCAGCAAATATCTAATTATCAACAAAGATAATTAGAACTCAAATCAGCAAATGTCTAATTATCAACAAAGATAATTAGAACTCAAATCAGCAAATATCTAATTACCTGCAAAGATAATTAGAACTCAAATCAGCAAATATCTAATTACCTGCAGATAATTAGAAACAACAAATATCTAGAAATCAATTAAGATAATCTAGAAAATCAACATAAAAGATGGATCGATCCTAGCAGATGGCGAGTTTTAGCTACGCCGCACGTGCATCTCAGACGGCCGAAGCCTACCAAGTACTATAAATTTTGGCGCCCATCAGATGACCCGAAGGTCCGCAGAGTGACCCGATGGCCTAGTACTGGTATTTGACCCGTAGGTCCGTCAGATGACCCGTAGGTCCATTAGATGACCCGAAGGTCCAACAGAGTGGCCCGAAAGCCCAACAAAACCCGAAGGTCCAGCAGAGTGGGTCGAAAGCCCAACAAATCATCAGAATCATCAAACAGCAGATGTTTCAATTAACAAGCCCGAAATTAACCGAAATAGTAAAAGTGTGGTTTCATACTCCGCACTTTTGCTAAATCGTTTAAATCTCTTTATTGTTTCCTTGAAAGTGCAAAATTGTGTATTTTAAATAAATAAAATTTTAAGTTCTCAAACGAAAAGATCTGGAATTAAGCGAATCAGTAAAAGTGAGGGTTCATAGTCCTTAATTTTGCTAAAGCGTTTAAATCGCTTCCTCATTCTTTTGAAAGCGCAAAATGTAAATTTTTTTAAAACAAATTTATTTTAAAATCATTTTTAAATGCGTGATTAAAACAACAACGTCTGTAGCAATTTCAATAAGGAAATTGCACTTCTTAAAACATCGTAAGAACGGATACCAAATCAGCATTGCGGGATAACCGCTTGAAAATTCACTTTAAATTGACGGTTACTGAAGTCAAAGCGACAATAATTTTTATACGTCAAAATCTCATCAAAATAGTTCGTATCAAAATATAATACTAGTGAATTTTCATTCATTAAAATGTCAACAAAACACCATGCTTCAAAATTTTAGAACCGGTGTAAAAATCCCGTTATAAAAATAATGGCAATAAAATACGTTTAAAACCAAACACCGGTTCAACGTAAATTTAATGTAGTGACGTCCAACTCAAATTTGCACGCACTGTATAAGCTGAACAAAGAAATCACTCGATTATATCGTCAACGAAGATAATTTAAAATTGCAAAAATCTCAACAAAATCACATAACTGCAATCGCTTCGGATCCCTAAATCGGATTCGAAATTTTCAAAGAAACCAAAACTAAACACATCTATGTAACAACACAATGAATTTAATTTCATTTTCATATTTTGACTTTTAAATCAAAAGAGTTATCAGCTGTACTCAGCGAAGACAGTCTCACTATTTCCGCTGCGGACTCTGATAAACAGAACACAAATTAATCAATCATCAAAACATAATTTCATTTTTATTTTTAAATAAAGATATTTAATGATTTCATCATAATTTCAAACCTTTAGTTTTGACTCAAGGCACAATTAAAAACATCAACAAATAGTTGTAACACAAGTTCCATCTAAGTTATGTTCTATATTATGTCCATAAACCCCTCGCTCTGATACCAACTGTGACACCCCACCTCTATGCTCACAATAACAAAGAGTATTAAAAGGAAATACTGTCTGTTATTACGAAGAATTAGGCTGGATAGCAGTGGCCATCCATTGTTAGGCCTTACACTAGTATTGGTTATGTCGATAGGAGTGGTATATTTTATTTACTCCCATCAACATATCAAATTCCGATATAAAACGAACTACGATGGTTCATAATAGTTTAGGACACATATATAATAATAACATAGATAAGCTAAACACAGAACACGGATAATATAAAATCCCATATATATAACTGAGGTCAGTTACAATACATGTGATACTATACATATGATACAACTACAGCCGTCAACAGTGGAAGTTACATATACAAGTACATTATTGTAAATAATATACATGAATACATATCATCCTATAAAATAACCACGACAACTCCAAAAGATATGAAGAAACTTCATAGCTTAAGCAGCAACCCAAAGCAAGATATCAACAACATGTAATAACTCGGTCTGAACCGTGTA
Organism: Allium cepa; assembly: GCA_030765085.1. Taxonomy (NCBI): domain Eukaryota; kingdom Viridiplantae; phylum Streptophyta; class Magnoliopsida; order Asparagales; family Amaryllidaceae; genus Allium; species Allium cepa. The sequence continues at coordinate 416,845,913 of CM060937.1, read as the reverse complement.
TTAATTCAAAAGAAAATAATACGCGGGTCAGTCTAATTCAAACTCGGTTATTAATGCACGGAAGCAATAATAATAAATAACAAATAGACGACGGTCAAAATATATTCACCTATCCAATCCTCTAATAAGGAAATCAGATAACGGTAAATATAATGCATAACAGCATTAACAACGAATCAGCAAAGCCAAATCATCAACAAACATAAATAAAAGGATTATCAATGAAGATAATTTGAACAGAATTGCCTAAACAGCAATTAACAACAAGTGGCCAAAGCAAAACTCAAGCCAGTGAAATAGCATAACAAACAAAATCTAATTGTCGATACGATAATTAGAAAACACATAATCTAATTATCTAGTAGATAATTAGAAATCACAAATGATCAAATTAAACCAAATCAAAATACAATTTCAAAATATTGAATTGAACATATGAAACAATTCAAGCAATTGAAATTATCAATTAAAAAGTCAATTCTATTTTGGCTGCAGTACACGCTCGTGTGCCCTGCCTCGCCACTACAGTGATTAAATACACAAAATCCCAATGAATCATAGGCAAATGGTACCAACTCGAGATCAAGTTCGAGTTATATAACTCAAACTCAACTGGTCAGTGCCATCAAAATGACATGAACAATGCATGCTACAGGTCTGACAACATGAATGCACAATCACACATGTATGCGATTAACAGCAGATTGTACATGAACAAAGCAGTTCAGTAATGCATCGAATTCAAGTGAACAAAATAAGAAGAAGAAAATAAAGGCCAGACCGATTCAAAATGCATTCATGTATACCAAAGGCTGGAAACAAAGGCAACTCAACTCAAATGCAAAGCACAAAGGCTCGAATGACCAAGTGCACAAGGCAGTGGTACAACATCAATATACAAGTAGTCAAGCATCATCAAAGATCAGACCCAGAAGATCTGATTCAATGCCAAAATAAAATAGAACATATGCATATATACGCAAGGCTGGCAACATGATTGTCAAAGTGTATACATGATGAAGGTCACGGGTTCAAGTTCGAATGCACAGTGTAAGCTGCACACAGGCAATACCCACATGAAATAAACACCAAGGATGCGTGATACAAGAAAAAGTGACTTCAACAAGTGAATATGCAAACATGTATGCAGTGATAATGTACATGAAACCCAAACTGCATATTCAAACTGCAATGTCACAAAAACTAGAGACTACCAACTACACAATGCAAAGAGATAATCTACAACTCAGTGCAGCACAACCAAACATGTACAGACTCAAGTGAAACAGCCTCAACAATGAAATGGCCATGTTCCAAACCCAATACAGTGAGCAGGGAAGACAAATTGACACAGATACAAGCCGGGATGAACACTGCAACAGGTCTAGAATGTGTACCAAACACAAATGCACAAATGCAAACTGCAATTACAAGGGGTGTGACAACATAAAATGAATCAAATGCAACAGTGGCACTCCACAGGACAGTGGATAATATGCACAGCAACATGCAGTGCGAACACAAATGGCCTAAACCAAACTACAAATGCAACGTAAAAATCATGTGAAAGCCAAAGACAACAAGAAATCAACAACAGCAATTTCAACCACGTAAGTCAAAATCATCACATAAGCAACATCACATGCCGAAGTCAAAAAGAACGGAATCGAACAGTTTAAATTCGAAACCGTAGTAATCTAGGAATCCAGCGATTTCAAAAGCAAAACCGAAATACTCAATTCATCAAATTATACGCATTTGATTAAGTCAAAGAAAACATCAACATCCAAGCAATAGCGAGTGGCCCAGATAAATCAATAGACGAATTCAAATGATTTTATACGAACTCAAGTATAAGAATTAAAAGATGTGAGTGAAAAAATCACTCACCTTATCATCGAAAAACACGATTCCACTCGGCCAAAGACAGCATTGAGCCGTTCAGAATCGAAGCAGAGACGAACTCAATCAAGCGGTCGAAAGTATCTCAAGAGACGATCAACCAATAGAACAAGAGAATCGAATTCAATCGAGCATTTAAGGTCGCCATCTTCGGATTTCTAAAAACCCTAATTACTAAAGAAAGAGGAACGAGCATAAGCCGCCATTCTTTTTTTTCGTTTATTTTTCGTTTAGGGCTAGCGATCAAAAATGAATGAAGGAACCGGTTGCTTTTGATAATTATTACGGCACCAAAAACAAACTAAAACGTGGGCCAAAATTCAATATAAAGGCCACAAACCCTTAACAAATTTTTAAAAGAACTTCAACCCGATAAAAATCCAAATAGCAATTAGCTAACAATTTTAATCATCAAATGACAATAATTAATAGATGCAAAACCCCGGGTTGTTACACATAGCGTCTCATGCATCAACCAGAATTTCTAAATAAAAAATGGAACAAATTAACACAATATTAAAACCTTTTATAATAACAAATACACTCTCTCGTATATACACACTCAACGACTCATCATAGGGTATTACTACCCTATTAACAAAGAGTCAAACCTTACAAAACTATGGTTTATCACTAAACCAAAGCTCTGATAACAGATGTAACATCCCGTCTTTTTGCACGTTTTAAATCAACGATAAACCGCACACGTTAGACTTAAAAGCATACAGAAGAGAGGATTGTTATGGGGTGAATAAGAAAAAGCAGAGAAAGAAAAGAACGAAACAGAATCTTGCAGCGGAACGATAAAATATAATAATCAAATATACAGTTCATGAAGCTGTTTACAAAACATTTGATTATATTTATACAATACATATTAGAGTACCCATACTAGAGAATAATAATTAATGCAGCGGAATTAAATGGTGTGTTGGAATAATATAGTAGATAATAGTACTACAAATCATCGTCTTCGTCCTATAGAATAAAATCTTCAAATCCTGAAACGTTCGGACTGAATCGAGCGAATTGAAAGGACAAAACACTCGAGTCAGAACTAAAAGATCTTATGTAAGTTAAATCAATAGGAATAAATATGAGTGTTGTAACAACCCCCAATTTGGTACCATTCAAATCGACAATAATCGACACATGTCAGACTTGAATGATGCGAAATAACAGATTGTAAATAAATTTGGAGCAAATGAAATCAAATATACAGAATCACAAACACAGAACAAACAGAATAACTCGCAGCGGAATATAAAATAACATAGTAGTTCATAAAGCTACTATAACAGAGTCTCAAACCAAATACATTATATAGTCTGGAAAACAACAGAATAGAAATCCCAAATACATAGAAGTTCACTAATACATGAGATAAACTAATACAGCTGAAACAGAAGTATATAAATATGTAGATAAGTAGAAACTCCAGTGAAAGACCAGCTCTAGGAAGAGAATCCAAAGCTGTGAATACTCAGGCTGACCCGAGCGTAAAGCAAAACACAAAACACTCGAGTCAGGACAATATATACTTATATAATGTAAACCAACTCAAGTGAACTGTAATAAAGATACAAGTAACTTAAAGGATGCCTGGGACCGCCCATCCTCTAAGGATCCGTTAAACTATTTACTATATAGTAATATTTCGCTATTATACTAATGTCTACAGTAAAATAAACATACTTTTAAATAGCGTTCCGGGCTACCCATATCACCCTTCACAGATAATAGTCCCAGTAGTCCATCCAATATCATGCCATCTCCACTCCGGGTGACTGTCAGAGGGTACCACACGGGTTACGGGAGAAAGACAAACTCGTAGTAAAGGCTCGGTATGGTAGGTGACACGGCACACAAGGCAATGCCAGGGTAGATATACCAATTACGCACACGGGCTGGTGGTAACGCAGCAGCTACATACGCCCACCCGGAACAACACTCCAAAATCAAGGGGTGCACCCAATCGATCACAACAGTAATAGAATGGTATCGAAGAAGTGTGTTCAGCCAGAGGTGCTACCTCCTTTGGCCCGAGATCGCTCCTGTTTTAGCCACCTTATGCTAACTCATGGGAGTTAGGTCCACGAAATGTACCTTAGGAACATCGTCACCATCCTACTTCATTCTGGAATCTCCACCGCGCACACAGTTGTTAAAGTGGTTTTCGGTATCGACAGAGAGTATGTCCATATCCGATCTCGGTCTCTTTAACAACCAATCGTTATTATAACCCGTAGTTATAATTTCAAAACTGGTATTTATTTCTCAAAATCCAATATCATTTCAAATCCATTTCAAAATATCAACTTATCATTTCATTTGAAAAACATATTCATTTTTATTCAATTTAAAAATACCATTTCAATTCACATTTCAAAATAGTTCAATTCCAACAAATTACTTCATTTAAATCCTTTAAAAGTGAAGTTATTACATTTAATAATTAAATTGTTAAACTTCCAAAATTTTCAACTTTCAAGTTCATTCATTCACTTAATTTTATCAAAAGAGTGAAAATTCAACTTTCGGAGCATTTGGAAATTGCTACAGAAAGTTATATTCAAAACAGTTAAATTTAACAAAAGACAGCGTTTAAAATGCTGTAATAGTGTTACATTAGTTTCAAAGAAAAAACTTAGTTTAATCCAACAATTATATTTTCTATAATTCACTTTTAACTTATAAAATCACATGATTTTACTTTTATAACCATCATTTAATTTTCTTTAATTTCATGATTTCATAAAGTTAAATTTCCATTTAAAAATTCATATTTAACACTAATTCACTTATTAAATTGCAGTGTCCAATTTTAAATTCATTACATTTAAATTTCAACCTAACACTTAAGTTAAGATTCTCAAATATAACTTAGTTCATATTTTTATTTACTTAATTAAAAATTCACTTTTAAGTCAATTCCAAAAGTTCCAATTTTAGTTACAATTTAAAATTTCAACTTAAATATTCATAAAATGATCGTCATGATCAACGAGAAGTGTCAATTGCACTAAGCTAGTAAATATAAAAGTTTATCTTCGTGTCCCATAACCACTTGCTTTTAAATATTTACGAACAAACTGTAAATCTTCACTAGAAAATTGTCACAAGAGGTTCAATCGAACAAGTCCAGGAATTAACCGACGAAGTGAACACAAGCGTTTCATACTACTTGTTTTACTAAGCCGTTTAATTAGATTTCTCATCCGAGTGAGGTAAAGGTTTGTATATACTAGTAGATTGGAAAACGGTTTAAGAAAAGAGCTTTGTTATTGAAAATAGAGTTGAAATCATTTTGTTGAAAGAGTTTTGATATTTACTACTAGTATTGAAACCTTCATATTTCTAAAGTTGTTATCCCGCCTTTTCAGCAAGGCCGTGATACCATAAAATCGACCGAGAAGCCCAAGATAGTTTGTCTCGAAGAATGGTCGACTCAGCATCTCAACAAAGCAAGTTCTGTTTAATGTTTTTCAGATAAGATCCCCTAAGCAGGGGGGTCCAAGGGGGATGGTAACACCCCAAGGTGGGGGTGCGGGGGCAACACCCCCGCTACGGGGTTCGACCTGCCCGGTCAGGTCGCGGGGGTCCAGGGGGCAGCGCCCCCGGCGGGATGCGGGGCAGCGCCCCGTCCAAAATGGTGTGACCTAGTGAAGACCTAAGGGAGAATAGGATCGAGCGACCTACGGGTCTAAGGGGTCAAGCGACCTAGTGGTTTCCACCTAGAGGTGTTCGCGAGTTAGCAGAAGCGAGCGACCTAACAGAGGCGAGCGACCTAATGGACTCGTGACCTAACAAGTTAATAAGGTCGAGCGACCTACGACCTAACGAGGTAAAGGCCTAATGGCGTAGTGAAACACACGACCTAATGCGGCCGAGTGGTTTAAGGTTGGAGACGACCTACGACTTATAAAGGTTGAGCGACCTAGCGAGGCTCGCGACCTAACGACCTAATAGTGAAAAAGGCCGAGCGACCTAACGTGTGAACGAGCCGAACAACCTAAGTGATAAAAAGGCGAGCGACCTAACATCTTAACAAAGCCGTGCGACCTAACGCTATAAGGCCAAGAGACCTATATCCAAGCGACCTAAGACCGAGGTAACGTTTCCAACAGAAGGAGCGACCTAACGACCTAAGGCCTAACGACCAACGACCTAGCGGCCCACGACCTACGACCTAGCGGCCCACGACCTACGACCTACGACCTAATTCCGAGGCGAACGACCTAAAGCATGCGAACGAGTTTAAGGCCAGAAACGAACTATTTGGTGACCGAGACTTTTCCACGCAAACGACCTAGCATAGGCAGAACGACCTAAGTGCAGAATTTTACCAAAAACACTAAAAATTGGAGTTTTTCGCCAATCCAATCCAAACCAAATGCAAATGCACATGCTAAAGTGATGGGAATTCATTCCCAACAGTCCAAGATAGTTATAGACAAGAATGTGAGATAAATATCTCACCTTTGCACAAATTCAATGAAGAAGAAGCTTGAAGCCAATGGAGAAGCAACTACAAGCTTGAATCCAATGTCTTTACTTTGATTTTGGAGTTGGATGTTGAATTTGCTAATGAACTTGGGCTTGGAATTTTAATTTCCCTTTCCACTCACCATTAATGTTAAAACTAGAGTTAGGTAGGAATTTATGAAGAGATGAGGAAAAGGGGTTGGAACTTAGGTTTAATAGACTAAACCAACCCAAAGTCCAAAGCGGGAAAAGTTAGTGAAATTCTACTAACCCCAAACATATCAAAGTTTATACTTAAAAAGATTGTAAACGACATTTCGAACTCAATGGAAGTGGTCTCGAGTCCTAATTCAACCGTTTGCAAAAAGTAGCTTCTCGGACCAATATCCGAATAACGATAAAATATTTAAACAAAATATTTAAATATATAATCGATAAATATGCGGGTTGTTACAGAAGTTGTGAGTGGGTTAAAACACTCAACTTTGGGAATTAATCAAATTTAAATCTGATTTAAACCCAAAATTTCGACAGTCTCAGAATTTGTTCAAACCAGTGTCAACGGATCCAGAATTTTATTACGATCCTAACAAAAAAAAATTCACGCGAAACAGATATCGTATGAAGAAGTTATACGCGTTTGAAACGACTGAAATTTAAATTAAAAATAAAATAAAAGAAGACAGCTCACCCACCTTTCCTTGCCACATCGTTCTTCCCTACAGGCCGCTCCACTCACGTACAGGAAACTCAACCAAGCTTGTTCACACAAGCAACCCTAGCCGCCACCGAAACCAAAGCCACGCACTCCAAAACGACGGCCAGAGCCCACCTCGACGATGACGCTCCTTCCCCATGCCCCCACGACTCCATCGAACCACCAAGATGGCCAAGCAACCCCAATAGCCGCCGGTACCTTAAACCCTAATTGAATTATAGAGGACGATCTAACCGTTGAAACGCGAAACCCCCAACTCAGATGAGCTCCATTCGTCGCTCTCCACAACCTGGTTACCTCAATCGTCGATCAGGCGATGATCATCAACCATCATTTAACGGCCGAGAATAAACGGCAAGATTCTGAGAAAACGATAACTCCAATCGAAAAACGAATACCTCCAAAAAATCACGCGTCTCGAGATCTTCAACATATAATTTTTTGGAATTTTTCTAGGGACTTTAAATTTTTGACTTTTGATTTGAATTGAAACTGGATCTAGGGTTTGCAGCCATTGGAAATGAGGAGTTGAGGGAAATGAACGCACAAAGAAATGAAGATAGATGGAGGCTAGGGTTTATAATTGGGTTTATATAGGTAGGTTAGAGATTTGAATAGATGGATCAGGTTGGATAGGTATATGTGCTTCCATTAACGTGGCCCAAAAAGCCCGTTCTGACCCCGGAACGAAATTTGTTAAACTCATATGTCCAAATAGGTGTTTTAAAATATTCTGAACGCGATGGAAAAAGTTTCACGTCTAAATTCGATCTTATGAAGAAGTTAATGCTGAAATCAATATTTCCAAATTGATTTCAAATTGATTTCAATTAAATCGATTTCAAGGCGTTCGCGTTCGTACGATCAAACGACAAGTCCGATCGCTACGAAACTTGAAACCCTACAATAATTCACCGATACGGATCCGATGAAACTGGTTTCGTCGAAATCTGAGTGAGTGGCCAAAATGGCTATTTTTATATTAATTAAAATTTATTGATTAAATCCAATTTTTTTAATTTAAATTCTAAAATTGACAATTTTATCATCTTTTACAAATTCTTAATCATTTACAAAATTCCAACAAGTTTAGATGTCAAATTAAAGAAGGTAAACTTATAAATTTCAATATAAATCCTTAGTTTCATTAAATTCCCAAATTATAAATAATATCCTAAAATTTTTTTTAGTTAAATCAATTAATTAGTATTCCATTCATTCCTGTCAAACAGATGGATTAAATATTTGATTCCAAATTATCACACAAATTTCTCACATTATCTTTATTCCAAATAACGAATTATTTAACTATATTCAATCTCATTTAATTGCAATTAAATTCAATTATTAGACTTTAAGTTTCCATAAAAATAAATAAGTATTGATTCCCATTCTTAAATCCACAAATTATCATATTACCATCCCGGGTACCATTTATTTTAATATATATATATATATCCGGATACTTTAACAATTTCCAATTGTTTATCTCAATTGCATAACATTAAATTTATATTTATTGCAATGGTTTTTTATTTAATTGAACGAACTAAGTTTACAACTCATAAGAGTTGTTGTAAAACTCTCAATCCCACATTTATAAGTTTGTTATTTCCACTCAAATATTATAGATATTTACAGGTATAGGTTTTTATTCAATCATTGTTTATTATATAGTAATTAGATAAATTCACTATTTAAGTCCGTTTTAAATTTATTACCAAATACCCTTTTACCTTTCCCATCAAATTTGAATTTCATTCAATTAATATAACAATCACTTTCCCATTCACACCTTATTATCAACCCACAATTATTGCAATTCATTATCTTATATTGATTTTATACAATTGCCATTAACTTTACATTCAATTACTATTCAATGCATATTTATTCATCAATCAATTCGATATTTACTTTTCTTTCGATAAATAACCTAGTACACATTTTCATACATTCATTTCATTCCATTCATTTACGGGTATTGCATTGAAATTTAATTTATTTGCTAATACCAACATTATTACCATTAATTACAATTGGATTCCCAATTTTATTCAATATCCTAAATAAATAACATATATATTAATCAAATCCTTACATTTGTTTTTCTCGTACTCCATTTTAAATCAAATCATACATTTAAATGATTTTATTGAATTGGAATTTCATTCAAGTCATAAATTATTAACTTGCATCAACATGATTCCTTAATTTATTCCAATTTCCGTTCACACTCTTTTATTGTATTAAATCAATTTAATATTTTCATAAATTTATCATATTAAATTTTATATCCAGGTAAGAATCCCTTTTTCTTCTTAATTCATTTGGATTTTACTCAATTTCTATAAACAGGTTTTAAGTCACCATTTACATAATTTATTTTAGCCTTCATTTTAACATTTATTTATTCCCTTTATTTTTACTACTAAAATAAATTACAAAAATCCTATTAAATAAACAAATTAAATTGTCGAAACTTACGGGTCGTTACACTCTCCCTCACTCAAAACTTTTCGTCCCCGAAAAGGAAAAGAAGGGAAAAAGAAGAAATAAGAAAACAATATATCTTTCTTAATTAAATTTATAAACAAATAAGTTTACAAAATAAAATAATTTAACATAAAATATACCAATTTATACCTATTTAAATCCTTTATACATAAATTGTTAAACTTTGTAAACATTCTCAAATTTTTCTAATTCCAAAATTTGCGGAAAATTTTGGCAGAGTCTCCTTTGTATGGAGAGGCTCGGTAGAAAATATAATATAAATATAACAATATACACAAATATTTTCCAAAATAATATATATCCCTACACGGGAAAATATATAAAATAGCGCTATAACCCGTAGTCCGAAAACGTACCTATTTGTCGGGAAACTTACACTAAATTTGTGGAACCAAAAGCAGTAGCAATTGCTTCCATAACCTGCATTTGACTTATAAAATACAAAGGGTTAACTATTTATGTAAAGTGAAATATTTAAGTGGTTTCAATCATTAACAACAAATCAATACAATAACCATCAACTTCAACAAACAACATACACAACAAATTCAAAGAAACCATTAAACCAAACAACCAAATAGTTGTTCGGGTTCAAAACTATTAAATTGTACGGAATGAAGAATAAACTAATAGCGCATCATTTACTCAACAGTCTTAGATAAAAATAAATAGATTATTCATTCTCCCAAACCCAATTTTTAAAGTATCTTACCCAAACAACCATAACCAAACAACAACCAATTTGAACAACAAATTTTGTTTACCCTTATTAATTTCATTCATACATTTGTTGTTAAATTTCTCTTTTTATTCATATAACGGTTTATTCTTTTTATTTTCATTTATTTCTTTCAATTTTATTTAGAAATAACTGCAACCCTTTATTAAGTTTACAATTTCTCTTTATTATATTGCATCCATTTATTTTCACTTACTACTTACTATTATTCATTTCCATTAACTCAGGTCATGCCATTAACTACTATAATTATTCATTCATTTATTGCATGCCCTCATTTATTAACATTATTCATGTCCCGTTTAATTTCCTAGTATTTCCATTTTATTTACTTAAGTTGAAAATCATCTATTTGGATTACTTACCTTTAATTATATTCACTCGTAGTAAAATTTCAATTATAACTTAAGTTTATAACATTAAATTCTCATTTAATAGCAAATTCATTGAATACTTCATTACCTACTTTTACTTGTAAAAGTTTCATTACATTTCTTATTAAACATTTCAACTTTTCATATTTGGTAAGTTATATATGTTAAAGAAAATGCAGATGAACTTATACAAGTTTTATCTCAATTCTTTTAATTCATTCATTGTTCAATAAATCTTTACCTTTTTCTTATAAGTTACAATTTTTACTTTCCTTTTATTTCCTTTATAACTTAGCATTAAATCTCTTACCTAAATTAGAGATTTCAATTATTAATTACATACTTTTCATTTCACACTAATTCGAAACAAATTAATTAATGGAAATTTAAGAATTAAATACCGGGTTAAATTTTCAGTTTTTTAAAACAATAGACAAATATATTCTAACAATTTATATATATATCTATTTATATTTAAAACAATTCAAAATTTATATATATTCAAAAATGAACCTGCAGTAGAACTACCACAGTTGCCTTTCCCCTTCGAAACTCGAAAATGAAAGTCGATGATGCGGCCGCCATCACCGAAATTATTTTCCAGCGACATAGAGGAAAGTACAAAACCTATTTTCTCCAAAATCCTCTTTAAAACAATTTTTTTCTTCAAATTATATCAAATATTTATATTTGAAATTACTTATAACAATATTATTATGTTCCAAAATTTATTCGAAAGAAATTTCAAAACCCCAGATCTAAGTTCTAAATTTCCACTTTTTATTTATTTTATTTTTTCCAATCTTTATTACCTAACAACCAATCTGTTGCAGCCAAATATAGATATCTTTTGCAAAATTTTATTTTATATATAGAAAATGCAATAGGAAAAATTATTTCATTCACCTATATAAAACAAATATTATGTCGGTCTGTCCTATTAAGTGTTTAGAAATCTCTATTGATGTCACAGCGTCCCATGCACCAACCAGAATTTATAAATACAAAACGAAACAAATTAACACAATATAAAAACCTTTTTATAGCACTAACAAATACACTCTCTCATATATATACTCTCAGCGACTCCCATAGGGTATTACTACCCTATTAATAAAGAGTCAAACCCCACAAAGCTAAGGTTTATCACTAAACCAAAGCTCTGATACCAACTGTAACGTCCCGTCTTTTCGCACGATTTAAACAGACACACGTGCCAATCCAAACCATACGGAAAGGCGGATTGTTATGGGGTAAATAAGAAAACGGAGAAGAAAGAAAGAAAAACTAAACAGAATCTCACAGCGGAAGGATAAATTATAATAATAAATATATAGTTCATGAAACTGTTTACAAAACATTTGATTCTTCTTTATACAATAAATATCAGAGTTCACATACCAATAAATCTCAATGCAGCGGAAAACAGTGTAGTGGAACCATATAATATATAATAATAATAAAATCTTCGTCTTCTTTCTCCAGAAATAAAGTCTTCAAATCCTGGAACGCTCGGACTAACCCGAGCGAATTGGAAAGACAAAACACTCGAGTCAGAACTAAAAGAACTTATGTAAGTTAAATTAACTAAAATAAATATGAGTGCAGTAACTCAAAAGATGCTCGGGATTTACATCTCTTAAGGATCCGTTAAACTATTTACTATGTAGTATATTTCGTTATTATAATAGTGTCTATAGTAAAATAAACATACTTTTAAATAGCATTAAGGATTTACATTTTCCACCTTAACACGTAATAGTCCCAGTAGTCCATCTAATATTATAGTCCCTCCTGATCAGGAAGCCACCAGAGGATACCACACGGGCTACGGGAGAAATCCAAACTCGTACAAGGCGCGATAGGGTAGGTGACACGGCACAACTAGGAAATGCCAGGGTAGATATACCAATTACGCTTCCGGGTCGGTGGTAACGCGTAGCGCGTAGCTACCGCCCACCTCAAGCCACACCCCCAAATAAAAATCAAAAGTGGCCACCGAATCAATCCAAAGTCAAAGTATAATATCGAAGGGATGTGTCCGATCAAAGGTGCTACCTTATTAACCCGTCGATCACTCCTGTTTTAGCCACCTTATGCCAACTCATGGGAGTCGGGTCCACGTATTTACCTTAAAGGAAATGCCACCACCATCCTACTTCATTCTAGAATCTCCACCGCTGTAACGACCCGGTATTTTCAACCATTCGCATCCGCACATGTCGAGCTTGAATTGTTCAAAATATCGCGTTGTAAATAAAATTTGGCAAATCTCAAAATATACAGTAAATAAATAATCATAGAATCATACACACAGAAATCAGAATACTCACAACGGAATCTAAAAATAACTTAGTGGTTCATGAAGCCACCGTCAATAGTCTCAAAACAAAAATTACATAGTCTTTAATCCAAATATAGTATTAAACCATCAGTAGTATAATCCAAATGTCCACTAGTCTTGATTTCAAAAATTTAGATAAAGAACTGGAAGGGAAGTTTGCCAGCAGCTTGAAAGTGATCTACAGAAATCCTAGCTCCGGGATGAAAGTGAACTGCAACTCAGGCTGACCCGTGCGTAAAACAAAACATAAACACTCGAATCATGATATACATACTTATACAGTGTAAGCTAATTCAAGTGTACTGTAATATAGAACAAGTAACTTAAAGGATGCTTGGGACCGCCCATCCTCTAAGGATCCGTTAAACTATTTACTATGTAGTAATACTTCGCTATTATAATAGTGTCTATTAGTAAAATAAACTTACTTTTAAATAGTGTTAAGGCTTTACATTTTCCACCTTAACACATAATATATTCCCATAGTCTATACAGTACCGTAATCTCCCCCGGAATGGGCGTCGTCAGAGGGCACTCTATAGGTATGGTACAAAACCAAAATCGTATAAGGCTCGCTATGGTAGGTGACACGGCACAACTAGGCAATGCCAGGGTAGATATACCAATTACGCATCCGGATCGGTGGAAACGCGTAGGGCGCAGCTGCCGCCCACCTCGAACAACACTCCCAAATCAAAGGTGTGCACCAAAACAATCACAAAAGTAATAGAATGGCATACGAAGAAGTGCGTCCGATTAGAGGTGCTACCTCATTAATCCGAGAATTGCTCCTGTTTTAGCCACCTTATGCCAACTCACGGGAGTCGGGTCCACGTATTTACCTCACAGGAAACATCACCACCATCCTACTTCTTTCTGGAATCTCCACCGTGTACACGGTTGTCAAAGTGGTTTCGGTATCGACAGAGAGTATGCCAGATATCTGATCCCGGTCTCTTTAACAACCAAACGTTATTATAACCCGTGGTTACAACTTTTAAAAATGGTATTTATACTTTAAAAATCAAAATAAATTTCAAATACATTTCAATATCATAATATCATTTCAAACATCATTTATTTAAACATCAGTCATTTTATTTAATATAAAATACCATTTAAATCTATTCAGTTTATTTAGGAATTAATTGCCTTTCAACTCACATTTAAAAGTTAAATTCTTCCATTCAAAACCATTTAAAGTCAATTCCTTATTTTTATTAATTACATATTAAATTCCAAAATTTAAGCCTTTTTCCCAAAGATTATTAAATTTTATTAAAATAATCAAAAATTCAGTTTCCGTAGCACTTATAAAATGCTACCTAAAGTTATAGGTTAAAACAGTTCATTTACAAAAGACAGCATTTAAGTGTTGTAATAGATTTCTTTATTTCCAACTAAACTTTAGTTATCTTTATCAACTATAGCACTTACAAAGTGCTATAATAGCTTTTAGTTCAAATTAGCCTTTATGTTCATTTAAATTTAACTACAACATTCACAAATGTTGTAATATCCTTTATATTTAAAATTTCTAGGTTTAACTATAATTTCATAACTAAGTAAATTTTTTATTTAAGTCATATTTAACTTACAAATCATATATTTTCACATTATGAAGTCATAATTTCAATACTCATATTTTTATGAATTTATAAGTAAATTTTCATACAAAAAATCAAATTTTATTACGAATTTCTTATTTGAATCCAAGTATTAAATTCCCATTTCTTTAATTAAATTATAAAGTTTTAAATTCCTAGAATATAACTTATTATCAATTATTTTATTAACTAAAATCTCACTTTTAACAAAAATTCAGAATTTCCCAAAATAAGTTATATTTCAAAATTTTACTTTAACATTCATTTATTTAACATTTGACTCATTCAAAAATCACTATAAATTTTATAAAAATCATTTAAATACATTTTAAGCCAGAATATTATAAATTTTTCATTTAAAATATTTTTAAAACATTTCAGAAAAATATTATATAAACCACGGGTCTATATAGTTTTCTAGTCTAGGTTAAGTGATACAAATATATATCATTTAAATCCGCAATTTACAATGAAAACCCGGGTTCTATCATTTCAAACCTGCAATCCCAAGTTAAATAGTTCACTAAATAAATAAATGAATGCATAAATAAGTAAGTATCATTCAGGCCTATCATTTCAGCCTGTAACGATTTCTATTCTACGGGGAACTTGTAGTGTGATTTGCAGTAAATAAAAAAAAATCTAATTGCAGCAATATAACAATAGATAATACAGCTGATGATGGGTCAATTAAATAATGGGGTTTTAACATCATAAGTTTATATCACAGGCACATACAATTAAATAAAATAAATTTACAATTACACTTGTTATCAATCTATAGATATATAGGTATGTTTGTCTGGTGAGAAATACTCACCTTAAAGCTGCAGGAAATTAGATTCAAACGATTGTATCACTTGATAAAGAAACGTACAAACGGCACGATCAGATTTCCGTGGAGGCAACGTCTTGATTCAAATCTTGAACAAGATGAATGAAAACTAAGTATTCGCATTTTACTATGATTATTGAAAACAGAATAAGAAAATTTTGATCCAAATTCTCGACCACTCCACCCATATCTTGGCCATGTTCTCACTGCTCAGCCCACCTTTTATTTGAGTTTTATGAACGCGCTCTATACTAAAACAGTGGATAAATCGTTGAGATACTATTTCAAAAAGTGGTGCTCGGCCTATCCATTCTACTTTACTTCTCTCTCTTTTTTACTACACAACTGCACTTATAAAAATTTACTTGCTCTTGCTGCTACAATAGGACACGACCCTGACTATCAAAAAAGCATGCAAGCATGCACTTGTATCATGAATATTTAACAAAGTTTGTCAAAAAAAAGGATCGGCTTGGAGGCGGAGTTGGCAACAGTAGTGATGGAGGGGGTAGGGTGCGGCCGAGCATGAAGTGTATGACAAAATATAACAAAACAAAAAGAAGAAGGAAGGAAGGAAAAATAAATAAACCATTACCTGATTCCCTGCTCACGAAAAAGAAAGAAGTAGATGGAGATGCAGACAATTTTGAGGTGAGGAAATGTGATATGAGGTTTGTATTTATAGGCAGAAGCTTTGTACGCAAGGTAAAGTAACGTGTGCAAATCAATGGGAACAAAAAGGCAAGCAAATATTTTTGCTTTGATATGGGATGTTGAATTATTGCTTTTGTAAGGCAAAGATTATTTAAATCAAATAGTTAATTTTTGCAGTGGTATCTTGGACCACATATCCAAAAGTAACGTACATTGATTTGATAAAGGAATGACAAAAAATCAAAAATGTGAACGGTTATGGATTTACAAGATTTTATACTTATTAAAATAAATGGAAGGTGAAATATCTTTAAACGCATTGACAAGGCACGGTTGAATTTCCTTTTCTAAAAGTGTATGGCAATTTATTTAGGAACAAAGGCAAAAATTATAATTCTTTTAGAACGTGTTATAGATAGGAAGCTTGCATTTATCAAGGGAAAAGGGCATGTAAATTTTCAAATTTTAGACGTAAAAGGAAGAAAATGATTTCCCTGCATTGCATTAATTAACGGTTGCGCGATTTGCAATTTAAATAGGTTGAGCGAATTAAGAAAAGTAACTGCAAGTAATAATATTTTCTTTGAAATGGAGATGGAGTTTGGACAAATTTGTGAACGTTACTCTAATAAAGATTTTATACCAACTTAAGAACAATGAAAGCTATGGAAAGTGTAACTTTTGGCTAAAGCAATTCTTTAACTAATTTTTCTTTTTTTTTATTCATATGGATATTGCGGTATGAATTTTAAAATGCGCAAAACCGACGAAATAAAATACCCCCAAATTAATACAAAAGTAACGTTTTTTAATTAATACGTTTTCCTATTTTGTATGTTATTTATTCCATTAAATATCGTACCCTTATAAATGTGTAATTTTAATAGTTTATTAATACACTGAATTCTTAAAAGTTACTCCTTAACATGTTTACATTATTCTGATTTATTTACCATTTCCAGTGAAATTTATTATTCAAAAAATATTACACATTTTTAAAGAAAGTAGATAATCCATTTCTTTATTTAAAATTCCAATTAGAGTTATCCTTAACAAAGTTAAAAATTTCAGAAACTTTCATTTTTATTATAGAATTTTGGGAAATGATTTACTCATATTAAAAATTTATCTTATAATAAATTCCAAGGTTTTATAAATAAAAGAATAAAGTGCTTGTAATATTTTTCTCTCTCTTAGGAAATGAGAAAATAAAGAAGATAAGAAAAAGAGAAACTTGTACGTGAATTGCAAGGCAAAATATACGGCTAAACTAAAGGAATGAATGGCTAGAAAGGAACAAATGTGTAACGAGCCGTTGAATTTGATAATGTTAAATGAATTAAATTAATATGTTTCTAATCTAATTTAGAATAAAATAAAGGTCTTAAGATTTTATTTGAGAAAATGTAGTAATTTGTTATAGTAATTGGAAGTTAATGTAACAATTTAATAGTTACATGGAAATAGATTTGAACTATGTAAATTTGCACAGCTTGTTATAAGTTAAATATAAGAAACCAATATAAATGTGAATCAGTGAATATTAATAAAAATATTTACTAGAATGGAATTCATTTAATATAAAATAAATAGTGGAGATTGTACATTTGGTTGTAATAATAAATAGTGACTAAGTAAAAGTGTCCGTTGGAATAAATCAATGCAATAAGTGTGATAAGTAATTTTATTGAATGTTGTCTCTAATAAATGTACTTGATTTGGTAATTTAGATATTTATACGTAAAGTGTATATATATATAAAGATATATTGATTCCAATAGAATTAATTGGAAATCTAATATTAAATATAATGTTGGTAGCAATTGAAATTTACCGTTTTGCAAAATAAATGAGAAATCAAGTCAAATGTGAATTATACCATAAAGGATCAATTCATTTAAACAGTAGGATTGTAAATAAATAAACATTCTACGTAGGTTGCAATTGGACAATTTATGTAGTTTAATGGAAAAGCAATTGGAATTAATTACCATAAATTGTGTAGTTAGGGTAGTTTTGATTTGTCACTTAAGATGGAGGATTTTTATAAAATGTAATAAATGCAGTTTAAATTAAGGCATTGACGTTTTGGTATTTAAGAAGTGATAAACTAAAATTTATTTATTTATTTGAAAATTTGAAATCCAATTTGTGGATTTATTGCAAATAAGTGAAATTTGTGTTTAACCATTACATCGATAGGAATAAATTAAATTTAAGGTTATATTAATAAAATTTGGACTAGAGAAATGATATGAATCGGTTTTAGAAGCCTTAAATATAAAATGGGAAGTAGACGAGATTTCACGTTACAACCATTTTTAAAAATCCTGATGTATGTAGAAATATTAATGAAATATAACGTAAACCAATGTTGAATCAAAAGAATAGAGTCAACACTTATTTATTCATTTAATGTGATATAACTACGAGTATGATTTATTGCAAATTACATGGAAATCTAATATATAGGACATTACCTAAAAAGGAAGAGTAGATAAAATTTATGATAAACATATTTGTATATGAAGGTTATTGATTTAAGGAGAAATTGGGCAAGTTTTATGTATTTGGGTTAAGTGCAACCTTTAATAGATAAATTTAGTGCAATTAAAAGAAATTGACATTTAATATTTCGATAACTTAAAATTTGATGGGATAAGAACATTTGGGTAATGAAGGGATGACAAATATTAGCTATGATTCTAGAAGGAATTAAATAGATAATGGGAAGATTAAAATCAGGTTCTAAGCAATAATTATTAAATAACAAGATTTATTAAATTTAACGTTGAATACTACGTTACTGAAATTTAAAATGGACTTTAAGAATAATATTTTGAATCATGAACCAAAGTATGTGGCATCCCTATTTGGATAAAGAATGAGTATATAAAAGTTAAAATCTAATATATGGGGTTTTGAGCATTTAATTTTATAATTCTTAAATATAGGAAAGTGCAGAAATTTACACTGCAAATGGATATACATATAATTTTAATTCACATCCAAGCTTGTTAAATCATTTGAAATTGATTAAATTATATAAGTAATAAAATTTGGACAATTTTAGAAGATAATATAAAATTTGGATTTTTGTAATTTATTTTAATTTAATTAATGAATATAAAAATAGCCATTTTTATCACAGACTCGGATTTCGATGAAACCAGTTTCATCGGATCCGTATCAGTGAATTATTTTAGGGTTTCAAGTTTCGTATCCATCGGACCTGTCATTTGATCGTACGGACGCGAAACGCCTTGAAATCAATTTTATTAAAATCAATTTGGAATCAATTTGGAAATCTTGTTTTCAGCATAACTTCTTCATACGATCGAATTTGGACGCGAAACTTTTTCCATCGCGTTCAGAATATTTTAAAACACCTATCTGGATATATGGGTTTGACGAATTTCGTTCCGAGGACAGAACGGGCTTTTTGGGCCTTAGTTTGTTTCGTACGTTCATTCTACGGTCTATCTACTCTATCTCTAACCCCTCTATATAAACCTAGCTACAAGCCCTAGCCTCCGCCTAATTTCATTTTATCTGCGCCTATATTTTCTTCAAGCTCCTCTTCTTCTTCAATGGGTGCAAAACCTAGATGCAATCAATTCAAAAACAAAATGAAATTTCAAACACCTCAGAAAATTCCAAAAAAAATATATATTGAAGTTTTCAATATGCGTAATCCACTGGAGGTGTTCGGTTCTGTATACGATGCTCGGATCAACGACAAATTGCAGTCAAACCCTGGAAATTTCGAAACCCTAGGCGAATTTGGGGGTTTTTGATCTGGGCTCTAATTGATGAAATTGGCATATGGGTTTTGTGGAGAGTGGAGTTGGAAGGCAATCTGAAGTGGTCGCATCGCCTATAGGGGCTGGGGATGGCCAGAAATCGAGTATTAGGGTTGCAAAACCCAAACGGTGACGGTGACGAACGTGAGTCGCACGGATACCAGGGGAGGCGGCTCACCGTGGCATGCTCAATGGCGTGGGTGTCGAGGGTAGAGGCGGCGCGTAGGGGAAGGTCAGGCCAGTCAAAGGAGGGACCACAGTTGTGCAGCGACAAGTCTGGGTCGCGTGCGTCTTCCTGTTCGTGTGATAAGGTGTGATGACGTGGCCATGTTGATTGTTTTGTTTTTGTTTGTTTATTTTAATTTCAATTGCATATCGTTTAATTGTGATAACTTCGTCATACGAACTCCGTTTCACACGAAACTTTTTTTGTTAGGATCGTAATTTAATTCCAGATCCATTGACGCTGGTTTGGACAAATTCTGAGACCGTCGAATTTTTGGGTTTAAATCGTATTTAAATTCGATTTAAATTCAAAAGGTGAGTGTTTTAACCCACTCACAACTACTAGAAGCTTTTATGTTTGTTAAATTAATTTTAGAAATGAATAGAAATTTATTTATGAGTATTTGGCATGTTTATTTTATTCATATCTGTTGAATTGCATTTATTAAATTTAACTGTTAATTTAATTAATTTATTGCGTATAAATTTACAGTTAAAATTTATTTGTTTGTATATGAACTGCTAGTTAACAGTTATATAATTTATTACTGAATATAGACTGTAGATTAATAGCTGTTAAATTTAATTTGAATAAAATTTACAGTATTACCTGTTATGTAGTACCAAAAATAATATTGTTATTGATTGATATTGATTGATGATTGCGATTTGGATGATGGATGATGTTGATGAATGGATGTTTATTGGATATCATTAAATTGCAAATTATCATGCATATTTCATTTCATTCGGGATTGTGGTTTGAAATGATATATAACCGCAAATTTTTATATCTTTTAAATTGCGGATTGAAATGATAAATGTAACAACCCGCATATTTATCGATTTTATATTTAAATATTTTATTTAAATATTTTATCGTTCGTCGGATTTTAGTCCGAAAAGCTACTTTTTGCATACGGTAGAATTAGGACTCGAGACCTCCTCCATTGAGTTCAAAATGTCGTTTGCGACCTTTTTGAGTATAAGCTTCGATATGTTTGGAGAAAGTTGATTTTTGCTACTTTTTCCCGCTTAGGGCTTTGGTTGGGCTGAGCCAATTAGTCACTTAACTCAGTTCCAACCCTCTCCTCTTCATTCACTTCTTTTCTATTTTCCTAATACTCAAGCTTTTATGTTAATGGAGGGTGGAAGAGGAAATTAAAACTCCAAGCCCTAGCTTCCTTTGCCAGCTCAAGTTCTTGCTCCAAACTCAAGAAGAACCCATTGGTAAGCATCTCCTTCATCTTCTCCAACTCTTTCTCCATTCAATTTCAGAAATTTCCTAAACCTAATTTAGGGAATGTTTCTCTTTTAAGCTTAGATTCAAGCTTCTAGTGTTGAGATTGAAGAGTGCTTGTTCTTGCCATTGCTTTCAAGCTTCATCTTCATAAATTTTAGTGCAAAGGTGAGATTTTTATCTCACATCTATGACTATAATTATCTTTGGTTGTTGGGTATGAATTCCTAACACTTCCTCATGTGCATTTGCTCTTGTTTTGGATTGATTTTGTGAATACTTCAATTTTTGGGGTTTTAAGTCAAATTTGTGTGAAATCCTTTTATGGATGTTTGATCATGTTTTTGGTGATGCACCGAGGAGCATATAGGGCCGGGTCGCCGATTGGCATAAACCCTTAGAGCCAATGTTCGTCCGGTTGCATTTTGGAAGAATTTGCTCTTCATTTGAATAAGGCTGAAAAACAGCCCAGGCATGATTCAGTCGACTGAAAACTCTGTTCAGTCGACTGAACCTGAAACCCGAGAGTTTCCAGGCATGATTCAGTCGACTGAAAAACTCTGCACAGTCGACTGAAACTGGAAACAGAAAGTTTCCTGAACCTGGAAAATTTCCAGGTACAGGGCCAGTCGACTGAAAACTCTGTTCAGTCGACTGAACCTGCTGTTTGAGTCCAATTTGCCTTTTTGGATTGAAATTCCAATTTAAATCGATTCGTGATAATCCTATTTGTTGTTATCATCTATTATGACTTTGATGACTCTTTTTAGGGATTTTTGAATATCCATTTCGACGGACCCTTTATCGATTTCGTTGGATTTTATTCACGTCTTCGTATGTGAATTTTTGTGATTGATTGTTCTTACAATCTTCTTCGTGATTTGTCACTTTAAAAATATAAAGGTTCTCTATACTAGTAGCAAATATCAAAACTCTTTCCTCAAACGATTTCAATACTATTTTAATACCAAATTCGTTTATAAAACCGTTTTCCAATCTATTAGTATATACAAACCTTTACCTCACTCGTATGAGAAATCTAATTAAACGACTTAGTAAAACGAGTGGTATGAAACACTTGCGTTTACTTCGTTGGTTAATTCTTGGACTTGTTCGATTGAATCTCTTGTAACAATTTTCTAGTAGAGACCTACAATTTGTTCGTAAATATTTAAGTTAAGCTAGTAGTTATGGGACATGAAGCTAAGCTCATATATTTACTAGCTTATTGTAATCGACACTTCTCCTTGATCATGACGATCATTTTAGGTTTTAGACTAGCATTGTGCAATGTCTTTGTGATTTGGTCCATCGGACGTCTCGCTGTACGATGTCGTTGTTCCCTTTGATTGTGATTTGGTTCATCGGATGTCCCGCTGTACGACGTCGTTGATCCTTTTTCTTGTGATTCCTGGATTTCGTGTGTTGAATTCTGGAATTTATGTTTCACCAACTTTTATGATGGGCATTGATATATATGTCATTTATTGTGGCTTGGTGAATGAAATTAGGAGTATGACATTCCTTTTTATCTTGAGTAGATTATTGTGATATTGATTAATCTCTTGTTGATTTTCAATTACTTACTTATCACAGCTTGGCATTGTGATTATTATATGTTTTTGTCATATCTCTTATTATATATCACTTCATCTGATATTTATAGCTAGACTGATCCGTTTATTATTTTCTTCTTAAATAATACTCGGGTCAGACCGGGATGTTACAGGTGCTTCTGCTTGACTCCTTATCAGACTATCATCTGATCTTTTGGCTAACTACTTTAGTTTAGTAGTTTTGTTGTATACATTTGAGATACAGACTCTATGACGTATACTTATTCTTTTGTCTTGCACTTGTATCTATTCCTTTGTATTATTGTGGATCCTTTTGACCACTACTCTGATGTACACTTTCATGTGTAATATTCATATCTATTTCCGCCTTTGTGATATGAATTTTCTGTGACTGATTTATGTTATGTTTATTTCTATATTTGTTTCCGAAGATATTATAGCCACTGTGTAGTAGCTTTGAGTTTGTGTCGGTATGTCGGATTTCCTCTTGAGATGAAAAGTTATATTTTTATCCGGTATATCGGTACTCGCACTAAGCAATTATACAGATGGTCGCTCCTCAACAGCCTTATTCTCCGTGCTAGTTGACAGCATTACACTGTAGTGTTCTTGGCTAGCGTGGGTATAGAGGTGGGGCGTCACACCATGGTATCAGAGCCAAACTTCGGAAAAATGTAGAATAATTTAACAAGGATCATCGTCCTAAGTCTTTCTTAGGAGTTGTGCTTTAGGATTTTATTCGGGTCTTCGTACCGATTCATCCTATTTTCTTTATGATTCCTTGTTTTATCTATCAAGATTGCTTGATATTCATTTTGAGAATAACTTTTTCCTCTTCTTTCTTTCTTTCTTAAAGAAGAGAAATGGTTAGACCTGGCCGTCCCAGCGCCGGTCAATCTAGTGCTACTCCCCAGGATGGAGTTTTTATGTCTGCCCAACAGCTTTTAGATCTTGTCAAGAACGCTCAAACAGCGGGTCCCAATCAGGAGCCTACTCATCCTAGATCCGGTTTTGCACGCTTGTGCAGAGACTACACTGATTTGGGTGGAAGGCCATTCACGGGATCCGAGAGTGTTATAGAAATTCAAGCTTGGCTCAAATCATGCGATCGCATCTTTTCTCGCATGAATCTTATTGACCTTCATCGAGTCCAAGTAGCTTCTAGCATGCTCTAAGAAAGAGCATTGGATTGGTATGAGCTTTTAATTTCTGAAATCGTTGAGGCGGATCTTACTTGGGAGCAATTCCGGGGAAGATTCGAATTGAAATTTGTGCCGGAGGCTGAAAAAGTAACCTTAGCCCGGCGTTTCATAGACCTTGTTCAAGGTGAATCTTCTGTGACAGACTATGTCGCATCCTTCGAATCTCTGTCTAAATACGGGGTTGAGTACATTAATACCCCATTGAAGAAAAATCAGAGATTTGTCTATGGCTTGAATAAGAATCTTAAGAAGCCATTACTCCTGAAACTTGAGGTTTCATTTGATCAGCTTATTGATATCGCTCTTCGTCTTGAAGAGGCCGATAATGAAGGTGAAGTTGAAGTTGTGCGTGCCCAAAAGAACTTCGACAATAACTTGAAGAGGCCTATCAAATTCAAAGGCCCCGATTCTAATAAGAAAGGAAAGCAACAAACTCAGGTAGCAAATGTTCCTACCTCTAGTCGTGGACGATGCTACAATTGTGGTTCCACAGACCACCATGTAAGGGAGTGCCCGAAACCCCTCTTTTGCCGTTATTGCAAAGGTTCGGGTCATCTTTTATCTTCGTGTCCTAAGCTTCCAAGCAAGTGAGAAGGAAAGCTGCAACTTTTGGTCAAGGTATTTTCATTCAATCCTCGATGGCATTGTTTTAATTCGTGAACTTTCTATTTGAGTTCTTTTTGATATGGGTTTCATCTCATTATTTTTATATCAAAGGAACTTGTCAATTCTTTTTCTTTGAATATTTTGGGCTTATTGACTTCATTGAGAATTGTTAATCCGGATGGTAGATCCGCAACACTCAATTTGCTTTTGTTTAGATGTCGAGATTGTTTTATGTGACTTTTCTTTCCGAGCCGATATTTTTGCTTTGGCTTCGGAATTGACCTTTCTGCAAGGATTGGCTTAATCACTGTGAAGCCCATATCCTATTTTTTTCCGAGTGGACTATTCATCTTCGACATTTTCAATCTGTTAAGCATATTTCTAATTTTCCTTTATGATTTTGATTCCAACTTGATGGCATCATTTTATTTCTTAAGCACACTTATAAGGAAAGTGTTATTTCTCTCATTCATGTAGTTTGAGAAATTTTCCGGTATATTTGACTTGTCTTAGGATTATCACCTAAGTAATCTTTTGTGTGGTACTAAGGTCTTTTTAGTTCGACTTTACCACCGTTTTCATTTGCTACAAGTTGCGGAAGTTAGCATTTCACTTATCGCATTCCGCACTTGTTATGATTCCTATGAACGACTTATTTTGTCATTCAATTTGTCCAACTTATTTCATCCATTTTATAAATCGAATATTCTATGAATATTTCGATGAGACCATTCTTGTATATATTGATTTTGGATGAAAATAGTAATTTAAAATTTTGCAAATCTTTTTCATAAGATTTATTTATAAGTAAAACTGGATTTTTGTTCTTGAAACGAACAAAGAATATTCTTAAAACTTTTTAAGAGATTTATTTATCCTATAAAAGATGATTTTGTGATTGTATTGCCCGTTGAGTGCTTTAAGAATTTTGATCGATGCGCTTGATCAACGTTATCGATAGGAATTTCCTAAACGCTTTGATGTGACAATCAGACACGATATATTGACTTGTAAAAATGTAAAATTTTTGTAGAAATATTATTACATAAAAGTAAAAATGTAATTTTGGAAGTTTTAACTTTTCGGGAAAGAGAATTATTTAAAAGAAGTCCTTTCTTTTCGATATTCTTATTCTTTCTTGTGATTCCTGAAGGGGAACCAAGACTTTGCTATTTGTACCGATACTAGTCGTATTGGTTTGGAATGCCATTCTCTTGCAAAGGAGGACGTGATATCGCTTGTGCTTCTAAATCATTATAGCTTATCGGGACTAGATATGCCACTCATGATCTAGTGTTCGTGGCTATTGTCTTTGCTTTTGGAATTTGACATCATCATCT
Organism: Allium cepa; assembly: GCA_030765085.1. NCBI lineage: Eukaryota > Viridiplantae > Streptophyta > Magnoliopsida > Asparagales > Amaryllidaceae > Allium > Allium cepa. The sequence goes on along the minus strand of CM060937.1, from coordinate 416,819,745 downwards.
TTGGGGAAGAGATTTGTTCTCTACCTCGATCATAAATCTTTGGAATAATTATTTTCTCATAAGGAACTTCATGTTGACTCGAGTTCCTGACATCTTATGATCTTGATATTCCTTTTTATTCCCGAAGGGGAAATCGTGTTGCCAATGCGTTTAGTCGTAAGCAACAAGGGGTTGGTTCTTTGTTGATGACCGAATGAAATTATCTTTTTATCAAGTTCATCGGGCGTTTTGGTATACTTCGTTTTATTGAGCTTTATCTCATTCCTTTTAAGGACTAGCGTCCGATGTCCTTTTATTGTGTTCGGTTCATTGGACGTACCGTTTTTGTACTACGTCGGTGTTCCAAAAACCATTCGGGCTTCGGTTCATTGGACGTACCGTTTTTGTACTGCGTCGTGTTCCGAATTATTTGGGATTTGATTCATCGGATGTACCGTTTGTACTACATCGATGTCTTTGCTTTTGATTCATCGGATGTACCGTTTGTACTACATCGATGTCTTTGCTTTTGATTGATCGGATGTACCGTTGTACTACATCGATGTCTTTGCTTTTGATTCATCGGATGTACCGTTGTACTACATCGATGTCTTTGCTATTTGATTCATCGGATGTACTGTTTGTACTACATCGATGTCTTTACTTTTGATTCATCGGATGTACCGTTTGTACTACATCGATGTCTTTGCTTTTGATTCATCGGATGTACCGTTGTACTACATCGATGTCTTTGCTATTTGATTCATCGGATGTACCGTTGTAATACATCGATGTCTTTGCTATTTGATTCATCGGATGTACCGTTTGTACTACATCGATGTCTTTTCTTTTGATTCATCGGATGTACCGTTTGTACTACATCGATGTCTTTGCTCTTGATTCATCGGATGTACCGTTGTACTACATCGATGTCTTTGCTATTTGATTCATCGGATGTACCGTTGTAATACACCGATGTCTTTGCTATTTGATTCATCGGATGTACCGTTGTACTACATCGATGTCTTTGCTTTTGGTTCATCGGATGTACCTTTGTACTACATCGATGTCTTTGCTATTTGATTCATCGGATTTACCGTTTGTACTACATCGATGTCTTTTCTTTTGATTCATCGGATGTACCGTTTGTACTACATCGATGTCTTTGCTTTTGATTCATCGGATGTACCGTTGTACTACATCGATGTCTTTGCTTTTGATTCATCGGATGTACCGTTTGTACTACATCGATGTCTTTTCTTTTGATTCATCGGATGCACCGTTTGTACTACATCGATGTCTGTGCTTTTGATTCATCGGATGTACCGTTGTACTGCATCGATGTCTTTGCTTTTGATTCATCGGATGTACCATTGTACTGCATCGATGTCTTTGCTTTTGATTCATCGGATGTACCGTTGTACTACATCGATGTCTTTGCATTTGATTCATCGGATGTACCGTTGTACTACATCGATGTCTTTGCTATTTGATTCATCGGATGTACCGTTTGTACTACATCGATGTCTTTGCTTTGGTTCATTGGGCGTACCGTTTTTGTACTACGCTGATGTCCCAAATTGTTTGAGTTTCTAGTTTTTCGGGCGTACCGTTTTTGTACTACGCCGTTGCACCGGCTCAATTTTCTGCTATTCTTGACGTTCCTCACGTCTTTTATCTACGGGAATGCCTTAGGGATTCCAGTTTTCATTCTTGAGCCCGGTGTTATTGTGGAAATTGAAGTTTCACCAGGTTTCTTGCTAACTCTTTCGTGCACTTTATGGTGAGCTTCCTATTTCAAATTTTCTTTTGTGTTGATATGCTTCTTTGGTTGTTACTTCATATGTTTCCTTCTTACTTATTGCGAGGACGCAATTTCTTTTCGGAGGGGAGTCTGTAACAACCCGCATATTTATCGATTTTATATTTAAATATTTTATTTAAATATTTTATCGTTCGTCGGATTTTAGTCCGAAAAGCTACTTTTTGCATACGGTAGAATTAGGACTCGAGACCTCCTCCATTGAGTTCAAAATGTCGTTTGCGACCTTTTTGAGTATAAGCTTCGATATGTTTGGAGAAAGTTGATTTTTGCTACTTTTTCCCGCTTAGGGCTTTGGTTGGGCTGAGCCAATTAGTCACTTAACTCAGTTCCAACCCTCTCCTCTTCATTCACTTCTTTTCTATTTTCCTAATACTCAAGCTTTTATGTTAATGGAGGGTGGAAGAGGAAATTAAAACTCCAAGCCCTAGCTTCCTTTGCTAGCTCAAGTTCTTGCTCCAAACTCAAGAAGAACCCATTGGTAAGCATCTCCTTCATCTTCTCCAACTCTTTCTCCATTCAATTTCAGAAATTTCCTAAACCTAATTTAGGGAATGTTTCTCTTTTAAGCTTAGATTCAAGCTTCTAGTGTTGAGATTGAAGAGTGCTTGTTCTTGCCATTGCTTTCAAGCTTCATCTTCATAAATTTTAGTGCAAAGGTGAGATTTTTATCTCACATCTATGACTATAATTATCTTTGGTTGTTGGGTATGAATTCCTAACACTTCCTCATGTGCATTTGCTCTTGTTTTGGATTGATTTTGTGAATACTTCAATTTTTGGGTTTTTAAGTCAAATTTGTGTGAAATCCTTTTATGGATGTTTGATCATGTTTTTGGTGATGCACCGAGGAGCATATAGGGCCGGGTCGCTGATTGGCATAAACCCTTAGAGCCAATGTTCGTCCGGTTGCATTTTGTAAGAATTTGCTCTTCATTTGAATAAGGCTGAAAAACAGCCCAGGCATGATTCAGTCGACTGAAAACTCTGTTCAGTCGACTGAACCTGAAACCCGAGAGTTTCCAGGCATGATTCAGTCGACTGAAAAACTCTGCACAGTCGACTGAAACTGGAAACAGAAAGTTTCCTGAACCTGGAAAATTTCCAGGTACAGGGCCAGTCGACTGAAAACTCTGTTCAGTCGACTGAACCTGCTGTTTGAGTCCAATTTGCCTTTTTGGATTGAAATTCCAATTTAAATCGATTCGTGATAATCCTATTTGTTGTTATCATCTATTATGACTTTGATGACTCTTTTTAGGGATTTTTGAATATCCATTTCGACGGACCCTTTATCGATTTCGTTGGATTTTATTCACGTCTTCGTATGTGAATTTTTGTGATTGATTGTTCTTACAATCTTCTTCGTGATTTGTCACTTTAAAAATATAAAGGTTCTCTATACTAGTAGCAAATATCAAAACTCTTTCCTCAAACGATTTCAATACTATTTTAATACCAAATTCGTTTATAAAACCGTTTTCCAATCTATTAGTATATACAAACCTTTACCTCACTCGTATGAGAAATCTAATTAAACGACTTAGTAAAACGAGTGGTATGAAACACTTGCGTTTACTTCGTCGTTTAATTCTTGGACTTGTTCGATTGAATCTCTTGTAACAATTTTCTAGTGGAGACCTACAATTTGTTCATAAATATTTAAGTTAAGCTAGTGGTTATGGGACATGAAGCTAAGCTCATATATTTACTAGCTTATTGTAATCGACACTTCTCCTTGATCATGATGATCATTTTAGGTTTTAGACTAGCATTGTGCAATGTCTTTGTGATTTGGTCCATCGGACGTCTCGCTGTACGACGTCGTTGTTCCCTTTGATTGTGATTTGGTTCATCGGATGTCCCGCTGTACGACGTCGTTGATCCTTTTTCTTGTGATTCCTGGATTTCGTGTGTTGAATTCTGGAATTTATGTTTCACCAACTTTTATGATGGGCATTGATATATATGTCATTTATTGTGGCTTGGTGAATGAAATTAGGAGTATGACATTCCTTTTTATCTTGAGTAGATTATTGTGATATTGATTAATCTCTTGTTGATTTTCAATTACTTACTTATCACAGCTTGGCATTGTGATTATTATAAGTTTTTGTCATATCTCTTATTATATATCACTTCATCTGATATTTATAGCTAGACTGATCCGTTTATTATTTTCTTCTTAAATAATACTCGGGTCAGACCGGGATGTTACAGGTGCTTCTGCTTGACTCCTTATCGGACTATCATCTGATCTTTTGGCTAACTACTTTGGTTTAGTAGTTTTGTCGTGTACATTTGAGATACAGACTCTATGATGTATACTTATTCTTTTGTCTTGCACTTGTATCTATTCCTTTGTATTATTGTGGATCCTTTTGACCACTACTCTGATGTACACTTTCATGTGTAATATTCATATCTATTTCCGCCTTTGTGATATGAATTTTCTATGACTGATTTATGTTATGTTTATTTCTATATTTGTTTCCGAAGATATTATAGCCACTGTGTAGTAGCTTTGAGTTTGTGTCGGTATGTCGGATTTCCTCTTGAGATGAAAAGTTATATTTTTATCCGGTATATCGGTACTCGCACTAAGCAATTATACAGATGGTCGCTCCTCAACAGCCTTATTCTCCGTGCTAGTTGACAGCATTACACTGTAGTGTTCTTGGCTAGCGTGGGTATAGAGGTGGGGCGTCACAATAAATATCTGTATCACTTGACCATAGGATAGAAAATTTTATACAGGCACCGCGGTCTGTATATAACTATTTTAATGTGATTTCTATGGTTTGGATGGAATACGGTTTCTAATAATCTTAAATTTTATATTTTATAAATATTATTCTTCCATATATATACATATGAAGTTGAAAATTTTGAAATTAAAAGGTGTAAAAAATCTTTATTTAAAAATGGAAGAAAATTAAGAAAATGGAGTTTAATAATTTATATCATATGTTTAAATGTTAAGTTTGGAAATTTTAAGATATGATATTTATAATTGGATTTTTCCCTAAATAAATTGAAATGAATATTCTAGTATAATTTGAATTGGGAAAAATATATATATTTTATTACTAGAAATTGAAGTCTTATTATTTATGTATTTTATATGAATATTCAAGACTAATTAATAGAACAATTGATTTGTTGAAAGCATAAAATCCGACTTTAGTTTGAAATATTGATACTCAAAATGGATATACGTATATATAAATAAATTGAAGTGGTTTTGGAACTTGAGAGAGATAATATAAATTTTGGTTTAGACTTTAATAAAGAAATGTATTTGTAAAGCCATGAGAACTATTTTCTTTACAGAGTAACATTTAAAGTAAACCATTTAATTCATACACCGTTGAATGTCCAAACCATTCAAGTTTTTAGAAGTCATGGTTTTAAATTATGATTTTTAAAATATTATGCTTTGAAATATTTGATTTTCAGACGTTATGAAGTTAAAGCATTATGATTTTGGAAAAGAATTATATTTGGGATAAGTGATAAAATATGGTTTTGGGTTTTGAAATGATATCGTATTCATGGTTATGAAATGGAATGTTTATTCTGATTTTTAAAGTATAACCTATTTTTAAATGACCGCGGTGTTATAATAACGATGGGTTGGCAAAGAGACCAGGATCGGATATGGACATAATCTCTGTCGATACCGAAAACCACTTTGACTAACCGTGTACGCGGTGGAGATTCCAGAATGAAGTAGGTGGTGGCGACGTTTCCTGTAAGGTAAATACGTGGACCCGACTCCCGTGAGTTGGCATAAGGTGGCTAAAACAGGAGCGATTCTCAGGCCAATGAGGCCATTCCTCTGATCGGACCCTCCTCTTCGATATTATACTTTGATTTTGGATTGATTCAGTGGCCACTTCTATATTTTGATTTTGGGGAGTTAGTCCGAGGTGGGCGGTAACTGCGGCTACGCGTTTCCACCAGCCTGGATAGCAATTGGTATATCTACACTGGCATTGCCTAGTTGTGCCGTGTCATCTACCATACCGAGCCTTTACTACGAGTTTCTATTTGTGTCGTACCTATGGAGTATCATCTGGTAGCTTCCCGATTAGGAGGTATTACGGTACTGTATAGACTATTGGCATTATTTGTGTTAAGGGCTATATGGGTAACCCCTTAACGCTATTAAAAAGTAAGTTTATTTTATAAATAGACACTATTATAATAGCGCAATATACTACATAGTAAATAGTTTAACGGATCCTTAGGAGATGTAAATCCCGAGCATCTCTTGAGTTACTGTACTCATATTTATTTCTATTAATTTAACTCACATAAGATCTTTTAGTCTGACTCGAGTGTTTTTGTCTTTTCAAATTCGCTCGGGTCAGTCCGAGCGTTTCAGGATCGAAGATTTTAGCTTTGGAGGACGAAGACAAAGAATCCGTATTATATTATTTATAGTATTGCACCACACTCTAAATTTCCGCTGCATTGATTGTATTGGTATGTGTAACTCTGATATTCATTGTATAAGTAAAATAAATATTTTGTAAACAGTTATCATGAACTGTATATTGATTATTATATTTTATCCTTCCGCTGTGAGATTCTATTTTGTTTTATTTCTTCTCTGTTTTTTTCTTATTTACCCCATAACAATCCGCCCTTGCGTATGCTTTGAATTGGCACGTGTGTCGGTTTAAAGTGTGTGAAAAGGCGGGATGTTACAGTTGGTATCAGAGCTTTGGTTTAGCGATAAACTTTGGCTTTGTGGGGTTTGACTCTTTGTTAATAGGGTAATAATACCCTATGGGAGTCGCTGTGAGTATATATATGAGAGAGCATATTTGTTAGTTTTATAAAAAGATTTTGATATTGTGTTAATCTGTTCCACTTTGAATTTATAAATTCTGGTTGATGCATGGGACGCTATGCCATCAATAGGGATTTCTAAACACTTAATAGGACAGACCGACATAATATTTGTTTTTAATATAGGTGAATGAAATAATTTTTCCTATTATATTTTCCATATATAAAAATATTTTTATAAAGATATATATATATATATATATATATATATATATTTGGTTGTTATAGATTGGGTGTTAGGAAATAAAAATATTTATAACAATTGAAGCTAAGTTGAAATTATAATAAATCAAATTGGAGATTTTAGAACTTAAGTCCGGGATTTTGAAAATCTGTTTTCAATGGATTTATGGGATATAGGGATTTGGTTTATAAGTATTTTCTTATATAAATATTTAGTATAATTCGAAAGAATTGGTTTAAAGAGGATTTTGAAGAAAATAAGTTTGTACTTTCCTCTCTGTCGCTGGAAAATAATTTCGGTGATGACGGCCGCATCATCGACTTTCATTTTCGAGTTTCGAAGGGAAAGGCCACTGTAGTAAATTCTACTGCAGATTTATGTTGGAAATATCTGAATTTGTTTGTTTTAAATATAATTGAGATATAAAGTTGTAGGAAACTAATTATCTATTATTTCAAAATAAATTGAAATCTGACCCGGAATTTAATTCTAAAATTTTCCATTAATTAATTGTTAAATTTTAGTGGAATAAAAAAAAAAGTAAGTAATAAATGGATTGAAAACCTCTAATAAGTAAGAGAATTAATGCTAAGTATAAAGGAAGTTAAAAATTTAAATTATAAATAATGGTAAAGATTTATTGGAAAATCAATGAATTAAAAGAATTGAGATTAAACTAGTATAAGTTCAATTGCATTTCTCTTTAAACATATATAACTTACCAAATATGAAAGGTTGAAATGTTAATTAAGAGATTTGAATAGAATATTATGCAAGTTGAAATGTTGGAAATTTTGGATTATTCTATGAATTGCTATTATATAAATAAGAATTTAGTGGTATAAACTTAAGTTATAATTGAAATTTTACTGAAAATAAGTCAAGAATTATTAATAGGTGATATGAACTTAAGTAAATAAAATGAAATTCTTTAGTAAATAAGGATTGATTGTAGGGTTATTAACTTAAGTATGTTTTAAATTTCCCCTATTCTAATATAATGGAAAGTAGGAATAATAAATAAATGACTGTAAACCCTAAGTAATAAATTAATAAAATTCCTTTATTTATAAGAATGAAGGTTATAAGGTTAATAATTTAGGTGTAACTAAGAAAGTTACTGTAATTTAATATAATAGAAACGTAAACATTAAATAAAGGAATAAAATTAAGGGTAAGTTGAAATTGTAATATATATAACGAATATATATTTATTGAACCATTAATTAAGAAAAAAAAGGAATTGAAAAGAAACTTGGAAATTTTCACTTACATTCATAAAACATACATAACTTACCATATAATAAAAAGTTGCAATGTTAGTAAGAAAATGTAAAGGGAAATCTTATAAGTGGAGTTTGAGGTAATTAAGGTATTCAATAAATTTGTTGTTAGTAATGAGAATTAATTGTACAAACTTAAGTTAAATTGGAAATTTTACTATATAAGTAAAGATATGTAGTATAAATAGATAATATAACCGTTAGTCAATAAATTGGAATACCAATATAATGAATTTTGAAATAAATGGAAAATGAAATAGTAAGAAATATAGAAACCCCTCCATGAATGAAAGGAAGAAAATCAAGCCACGGAAGCATGAAATAAATGTATAATAAGTAATTTGGTTGTTGGTTTAAATTGTATTGTTTGATTTATGTTTGTTGGGTAAGAAACTTGAAGTTGTTGGGTGAATAAATAATCTATCTTTGTTCCATCCAAGACTGTTGAGTAAAGGATGCACTTGATAGTTAATTTCATTTCATACAAATTTCAAGTTTGAACCCAAACAACTACTTGTTTGATGGATTAAATGGTTGCTTTGTTTGTGTATGTATGTTGTTTGTAAGGTTGATGGTTGTTGAATTGTTTGGTTGATAAATAATTGAATCCACTTGAATAGTTCACTTTAAAATAAATATTTAACCTTTTAGATTATATAAGTGAATACAGGTGATGGAAGCAACTGCTACTGCTTTTGGTTCCAAAATAATAAGCGTATATTGTCCGACAAATAGGTACGTTTTCGGATTACGTTTAAAGCGCTATTTTTCCGTGTTGGGATATAATATTTTGATAATATATGTAATATATTTGTATATTTTGATATTATATTTTCTCCCGAGCCTCACCGTACAAAGGAGACTCTGCCAAAATTTTCCGTAAATTTTGGACTTAGAATTTTGTTGAATATTTTCCAAACTTTAATAATCTAAGTATAAAAGAATATAACGATTATAAACAGGTATATTTTATTTAAGAAAATAAATTTAGTAAATTATTCTTTATAAATAATATTTGAAATAAGATGTACTGTTTTATTCTTCCTTCTCCCTTCTTTTTCCTTTTCGGGGACGAAAAGTTTTGAGTGGGTGAGATTGTAACGACCCGTTGAATTTGATAATGTTAAATGAATTAAATTAATATGTTTCTAATCTAATTTAGAATAAAATAAAGGTCTTAAGATTTTATTTGAGAAAATGTAGTAATTTGTTATAGTAATTGGAAGTTAATGTAACAATTTAATAGTTACATGGAAATAGATTTGAACTATGTAAATTTGCACACCTTGTTATAAGTTAAATATAAGAAACCAATATAAATGTGAATCAGTGAATATTAATAAAAATATTTACTAGAATGGAATTCATTTAATATAAAATAAATAGTGGAGATTGTACATTTGGTTGTAATAATAAATAGTGACTAAATAAAAGTGTCCGTTGGAATAAATCAATGCAATAAGTGTGATAAGTAATTTTATTGAATGTTGTCTCTAATAAATGTACTTGATTTGGTAATTTAGATATTTATACGTAAAGTATATATATATAAAGATATATTGATTCCAATAGAATTAATTGGAAATCTAATATTAAATATAATGTTGGTAGCAATTGAAATTTACTATTTTGCAAAATAAATGAGAAATCAAGTCAAATGTGAATTATACCGTAAAGGATCAATTCATTTAAACAGTAGGATTGTAAATAAATAAACATTCTACGTAGGTTGCAATTGGACAATTTATGTAGTTTAATGGAAAAGCAATTGGAATTAATTACCATAAATTGTGTAGTTAGGGTAGTTTTGATTTGTCACTTAAGATGGAGAATTTTTATAAAATGTAATAAATGCAGTTTAAATTAAGGCATTGACGTTTGGGTATTTAAGAAGTGATAAACTAAAATTTATTTATTTATTTGAAAATTTGAAATCCAATTTGTGGATTTATTGCAAATAAGTGAAATTTGTGTTTAACCATTACATCGATAGGAATAAATTAAATTTAAGGTTATATTAATAAAATTTGGACTAGAGAAATGATATGAATCGGTTTTAGAAGCCTTAAATATAAAATGGGAAGTAGACGAGATTTCACGTTACAACCATTTTTAAAAATCCTGATGTATGTAGAAATATTAATGAAATATAACGTAAACCAATGTTGAATCAAAAGAATAGAGTCAACACTTATTTATTCATTTAATGTGATATAACTACGAGTATGATTTATTGCAAATTACATGGAAATCTAATATATAGGACATTACCTAAAAAGGAAGAGTAGATAAAATTTACGATAAACATATTTGTATATGAAGGTTATTGATTTAAGGAGAAATTGGGCAAGTTTTATGTATTTGGGTTAAGTGCAACCTTTAATAGATAAATTTAGTGCAATTAAAAGAAATTGACATTTAATATTTCGATAACTTAAAATTTGATGGGATAAGAACATTTGGGTAATGAAGGGATGACAAATATTAGCTATGATTCTAGAAGGAATTAAATAGATAATGGGAAGATTAAAATCAGGTTCTAAGCAATAATTATTAAATAACAGGATTTATTAAATTTAACGTTGAATACTACGTTACTGAAATTTAAAATGGACTTTAAGAATAATATTTTGAATCATGAACCAAAGTATGTGGCATCCCTATTTGGATAAAGAATGAGTATATAAAAGTTAAAATCTAATATATGGGGTTTTGAGCATTTAATTTTATAATTCTTAAATATAGGAAAGTGCAGAAATTTACACTGCAAATGGATATACTTATAATTTTAATTCACATCCAAGCTTGTTAAATCATTTGAAATTGATTAAATTATATAAGTAATAAAATTTGGAAAATTTTAGAAGATAATATAAAATTTGGATTTTTGTAATTTATTTTAATTTAATTAATGAATATAAAAATAGCCATTTTTGTCACGGACTCGGATTTCGATGAAACCAGTTTCATCGGATCCGTATCAGTGAATTATTTTAGGGTTTCAAGTTTCGTATCGATTAAACCTGTCATTTGATCGTACGGACGCGAAACGCCTTGAAATCAATTTTATTAAAATCAATTTGGAATCAATTTGGAAATCTTGTTTTCAGCATATCTTCTTCATACGATCGAATTTGGACGTGAAACTTTTTCCATCGCGTTCAGAATATTTTAAAACACCTATCTGGATATATGGGTTTGACGAATTTCGTTCCGAGGACAGAACGGGCTTTTTGGGCCTTAGTTTGTTTCGTACGTTCATTCTACGGTCTATCTACTCTATCTCTAACCCCTCTATATAAACCTAGCTGCAAGCCCTAGCCTCCGCCTAATTTCATTTTATCTGCGCGTATATTTTCTTCAAGCTCCTCTTCTTCTTCAATGGGTGCAAACCCTAGATCCAATCAATTCAAAAACAAAATGAAATTTCAAACACCTCAGAAAATTCCAAAAAAAATATATGTTGAAGTTTTCAATATGCGTAATCTACTGGAGGTGTTCGTTTCTGTATACGATGCTCGGATCAACGACAAATTGCAGTCAAACCCTGGAAATTTCGAAACCCTAGGCGAATTTGGGGGTTTTTGATCTGGGCTCTAATTGATGAAATTGGCATATGGGTTTTGTGGAGAGTGGAGTTGGAAGGCAATCTGAAGTGGTCGCATCGCCTATAGGGGCTGGGGATGGCCGGAAATTGAGTATTAGGGTTGCAAAACCCAAACGGTGACGGTGACGAACGTGAGTCGCACGGATACCAGGGGAGGCGGCTCACCGTGGCATGCTCAATGGCGTGGGTGTCGAGGGTAGAGGCGGCGCATAGGGGAAGGTCAGGCCGGTCAAAGGAGGGACCACGGTTGTGCAGCGACAAGTCTGGGTCGCGTGCGTCTTCCTGTTCGTGTGATAAGGTGTGATGACGTGGCCATGTTGATTGTTTTGTTTTTGTTTGTTTATTTTAATTTCAATTGCATATCGTTTAATTGTGATAACTTCGTCATACGAACTCCGTTTCACACGAAACTTTTTTTGTTAGGATCGTAATTTAATTCCAGATCCATTGACGCTGGTTTGGACAAATTCTGAGACCGTCGAATTTTTGGGTTTAAATCGGATTTAAATTCGATTTAAATTCAAAAGGTGAGTGTTTTAACCCACTCACAACTTCTAGAAGCTTTTATGTTTGTTAAATTAATTTTAGAAATGAATAGAAATTTATTTATGAGTATTTGGCATGTTTATTTTATTCATATCTGTTGAATTGCATTTATTAAATTTAACTGTTAATTTAATTAATTTATTGCGTATAAATTTACAGTTAAAATTTATTTGTTTGTATATGAACTGCTAGTTAACAATTATATAATTTATTACTGAATATAGACTGTAGATTAATAGCTGTTAAATTTAATTTGAATAAAATTGCCAGTATTACCTGTTATGTAGTACCAAAAATAATATTGTTATTGATTGATATTGATTGATGATTGCGATTTGGATGATGGATGATGTTGATGAATGGATGTTTATTGGATATCATTAAATTGCAAATTATCATGCATATTTCATTTCATTCGGGATTGTGGTTTGAAATGATATATAACCCCAAATTTTTATATCTTTTAAATTGCGAATTGAAATGATAAATATCCGTATCACTTGACCATAGGATAGAAAATTTTATACAGGCACCGCAGTCTATATATAACTATTTTAATGTGATTTCTATGGTTTGGATGGAATACGGTTTCTAATAATCTTAAATTTTATATTGTATAAATATTATTCTTCCATATATATACATATGAAGTTGAAAATTTTGAAATTAAAAGGTGTATAAAAATATTTATTTAAAAATGGAAGAAAATTAAGAAAATGGAGTTTAATAATTTATATCATATGTTTAAATGTTAAGTTTGGAAATTTTAAGATATGATATTTATAATTGGATTTTTCCCAAAATAAATTGAAATGAATATTCTAGTATAATTTGAATTGGGAAAAATATATATATTTTATTACTAGAAATTGAAGTCTTATTATTTATGGATTTTATATGAATATTCAAGACTAATTAATAGAACAATTGATTTGTTTAAAGCATAAAATCCGACTTTAGTTTGAAATATTGATACTCAAAATGGATATACGTATATGTAAATAAATTGAAGTGGTTTTGGAACTTGAGAGAGATAATATAAATTTTGGTTTAGACTTTAATAAAGAAATGTATTTGTAAAGCCATGAGAACTATTTTCTTTACAAAGTAACATTTAAATTAAACCATTTAATTCATACACCGTTGAATGTCCAAACCATTCAAGTTTTTAGAAGTTATGGTTTTAAATTATGATTTTTAAAATATTGTGCTTTGAAATATTTAATTTTTAGACGTTATGAAGTTAAAGCATTATGATTTTGGAAAAGAATTATATTTGGGATAAGTGATAAAATATGGTTTTGGGTTTTGAAATGATATCGTATTCATGGTTATGAAATGGAATGTTTATTCTGATTTTTAAAGTATAACCTATTTTTAAATGACCGCGGTGTTATAATAACGATGGGTTGGCAAAGAGACCGGGATCGGATATGGACATACTCTCTGTCGATACCGAAAACCACTTTGACTAACCGTGTACGCGGTGGAGATTCCAGAATGAAGTAGGTGGTGGCGACGTTTCCTGTAAGGTAAATACGTGGACCCGACTCCCGTGAGTTGGCATAAGGTGGCTAAAACAGGAGCGATTCTCAGACCAATGAGGTCATTCCTCTGATCGGACCCTCCTCTTCGATATTATACTTTGATTTTGGATTGATTCAGTGGCCACTTCTATATTTTGATTTTGGGGAGTTAGTCCGAGGTGGGCGGTAACTGCGGCTACGCGTTTCCACCAGCCTGGATAGCAATTGGTATATCTACCCTGGCATTGCCAAGTTGTGTCGTGTCACCTACCATACCGAGCCTTTACTACGAGTTTCTATTTGTGTCATACCTATGGAGTATCCTCTGGTAGCTTCCCGATCAGGAGGTATTACGGTACTGTATAGACTATTGGCATTATTTGTGTTAAGGGCTATATGGGTAACCCCTTAACGCTATTAAAAAGTAAGTTTGTTTTATAAATAGACACTATTATAATAGCGCAATATACTCCATAGTAAATAGTTTAATGGATCCTTAGGAGATGTAAATCCCGAACATCTCTTGAGTTGCCGTACTCATATTTATTTCTGTTAATTTAACTCACATAAGATCTTTTAGTCTGACTCGAGTGTTTTTGTCTTTTCAAATTTGCTCGGGTCAGTCCGAGCGTTTCAAGATCGAAGATTTTAGCTTTGGAGGACAAAGACGAAGAATCCGTATTATATTATTTATAGTATTGCACCACACTCTAAATTTCCGCTGCATTGATTGTATTGGTATGTGTAACTCTGATATTCATTGTATAAGTAAAATAAATATTTTGTAAACAGTTATCATGAACTGTATATTGATTATTATATTTTATCCTTCCGCTGTGAGATTCTATTTTGTTTTATTTCTTCTCTATTTTTTTCTTATTTACCCCATAACAATCCGCCCTTGCGTATGCTTTGAATTGCCACGTGTGTCGGTTTAAAGTGTGCGAAAAGGCGGGATGTTACAAAATGTGAGGACAACAAAAAGGCAAGAATTAAGGCAACCTTTTGTTTCTTTCCCTAAGAATAGGTAATTAATCTAGAGCTTAATTATGTATATGGAGAGAGAAACCTTTCATTCTTTCTCTAATCAAATTGATTGATTAATTAAATGTCATTAACAAGTTATTTATTCATGGCATGGAATGTAACTATGTCCAAATGTATTCTACAGTAAATTATGTAAGTGCAATATTAGATTGCGTACAAAGATGATGTTTCCTTCATATATATCTTTATTGGTCATAGTATTGTTAAAAACATATACGTATATGTGTGTGTGTGTGTGTGTGTGTGTGTGTATAATAGACTTATACATATAAATGTGTTAAAATTAAGTTTCACTATTTTATGAGTCTAAAATTAAAGACAACAATTTTGAACCTAATCTCTAGATTAAAAGGGTTTAAGATTAAAAAAGTTATGACTTTGCATACAAGTCCATCTTATAAATCTTAAGTCAAATTAATGCACACACATATGTATATACAAATCATTTAAAATAATGCCTTAAACTAATACAACATCTATATGTTAAAATTTATAACTTAGTAAATTCTTTAATATTAAGTAATAAATTAAGGTCTTACGTTAATTTAAAAGGAAATAAAAGGAATCGTCATATTTTGTAATAAATTCAAGTTATATTTTATAAAGAAGCCCCCCTTTTTTTAACTTTAAACAAAAGTATGCAAAAACCAAAAGATTGGATTTAAATAATGAGCACATGCAAACATTAATAAACTACATATGTTGTCTATTTGAATCAATAACAGAAATATTACATTAATTAAGGCTTAAATTTAAATTACAATAAGTTTTTTTTCCCAAAATTTATTAACTTAAAATTTTAATTATTGAAAATTTTACTTTAAAAAAAAACAACGTTTTCAAGTAAAACTTAATTAAAATATTTACAAAATTATGGGTTGTTACAACTGCGTACACGGTTGTTAAAGTGGTTTTCGGAGTTGGTAGAGAGTATGACAACTTCCGATCCTAGTCTTTTCAACAACCAAACGTTATTATAACACCACGGTCTTTAAAATAGTTTATACTTTAAAAATCAGAATATAATTATACATTTCAAAACCCATAAATATGATATCATTTCCTTTTAAAACCCAATAAATATGATATCATTTTATTTCAAATATATTTCTTTTCTAAAATCATGCCACTTTTAAATTTATAATATCTCAAAACCAAATATTTGAATTTTGACTTTCAACATAATACTTCGAAATCCATAGTTTTAAAGCCATAACTTTCAAAACTTAAATGGTTTGGATATTCAACAATATATAAAATAAAGCAGTTGAATTTAAAATTTCTTTAAAAGTATATAATTCCCGCGCCTTCACAAATTTTATTTACTTCAAATTCAGTCTAAACCCATAACCTTTAGATTCACTTTAGTTGAATAAAACACTTCGATTTTTAATATTTTCAAACCTGAGTATTTAATGAATTTCAAAACTAAGGTTGGAAATTTCTATTCAACAATTCATTTCTTATTATTTAGTTTTGAAAGGTTTACATGATAAATCCATAATCGTTTAAAGTAAACTCAATTTATTAACACTAAATATTTCCTTCCATTTATTTATACTAGAATTATTCATTAAATCCAGTTATAAATATCATAACTTTTAAAATGTCCAATTTAAACCAATTAACATTAACTTATGGAGTTAAATTTTTAAATAAGCTCAATCCAAATTAAATTTCCAATTTATCTTTCAATCTTAATTGATTGGAATCATTTAAGACTCTATATATATACCGGATCTTAAACCTGTACTTCATCATATAAAAAAAATTATCAAATTCTATTTTTCAACTTATTCATTTTTATTTAACAAATTATGCATAGCATAAATTTGATAATTTAACTTTATATGTATATATAAAATATATTTATATCATATCCAAATTTAATATTTATTAAACTGTATCATATCCAAACCATAAAAATTATTTCAAAAGTAATTTTATATATATACCGCGGTGCCTGTATATAATTTTCTATCCTATGGCACTACACCAGAAAAGGCTTTTAACAGCGTTTGATAAACGCTGTAATACGATACAACAGCGTTAGTTCAAACGCTGTATAACGACATGCTGTCGTATATACAGAACTTACAACAGCTTTTTGATAAACGCTGTTGAAACATCACTTTGATAGCGTTTTGTACAAGCTGTCAATAATGTTTTTGCAGCGTTTTCAAACATGCTGTATTATGTTTCTACAGCGTTAATAATTTAGTTGTCGAAGATGTTTTAATTCTACTTTAACTGTTTACAACAACTTTTCATAAACGCTGTTATTGAATCATCAACTTTTTCAACAGCATGTATTAAACGCTGTTATTGACTATTTAAAGATAATTACAACACAAATTGAACGCTGTTGTTTCTTCATTGACAGCATTAATAAAACGTTGTCTTCTATTTATATAACAGCTTCAATATTCCACTCTATTTTTGAATATTCCAGAATTATATTTTGAGTATATTGAAGCAACTAGCATATATAACATGTTCAAATAACTATTAATTAGATACATAAACGTTTACATGATATATACGTTCAGTATATTACAATTACAAATATATACGTTCAGTATATTACAATTACATGATATATACGTAAACCGCTAACAACTCCTTGTGGCAAATCAATAAAAAAGACTGCAATTGCAACTGCTAACAACTGCTACTACCAACTCTCCATTCACAGCAAACTCCTTGCGGCAACACTCAACAATATCCTGCTCCTCCTTGTAAACAACTATTGCATTACTTCTGACAATCAATACTCATTGCCACAATCGACAAACAAAAATGCCTCGCCTCCTTGAACTAAAACCCCTCATCTCACTGACATCCTTCTCCTTTGCCAAATACCCCGCACTGTTATGAAACAGTTAAGTCAGAATAAGCCCGCTGCATTAATTCAAACACTTCCTGAAACAAACACTACCACATCAACACTGCCTGTTACTTGCCAACATATCTATTAACAGCCCTCTGCAATTCTTATGTTACACTGCAATACCCCCACCACCAACAAACTCATCTTGCACCTGACTGCACTGCGCTCCCCACCTCACAACATTTTTGTCATCATCTCTGAAAACCATCATCCCCTTGCCAGACTTCTGCATACCAACCTTCCTTCCACAGTACTGTATTATACAAAATCCTTACAAACATACCTGACCAATCTCCACCTCTGCCATAACATCCCTGACAGCAAACAATTCCATCTGCTCCCGATTTCCCTGCTTCAGTAATCCAAAATAAAAATCAACCGATTTAAAATTGATCAAAGGACTCATAATTTATGTTTTTCATTACAACTTTCAAATCCTGGATTATCTCAATAGTCAACATTTAATGATGACTACAAAATCAAATATGAATCATGTCTAAGTGTTGTGTTTATTTGAGGAAGTGCCGACTAACATTTTTTTGACTGTCAAAAAAATGACCAAGAGATAAAACGTGGACTTATCAATACAAATTCTTTTCTTGTTATTACAACGAAACACACAACAATTGACGAATAACCAAGACAAAAATCAATTAGTTCAGTAGTCAATATTTTGATTATTTCACAGCCAGCAACTGGCGATTATTAAAAGAATCTGAGTCATATTGCTAACAACGCACATTAACTAGGTTAATTTAGTCTACTTAGTACATTTCTATAAAATTTAGTCTACTTAGTACATTTTTATAACATTTAGTTAAATTTTGTAAAACTTGGTTAATTTAGCTAAAATTTTATAAAACTTAATTAATTTTTATAAAACTAAGTTAACTTAGTTCATTTTTTAATGCTAATTTAATTTTTATAGATCTTATTTAATTTTTTATAAATCTTAATTGTTTTTCATAAGACTTATTTAATTTTTATTAACTTTATAAAATCTAGTTAATTTTATAAAACTTCGTTAACTTGGTCAAATTTTATATAATTTAAATGATTTTTATAAACTTAATTAATTTTTATAAACTTAGTTAATTTTTATAAACATGGTTAAATTATATAAATTAGCTAACATAGTTATCTTTTATTAAACTTACTAGTTTCTTCACTCACGGTATTGATCATATTAATTAGCTTGACGAATGGCCAAGCAATTCCAAACATGACAGCTAGTAGCAGCTCAGTAATTGCAGCAACACAAGATGAAGCTGGTGTTCGCAGTGGAGTTGAAGTAGCTCAGCAAAGTTCAAGTAGTGGCAGTGGCTTAGGTGGTAGCAGTGGCTCATCAGATTCAGTTATTTTTTTAACTTGGTTATTAACTTGGTAGCATTGGCTTAGTTTAATTTTATTAACTTGGTTATTTTTACAAATTTAGTTTTTTTTTTCAAAACTTAATTTCTAAGAATTACAGAAAAAATAAGTGAGTATAGTTTCTTTATTAAATACAGAAAGATTTATCAAATGAAGGATATGAATGCTTATCTGGCTCAGGATTATTGTTGCTGTCGATGAGGATTTTCCCCAAATCATTGTGAACATGTACATCTTGACTTCCCTCACTCATAAGATGTTCCAAGAATTGTGTGAGCAGTCAAAGACGATTTCTACAAAGACATAAGGCAGCATGTGTAAACAGCAGAAATTAAAACAAGAAGAGTATAGTGTTGAAAATAAGTCTCATATTATAAACCTTTTTTCACATTCATCCACCAGAGGCTCTATAGGGAGAAGAGATCAAACTGAGAGGATAAGACCTTTAATAAAATCTTCAGAGCACTCATCATCCAGCAATTGGCCAACTACTAATAGAGCGTTACTTGGATTCACCTGATACAAGATGTGCATAGTCAGCCTACATATCAAAATCATATAAAATGATGTTACCTTTAAAGAAAGAAGCTTACCTTCTGGACGTAGCCTTCAATATATCGAAGCATACCTCCTAGACACGTAACAATTATGATACAGGAAATGCGTAGATGAAACAAAATGAATATTTAGAGCAATAATAGATTTACCTATTAGCAGAGCATGCTAGTTTCTAAAATATGGAAGCAATATTTTTCCCATAGTGTAGCTCACCACCGAATCAAGTCCTAATAATGAGAATGTGAAATATAAAGGATTTCATTGTTGTACCACATAAAGTGGAGGAGTTTAGGACATAAAAGCAACATTTCGGCTGTAGATAATATCCAAAGCAATAAAGAAACCTACATATGCATCGAAATAAGGATAAACACAGTGAAACATATATCAAAATATGCAGAGATGAAAAACATGTTGAGAGAAAAACTACATCCTAAAAAGCCAAAGAAAAAAAAATTAGATTAAAAACTTTGATAGTTACCAGCTTCTTATATTTTAGCTACATCCTAAAAAATTAGATTAAAAACTACATCCCTCTTCATATTTTAGCTATCTTTGTTTTTCAGTCGACTTATGACAGGCTTCTTATAGTATATATTTTTCTTTTTAAATATGACTGATCAATTCCATTTTCTTTGTTTCTTAAATTAAATGTTTTACCTGATTCCAAATTCTTTGTTTATTTATTAATTTTGAAATTTATGCATGAAATTAATTATACACCAATTTTGGTTGAACTGCTTATAGTTTTAATTAAACATAGAAATGTAAGATTTAGCTATATTTTATCTATTTATATACTTAGTTAATTTTTATAAATTAAACTTGTTACTTTTTATAAAACTTGGTTAACTTAGTTAAAATTTTATAATAGTAGTTAATTTATATAAACTTATTTAATATTTATAAACTTATTTAATATTTATAAATTTTAGTTAACTTATTATTATTATGAATCTTAGTTTATTATTATTATTATTGTTATTATACAAGATTTAGTTATATTTTATATTTTTATATACTTAGTCAATTTTTGTAAATTAAACTTGTTAACTTTTATAAAACTCAGTTAACTTAGTTAAATTTTTATAATAATTAGTTAATTTTTATAAATTTATTTAATATTTATAAATATTAGTTAACTTAGTATTATTATAAATCTTAGTTAATAATAGTAATAATAATGAGAATTATTATTATTATTATTATTATTATTATTATAGAAGATTTAGTTATATATATTTTTTAAATATATTTAGTTAATTTTTATAAACTAAACTTGTTAATTTTTATAAAACTTAGTTAACTTAGTTAAATTTTATAATACTTGGTTAATTTTTATAAACTTATATAATATTTATAAATCTTAGTTGTTTATTATTATTGTTGTTGTTGTAGAAGATTCTGTTAATTTATATTTTTATATACTTAGTCGAGTTTGTTAAATCTTTATAAAACTTAATTAATATTAGAAACTTGGTTTTATAATAAAACTTAGTTAACTTGGTTAGAAATTAATAAAATTTAGTCAATTTTTATAAAGTTGTTTAATTTTTATTAAAACAAAGTTAACTTAGTTAACATAAAACTTATTCCCATGCAGCCTACACAAAAAGAAAATGATGCTAACAAGCATTAGTAGTGCCGTCAAACCTAGTCAAGGAATCCTTGATTAGAAGGAACAAATTCAAATACTTCCTTGAAAGATTCAAGTGCCTCTACAACAACAAATACCTAAAAAAAATTACAAACATACAAAGAAATAAAGACTGCAAACATACAAATACCTCATTGGCAAAGAAGGACTACATACATACAAACATACAAATACCTCCTAGTTGGTATCTTTGAAAAAATTGCAGTTGCAAAGTACCCTCCTTTTTATGGAGATTGCATAGAAATACTTCAAAATTTTCCTCAAACATATCTTCAAACTCTGCCGTACAACAATTACATGCAAATCGCATCGATCTTACCCTTCTTTTAAGCTGCTTTACACGAAGTAGAATTCTACGTTTCGCTCGTGCATGTTTCCAAACCCACGAACAAAAAGTTAAACTATGTTTTTCTAGAACTAGGGAAACCTGGTCAATCACTACCGACATATGTTTTTTAAACTATGTTATAGTCTGAAAGATATAATAAACTACAAAATTACAAAAAAAATTAATGACAAACATCGTAACATATATGTATTAGCTCACTGAACAGCACAATAGATCATGGGAAATCGAAAATGGTGAAGTACAAAAATATGTACAGGTAAACAAATTGTGGAGGAGTTATTGGCAGTTAAATAATATAAGCAGCATTTAACATGTACTACAACGGGTATGTTTTGTGGTGTCTTTTAACACTGGTTTGGTTAACAAAGAACTAGGGTAAAAAATTAAAATCAATAGTAAATACATGTACGAGAACTGACTAATTCACATATCACCGTATATAAGGACATAGAAACATTTTTTTCCGAAACAATGTTTGTACATGATCAAACATGGGCTTTGGATTCACAAAGTCATTTTTGAGCAAAAGCATAGAGTAACTTTCAGTCCTTACCGACATTTGACGGTCTCGACTGTGCTGAAAAGTTGGTATGCTCCTTGTCATATCCTGAACTGGGTAGAAGAAATTTTCAAAACCTATGAAGATGGTTGCACTCAGTCAATGGATATTGTCAGCTCATCTGAACACGACATGTTATTCATATTTAGGACAGCTAAAAAACCAAAAATGGTGCATAAAGCTTGTCATCATCGGGTAAGGAAATAGTCAGAAATAGTCAATGGTATTTTTTTATAAATATCTACAAGTCAATCAGAAACAATGTTTATACTCGATAACTTCTAATACTTCTTTAACATTGGACGTAGTATGTGATATTCATTTGTATGTATTACATTGCACTCATTCTCAACAAATAATGTTACACGCATTCAAAGGTACTGCAACATTTGCTGAACCAGAACCATGCTCAGAGAAGCTCTCAATCTTTGGTGATGAGTATGGAACAATATGGTTTTCTCTTTCACTGTTTAAGGACTTCAACTCATTCTCTAACAACTCAATTTCATATTCAGTTTGTTCTCTCCTTGGGAATTTTAACTTTCAGAACTTGTAGCTTATTTGTAGCAATATATTTATTAGATCTGGAATCTCCAGTGTCGGCTTATCACAATCCATGTATCTTAATCTCTTGGAGAATTGATAACTGACCCTAATTAAAACACAACAAAAAAGACCCTATTTTCCTAGATATCCAAATTCTTTAAAATAAACTTATTAACATACAACAATCTTAATAAACTCATTAACATCAATTTACCAACAAAATCGATCCAACAAATTTTGATTTAGGGCAATCGAAAAACATATACTGAAATAACAGAATCGATAAACTAATTGAAGAACCCATTTTAAACCTAAAAAAAATCGACGAATGGTTGAAAATAAGTACCTGTAGAGGGAGCAACTAGCGGTGATGATTCATATTCGAAATCGAAAGAATGGTGAAGGGAGATGTCTGAACGATGAAGCGGCACTGATGAAGGCGAATTTCAGTGATTGGAAGAGAGGGTTAATTTCATTTTAGGTAGTGGAGGTGTTAACGAGATGAAAGGCTGAGAAAAGTAAATAGGCGAAGTGAAAAATGAGGCGGCAAAGTTATATTATTTTAGGTTTTCCCAGCGTTCACACGTAATAATTTCCCTCCAAGATTTTCGTTGACAGCACTGAAAGGAGAAACGCTGAGGATAGCTGCTGTCAAAGTTGTTTTTTCTTGTAGTGTGGTCAAGTGATACAGATATTTGTCATTTCAATCCGTAAATTAAAAAAATGCGGTTGTATATCATTTCAAACCGCAATCCCGAATGAAATGAAAATGCGTGATGACTTGGAGTTTATATAAGATAGAACACATCATCTATTCATCCAATATCAATCATCAACCAATTTATTTCAATCATCATTAATTTATTTTAATCATCGTCAATTTAAACGACATCAATATATAACATATGCAATATAACAGGAAATAAATGACAGTTATTAACTAACAGTTTATATTCAAAATAAATTTAATAACTGTTTAACTAGCAGTTTTATGCAAGTAAATAAATTTTAACTGTCAAATTTATATGCAATTATAAAATTAATTAACAGTCAAATTAAATAAATGCGATTTAGCAGAGATAATGAATAAAAACATGTCAAACAGTCATAAATAAATTTCTACTCATATCTAAAATCAATTTAACAAACATAAGATAACTTAGAAGTTGTGAGTGGGTTAAAACACTCACCTTTAGGATTTAAATTGAATTTAAATCCGATTTAAAACCAAAATTTTGACGGTCTCAGAATTTGTTCAAATAGATCCGAAATTTTATTACGATACTAACAAAAAAAATTCACGTGAAACGGATATCGTATGAAGAAGTTCTACGCGTTTGAAACGACTGAAATTTAAATTTAAAATAAAATAAAAGAAGGCAGCTCACCCACCTTTCCTTGCCACGTTGTTCTTTCCTACTGGCTGCTCCACTCACTTTCAGGAAACTCAACCAAGCTCGTTCACACAAGCAACCCTAGCCGCCACCGAAACCAAAGCCACGCACTCCAGAACGACGGCCAGAGCCCACCTCGACGACGATGCTCCTTCCCCATGCCCCCACGACTCCATCGAACCACCTAGATGGCCGAGCAACCCCCATAGCCGCCGCTACATTAAACCTTAATTGAATTATAGAGGACGATCTAACCGTTGAAACGCGAAACCCCCAACTCCGATGAGCTCCATTCGTCGCTCTCCACAACCTGGTTACCTTAATTCGTCGATCCGGCGAAGATCATCAACCATCATTTAACGGCCAAGAATAAACGGCAAGATTCTGAGAAAACGATAACTCCAATCGAAAAACGAAAACCTCCAAAAAATCACGCGTCTCGAGATCTTCAACATATAATTTTTTGGAATTTTTCTGGGACATTAAATTTTTGACTTTTGATTTGAATTGAAACTGGATCTAAGGTTTGCAGCCATTAGAAAGGAGGAGTTGAGGGAAATGAACGCACAAAGAAATGAAGATAGATGGAGGCTAGGGTTTATAATTGGGGTTATATAGGTAGGTTAGAGATTTGAATAGACGGATCAGGTTGGATAGGTATACGTGCTTCCGTTAACGTGGCCCAAAAAGCCCATTCTGACCCCGGAACGAAATTTGTTAAACCATATGTCCAAATAGGTGTTTTAAAATATTCTGAATGCGATGGAAAATGTTTCACGTCCAAATTCGATCATATGAAGAAGTTATGATGAAATCAATATTTCCAAATTGATTTCAAATTGATTTCAGTTAAATCGATTTCAAGGCGTTTCGCGTTCATACGATCAAACGACAGTCCGATCGCTACGAAACTTGAAACCCTATAATAATTCACCGAAACGGATCCGATGAAACTGGTTTCGCCGAAATCCGAGTCAATGGCCAAAATGGCTATTTTTATATTAATTAAAATTTATTGATTAAATACAATTTTTTAATTTAAATTCTAAAATCGACAATTTTATCATCTTTTACAAATTCTTAATCATTTTCAAAATTCCAACAAGTTTAGATGTCAAATTAAAGAAGGTAAACTTATAAATTTCAATACAAATCCTTAATTTCATTAAATTCCAAATTATAAATAATATCCTAAAATTTTGTTTAGTTAAATAAATTAATTAGTATTCCATTCATTCCTGTCAAACAGATGGATTAAATATTGGATTCCAAATTATCACACAAATTTCTCACATTATCTTTATTCCAAATAACGAATTTTTTAACTATATTCAATCTCATTTAATTGCAATTAAATTCAATTATTAGACTTTAAGTTTCCATAAAAATAAATAAGTATTGATTCCCATTCTTAAATTCACAAATTATCATATTACCATCCTAGGTACCATTTATTTTAATATATATATATATATATATATATATATCCGGATACTTTAACAATTTCCAATTGTTTATCTCAATTGCATACCATTAAATTTATATTTATTGCAATGGTTTTTGATTTAATTGAACGAACTAAGTTTATAACTCATAAGAGTTGTTGTAAAACTCTCAATCCCACATTTATAAGTTTGTTATTTCCACTCAAATATTATAGATATTTACAGGTATAGGTTTTTATTCAATCATTGTTTATTATGTAGTAATTAGATAAATTCACTATTTAAGTCCGTTTTAAATTTATTACCAAATACCCATTTACCTTTCCCATCAAATTTGAATTTCATTCAATTAATATAACAATCACTTTCCCATTCACACCTTATTATCAACCCACAATTATTGCAATTCATTATCTTATATTGATTTTATACAATTACCATTAACTTTACATTCAATTACTATTCAATGCATATTTATTCATCAATCAATTCGATATTTACTTTTCTTTCCTTTTATTTGATAAATAACATAGTATACATTTTCATACATTCATTTCATTCCATTCATTTATGGGTATTGCATTGAAATTTAATTTATTAACTAATACCAACATTATTACCATTAATTACAATTGAATTCCCAATTTTATTCAATATCCTGAATAAATAACATATATATTAATCAAATTCTTACATTTGTTTTTCTCATACTCCATTTTAAATCAAATCATACATTTAAATGATTTTATTGAATTGGAATTTCATTCAAGTCATAAATTATTAACTTGCATCAACATGATTCCTTAATTTATTCCAATTTCCGTTTACACTCTTTTATTGTATTAAATCAATTTAATATTTTCATAAATTTCTCATATTAAATTTTATATCTTGGTAAGAATCCCATTTTCTTCTTAATTCATTTGGATTTTACTCAATTTCTATAAATAGGTTTTAAGTCACCATTTACATAATTTATTTTAGCCTTCATTTTAACATTTATTTATTCCCTTTATTGTTTCTACTAAAATAAATTACAAAAACCCTATTAAATAAACAAATTAAATTGTCGAAATTTATGGGTCGTTACACAAACCTTATTTCCATTCCTTTTTTTCAATTTATTACTTGTGA
The DNA here is from genome assembly GCA_030765085.1 of Allium cepa. Classification (NCBI taxonomy): domain Eukaryota; kingdom Viridiplantae; phylum Streptophyta; class Magnoliopsida; order Asparagales; family Amaryllidaceae; genus Allium; species Allium cepa. The sequence goes on along the minus strand of CM060937.1, from coordinate 416,792,988 downwards.
AAAATTTCACGTTTCTATTTATTTATTACATATCTACCTTCAGTCCTTGCAATAATTCTCATAATCATTACATTATTGATATCCAAATTTGATTTAGTTAACTAATTTGTTACAACTTTACTTACATTAACACTATTTCTCTTATTTTGGTTATTATTTCATACAAAGATCACAAGTTTACATTCCTTTGTACTATCTTATGAAAACAATATACATTTCTAATACTTTATTACATTTATTGTTACTTAAAATTTACATTAGCAAAATGTTAAATTTAAGATTTATTGTAATTGGTTACCAAAGTTTATTTGACACATTAAATAAATAACAACTTATATTAATTGTCGCCTATTTGCTTGTATTTGCATTTAAAAGTTTGTTACCTATCAACCCAGGTTATTATTCTACATATGTAACACTAATTTTATTCCATCACCATTTATACATCATTAATTCATTAATTAATTCAACCTTTACATTTATTTTCTTATATTAATTTATTACCAGTTATATCCTCTTATACTGTTTTTAATTATTTGGGCTAGCACTAAATTAATTATTTATTAACTTACATTAACATAATCGCCTTAATTTACATTCAGTTACAATTAATCCATATATTATTCCACACATTAATACACTGATTGCATTTGTTTTTATTATTTTCCATTCAAACTAAGCCTTAACATTTTGAATTATTTTATTAAGTTAAAATGTTCATTCTTCCCAACAAATCACCATTTATTACTTTATAACTTTACAATTTTAAATAAATTCTTTAATTGTCATTTCATTCATCCTATTAATTATTATTAACCATAATTAGCATTGTTGTGTTTTAATTCACTTATTATTTCATTAAAAGCTACACAAATTATATTTCTCCAAATATTAAATCACAAAGTCTTATATGTACCATTGCTACATTACCTTTTTAACGTTTTCTTCATTATAAATTATAAAAATTATTGTTTCTTCTAAATTTAATTACTCAATTTTAAACAAAATAACCAAACTTAATTATTGAAAATTTACGGGTTGTTACAAAGTTGGTTGTAATATATTTGTTTATTAGGTATTGGAATTTTATAAATATTGATTGAAGATAAGACTTACGAATAAAATAAATATTAATTGGAAATTTTAGAACTTAAGTTTCGGGATTTTTGAAATTTTCTTTCAAAAGGTTTAGAATATAATATTAATATTCTTTGGAAGTACTTTCTGATATAAATATTTCAAGACGACTTGAAAGAAATGTATTAAAAGAATTTTTTTAAAGGAAATGAGTTTTCTACTCCCCTTTCTTTTGTTGGAAAATAATTTTGGTAACTAGTGCATGCATCGTCGACGTTCATTTTCGAGTCTCGAAGTGGGAAGACTGTTGTATTATTTATACTGCACATCTGTTTTGATAAATCAATCTTAATTTCTTTTCTTTCGAAATTTTGACTTGATATATATATGTATGTAAGTTATGATTATATATTATTTTCAAAGGATTGAAATGAAATGTGACGCCCCACCTCTATACCCACGCTAGCCAAGAACACTACGATGTAGTGCTGCCAACTAGCACAGAGAATAAGGCTGTTAAGGAGTGACCATCCATGTAGCTTCTTTGTGCGAGCACCGTTATATCAGATAGTATAGCATGCATTTCATTTAAGGAGGAAGTCCGACATACCGATACAAACTCAAAGCTATCACACGGTGGCTATAAATAATCTTCGGAAACAAACATAGAAATAAGCATAACACAATCAGTCACAGACATCCATATCACAAAGGCGGAAGAAGATAAGGATATATAACTAACACATGAAAGTGTACATCAGAGTAGTGGTCAAAAAGATCCACAATAATACAAAAGAATAGCAACACGTGTTATACAAAAGAATACAACTATGAGTCTATATCTCAAGTGTATACAACAAAAACTGCTAATCTAAATAGTTAGCCAAAAGTCAGAGTAGCAAACCCCGGGGAGAAGTCAAGCAGAAGCACCTGTAACATCTCGGTCTGACCCGAGTATTATTTAAGAAAATAATAAACAGATCAGTCTAGCTATAAATATCAGATGACATGGTATAAAATAAAAGATATGACATAACATAAAATATCCATACTGACATACTACTATAAGTATGAAAATGATGATCAACGGAAGATCAATCAATAAGAGATAAATCAATGTCACAAGAATCTTCTCAAAGATCCAAAGAGGGCATCATACCCTAAACTTGTACTCATAACAAGTCAATGACATAAATTCCAAAAATCAACACAGGAAATCCAGAAATCATAGAAAAGGGGAAAGAGGCCTATCACATGACGGTCCGAAGACCATGGGGAGCTACCCCATATGTGTGAGTCGAAATCACACAGATGAGGTCTAGACTAACCAAAAATCAAAAAGGTATGTGTGAGTGAAATCACACAAGTGGTGTCTATTCTAACCTCGCAAACAAAAACGTATGTGTGAGTGAAATCACACAAGTGGTGTCTAGACTAACCAAGAAGGTAAAAGGTATGTGTGAATGAAATCACACAAGTGGTGTCTAGTCTAACCAAGCAAACAAGAGACATCGCACAATTGCTAGTCTAAATCATAAGAATGATCGTCATGATCAACGAGAAGTGTCAATTACACTAAGCTAGTAAATATAAAAGTTTAGCTTCATGTCCCATAACCACTTGCTTAACTTAAATATTTACGAACAAACTGTAAATCTTCACTAGAAAATTGTCACAAGAGGTTCAATCGAACAAGTCCAAGAATTAACCGACGAAGCAAACGCAAGCGTTTCATACCACTTGTTTTACTAAGCGGTTTAATTCAATTTCTCGTACGAGTGAGGTAAAGGTTTGTACATACTAGTAGATTGGAAAATGGTTTAAGAAAAGAGCTTTGTTATTGAAAATAGAGTTGAAATCATTTTGTTGAAAGAGTTTTGATATTTACTACTAGTATTGAAACCTTCACATTTTAAAGTGACAAATCATAGAAGTGATTGTAGAAACAATCAATCATAAAAATTCACATACGAAGACGTGAATAAAATCCAAAGAAACCGATAAAGAATCCATCGAAATAGGTATTCAAAAATCCATAAAATCGACCGAGAAGCCCAAGATAGTTTCTCTCGAAGAATGGTCAGCTCAGCATCTCAACAAAGCAAGTTCTATTGAATGTTTTTCAGATAAGATCCCCTATGGAGGGGTGTCCGGGGGGTGGCAACCCCCCAAGGCGGGGTGCGGGGGCAACGCCCCTGCTACGGGGTTCGACCTGGCCGGTCAGGTCGCGGGGGTCCAGGGGGCAGCGCCCCGTCCAAAAACGGTACGACCTATTGATTAAAGGGGCACGACCTAGTGGTCCAGCGACCTAAAGGGTAAAGGTCATGCAGCCTAAAATGGATTTGCGACCTGACACTCAAACGACCTAAAGAAAATAAGGGGCCGAGCGACCTATAAGAAGCCGCGACTTAAATAGAATTGAGGTCCAACGACCTACGGGTTAGGTCATGCGAGTTAAGGAGGTCAATGACCTAACAGAGACACGTGACCTAATAAAGGAATGCGACCTAAAGGCACGCGACCTAGCGACCTAAGTAGGAAACGCGACCTATGAGGGACAAGTGACTTAAGTGGTTCGACGACCTATGGAATATATGTCATGCGACCTAACGGTTTACAAGGTCTTGCGACCTAACTGGAAACGTGGTCTAGCGACCTAGTGGTTTAAAGAAGATGGGTCACGCGACCTAAGGAGATAAGGCCTAGCGACCTACGAGCTAAAGGTTCAATGACCTAACAGGATGTAGGTCCAACGACCTAACAGGTAAGAAGATCACATGACCTAAAATGCCATAGGACCTAACGACCTAAGCTCATACGACCTAGCGACCTAAAGCCATACGATCTAACGACCTAAGGTCATACGACCAAGCGACCTAAAGCCATACGACCTAGCGACCTAAGGTCCATACGACCTAACTCCGAAGACGTTAGAAATGGCCAGAACGACCTACGACCTAAGGTCCATACGACCTACGGCCTAAGGTCCATTTGACCTAAAGCCCAACGACCTAGCGACCTAGAACCAAACGACCTACGTCCTAATTCCGAGTGCCCAGCGACCTAATGTTGTAGGCCATTTTAAGGTCGGAAACGAGCTATTTTGAGGCCGAGACTTTTCTACGCGAACGACCTAGCATAGGCAGAACGACCTAAGTGCAGTTTTTCACCAAAAACACTAAAATTTGGGGTTTTTCACTAATCCAATCCAAACGAAATGCAAATGTACATGCAAACATGATAGGGATTCTTTCCCAACAGTCCAAGATAGTTATATGCTAGATTTGTGAGACAAAAATCTCACCTTTTCACTAAAAGGGATGAAGATGAAGCTTGAAATGCTATGCAAGGATCAACCACTAGCTTGAATCAATGTCTTCACTTGAGTTTTGGAGTTGAATGATGGATTTAAAGTTGAATTTGAGCTTGGAGTTTTAATTTCCCATTCCCACTACCATTTTTGAAGAAGATTGAAGGTTTAAAGCAATTAGAAAGTTATGAAGAGGGGAGGGTGGAGTTTGGGTTTAATAGGTTAAAAGCCCAACTATTGGTCTCAAGTGAAAAGTGGTGAAATTCGACCAACGCCAAACATATCAATGCTTATACTTAAAAAAGTTGCAAACGGCGTTTCAAACTCAATGGAAGTGGTCTCGAGTCCTAATTTAAACGTATGCAAAAAGTAGCTTTTCGGATTATAATCCGACTAACGAAAAAATATTTAAATATAAAATCGATAAATATGCGGGTTGTTACAAACTCCCCTCCTTAAAGAAATTGCGTCCTCGTAATATATAAGATGGAAATAAAAAGTAACAACCATAAAAGCATATTAACACAAAATAAATTTGAAATAGGAAGTTCACCATAAAGAGATCTGGTGAAACTTCAATTTCTTCCACAACACCTGGCTCAAGAATAGAATCGGAATCTCGAAAGCATCTCCATAATTGAGAAACGTAAAACACGTCATATAATAGGAGAAAATTGAGCCGGTAATAAAAGGCGATAAGCCATGGAATCCATACGTACGGTGATAGGAAATGGCCCAATATATTGAGGCGCTAATTTTCCCGATCGACTGAAATGTGCAACACCCATCATAGGTGAAACATGAATAAATTCTGGATATAAAACCAGCTTCTCACCGGCCTTAAGCCAACAAGAAGGAGATCGGCATGGCCTTCCCTAGAGGGTCACGAAAGATGCCATACCAATACTAGATTGGAAGCTATTATTATAGGAAAATTCAACAAGAGGAATATGATCTTCCCAACTTCCACCGACATCAAGCACACAAGCTCGAAGGAGATCTTCAAGAGTTTGATTCACACGCCCGGTTTGTCCATCGGACTAGGGTGATAAGCGGTGATAAAATCTCTAAGACTTTTCCAAAGTCCACTAGTGATCAATGGATCCCGAACGCTAACCATAGAAGTAGGAACTCCATGAATTTAATAACTCCTTTAACAAAGAGTTTGGCCCAAAGAGGAACGGTTCGGTTAGACCGAACAGGAATAAATTGGGTGGATTTAGTAAGTCTTTCTACTATAACCCATAAGTTACCATGACCCGAATGAGAACGGGAAAGGCCATCTATAAAATCCACGGAGATTTGGTCCCACTTTCAAATTGGAATTTCTAAAGGTTGCAATAACCCATCAGGCCTTTGGTGTTCGGCCTTGACAAGTTGGCAAGTCATGCAACACTTAACAAAGTTTGCGATAATAGATTTCATTCACGCCCAATAATAAAGTCGCTTCATATCTGCGTACATTTTACTACTACTGGGATGAATGGTAATATTAGAACGATGTGAATCTTCTAAAATATAATGACGAAGATCACAAATATTTGGTACGATAAGTCTACCAAACTTTCAAATGTCGCCACGAAAATCAATATCGAAGTCTTTCAAACATTCAATATTAATTTCATCCCTACGACCTTGGCTACGAAGAGCCAATTCGAGGTATAGCCCTTTGAGCTTCAAGAATGCAGTCTAAAAAGAAGGAGGAGCCTCTAGACTACATAAAACCAGGGATGCACATAAATCGGATTTTTGCGATCTCGAATCTCACAATTCGATAGAGTCTCGAGATTGTTCCATTCGGATATCATCCTATAAACAACTGCTTGTTGCTTACAACTAAGTGCATTGGCAACACGATTTCCCTTCCGGGAGTATAAAGAATATCAAGATCATAAGATGCAAGAAATTCGAGCCAACATGGTTGACACAAATTAAGTTTCTTATGAGAAAATAGATATCCCAATGATTTACAATCGAGGTAGAGAACAAATTTCTCCACCAAAGATGATGATGCCAAATATTACAAGCAAAATCAATAGCCGCGAGCACCAGATCATAAGTGGCATACCTAGTCTCGATCGGCTTTAAAGATTTAGAAGCAAAAGTGATTGCACGTTCTCTTTCGCAAGAAAACGGCATCCAAACCAATACAATAAGCATTGGTACTAAAGTTAAAGTCTTGGTTCCCTTTGGGAAACACAAGAATAAGAGTATCAAAAAGAGAGAATATTAATTTTCTTTTCTCAAAAGCTAAAACTTTCAAAATCACAATCACCTTTATAGAAAAACTTACATCTTACAAGTCAATTTATTGTGTCTGATTGTCTCATCAAAGCGTTTAGGAAATCCCTATCGATAGCGTTGATCAAGCGCATCGACCAGAATTCTTAAAACACTAAATGGGCAATACAACACAAAATTATCTTTTTATAGGAATTTAAAATATCTTCTTAAAAAGATTTGCAAAATTTTAAATTTCTATTCTCATCCAAAATTAATAAATACAAGATTGGAATTATTGAGATATTCATAGAATACTCGATTTATAAAAGGGATGAAATAGACTGGATAAACTGAATAACACAATATGTCATTCATATAAATCATAACGAGTGTGGAATGCGGTATGTGGAAGGCTAACCTCCGCAACTCGTAGCGATTGAAATTCGGTGGCAAGGTCAAACTGGAAAGACCTTAACACCACGCAAAAAGGTTGCTTAGGTGATAATCCTAGGACAAACTCAAAAATACCGGAAAATTCTCAACCGATAAGAATGAGAGAGATATGTCTTTACTCAACATGTGAGCTAAAAGAGCAAAATGATGCCATCGATTTGAAATCGAAATCACAAAGGAAAAATATGAATCTGCTTAACAGATCAAAAATATCAAAAATGAATAGTCCTTTCGGAAAAATTGGATATGGGCTTTGCAATAAGCCAATCCTTTCATGCAAATCAATTCCGAAACCTAAGCAATGCATAACATGCAAATTGGTTCGGAAAGAAAAATCACACGAAATAATTTTCGATATCAATAAAAAGCAAGTAGAGCGTTGCGGATCCACTAATCCGGATTCGCAATCCTCAAAGAAGTCATCAAGCCCAAAACATAAAAAGAAAGAGAATGGTCAAAAATCCATAAAAACGACCAAGAAGCCCAAGATAGTTTGTCTCGAAGAATGGTCAACTCAACATCTCAACAAAGCAAGTTCTATTGAATGTTTTTCAGATAAGATCCCCTATGGAGGGGGTCCAGGGGGGTGGCAACCCCCCAAGGTGGGGTGCGGGGGCATCGCCCCTGCTACGGGGTTCGACCTGCCCGGTCAGGTCGTGGAGGTCCAGGTGGCAGCGCCCCCGGCGGGGTGCGGGGCAGCTCCCCGTCCAAAAACGGTACGACCTATTGATTAAAGGGGCACGACCTAGTGGTCCAGCGACCTAAAGGGTAAAGGTCATGCGGCCTAAAATGGGTTCGGGACCTAACACTCAAACGACCTAAAGAAAATAAGGGGCCGAGCGACCTATAAGAAGCAGCGACTTAAATAGAATCGAGGTCCAACAACCTACGGGTTAGGTCATGCGAGTTAAGGAGGTCAACGACCTAACAGAGACACGCGACCTAATAAAGGAACGCGACCTAGCGACCTAAGCAGGAAACCCGACCTATGAGGGACAAGCGACTTAAGTGGTTCAACGACCTACGGAATATAGGTCACGCGACCTAACGGTTTACAAGGTCTTGCGACCTAACTGGAAACGTGGTCTAGCGACCTAGTGGTTTAAAGAAGATGGGTCACGCGACCTAAGGAGATAAGGCCTAGTGACCGACGAGCTAAAGGTTCAACGACCTAACAGGATGTAGGTCCAACGACCTAATAGGTAAGAAGATCACACAACCTAAAATGCCATAGGACCTAACGACCTAAGGTCATACGACCTAGTGACCTAAAGCCATACGACCTAACGACCTAAGGTCATACGACCTAGCGACCTAAAGCCATACGACCTAGCGACCTAAGGTCCGTACGACCTAACTACGAAGACGTTAGAAATGGCCAGAACGATCTACGACCTAAGGTCCATACGACCTACGACCTAAGGTCCATTTGACCTAAAGCCCAACGACCTAGCGACCTGAAACCAAACGACCTACGACCTAATTCTGAGTGCCGAGCGACCTAACGTTATAGGCCATTTTAAGGTCGGAAACGAGCTATTTTGAAGCCGAGACTTTTCTACGCGAACGACCTAGCATAGGCAGAACGACCTAAGTGCTGTTTTTCACCAAAAACACTAAAATTTGGGGTTTTTCGCCAATCCAATCCAAACCAAATGCAAATGTACATGCAAACATGATAGGGATTCATTCCCAACAGTCCAAGATAGTTATAGGCTAGATTTATGAGATAAAAATCTCACCTTTTCAGTAAAAGGGATGAAGATGAAACTTGAAATGCTATGCAAGGATCAACCACTAGCTTGAATCAATGTCTTCACTTGAGTTTTGGAGTTGAATGATGGATTTGAAGTTGAATTTGAGATTGGAGTTTTAATTTCCCATTCCCACTACCATTTTTAAAGAAGCTTGAAGGTTTAAAGCAATTAGAAAGTTATGAAGAGGGGAGGTTGGAGTTTGTGTTTAATAGGTTAAAAGCCCAACTATTGGTCTCAAGTGAAAAAGTGGTGAAATTCCACCAACTCCAAACATATCAATGCTTATACTTAAAAAGTTGCAAACGGCGTTTCGAACTCAATGGAAGTGGTCTCGAGTCCTAATTTGAACGTATGAAAAAAGTAGCTTTTCGGACTATAATCCGACTAACGACAAAATATTTAAATAAAATATTTAAATATAAAATCGATAAATATGCGGGTTGTTACATGAAACCCGGTTGTTTAGTTCTTAAGTTTTTGTAAATTAGAAATTGAAATTGTGGTAATAAATGAAATCTTGACTATAAGAAATTGAAATTTTTTAAATTGTAAATAAAATGGAAAGGAAAATAAGAAATGGTAATTATTGAACATTTTGTTAACTAAATAAATAAGAGAAACTTGCGTAACTTTCTATTGCATTCTAAAAGACACTTATATATAGAACTTACCAAAATATTAAAAGTTGTAATGTTAAAATGAATATGTAATGGAATATTATACAAGTAAAACTTAAGTAATGAAAGTGTTCAATGGAATTTCTTTTATAAGTAAGAAACAAAGGCAAGAACTTATGCACTAATGAATATTTATATGTAATAGAAGTCAAGTATATAAATTAATAAATGTGAACTAAGCTACAATAAGATATATTACTTAAATAATAAGTTCATTGTTTATTATAAACAATTGAATAGAGGTAACTTATGTAAGAATTGAATGGAAAGAAATGGAAAAGAAATTGACACTATATGAATAACTGAAAATGAATTTTGTAAGTAATGAATGTAAATAAACGAAAGTAAGTACTGAATGAATGAATGTGAACTTATTTACAAAGAAACCTATAGTACTGTAAAAAGTGATTTACATATGTTTATATAACTATATATGAGGCATATATGTAAGAAAATGTAAATAACGTATCTAGATAAATGAATGTAAATAAATGGAATTAAGTACTATATGAACAAATGTGAATTGAATTTGTGAGAAACAAATGTGAATTAAAGAAATAATCATCGTGTGAAAGGAACGATAAATGATGTGAAAGGAAATTTATAAAAATAAATCTAAATAATGTTTGGAATTTGTTGTTTGTTTGGCTAATGGATTGTTTGTGGAAAGGATACTTCTAATTGTTGGATGTATGGATAATCTATTGAGTTTTATCTAAGACTGTTGGGTATATGGTATGTTTAGTAATTATTTGTCATTTTATACAATTAAAAGTTTCCGAACCCGAACAAACCCTTTGTTTTGGTTATTATGGATGGATGGTTGATTATTTTGATTGCATTTGCTGGTTGTTTCTATTGCAAGTGTTTGTTGTATGCTGTTTGCAAGTGAATATTGTTATGATTTGTTTGTTATAAATTGAAGCAATATAAATATTCCTCTTATATAATTATTAACTTCTCTAGATTATATAAGTGAAATACTGGTTTATGAAAGCAACTGCTACTGCTTTTGGTTTCATAAGTTAAGAACTGTTTGCCCGATCAAAAGGTACGTTCTTGGATTATGGTTTTATAGCAATATTATATTATTTTTCCATGGTTTGGGATATATTATTTTGAAATATATGATATATATTGTTATTATTGATATTATTATTTCTCTCGAGCCTCTCCTTATAATGGAGACTACCGAAATTTTCCGTAAATTTTGGACACTGAATTTTACGAAATGTTTTCCAAACTTGGTTAACTTGAGTATAAAAGGATTTAATTGTTGTAAACTGATATATTTTGTTTAAATTATTTAATTATTTAAATAAATTGCTTATAATGTAATATTTTGAACAAGATAGATTGATTCTAAATTCCTTCTTTTCCCTTCTTTTCCCCTTTTGAGGACCGAAAGTTTTTAGTATGGGAGTGAAACGTCGCATAAATTTTCAATAATTAAAAATTAGTAATATAATAAGATATTGTGATTAAATGTTGAAAGAAATAAAAATTTGTGAGTTAATAAAAGGAAGATAACTGAAATGTAGTGTAACAGTATTAATTTAAGGTAAATTAAGTTGCTTTGAATGAAATTCCAATTAATTAAATTGATTTAAGAGTTGAAATTGATATGGATAGTATATAAATTATAGTAATATGTGCGTTAATTAGTAATTGGATATAGGGAATGACTGATAGTTAAAAAGTGATTAATTAATGAAATAGATGTAATTAATTGTAATTGATAGGAGTAGTGTTATATAAGTTGTTATAACAATTGATGGTGAATAATAAACTTATAAATGATATTAAATGTTAATGGTATCAATTATTATAAGTTACCTATTTAATTAGTATATTAAATTTAATTGGAAATCAGTTGAAACTAAATGTAATTATATGTTACATTAATATGAGTTTAGACAATAAATATAAATTGTGAGTGTAATAAAATGAATAGAAATGTTAATTATATTAGAAGGCAATGATAGATTTAATAAAATAGTGAAACCAAGATAAATAAATTAATTTGAGATTTTAAATTATAATCAATGTGTGAAATTGACAAAAAATTCAGTGTAATTCAAATATAGTAGTTAATACAAATAAATGATGGAAATATATTAATGTAAGAAAGATACACAAATATTGACCATGTCTATAGAATAATAATTGAGTGAGTAGATATTTAAGCCAAATAAAATCAATTTATTAGAATTGGCTATAAATAATTGGATTTAATTGCAATTGAAATTAAACACTATAATTGGAAAAATAATTAACTTTGAACCGATGTCCAAATTAGTTTTAATTATGGTAAATGTCCAAATAATCTAAAACGACAAAAATTGTGAATTATTAAATTTGAATTAAAAGGTGACTTTACTAATTTAATATTAATTTATTTAACTAATGTGAAATAGCCGTTTTGGCCACTGACTTGGATTTCGATGGAACCTATTTCATCATATCCGTAACGGTGAATTATTGTAGGATTTCAAGTTTTGAAGCTATCAGACTTGTCGTTTGATCGTACAGGTTTGAAACGTCTAGAAATCAATTTAATTAAAATCAATTGAAATCAATTTGAAATAAGTTGATTTTAACAAATTCTTCATACGAAGGAATTAGGACTTGAAACCTATTCCATTGATTTCAAAACTATCCAAAACATCTATTTTGATATATTGGATGACCCATTTTTGTTCCAGAGACAGAATGGGATTTTCGGGTCATTTATAGTTCAAAATCCAAATCAAATCTTATCCTTTCTTTCTATTTTCTAATCTACCTATAAATAGCCTATTATAAACCCTAGTGTTTCTCAACTCAGTTTTTCTATACGTACAATTCCATTTGTTTCTCACTTTCCAATGGCAGACAACAAATTTCATAATTCCAAATTCAACTGCAAAACAAAAAATAAAACACCTCAAATATATCAAATATATTTTGATTTGAAGCTCTCTACCAGCGCAATCTTCTGCAATAATTCTTATTTCGATTTGAGTTTCTGTGTGTCCGAAATTTTGTGACTGATTCTCGGCCATTCATCGTGCGTCGATCAACAACGACAGATCGTCAAATCGACGATACCATCGTGTGGAGAGTGCCACGCGATGTCTAATGGCATAGCCCATTCGTCATTTTAATGGTTGGATCGAGGGGATTAATTCAATTAGGGTTTGTGGTTTCCGAAGACGCCGTTATGTTGGTTGATGGAGTACGAGGAGGAAGTGGCCATTGGTTGCGGGAATGGTGACGCGTTGGCTGGAAAAAGGGCAGAAGCCATGTTGGGCTGTGGATGATCGATCGGTGACGGCTTCATGAGTGCCGAGCGTGGATTAGCAGGCTAGGGTTTCTACGTTAGAACGACGATAACAGGTGATTTGGATAATTCTTTTTCTTTTTATTTTTTTCTATTTTATTTATATTTAAATCGCTCAAAATTACATAACTTTTGCATACGACATCCAATTCATATGCGGTTTATTCAACCGCAATCCTATTGAAATTCCGGACATTTTGAAACTGGTTTGGATGAATTTTGAGACTGAGTTTTGGGCCTAAATTGGATTTTAATTCGATTTAAAATCGAAAGTAAGTGCTTTGACTCACTCACAACTTCTAAAAAATTATGTTAGTTAAATTAAATTTATGATGTTATTAGGAATTTACTCATGGCTGTTTGATATATTTAAAGTGTTATTCTTGTTAACTTGTATTATTTGAATTAAATTGTTCTTTAATTTATTATTGAGTTTAAATAGCCAGTTAAATACTCGTTATTGATAACTAGTAAATTGCTGATATTTATTGATTGAATTGAATGTTGATCATGATGGATGTTTGGTTGTTGATTTTGACTGATAAGATGTTATGTTTGATTTATAAAATATTATCATTCTGTAAGTTCCCCTGGTTTTATTTGGAAAATCAATACTGGTTGAAATGATAAGCGATCTAGAATTAAATATTTTATTGAGAATTGGAATAGAAAGACTTGAAATTGGTTTTTTAAAATTTGAAATGGTCCAAATATGTTGAAATGAATGAATAGTTTAAAGTTATATTAGATTAAAATTCATATTTTTAACATACTGTTTTAAAAATAAATTATTTTAAAGGTTCTAAATTTTATGATTTTCAAATTATTAAACTATTTTAACCTATATTAACTATATTAAGTCATTTAACCTATTTTAAACCATCTAATTTATTTTAAAACTAATTTACCATTTTAACTTATTTTAAATCTAATTAATCTATTTTAAAGCTATTTAATCTATTTTAATTATATTTAATCTGCTTCGAATCTATTCAACCATCTTAAATCAGTGTAACAATATCTTTAATCCATAACTAAACTATTTCAGTGTATTTAACTATTTATAAATATTTGAACTATTTACAACTAACTAAAACTATTTTTTAAATTTCCAGACTAAGTAAAAGGGAAGTGTTTATATTCAAAATTCATTGGTTTAAAAGCGAATACAGCTAAATGATGTTATAACCTAAGTTAGGACTTAAATGTTATAGTTAAGTGAATATGATGATTTTGAAGTAAGAATTTATCCTATTGGAGAATATGATTTTTGAAAGAACTTATGATTTCGGAAACAATATGATTTCGAAGTGATCTAATTTCGAAAATGATATGGTTTGAATTGAATATGATATTTTGATATAAATTGCAAATTAACTTTTTGATATGTAAAGGAACCATCAGTGTGAAATAAGCATTTGGTTGTTAAAGATACCGGGATCAGATATTTTCATACTCTCTGCTAACACCAAAAAAATACTTGTGTATGTGGTGGAGATTCCAGAAATGAAGTAGGATGGTTTGATGAACGATTTCTATATGAGGTATTGACGTGACCCTGACTCCCGTGAGTCAGCATAGATGTGACTAAAACAGGAGCTATACGTGGGCCAAGTGAGGTCATTCCTCCTATCAGACATGCTTCTTCGATACCATATTATGACTTTTTGATGATTTGGTGGCCACCCCTTTACTTTTGATTATGGGAGTGTGTTCCGAGGTGGGCGGTAGTAGCTGCTATGCGTTACTACCAGCCCGGTTCTGCAATTGGTAAATCTACCCTGACATTGCCTCGAGTGCCATGTTCACATGCCCTAGAGCGCCTTCTACGAGTTTGTTTTATACCATACCTATGAAGTGGCCTCTGGGTAAATCTCATGAATGAGCGTACAGTACTGCATAGACTATGGGAATATATAAAATGTGTTAAGGGGGATATGGGTAACGCCTTAACGCTATTTTGATACTTTTACATTACTGTAGACATATTGCAGTAGTATATTATACTGCATAGTATATAGTTCAACGGATCCTTAGGTGATGTAAATCTCAGACTTCTCTTAAGTTATTGCACTCTACATTGGATAGGTGATGTCAACCCGTAAACATCTCTGATGTCATCACACTCATATATATTTACTGTTGATTTAACTTACATAAAATATTTTAGTTCTAACTCGAGTGTTTTTCCTTTTCAATTCGCTCTGGTCAACTTGAGCATTTCAGGGTTGAAGACCTTATTTCTGGAGGACGAAGACGAAGACGAAGATTTATACTATTATTATTTATTATATTTATTCCACTACATCATATTGTTCCACTGCATTTATTTATTTACTCCTATTTATGTGAATCTGATTTTGTGTTGTAAAAGAATTATCAAACGTATTTATAAAACAGCTTCATGAACTGTTATTTGATTATTATATATTCTCATTCCGTTGCGAGATTCTGTATTTGTTTTTTTCTTTCTCCGTTTTTCTTATTATCCTATGATAACCTGCCCTTTTCAATGGTTTGATTCTGGCACATGTGTCTGCTTAAACATCCAAAAAGGCTGGCCATTACATGTGTTTTCTCACGCTGGTTTACCAGACTAATCCGAGAATTATTC
The DNA here is from genome assembly GCA_030765085.1 of Allium cepa. Taxonomy (NCBI): domain Eukaryota; kingdom Viridiplantae; phylum Streptophyta; class Magnoliopsida; order Asparagales; family Amaryllidaceae; genus Allium; species Allium cepa. The sequence goes on along the minus strand of CM060937.1, from coordinate 416,777,555 downwards.
CCTTTCAATGCTCGGTCAAACCGAGCATATTTAGAGATTTAGATTTGGATGATTTGGAGCTTCAGTAGACGAGTTGGAGGTCTTCATATCGTATTCACGTATTTTTTATTTTCCACTGCGTTTCTGTTGAAATTTTCATCATTTTTGAGAACATGTTGTTATAGTTGTCCAAGCTGATGATTAGATGTATATATATTATAATCTCTCTTTTATAACGATTGTTTATCTATATTACATTGTTCTATTATGTTGTGAGATTATATTTTGTTTAGTTTTCTTCTCTTCTCTCTTCTCTCTTCTTCTTTCTTTCCTATAACTATTCACATCTTCATTATGTTTTTGTTGGACACGTGTGGTTTATTGTCAGCTCGAATTGTGTGAATTTGCAGCTTGTTGCATATACATACATACATACATACAAATAAGGTAGGGTAATATATTACGAAAAATGATTACAAAGTTTGTCAGTGTTCCAAATAGGTATGGGAGTACATTACTCAAAAACACCTATATGGTAACACTTAATGATATAAAATCAATATTATAGCAGTTGGTACATATCAAAATAATGAAAAAAAGAAAATACACTACATTATTTCCAGGTATTCTTCAATGACATAACAATTAAAGTAATGTGGTTCTTTACTTCCCCAAATATGCTTCAACTTGGAAACTGTTTTCTTCAATTTAATGGCTTCAACTCATTGATGTCCCATCGGTTAAATCAATCTCGACTATCACTACTATCTTATCCATTTATAGGCAATCTAAAATCGAAATCATGCCAGAAAGTCTCAAAGAGTGCTTTATTACATTCAAAGTCCTTTGTTTTGAATTTGTCATACTCCTTTAAGTCTGAAGAATCCTATAGAATCTACAAGCATCGAATCTGGTATGGCATTCTTATTTCCTTATAAAGATGGTTAGTACATTCCCCCCACGCATGACATGTAGTTATGGTGATAACTATTCTAATTATTGCCGCATTTATTGTTTTTTTCTTAGTTCAAGTTGATGCTATGTCAAAAATATCATGAATGTTGTTTGTCGATATATGTCGATATAGGTAAATTTATTTTGCCATTGATATCACACCAAATTCTTTTAGAATGGAAGTAGTTGAGAAACAAGGGATCTATATACTCCTATTATTGGTCACATAACGTGCACATAGGATCAGCTATGTCGTTTCACCTTAGGATTCTCTCCTTTGTTTGTATTTTATCGAATTTGGCTACTAGGGCACAAATTGACATTTTTGGGGGATTGTGGGAACTCCACACTATTCTTGTCCACTCAAGTTCATTGTGTCTTGTCTCAACGAGTTCCACGCTGACATAAATAAGAATCTTCTTAATGTTCCTCGTAGCCATTTCCAATAATCATCAAGTCCACCAATTTTGTGACAAAGCGCACATCGCGACTCGCCGATCTAAAGCCTAAGGTGACTTTTGGAATCGCATTGGTGCCTAAAAGTATAAGCTATTAGGTTTTTAAACGATATAGAGGTTAAGAATATGGGGGTAAAATCTTAGGCATTCTTCATTTTCAGATCCCATAGAGAAAGTAGAAAAATATAAGTACTAAAAATAAATATTATAGAGAGACAATCTCCAAAATACTTAATTCATATAAATTGCTTCGAAAATACAACATGAGTATGATAGACAACTAATGCAATAAATAACTATGTAGGGAACCATGAAGAATAGTGGAACTCCAGCGCACATCTCCTTTGTCCATGCTTTATGCCAGATTAACAGTTGTCCTGTTGTCCTACGATGGGGGAAAAATTAAAGGAGTGGGCCGAACAGAAGTCTAGTCAAAGAGTACATGATTAATAAATTGTAATCACATGCAATTGACTTCAATAGTATCTATGTGACCTAGAATGTTCTGTATGCACTTATGAATTACTTGATTTTTAATTTAAGGGGTTTAGTTACGTAACATCTACATTAACTAATTTTGTAGGCTCATGCTTAAGGTTAAACAACTAATCGAACCTTTAAATAACTAATGATCGACTAATAGCTGCTGGAACTATTTAATATAGGATTACCCTACCATTTCTCACACTACGAGTACACGTAACTATTCCAACATAGGTTTTCTGACAATTTCTATCATGGGACTAAGTTTCCCATAGCTACGACTACATGTACCCCGGTTACGCATTAATGGGGAGCCTACAATGCTAACTCATCAATGTGTCCCATCGTTTGCATCATTGTTCGCCTTTAAATGGTAACCTAACGCTTCTTATTGCACTGTGTCAAGATCCAACAACAACATAACACCATGTCATGTCATCCATTAGTACCAAGGAATTCCCATTTATGCCCCGCCACACACTTCATTAGGCATCATCATCGGTGATGTGCATCGCGAAACATCCTAAAGTCGCCATATTGGGAACTAAATTCCCTACTTATACTAACACTGATACACACACACTCTACTAACTATTTTATTTAAAACATGAGCCTTGGGCCAAGGTTCATACTGCGCTTCTGGATCCTAACTGATGGATTGCTTTCTTTTGGAGCGGTAGACTGCTCCAGTGAGTACAGTAGACCGGTTGGGTTGAAAATTTTAGGTTATTTTATTATCATTTTCTTTTTCCGCTAATTATTAGTTAATTAATCATTAATCATAGTTATGCTCCAAATTATAAATAGTAACCCTACAATTTTCATATTATATCAATTTCAAATCTATATTTGAGAAATATAAGTTGTATTTACAAAACTCGTAATCAATTCAATTTACAGTAAAAATAGTTTAACGTGGGTTTAATATCAACATTAATAGGTTATATAAATTCATATAATATTAGAGAAAGGGGTGTAATCAAGATCAACTTTTCTTTAACGATTTCCACCAATTTATACTAATTATTAAAATCTTAGTTCTAAGCAACAGGATTCTCAATTTAATTTATAATAATTTGACAGAAGGTTCATTTACAGTTTCATCAACTTTCTTAATTTAAAGGTTAACATAAATCAGATCTGATCAGAATAAGGAAATCTTTTTTATACAAAAACTAGGAAACTTCCAATTTCTATTAATAATGCTTTCAATTTTATTTTAACAACATAGATCAAATAGGTATTCTAAAACTGTATGCGATCATCAAACTAACAGTATACCCATTCACCTAAAATCCAAGTTATCCCTTTTGAATTTCGTCTGGAATCTCCTCTGTTTGCTATATATTTCGTTGATTTGATATAATTGCTCCTTCTTCTTCTTAGTTTAATTGTTTTTAAACTTGGTTGAAGAAATTTTGTTGAAGAGAAAAGAATTTGAATGATTTTTGGTGTTCAGTTTATTTTTAAGTGAATTAAGGTTTGATTAACAGTGTATTTATAGACACCTCATCTCATCCGTTCACCAAAAAGACATGGCCCTTCCAGTTCATCCAAAAGATATACTAAAACCTAAGAATCCACGAAAAGATACATTAAATCTAGGCCATTAGCCATTCCAAACCCTACTCGCATCACCTCAACTCGTTGACCAGTTGAGTCTTTAGCGGTCGATGATACATGTCGATCGGCCCAACCTAATTTATCGATCTCTCTATTTTTTTTTTAAATCCAAATACTACAAATTTGACAAATTCTTTATATTAACTCGGATTTCAAAATGTTATATATGAAATTTGTCTAGAAAATTGCTACGAACTCAATGATGCATATTTCTTAGCAAGGTTCGGAAGTTTGCAAAATTTCCATTTTTATTATGACGCTCCACCCTAAGACCCACATTCAAAAAGAGTATTACTGGGTAATACTATCTCTTAATGAAGAGAATAGGGTTGGATAAGAGTGAACATCTATAGCCTTTTCTTAAATATCTATTGAATACGTCGATAATGCCATATTTGTTTTGTGGATCGACATATCCAATAAATACTTAATACAAAGCCATAGGTTGCTATAGGATCTACCAGAACAAAATATAACAACTCGAATGCAAGACATATCAAAGAACAATAGATAATCGTATATACACACATATACAGATACATCACAGAGTATACAAAATGATACATCACATATTTGGTATGACGACGACAATACAAACATGAGTCAAAAGAATATACATGTCAGAGTAGCAAACCAAAAGAACTACACAAAAAGCTATAACAAAAGGGGATAGCAAAATAATCTATGCAGAAGCAGAATAGGCTAAGTCCAAATGTACCTAACCTGAAACACCTCAGTCTGACCCGAGTATAACTACATGGGTTAGTCAAGCTAAACAAATCATTTAACAGGATAAGTGATAACATGAGCATAAAAATATAATATTCTCGAATAGAAAGGAGCAACCTAAAGTTTAAGATTACATCGAGTGATAATATGGTATCACTAACAAACACATAATCTCAAAAGAGATAAAATAACCCATAAAACGCTAAAAGTAGCGAGCCTCATATCATCGACATTCATATAACATCAAATATGTTTTAGGGGGGAACCTAAACCCACCATCTTGGCGAACCCAAAACATGCATAAAGAGATCTCATCTCAAACATGCCATAAGGCAAATATATCTCCAAAGAGGAGAATAAAATCTTAAGTAAACGTCAAAAGGTAAATCTCATATCACACTTATGTAGGAAATTAAAATCTCAAAAGTAGAACTTCAATGAGTTTAAATTCTCAAAAGGTAATCATCACAAAGATATGTCGAATGGTTTAAAGGACCAATTCTGGAAAGGGGCGATACACTAGGGAAAATAGTCAGAGAAACCATCTCAAAAGTGTTTTCATAAGCATGTGGCTGAAGCCTTGCAGTGACGCCCCACTCTATACCCACGTTAGCCAAGAACACTACAGGGTAATACCGTCAACTAACACGGAGAATAAGGCTGGTGAGGAGCGACCATCTATAGCCTTGCTCTAACTATCTATTGAATACATCGACAATAATCACACCAAACCGATCGACATATCCAATGAATACTTAAAACAAAACCATAGGTGGTTGGAGGATCTATCAGAACAGAATATAACAACTCAAATGTAATATACATCACAGAACAGAAGATCATCATACACATATATTGATACATAGCAGAGTATACAAAATAATACATGTCAAGTGGTATAGCAAACCACAATATACAGACGAATCAAAAGAATACAAATCAGAATTACAACAAAAAGGACTACACAAAAAGCTTTAACAAAAAGGAACAAGCTGAATAGTCCATGCGGAAGCAAAATAGGCTAAGTCCAAAAGCACCTTACCTGAAACATCTCGGTCTGACCCGAGTATAAAATACACGAGACAGTCTAGCTAAACAAATCAGTTAGATAAAATGAACAACAATAAACCTGCAAGGTTACAAGGTATAGCAAAATATCTCTAAAGGAGATAACACAATCATCTAACAAAAGATGAATCATATGATAACAAAACAAGCCTCATATCATAGGCAACATAGAGAAACAAAGGATACAAATATCCCAAATCAAGCCATAAAGGCAAATAACAAATACCAATGAAGGTGACACAAGTTCCACAAGGTAATCGCTACATATCATGCGGCTCAAAAAGACCAACACCGAAGGGCGATACCAAGGGAATATACATATCAATGAAACATCAGAAAATTGCTCGAGCTCAGTATTGTACAAACAAGGATCCATGAGCCCGAAGACTCCAAACCCAATATCACCCATGCGGCTCATAATGACCAACATCGGAAGTGATACTAAAGGGAAAACCAATATCACCCATGCGGCTCATAACGACCAACATCGGAAGCAATACTATAGGGCAACAAACCTGAAGGCACAAACTCGAAGGCACAAACCCGAAGGCACAAACCCGAAGGCAACATACCCGAAGGCAACATACCCGAAGGCAACAAACCGTAGTGGTGAAGGTCGAAGACCCAGTACTGGACACCACTAACAAGCGGAATGTGTCATAACTTTCAAAAAGGAATCCGAAAAGTGGTAACGCGAGTCCCATAACCACTCGTTCGCACTAAACGGTTTACTATCCGTTAGTTAATTTCACACTCAAAGTAGTACAAAGTTCATCTCATCTCATTGGTAAACCAGACCAAAAGGTCAAAATAATCAATCGAATAGGTCGGGAATTAATTGGATAGACAAACGCATGGATTCATGGTCCGTGTTTTACCTAACCATTTAATCTCCCTTCCACTCCGCTCGAAGTGCGAAATTGTGTATGTGTGTTTTAAATAGAATTTAAGAATTGGAGAAGGAAACTTTTAATACGATTTAGAGGGATTATTTATGAAATCCCGTGAATGAAGTCAAAAATAAGTTTTCAAAGCCAAAGATGCAATGGCAACCACTAAGAACCAACTCGAATCGATAAAATTTGGAAAACCAATCAAAATGAGCAAAAATAGGCAAAACAGCAAATAGGAGCAGGTCAGTCGACCGGAATACAGGGCTCGGTCGTCTGGCCAGAAGCAGAAAAATTGCTCGGAGTAGTAGGTCGGTCGACCGGCTACAGGGCTCGGTCGGCCGAACTGCAAGTTTCTGCAGTTCCTGCCTTTTCTCATCGAAGTGCAAACACTTCCAAAACGCAATCGGTCGACCAATGGGCGTAAGGAGTCTTAGCCAATAGATACCCCAGCTCCATTAGCTCTCCGATTCGCCACCAAAAACATGCTCAAACATCAAAGTTAGGATCTTTAAGAATTGAACCCTAACACTAAAAATTTGGATATTCAACAATTCAATCCAAACCAAAAGCAAGTGCATATGGACAAGTGCTAGGAATTCATAACTAACAAAGATATATATATATATATATATATATATAAGCATAGATGTGAGATAAAAATCTCACCTTTTATCTCAAAACAAAGAAGAAGAAGCTCAAACACAAGAAGGAGACTAACTTCTCTTCACTTCAACTCTACAAGCTTCAATCTAAGAATAAAACACATATTTCCTATAGTTAAGTTTAGGAAACTTTCAGAAATTGAAGAGGAGAAGAGTTGGAGAAGATGAAGAGGAGGCTTACCAATAGCTTCACTTTGATTTTGGAGCAAGAATTCAAGTTTCAAGAAGAAACTAGGGCTTGGAATTTCTAATTCCCATTCTGTTCCCCCATTTTCAGTTTTTAGCTTAAGTTTTATGAAATGAATTAAGTGTGGAGAGGAGAGGAACTGAGTTAGGGTTAATTAGATAGTTAGTGGGCTGAACCCAACCCAAAGCCCACTAGAAAAAGTAGCAAAAATTCAACTTACTCCAAACATATCAAAGCTTATACTTAAAAAGATCGCAAACGCCATTTTGGACTCAATGGAAGTGGTATCGAGCCCTAATTCGGCCATTTGCAAAAAGTAACATTTCAGACCTAAAATCCGACTAACGACGCTATATTTAAATAAAACATTTAAAATAAAATCATTAAATATGCGAGTTGTTACAGATCTCCCCTCCTTACAAAATTGCGTCCCCGCAATTCCTAGAGACGATATTTGTAACAACTACATACATACACATTCAAAAGAAACGGAAATAAGCTTGAGACGAAAAGATATTCTCACCGTTGCCAAGCGAAGATAGAAAACCCGGATAAGATCGCTCGATATACTCTCTGGTTTCCCAAGTACAGTCATTGGGATTAGCGGACTATTGAACTTTAAGGAGCGGCACGTCCTTGTTTCGAAGGTGACGCACCTCCATGTCAAGTACGCGAATAGGTTGCTGTACAATAGATAAGTCCGGTGAGACCTCAAGCTCTTGCAAATCAGGAGAAGCGATAACAGAATCCGACTCCCGAAGACACTTCCGAAGTTGCGAGACATGAAACACGTCATGAATGCCAGATAAATGAGCTGGATGTGAAATTCTATAAGCCACAGGGCCAATACGTTCAGTAATAGAAAATGGTCCTATAAAGCGAGGAGCCAATTTCCCAGTTGTACTGAAACACATAACCCCTTTCAAAGGAGAAACACGAACAAAGACAAGATCACCAACTGAGAACTCAAGAGGCTTCCTACGGCTACCCGCGTAGGATTTCTGGCGGCTCTGTGCCTCTTTCATTCTCAACCGAATAAGATCAATCTTCTCGGAAGAATCACGAACAAAATCTGGACCAAGAATAAGCTTCTCCCCAGATTCCAACCAACATGAAGGTGATCGACATGGCCTTCCGTATAAAGCTTCGAAAGGAGCCATACCGATGCTAGACTGAAAACTTTTGTTGTAGGAGAACTCTACAAGAGGTAGATAATCCTCCCAACTACCACCGAAATCAAAAATACAAATACGGAGAAGATCTTCCAAGATACGATTCACCCGTTCAGTCTGTCCGTTAGACTGCGGATGATAAGCTGTACTAAAATTAAGCTTTGTTCCCAAAGCTTGCTGAAGACTCTTCTAAAAATGACTCGTGAATAAAGGATCACGATCACTCACAATAGAACTAGGAACACCGTGAAGTCTCACGATTTCCTTGACATATAACTTAGCCAAATGAGAAGCAGTCCTATTAGACTTAATAAGGATAAAATGAGAAGACTTGGTGAGGCGATCAACAATAACCCAAATGCTAGAATGGCCCGATCTCGAACTAGGTAGGCCGTCAATGAAATCCATAAAAATCTGATCCCATTTCCACAATGGAATCTCTAGAGGCTGAAGAAGACCCAAAGGAGGCTGGTGTTCGGCCTTAAAACGCTGACAAGTTATGCAATTACTCACATAACTCGCCACATCGCACTTCATTCCTTCCCAATAATAAAGACGACGTATATCGCATACATCTTGCTACCACCAGGATGAATGGTATACTTAGAACAGTGACAATCATCAAGAATGTCATGCCTAAGTGCAAAATAAGAACGCACAAAAAGATGGTTCTTCATGCGAAGACACCCATGAGAATCAATGCTGAAATCCCACAACGCCTCATCACAGGATCCAGACTCACAAAGCTGAATAAGATGCAACAAATCAGGATCACGCCATTGAGCATCGGCAATACGATCCAACAAAATAGGTCGAGCTCCCAAACTAGATAATAGAATAGGAGAATCAAAAGATGAACCTCGATCATGAATTTCACAAAAAGATAGAGTCTCAAGAATATCCCATTCAGCAAGCATCATAGAAACTACAGCCGAATGTTTGCGACTAAGCGCATCAGCAACACGGTTACCCTTACCAGGGGTATACTGGATATCAAATTCATATGAAGTAAGAAACTCGAGCCAACGATGTTGTCTCATATTGAGTTCCTTCTGAGTGAACAAATACTTCAAGGATTTATGATCGGTATAGAGAATGAAGCGCTCGCCCAATAAATAGTGTCGTCAAATCTTCAAGGCGAAGATAATGGCGGCTAACTCAAGATCATGAGTGGCATAGCGAACTTCATTCGGACGCATTTGCCTAGAAGCATAAGCAACTACCCGGTCCTTCTACATAAGAACAGCACCGAGACCACTACCACAAGCATCGATGTAGACAACAAGATCATGATTCCCCTCGGGAACCACCAAAATAGGAGCATCAGTGAGAAGTTTCTTCAATGTCTGAAAGGAAGCTTCACATTTGTCGGACCAGATAAAACGAATGCCTTTTCAAGTAAGGATGGTGAGAGGAAGCACAACACGGGAAAAATCCTTAATGAACCGATGGTAATAACCCGCCAATCCAAGGAAACTACGAATCTCATGAACATTCTCAGGCCTCTTCCAATTCTGGATGGCTTCGATCTTTGAGGGATCGATAGAAATGCCATCGAAAGATAAAACATGGCCTAAGAACTTAACCCTATTCTCCAAAAAATGGAATTTGGAGAATTTGGCTCTAAGCTGATGATGACAGAGAGTACTCAAGACAATTCTCAAGTGATTAGCATGCTCAACATCAGATTTAGAATAAACAAGGATATCATCAATGAAGAAAAGGACGAACATATCGAGATATTCTCGGAATACCCGATTCATAAGATCAACAAAGAAAGCAGGAGCGTTCATCAAACCGAACGGCATAACGAGCCACTCAAAAGAACCATATTGAGTGCGGAAAGCGATAAGAGGTATGCTATCCTCCACGACTCGTAACTGATGAATACCCGTGGCAAGGTCAAGCTGAGAAAAGACCTTAGCACCACTCAATAGATCGAACATATCATCGATCCTAGGCAATGGATACCTATTCCTAGTGGTCAACTCGTTAAGCTTGTGATAGTCAACGCAAAGCCTAAGAGTTCCATCAGACTTCTTCACGAAGACGACCGTGGATCCCCACGGAGAAAAACTGGACTGAATCAACTGCTTGGACTCAAGCTCTAAAAGCTGCTTCTTGAGTTCCTTATTTTCCTTTGTAGACATCCTCGTGGGTGGACGACTAACTGGCTGCACGCCTGAAATGAGATCAATGCGGAACTCAATTTCCCGCATGGGTGGCAAACCCGAAACAGGCTCAAAAACATCAGAAATGTCACAAGTAATAGGAATACGAGATATATCATCATCATCTCGCGAATTAAGAGAATGTAAAGCCATTTCAAAATTATCCACATCCCGAAGAACAAGAGATAACTGAGTAGGCGAATCCGGATGTCGAAGATACAAAATTCTCTCCGAACAAATAATCCTGGCATCATATCTCACTAGCCAGTCCATTCCCAAAATCATATCACATCCCAGGCAAGAAATAACATGCAGATTCGCACGAAAAGAAAAGCCACATAAAATAATCTCAATATCATCACAAAGCATACTAAGGGTCGCGGATCTCCCAATAGGATTGGCAATCCTTAAAGAAGTAACCAAACAAGAAACATCCAAGGAAAAATCATCAACGAGCTTCTTTGATATGAAAGAATGTGAAGCACCCGTATCGAAAAGAACTCGTATACTATGGTCATGAAATAAAACAGAACCTTCCAAAATAGATGGAGATATACCTTTGGGCTGAGTGGGACCTTCAAAAGCCTTAGCAGCATAAAGCCTGCTAGACTTGGCACCAGCCGGAATAGTAGGGCAAGCTGAAACATGATGACCTTCCTTCTTGCAATAACGGCAGAAGAGAGGCTTAGGATAAGCTCGAATAATATGATCAGGAGAACCACAATTGAAACACTTCCGAATGAAAGGTGTTCCAGAAGAGTGAGGTTGAGAACTAGAACTACTAGTCTTCTTCTTCTTAGAAGGAAAAGACCTCTTCTGAAATGGAAACTGCTTCTTGTTGGGGTTCCTGGAAACCTCAACATCAACATCACTATCACACTCCTTCTCGACGGTCTCGAGATGAAGTGCCGAATCAACCAACTCCTCAAAAGAAAGCTTAAGCTGGAGCAACAAGGACTTCTTAAGATATTTCTTAAGACCAGAGACAAACTTCAAATTCTTCTTATAAGAAGTGCTAATGAATTCAAGACCATACTTAGATAAACCCTCGAATGATGCAACATACTCAGAAACAGATGATTTCCCTTGCTTCAACTCAACGAAGCGACGGGTCAATAAAACTTTTTCAGATTCAGGAACGAACTTAAGTTCAAATCGCTCCCGAAACTGAGTCCAAGAAAGAGTAGACTCATCAATTTCGGCTACAAGAAGCTCATACCAATCAAGAGCACGCTCTTGTAATAAGCTTGAAGTTACAAGAACTCTATCATGGTCAGAAAGATCCATACGAGAGAAGATACGCTCGCACGTGCGAAACCAAGCTTGGACTTCAAGAACAGACTCGGAGCCTTTAAACAGCTTTCCTCCAAGATGAGAAAAATCACTGCACAGACGTGCAAAGGCAGACTTGCGAGGTGGAGAAACTCGAGGAGGAACTGGAGGCTGAGTGCTCCTAAACAACTCCAAAAACTGATCGGCAGACTTATAAACGCCATCCGGATGTGAGCCACTGGATTGCCCAGCATCCGAACGTCGTCCCTTGCCTCTTCCATCCATATGCTGAAAGTAAGATAAGAACAAGATTATCACAAGGTAGATACTTCATTACAGTATACTACAGAATAATATACATTCCTAGACGTATTCCCCAAATTCTAACTAACCTTTGATAAAAGAAGGAATAGAGAGACACGATGGTTCAAAGATTGGTATCACTTATATACTTTGATGTACCGTAAAATGTGCAGCTATTCTGTGTTTATCATATTTGGTCCTGAACTCAGCTCTGATACCACGTTGTGACGCCCCACCTCTATACCCACGTTAGCCAAGGACACTACAAGGTAATGCCGTCAACTAACATGGAGAATAAGGCTGGTTAGGAGCGACCATCTATAGCCTTCCTCTAACTATCTATTGAATACATCGACAATAATCACACCAAACCGATCGACATATCCAATGAATACTTAAAATAAAACCATAGGTCATTGGAGGATCTATCAGAATAGAATATAACAACTCAAATGTAATATACGTCATAGAACAGAAGATCATCATATACACATATATTGATACATAGCAGAGTATACAAAATAATACATGTCAAGTGGTATAGCAAACCACAATATACAGACGAATCAAAAGAATACATATCAGAGTTGCAACAAAAAGGACTACACAAAAAGCTTTAACAAAAAGGAACAAGCTGAATAGTCCATGCGGAAGCAAAATAGGCTAAGTCCAAAAGCACCTAACCTGAAACATCTCGGTCTGACCCGAGTATAAAATACACGGGTCAGTCTAGCTCAACAAATCAGTTAGATAAACTGAACAACAATAAACCTGCAAGGTTACAAGGCATAGCAAATATCTCTAAAGGAGTTAACACAATCATCTAACAAAATATGAATCATATGATAACAAAACAAGCCTCATATCATAGGCAACATAGAGAAACAAAGGATACAAATATCCCAAATCAAGCCATAAAGGAAAATAACAAATACAAATGAAGGTAACATAAGTTCCACAAGGTAATCGCTACATATCATGCGGCTCAAAAAGACCAATACCGAAGGGCGATACCAAGGGAATATACATATCAATGAAACATCAGAAAATTGCTCGAGCTCAGTACTGTACAAACAAGGATACATGAGCCCGAAGACTCCAAACCCAATATCACCCATGCGTCTCATAACGACCAACATCGGAAGCGATACTAAAGGGCAACCCAATATCACCCATGCGGCTCATAACGACCAACATCGGAAGCGATACTATAGGGCAACAAACCCAAAGGCACAAACCCGAAGGCACAAAGCCGAAGGCAACATACCCGAAGGCAACATACCCGAAGGCAACAAACCGTAGTGGTGAAGGTCGAAGACCCAGTACTGGACACCACTAACTAGCGGAATGTGTCATAACTTTCAAAAAGGAATCCGAAAAGTGGTAACGTGAGTCCCATAACCACTCGTTCGCACTAAACGGGTTACTATCCGTTAGTTAATTTCACACTCAAAGCAGTACAAATTTCACCTCACCTCATTGGTAAACCAGACCAAAAGGTCAAAACAATCAATCGAATAGGTCGGGAATTAACTGGATAGACAAAGCATGGATTTATGGTCCGTGTTTTACCTAACCATTTAATCTCCCTTCCACTCCGCTCGAAGTGTGAAATTGTGTATGTGCGTTTTAAATTGAATTTAAGAATTGGAGAAGGAAACTTTTAATATGATTTAGGGGGATTATTTATGAGAACCTGTGAATGAAGTCAAAAATAAGTTATCAAAGCCAAAGATGCAATGGCAACCACTAAGAACCAACTTGAATCGATAAAATTTGGAAAACCAATCAAAATGAGCAAAAATAAGCAAAACAACAAAATAGGAGCAGGTCGGTCGACCGGACTATAGGGCTCGGTCGGCTGGCCAGAAGCAGAAAAATTGCTCGGAGTAGCAGGTCGGTCGGCCAGCTACAGGGCTCGGTCGGCCGAACTACAAGTTTCTGCAGTTCCTTCCTTTTCTCATCGAAGTGCAAACACTTCCAAAACGCAATCGGTCTAGCAATGAGCCTAAGGAGTCTTAGCCAATAGATACCCTAGCTCCATTAGCTCTCCGATTCGCCACCAGAAACATGCTCAAACATCAAAGTTTGGATCTTTAAAGAATTGAACCCAAACACTAAAAATTTGGATATTCACCAATTCAATCCAAACCAAAAGCAAGTGCATATGAACAAGTGCTAGGAATTCATACCTAACAAAGATATATATATATATATATATATAAGCATAGATGTGAGATAAAAATCTCACCTTTTATCTCGAAACAAAGAAGAAGAAGCTCAAACACAAGAAGGAGACTAACTTCTCTTCACTTCAACTCTACAAGCTTCAATCTAAGAATAAAACACATATTTCCCAAAGTTAGGTTTAGGAAACTTTCAAAATTGAAGAGGAGAAGAGTTGGAGAAGATGAAGAGGAGGCTTACCAATAGCTTCACTTTGATTTTGGAGCAAGAATTCAAGTTGCAAGAAAAAACTAGGGCTTGGAATTTCTAATTCCCATTCTCTTCCCCCATTTTCAGTTTTTAGCTTAAGTTTTATGAAATGAATTAAGTGTGGAGAGGAGAGGGACTTAGTTAGGGTTAATTAGATAGTTAGTGGGCTGAACCCAACCCAAAGCCCACTAGAAAAAGTAGCAAAAATTCAACTTACTCCAGACATATCAAAGCTTATACTTAAAAAGATTGAAAACGTCATTTTGGACTCAATGGAAGCTGTATCGAGCCCTAATTCGGCCATTTGCAAAAAGTAAAATTTCGGACCTAAAATTCGACTAACGACGCTATATTTAAATAAAACATTTAAATATAAAATCGTTAAATATGCGGGTTGTTACAGATGCCAGGTACTGTTATCTCAAATAGGTACCTCGCCCGAAGGACATCATAATGATAAATACGCCGCAATGGCAACACCGCAATGGCAAATACGCCGCAATGGCAAACGTAACGAAGACAAATATGCTACAATGGAAAATGTCTTGAAGACAAATCCGTTGCGGTGGAAATGACCCAAAAGTCCAGTATTGGCAAGCCGCGGTGGCAAATGTGTCACAAACTCTCAAATAGGAACCTGAATAGTGTTAAAGTGCATCACATTTCAAATGTTCGCACTAAAAGGTTTACTAATCGCAAGTAAATTTCACACTCAAAGCAGTAAAAAGTTTACCTCATTTCATCGTAAACTCGACTCGAAGGTCAAAACGATCAAACAGACAAGTAAGGAATTAACCGATAAGTTAAAGGCATATGTCCCATACCACGTATTTTACGAAACCATTTTATTTCCTTCTAATTCGCTCGAATAGTGCAAAAACTTGTATTTTATATACAAAATAATTTATTTGAGAAAACAAGTTTTTAAGACCATTTTCCGAAATCAATTTTGAAGACGACATTTGAAAATTCCCTTATTATAGTGAACAAATAGATTTTTTAACTTCAAATAATTTGAAAATAATTATTTTAAATGCCAATTTATTTTAAAAATTATCTCAAAACTGTTTGGAAAAATCTATGCTCGAAATCAAAGAAATGACTCAAAACTGTCATTCAATTTCAATTCAAATTTGAATTTCAAATTAATCAAGACTTGGCTAGCCTATTAATAGGCATCATAGCTCTCAAATTATCTCAAAAGTACCATTAAAAGAGAAAGAGAATAAGAGTAAAAATGAGCTAATACAAATCAAAGGTCAATGATTGCTATTACTATCATCTAGCTCTAAGGACAGCAACATAAAACCATAATTTCGACAAAGCAAACTTCAAAATTCTAGAAAACACAATGAACGAAACTTGTAGCACATGATCTAAGCTTTTAGAACATCCAAAATTACCAAATTCGATTAAGAATTAAAGAAGTTATGGCCAATTTGATTTCAGTTTCAAACACAGAGCAAATATTGGTTTTGCTCTCGGGATAGCAGTAAAAAAATTTGATTTTGACATCGCTAACCTCAAAATTAAAGAAAATTAAATAAATGAAAGTTGTATTATAGGATTTGATCTTTTCTAAACATTAAAAATTATCGAATTTCGATCAAAAATGAGAAACATATAGCTCAAACAATATTAGATTCAAATTCAGGGAATTCGGTCAAAGACAGAACTATACTTTTAATTTCAAATCTGTTTCACGTCAATTAAATGGTAAAATATCAAAATGTAACCTGAAGAGAAATTATTCCTTATTGAATCTAGTTTCTAGCGAAAATCTTTTGACCTAAATAGGTGTAATGGCCCGAAATTTTTGACTCGGAAATTTCTACAGTAATACGTTCACTGTCGAAGTGCCAAGCAATCGAGTGCCTGAAATTTCAGATTGTTAGGGTAAAGAAGAAAAAGAGGCAGAAGAAGAAACATAAAACAACAACACAGAAGCTCACAATCGCAACGGATCAAAATATAATATCAAATAATAGCATTTATACTAAGAAAAGCTGTAATTGTCAATTTACATACAATATATCAAAGTATAACCATTCTCAAATAAACTGGACAGTTGTAACCACTTGTCCCAGAATACAATCAGTACAGAATCTAATACACAGCGGAATATACTCCATATGTCCCTGCCATCCAACTCGCCTCCTGAGCACCAGAATGTCATAACCTGAAAATCTGTAATACTCGATCTGACCCGAGTATTACAATAGAGTAACACCTGAGTCAGGCTTGAAACCAGCATGAGTAAACCCATTTAATTTGAAATACTAAAGCTTAAAAAACTTCATTGAAAACTAGGGTGACTCGTTCATCACTATGAGTTTTATCTTTCTATAGCCAAACCATTTATTTCAAAACAATATCTAAGTACCGTTACTTAGTTTAAATGGTCAGGTTCACTTAATTTATTCCATTCCATCCCATATGATTTTATAATCAAATCTATAAAGAATTATAGATTACTAATCGAAGTGGTTCCAGATATCACAGATATCCGACCCCGAACTCTTTGAATCCAATGCCATCCTTTGCAGGCCCGGTTGTTAAATAAACGATTTAAGTAAACATCAGAATGTCATATGCACACAGAAATCCATCACAGATAAACAACTCACATTTATTACAGTTCAATCCGAGGCAATTCATGTCACAGAATATAATAATTTAACATACTAGAGATATTAAGGAATCCAAGCATTCAATTAAAATTAAACATTTTAAAGCTTGACTAGTTGGTCACACCATTTCTGATTAATTTAATTAACACAAAATAAATTAATTACTTCTAAATCCTGCTTAATTAATATTAATTAATTACATTTAAAATTACTTTAAGATTTTTGATTAATTATGAGTTTAAACATTTATTTTAACCACTTACTCAATTATATTACTAAATTTTGTTTTGAAAACTCTTAGGAATTGAATTAAACAATTAACCTAATTTATAATTATTCTAACCCAAACCAATTTAATTAATTAAAAGTTAAACAATTTATTTTAACCATTTTACGTAATTACCATTTAAGTTTTATTTAATAAACCTTTGGAATTAATTTATTATTAACCTATGAAATAACTTAAGACTTTTAAGTTAATTAATAGTTTAAAACATTTCACCTTATTAAATCAACTACTTAATTACACAATTTAATTTCACCTTAATGACACTTAAGAATAAAATAAAGTAAAGGACATATAATAAAATACCTTAAACTTAATTAATTTAAAATAACTTATTTTATAACTTGTAATGATCCTGTTTTTAAGCCAAATTTAAATTTGTAATTATATAAATTTTTAGATTTAATTATGTATAGATTTGAAATTTTCCAAAATAAATAAGATATGTGTTTGTTTATTTATATAAATAGATTGTAATTTGAAATTTGATTTGAAAACTCTATAATTTAAAACTGATAAAAATTTGTATTGGAATTATAATTATAATATATATATATACACACATGTATTGGAAGTTATATTTTGAATTAAACATAAGGATTTCCCAAAGCTATTTAAAAGTCAAATTCTATATTTCAAAATGTATATAGATATTTATTTATTTATTTAAAAAGTATAATAGTTTTAGTTTAAATAAAGATTTGATAAAAAGGTTTATATGCTTTTCTTTTAGATTTATACAAATATAAATTTGGTTTGTACATATGGATAAAAACATGTATATAAAACTAAACTGAAATATATTTTAAAATTATTATAATCATATTTAAACATTAAAGGACAAATGTAACCATTTTAAAATGTATTATGACATTTGTAAGATTATAAAAACTTGTTTAAAACATTTGTAAGCTTCATATTGTTAGTACACAAGATAATGGTTTTGATGAGAACAACCTTAGAATAGATTATAAAATATAAATACTAACATTATAAGTTTAGATATATATGTATATGCAGGATTTAACCATGCAGGTACCATGAATGAAGACTGTACAGTATAGAGATTCAAGATATCAAGACTGAAGACTCATGAGTATCAAGATTATCAAGAGTTCAAGAATTCAAGTAATTTATTCTTTAATTAACATTTTTTGTTAAAACTCCTAAAAAATCACTGGCATCTTAAAATTCAATTTATTCGTGGAATGGAATCCACTTCGAGCCTGTTAAAGGGATGGAACCCTAAGTAGGATAGAACCTACGAAAAATCTAACGGAACATTGTTTTGTATCCGCTAACATTTTATTCAAAATAATTTTTTCAAAATTATATTTTGTTTTCAAAATGATTTCAAAACCTTCCTTTTAAAAGCATAAAAAACATCTATGCTGATTTTAAATAATTATAGCCTCAAAATCATCTTTAATTTCAAAGTCAAATTACTCCTGATTTTAAACTATCTTTTAATACAATATTTAACTTTTAATATTTATACTTAGATTTAAATATAAAATTATAGTTGAATTCTATATATATATTATTATCTATATTTACTTATGAATTTTAATTATAGTCAAGTATATTTATAAAGTTTAAAATAGTTTTAATATAAGATAAAGGTTATTTTCAAAGAAAATCAAATCATCAAAAAATGCTTTGGGATGTCGACATACTCATGGTGACCATGTCGCCAAGGTGTCAGTTGAGTTCAAAATTTCAATTTCAAAAGAAGTTTCCATTTGCCATAACTCTTCACGAATGGACATGACTGTTGTTCTACTATAAATAGGGGTCAGTTTCAACGATTTTTATATCAGATTTTCTGGTTTTTCACCCCTCTTCTTCTTCCATATTTCTTAATAAAAATTCTTATCATTACTCTGTCGAAATCCACATTGAATTGAACTCGATCATTCGTAGTTTGATTCTCTATTACTATCTCAACAAGATCCTCTGTGCTATTCATAGTTATAGGGCTTTTGTAATCAACTTAGCAAGAAAAGGTGTTATTGTAGCCCTGAAAATCAATTGGGTGAACTTGTTGCCCGTAAAATCAAGTGGGTGAACTTGTTGCCCGGAAAATCAAGTATCTCTACCCAGATGATTGTGATTCTGGAGGGTGTACGTCGCAGCCTGAAATCGAGGGTGTAAGTATAAAGATTGCTTTTGAAAGGAAATTCGTACTTGTGTTGCGGGATTGGATGTAGGGTAACTCCGAACCAGTATAAAATCCTGTATGTTCTTTCCTTTACTGCTTTATTTTTTGTTTCTACATCTGTGTTTGTTTCTGTTGTCATATCTGTGTCTATATATTGCATACATCTATGTTTAAATTAACATAAACTCAAAAAGATTTAGTAATTCTTTATAAACACTATTCACCCCCTCTAGTGTTAATTCTAGCCTTAAGATCCGTAATCCGCATTTCTCACAATTGGTATCACAGCGAGGTTTTCAAAGTTTTATAATCTGATTTTTGAAAATTTTCCAAAATGGCTATATTTGTTAATACTGGTTTAGAAACACTCAAATCAACATTGCTTCCTGAGTCTTCATATAATCAATATTCAAATTCAAGTTATCTACCAAATTTATTTGATGTGCAGGAATCATGCTTTATGGCTGTTTAGGGATCAATCCACAATGGAAAATTTGTGTAGATCAGAAATTACAAAGAAGTGAAATCTTTACCTCCTCATCAAGAAATAGAATTCCGAATCGATCTTGTACCTAATACTCGTCCTGTTGTTCACGCAAGTCGCAGGATGGCACCCAGGGAAAAGATTGAATTGGTTCATCAAACTGATGAGCTACGAGCAAAAGGATTAATTCGACCCAGTGTTTCTGAATGGGGCTCAGCCGTCGTATTTGTCGCTAAATCAGACGGATCTTTGAGATTGTGTATAGATTACCGCGATCTGAATAAACAAACTCTCAAGAATAAATTCCCTCTACCAAGAATTGATGATCTATTCGACCAACTTCATGGCGCTTGTTTCTTTTCAAAAATGGATCTAGCCCAAGGATTCCATCAACTACGAATCGCCGAAGATTGTGTCCATTTGACTGCTTTCAGAGGTCCTGATATGTTCTATGAATGGTTAGTTATGCCTTTCGGGCTAACCAATGCTCCAGCATACTTCGTAGATCTTATGACTCGTGTGTTTCGGGAAGTTTTGAATAAATTTTGCTTGTATTCATTGATGATATTTTGATCTATTCTAAGACTAAAGAAGAGCATGCCGAACATCTTAAAATCGTATTGGAAATATTGAGGAGAAATGTTCTATTTGCAAAATTTTCCAAATGCCACTTCTGGGTCAATGAAGTCAAATTCCTTGGCCATATTGTTAATGAAGAAGGAATTTCAGTAGATCCTAGCAAAATTTTCGCTATTCTTGATTGGAAACAACCCACTACTCTAAGAGAAGTTCGAAGCTTTTTGGGTTTAGCAGGCTATTACCGGAAATTCGTTCAAGATTTTTCTAAGTTGGCTAGTCCGCTGACTATGTTAACAATGAAAAATGCAAAGTTCATTTGGCCCCCAGAATGTGAAGAAGTTTTTCAAGAGTTGAAAAAGAGATTGACCACTGCTCCTGTTCTCACTATTGTTAATGGGAACCAAGGCTTATCTGTCTATACTGATGCATGTGGTGAAGGGGTAGGTGCAGTATTAATGCAAAATGGAAATGTGGTTGCCTACGCGAGTAGACAGTTACGTCCACACGAGAAGAACTACCCAATGCACGATTTGGAACTTTTGGCTGTTGTTTTCGCTTTGAAAATATGGCGACATTATCTTCTGGGTAAGAATCTTTTCAGCTTTCCTAACAATTTATGAATTAGCTTAACCAAAGATATATATCTAATAAACTCTCTTTGTTTTAGGTGAAAAATTCGAATTATTCACCGACCATAAATCTTTGAAATATCTTTTCACCCAGAAGGATCTGAATCTGCGACAACAACGTTGGTTGGAATTTCTGGCATCTTATGACTTAGATATCCAATATACGCCGGGAAAAGCCAATGTAGTAGCCGATGCTTTAAGTAGGAGACATGCTGTTCTTGCATATCTTGTTATCACTCCTACTCTCCTTGAGAAGATCGCAAGACAGCATAAAGAAGATGAGTTTCTTCGAGGAATCCATAAAAGAATATGTCAGGCTGAAGACACTAGTTTTAAAATAGATGATAGAGAAGTTATAAGAATGAAGGGCAGAATTTGTGTCCCTGGCATTCCAGAACTGAAACGTGAAGTATTGGATGAATGCCACAAGTCAAAATTCAACATCCATCCAGGAGTCAACAAAATGTATTGTGATGTTAAAAGAACATTCTGGTGGAAGACGATGAAGAGAGACATATCTATTTATGTGAGTCGCTGTGCTACTTGTCAGCAAATCAAGAGCGATCAAAAGAAAGTGGCCGGTTTACTTCAACCTTTAGAAGTACCGAAATGGAAGTGGGATCAGGTATCGATGGATTTCATCGATGGATTGCCACGAACCAAGAAAGGAAATGAAGCGATTTGGGTTATTGTGGATCGTCTAACCAAAAATGCTCATTTCATTCCAGTTAAATCTACTCGGACTGTAGCAAGCTTGGCAGGTATATATATAAAGGAAATTGTTCGCCTCCATGGTATTCCCAGCAGTATAGTGAGTGATCGTGACCCGATCTTCACTAGTAGATTGTGGGAAGCATTTTAGGATGCATTGGGAACGAAATTAAATTTCAGTAGTGCTTATCACCCACAATCTGATGGGCAGACTGAGAGAGTTAACCGAATTCTAGAAGACCTACTGCGTGCTTGTGTTCATGATTTTGGTGGTTCTTGGAAAGACCATTTGCATCTGGTTGAATTCTCATATAACAACAGTTATTAGGCCAGTATTGAAATGGCTCCTTTCGAAGCTTTATATGGTCGTCCGTGTTGATCACCTACATGCTAGATCGAATCAGGTGATAGACTTGTGCTTGGACCGGATATGATAAAAGAAGCCACTGAGAAGGTAAACTTTATTCGAAAGAAGTTATTAACTGCCCAAAGCCGTCAGAAGAGCTATTATGACCGACGAAGGAGAAATTTGGAATTTCAAGTTGGAGATTCTGTATTTCTGAAAGTATCTCCGATGCGGGGTGTATTGAGATTCGGGAAAACTGGAAAGTTGGCACCGCGTTATATTGGTCCTTTTCCTATTCTGGAAAGGATTGGTTCTCTAGCATATAGAGTGCAGTTACCCAGCTGGTTGTCTGGCGTACATGATGTGTTCCATATTTCTAACCTTCGTAAATATGTGCACGATCCAGATGATATAATTGAAGAAGCTGCTCAGCAGGATCTTGAAATCACTCCCAACTTGGCAGTTAGAAGGGAACCGATAAAAATTGTTGATCGTGATGAGAAGCGATTGAGGCACAAAATTGTGAAATTGGTCAAAGTTAAATGGAGTGGCGATCCAAAGGACTGTACTTGGGAGACTGAAGATAATATGAAGAAATCATATCCCAAATGCAGAGTTGACATCTCGACTTAAAACTGTAAGTCATTTCCTTATTTATAAATTCGTCTATTCTTTGTTTACGTTTCTCTCTCTTTCAATTTCGAGGACGAAATTTTCTTAAGGAGGGGATATTGTAACATCCCGGAAATTTTGAATTAAAAATTTGGACATTTATTGGAACTTTTAAATATAGAATTGAGAAATTCAAAAGAAATAAAATATTGAAATAAAATTTCGTAGTTATTTAATGTTAATAACTAAAAAAAACAACTTTTCTTTTTAACAAAGTAAAATAATAAATTGTGATAGATGAGCTTTTAATAGAAATAAAATTGTAAAGTAAGTTATGATGAAAATTATAAAATTTAAATCACATAGTTATAATTTAACATCTAAACAAATAAACAAATAATTAAACAAATAAACAAATAAACAAATAAACAAACAAATAAACAAATAAATAAACAAATAAACAAATAAAAAATGAACAAGTAAACAAATAATTAAACAAATAACAAAACAGTAAGAAGAAATAATAAATTAAGACTGCTGTAAACATGCTCTCATTAAATGCTATTTCTCCTTAGCCCATACACAAACATACATCAGCCTAAATCAAAGCATGAAACACGGCATGCTGTAGATGTGCAAGGAAGCTTCACCAAACATACTTGCATTAAATGCCATTTACTCTTCTGCATAAACCAGATCACATCAGCCCAATTTAAAGCATGGGTTTATTCATCTTGTACTTGCCTATACCTTAGCTTGCATACCACCTTTTATATATACATGCAACTTAGTATAGTTTGTTCAAAGGCAAACCCTAACAAGATCAGAACATAAAAAGAAAATAAAAGCAAAATCAGAGAGAAAGATAAAGAAAATTTTGTTGCAGCTAACAAATTAAAATCTGCAGTTCAAAGGAAACCCATATAGTCTCTGTTTCTATATTGTTCATGTGAGTAAACTTTTATTTTCTCAAATCTTTGGTTGTTGTGTGAATATTGGATGCTGTAGGGAGTTAAAACTTTGTTTTACATCCTGAATATATGAATGGATGTTTGTTCTTCTGCATATTGATTTAATGCATTTCAATCCCTGTTTTTCTTCAGGAAAATTAAAACCACATATCACCTTCCTTCTTTGTTTCTAACAGAGATTTTTAACAAGTTGAAAATTGCTTTAAACTCACATTACATATCAGTAAAGAATTAAAATATTTTATAGAGTTTTTCTTCCTGGAAAATAAAAACACAGTTAAAATGCAAAATGGGTTTAAATTTCAAACCTTGTAAGTTTAATTTCAAACATATAATCTGGAAGCTTATCAAAATTGATGATTTTTGAAAGTAAATTCTAAATTTTTAATTCAGTATTTACTGCGATAAGCTGGAATGGTCGATTTTTGGGTTTTTGGTTAGTGCCGATCATCAATGAAATGGCTGGTGTCAGGGTTGCTTGTGAAGGGGGAGGAAGACTCAGGGATCCCAAGAAAAATGTAAAAAAAATTAATAATGGCAAGAATTTTGGGTACGAAATCAAATTAGGGTTTAAAAACCCATGTGCGTTCGTGGTCAGAAAACACGGTGCTGCGCCATAAGTAGGCGATCGGACTTCGAGACTCCGGTGGGGATAGAAGCATCAGGTCAAGGCGAAGCTCCAGCCGAGATTTCGCGGCCTCTAGTGGCCGAAGGTGGGAGGACGAAGCGTTGACAGGGACGGTGGTAGTTCCAGTGTATGTTACAGGTTTGGAGCTCGAACTCAAATTTCGAATTCGAGATGGTGAAGGAGATTTGGAGATCGGGGATTGGATTAGGAAGGATAATTGGCTTGCTCGTCGATGCAGTGACGCCTGAAGATCATCCACGGCGTCGTGCACGTACACGTGCACGAATAGATAACCTGAATTTTTGTTTGCCTGAAGCATTTCAGGTTTTGGTTTGCTTATGGGTTGTACTCGAAGCACGACTCGGGGAAAACTAGGCAAAACTCGAAGGGAGACTCGGGAAGTTTCAGGGTTTTGTCGTGACAAAATTGGGACTTAACAAAATTTGAAAAATTTTATTACTCGGGTAGCTTTGGGATGAAACTCGAAGCAGGAAGCGGTTGAACTCGAGCGTGACTCGGGGAAGCCTCGGGTTGGCCGCCTGAAAGAACATATTTAGTTTGAAGCTGTAGAAAACTTGAGTTTAAACAATTTTTTATAAGCATTTTTTATGAAATAAGGATTGGTTGTTAATGGAATGTGGAGTTAACTAAATAATAATTAAATCTTAATTTATTTAATTTTGATACATCATTATAAAGTCATAATTAATAAATAATATAATTTAAAAGAAAATTAAAATATAATGTTGTTTAAAACTAAATTTTAACTTATTGAGGTGAATTATTGAACATGGTTTAAAAGAGATAATCAAAGCAATTTAAATTATCCTTTGGTTCATTTAAACAATTAATGATTAGTTAATATAATCCCTTAAGAGAAAAAAAATTATCTAGTAAATTAATTAATATTAAAGTTTTTAAATTAAAAGATAATTAAGATTTAATAAATTAATAATTAAGATAAATTGTTTTTGAAATAAATAAATAAGTGATAAATTTATGAAAATGATTAAGATCTAATCAACTGTAATTAATTGTAAGTAATCATTGATTTAAGATTTCTAAAGGAAGTAACTATGTAATAAATAAAACTAAACCATATGATTTATTTATCCAAATTAAAGATGCTTTGATTGTTCTTGTTTGCTGTATGTTGGATTGATATTCCTGTAGTTGATATGATGCTATGTGATATTGAATATTTTTTAGCTAGCAGTGATATTGGTATTACTACTGTATGATTTGTGAAAACCTTGTTGCCCGTAAAACGGCATTTAAACCTCGATGCGACAGGGAATCGGATTTCAGTTGGTTATCCGAAACCCACATCGAACCTGTGAATAATAGTGAATGACATCCACATGTTTTAAAAATTTGACACTCACTATTCGACTTAGCCGGGAAAGGACCTTAGGGTCGTATAACCCATTTCGAATATGTGATTCGACGTTATGGATAGCATTTGAAGACCTGTGTTGAAGATCGGGTATTTGCGAGAGCGATAGGATGACATGTCGATTGACTCTGCACCGAGTTGCTCCGGTATAGAGTTCTCCATATGTGATGGGGAATCCGATCAGGATTGTGGATATCCGGATTGCAAGGACTTCTTTGGAAGTGCCTTCGGTTCTGTTCGAGCCCGGAACAGACTTGTATGGATAGTATGTCTGACATTACAAATTGAGATATAAAGCCGATTTCTTTCAAATATATTTCTGTTGGTGGCGGAGAATTTATTCTCTTAGCTTAACACCCTTCTCTGAGACGTACGAGCTCAGAGGTTATATAGTTGAAGGTTATCAGCAATATATTCCTAATTTGGTAATGTGACATGCTGAGTGTTGCTGTGAAATGATCATTGTGTTGATCATTTGTGATAGGATCATTTGTTTGATCGTCTATCTTGGGGATCATTTCTATGATCATTTGTTGACCCAAAGCACAGCTTTTGTATAAAGTGTGGCTTTGTGGACGAGACTTCGTCGGACCTCACACCCCGAAATGGTCGAAACAGGAAAGATGCAGCAAGGTTATTGGGGGTAGCACCCCTTAGGGTATGTGCATTTCCTTCTGGTTAGAAGTGGTATCATGGTATAGAGCCCAGATACTTAACTTATGTTGATATCGCAGATATATATATATGATTTTGTGATTTGTTGCTGGGGCCCCGGTTAAAGGTTGGTTACGACCGGGAGATGGCATACTCGTGTCAGTAGTTACCCAGTTAGGGGTAACCCGGCCTTGTGTTGGCAGAGATCCGATTTGGTTCTCGGGGACGTCCTTCCAGAGGCGTTCTCATGTGGCAATGGGAAGTTCCTTGGCCTGACCATTTGTTGGAAATCCAAAGAAATAATACGAAACCCTATACGGTTTTAGTTGTAGAACCTGCCATGCAGCGTGGCGGTAACCTGCCACAAAACATGGTAGCTATAGTAGGCATAATTCGAAATGTCTATGCTGGCTAAGATTAATATTCTACTTTCGAAATGATTTACTTCACTATGCACTAGTATAATATCAAAGAATTCTTTTCTCGTATCAAGCATATTTAACTATCATAAGAAGAAATCTCCTCCAATTCTGCGTTTGCATTGTGTGTGTGGCGGGAGGTCTTATGGTAGTTCCATTTTTAAAAGCATTCCGAAAATTCTTTTATAAATCTTGTTTTATTTAAATGCAAATGTTTTTGTTTACTCATACCAGTCCCATGACTGATCCGGAGTTTATTGTTTTCTTTCCTAAACTCTGGGTGCCCATTATTTCCACACGGGCAGCCTAGTAGCAGGTTTCTGTATTTTAGAGTAGCAGTA
Organism: Allium cepa; assembly: GCA_030765085.1. Taxonomy (NCBI): domain Eukaryota; kingdom Viridiplantae; phylum Streptophyta; class Magnoliopsida; order Asparagales; family Amaryllidaceae; genus Allium; species Allium cepa. Next base: position 416,750,318 of record CM060937.1, on the reverse strand, counting down.
TTTTGGAGCTCTCATCTTGGAGCAATCTTAGGAGCTTTTGGAGATTACAGGTGTTTAGCTTTTGGGAGTTCGTAATCATCTCTCTCATTTGAGAACTTTTGGATATATGTTCACTGTTGTATTATCATGATGTTGTATTTGGAGTTGTAGTGTATGTATTATGTACTCTGTTGCAGTATGGATATTATGTTGATGTTGTAACAGTGATGTTATTTATGATATTGATTCTGTTCCGCTGTTTTATATTCATCTAATTGTTGTTATAAGCTCCGGCGATGCGAATTTGGTGTTGTTTATCGAACATCGAGTTTGGGTCGTCACAGTCAGGAAAAATAATATTTGTATTCTTAGTATGAAAGTTTCAAATGACGACCTGTGTCTGTTGGCAAATACAAGTGACCCTTGGATTTGGCATAAGAGATTTGGGCATTTGAATTTCAAACTCTTATCTAGATTGTCAAAACATGATTTAGTAAGAGGGCTTCCTAAATTGAATTTTAAAGTAGATAGTCTATGTGATGCTCGTCAATTAGGAAAACTTAGAAAAAGTTCTTTTAAATTAAAAGATACGATTTCAACTTCAAAACCTCTTGAATTACTTCATTTTGATTTATTTGGTCCATCTCAAATTCTTTCAATAAATCATAGTAAATATGTTTTTGTAGTTGTAGACGATTATTCTAGATTTACATGGATGATATTTTTGAAACATAAAAGTGATACTTTTGAATGTTTTAGGACCTTATCAAAAAGAATTCAAAATCAATTTATCTAAAAATTATAACTATTCGAAGAGATTATGGTGGTGAATTTGAAAATGAAAAGTTCGAGGAATTCTGCAATAAAAGGGAATAACTCACAATTTTTAATTTCCAAGGACTCCACAACAAAACAGGGTAGTAGAACGTAAAAATAGGTCGATTCAAGGGTGTGATAATTTACCAAAGAATTTTTGGGCAGAAGCAGTTGCTACCGCCTGTTATATTTTAAATAGAATTTTAATTAGACCTTTAACTGATAAGACATCTTATGAACTTCTTTATTCAAAGAAACCTAAGGTGTCTTATTTTAGAATTTTTAGAAGTAAATGTTTTATTTTAAATACAAAAGATAATTTAGATAAATTGGATCCTAAATCCGACAAAGGTATCTTTGTCGGATACTCTAATAGAAGTAAAGCATACAAAGTGTTTAATTTAAAAACAAACACCATTAAAGAAACAATGCATGTTTCATTTGATGAAATTTCAAAAAATTTTAAGATACAAATGATGAAGAGGATTTAATCACTCAAAACCAAGAATCAATTGAAACTATTATTGAAATTAATTATCCTAATAAAAGGACTAAAATTTTAGAAGATCGTCCTATAGAAAATATACTGGGAGATATGTAATCTTTTGTTAAAACAAGAAATCAACTAAGTCAAATGAGTAATGTAGCTTTTATATCAACCATTGAACCCGAAAATCCAAAAGAAGTATCAACTGATGATCGATGTATTTTGGCTATGCAGGAAGAATTAAATCAATTTACTAGAAATGGTGTTTGGGAACTGGTTCCTAGACTTGAAAATAAAACTATAATTGGAACTAAATGGGTTTATACAAATAAAATGAATGAACAATGAGAGGTAGTTAGAAATAAAGCTCGATTAGTCGCTCAAGGTTATTGTTAAGAAGAAGGAATAGATTTTGATGAAACCTTTCCTCCCGTAGCAAGATTAGGAGCCATTAGGATTCTACTTGCATTCACAAATCATAATAATTTCAAATTATTTCAAATGGATGTTAAAATTGCCTTTTTAAATGGATTTGTAAAAGAAGAAGTATATGTTGAACAACCACCACTTTTTGAAAATGATAAATTACCAAATCATGTGTACAAACTCAAGAAAGCTTTGTATGGTCTAAAACAAGCTCCTAGAGCGTGGTATGATAGACTAAGATCTTTTTTATTACAATTAAATTTTGAAATTGGTAAAGTAGATAATTTTTTTATTAAAAGAATTAAAAATGATATTCAACTAGTACAAGTTTACGTAGATGATATCATTTTTGGATCAACTAATTTTGAAATGAATAAAGAATTTTCTAAAATAATGACAAAAGAGTTTGAGATGAGTCATATGGGTGAATTAAATTTCTTTTTAGGATTATAAATAAAACAATTAGATAATGGTATCTTTATTAGTCAAGAAAAATATGGTAAAGACCTAATTATTAAATTTGGTTTGGCCACTGCAAGTGGAAAACCCACTCCCATTGCAACCAATGTGTACCTTAGTAAAGAAGATCTCTCGAAAGATGTAGATCAAAAATTATATAGAGGAACGATTGGATCACTACTCTATATTACTGCCAGTAGACGTGATATCATGCATAGTGTTTGTCTCTGTGCGAGATATCAATCCCAACCTAAAGAGACCCACTTAAAAGCCATAAAACGAATCATAAGTTATGTTAAACACACATCCGATTATGGTTTATTTTACCCTGAAAATGATTCTTTTGACTTAATATCTTACTGTGATGTTGATTATGCTGGTTGTAAATCAGACCGCAAACGTACAAGTGGGACTTGTCACTTTTTGGGGCATTCTCTGGTTTCCTGGTTTAGCAAAAAGAAAAACACAGTTTCTTTGTCAACAACTGAAGTAGAGTATATTTCTGCTACTTTGGCTTGTTCTCAAGTAATATATATGCAACAAACTTTAAAAGATTATGGTTTAAATATCTCAAAATCGCCAATTTACTGTGATAATACTAGTGCAATAAATTTATCCAAAAATACTACTCATCATGCTCGAACTAAACATATTGATAACATACATCATTTTCTCAGAGATAATATAAGTAAGGAAGTAGTTACTCTCGATTACATCAATTCTGAGAATCAAATTACTGATATCTTAACAAAACCCTTAAATGAATCAATATTTACTAAATTATGAAGAGAATTAGGTATTTGTTCAATAACTGAGATATAAAATATAAATATCTATTATAATAAATAATTAATACTAAAATAAATCAAATAGTAGAAATATAAAGGAGCATGTCGACATCCCCCATACACCCATGTCGACATACAACGTTTTTATTTTATTTTTAAAATTCCCACGAAAATTCAAAAAATTGATTATATATTCTTCTTATTTTCGAATTTTTGATCATTGTCTCTGTTCTCTTTCTATCCCATCTTCTGAAACAAATAAAATCATGGCAACATCTTTCGAATCAAACATAAAATCAACATTTTCGTTCCCCTCTCCTACTTCTGGTCCATTTCAACGTACTACTCTCGCTCGTGTAGCAAAAATGGAGGAGTCTCTGAAGAATGCACTTCGGATGATGACTTAAATTCAAGTTATTCAACTCGTATGGCAAAGGAACAAGAGAGATAAGCCAAGAATCTTAGGAATTTGCAAAAATTTCTAATGGATAATCAAGCTAACCCTATCTTGATTGAAGAAGGTTCTTCACTTAATCAAGAACTAGAGGCCAGTTAAGAAGAAGAAGAACCCATGGAAGAAGCACAAGCGGAGGATGACAACAAAGTCGTGTGCGTTGGAGAAGTGTGTTTTGACAAAGATGGGAATCTTGTCGAACAATGCGGAAATTTCTGTTTCCATCATCCAAACTGTTCGATTCATAGATCTCCTATGCTCAGAAACACATATTAGTTTCTTCTCTTTCTTTACCTTTGTTTTTTATTCCTTCTTACGTTTACAACGAAAATGTAAATATAATTATATGATTAATAAATCGGGTTCTTATGTGTTCCTCCCTATTAATAAATATAACTATATGGTTATCATATACTTAGAATAGTTAGTAGTTTAGGATTTGGATTATCTAAGTGTTGATTATTTATGATAACACTATCACTATAATCACATATCATAGGGTATTAGATTTCGGGAGAGTTATATAATTTGGAGTTATAAAGTTTAGAGTTTATTTTTTGTTGATGATAAAAGGGGAGAAGTAAAAAATAGGGTAGTCAGGCATAGGTTAAGGGGGAGTTATTAGTTTTAGGGGAGTTATTAGGATAGAAGTAATATTTTATAAACAAAGGTTGTCATCATCAAAAAGGGGGAGATTGTTATTCCATGAGATGATGGTTTTGATGACAACAACCTTAGAATAGATTATAAAATATAAATAGTAACATTATAAGTTTAGATATTTATGTATATGCAGGATTTAACCATGCAGGTACCAAGAATGAAGACTGTATAGTATAGATATTCAAGATACCAAGACTAAAGACTCATGAGTATGAATATTATCAAGAGTTCAAGAATTCAAGTAATTCATTCCTTAATTAGAAAATTTTGTTAAAACTCCTAAAAAAGCACTGGCATCTTAAAATCCAATTTATTCGTAGAATGGAATCCACTTCGAGCCTGTTAAAGGGATAGAACCCTAAGTAGGATAGAACCTACAAAATATCTAGTGGAACATTGTTTTGTATCCACTAAACTTTTATTCAAAATAATTTTTTCAAAATTATATCTTGTTTTCAAAATGATTTCAAAACCTTCCTTTTGAAAGCATCAAAAACATCTATCCTGATTTCAAATAACTTTAGCCCCAAAATCATCTTTAATTTGAAAGTCAGATTACTCCTGATTTTACTATCTTTTGATATAATATTTAATTTTTAACATTAAACTTAGATTTAAATATAAAATTATAGTTAAATTCTATATATATATATATATATTATTATCTATATTTAATTATGAATTTTAACTATAGTCAAGTATATTTATAAAGTTTAAAATAGTTTTAATATAAGATAAAGGTTATTTTCAAAGAAAATCAAATCATCAAAAAATGCTTTGGGATGTCGACATACTCATGGTGACCATGTCAACATGGTGTCAGTTGAGTTCAAAATTTCAATTTCAAATGAAGTGTCTATTTGCCATAACTCTTCACGAATGGACATGACTGCTGTTCTACTATAAATATGTGTCAGTTTCAACGAATTTTATATCAGATTTTCTGGTTTTTCACTCCTCTTCTTTTCCACTTTTCTTCATAAAAATTCTTATCATTACTCTGCCGAAATCTACATTGAATTGAACTCGATCATTCTTAGTTTGATTCTATATCGCTATCTCAACAAGATCCTCAATGCTATTCAGAGTTATAACACTTTTGTAATCGACTTAGCGAGAAAAGGTGTGTTTGTAGCCTTGAAAATCAATTGGGTGAACTTGTTGCCCGTAAAATCAAGTGGGTGAACTTGTAGCCTGGAAAATCAAGTATCTCTACCCAAAGGATTGTAATTTTGGAGGGTGTACCTCGTAGCCTTGAAATCGAGGGTGTAATTGTAAAGATTTCTTTTGAAAGGAAATTCGTACTTGTGTTGCAGGACTGGATGTAGGGTAATTCCGAACTAGTATAAAATCCGGTGTATTCTTTCCTTCACTGCTTTTTATTTTGTTTCTGCATCTTTGTTTGTTTCTGTGGTCATATTTGTGTCTATATATTGCACATATCTGTGTTTAAATTAACATAAAGTCAAAAAGATTTGGTAATTCTTTATAAGCACTATTCACCCCCTCTAGTGTTAATTCTAGCCTTAAGATCCGTAATCCGTATTTCTCACACATATAACATGCACGAACAAGTGTTTCAACATGAGTTACAAGTGTCTTCTGTTTCTTTATTTTTCAAAATAACAAATAAAATGTAAACAAGTTTATATATATCACTCTATATCCTTCCTTTCTCATATTCTTCTATCTTCATTTATACAAAAACAAACCTGGTAACTCAACAAAAACAAACCAGGAAAAAATAAGATCAAAAGCATAAGAAAATCAAAACCAGAAAATACAAAATCTAAAACGAAACCAGGCTTCATTTTCTTTCATTTGAAAACCTGGAAATCAAACTAAAATTAAACAAAAGCTTCATCTTCAACCTGAGAAAAACAAAGAAAATATTTCAAATTCAAATTGAAATCCAAGTCCAGATCAAATTAAGCAAAGCTTCAGATTCAATCAACATTTCCAGATCATTATCAAAACAAAGTTCTAGATCATCAAAACAGGCTTCTCTGTTTTTATAACTTTGAGTAAACTATCTTCCAAATTCTTAGATCTGTTTTATACATCTTGACATTTGAGATTGATGCGTGAGTTTGTTGTGAAAGATGTTTGAACAGATGTTAAAAATGCCTACTTGTCTATATATAAATGTGTATATTCCTATGCATGACTGTATATTCATATATCTCTATACAGGCTCAAGAACACTTAAGAAAAAAATTCTCATCTCTTTATACAATCTAATTTAGGTTATGATTTTGAATGAAAAAGGATTGTAACCATGTGTTATCCCGCCTTTTGGCAAGGTCGTGACACCAAGAACTTACTAAAAACCAAGGATAGTTCGTCCTGGAGATCATTAAAACATGGGTCAACTAGGATATCGGTAAATTTTGTTCGAGTCCGGATCGGCTACAATTGATGTGACAGGACCAGCAATGCCAAGAAAGCCAATATTCCAAATTTCAAGTCAATTGGAGTTCGTATGCTCAAGATATTGATCGATCACTTTGGTGCTATGAAATTTCGTCTCGATACGACCTAAAAAATGTTCCTGCCAAATTTCGTCTCGATTGGATTAAATCCTGGTCGATACGAAATTCATTCGTATAGATCATAGACCGAAAAAATCCAATTTGCATCGATCATAACACGCAATCCACAAGTCAAAATGCTATGAAATTTTCATAGGAGCTTACGAACAACGTGAAGAATGTTCATGCCAAATTTCGACTCCATTGGAGCAAATCTTGATCGATACGAAATTCGTTCGTATCAATCATGGATCAAGTCGAAATTGCCTGGGTCGATCGTGTAGGCCCACCCACATGCTAAAAGAAGTCTCCCGAGATCTGGGTGAGATATTTGTCTCCTACGCCTATAAATAGAGCCTTAGGGCCTATAGAAAAAGGATCTTTTGGCTCTTTGACGTCCAAACTCTGCCGAAACCATTTTTGCACTTCAAGCCTACTGTTGTACTTGAAATTCATCACTGTAATCCACTGTAATCAGTTGTAATCAGCAAGTAAATATCACTTAAATCATTAACATCATTGTAGACGTAGGCCGTACACCCAACCACTCTAAATCCACGTGTTTTCGTGCATTTTCTTACATGTTTATTGGTTTTTTTGTCAGATCTGCTTCATATTACATTTATTCTCTTCATTTTATCTCTTCTAACACATCCGAAGATTGTTGTGCCTAATTTTGGTACAAACACTTTGGTGCTTTCACTGAGAACAACCTTGCTTTTCTCCTGCTCTATTGATCTACTAAGGTCGTTAGATTGCAAAAATATAAGGAGAAGAACCAGATCTATCGTTCCGTGGTTCCTTCTATCTATTTAAATTGTGCCAAATCTAAGAGAAAGTACATTCAGCATGATTTTCGTATCCATGTTTTCGTATCCATGAAAATGTGATGATTTTCATATCCATGTTTTCGTATCCAAAAAATATGATGATTTTTGTATCCATGTTTTCGTATCCAGAAAATATGATGATTTTTGTATCCATGTTTTCGTGTCCAGAAAATGTGATGATTTTCGTATGCATGTTTTTGTACCCATAAAATGTGGTCATTTTCGTATCCATGTTTTCGTATCCATGAAAATGTGATGATTTTCGTATCCATGTTTCCGTATCCAGAAAATATGATGATTTTTGTATCCATGTTTTCGTATCCAGAAAATATGCTGACTTTCTTATCCACGTTTTCGTATCCAGAAGATGTGATGATTTTCATATCCATGTTTTCGTATCCAGAAAATGTGGTGATTTTCGTATCCATGTTTTCGTATCCATGAAAATGTGGTGATATTTGTATCCATGCTTTCATATCCATAAAATATGGTGATTTTTGTATCCATGTTTTCGTATCCAGAAAATATGATGATTTTCATGTCCATGTTTTCGTACCTAGAAAATATGGTGATTTTCGTATCCTTGTTTCCGTATCCATGAAAATGTGGTGATTTTTTAATCCATGTTTTCGTATCCAGAAAATATCTTGATTTTTGTTTCCTTCTTTTCATATCAGAAAATATGGTGATTTTTGTATCCTTATTTTTGTATCCAGAAAATTTGACAACATTCATATCAATCGAACTTCGTATCGATTAGTTTTCATATCGATCAAATTTCGTATCGATTAAACTTCACATCGATCACTATTCGTATCGATCGACTTTCGTACCGATCACTATTCGTATCGATCGACTTTGGTATCGATCAGTTTTCACATCGATCACTTTTCGTATCGATCAGTTTTCGTATCAAATTGTTTTTGCATTGATCACTATTTGTATCGATCGACTTTCGTATCGATCAGTTTTCACATCGATCACTTTTCGTATTGATCAGTTTTCCTATAGAACAGTTTTTGCATTGATCACTATTTGTATCGATCGAATTTCATATCGATCAGTTTTCGCATCGATCACTTTCGTATCGATCAGTTTTCGAATCGATCGAATTTTGTATCAATCAGTTTTCCTATCGATACCCAAATAGCACTTCATATCGATACAGCCACGTGCATTTCGTATCGATCATCAGAACCCACTTCGTATCGATACAGCCGCGTGCATTTCCTATCGATCATCAGAACCCACTTCGTATCGATACAGCCGCGTGCATCATATCGATCATAAGAACCGACTTCGTATCGATCCAGCCACGTGCATTTCATATCGATCCTCAGATACACTTTATATCGATACAGCCGCGTGCATTTCGTATCGATCATCAGAACCCACTTCGTATCGATCCAGCCGTGTGTGTTTCATTTGCATGGACAACACTTCGTATCATTTAAACGTTACTAAGAACGATACGAAATTTCAAAAGAAATTGGGTACGATCCAAATTTTCGAAAATGAGGCTGCTCAACCGCATAGTGAATTCAAAACTCAACTTACCAAAGGTACTTCATGATCGTTCCATAGCTGGACGGGATGTAGGGGATTATAGTAGCAAATATCGAGTTGCAATCAAGGAATGGGTAAAGAAATACTACTCAAACGTGCTCCCATAGGCCGGAGAACCTAGCTAATGTGACAAGAACTAGAGTTGATTAATATATCATGCTTCTAACGTGGATTGCAACTTCCCCAATTGACCAGCTTTTAAAATGCTGAATTGAGAACTATGACACGATGGCTAATATGACGACTGGCGTACACTGTCTACTTTGCCAACTCAAAACATAGCTAGTCATCACTAAACCATCGTTAAATGCCCGCATCCTAACCATTCCACATCCATGTGACTTAAAGCATGGCATACAACGTCAAGAGGACTTCCTTAATACCCTTTATAGGTCTCCTATCTGGATGAGAGTTTGGGACAATGACCAATCTATTAGCCTATTTTAACCAACTCGCCGTTCAATTGATGTTACCAATTATTCAAACGTTGGACAATCATGCATGCATCATTCAGCAGTATTAAAAGACCCCGTAGCCATAAAATGGACCAGATCATAATGACGATTGGAGGACCTTCCCTAGTCGAGACCTATTCGTTAGAACCATCCTACTTGCAAAATTTCTAGTGAAAATTCAATATGTTGACTATATTAGTATACTATGGAAATACAACTCCCGAGACTACCTCATGAAGGGAGAACGATGCATGGATTCCACGATAAGTGATTAATGCCATCAAATGCAGATGTCCTCCCCTATTCTTCAAAATGGAATAAAGAAGCTGGCAGCCAACGAATTGATCAAAATACACAGCCCGTTGTTGCCAATAGTTATGAATGAAATCATCACAAAAGCTTATTTCCAAAGTTTTATAAGAGGACTGGCGAATGGCTGCCAACAACAACACCAACATATCGTATCTAATACTGAGTTGATGAACTAGTTGAAGGATAAATGTCGCAAGGTAAGGAGGGAACCTACTCCATACTCTAGATCGAAAAACTCCCCTTCTTTAGATGGCTACCATGGATGCCAATGCCATAAGGATGCTCTAGAAAGGATAGCTCTGACAATAAGTTCAAGCCTCATAAAACAAAGGGCCGGGAACCCCTACCTCTATCAATCAAGAACTTTGATCAAACCGAACCATATGCGTTAGAATTCCAACCGTGAAGGGCAGGACCGAAGTGCAATAGCGAGCATATGATGCCACTTCCCTTATCAATGAGGTTTAATCTGATCTCTTTTGAATTATTTCTATTTTAATTTCGTTTATGTTGCGAAATATGACCGACTTGAATTAAACTACTTGTAAATGAAGCAGGTAACTGAGTATTTAAGGATGCATGCAAAACAACCTCCACGGACTATGATCAAATCATTGAGCTTCATGATGAGCATGATTCAACCACTCATCAGCTACTGTAAGCACCTGACTTGGGTGCAGGGCATCAAAGCAAAAGGGACCGATAAAGTCAGGAATCTAGTAAAAGTGGATGCAACCGACCATCCACTCATCCACCTATGCAATTTAATTAGGAAATTTGAGAAAGAATTGGAGTGGTATGTCATAACAATGCACTCTCCATCTCCTACTTAATGCTTGCCAAAATACTTGTGCTTCTTATGATGCCTAATAGAATCGAAATCACACCAAGGGTGGACATGACGTGACTGTCCATGCATCCAATCCTGCATTAGACACTTGGGGTCATTTATGAACACATATATAAGGTGGATATGATTTGACCATTCAATCCCTAGTTTGCGTCTGTGATTCCGCAAAACAATCGTGCCTTAAACAGACTTCATTAGGAGCTAACCCTCAATTTATAGCCATCAACAATTAACTGCTTACTTGCTAACCATTATGAGCCATCATTCCAACTCTCTTCCTTAACTCGACCGGAAGAGAGAAAAGCATAAAGTGGACGTAACTCGACCATCTACTCTCCAACTCTAGCCCCTGTCATAAGGGAAAATACTCTACTCAAAGTGGATGTAGTTCGGTAATACTCTCCTATGCTCGAGCTCAAAGCTTGCCAGAACACTAATCTTACTCCTTAGGCTTGGCAGAAGTGGGATCTAAATGAATATGGATGCGATTCAACCATCTATAAACTAAATCTCATCCTTCATTGATGACAGATAAGTGCAAAGTAATCGAGATCCCACCAATCACTCGCTAAGTGCCCTAAGCCTACGACAAGCCACTACACTGAAGCCAAAAAAGGATTGATACACGATAATCCTTTAACTAACTCTAGTCTCCCAGAGTGCGAATGGAGTATAAACTTATAAATTCGGTTTTGATGTGGGTGGATCCATCCACCTAACGACTTCACACGTATCTTGACTAAGTTTGAGGAGGATGGACCCGTCCATTTGATGACCTTGCTTACTAACTAAGGGTGGATGTGAATCGACCATCCACAATCCTGATAAATCCATCATTCCTGGAGTGCGAATGAAATTCAAACGCCTAAACAGACGTTACTGACCGTCTGTCGGCCAACTCCAAGTTCCCAGAGCGTGAATTAGAGTATAAACATCAACTCTAAGTTCCTAGAGCGTGAATTGGAGTATAAAAGTCAACTCTAAGTTGCCAGAGCGTGAATTAGAATATAAGACACCGACTCGTCTAGTCCTGAGAGCACGGACTAGAGCATAAATGCCAAATGGGTGTGACTGACCACCCATCAACTAATTCCAGATTCCCAGAGTGCGAACTGGATCATAAACATCAACTAACTCTAGTCCCGTGAGCGCAGACTGAAGTATAAATACCTAATGGCGGTGATAGACCGCCCATCAACCAACTACAATCCTCAAAGCATGGATTGGAATATAAATACCAGAAGGGGTGCGATCTGACTGTCCATCTATCAACTCTAATTCCTCAACAAGTTCTGTAGTACATAAAGCGGATGTGGTTCGACTATCTTCTTTTCAACTCTTCCCTTACGTAGGGGCATACTTATCATAAACAATCGGATACGATCCGACCATCTAGCACTAAGCAGACACGACATGACCATTCATCTGCTAACTCTCGCCAATGATTTAGCGTGTTGTGCATGCAACATGGACAGATGTGACCCAACCATCCGCCACTCAACTCCTTCTTACAATTCAGTGGGAAAAGCATCAAACTAAACTTGTTGTATTGTGATCAACCACACCTCGACTTTTTCCCTTGACTGGGGGCAGAGGAATTGGCCGAGGAAAATGTGGTCCATCCATTTTCTATAAAAAATCTCAGTCCCTAGACTATAGACAGGGGTATAAACATCAAATAGATGTGATGAATGGCCCTTCAGTTGACTCTGATCCCAGAAGAGCGACTACGAACATAGAAAAATGAGAGAATGTGATTCGACCATTCATTTACCAACTCTGACCTAAAGTTGATTGGAAGAGTGTAAACTAGCTACAGATGCAATTAGATCGTCCACAAACTAACTCTGCTAACCCAAGATTGGGGGAAGAAGAACAAATCACCGAAAGAAGAGAAAGGTGACTCGTTACATCGCTAGCTTAGCGTCCTTTACAACTTAAGGCAACGACGGCAAGGAGGACATAACACTAACCAATCAAAATGATGCCAGAAGTTATGGGAAACCAGTTATATCGTACCGCCAGATCGATGGGAAATATCAATCTCCGCCTTTCATATCATACTAATGGATCGATAGGCAATGAGGTCCATGCCTTCTACATTGTGTCGCTAAATCGACGGCCAATATCGATCCTTTTCAACTACAAATCGATGTGACACGAGCGCCCATCGAATACCTTTGACCAACAGAGCATGGATAGAAGAATAATCCACGAACGAGTATGACTTGACCATTCCTCCTCCGTCGCCGTCCTTTGACCCATCAGGAAGGGCATGAGACCAGATGAGCATGACATGACCGCATTTGGGTTGACTTTATCCCTAGATCTAACGGGAAAACGTAGATCAAAATGGATGTTGTTGATCGCCTAAATCTAAAAAATGCAATGCGACCATTCATTCGTTGAATTTTACTACAATCCAGATAAACGATCAATTCACAACAAGTGCAACCTAAATGTCCGTGCACCGGTTCTTACCTCAATTCGACAAGGGAAGCATCAATCCTACATTGGATCTGAATGGACGACTCACTCTTCAGTTTTTGCCTAGATTATGACGGCATAAGCAGAAAAGTGAATGTTGGTGAGGCAACAAAGTATTCTTCTTCGAAAAAAGAACTAGGACAGAATGCAGGATAAGACACAACTCAAATTCCATCGGTTAACTCGATCCCATGGTTCAACGGGACAGAATGCGAAATTGAAGAGAACATTATCTACCTTGCCACTTATGAGATATTCCCTAGACTTGGGTGCACACACAAGAAATAAGATGAATATAATTTGATCTTTCGTCAAACAACTCTAGCTCTTACAGCTTGGACTACAGTATAAACATAGCAGAAGCTAGGTTCGATCATTCGCACAATACATCCATCAACCCAAGACTGAGGGCATGAGTGTGATCATCCAAGAGCTGGATATGACTATTAAATCCTATAGCTCATGCCTAGTATTTATAACAACTTAGAGTTATAATTGAAAGGATGCTTAGAGACAGAATCATCAGGTCGATGCCCCGACTTATCAACAACTGATCATCGTTCTAGCCATTCCGATGAGCAATGGATCGTGAGTACATTAAATAGAAAACGCATTGCTCGGAAACACATGTAGATTCAAACTCATAGTTGGGCTAGCCATGCAGCAGCATTCAATACATGGCTAAACTCTAGTAATCCTTTAATTCAACATGCCTATAAGGCTAATCATTAACCATTGCAAATAAGCACATGAAGTGCCTGCACCCCATCATGAGTATTGTGGGTCATATCACAACTCTACGCAATGATGATGCAAGAGTCAACTACATTGCTCCAGGTGAATTTGATATGTCAGCTTGGACTCAATCTCATGTGTATATGTGGACTCTCACCAACCATTGAGGACCTTGCATTAAATGTCAACCCGATGCATGTATCGGTGAATAAAAACAACGCGATGTGGATCCGAAGAGGTCTGTTGCACTTAAAAAGGAGGTGAATCTACTCAAAACCGATGGGTTCCTCTACCCAAAATGGGTATCCAATCCTTTACTTATGAGAAAAACGAATAGAGAGTAGCAGATATACGTCAATTACTCATATTTGCGTGGGACATGGTAAAGCATAGCTTCCCACTTCTAACGATCAACCAACTAATAGACTCGACAATCAGACATGAATTACTCTCATCCATGGATTCAAACTCCAGACACAATCTGATACCAAAACATGTCCCAGACCAAGAATGCAACTGTTTCATTACTGACCTCGGCCTATAGTGCTATGCTGCATTCCTTGGATTCAAACTTGAGAATGCTTATGCTACTTACTAAAGGACGATTAACAGATCATTCAAAAATCAGATCAACCGATCGATGAAATTATATGTGGTTAATAGCTTGTGAGATCACCACCATCGAACGACCACATCGATGACTTTGCAAAGATATTCAGTGCTCTCCAACAACTATAGTGTAACGACCCGCTGCTCTAACCGCCTCTAGTCGGTAGTTAAACCAACTAGAAACGTTCAAAATGACGGATTGTTATTTAGTTTATAACATTTAAACAGAATCAGTCACAGAATCACAGAAACAATAATATATTTTATAAATGAACTTTTCTTTTATACAAATATCAGAGTTATACAATGAATTACATTTTAATACAGTGGAATATACATATATCTTTTTAAAGTACAAGAAAAATTTCTTGAAAAAACTTTAGTGAAGTGCTTTCCCCTCTCTCTTTAACTTCGCTGCGAGAAAATCTCCAAGCTGCAAAAATACTCGGTCTGACCCGAGCGTTTTATGCAAAACACAAAAACACTCGAGTCAGGATTAATCTTTATTCAAGTAAATAAATTTGCAATGAACTGAATAAAATAGTAACAGCAGTAAAGACAATCGTGAAAGACCACCAACTACAACGATGCACAAAGATACAAGGTAAACTGGCATTCAGGCAGCAGTGTACAACAAATCCAGCAGCCCCAACTACAACAGTGAATACAACTACAAGTACAAGGCATGTCAACAGCAATATGAACTGTTCAGCTACAACTAAGCAAGGGTCAAGCGAATAAACACAACTCGAAGCATGTACATATGCAGCCACAAGACCACAAAGACACCAATGATACAAGAGAGGAATGCAACAACCAGGTGAAGATGCAGACATAAACAAACAAGTCTCAACCAAACATGTCAGTGAATAGTTCAGTGAAGAATCAGTGCACAACATCATGAATATACACAGTGCAGACACAAGTCAGTGGTAAGTATACAAACATACCAGATCAAAATCGAACTAAAGTATGGTGAAACACTGCAACTCAAAGAGTATCAACAATGCAACACAGTGACCATTATCACTGACTCAATTAAACAAAACACATACTGCAGTGGACAGACCAAAATGCAACAGTGTGAACATCATTCTATAAAAATGAAGAAATTCAAAGTCATGGGTCATGAACAAAGTCAAGGGTATTTAAAAATTTAAAAGTCAAGTTTATCACAAATTTAAAGGCCAAAGTATAGTTTTATAGCAGCAGTAAAATCGAACAAGGACAGAAGTGCCACTAGAGGCAGTGGACAATATAGTCAAAATCGAACCAAATCAACACCATGTTCAAAGAATAGGCTGAACGAGTCAGAGATAACATTCTCATGTAACTAGAGAAGATTATATGATCAAAGGAAAGTCAAAAACAACTAACCTAGACATTGGCATCAACATGAATGCACATCGACTCCAACAAGTACAAATGCACAGAGCACCAGGCAAGACCAAAATATACATGTAGACTTGACTCAATTGAAAAAAAAACAGAGCAGTGCTGAACACAGATGACTCTAGTTCAAATAGCAGTTCAGCATGGATGAACTCGAAGCAACTAGACAAAGTGCATCATATATATACATACATATGCAACAGTGCAGACTCAAAGAAATTCAAAAACAGTGAAGCAACAGGATGAACCGCAAAGCCAAACAAGTGCAGGTGAACAAGTAATACAAGCTACAAATAAGCAAAGACCATATGGTCAGTGCACAAGAACAAGGCCCAACAAAATCACAAACCAAGTGCAACTGGAATTAACAACATGCAATGCATGACTACAACCACAAAGGTTCAAGGCTGAGACAAACCCAATGCACCAATGCAACAGCATACAAGGTGCATACAACTCAACTGAATACATAGGAGTATGCCAGTGAAGTCAAAGCAATGATCAAGTCAAGACAATGAAACTGGGTTAGTGCAGACCAAAATGAGTATAACTCATTGAGCTCATGACAGAATATGCATAAGAAATTCATCAGTGAGCCAACACATATGAGCAAGTGAACTAGTCAACATGCATATATCTCAAAAACAAAGGGACTGCACTGTTTCAAATGAGACAACAATTTCAAAATAGAGTGAACATGCAAGATCATTTTTTCAACAGCAAGCATATATTCATACATCTACCAGTAATGAACTTGTAAATTTGCATGCAGACACACTTATTTCTAGAGTAAATAAGCAACTAACTTATATTTAAGTTTATTCAGCATAAATTGTTACTCACTTGCTTATGCACACAAAGTACAGAGCACAACATTTAAATATTGACAGGCACATGAATGCATACATATTCCTTACATATAACCACATGAATTAATCAAGCAAATCATAGTCACAATTTAAAATCAATTTTCTGCATGATTTCAGAATTTAAACAGGTTTTAAGTTTTAATTTACTCATCTTTTTGATGATGCAGAGATTTCTTTATACTGAAATATCAGGTTTTGAAAATCTGGAAAGACATGCTTGATTTATATTTTCTGGAAACTTGTTGTTCAAAACATGCATAAAATTTTAACATACATATACATTATTTCATTTTCAAACAATCATGCAAGCATAGTTTCATCCAAACTTCGATAATCATTCCATTCAAGTCAAGATGTAGTTGGATTTTTGAAATATTTAAAGAGCAGTTTACTCACTTATAAATGCAGAGAGTTTTTGGGATGTAACAGAAAAGTTTACTCACTTATTCCCGGGAAAACTTTGAATGCCTAAATTCATCATTCACAATTTAGAACCAGATTATCCATTCAAAACAAGAACTTCAAAAATTGAAATTTGGTCTTGTTGTTAAATCAGACCTGTAGTTCTTCTTTTTGGAATACATACTCCATGATCCTATTCGAAATATTTTTTTTTAAATTGAAATTATCATATTACAAACTTTTCTGTTTAAATGTCCAGGTTTGAATTTGACTTTATGGATAGATATAAATATTCTTGTTGATATTAAAGAGTTCTGGGGACACAATAATATCCAGTAAACAACACTCAACCATATACAGGAACAAACAATTGTAATTTAACTAAAATCAGATAAAACTAATCCATGCAACCAAGCTTATATCTTTGCTTAACAGATTTAAACACATGCATCTCAAATTCAACCAAATTTGTTTACTCACAAGTATTCATTTTCTTTACTTCATTTTCCTTAACCAGATTCAAAGATCCATCGCATGCAGCAACAACAAACAAGCAAAGTTTTTGATATAGCATCTGTTCTTATCAGTTTAAAAACAAAATTTATAGCATCTGCTCTCATCAGTTTAAAAAAAACAAATTTCAACCAACATCTGTTCTTATCAGTTTTACATCAATTTATCAGAGCAAATGATAGCGAATAACACCCAACAAACAAACATGCAGTGGTTTATCTATTCTTATTAGTTTAAATTCAAATAACCGAGCAGATGATAACAAATAACACCCCAAATCATAGCATGCGACCAAACACCCAATTCAAAACAAATTTAGAAACTTGAATAAGAATTTATCGTGAGAAAAACTCACCTTTATAATCGGAACAGCCGAAGAGAGTAATGAGCACAATCGAATGAAGGTCGAAGCCCCAAAATGGATCGCAAGCCCTAATTTAGACGAGGAGGAACACGAAGCCGCCATTTTTTTTTCTTCTTTCGTGATTTTGTTAAGTTAGGGTTACGAATGAAAATAGAGAGAGGATCGAGTATAGCCTTAGATAATATTACAGCACTTAAGCAAAACCATGGGCTAAGAAAATTGTAAAGCCCACCTAATTCCTTAATCAAATTATTAAAGAATTGTAACTCAATTTTTTTTTATAGAGGAATTCAACCGTTTAAAATTCCAACAGCAATTAGGCACAATTTATAATTGTCATTCCTTCATTATCTAGATATTAACTCAAAACAATTTATAAAAGAAACTATCTCTTTATAAATAAACAACATAATTTATTTGAATTTGGAAAAACTTAAATCGATTAACCAATTAATCTCACAATTTTAAATCAAGATTTAAATCAGTTATCAATTTAAAGTAAATTAAAATTCGGAATCGTTAGTGTCGAAAATATTTTTTTTTCTTTAGTAAGCTTCATAGGTATATAAAAGTTTTGAAGTTCAACTATCAAGCGTTAATTTATATTAACATGTTTCACAATTAGATTTTATGCTTGTATTTTGTATTGATAAAATTCATTCCATTTTATTTAGATTAAAGAACAATGTTATTAAAACTAACCATCAATTTATAAATTTACATAAATAATACTTGTATCCAAATTATTTTCCTAAGTCATTAGTTTGAATTAAAAATACAAATTCAATATTCAATTACAACTCCAAAGTCAAATTTAATTTTTTATTCAACTTTGTATAGATTAAATTTTAATATTTAATCGCCAAATTCACAGTTATATTGGGAATTCAATTTAAATTATCATTCAAATATTTAAAATTAATTAAATATTCACAATTTAAATTGTTCAAAATTCAGGATCGTTACATATAGAATGAAACTTGATCCTTTGAAATGCTCTTTCTTCGTTGTATACGAACAATTCTCAGGTTTCGTCATCAATTCTCGTAGGATTGAGACTAATGTCAGAATATGCTGAAGATTAGAGTCATCCATGTATCGAGGAAACCAAGCAGCTCTGATAGATCGCTCACAGAGACCTCCCATTTTACCCAAGCCGTTGGACCGTGAAGATCTATACCTCAATTGGGTCATGTCGACACACGCCATAAGCGTCGCAATGCTATGTGAAGAGAAACTAATCTAAAGACTAGTATATGATGAAAGTTAGATATTGACAAGCTGAACCTGCTAATGCCTGTATCGACCAACCATTACGATAGGTCCAATGGAAACCTTAGATGTCTGAATGGTTACTCAAATGGAATATCGAGCTAAGCCAATTTGATATCACTTATCTCCCTCGAAAAGCTATCCATGGTCAATCATTAGAGTACTTCATATCTGAATTCACTGCATTAGATGACTATCCGAAGAGCAGTAGAGAATCGTCTAACCGATGGAAAATCTAAATAGATGAAACCTTCAATAATCAATTTTCTAGCGTCGAAGTTTCACTAATGACTCCCAAGGAACGATCGATCTGCTACACCCTGAAACTCAACTTTACAGAAACAAATAACGAAGTTAAGTATGAAGCCGTAGTCACCACGCTAAAGCTTACAAGAAAACTAGGAGTGGAAACTTTACATATCTTATGTGATTTATGATTAGTGGTATGCTAAGGCAGGGAGGATTATTGAACTAGAGAGCAACGTCTTATTCCTTACCTTAGCTGGATCCTAAAGCTACTAGCTAGTTAGTTCTAGGAAAAGGCCAAGTCAACGGCCAAGCTAGTTGGTTTTAGGAATGGGCGGCAAAAAGACACTGTCCCAGTTGAAATACTTATTATTCCAAGCATTGACGTATGAAGATCAACCAGACCTTAGAGGTGGATCTAGAAAAGGAGTTACGGATGACTCTTATCAAAATCCATAATCAGGGATTCTTCTTGAATAAAGGAATGAGAAATGGCATATCATCCATGAAGCATCACTGCATGATTATCTTTGGATTGTTCAACTCCATCGATACAAAGCATTACTTTTGTATCCACCAATCCGAGACCCAATATTACGTACCCATCGATGTGAAGCACACCTTATGTGAGTCAATCTCGTATAGATAACCATCGATACGAAGTCTACCTTAATGCATGCCAGATTGATCCAGGAGAGGATCGATGCAATAAATGAATCAAAACGACCATCAAGAATTGTTACAACTTTAATTTCACTTTCATCCAAGAGAGGATCGAAACGAAACTCAATCCAAACAAAAACTAAAGAACTTAATAATGACCCGCATATGTGCAATGTGAATAAGAGTCAGGTTAACGCATGTGCATGTACGCCAAACTAACATTCAATTTTCAAAGTTATCAGGAATTGAATACTTACCCGGTGATGATCATAATGATGAACAACAGATCGCCATTGCTTAACACTCAATTACAACAAAACACTGCATAATCATTGCCGATCAACAGTTTGATATCTACATCACTGAAGATCAACCAAAGGCTACATCTTTTGATGAAAAGAGAGAAACTACTCAGCGAATCAGATAGAACTTTATAGAATGATGATGGCAGCTTTTCAAAGCATGTCATGTTCAAACAAGACGTATTTTGGGGGGCAAATGTTATCCCGCCTTTTGGCAAGGCCATGCCACCAAGAACTTGACTAGAAACCAAGTACAGTTCGTCTTAGAGATCATTAATACATAGATCTACTATCGATATCGGTAAATTCTGTCCCAGTCCGGATCGAGCTACAATTGATATGACAGGACCAGCAAAGCGATAAAAGCCAACATTATAAATTTCATGTCAATTGGAGTTTGTACGCTCAAGATATTGATCAATCACGGTTGAGAAATCCAAACTTGGATCGATCATAATTCGAGATCTACAAGTCCAAATGCCACCAAATTTTCACAGGAGCTTACGTACGACCTAAGGAATGTTCCTGCCAAACTTCGTCTCGATTGGATCAAAGTCTGATCGATACGAAATTCGTTCGTATCAATCATAGACCGAAAAACTCCAATTTGCATCAATCATAACTCGCAATCCACAAGTCTAAATGCTATGAAATTTTCATATAAGCTTACGTACGAGCTAAGGAATGTTTATGCCAAATTTCGACTCGATTGGAGCAAATCTGGATTGATACGAAATATGTTCGTATCGACCATTGATTGAGTCGAAATTTCCTGGGATCGATGGCCTGGGCCCACCCACGTGCCAGAAGAAGTCTCCCAAGATCTGTGTGAGATATTTGTCTCCTACGCCTATAAATAGAGCCCCAGGGCCTATAGAAAAAGGATTTTTTGGCTCTTTGACGTCCAGACTCTGCCGAAACCATTTTTTCAATTTAAGCCTGCCGTTGTACTCGTAATTCATCACTGTAATCCATTATAATCAGTTGTAA
Source organism: Allium cepa (assembly GCA_030765085.1). NCBI lineage: Eukaryota > Viridiplantae > Streptophyta > Magnoliopsida > Asparagales > Amaryllidaceae > Allium > Allium cepa. The sequence continues at coordinate 416,728,858 of CM060937.1, read as the reverse complement.
TTAGCAAGTAAATATCAATAAAATCATTAACTTCATAGAGGACGTAGGCCGTACGCCGAACCACTCTAAATACGTGTGTTTCTGTGCATTTTCTTACATGTTTATTGGTGTGTTTGTCAGATCTGCTTCATTTCACATTTATTCTCTTCATTTTGTCTCTTCAAACACATCAGAAGAGCGTTGTGCCCAATTTTGGTACAAATACCATGCAATATTAATTTTTAAAATAATTTCAAGTATAATTTTTGAGTTATTATTTCAAAAATGGAAAATTAAAATGGAACCTTTTTAAAAAAAATATTATCGTACTTTCTTGTTTTGATTCTGTAACTTAATTCTATTAGTAAATCATGAATTCTAATAATCATTTCATGATTTTTAAGTTTGTCATTGTCGAGATATCTCGAGATGAACGAGACTTAGTTTTTCATCGATTCACGACGATCAGCGGAGTTAAGGTCGTCATGATTGAGGCTGGGGGAAGCTAGGATGGTGGGCGTCTTGAGAAAAATGTTCGTAGGTTTTTCTGGCTACCACAGCGGCGGTGCGGGGAAGTCGTATGATTTTATACCCAGTTTTGCTCAAAGTGGTTCCTGAGGTGATATTGTAACAACCAATAATTTTTAACAAATATTTCTTGAATATCAATAATTCACGTACAACGGCAGGCTTAAAGTGATATTGTAACAACCAATAATTTTGGTCAACTGTAATCAAACTTTGACTTTCAGTTGATAAAAATTAAATTTGAACTTTTAATTTCTAATCTTTTTCTTTGAAACTATACTTGATTCTGATATTCATGCTGCTTTTCGTTTCGTAAAATTCTGTTGTATACATTTTGAATTTGATAAATTTTAGCGTTTTACACGTGATTATTTTCCGTATTTTATTTATTATTTTCTATTGTCTATTTCCTATGTTCATTTCTTTCTTATATTTTATTTTATATTTTCTATTTTGTTTGGATTTTTTTATTTATATTTGGATTTTGGCTTGGAAATTCAAAAGACTTGAGTTATTTGTTTTAATGGAAGCGTTTACATTTTCTAGCCGTTCACTCCACTACCTATAGTCATTCACTTCTCTCATAAGTCACGTAGAAACATTTCTTTCTCACCTCTCTTCTAATTCAATTTACTGTAGAAAATTTTACGGTAAGTTTCTTCCATGTTTCCTTCTTTTCTTTTTGCTCGGCCACCATCACATGCTCATCCCCTAGCCAACCATAATCTCCTCTACACCACCTTAGACCGGCCCCAACCATCGCCATCTTATTTCCATAACCCAAGCCATGACCATAGATCCAAAACCCTTCACCCAAATTGCATGCAAACCCTAGCCGAGACCCTTACACCATCCCTTCCTCCTTTGCTATCCTTGGCTACCCCTATTCCATCACCACCTCCTTTGCCTTGCTCCAGGCTGTACCCTCCCTGATGTGACCAAATCTGACCTAAGCTGAGCACATAGGGCCGAGCCATTTAGCCATAGGCCGAACTCAATAGTTGCATGCCTTTGACCTTTTGCCTTCCTATTGCTTTGAACTTGCCAATCTCTTCATTTTCTTGCCATAGTCGTGCACTTGTTGACCATAGCCAAGCCTAGATGCCTCAACCAATCATGGCTGAGTTTTTTGTTGATTGTCTAGCCTGCATGGTTGCCAAGCCACTTGCCTTGGTTGAGTCCATTTTTATTTCATTTTGATAATTTATTTCATCTGTTGAATTCATTTTTGTTGAATATATATTTTTATGTATGTTGTATTTTATTTGTTTGCAAGATCTGAATCTTGGCTCATCATCCACTCGAATCTAGTCATGCCATTTTGTGCTTTGTAGAGTTTGTATTTGTGTTTTGAACTTGATCTCCAGCTTTAGAGGTGACTTTGTCACTCTCGACCTCGTGCTTATATAATTGTGAAACGATACAAGTGGATATGTAGCAATTGATATGCTATGTTGATAAGTTCATATATGCATGTGATATGATTATATGATGTTAAAATCTGCTTATAAACCCATTACATCATCTGATATGTTATGTTATGTTATACTGTTTATTTTGTGTACTGTTTCTCGCAATGCAAGTTCTCTGTTAGAATAGAATCACTATGAGTTGAAATGATACATACCCGAACGGACGTTAGAATAAGGAAAAATAATTATGAGATGAAATGATAGACTCAAGCAATTTTTATTTTGTTTTATTCGACTTGGGATTATGGGTTTGAAATGATAGAACCCAGATTTTTATTTTTAAATTATGGTTTGAAATGATGCATATTCCTATCACTTGACCTAGGTCAGGAAATTATATACAGACCCATGGTTAATTTTTAATATTTACTGAAAATTATTACGTATTTTTGAAATTTAAGATATGAAATTTTAACTTAAATTGGGTTTAAATGATTTTCTCACAAAAAATTGTCAGTTTTTCACCTCACCTTTTTCATGGTTTCTTCTCCCCTATACCTTTTTCTGTCCCCATCACATCCCCTGCACCTAACGACCATGCCCACATCACTTCCTCTGCTCATGTTCACAGTATCGTACCTATTCTAGTCTTTCCACCTACCGCCATCGATGTCCAGACTGCCCCCTATCTTGCATATCTTTACCCCTTATCAAACCGACACCCATCGCTGTTACATTGTCGCCGCCCTTACCTTAGCCACCATACTCTACGACAATCATTCCCTGTTCTTTATCCTTTCCTGCATCTAAAAATATAACTCTACCATCCTCCATGGCTTCTTTTCTGCACATCGACACACTGTCTACTCCTTCCCCTACTCCATGGGTCTCCCTTTTCAAAACCAAACCTTGGAATGTGGGCCGATACATTCCAAAGTTCTTAGACTTAACATATAAGGGTGAGGCACTGAAGATGCCATCGGAAGTCCATGAGGCTGGTACGACGTCGTGGAACAAACATTTGGTTGGTTTCTTCCTTGATGAATGTCTGCCGTACAATGTGGTTCTGTACCATTTGAAGAGACTATGGCGCCTCAAGGGTTCTTATCAGGTTAAACCTGATCACTCAAGTTTTTACTTTGAATTCACTAATGATTCTGATAGACAGCATATACTTGAGAGTGATCTAATTTTCATACATGGAAAATGTTTATTATATCCTCTTGGAAACCCACTTTCGAAAATGTGCAGTCGAGTACTAAATCGGTTCCAATTAGGGTCCACTTTTGCAAAATCTTGACTATTGCTTGGACTCTATTGGGTATTAATTGGCTGGCAAGTCATTTGGGTAATTTGGTATGTTATAACGAAGCAACAAAGAAGATGCAACATTTCAAATATGCCAAATGCTTATCGAAATTACACCCGATAAGGAACTTTCTGATGATATTAAATATGGGGATGGTGATGATGTTGTGTATGTCGAAGTATATTATGACTGGCTTACGACTGGCGACCAAAAATATGTGTGCACTGTCAATGTTTTGGACACGACATATCCACATGCATCGGCATGAAATAAATCCTATCCAATGCATCTACGGGTCAGGAACAATCTGGACACGGTAATAACAACTTTGGTACTCAGCATATTCAGTGTGCTGTAGGAAAAGATGATACACATGGTACTCACCACAAAAAAGATGAAAATGGTATATAGAAAAACAAAACACACAAAAAATGGACAAGAAATAAAAACACTAGTTCTGAGCATCTGATACAGAAAACAAAAGTAAATAAAACGAGGGATATCACTGATATACATGCACAGTTGAATGCTAAAGACAAACAAGAAAATACTTTCTATCCTCAAACCCAACGAATACCTCGCTATTTGACACACTTTCCACCGACATACATCTTATTCTCACCGACCAATCGAATGAACAAGTACAACCTTACACAAATATTCATATATCAAATTGTTTTGACTTACTCAATGATATTAGCACCATACCCGACACATCAATATCTCCCCTCCCCAATGCTTCTCCACCCGGCCACATTCCAACCAATCCTACACACTCTACTAGCTTACCTCCTCTACCTGTAACTACCGATGAACAATTAGCTGAAGGAACGCATGCTATACCATACGAACACATCCACTTATCCCCTGATATTAACGAGAAGTTCGTCGAACACAACATCATTCAACATGATACTTTTCAAGATAAAAATACTGGACTCAAGCTTCTTTTTCTACAGGATTCCCCTGACACGGCCATCAAAAACTTTCAACTAAAAAGCCAGCCAACCACATCCAAATCACCCTATGCCAATTCATCACCCTTTAAAACTCAGATAAAGAAAAAGAAAAACAAGAAAATAAAAACAAGGTAACCAAAGACATCGATGAAGTTGAGGATCATAACGATGGGCTTACATACCAAATTGAAGATATACAGAGTAACAAGACGAATTCGGGTGATAATGAAATACAAACTAAATAGGCAAATCTCATAGGGCAAAGGAAATGAAGTAGGAAGAAGAAACACAATGTCTCTAATGCTTGACAACATAGGTGCATGGAATTTAAGGGGAGCTGTAACAACCCATAATTTTGTGAATATTTTTAATTAAATTTTTATTTGAAATTTTGATTTTTAAATCATGTAAAAGTGAATTTTCAGAATATTTTCAATGTAAGTTTGGAATTTGTTTGTAATTTATTTTCCAAATGCAATAAATAAACGATTTTTGAAAATTTTATGTTTTGGTCAAAATTTGAATTTTCAGTTTAAATTTTTTAAAAATTCAAATTTTTAAGTTTTAATATTTTTCTTGGAAGCAAAACATATTTATGATATCTGTTCTACTTTTCGTTTCGTTAAATTCCGAGTTATACTTTTTAAATTAGTTAAATTACAGCGTTTTACACGTAGTTATTTTCTGTATTTCAATTTCTATTTTTCTATGTGCATTTCTATATTTTTAATTTCTATGTGATTTTATTTTATTTTTCTATTTTGTTTATCTACACTTTATTTATTGGATTTTACTTGTGTGTATATCTTTTCATAAAAGGCTTGGAAGAAATCAAGGAGACAAGCTTTACATTTCTTTAATGCTTGCCTTTTTATTTACCTACCCTCTTTATTACTTACCCTAGCCATTCACTATTCATAGCAGTGAATTGATATTATTAATCATGTACAAACATCTCAAAATAACCTTTTTTCAATTGCATTTAAGAATAATGTGTGTGTGTGTATGTATATGTATATGTATATGTATATGTATATATGTTTCTTTCTCCTTATTTCTTTCCTTTTCTTTTCTAGCCTTTTTATTTTCCTATCATTTACTCCTCTTTAGCCATTCAAATATTTTCTTTCCATCCACTCCACTTCATAATTCATGCACACATTTACTTCACATTTCATTTCTAGAAAGAAATGTATGCAAATAAATGGCTTGGAGAAATTTAAGAGGCATACGTTACATTGTTTAAACTCTTGCCTTTTTCATTTGCATGGCCTTTATTATTTTCTAGCTGTTTCCTCCTCATTCCTTGCCATGAATTACTCTACTCATAGCCTCGCATCTCAAGGTTAAAATTCATGTACAAAAAAATTATTTCCCATCTCTTATTTTTTTTTTCATTTGCACTTAAAAATAAAATATATTGTACATTTCTTCCTCCTTAACTTATGCCTTTCCGTTTCCCTAGTATTCATAACTCCTTAGCTATTTTTTTTTCTTATATAACCGTGTATTTCCTTTTATCATCCACGTACAAAACTCCTCAAACATATCTCATTTTATTCCATTTCTCATTTCATCTCTTGAAAGATAGAATTTTTTTTATTAAATACATCAAGTATTTATTGCCATTTTATTTTCCAAACCATTCAAAATCTTGTCTTTTATTGATAGCCTCTTTATTACTTACCTTAGCCGTTCATTCCTTTAATCTAGCCATGAATTTCTCTTGCCTATCATACATAAAAACTTCCCAAAACTTCTCATTATCATTTGCGTGAAAGAAAATTATATTCAAGCTCTAGATCCATGGCTTCTCTTCCTCTTTTATCTTTTTCTCTTTTTGTTTCTTCTTTGTTCTTCATGCTTATACTCAGCCTCTGGCCACTATCACATCTCTAACCATCATGACCAAGCAATATAAGATGATGGTTGAACCCATATGTGGTATAACCAAGCCATTGATTGATTAAGGCAAGTTATGTCACTTTGATTCATTTATTTTTCCATTGTTTTAACATCTATTGTTTTGTATTGAATCATATTCTTATGTGTGTGATATTTGTTTGCATATAAGATTTGGATCTGATTCTTCATCCACTCAAGTTTGCATTGTGCTTTGTCGTGCTTTTTCGTGCTTTGCGGGGTTTGGACTTTTTTCTGAATTTGTCGATTTTAGTTTAAAAATGTGAGTTTTTATCACCCTAGACATATATACTTATATTTTTGTGAAAAAAATGGCAAGTGAATCTTTAGACATTGATATGTCATTCATGTATGCCTGTGTTGTGATTACATGATGATAAATGTCGTTTATATATTTGTTACATCACTTGTTATGATATTATGTATACTGTTATTTTATTTCTGTTAATCACCACTGCAAGTTCCCTATCACTATGGTTGAAATGATACATACCCGAACGGATTTTAGAATAAGGAAAAATCATTATGGGCTAAAATGATAGGCTCAAGTGATTTTTATGTATTTATTTTACTTGGGATTGTGGGTTTGAAATGATTGAACCCGGATTTTTCTTTTTAAATTACGGATTGAAATGATACATATCTGTATCACTTGACCTAGGTTAGAAAATATTATACAAACCCATGGTTATACTTTTAAACGGTATTTTCCTAAAAATCTATTTAGTATTTTAAATATTTTCTGAAAGTTATTAAGTATTTAGGAATTATAAATATATGAAATTTTTAACTTAATTTGATTTAATGCTTTATCGTGTAAAGAAATATATTTTTTTCTATAAGTTAATTTTTTTTGCAAGTTAACTGGTTTTAAATGGAATTTAAAGAGTCTTATTTATGATAAATAACTTAATAATTAAGTTCGATTTAATTTGGAATCTTAAATCTAACCTAGTAATTTTAATAAAGGTTATTTCCTGAAATGGACATATTTTGTATAATAAATAAATGTAGTTTTGAATAAAAATGAAATACATTTTTATGGGACATTTTGTAATAAGTTTATTTAACTTAGAATCATAGTTGAATTGATGTCTAAATGAACAAATTTGTAAAGAATTTGATTGTTATATTATCTATGATAAATATTCTTTTGTGAAATGTTATGTTTTGTAAGATAAATAGCTATGACTTTAAAATGGAAAAATGTAAGTTAAACATACATGTGAGATGTAAGTTTAATTTATATTTTAATTGATTAATATAATAAATGTTTGTACTGTAATAACAAAAACAAAAGAAACATGTAAAGTTTTAATTAATGAAAGAAACGTGTAAAGTTCTAATTAATGAAAGAAACATGTAAGGATTTAATTAATGAAAGAAACAAGTAAATTTTTAGTTAGTGTAATATGGATTAAAATGATAAATGCTCTTTATTGTAATAAATGTAAGTTAAAATGTACATTTGACAAGTAGGTTTTAATCAATGTAATGGTGTATTTTAAATTAATGAAAATGAGAAATGTTACTTACTGAAATAATAAAATGGAAGTTGATAATATAAATCTGATATGCAATTTTTAATTTATGTAAATGGCATATTTTAAATGATTAAAATAATAAAGTTTCTTTATTGTAATAATAATGTGAGTTAATAAGGTACTTTTAACTATATAAGAATTTCAGCTTTAAATTGGATATTACAGTAACAAAGTGTATTTAACTATAAGGTTATGATAAACTGACCATGTTAAATTTGTAAGCTTATAATACTTTGATTATATAAAATGTTAAAGTGGAAAGTTTTACATTCTAAAAATTCTATGATTCCTTAAGGTAACATTTTTAAAATGCTATGATAATTTAAAGGAATATTTCAAGTTTAATAAATTGAAGGAAATATTCAATGATTTGGAAATTTTGGTTTTATTTAAATGATATATTATTGAATTAGTTTTGAAATGGAAATGATACTATTGTGATATGGTTTTGAAAGTATATACTAGTTTGAAAGAAATGATATGATTTTGAAATGGATATGATTGTTTGGTATTGAAAGTATAAATGATTTTGAAATAAATATCCATGGGTTATAATAACGTTTGTTTGTTAAAGAGACCGGGATCAAAAGTTGTCATACTCTCTGCCAGCTTCGAAAACCACTTTAACAACCGTACGAGGTGGAGATTCCAGAATGAAGTAGGATGGTGGCAACGTTCCTTTGAGGTATATAGGTAGACCCAACTCCCGTGAGTTGACATAAGGTGGCTAAAACAGGAGCGATCTCGGGCCAATGAGGTCATTCCTCTGATCGGACACATCCCTTCGATATTATACTCTTACTTTTGGATTGATTCGATGGCCACTTTTGATTTTTTTGATTTGGGGGTGTGGCTCGAGGTGGGCGGTAGTAGCTGCTACGCGTTACCACCAGCCCGTGTGCGTAATTGGTATATCTATCCTGGCATTGCCTAGTTGTACCGTATCACCTACCATAGCGTGCCGTGTACGAGTTTGGTTTTCTCCCATAGCCCATGTAGCATTTAGAGTAGCTTCCCGATCTGGAGATGCGCTGATACTGGGACTATTATGTGCTAAGGGCTATATAGGTAACCCCTTAATGCTATTTAAAAGTAAGTTTATTTTACTATAGACTTTATTATAATAGTGAAATATTACTACATAGTAAATAGTTTAAAGGATACTTAGAGGATGGGCGGTCCCAAGTATCCTTTAAGTTACTTGTACCTTATATTACAGTTCACTTGAGTTGGTTTACATTGTATAAGTATGTATGTCCTGACTCGAGTGTTTTGGGTTTTGCTTTACGCTCGGGAAGACTGAGTGGTACAACATTAGAGACTCACCGTTGGACCTGTAGCCTGGTTTGAAGATCCAGCCATCTATTTCAATTTCAGTATTCTGCCGATTCCGGTTATTCAGTTGATTTTGGTGATGCATTCAGCTTGTGTTTGTTTATCATATTAAACTTCTGTTGTATCTTGTATAACTCTGATGTATTTATATAGTAGCTTCATGAACTACTAGCTTTTCGCTTCCGCTGCATTTATTACTCTGTGTCTGTGATCTATGATTTATTTATTTACTGTTTATGTTGTGTTTTGCCCAATTTATTTTACAATTCGGTATTTTGAGCAATTCAAGTCCGACATGTGTGTCTGCCATTATGCGTGGAGGGAGCAACATGATAGGGGGTTCTCGCTTCCTAGTTTGGTAGCGAAGGTTGACTCTTACTCCTACATGTCCCCGCGGGGGTTGGTGGTGCAGCCGAGAGGCTGGCCGTAAAGGCAGAACGCAGGTACCACTGTATGCTACGGTGGGCGTTACCCCACTGGCGCATTGAAAATATCGGATCGTTACATTTGGTATCAGAGCTTTGGCTCTAGGCAAACTTAGCATATATGGTAAATTTATTTACAAAATCACTTTCATTTGAGTTGAATTTCTTCCTTTTTGACTTGGGTTTCTTTTCAGTTTTGGAATGTTCCCTGCAGTTTTAAAATTCATTCTTGCCCCTCAATATTCTTCTTCTTCTGATTCTGGAGTATCCCATAACTCCACTTCGAATGATCTTTATAATGAATTGGTGGTCTCGTCAACATTCAGATGACTTGTAAAGGGGTGAAACTCCTTTGCAATCATCATTGATTCACCAGAGATTTATATATACTCGGTGTAGATGCTTGTCCTCTTGTTATTCCGAATTCTATTTCTTAAGATCGAATGTAGAATTACCTCAGAATTCCACATTGATCTATTCTTAAAGTCACGGTTGACCCGGTTATGGTTGCCCGCGATTTATGTAAGCTTATCCATTCCTTATTCTGTCAATTTAACCATCTTACCTTTTGTTTCCAACTTATCTTTGAATCAGAATTCTCTTGATTTGAGTCAATCAAATTTGAATCCCTATTCTTGCGTTGTAAACCTATATTTAAAATGTTTTATATATTGTGTTGTTTGAGTTGTTGACGTTGATTTGGGTTTTCGATCGATTCATCTGATCAACGCTATCGATACGATTTCCAAAACACTTGAATAGAGCAAACTGACAACATATTGATTTCAAAATTTAGCAAGTGATAAATTTTGTATAATTATATTGTGTACGAGTTTGATTTTCTGAATTCTGATAATTAATTGAATAGGTTATTAAGAAATAATATTTGACTTTATATATATCTTGTAACCATTGACTTTTTTCTCCTATATAAATAACTGAACTATAAAACATAGCTATAAATTAATTTGGAAATTAAAATGAATCTAAATCAAGAACTTGAGAATTTAATTTCCGGTGGTTTCGAACTTGGGTATTTAAAGTTTGAAAAGATATATCATTTAAAGTGTTTTCCAAATAGAGATTGTTTTCAAAGAATTTCTAATGTATAAATCAGTGCCCTTCTCTTGTCGCTGGAAAATAATTTCGGTGATGACTGCAGCATCGTCGACATTCATTTTCGAGTTTCGGACTGAAGAGACCATTCTGTAGCTTTGCTACTATTTTTCGTTGAAAATTTAATTGATTTGAATTTCAAAAATATGACTTGATTTGTAATATATATATATATATATATATATATATATATATATATATATATGGACATATGACTAAATTGTTTGAAGTTAATCGGAAATGTAATTCTTAAATTTACCTTAAAGAATGTTTCAGTTATAAAATAAACCAAAAATTTTGAATAAATATTTAAGTTGAAATAATTGAATTAGAAAACTTTATTTGTACAATATTCTGTTGCATTTTCATTATAACTTACCTAAATTATTTAAAAGTTAACTATGTAATTGGATAGTATACAATATAAAAGTATTTTGTAAATAAATTTTTAGTGTTTATAGTAAATGTTATACGCTTAAATTTTAGTTATAAAAGGATTAATAAAGGTAAATAGAATAAAAAGTTAATTGAATAATATACAATGTAAAGTGATGTTAAAGGAATTTATAAATAAATTGGAGTAAGTCATAGTAAGTGTAAGTATACTTAATATATTTGATTAGATATATATTAAGTGGAATAAATGTAATAACCATTTGGAATAAAGAAGAATGAAACTTATTGAATAATATTTTGAGTATAATAAATTATTTCGAATTCACGATTTTAGAAATTGTTAAATGGGTGATAAGATAATGAAATTATAAATAGATAAGATTTAATTAACTTAGGAAAAATCAAATGTATGAAGTAAATTATTAATTTAAGTTGAAACTTTCATGGTTTTAAAATTTATCATCTTATTTTGTTTTCCAATCTCTTATCCTTTGGTTGTTCCTATTGTCCTGCATCCTAAGCGGGGAATTGAATTCCAAATTGATCTTATCTCCTAAAGTTTGATCTGTAGTTCTTCCTTCCAAAATACCTTTACCAGTCTATTTTGGAAAACTTTTCAAGAATCTTATTCGTACTTTGTCCTTGATTACAAAGGATCTTGGGAAGATCGTCTTGTGTCCTTGATTACAGAGGATCTTGGGAAGATCATCTCCATCTTGTTGATTTTACCTAAAATAAATGTTACCACGTATAATTTCAATCTTCTTTTTTTATATTTTCTTAATTCTATCTCATTCTATTTGTTGTCTCTATTTTCCATGCCTCGTCCTTTTTCGGGGACGAAAAGTTTGAGTGGGGGAGAGTGTAACAATCCATGATTTTGTGAATATTTTTAATTAAATTTTTATTTGAAATTTTGATTTTTGAATCATTTAAAAGTGAATTTTTAGAATTTTTCCAATGTAAGTTTGGAATTTGTTTGTAGTTTATTTTCCAAATGTAATAAATAAATGATTTTTGAAAATTTTATATTTTGGTCAAAATTTGAATTTCCAATTTTTTTATAAAAAATTGAATTTTTAAATTTTAATCTTTTTCTTTGAAGCAGAATATATTTATGATATCTGTTCTACTTTTCGTTTCGTTAAATTCTAAGTTATGCTTTTTAAATTAGATAAATTACAGCGTTTTACACGCAGTTATTTTCTGTATTTCAATTTCTATTTTTCTATATGCATTTCTATATTTTTATTTTCTATGTTATTTTATATTATTTTTCTATTTTTTTTATCTAAACTTTATTTATTTGATTTTACTTGTGTGTATATCTTTTCATAAAAGGCTTGGAAGAAACTAAGGAGACATGCGTTACATTTCTTTAATGCTTGCCTTTTTATTTACCTACCCTCTTTATTACATACCCTAGCCATTCACCATTCATAGCCGTGAATTGCTCTTATTAATCACATACAAACATCTCAAAATATCCTCTTTTCAATTGCATTTAAGAAAAAAATATATATGTATATATGTTTCTTTCTCCTTATTTCTTGCCTTTTATTTCCTAGCCTTTTTGTTTTCCTATAATTTACTCCTCTTTAGCCATTCAAATCTTTTCTTTCCATCCACTCCACTTCATAATTCACGTAAACATTTACTTCGCATTTCATTTCTAGAAAGAAATGTATACAATAAATGGCTTGGACAAATTTAATAGGCATGCGTTTCATTGTTTAAACTTTTCCTTTTTCATTTGCATGGCCTTTATTATATTCTAGCCGTTTCCTCCTCATTCCTAGCCATGAATTACTCTATTCACAGCCTTGCATATCAGTTGAAAATTCATGTACAAAAAAATTATTTCCCATCTCTCATTTTTTTCATTTGCATTTAAAAATAAAATATATTGTACGTTTCTTCCTCCTTAACTTATGCCTTTTTGTTTCCCTAATATTCATAACTCCTAGCTGTTTTTTTTCTTTTCTTATATAGCCGTGTATTTCCTTTTATCATTCACGTGCAAAACTCCTCAAACATATCTCATTTTATTCCATTTCTCATTTCATCTCTTGAAAGAAAGAATTTTTTTATTAAATACATCATATATTTGTTGCCATTTTATTTTCCAAACCATTCAAAATCTTGTCTTTTATTGCATAGTCTCTTTATTACTTACCTTAGCCGTTCATTCCTTTAATCTAGCCATGAATTTCTCTTGCCTATCACACATAAAAACTTCCCAAAACTTCTCATTATCATTTGCGTGAAAGAAAATTATATTCAAGCTCTAGATCCATGGCTTCTCTTCCTCTTCTTTCTTTTTCTCTTTTTGTTCATTCTTTGTTCTTCATGCTTATACTCGGCCTCTGTCCTCTAGCACACCTCTGACCATCATGACCAAGCAATATAAGATGATGGTTGAACCCATATGTGGTGTAGCCAAGCCATTCATTGATTAAAGCAAGTTGTGTCACTTTGATTCATTTATTTTTTGCATTGTTTTAACGTCTATTGTTTTGTATTGAATCATATTCTTATGTATGTAATTATTTGTTTGCATATAAGATTTGGATCTAACTCTTCATCCACTCAAGTTTGCATTGTGCTTTGTCGTGCTTTTTCGTGCTTTGCGGGTTTTGGATTTTTTTCTTAATTTGTCGATTCTAGTTTAAAAAGGTGAGTTTTTATCACTCGAAACATATATACTTAAAATTTTGTGAAAAAATGACAAGTGAATCTGTAGACATTGATATGTAATTCATGTATGCCTGCGTTGTGATTACATGATGATAAATGTTGTTTATATATTGTTACATCATTTGTTATGATATTATATCTATACTTCTGTTAATCACCACTGCAAGTTCCCTATCACTATGGGTTGAAATGATACATACTCGAACGGACTTTAGAATAAGGAAAAATCATTATGGGCTGAAATGATAGGCTCGAGTGATTTTTATTGTATTTATTTTACTTGGGATTACGGGTTTGAAATGATAGAAACCAGATTTTTCTTTTTAAATTATGGATTGAAATGATACATATCCGTATCACTTGACTTAGGTTAGAAAATATTATACAGACCCATGGTTATACTTTTAAATGATATTTTCCTAAAAATTTATTTAGTATTTTAAATATTTTCTGAAAGTTATTAAGTATTTTGGATACATAAATATATGAAATTTTTAACTTGATTTGATTTAATGCTTTAAAGTGGAAAGAAATATTGTTTTTCTATAAGTTAATTATTTTATAAGTTAATTGGTTTTAAATGGAATTTAAAGAGTATTATTTAGGTTAAATAACTTAATAATTAAGTTCGATTTAATTTGGAATCTTAAATTTAACCTAGTAATTTTAATAAAGGTTGTTTCCTAAAATGGACATATTTTGTATAGTAAATAAATGTAGTTTTGAATAAATAAAATGAAATACATTTTTATGGGACATTTTGTAATAAGTTTATTTGACTTGGAATCATAGTTGAATTAATGTCTAAATGAACAAATTTGTAAAGAATTTAATTGTTATATTTACTATGATAAATATTCTTTTGTGAAATGTTATGTTTTGTAAGATAAATAACAATGACTTTAAAATGGAAAAATGTAAGTTGAACGTACATGTGAGATGTAAGTTTAATCTATATTTTAATTGATTAATATAATAAATGTTTGTGCTGTATAACAAAAACGAAAGAAATATGTAAAGTTTTAATTAATGAAAGAAACGTGTAAAGTTCTAATTAATGAAAGAAACATGTAAGGTTTTAATTAATGAAAGAAACAAGTAAAGTTTTAGTTAGTGTAATATTGATTAAAATGATAAATGCTCTGTGTTACAATAAATGTAAGTTAAAACGTACATTTGACATGTAGGTTTCAATCAATGTAATGGTGTATTTTAAATTGATTAAATGATAAATGTTATTTACTGAAAAAATAAAATGTAAGTTGATAATATACATCTGATATGCAAGTTTTAATTTATGTAAATGGCATATTTTAAATGATTAAAATAATAAAGTTTCTTTATTGTGATAATAATGTGAGTTAATAAGGTACTTTTAACTTAACATAAGAATTTCAGCTTTAAATTGGATATTATAGTAACAAAGTTTATTTAACTATAAGGTTATGATAAAATGACCATGTTAAATTTGTAAGCATATAAAAACCTTGATTATATAAAATGTTAAAGTGGAAAGTATTACATTCCAAAAATGCTATGATTCCTTAAGGTAACATTTCCAAAATGCTATGATAATTTGAAGGAATATTTCAAGTTTAATAAATTGAAGGAAGTATTCAATGATTTGGAAATGTGGGTTTTATTTAAATGTTATATTATTGAATTAGTTTTGAAATGGAAATGATACTATTGTGATATGGTTTTCAAAGTGTATACTAATTTGAAAGAAATGATATGATTTTGAAATGGATATGCTAGTTTGGTTTTGAAAGTGTAAATGATTTTGAAATAAATATCCATGGGATATAATAACGTTTGGTTGTTAAAGAGGCCGGGATCAGAAGTTGTCATACTCTCTGCCAACACCGAAAACCACTTTAACAACCGTGTACGCGGTGGAGATTTCAGAATGAAGTAGGATGGTGGCGACGTTTCTTTGAGGTATATACGTAGACCCAACTCCCGTGAGTTGGCATAAGGTGGCTAAAACAGGAGCTATCTCGGGCCAATAAGTTCATTCCTCTGATCGGACACATCTCCTTCGATATTATACTCTAACTTTTGGATTGATTCGGTGGCCACTTTTGATTTTTTTTGATTTGGGGGTGTGGCTCGAGGTGGGCGGAGTAGCCGCTAGGCGTTACCTCCAGCTTGTGTGCGTAATTGGTAGATCTACCCTGGCATTGCCTTGTTGTGCCGTGTACCTACCATAGCGTGCCTTGTACGAGTTTGGTTTTCTTCCGTAGCCCATGGAGTATTTAGGGTAGTCTCCCGTTCTGGAGATGCGCTGATACTGGATGGACTACTGGGACTATTATATGTTAAGGGCTATATGGGTAACCCCTTAACGCTATTTAAGTAAGTTTATTTTACTATAGACATTATTATAATAGCAAAATATTACTACATAGTAAATAGTTTAACGGATCCTTAGAGGATGGGCGGTCCCAAGCATCCTTTAAGTTACTTGTACCTTATATTACAGTTCACTTGAGTTGGTTTATATTGTATAAGTATGTATGTCCTGACTCGAGTGTTTTGTGTTTTTCTCTATGCTCAGGTCAGACTAAGTGATACAGCATTAGAGACTCACAGTTGGAGCTGGAGCCTTGCTTGAAGATCCAACCATCTATTTCAATTTCAGTATTCTGTTGATTTCTGTTATTCAGTTGATTTCGGTGATGCATTCAGCTTGTTCTTGTTTATCATATTAAACTTCTGCTGTATCTTGTATAACTCTGATGTATTTATATAGTAGCTTCATGAACTACTATCTTTTTGCTTCCGCTGCATTTATTACTCTGTGTTTGTGATCTATGATTTATTTATTTACTTTTTATGCTGTGTTTTGCCCAATTTATTTTACAATTCGGTAGTTTGAGCAATTCAAGTCCGACATGTGCGGATGCGAATGGTTGAAAATATCGGATCGTTACAGGAGCACACCTTACTTTAAAGCAACAGGAAGCAACAGAACTGGTCAAAAACAACAATCTGCATATGATTGTAATTTTGGAAACAAAACTCGACGAGGCTCAAACTCTAAAAATGTGTAATTATATCGACCCACAATGGAAATTCACACACAATTTAGATCATGCTGAATATGGCCGAGAGGTGGCATTATGAAACCCTCTTACATACAATACCGTCACCACTTCAGCTTCTGATCAATATGTCCATTGTCTTGTTACCCACATACCAACATCCACCAGTTTCAATATCACTTTTATATATGCTTCATGTAGCAAAGATACCAGAACTCGTTTGCACAACTTCATTCAATCCTAGAATAATATCAATTACCCATGGATTCTCATTGGCGATTTCAACTGCATGTACGCATCGTCTCAGAAATATGGAGGAAATCCCCTTTCCTTTCAAGATATTAGGCCGATGTCCCAATCTATGCAGCTCACGGCTCTACACAAGATTCCTTTTATCGGCCCTATGTATACATGGAATAACCGTCGTAGAGGCAGACATACTTTTTGCACTTTAGACCATTCTCTCTTCAATATCCAAGCTCTTACTACCTAGCCTAACCTCATATCCACTATCCTCCACCATGGAATCTCACACCATAGCCCTCTTATTCTTTCACGGGGATCAAAACCAATGAAATACCAAGCCTCATTTAAATTTTTAAATTTTTGGACTAAACATGCACAATTCTATGATATATTTTTTGTAGGGATGGAACACTCGTACATATGGCAACCCTATGTATATTCTATAGTCAAAGTTAAAGAATGTGAAACAATGTTTGAAATTATGGGCAAAATCCATTTTTGGAAAAGGAACATCCGAATCTGATCAGCTGCGCATCGAACCCAATAAAGCTCAACAAGAAATGCTAGCTTCCCCCGGAAATTCTGAACTATCTAAAAAAGAGGAATACATAAATAAACAAATTCCGAAAGCACTTGATTTGTAACACCCGGCCCCTATACTCATGCCAACCAAGAGCAATACTAAGTATTACTGTCGGAAAGCACGGAGAATGGGACTCGATAGGGCTAAATGTTGTACACATTCCCTTGAACTAACAATGGCACGAGAAATTTTTCGATTTTTTTTTCCTACTTACCATTTGTGCGCAGTGTTGGTTCAAAGCAATGGTACAAGATAAAAAATTTCCAGGTTACATAGTATAGAATATAATAGAATGTACAAATCAGCACCAAAAACAGCATAATGCATAATACATATCATAATGTCCACGATACATAGTCCATAATACATATCACTTCCAAAATACATAATAACATACGTACCATAATACATATTAACTACTTCTAAGTTCAAGCTGAAAAGTCCAAAACCCCAAAACGTGGAAAATGATAAGAATTCTGCTACAATCCACACAACCTAACCTGCAACCACAATCCTCAGACTGACCCGAGGATTATAAAACAAATCACACGGGTCAGACTATTTCTAGTGTGAGTGAAGTAAGATCTATGAACAATAATTGTCTCAATTAACAAAAGGGAAAGAAAACGTCGCATGTATAAACCAACATGAGGCATATATGTGTGTGAGAACTAACATGCAAATTTGGTTTCATAAACAATTCTTTTAATCAAACAATGATTTTAGGCCAAACCTATCGTATATAGTCCAATACGATACCTTCCCAATTATTATTTGTAACACAAGGATAAGTTCATACACACATTCTCCAAAGATACTGGGTTTTCAAAATCAACTTTAATACTTCCAAAAATCATAAAGTAAAGAAAATTGCATTATGGGAATTATGGGATAAATATAACATGACTCATAAAATATACCAAATAAACAGACGCTAATATTGTAAAATCACAGTGGTAGAGTTCGAGCGCGCGCGGAGACATCAACCCCTTAACCTACTCATAACGCCATAATACACCTGGCGATCAACCCAGGATAACCAAGACGGTCTAAGGCAAAGGACGTATGCTACCCGTTCACGGATCTACACATGGGACCCCCACGCCTCCATCCTTCATAGTCCGTGACCCGCCGATCGGAGATCCCGATCAAAATAAGATTAGCCCTATGTAGCAGACCGTTGACCTTTGGTGGTAAAAGGGCATGTGATATACCACCGATTCAGGTAGCGATCCTGAATCAGGTCGGCCAAGGTGGAGTTTTGGCCCATTGGTACAACAGAGTCCAATCTATCCCGACCCAAAAATCAAAGTGTTTATAATTTTAAAACACTTCTTAAAAATAAAAGTGAACGATGACAATCGCCTTTCAAATATTCCATTAACAAAACCCAGTATAATATTCAAAAACGAATAAAATTTAGCAAATAATTGTGTGTATAAAAGAAAATAATTACATCTTCATTTCGCATTAACACATAAGTACCCCATAATACTTATGTATTAAGACGAAACGCAAAAAGCTCATTCATTGCAAAAATTCGTTAAGTTAAAAAAATTTGATAACAATAAATTTAACTAAAAAGGCAAGCTTAGTACTCAAAAACGTAATCAAAATGCTAAAATGTTTTATTTACATATTGTCGTTATTATTATTATTTTCAAACACATATTTATCGATAGTACAATAGTTTTCTTTTTTTAATCAAAATAAATCTAATTTAGATTAATTAATTTTTTTTTTTAAATTTTTTTTTTCTCAACTTTGGTGCAGCTCTGACTTGGGCTGTAACTGTGCAGCCTGTCTGGGCTGTACAGCCTGCCTGGGCTGCACCAGTGCAGCCCGCCCGGGCTGCCCCTGTGCAGCCCGCATGGGCTGCACGGGTGCAGCCCGCATGGGCTGCACGGGTGCAGCCCGCATGGGCTGCACCGGTGCAGCCTGGGCTGCACCGCCCCAGGCGGACCCGGGCAGCCCGGGTGCACCCCACCTGGGCTGCACCACCGGGCCGGCCCCGGGCCGCCCCCGGGATGGGCCCGGGCAGCCCGCCAGGGCTGCACACTGTGCAGCCCTGGGCTGCACACCTGTGCAGCCCCTGGCTGCACATTTGCAGCCCGTCTGGGCTGCACCTCTGTGCAGCCCCAGGCTGCTCCTGTGCAGCCCCAGACTGCACCTTTGCAGCCAGTCTGGGCTACATATCTGTGCAGCCCCTGGCTGCACCTGTGCAGCCCCAGGCTGAACTGCTGGCGGGGCTGCACTTGCAGCCTCGTTTAGGCTGTACAGTGCAGTTCTGAAATCAAATTTTTTTTTCCCTTTTTTTTTTCCAAAGGCTGCTGTAATTCATTGTGGCAATTAATCAAACACAAGGCATGCATTCAAATTATATGCATTGTTTCTCATTTCTTCTTCAACATAATATTTCAATCAAGTAACATGGTTTATGAAATGAGCAAACAACCATCATATTCAAAAATCTCACACCATATTTGCATGCATACATGAAAATAAAATGAGACTATAATTTCACTCACCTAAACCTTCATATTGCAATTTTCAAGCTCTTATACAGCTAGCCCTTGATTGCTTGACCTTCCCCTTTCAATTGCTAACAAAATGAAAGAAAAGCCTAAATGCCTATTTGTGAAAATAAGAAGAAAGAGATGGAATATAACTGATTTAGGGATACTTATTCTTGTAATTGGGAATCTTTTCTTTTTAACCTTTAATTGCAACCTGAGATTTGTGTTTGATTGAGAGGATTAGGAATTAGGTGTTCTTCTTTCTCTGTTTATTTTTTTCTTCTGCTTTCTGTTTTGTGTACGTACAGTAAAGAATTTGAGGAGAGGGAATGGTATTTTTATTACAAAGCCCCTCCTCTAGAATCTTCTTCCAATTAAACCTTAATTTATTATTTCTCCCCCCTTTCTTTCTTTTTAAAAATATTTATTCATTATCTTTTGTCCTCATTCTAGATTTTTCTTTTACTTAACAATATTTTATTCACTTTCTAGATCTTTCCTACATTACATTATAAAAAGATATTATTTATTATTATTTTTACCCTTTCTTTCTTTTTTTCTTTTTTTTTTCTTTTTTTTCCTTTCTATATCTAATTGTAAATCAACATAAAAAAATTCTTATCTAAACTTTTCATACATAAAAACGCATTTTATCTTATGTAATTAGTTACCATTCTTACATAAAAAAAACATTACACTCTCAATGTTTAATTTAATTTAATTTTTTTTTTTTGAATAGTTTAGGTTAATAAAATGGTTCATTTATTAAAATAAATTACACTACCTCAAGAAGGAACAATTTATAACTCCAAATAAAAGCGTACGAATTTGTTACCATTTATTTTCCTCTCAACGCTATTAATATTAAATTCTCATTTTTTTCCCATTTATCTATTATTTTATTTTCTTAATAAATATTTAATTATTTATTATTATTAACTAATTAATTATCAATTTATTAAGTTGATTCCCAATTTAGTATCTCTAAAAGTCGGGTTGTTACAGACTTCCCCCCTTACAAAAATTGCGTCCTCGCAATTTCTACGTAAGGGCGATATCTGTAACTTTATTAGTTGATTTAAATTTCAAAAAGAATAAGACATACCTTACTCGAGCGCCAAACAATTCAGGATAATGCCTCTGCATCGACTCTTGTGTTTCCCAGGTGAAGTCCTTCGGATTGCTCGACCATTTAGTGGAACTATCTTACTACGCAACTTCTTCGTCTCAGAGGCAATGATACAGATAGGCTCTCGAGTATACGTCATATTAGGAGCGATCCCAAGCTGCTGCAACTGCCTTTGGCTCAATCACCTCCTCAGAATCTCTCAGACACTTTCTCAAGTGTGACACATGAAACACATTGTGCACACTTGATAAGTGTTCAGGTAAAGCAACTCTATAGGCAAGCTTCCCAATCCGCTCCATAATAGGATAAGGCCCAATAAATCTAGGAGCAAGCTTACCAGTCTTGCTGAACCTCATTACCCCTTTTAAAGGAGTAACCTTCACGAACACATGATCGCCGACGCTAAACTCCAAGTCCTTTCTTCTTTTATCTGCATAGGACTTTTGTCTATCTTGTGCTTCCTTCATCCTCCTTCTAATTATCTCTACCTTTTCTGAAGCTTCACGTACGGTGTCGGGACCAAGAACTAACTTATCTCCAGTCTCAAGCCAGCATGCAGGAGATCTACATGGTCTTCCATAAGCCATGCCTATACTAGACTGAAAGCTGTTATTATATGAAAACTCTACCAAGTACAGGTGGTCCTCCCAAGAGCCTCCAAAGTCCAGAATACAGGATCGCAACAAATCCTCCAATATCTTGTTGACTCGCTCAGTTTGTCCATCGGACTGAGGATGATAGGCTGAGCTAATATTCAACTTCGTCCCCAAAGCTGCTTGTAAGCTCCTCCAAAATCCACTAGTAAATAATGGATCTCTGTCACATACTATAGCACTAGGTACACCATGGAGACGAATAACTTCCTTCACATACAGCTTCGCCAAATAAGATGCAGTCCTCTTTGCCTTGACAGGAATAAAATGGGCAGATTTCGTCAAACGATCCACTACTACCCATATGCTATCATGCCCTTGCTTCGATCGAGGCAAGCCATCGATGAAATCCATTGATACCTAAATAAAGTATTAATGGAACACTAATTGGATCACAAATAAGGGTTTATATAAGTGAACTGTTATAAAATCAAAATTCACTTATACCTGATCCCATTTCCATAATGGAATCTCCAAGGGCTGAAGAAGACTGCTAGGCTTTTGATGCTCGCATTTCACCAGTTGGCAAGTAATGCAATTCTTAACATATTCACCTATATCACGCTTCATTCCTTCCCAGTAATATAGGCGCTTCATGTCCATGTACATCTTGCTGCCACCTGGGTGAATAGTGTATCATGAACAATGGCAGTCCTTCATCACCTCTTGTCTAAGCCCTGCAACATTAGGTACAAAGATTCTACCCTTCTTCCTCAAACAACCATGAGCATCCATCTCAAAACCTTTCAGGTCATCCGCTTCCTCTTCATTCTTCAACCGATGATCACGATCTAAAGCAACTGAATCCTCCTTCTGAGCAAGAGAAATCCTGTCCATAAGACTTGGTCTCACAACCAAGCTAGCTAACATCCTCCCTGAGCTATGAGTAGGCATACTGTAACAGATCCCACTAGAAGCTAACACCTCCAAGTCACGCCATTCAGCCACCATCATCGATACAACTGCCTGGTGTTTACGGCTGAGGGCATTCGCAACACGGTTTCCTTTCCCAGGAGTACACTGAATATCAAAATCATAGGCTGCCAAAAACTCCAACCACCTTTGTTGGCACATATTCAGTTCCTTCTGGGAAAATAGGTATTTCAAGGACTTATGGTCTGTATAGAGAACAAACCGCTCCCCCATAAGATAGTGTCGCCACAACTTCAAAGCAAAAACCACGGCTGCTAGCACCAAATCATGAATAGCATACCGAATCTCATTGGGCCTCAATTGCCTAGATGCATAAGCTACAACTCGCCCTTTCTGCATAAGTACCGCTCCCAGGCCAGAGCCACAAGCATTTGATTACCCTCTGGAATCACCAAAACTGGGGCGTTAGTGAGCATCTCCTTCAACTTTGTGAAAGCTTCTTCACATTTATCTCACCATTCATACTTAACTCCTTTCCTCGTCAGCCTCGTCAAAGGAGTCACAATCTTGGAGAAATCTTTAATGAAACGTCGGTAATAACCAGCTAGTCCCAAGAAGCTCCGTATCTCGGTAACAGATTCTGGTCTCTTCCAATTCTGTATGGCCTCAATCTTAGAAGGATCCACTGCCAGACCGGCTTCGGAGACTATATGGCCCAAAAACTTTACCTCTTTCTGCCAAAAGTGGCACTTGGAGAACTTAGCTTTTAGCTTATGTTCCCTTAAGG
Source organism: Allium cepa (assembly GCA_030765085.1). Classification (NCBI taxonomy): domain Eukaryota; kingdom Viridiplantae; phylum Streptophyta; class Magnoliopsida; order Asparagales; family Amaryllidaceae; genus Allium; species Allium cepa. The sequence goes on along the minus strand of CM060937.1, from coordinate 416,705,401 downwards.
TCTCCAAAACCATCCTCAAATGCCCTTCATGCTCTTGCTCGGACTTGGAATACACTAGAATGTCATCAATAAAGACCAGGACAAATTGGTCAAGATAGCTTCTGAATATTCTATTCATCAGGTCAACAAAATATGCAGGAGCATTCGTAAGCCCAAACGGCATCACCAGCCACTCGTATGAACCATAACGAGTGCGGAAAGCAGTAAGGGGAATGCTATCTTCCACTACTCTCAACTGATGGAATCCCGTGGCTAAGTCCAGCTGGGAAAAGACTTTTGCTCCACTCAACTGATCAAAAAGATCATCAATACGAGGTAATGGATACTTATTCTTTATAGTCAGCTCATTAAGCTTCCTGTAGTCAATGCATAAACGAAGAGAGCCATCATCCTTCTTTACAAACACAGCAGCAGCTCCCCAAGGAGAGCTACTAGATCGGATAAACTGCTTCCCTTCCAATTCAGTCAACTGCTTACGAAGTTCCTCCATCTCGACTCGCGGCATACGAGTAGGTGGTCGACTGACTGGTTGGGCTCCAGGAATTAGATCTATGCGGAACTCCACGGCCCTCTTTGGTGGTAAGCCTGTAACAGGCTCAAATATATCACCAAAATCTCTGACAATTGGTACCCTGGCTATCTCATCTTCCTCTCGTGACTCCATGGAAAACAAAGAAACATAAGCACTAGAGCTCGGTACATCCAGAGTCATATTAACAAGCCCTTTATAGGATGGATGCTTCAAAGTAACAACTCTGTCTGAGCAGGAAAGCTGTGCATCATAACGATCCAACCAGTCCATCCCCAAGATAATATCAAAGCCAAGGCACTCAAATACATGCAAATCACAGAGAAAAGAGAGCCCGCATAAGGAAAGCTCAAAGCCTTTACACAACATTCCAAGTGTTGCGGACCCACCAATGGGATTCGCAACCCTTAGGGATGTCACGAGGTAAACAACTTCCAAATCATATCTATCAACTAATTCCTTAGATATGAAAGAATGGGAGGCACCGGTGTCAAAGAGTATACGAATGAAAGTATCTCTAAAAGGAATCGTACCTTCCATGACCGCCACTTGCTTTCCCTTCCTCTGACTCGGGCCTGGATCTCCTTCCATCACATTCAGCTTAGCTGCTTGCTTCTTCTTCATAAGCTGTGGGCAGTTGTTCTTCAAATGACCAGTCTGATGACACTCATAACACTGCCTCTGGGGACAATTATTAGCAAAATGTCCCATTACTCCACACTTATAGCACTTCACTCCACTTTTATCTTGCTTCTGCGAGCCCGAAGCTTGACCTTTCTTTTGCTTCTTCTGAGGATTCTGCTTCTTCTTAGGGAAGAATGATGCTTTCCTCTTAGGCACAAAACTCTGTCGGTTCGGTGGTGCATCATCATCTCTTTCCCGATACAAGTCTTCATACCTCATCGCCAAATCAACTATCTCATCAAAAGTGGAGCGAAGCTGAGTCAAAAGTTGCTCCTTCAGCTTCCTACGTAGACCATTCACAAACTTCTGGTTCTTTTTGAAGGGAGTGTTGACCAAATCGGGGCCATACTTAGAGAGGGAGTTGAAGGTATTGACATACTCCTGAACTGTCATATCTCTCTGCTTCAGCTCAATAAATCTACGAGCGAGGATGGCCTTCTCCGCCTCAGGAATGAACCTTAACTCGAATCGTTCCCTAAATCTCTCCCATGTAAGCTCCTCCTCGCCTATCTCAGCACTAACCACATCGAACCAGTCAGATGCACCGTCTTGGAGGAAGCTGGAAGCAATCTGGACCTTCTGACGGTCCGTCACACCCATGTGTCCAAAGACTCGTTCACAAGTCTTCAACCAAGCCTGAACTCCAACCACACCTTCATTACCATGAAAAGGCTTCCCTCCAAGGCTCACAAAATCCTTACACATACGAGCGAAATCAACTCTAGGAGCAGCATTAGGAGCAGGTGCGGCCTGTGGCATGTTCCGCATTAACTCTAACCACTGCTCCATGGTCAAATGGGGAGTTCTTCCAGCCATCTTTCTCACTACTCTGCATAGTGAGAAATGTTATTATGCTGGAATCAAAATAGCTCTCATACTAAAAAGATCAAAAATTTGGGGTTTTGGTACAGGTATGTATGACTAATATTATATTATGGAAGTGATACTTATGGTATATAGACATGTACAATGCTTCTACTGCTTTGTGCTAACTTATATTCTAAATATATTCTATGCTATTGTTAACCTGGGCTCTGATACCAAAAATGTAACACCCGGCCCCAATACCCATGCCAACCAAGAGCAATACTAAGTATTACTGTCGGAAAGTACGGAGAATGGGACTCGATAGGGCTAAATGTTGTACTCATTCCCTTGAACTAACACTGGCACGAGAAATTTTTCGATTTTTTTTTTCCTACTTACCATTTGTGCGCAGTGTTGATTCAAAACAATGGTACAAGATAAAAATTTTCCAGGTTACATAGTATAGAATATAATAGAATGTACAAATCAGCACCAAAAACAGCATAATGCATAATACATATCATAATGTCCACGATACATAGTCCATAATACATATCACTTCCAAAATACATAATAACATACATACCATAATACATATTAACTACTTCTAAGTTCAAGCTGAAAAGTCCAAAACCCCAAAACGTGGAAAATGATAAGAATTCTGCTACAATCCACGCAACCTAACCTGCAACCACAATCCTCAGACTGACCCGAGGATTATAAAACAAATCACACGGGTCAGACTATTTCTAGTGTGAGTGAAGTAAGATCTATGAACAATAATAGTCTCAATTAACAAAAGGGAAAGAAAACGCCGCATGTATAAACCAACATGAGGCATATATGTGTGTGAGAACTAACATGCAAATTTGGTTTCATAAACAATTCTTTTAATCAAACAATGATTTTAGGCCAAACCTATCGTATATAATCCAATACGATACCTTCCCAATTATTATTTGTAACACAAGGATAAGTTCATACACACATTCTCCAAAGATACTGGGTTTTCAAAATCAACTTTAATACTTCCAAAAATCATAAAGTAAAGAAAATTGCATTATGGGAATTATGGGATAAATATAACATGACTCATAAAATATACCAAATAAACAGACGCTAATATTGTAAAATCACAGTGGTAGAGCTCGAGCGCGCGCGGAGACATCAACCCCGTAACCTACTCATAACGCCATAATACACCTGGCGATCAACCCAGGATAACCAAGACGGTCTAAGGCAAAGGCCGTATGCTACCCGTTCACGGATCTACACGTGGGACCCCCACGCCTCCATCCTTCATAGTCCGTGACCCGCCGATCGGAGATCCTGATCAAAATAAGATTAGCCCTATGTAGCAGACCGTTGACCTTTGGTGGTAAAAGGGCATGTGATATACCACCGATTCAGGTAGCAATCCTGAATCAGGTCGGCCAAGGTGGAGTTTTGGCCCATTGGTACAACAGAGTCCAATCTATCCCGACCCAAAAATCAAAGTGTTTATAATTTTAAAACACTTCTTAAAAATAAAAGTCAACGATGACAATCGCCTTTCAAATATTCCATTAATAAACCCAGTATAATATTCTAAAACGAATAAAATTTAGCAAATAATTGTGTGTATAAAAGAAAATAATTACATCTTCATTTCGCATTAACACATAAGTACCCCATAATACTTATGTATTAAGACGAAACGCAAAAAGCTCATTCATTGCAAAAATTCGTTAAGTTAAAAAAATTTGATAACAATAAATTTAATTAAAAAGGCAAGCTTAGTACTCAAAAACGTAATCAAAATGCTAAAATGTTTTATTTACATATTGTCGTTATTATTATTATTTTCAAACACATATTTATCGATAGTACAATAGTTTTCTTTTTTTAATCAAAATAAATCTAATTTAGATTAATTAATTTTTTTTTTCAATTTTTTTTTTCTCAACTTTGGTGCAGCTCTGACTTGGGCTGTAACTGTTGAGCCTGTCTGGGCTGTACAGCCTACCTGGGCTGCACCAGTGCAGCCCTGAGCTGTACAGCCTCAGGCTGCACAGTGCAGCCCGCTCGGGCTGCACCAGGTAGCCCGCCCGGGCTGCCCCTGTGCAGCCCTGGGCTGCACACGTGCAGCCCGCCCGGGCTGCACAGGGCAGCCCGCCCGGGCTGCCACTGTGCAGCCCGCATGGGCTGCACAGGTGCAGCCCGCATGGGCTGCACCAGGGCAGCCCGCATGGGCTGCCCCTGTGCAGCCCTGGGCTGCACCGCCCCAGGCGGACCCGGGCAGCTCGGGTGCAGCCCACCTGGGCTGCACCATCGGGCCGGCCCCGGGCCGCCCCCGGGCTGGGCCCGGGCAGCCCGCCCGGGCAGCCCGCCAGGGCTGCACACTGTGCAGCCTTGGGCTGCACACCTGTGCAGCCCCTGGCTGCACATTTGCAGCCCGTCTGGGCTGCACCTCTGTGCAGCCCCAGGCTGCGCCTGTGCAGCCCCAGGCTGCACCTTTGCAGCCAGTCTGGGCTACATATCTGTGCAGCCCCTGGCTGCACCTGTGCAGCCCCAGGCTGAACTGCTGGCGGGGCTGCACTTGCAGCCTCGTCTAGGCTGTACACTGCAGTTCTGAAATCAAATTCAATTTTTTTTTCCCTTTTTTTTTTCCAAAGGCTGCTGTAATTCATTGTGGCAATTAATCAAACACAAGGCATGCATTCAAATTATATGCATTGTTTCTCATTTCTTCTTCAACATAATATTTCAATAAAGTAACATGGTTTATGAAATGAGCAAACAACCATCATATTCAAAAATCTCACACCATATTTGCATGCATACATGAAAATAAAATGAGACTATAATTTCACTCACCTAAACCTTCAAATTGCAATTTTCAAGCTCTTATACAGCTAGCCCTTGATTGCTTGACCTTCCCCTTTCAATTGCTAACAAAATGAAAGAAAAGCCTAAATGCCTATTTGTGAAAATAAGAAGAAAGAGATGGAATAGAACTGATTTAGGGATACTTACTCTTGTAATTGGGAATCTTTTCTTTTTAACCTTTAATTGCAACCTGAGATTTGTGTTTGATTGAGAGGATTAGGAATTAGGTTTTCTTCTTTCTCTGTTTATTTTTTTCTTCTGCTTTCTGTTTTGTGTACGTACAGTAAAGAATTTGAGGAGAGGGAATGGTATTTTTATTACAAAGCCCCTCCTCTAGAATCTTCTTCCAATTAAACCTTAATTTATTATTTCTCCCCCCTTTCTTTCTTTTTAAAATTATTTATTCATTATCTTTTGTCCTCATTCTAGATTTTTCTTTTACTTAACAATATTTTATTCACTTTCTAGATCTTTCCTACATTGCATTATAAAACGATATTATTTATTATTATTTTTACCCTTTCTTTCTTTTTCTCTTTTTTTTCTTTTTTTTCCCTTTTTATATCTAATTGTAAATCAACATAAAAAAAATTCTTATCTAAACTTTTCATACATAAAAACGCATTTTATCTTATGTAATTAGTTACCATTCTTACATAAAAAAAACATTACACTCTCAATGTTTAATTTAATTTAATTTTTTTTTTTTGAATAGTTTAGGTTAATAAAATGGTTCATTTATTAAAATAAATTACACTACCTCAAGAAGGAACAATTTATAACTCCAAATAAAAGCGTACGAATTTGTTACCATTTATTTTCCTCTCAACGCTATTAATATTAAATTCTCATTTTTTCCCATTTATCTATTATTTTATTTTCTTAATAAATATTTAATTATTTATTATTATTAACTAATTAATTATCAATTTATTAAGTTGATTCCCAATTTAGTATCCCTAAAAGTCGGGTTGTTACATGATTATGAACTTGATATGAATAAAGAAATGCTTGGTAAAGAATTTTTTTTTTCCATAGTGACAAAAACTCTTCCTTTTTCCATCAAGCACTCGGCATCAAATGATCAACACAAAAATTCACATCTATTGAAGACATGGACAGAAATCTACAAACTGACAATATACATATTGAAGAGGATTTCATAATTACTTCAATGCTTGTTTTACTGAAACTGACAAAAGTCTAAACCTTGCAGATTACAAATATCAAAATTCCGAAGACAACCGAGGATGATGCTATTTCCCTTATCAGATCGGTTACATATGTTGACATCAAGATGGCCTTACTTGATCTCGATCCTAGCAGTGTGGGCGGACTTGACGGTTTCAATACAATTTTTTTTATAACTATGTGGTCTACCATCGATGTCATATTCGTCAAGGCAATACAATATTTCTTCTCCATAAATATTTTGCTTGGGGGTCTCAATGCCACAAATATTGCTTTAATTCCAAAAATCGATTCACAGCTTTCAGTCAAAAATTTCAGGCCGATATCGTGTTGTAATATGATATACAGATGCATCACTAAAATCCTTGCTAACATATTGAAGCTGATTTTGAATAAAATTATATCACCAAACCAAACCGCCTTTCTTCACAATAGAAACATCACCGACAATATACTGCTTGTAACGTTCGCGATTTTTCGTTGCCGAAAAAAACCAAATAGTTAGGGTTTTAAGAAAGAATTTATGAAAAGAGAAGAGAAGAAGAGAGAAAATAGAGGGAAAAGATAGAGAAGAAAACAGAAAATAGGAAGAAGAGAAAATAGAAAAGAGAACAGAAAATTTTAAAATAGAAGAAAAAGAGAATAGAACAGAACAGAACACAACAGAACAACAACATAATCTCACAATTCGCAGCGGAACAACATATAATAATAAATGAATAATCTTTAAACAAAGAACTATATCAGTTATTACATTTCATTACTTCATATCATCAGAGTGTACAACAATATACAACAACAAACAGTGCAGCGGAAAAAGAAATACTATATAAACTAGTAATACGCCATGCCATCCAGCTTGCCTCCAGCAACTCCAGAATATCCAGAATATCCTGATAAACCTTAACTCTTGACTGCCCGTGTGGAAATTGGTGGGCACCCAGAGTTTAGGAAGGAAAACAATAAACTCCAAGTCAGTCATGTGACTGGTGTGAGAACTCAAAACAGTTTATTTATCTTTGAAAACAAAATAGAGGAATATTTTTAAATCAATTCGCAATGCTTTTAAAAATGAGACTACCATAAGGCCTCCCGCACACACACACATGCAAACGCAGAATCGGAGGAGATTTCTCCTTATGATAGTCAAAGATGCTTGATACGCATTTAAAATAACATTTCATATTATTATTAGTGCGTAGTGTAGGAAAAATTTATTTCGAAAGTAGAATATAAATCTTAGCCAGCATAGACATTCCAAACTATGCCTACTATAGCTAACTATGTTCAATAGCAGGTTACCGCCACATTCCATAGCAGGTTATACAACTAAAACCGTACAAGTTTCGTATTGTTTCTTTGGATTTCCAACAAATGATCAGGCCAAGGAACTTCCCATTGCCACATGAGAATGCCTCTGGAAAGACATCCCCGAGAACCAAACCGGAACTCTGCCAACACAAGGCCGGGTTACCCCTAACTGGGTAACTACTGACACGAGAACGCCATTCCCCGATCGTAAACGACCTTTCTCACGGGATCCCGAAAACAAACAACCACAAAGTAATAAATTCGTAGTAACCACATAGGTTAAATATCTGGGCTCCATACCATGATACCACCTCTATCCAGAAGGAAATGTACATACCCTAAAGGGAGCTACCCCTCATAACCTTGCTGCATCTTTCCTGTTTTGACCATTTCCGGGCTGTGAGGCTCGACGAAGTCACGTCCACAAAAACATACTTTATACAAAAGCCATGCTTTGGGTCAACAAATGATCAACACAATGATCACTAAGATAGACGATCAAATAAACGATCCTATCACAATAATCAACACAATGATCATTTACAGCATCACTCAGCATATCACATTACCAAATTGGGAATATATCGCTGATAACTTCAACTATATAACCTCTGAGCTCGTACGTCTCAGAGAAGGGTGTTAAGCTAAAAGAATAAATTCTTCGCCACCAACAGAAATATATTTGAAAGAAATCGGCTTTATATCTCAACTTGTAATGTCAGACATACAATCCATACAAGTCTGTTCCGGGCTCGAACAAAATCGAAGGCACTTACAAAGAAGTCCTTGCAATCCGGATATTCACAATCCTGATCGGATTCACCATCACATATGGAGAACTCTATACCGGAGCAACTCGGTGCAGAGTAAATCGACAGGTCATCCTATCGCTCTCGCAAATACCGGGTCTTCAACACCGATCTTCAATGCAATTATAACGACGTATCACATATTCGGAATGGGTTATACGACCCCATGGTCCTTTCCCGGTTAACCCGAATAGTGAGCGCTTATTCAAAAATAAGTGTAGCATTCACATTCAAACAAATCACATCAATTACCCATTCAAAGGGAAATATTGATAGTCGGTTATTGAACTATCACTGGATATGCACACATCACTAGTTTCCAAATAATTTTCCAAATTATTTATTTTCCAAAATATCTTTACAAGATATATTTTTTCATACTTCAAAAATAAATCAATATTTATTTTTAGACAAATTCCACTTCCTTTATAAATTCCTTAGTGAATTTATAATTCCAAAATATCAATGAATATTCGATTTCAATTATTCATTTTCAATTTATCTTCAAAAAGATAAATTCTAAATATCACTTCATATTGGAAAACAATTCCATACTTATTTAATAAGTAATTCACAAATTTTATTTATTTTCAACACTTGGAAAATATTCAATATACTTAAATCGAAATTAAGTATATATTTCATTCTTTAAGGAAATCATTCTCTTAAACATATTTATTTGGGCCAAAACGAATGTTGCGTAAAACATCGTTACGACAACCCAAAATCACTAGTATAGGGATTCGAAATTAAAATAGATATATAAATCCCAATACTATACAAAACATTTCCTTTCGGAAATCATTTACTATAACAACAGTGTTATAGTCCATCATCTCCTTTTATTTCTCGAAAACGTCTATTTCAACAATTAATGTTGAAATATATGGTTTCGAATCTCAACACAATTAAAACTTCGTTAGATCGTTTTAATTCTATTTCAATATCACATCCAAAACAATTTCTTTAACATCTTATTCACTATTCAAAAACGTGAATATACTACGTTAACAATTTCATCCTTTTATTCATTTTAATTCAAAGGATTATTCACTATTCAAAAATGTGAATATAACTCCATTTATAGGTTTCAAAAATTAACTTATCAAAATAAGTTGTTTGCGAATTTATAAAACAACGTTTATAAATTCCATTTCTATTTATTTATAAAAACTTCCTTTTTATAAATTCTTTTATTAACCTATTCCAGTTTATAACTCAATTATAAACTAAAAGTTCATATTATAAGTTAAATACTTATAAAATGATTATTTTACAAAATCGTTCCTCTAAAGACTTTCCAAACCATAAATCTTATAACTTATAAGATTCATTTATTTAACCAAATCTATTCCTTCAATATAACTTCACAAATTTATAAATCTTACTATTTATAAATTTCATTTATAACTTCACCGTTTATAATTCTATAAATTTCATTCTTTAATGAAATTCATTTTCACTTCATTCAAACACTTATAAAAACTCGTTTTATAATTTCAATATCTTAATTTATAAATATCCATTTATAAATCTCTTATATAAATCAATTCATATTAATATTTTAAAAACGTCTTTAATCTCCTTTATTATTTCACCATTTTGATTCATAAAATAATTAAATTTTATAAATCCTATATTTCAACTTTTCATAATAAATTCAAAAATCCCGATTAAACTATTTTATAAAATCATTAGCATCATATTCTCAAAAATCAGTTTTTAACTATATTTCTCAAAAATCATAATTTTTATAACATTAAAAATTATAACGTTTATTTATTTAAAATGGATCAATTCCAAAAAATATTTTATATTTTCAAACATCACTTTAAAAATCATTTTAAAATCCCAAAATTTGGGTCCAATGATGCCATATACCAAATAGTCAATCACGACAACAACGACATCATATATCGATATGATAGTCCATCAAATATCAAAATATCTGAAATCAAATAAATACTGTTGAGGAATCCAGTTGGATCCCTCCAACCTGTTTCCTGCATCACAAACATTAGCACAATACCAATTTCGCTCCAGTATGAAATTATCGCGGTATATGGGATTTAAAATATTATCCGCTTAATAACGGCGCAATAGGGTCTCATCCGCTAAAAAAATGCGGGGAATCAACAACTGCAATATATACATATGCCAATATATATATATATATATTGATATTATATATAATACCAATTTCACTGTTTATGAAATATTCGCGGTATATGTTTTTAATAAATAACATCCGCTTACTAACGGCGCATAATGTCTATTTTAACAATCAATAGATATCAATCATCATTCAAACATGCATTCAAATATTTTAAATCTAACTATTTAAAATAAAATCAAAACTGATTCGATTGAGTGAGAAGTTCTCACCTTGATTTTATTTTCCGTTTTAGCGATTTATTTCGAATAAAATTAAACGGACGTTTAATTTTACCCAAAATTCTCACTAACTCCAAACGACTCCAAACCAACTCCATCGCGTAGTGCTCGTCCATACGATTCCAATGCAACTGGTTTCGCGCGTTTTCGACCTCGTATGAAAAAGTTATGAATTTACGAAGTTTGTACACGATTTATATACACAAATTTATAACTTAAATTAAAATTTTATAAACCTAAGTTAATCTTGGCCATAGATCAATCCCCCAGCAACATCAGGCCGCACGTCTTCTTCTCCTTCATCACGTTCAACTACAGGCCGTTCAAACCCATAAGCTCATGATTAGGGTTTGATTTTTCTCCTCCAACACTCGATGAAACCACATCAAACCACCGCCATCTCGAAGCTCTCGACCACAACCATGCTCGGCCTGAAGCTCGGCACACTCGGCCACCCCCCTCTCCTCGAAATACGTGCGCAATTCGCTACAAACGCGGCCATATATCTCACGATCCACTCGCCCATATTCAATCACAGCCGTTCAACTTGAAGCTCTCGTCGTGCTCTTCAATACTCTAGTTGAAAGATTCTCGAATCGTTGAGTGGATTTGAAGAAATTTGGGGATGAAGATGGGAGCTTTCTGGCCGTTAGTTATGTGGGTGGCGGCTAGGGTTATGAAATGTTTTATTATTATTATTTTTTAATGAAGGGTGGGGCTATTTATAGAATTTCAAACGACACTATTCATCCCGGAAATTCCGAACTCCGATTTACGCGCCGTAACCAGCGTTTCTAGGGTTTACCCCGCGTTCCGGACACAATGGAACAGGTTTCGGAAGCTAATTCGGACATCTGTACGAGTTATGGCTATAAACGCTCAATTTGAATTAAACCGATTTAAGCGATTTTCTAGGCGTTTTAATTTGTATCGGACAAACGGTAAATCCAATTGACTTGAAATTTGAAACCTTACAATAATATCACATTACGGATCCGATGAAACTAGTTTCGTCGAAATCCGAGACTTTTTGAAAAATGGCTATTTTAACTCGTCAAATTAAAATTAAAAATAAATCGATGCGTTTCGAGTTGCCACGATCAAACGATAACTCCGATTGACACGAAATTTGAAATCCGGTAATAACTAACTATTACGGATCCAATGGAACTGGTTTCGTTCAATTCTGAGACTGTTCAAAAATTGACTATTTTCACTAGTCGATTTTAATATTAAAATATTCAATTTTCACAAATTAACTTTTAATTCGATTTTAAAAGTTCTAAAATATCATTCTAACTCTAACATGATAAAATAAAATTTTACAAATCATTTTCAATCATATTTAACACTATTTTCAATTATTTCCATAATTTAACATATTAAATTATCGATTTAATTATTCAATAAAATCCAATAATTCAAATAAAAATTTATTTGACTTATAAATTCACTTATTAATATTTAAAATTAATTAAATATTCAAATTTTAATTAAATAAAATTCTGGGTCGTTACACTGCTGACGCATGAATTTCTTAGAGGATACAACCCGAAGAATATGTCCTCGAGATGTATGAGGAAACTCGATATACAAAAGGAATCCGACTCTATCGAATGGATTTCTATAGTTGCTATAATGTCTAGAATGGACTAACCAGAATCATCCATTGCTTGGATTTACACTTGCATATCCACCGCCTCGTACACTGTTAAGATCAATGGCCATTCGGTAGGGTATTTCAAATCGTTTAGGGGGACTCGACAGGGAGACCTGATCTCCCCATACTTATTAGTCATGGTGATGGAGCTACTTAATTCTATCTTCACTAACCATGCATTAAATAAGGCTATAAAGACTCATCCAAAGTGTAAGAATCCTCTAATTACCTCACTTATGTTCGTCGACGATATTGTCATTTTTGCTAAGCCTGATTTTGGTACCATATCTACCATCAATGCTGCGCTTATACAATTTCACGAAACGACTGGTCTACACATAAATAAGAATAAATCTCATATTCTTAACGTAGGGCATAATGAGAGTGACAATTTTCATATCACTAGACTATCAGGTCTTCAAGCCATGCCAAATAATGCGGTGTACTTTGGTATCCCACTCACAAAATCTAGGATTAGTACTACTCAATGTATCCCTATGTACGAGAAGATTATTGCTAAACTTTCAAATTGGCCTACACACCTCTCGCAGGCAGTAGAATTTCTATTGTTAAATCGATAATATTTGGCATGACATCATACTGGTCTCGTGGTTTTATTTTACCAAAGAAATTAATGACCATGATAAATGCGGTAATGAATCATTATGGCATGGTGATTGCCATTCTCGCAAGCCTATTCCGATTGCCTTCTCTAACATATGAAGACCAAGGGAAAAAGGGGATTGGGTATAATAAATTTACGATACTGGAATATTGCCATGGCCTCCAAACACATCAATGATATCCTTTACGACAAACAGACTTTGAGGATTTGCTGGATTAGAACAAATTACCCTTTTGGTAAGCAATTCTGGAATATGAGTCCCACTGCCACTTTTAGTTCTTTCTAGAGGAACATTCTTAGCATTCGTGATATCATTCTGCCTCATATTAAATACAATATTTTCTATGATAATCCTATCTCATTCTGGCACACCCGTGGTCATCCTCTAGTATCATTCTTAATGATGTGCTTAATAATATGGAAAAGATATCCATAGGCATTCCAGACAGAGAAAATATAAAACAATTCATCAACCACAGTGAGATAAACTTACCTACTGCAGCATCTACTATGGTTCAGGAACTTTGGAAGAAGATAACACAGGTAAAACACAGTAACACTACGCACTCAATCCAATGGACTGTTAAATCTCTTCACACACCATTGAAACTATATACGAAGCTATTCTTCCTGATAATAATTCCTGTAATAATCCTTGGTATCGCCTTATTTGGAATAGACTTGGTTCTGAAAAAGACAATTTCTTTCTTTGGAAAACTATATACAAATTGCTGCTGACTAGAGATAAATTTGTGGAGAGGGGATCCATAGATTCAAATAACTGTGCGTTCTATAATAATCACCTCGAGAGCAAAGACCACATCTTTTTCCAGTGCACTATGACATATCGATTATGGAAGACTGTTATTCTTGCTGCTGATATATATTACAGCAACGCACGACAAGAGCAACAATAGTTCGAGATATTCAAACTATCGGGATGGCGTGACGAGAGGGGAAATCGTATGCTTGTGGTTCTCAGGTGTTTCATCTCTGCTATTTGGCATGAGAGGAACAAATGCATATTTGAGCAAAAGAGTAAATCTAGGCGGGAGTTATTGGCAGAGATGAAAGGTGCTATTATCAAACGTATGAGATGGCTGCGATCTATTGGTCTTGTTACATTCGCTGTGCATTAATTATGTTGGTATTTGGGATATTATGGGCCTAAATCCTATTTTAATTACTGCATATATAGTATTTAGTTTGCTTGTACATGTATAAGTCCTCGTTTATGAACCTTATTTTTGTAATTTCTAATACTTTATTCGGATCTGGTAGAGGCCAGTATAAAAACTCGTTTACCATTAAAAATGTTATAATGATTTTCTATAAGTTAAATATGTATAAGTAAATAAATGGTTTAAAATGTAATATAAAAGATGACTTAACTTAATAATTGAAATTTGGTTTTCAAATGGAAATTTTAAGCTTAACGTAGCAATATGAATATTTTATTTATGAAATGGGCATTTTAAAATAAGATATTAAGTTATTTGTTAAGATAAAAGCTAAGTAAAATAATATACTTTTGACTTAATAAATGAATTATAGTTTAATTTGGATATATATTTATAAAATTTTATTTCATTTAATCATAAGTCAAATGATATCCAAATGAATATTTCTGAAGCGCGAGATATGTTTTATAAGTAAAAAAATGATGAAAAATGAAATTATAATTGTTTGTAAAATGTATAATAAACCTTAGTTTTTTATTGGCGGCATTTCCAAAGTGATGTGGGTTTAAAAGTAGTGTTTTCTGAGTTCTACTATTTCTGAAAATGTACAATACTTCTGAAATTACTATATCTACCGTAACATTTTCTAAGTGTTGTTCCTGAAAGTACATTGTTTTTCTCAAATACCGTTATATCTACAGTGACATTTTCTAAGTGCTGTTGTTTCTGAAAATACACTGTTTTTCTGAAATACCATTCTATCTACAGTAACGTTTTCTAAGCGATGTTGTTTCTGAAATACACTGTTTTTTTGAAATACCATTATATCTACAGTAACTTTTCCTAAGTGCTGCTGTTTCTAAAAAGACAATATTTCTATGTATTATCACATTTTCCAAGTGTTACGAATGCTATGATATAATTTTTTTTTGAAATTGTTATAATTGAATGAACTAAGAAATGCTACAACTTGGGAGATGAATATTATATTTCTGCAAGATATTGACATTAAGTTTAAATGGTTTAAATGAATTTGTTTTGATTTGAAATTTAAACCATTTTGACATTTATAACCATGGTTAATAATAACGTTTGTTTGTTAAAAAGACCGGAATCGAAAGTTGTCATACTCTCTGCCAACTCCAAAAACCACTTTAACAACCATGTACGCGGTCGAGATTTCAGAATGAAGTAGGATGGTGGCGACGTTCATTTTAGGTATATACGTGGACCTGACTCCCGTGAGTTGGCATAAGGTGGCTAAAACAGGAGCGATTGATGGGCTAATGAGGTAGCTCCTCTTAACGGAGACACTTCTTCGCATGCCATTCTATTACTTTGTGATTGATTGGTGCGCACCTTTGATTTCGGGAGTGTAGCTTGAGGTGGGAAGTAGTGGCTGCTATGTGTTACCACCGGCTCGGAAGCGTAATTGATATATCTACCCTAGCATTGCCTCGTTGTGTCGTGTCACCTACCCTAGCACACCTTGTACGATTTTGGTTTTGTGCTGTACCTATGGAGTATCCTCTAGTGGCTTCCCGACCAGGAGGGACTACGTTACTGTATAGACTACTTATATTATAAAATGTGTTAAGGGGGATATTGGGTAACTCCTTAACGCTATTTTTAAATATATTATACTTTACTTTAGACATTATTATAATGGCGTATATTACTACATAGTAAATAGTTTAACGGATCCTTAAAGGATGGGCGGTCCCAAGCATCCTTTAAGTTACTTGTGCATTTATTACAGTTCACTTGAGTTGGTTTACATTGTATAAGTATGTATGTCCTGACTAGAGTGTTTTGTGTTTTTCTTTACGCTCGGGTCAGCCTGAGTATCAACTTTGGATTTCACCTTCTGGAGCTAGAGGATTTGCTGGAGTTTATCTTCTATCTAGTTGCTACCTTTTCCATTCAGTATTTCTATTCATCTTATGTATTAGTGGACATTTATGTATTAGGATTTCTGTTGTATTTACTTTTCAAACTTTGTATTTTGTACTTGTTTTGTGACTCTGTGTTGTAGTAGCTTCATGAACTACTATGATTATTTTATTTCCACTGTGAGTTATTTTGATTTATCTGTGTCTTTGATTATATGATTGGTTTTATTTGCTTCAAATTATATTACAATCTACTATTTTGAATTATTCAAGTAAGACATGTGTGGTTTTATTGTCGATTAGAATCATCCAAAATAGTGGTTCGTTATAGATTTTAATGTTGATGGCTGATCAAAGGTGATCACACCAATGAGAAATGGAGCGGTGGACTCAGGCGGAGGTTTTGGTGGATCGGCGTGGACTCTGGTTGTCTGAGGCGTTGGAGCGTGAAGGTTTCTGGTGATCTGTATGTTCCAGTTGTATTCAATTCTTACTCGATTTTGATTTTACAGTTATCTCAATGACCTGGGCAGTCGGGAAGATCAGGTGTAGCGGCGACGACTTGATGGCTTCTTTGGTGAAGATCGGAGCAGCACCAATCGATCATGCAGTGCATGTGTATCTGGTGTAGCTGAGAAGAAGGAAGGAAAGGAGAAGACGGAGTTTTCCTAGGGTATGACTTTGGGGAAGTTGGGTCTTGGCTCGGGGTTGTGTTCGAAGTACCTCGTGTGGGTTTAGTTATGTAATAGTTTCTAAGTTTTTAAATGAACAGAAGAAAAAAAGGAGGTAACATGAAGGTTGGCTCGGGAAAACTGGTTTGGGCTCAGGTAGGGACTCGAGTTAGTCTCGGGTCTGAGTTCTTGAAATTTTAAATAAACAAGTTGTTTTTTAAATTAAAACAAGTTTAAAACACTTTCTTGTTAATTATTTTAAAATAATAAATTTTTTATTTTAGTTTTGGAATTAGTTAAAGGTTTAAAATAAATTATTTTTAATTTATTAAGTTTAAGGTATTTTATTATACATATCTTTTATTTTAAATTGATTCTTAAGTTGTTTAAATAAATTTAAAAGATGTAATTAAATAGCTAATTAAAGAAGGTAAAATGACTTTAATTATTGAATAACTTAAAACGGTTTGAAGTTAATTTGTACGTTATGAAAATTAATTCCAAAAGTTTATTTAATAAGATTTAAGTAATGCAATTAAGAAATTAATTAAGATAAATGATTTATCTTTTGATTTATGAGGGTCTTGAGTAATTTCTTAATGTAAATAATTTACAAAATAATGATAATTACTTAATGTAATTAATTAATGGTTGATTAATTAATGTGATTAATTAAAGGTTAATTAATCAATTGATTATAGGATAATTACTTAATCAAAGGGTGGTTAATTAATGATATGTAATTAAAGAATAATTACTTACTGAAATTAATTAAGTATAATTACTTAACGTAATTAATAAAAGATTATTACTTAATGTAATTAAGGGATAATTACTTAGTGTGATTTATGAAATGAAAATTAATTACTTAAAAGGTAAATTGATTAAAACTAACTAAAGATAATTAATTAATGATTCGAAGGCAAATTAATCAGGTGATTAAAATATGAATACTTAATTTAAGAGTTAGTTTATTATTTAATTAATTAAGGGTTAAGTTATTTATAAAATTAATTAAAGGTTAATTAATTATTAATGAAAGGTTAATTTATTTTGTGTAATTAACTTAAGGTTAATAAATTTGGTGACTAATTGGTAATTAAAGGTTAATTAATTTGATGATAATTAACCGATGGGATAATTACTTAATGAAAGTAATTGAGGATAATTAGTTAAGATGGATAATTAAGGAACATTAATTAATTTCATAATATCAAATGGTTTGTAATTAACTATAGTTAATTAAACAAGATTTTAAATGTCATTAAAGTTATTAATTTAATTTATCTGGAAATTAAATAGAATTAATTAGGGATTAAACAACTAATTAATTATGCTTATGGATAATTGGATTATACTGAATGTCTTGAATTGTTTGATATCTCTGATGTGTGATGTTCTGTGATATGAATTGTGTGGACTGAGCTGTGAATTGTGATTTATTTATCTGTCATAAATTTACATGTTTATCTATGAATGAAAGATAAGCAATATAAGAATATACCGCTTATTAATATTGTTGTACTAGAATTTATGATGGTTGATATTTTATTGTTGCCTGTGAAAACCTTGGAGTACACCACACACACACAAATATGGATTTCAACGGAAATTTTTTAAGTCATGGGTATTTTGAGTTTAAAATTTATTCAAAATGGTGAAAACTTTAAAGTTGAATTTTGAATCCAAAATGGTTTGGAAATGGAATTGAGTTGAATATGAAAAACTTTTGAAAGGGGGTTTTGAAATTAAATTATTTCGAATATAATAGGGCTTGTTAAAATTTTGAAATGTTGGAAACTATGGTTTAAAAGGGATATACAGGTTATATAATGTATATATATGGATTTTAAAACATTTTTAAAGCATTTTAAAGAATCATTTTGGGAATTGGATTTAACACAAATAGAATTTGCTAAGGATACGACAGTTCGCTGATTTTCCGACTTATACTTTAAAAAGCTTTAACTTGAGCAAATTTAATCAGATTTTCCTGAAATGAAAATCCTTTATTTTAAAATGATAATAGCTTTTGCATTAAAGAAAGAATTTCTAGTTTTTGATTGAAAGGATTTCAAGTTATGGGTAAATCAAATTTGAAATGGAAATAGTTTTGAAAGCTATGAATGAATCTTTGTTAAAGATTTGATAAATCTTGATTCAAATTGAAGAGGATCTTAAAGGGTGAATCTTTTGTTTAAAATATTAAAAATGGAATTATTTTTGAACCATTCAAAAGGAAAGGTTTTGGGTTAAAAGTTGTGAGTTAACTAAGATCCCAATTTATCCATATGCTTTTTAAAAATAAGCGCTCTTTATTCGGATTAGCCGAGAGAGAACTTTATGTCATAAAACCTATTCCGAATTAATAATACAATGAATTGGATAGCATTTAAAGATGGTGGTTGAATATTGAGTATTTTCGAAAGCGAAAGGATTACCTGCCAAGGACTTCTTTTGAAGTGCCTTCGGTTCCTTTCAGACCCAGGATGGACTTGTATGGATGTATGTCTGACGTTACACTTTGAGATGTAAAGCTGGTTGCTATCAAATACATTTCTGTTTCGTGGAGGAGAATGTATTCCCTTAGCATAAAACTCTTCTCTGAGGTGTACTAGCTCAAAGTTTATGCAGTTGATATTTACTAGTGATATATCCCCAATTTGGTAATGTGGCATGTTAAATGCTTATCATTGGTTGATTGAAGCATGGCTTTTGTGAAAAGCGTAGCTTTGTGGGACGAGACTTCAACGAACCTCACACCTCGAAATTGGTCGAAACAGGAAGGATGCAGCAAGGTTACGGAGGTCGCGCCTCTTTGGGTATATGAATTTCCTTATGGATAAAAAGTGGTATCATGGTATGGAGCCCAAATATTTAACTTATATGGTTGTTGGAAAATTTGTTGGTGAGGCCTCGGATAAAGGTCGGTGATGACTAGGGGATGGCATATCGTGACATTTAGTTACCTAGTTACAGAGGTAACCCGGCCCTGTGTTGGAAGAGATCCGGTTAGGTTCCCGGGGCTTCCCTCCAAAGGCGTACCCATTCGGAAAGGAAGTTCCTTAGCCTTGACCATTTGTTGGAAATCTAATCACCCAATACGAGCCATGTACAGTTTTAGTTGTATAACCTTCCATGTGACATGGTGGTAACCTGCCATTTAACATGGTATCTATAGTAGGCATGCTATAATTGTAGTATGCTAGCTAAGATTAATATTGTACTTTCGAAATGTTTTCTATACTATTCACTAATAATAATATCAAAAGGATTTTCGCGTATCAAGCATGTTTGACTATCATAAGGAGAAATCTCCTCCAAGTGTGCGATTGCATTGTGTGTATGGCGGGAGGCCTTATAGTAGTTTCATTTTCCATAAAGCATAGTGAATTTTTTTATTTCTTTTTGTTAAAACAACTGTTTTTGTTTGCTCATACTAGTCCCATGACCGACTTGGAGTTTATTGTTCACTTTCTAAACTTTGGGTGCCCATAATTTTCCACACGAGTAGCCTAGAGTCAGGTTATCTGTAAGCTAGTTCAGTTAGTAGATTTGGATCTAGAAGACTGTGGATTTAGCGATCGCATTTGTTTCATTACAGCATGATAGGGGGTTCTTACTTCGGGTTTGGTGGCGAGCAGGAGAATCTTACGCCTACATGTCCTCGGGGAGGGGCTGGCTAACCAGGTTGGTTGCGAGTCGAGAGGTTGGCTATAAAAGCAAATGCGAGGTACCAATGTGTTCCACGGTGGCAGGACGCCGCTGTCGGAAGGTCGATGACCCTAGACCGTCACAAGTGGTATCAGAGCTAAAGGTTGAGTAAGAACTTTAGCTTTGGAGCATAACACATTAGGTGGCTCATTAGAGATAGGGTAAGAAATATCCTAAAATGAGTATATCCCAAAGATATCTTGTCCATATGCCTCAGTCAATTCCCCTACTATTCACCTATAGTGAGAATGAGTGCAAGAAGAGGAAGAGGTAGTGGATAGGGGAGTACCACTACGAAAGGTAGATACCCTGTAACAACAAGGAACAAATTTTTCTATCAATCTCCTTCGATCATCATCAGTTTTCTATCAGCCTTTTCGTTTTTGACTTTAATAAATTTGAAATTTTATTTGAAATAAATTGGTTAACAAAATACAAAGCTAAATTAGATTGTACCAATAAAATGATTTCGGTTAAAACCAAATTTGAAAATTTTGTTGTGATTTCTTGTAAGGATCCAAGTCCGAAGAGGGACAAGCTAGTGTATACTTTGGGGTATTCTGGCCCGAGTTTAGCATCAATTTATCTATTCTTTGGGGTCCAGATACATTCAATGAATTGTTAGTTATCCTTCGGACTAATCAATGCCCCAACATATTTTGTAGACCTGCTAACCCGAGTATTTCATAAAGTGTTGAATAAATTTGTTCTCATATTTATTGATGATATTCTGATTTGGTAAGCCAAATATAGGATTGATATTTTGGCTTGATCTGGTAGTTCATTTCTCTATCTTTCTATGTGTTCATCTGTTCTTTGTTTGTCTCCATGTCTAGTAAATTTCGGGGACGAAACTTTCTTAAGGGGGAAATCTGTAACGATCCCATTTTAAAGCCAAATTTAAATTGGTAATTGGTATAAATTTTTGGATCTAATTATGAATTAATTTGAATTTTTTCAAAATAAATAAGATGTGTGTTTGTTTACTTATATAAATAGATTGTAATTTGAAATTTGAGTTGAAAACTCTATAATTTAAAACAAATAAAAATTTGTTTTGGAATTATAATTATAATGTCTATATATATATCGGAAGTTATATTTTGAAGTAAATATAATGATTTCCAAAAGCTATTTAAAAGTTAAGTTATATATTTTAAAATGTATATAGATAAATATTTATTTATCTAAAAAGTATAATAGTTTTGTTCAAATAAAGATGTGATAAAAAGGTTTATATGCTTTTCTTTTAAATTTATACAAATATAAAATTGTTCCGTATATATATATATAATATACATGGATTAAAAAAAAGAAATGTATATAAAACTAAAATAAATTATATTTTAAATATTTTATAATCATATTTAAACATAAAAGGACAACTGCAACCAATTTAAAATGTATTATGACATTTGTAAGATTGTATAAACATGTTTAAAACATTTGTAAGCTTCGTATAACATGCATGAACAAGTGTTTCAACATGAAGTGCAAGTGTTATTTGTTTCTTTATTTTTCAAATTAATAAATAAAATGTAAACAAGTTTATATATATCACTCTATGACCTCCCTTTCTTATTTTCTTCTAGCTTCATTTATTCAAAAACAGACCTGGTAACTCAACAAAAACAAACCAGGAAAAAATAAGATCAAAAGCATGAGAAAATCAAAACCAAAAAATACAAAATCTAAAACAAAACCAGGCTATATTTTATTTCATTTGAAAACTAGGAAATCAAACTAAAATCAAACAAAAGCTTCATCTTCAACCTGAGAAAAACAAAGCAATCGTTTCATATTTAAGCTGCAATCCAAGTCCAGATCAAATTAAACAAAGCTTCAGATTCAATCAACATAAGCATGACACCGAGGCCACAATAACTAGCATCGGTGTAGACAACAAGATCTTGATTCCTTTCAGGAACCACTAGAATAGGAGAATTAGTGAGAAGCTCCTTCAACTGCTAAAATAAGCATCACACTTGCCGAACCAAATAAATCAAACACCCTTCTGAGTAAGGCTGGTGAGAGGAAGCACAAAACGGGAATAATGCTTAATGAATCGGCGGTAATAACCCGCCAATCCAAGGAAGCTACATATCCCATGAACAATCTCAGGCCTCTTCCATTTCTGGATGGATTCGGTCTTCGAAGGATCGACCTAAATGCCATCAGAAGAAACGTAGCCTAAGAAATTAACCTCATTCTCCCAGATATGGCACTTGGAGCATTGGGCTTTACGCTGATGGTCAAGAAAAGTACTCAAGACAGTTCTCAAGTGATTAGCATGCTCAGCTTCAGACTTCGAATAGACAAGGATGTCGTCGATGAACACAAGGACGAACTTGTGAACACAAGGATGGACTTATCGAGATATTCTTAGAATACTCGATTCATAAGATCGATAAAGAAAGTAGGAGCGTTCGTCAAACAAAATGGCATAACGAGCCACTCGTAAGAACCATAGCGAGTGTGGAAAGCTGTAAGGGGTATGCAATCTTCGGCCACTCGAAGCTAATGAAAGCTAGTGGCAAGGTCGAGTTGAGAGAAGTCCTTAGCGCCACTTAATTGATTGAAAATATCATAGATCCTAGGAAATGGATATCTATTCTTGATGGTCAATTCGTTAAGCTTGTGATAGTCGATGTAAAGCCTAAGAGTTCCATCAGACTTTTTCACGAAGACGACCGTGGCACCCTACGGTGAAACACTGGACTGAATCAACTGCTTGGACTCAATCTCTAAAAGCGGCTTCTTAGGTTCCTCATTTTCTTTCGTAGACATCCTCGTGGAAGGATGACTAACTGGCTGCATGCTTGGAATGAGATCAATGTGGGACTCAATCCCCCGCTTGGGTGGCGAACCCGAAACATGCTGAAATACATCAAAGAAGTCACAAACAATAGGAATATGAGGTATATCATCATTATCTCGTGGTTCTAGAGAATACAAAGCCACTTTGGAATTATCCACATTCCTAAGAATAAGTGATAGCTGAGTAGACGAATCTGAATGTCGAAGATATAAATCTCTCGGAACAAATATTCCTAGCATCATACCGCACTAGCCAGTCCATATTCAAAATCATATCGAATAACAAATAGGAAATAAAGTGCAGATTCGCATGAAAAGAAAAGCTATATAAACCAATCTCAACATCACCACAAAGCATGCCACAATCTTCAATGAAGTAACCATGCAAGAAACATCCAAAGACAAATCATCGACAAGCTTCTTCGATATGAATGAATGCGATGCACCCGTATCAAATAGGACCCGGATAGAACAATCGCAAAACAACAATGAACCTTCAAGCATAGAAGGAGAAATACCTCAACGCTGAGAAGAACTTCCAGAAGCATCCACTACATTCAGTTTACCAGATTTAGAATTATACGGAGTAATAGTACAAGTGGAAATACGATGGCCTTCCTTCTTGCAATAGCCTAGAAGAGAGGCTTGGGACAACCTCAAATCATATGGTCTGAAGAACCACAATTGAAACTTCCCTTCCGAGTAGGAGGTGCTCCACTAGGCATGGAATTAGGACTAGATCTAAAGGGCGTCTTCTTCTCGAAAGCGAAAAACTTCCTCTTATGAAATGGGAACATCTTCTTATTGGGGTTCTTATGAACCTCTACCTCATCACCACTCTCACACTCCTTCTTGACGGCTTCAAGATGTAGAGCCAAGTCAAACAACTCCTCGAAAGAAAGCTTGAGCTGAAGCATCAAAGTCGTGTTGAGATACTTCTTAAGAATAGAGACAAACTTCAAATTCTTCTTATAAGAGGTGCTAATGTATTCAGGACCATACTTAGATTAGGCCTCGAATGATGAAACATAATTAGAAACTAAAGACTTCCCTTGCTCCAACTCGAGGAAGCGATGGGCCAATAAAGCTTTCTTAGATTTAGGAACGAATTTGAGCTCGAATCGTTCCTGAAACTAAGTCCAAGAAAGGGTAGATTCATCTAGCTTGGCTATGAGAAGCTTGGACAAATCAAGGGCACGCTCTTGTAATAGACTAGATGCTACATGAACTCTATCGTGGTCAGAAAGATTCATGCGAGAGAATATGCGCTCGCACGTACGAATCCAAGCTTGGACCTCAAGAATGAACTTGGAGCCTTGAACGGCTTTCCTCTAAGATGAGAGAAATCACTACACAAGCGCTCAAAGGCCGACTTGTGTGGAGGAGATGCTCGAGTAGGAGCTCGAGGTTGAATGCTCCTAAATAACTCCATAAACTGATCGGCAGACATATAAATGCTGTCCGGATGCGAGCAGCTGGATTGCCCAGCATCCGAGCGTCATCCTCTACCTCTTCCATCCATTAGCTGAAAGATAAGATAAGATGAAGATTATTCACATGGTAGATATCATTAATTCAAATATAGAATACTATGGAATTAAAATGCATTCCTAGACATATTCCCAAAATTCTATCTAACCCAAAGGACACGAAACGAATAAAGGCACGATGATTTAGTGATTCATAGCATTTGTATTACACTTTGATGTATCGTAATATGTGTTTCTATTCTATGTTTATCATATTTTGTTCTAACTCAGCTCTGATACCAAGCTGTGATGCCCCACTAGGAGACCCACATTAACAAAGAGTATTACTAGATATTACTGTCTGCTTATGCGGAGAATAGGGTTGGACAGGAGCGACCATCTATAGCCTTGTCTTCAATATCTATTGAATACGTCATTGCCAATTTTTGTGGATCGACATATCCAATAAATACTTAATACAAAGCCATAGGTGGCTAGAGGATCTATCAGAACAAAATACAATAACTCAAATACAAAACACATCACAGAAAAATAGATAATCCCATATGTACAGACATATACAGATACATCACAGAGTATACAAAATAATACATCACATATGTGGTATGATGACCATAATACAAACACGAGTCAAAAGAATATACATATTAGAGCAGCAAACAAAATGGACTGCACAAAAAGCTATAACAAAAAGATCTAGCAAAATAGTCCATGCAGAAGCAGAATAGGTTAAGTCCAAATTTACCTAACCTGAAATACCTTGGTCCGACCTGAGTATAATACAACGGGCCAGTCTAGCTAAACAAATCAGTTAACAAGGATAAGCAATAATATGAGCACAAGGATAATGTGACAATGTTCCCGAATAGGAAGGAACAACCTAAATGTAAGATTACATCGAGCGATAATATGGTATCACTACATAAACATATAATCTCAAAAGAGATAAAATAACCCATAAAATGCTAAAAGTAGCAAGCCTCATATCATCGGCACCCCTAAAACATCAAATATGGTTTAGGGGAGAACCTAAACCTACCATCTTGGCAAACCCAAAACATGCATAAAGAGATCCCATCTCAAACATGTCATAAGTCAAATATATCTCTATAGTGGAGCATAAAATCTCAAGTAAATGCCAAAAGGAAAATCTCGTATAACGCCTGTGTAGGCAATTCAAATGTCAAAAATAGATTTCCATGAGTTCAAGTTCCCAAAAGGTAATCGCCACAAACAAATATTGAATGATTTACAGGACCAATTCCGAAAAGGGGTGATAAACTAGAGAAAATAGTCAAAGAAACCATCTCAAAAGTGTTTTCATGTACATGTGGCCGAAGCCTTGCAAGTACTATTATCTCAAATAGGTACCTTGCCCAAAGGCAAAAGGTTACAATGGCAAATACGCCACGATGGCAAATATGCCGCAATGGAAAATACGCTGCAATTGCAAATGTCTCGAAGACAAACACACTACAATGGAAAACGTCTCAAAGACACATACGCCGCAATGGCAATAACCGAAGGTCCAGTACTGGCACGTTGCATTGGCAAATGTGTCACAAACTCTCGAACAGGAACCCAAATAGTATTAACGTGCGTCCCATACCACCCTTTCGTACTAAATGGTTTACTAATCACCATTAAATTTCACACTCAAAGCAATAATTTTTTTACCTCATCTCATCAGTAAACTCGACCCGAAGGTCAAAACGATCAAATGGACAAGCTAGGAATTAACCGGTAAGGTAAACGCATGTGTCCCATACCATGTATTTTACCAAACCATTTAATTCTCCTTCTCATTCGCTCAAATAGAGCAAAAACTTGTATTTTATATACAAAATAATTTATTTGAGAAACCCAGATTTTAAAACTATTTCCGAAATCGATTTTGGAGACGACACTTGAAAATTCCTTTATTACAGAGAACAAATAAATTTTATGACTTAAAATAATTTGAAAATAATTATTTTAAATTCAATTTATTTTAAAAATTGTCACGATCCAACTTTCAGCATTCGAAAATCGACATCCGTACTCCACCCGTACTTGAATGTCGTAGATCCAAACGTCAAAATTTGACTCATGCCGGAGCTTATAACACATCAAGTGCAACACAGCGGAAGAAAAGAGAATATCAATATATATAACATTGATACAGTATCAGATACAACAGAATAATACAATGAATATCAATATACATGCGAGATATGATATAGGTTGATAGCAGCGGAAAGAAAAGATAACACCAGCAGCGGAACAACTATCTCCATTGCCGAACTCGAAGAACTCCATCTCCAAAACCAAAGATAGCTCGAACAACCATCAAGTTGCACCAAGCTAAGCGAGGTCAGCCGTGAAAGCTAAAGAAGATCCCAAAGACTGAAAGCTACCAAAACAAAGACTCCAAAGGCTATCGAATCTACACCTATTATGGGATAACCTGAAAAACCAACTCTAGACTGCCCGTGTGGAAAATTATGGGCACCCAGACTTTAGGAAAGGAACAATAAACTCCAGGTCAGTCATGGGACTGGTGTAAGCAAAAAAAAAACAATTTTATCTTTAAAACAAACAAAAGAAATTAGATTGAAATCCATAATGCTTTTTGGAAAAATGAAACTACCATAATGCCTCCCGGCACACACACAATGCAATCACACACATGAGGGAGATTTCTCCTTATGATAGTCAAACATGCTTACTACGCAAAATTATTCTTTTATATTATTATTAGTGCATAGTGGAAAAGGTTTCGCAAGTATAATATTAATCTTAGCCAGCATATGTACCATTACATTATGCCAGCTATAGCTACCATTTTAAATGGCAGGTTCTACAACTAAAACCGTACAAGGTGCGCATTGTTTTGATTGGATTTCCAACAAATGGTCAAGCTAAGGAACTTTCTACTGCCACATGGGAACGCCTCTGGAGGGACGCCCCGAGAACCTACCCGGCTCTCTGCCAACACAAGGCCGGTTTCCTCCCTGCCTGGGAGTAATACCTAAAGATATGCCACCCCCGGTCCTTTGGGATCTTTATACGAGAGCTCTCAACACCAATGACATAACATAGTAATAAATATACTACAGTGCCCACATGTGTAAGTATCTGGGCTTCATACCATGATACTACCCTTTTCCAGAAGGAATGGTCACACTCTAGGGGAGCTACCCCTGATACCTTGCCGTATCTTTCCTGTTTCGACCATTACCGGTTTGTGAGGCTCGATGAGGTCTCTTTTTGCGTCAAAATTCGTGACATTTGAATTTTACATATATTTGAATTCTCTTTGAAAAATCAAATTTCCAAAGGTATTTTCAAATTATTTTAAGTAAAATAAATTTTAAACTAAAATCTATGATAACGATCATATTTGTTTTAGGACTTAAGTGTTAACACAAATTGGATCAAAAGCAAGTGGATTTTTTTTATTTGATCTTCAGCTTGGAACTAAAATCAGAGAAGAAGAATACAGATACACAACATACACACCAACATCTTCATATATATACACAAAGCTGTACTTAAAATTAATTCACAAATATACTAGTTTTCAAAGATGAACAGGCAACCTAATTATATATTTAAACTATTTAAATTATGATGTTACTCACCTGAAACCCAGTTAGAACAGAGAGCTACCTTGTTTTGAAAACTACAGATTCAAATTTTCCTAAATCTTGCTTTGTTTTGTTATTGAACAGAATAATGTTTTGAGTTGTATAGATTAGTTTCTCAAATGCTAAGTTATGTTTTTGAACGAGCAAAGACTAAATTAGATGTATATGTAAAAAGAACAGTTTGTATAAGGGAGGTGTTTACTGTGGTACTTCTTTGTTTACATGAATTATCTCTTTTGATGTTTTGATCATGTAGATAATTTTATTGTTGTTTTGTTTTATTTGTGTAAAGATATTTTTTCTTTCTTGTTTTAGGTTTGACTAAAGATTTTTATTTGTATGTAGATTTTTTTCTTTTCTTGTTGCATAACTTGTTTTTATTCCTATTCCTAGCATACATATTGAATAAGTCTATTGTTAGATTTGTATCTGTTTTAGTATAAATACTTATTTTTATTTCTTTTTTAAAATTTAACCACCAAACCTTTAATTCATATTAACATGTTTTATAATTATATTTTATACTTGTATTTGGTATTGATAAAATTTGTTCCATTATAAATACATCTTCTTACCCGGTATTATATACACATTATTTTAAAGAAAATGATTTTAAAACGAACAACCCATAATTTAATTTACATAAATAATATTTTCAAACCCAAATTGTTGTTCTCAGTCATTTATTTAAATTTTAAATTCAAATACAAACTCAATATTCAAATTCAAATTCTAAGGTCAAATCCAAATTTACTCATATATACGTATACATACTTATTTCAAATTCAAATTTATTCCAAAATTTATTCAAAAATTCACATTAACTATTAATTCAAATTTAATTCAAAACTGGGATCGTTAAAGATTCCCCCTTAAAAAAATTTCGTCATCGAAATTTGCAGGCACGAAAACAACAAAGATAGATACATAAAGATAGAGAAACAGTTTTCCAGATCAAACTGGATATCTATTCTGTCAGAATTTGGCTCACCAAATAAAAATATCACCAATATGAGAACAAACTCATACAATACTACACAGGATACTCGGGTCATCAAATCTGCGAAATATGCAAGGCACTGGTTAGTTCGAATGATAACTAACCATTTGTAGAATATATCGAGACCCAAACAATAGATAAATGGATTTAATTTTCCACAACTCTCAAACATTAGATATGGATTCCAAACTCAAGTCGGAATACCCCAAAGTATATATATAACTTGTCCCTCTTCGGACTTCAATATTCAAAAGAAATTACTATAGAATTTTCAAATTTGGTTTAATCGAAATTGTTTTATCGATGCAAATCTTCATATTCAACTTTATATTTAATTTACCAATTTATTTCAAATAGAATTTCAATTTCATTGAAGTTAAAAACGAAAAGCTGACAGAAATTTAACGAAGAGAATATGAAATAGAAACTTATCTACACGTTTCGTAAGGACCACCATCACAACGAAGCTTCTCCCACGAACTGCCACAAAGCCAATCAAAGAATTGAAATCGAATCAAAGGAGATTGATAGAGACAGATTGTTTCCGTTATTGCAGGGTATTAACTATTTATAGTGGTATTTCCCTGTCCCCTATCTCGTCCTCTTCTTGCACTCATACTCACTATCAGTAGATAATAAGAGAATTTACTAAGGCATACAGACGGATATCTTAGGGATACTCATTCTAGCTTATACTTAACCCTATCTCTAATGAGTTACTTAATGTGTTATACTCCTGAGCTAAAGTTTCAACCATT
Organism: Allium cepa; assembly: GCA_030765085.1. NCBI lineage: Eukaryota > Viridiplantae > Streptophyta > Magnoliopsida > Asparagales > Amaryllidaceae > Allium > Allium cepa. The sequence goes on along the minus strand of CM060937.1, from coordinate 416,675,371 downwards.
AGCTCCGATACCAAAATGTCACGATCCAATTTCAGCGTTCGAAAATCGACATCCCTACTCCACCCGTACTTGAACGCCATAGATCCAAACGTCAAAATTTGACTCGTGCCGGAGCTTATAACACATCAGGTACAACACAATGGAAGAAAAGTGAATATCAATATATATAACATTGATACAATATCAGATACAACAGAATGATACAATAAATATCAATATACATCAGAGATATAATACAAGATGATAGCAGTGGAAAGAAGAGATAACACCAGCAGCGGAACAACTATCTCCAATGCCGAACTCCAAGAACTCCATCTCCAAAACTAAAGATAGATCGAACAACCATCAAGTTGCACCAAGCTAAGCAAGGTCAGCCATGAAAGCTGAAGAAGATCCAAAAGACTGAAAGCTACCAAAACAAAGACTCCGAAGGCAATCGAATCTACACCTATTATGGGATTATATGAAAAACCCAACTCTAGACTACCCGTGTGGAAAATTATGGGCACCAAGAGTTTAGGAAAGGAACAGTAAACTCCAGGTCAGTCATGGGACTAGTATAAGGAACAAAAAAAGTTTTTATCCTTAAAACAAACAAAAGAATTAAGATTGAAATCTGCAATGCTTTTTGGAAAATGAAACTACCATAAGGCCTCCCGGCACACAGACAATGCAATCGCACACATAGGGGAGATTTCTCCTTATGATAGTCAAACATGCTTACTACGCAAAATTCTTCTTTTATATTATTATTAGTGCATAGTGGAAAACATTTCGCAAGTATAATATTAATCTTAACTAGCATAGGCACCATTATATTATGCCAGCTATAGCTACCATTTTTAATGGCAGGTTCTACAACTAAAACCGCACAAGGTGCGTATTGTTTTGATTGGATTTCCAACAAATGGTCAGGCTAAGGAACTTCCTACAGCCACATGGGAATGCCTCTGGAAGGACGCCCCGAGAACCTACCCGGCTCTCTGCCAACACAAGGCCGGTTTCCTCCTTGTCCGGGAGTAATACCAAATGATATGCCACCCCCAGTCCCTTGGGACCTTTATACGAGAGCACCCAACACCAACAACATCACACAGTAATAAATATACTATAGTGCCTACATGAGTAAGTATCTAGGCTCCATACCCATGATACTACCCTTTTCCAGAAAGAAATGGTCACACCCTAGGGGATCTACCCCTGAAACATTGCCGCATCTTTCCTATTTCGACCATTACTAGTTTGTGAGGCTCGATGAGGTCTCTGTTTGTGCCAAAATTGGCCACAAACACATGATAGTCGTTGAAAGCAACCGTTTATGAACACAAATCAGCGATAATCAATACAGAAATCAGATCTAAGCAGTAGCAATCACAATAATTCAGCAGTAACAATCAGAAACTCAGGATTTATAGTGGTTCGGCGATCTTGCCTACGTCACTCTGAAGTTTATGTCTTTATCAATTCACTTAATGATTTCATTCGATTACAGCGGATTACAGTTGATGATAGCTCTGAAGTTTGATTACGACAGCGTTAATGAAGAGTAGAATTGAATCCGGTAGAGTCTGGACGTCGAATGGCAAAAAGATCCCCCTTTCTAAAGGCTTCAGGGTGCTATTTATAGGCGTAGGAGGCCTAGATCTTGCTCAAACTTTGGGAGACTTTTTCTGGCATGCGAGTGGGCCCACGCAATCGACCCCACCAAGTTTCGACTCGATCTGAGATCGATACGAAGACATTTCGTATCCATCAAAAAATGATCCAATCGAGCTGAAACTTGACAGGAACAATCTTTTCCTTGTACGGAAGCTTATGTGAAAATTTCGTTGCATTTGGATCAATGGATAGTGAGATATGATCGATACGAGTTGATATTTTTTGGTTGGCTGTTTACTTCTCTCGATCACTTCGAATCCATGTATTCGAATCGATGGATGCACGCGGTACTGTAGTGACGTGGCGTGCACTCCTCACATCGATCCTATTTTTTCTTCGAGTTGACCGCTTCGCATCCATGATCTTCGCCTCATTTGTATTAAGAGACGTTGCATAGTTTGATTCGATAACAACTGCCAAGACGCATCGCACGCTCGTTCGTACTGATGGAAATTGGCCCCGCTCGTATCGACCAAAATGATGGATACGATTGATGGATACGTACTGACGAACCTTAAAGGTTTTCAGGTAGATTGATACGAGCAAGCGCACTCCACTGATGGATGCGAAAGGGTGTAACTTGATCGGTTCGAACTAATGCTCACTGACAGATACGAAGTCGAACGAACTAGCGGTTGGGGATGGACGCGAAGTTCATCGATGCGAATTGTGACGCGATGATGGATACGAGCGATGGATTCGAACGTGCTGAGGGGATGCCCATCTGGTCGATTCGAAACCAATCGATTCGAACTGATCGATATCATTGCTAATTGATTCGAATGCGACCGATTCGAAATACGTGGAACCTGATGGATTCGAAATGGACATCTCCTCCACATTTTGATGGATACGAACACCATTCTTTGGCTAACTTGCATCGATCGTATCTCGTTCATACGAACTCCGATTAACCCGAAATTTGGAACACTGGCTTTCATGGCTTTGCTTGTTGTTCCTATCAATTGTAGCCTAGCCCGGGCTTGGACAAAATTTAGCGATATCCAAAGTGAAGCAAAGTACAACCAATCTTTGAGATGAGCTGTCTTTGGTTTTCGACCGATCTTTTGGTATCACGGCTTTGCCAAAAAGCGGGATAACATTTGCCACCCAAAACATGCCTTGCGATAGGAAGGTGTGTTTTGTAATGCCATAAGTTGGATGTTCATATCCTGTCAACAACCTGCAAAGAACTTGATAATTTCATATGACCTCAAATGATGATCGTTCGGGACCGTATGCCATTCAAGGTGAAGCGGGACCGTTCGCGGTCGTATGCCGTTCGTGGCGAATGATGGAATGGGACCGTTCGTGGTCGTATTCCGTTCGCGGCGGATGGTAACATGGGACCGTTCGCGGTCGGACGCCGTTCGTGGCGAATATCGATCGTTCGCGATCGAGTGCCGTTCAAGGCTAATTGTGACCGTTCGCGGTCGTGTACCGTTCGAGGCAAGTTGTGATCGTTCGCGATCGTGTGCCGTTCGAGGCGAATTGTAATCGTTCGCAATCGTGTGTCGTTCGAGGCAAATTATGTGTGCCCGGGGGGGGGGGGGGGGACTTAGTATTATCAATGCCGGAGTTCATGTTCGGGGGAGTTTCCGAATCAAAGACTTTTGTCGTCCATCGCCATGCAAGAGGTGCTCGTGGACCATTCACGATCCAACGGGCATGTCAATAAAACTTTTTTCATAGAATTGCAAATATCAAAGCAATAATCATACGAATCCCACAACAGAAATGTTCAAACGAGCAGGGTCTAAATGTCCAAATCAACATGAAACAAAAGCAAAGTAAGGATGTCAAAGTGCAAACTCTCACTATGGTGCGGCCGGTAGTCATTCAGAGCATTCCTACGGATCGTGCGCGATCGCTTACATGTGTAAATGATTTGGCCATGTTAGTGAGAGGTTTACAACTTGTTCATCATTATTTCAATCAAGCAATCAATTGATAATCAACCGGTGCCCCAAGCCAGGGTCGCCTCTAGATGATGTAGACGATGGTCGTTCTGGTTCCACCGTTAGAGTTCGCCTCCTCACATACTGAAGGAGCATACCGATCCTGATATGCCCTTCCACCTCGTCCTTCAGATGCCTACAATCATTAGTGGTATGACTGTTCAATTCATGAAATACACAAAACTTATCTGATTTTCTTTCGTCAGAAGTTGGATCCCTTCGCATCGGTCTACGATATGGAACCTGCTTTTTATTGTCCTGGTAGATTCGCTGCAAACTCTCATTCAGTTTAGAGTAAGTGGTGAACCTTGGTTCCTTTCGTGGTCGCATTGGTCTGTTATGGCTACTCTCAGCCTTTCGCTTCCCCTTGCCAGTTTCTGTGCCTTTCTCGGGGGGATTTCCATCTTTGACCGTATAAACATTAAGTTCATCTTCTTCTTCTCTTTCCGCAGTTGCGTCTTCCAGTCGCAGGAACTTTTCTGCCTCGTGATAGAATTCTCCTAGATCCAAAGGTGGATCTTTAGTCAAAGAATTTTTATATTCTGTGCTATCAGCTATTCCGGACACAGCTGTCATCATAACCATGAATGGATCTGGTCGATCCACTGATGCTGCTGTTGCTGCATTGAATCGCATCAGAAAACTCCTCAAAGTCTCCTCAGTTTTCTATTTTAGAGTTGCCAAAGTCGTCACATTCTTGGGTCTTGCAATGTGAACCCTGAATTGCCTCATGAATCTCTCAGTTAAATCTGCCCATGTTCCTATGGAGCCACTCTCCAGCTGTCTAAACCATAACGCCGCAATATCTACCAAGTACAATGGAAAGCACCGGGCCGTAACCTCCTCTGATGTCCCCAGCACCTCCATATGCCTCATATATTTTTTCAGATGAACTATAGGGTCTGTCCTCCCATTATACATATCCAACGATGGTAGCTTAAAATCTGGTGGGTTCCTTGCTCGCCTGATTGTCGTGGAAAAAGGGCTCCTATTAACATCCTCTAAATCTTTGTTTACTAATCTGCCTTTCATGGATTGCCTAACCATCTCTGCCAACTTGTCACTGTCTCCAAGATGCAATCCTCATTCATCGCTTTCGACCTGCCCCTCGAGTTCACGAGGGAATTCTGGAATCTGCCCCCTTGACTGAGCGTTCACTCCTCTGCTACTCCCAGGTTGCGTAGATGCTCCTCTCTCTTCCTCCGGGATTGGATCAACATTCTCCATGTGTGTGCCTCCTAATCCAGGTGCTACGCCGGATGGTCCTGCTCCGTTCTGGACTCCATCGGCTCCTCTGTTCTATGCTCCAAGTTGTCCTATCTGTTGAAATAAACTCTGGATCAATTCCGCCTGTTTCTTCATCATTGTCTCCATTTCGTCCCTAGTGATGAAGACTGAAGCTTGGTTCGCTCCTGAAGAAGCCTCTTGACTTCCTTGGTGTTCACTTCTCTCTGGCCTCTGTCTCTTACTTGTTTATCCTGTCATAGCTTTTAGATCTGAATTCTTAAGTCTTCAAATTCAACTTCTCCTGAACCTGCTTTTCTCAGTGAAAGCACCAAAATGTTTGCGCCAAAATTGGCCCCAAACACCCGATAGTCGTTGAAAGCACCCGTTCATGAACACAAATCAGCGATAATCAATACAGAACTCAGATCTAAGCAGTAGCAATCACAATAATTCAGCAATAACAATCGGAAACACAGGATTTATAGTGGTTCGGCGATCTTGCCTACGTCCACTCTGAAGTTTATGTCTTATTAATTCACTTGATGATTTCAATCGATTACAGCGGATTACAGTTGATGATAGCTCTGAAGTTTGATTACAACAACGTTAATGAAGAGTAGAATTGAATTCGGTGGATTCTGGACGTCAAATGGCAAAAAGATCCCCTTTTCTGAAGGCTTCAGGGTGCTATTTATAGGCGTAGGAGGCCCAGATGTCGCTCAAACTTCGGGAGACTTTTTCTAGCACGTGAGTGCGCCCACGCGACTGACCCCACCAAGTTTCGACTCGATCTGAGATCGATACGAAGACATTTCATATCCATCAAAAAATGATCCAATCGAGCTGAAACTTGACAGGAACAATCTTTACCTTGTATGGAAGCTTCTATGAAAATTTCATTGCATTTGGATCAGTGGTTAGTGAGATATGATCGACACGAGTTGATATGTTTCGGTTGGCTGTTTACTTCGACTCGATCACTTCGAATCCATGTATTCGAATCGATGGATGCACGTGGTACTGTAGTGACGTGGCGCGCACTCCTCGCGTCGATCCTATTTTTTCTCCGAGCTGACCGCTTCGCATCCACGATCTTCGCCTCGTTTGTATCGAGAGACGTTGCATAGTTCGATTCGATAACACCTGCCAAGACGCATCACACGCTCGTTCGTGTCGATGGAAATTGGCCCCGCTCGTATCGACCAAAAGTGATGGATACGATTGATGGATACGAACTGACGAACCTCAATGGGTTTTCAGGTAGATTGATACGAGCAAGCGCACTCCACTGATGGATGCGAAAGGGCTTACCTTGATCGGTTCGAACTAATGTTCATTGACGGATACGAAGTCGAACGAACTAGCGGTTGAGGATGGATGCAAAGTTCATGATGCAAATTGTGACGCGATGATGGATATGAGCGATGGATTCAAACGTGCTGAGGGGATGCCCATTTGATCGATTTGAAACCGATCGATTCGAACATATCAATATCTTTGCTAATCGATTCAAATGCGATCGATTCGAAATACGTGGAACCAGATGGATTCGAAATGGACATCTCCTCCACATTTTGATGGATACGAGCACCATTCTTTGGCTAACTTGCATCGATCATATCTCGTTCATATGAACTCCAATTAACCCAAAATTTGGAACACTGGCTCTCATGGCTTTGCTTGTCGCATCCTATCAATTGTAGCCTAGCCCGGGCTCGGACAAAATCTAGCGATATTCATAGTGAAGCAAAGTACAACCAATCTTTAAGATGAACTGTCTTTGGTTTTCGACCGATCTTTTGGTATCACGGCTTTGCCAAAAAGAAGGATAACAGTCTCGTCCACAAAGCTATGCTTTACACGAAAGCCATGCTTTGATCACAAATGTCCAACAAATGATCATCAACACACAGCAGCACTTAGCATGCCACATTACCAAATTGGGGATGTATCACTAGTAACCATCAACTACATAACCTTTGAGCTCGTACGTCTCAGAGAAGGGTGTTAAACTAAGAGAATAAATCTCCGCTAACAACAGAAATGTATTTGATAGAAACCAGCTTTACATATCAAAGTGTAATGTCAAACACACATCCATACAAGTCTGTTCCGGGTTCGAATAGAACCAAAGGCACTTCCGAAGAAGCCCTTGCAAATTCGGGTATTCACAATCCCGATCAGACTTCCCATCACTTAGGGAATCTCTAACCGGCACGACTCAGCGCAGAGACAATCAACGGGTTATCCTTTCATTTTCGAAAATACCCAGTCTTCACCACCGGTCTTCAAATGCTATCCACATCGACGTATCACTATTCGGAATGGGTTATATGACACGAAGGTCCTCTCCCGGCTAAGCCGAAGAATGAGCGTAATATTTAAAAAAATATGGATATGGGATTTCGGATAAGTCATAAATTATTATCCAAACTTTTCTTTTCAAATGGTTTAAACACATTACTATTCTAAATCTTTTAAATGAAAAGATTTATTTCACAAAGTTCACCCAGTTTCACAAAGATTACGGCTTTCAAAACAATTTCCATTTCAAATGGATTAACTCATTCAATCTTTCAGTTTAAGATTTAATTCATAACTCTCAAATTCCAATTCAAATCTTGTATATGGAAGATGTACCATTTAAAATCCTCTTTGATTTCAAAATAAGATTTAATCGTCTTCACAAAGGTCAATTCATAGTTTTACCCAAACTAGTTACAATTTCATTTCAAACTTGAAATCTTTCGATACACATTGGAAATTCTTTGTTTTTATGAAAGCTATAACTATTTGAAACAAATAGTTTCTGTTTTGGGAAAACCAGTTACAAATTACATAAGTTAAACCATTTAAATATAAAACTTGGATTTAAATTTAAATTTCCAAAACCATACTTTTAAGAAGGTTAAAAACCCATATAAATACCTTTGTAACTTATACAATCTTTTAGACCATAAATTCCAAATCATTCAATTTCAAATATTGAATTCAAATCCAAATCAAATTTTTTAAATTTGAAGTTTTATTAAGTTATTTAAAATAACTTTTATTTTTGAAAACTCATTTTCAAAAGCTTCCAACTCCAATTCCAAAACTATTTTGGATTCAAGAATTTCAATTTTAAAATTGTTAAAAATCTGTGACTTAGCCGATTTCCTTGTGCAATCCATACTTGTGTGTGTATGGTGTAGTCCAGGGGTTTTACATAATAGTGCAACATCAATCATCACATCACATATTTAAGCACATCAATATTGATAAGCGGTAAAATCCATAACGCTTATCGTTCATTCACAGATTCACAGATCAATAATATAAATTTATCACAAATAAATAAATTTCATTCATCACAGATCACACTTAACAATTTATAGCACAAAGCATAGCATATTAGAAACATCAAACAGTTCAACAATCAATAGAATTCAAAACATCCATACGTAAACTTAATTAATTATCTGATTAATTTAAATCAGATGGGTCATCAATCATAATTAATTAACTTTAATTGATTTCAAATCATTTGATTAATTATCCTTTAATCATTTATTAATTAAATAAATTAACTTTTAATCATTAACTTTTAGTTATTCAATTATCCTTGAATTAATTTACTTAACTTATTAAACATCTTTAATTTAACCATCTTTATAATTAATTATCATTGACAATTCTTAATTACAAATAAATTAAATACTTAATTATTCATTTGCCAATTGATTAATTACCAATTGATAAACCCCTAATTAATCACAATTATAAATAAATTAACCAATCTTTACTTTCCATTTTAAATTAATCATTCTTAATTACTTTCCAAAATAATTTATTAATAATAAAAATTATCTTAATTAAAATTTTAAAAACTTCCTTAAACAAATTATTACTAATTTAAAAACTGTAATGTTAATTACATTAAATAGTCAACTTAGGTTAATTACTAAATCAAAATATTAATTAAGATTTTAGTAAACATTGTTAAGCATTTTCCTCAAATAATTAAACTTGTAATAAAATCTCAACTTAACATTATCAAACATAAATTATGTAAACAATATTAAAAATTGTTTTAAAGAATTTTTTTTTACTTAACTCACCTTTTCATTGTGCTGCAGGTTTGGGAATCAAACCCGAGCCATTTTTCTGTTTAAATCTTTAATCACTCTATAAAATACTTTAACAATTTGATGTTATTAATATATTTCTTTTTTTGTAAAAATTTATTCATAAAAAAAATTGGAATTTAAATTCATTTTGAAATCAAATTTTAAACTGGTTTGAAAATCTATGTCTTAAACTTGCTTTACACTTTTGAATTTAGTTTAAGTTTAAAACTTAAACACTGACAGGTTTAAACAAAAACCTGTATAAACAGTTTTACCCGAGCCAGACAAAACTGTCTTCGAGTCAACCACTAATCCACTTCGAGAAAATCACAAAATAACTCGAGCAATATACGCAAGAAACTCGAGTATCTTCTGCTTCAAACCAACTTCTCCAGGTACAAACAATGCACCGTGCATATGCACGATGACGATGATCATCGCTGATCATCATGGATGATCTTCCCACATCATCCATCACCCAAACACCTACTCACAATCATCAACACATCACCTTCAACCTGAAATCAAAATCGAGAGTTCGAACCAAACCTGGAAACGAACTATAACCCATCACCACAAAACCTTGAAAACTCGTCGCCGCCGCAACCTCGACTACCAGAACGCCCCAAACTCCGGCCATCGCTTCGTCGACACTTCCTCTTCCACCTCCCAAAGACAAGCAACACTCGATCAACTCCAGACGACGAAAAAGGCCAATTGCACAACCACGTAGAAACTAGGTTTAAAATTTTGCAAATGCTCGCCGTCGCCACGTCGAACTGGAACAACTCCAGCCATTTTTCCCAACACCACTGTAAGCTCCTCCACCTCCACGCGAAACCCCGACCCCCAATGCTTCACCCATCAATGAAGTTTGGTAAAAATCCATTTTAGTTCATTTACAAACTGCTCTGGGTATGCTCGATTTAAAATCATCATTTCTATCTTAAAAAACCTATTTTCTAATAGTGATTCAAGTTATACAAATGAATTGATAAATCATGACATTCGAATTTTACACATATTTGAATTCTCTCTGAAAAATCAAATTTCCAGAGGTATTTGCAAATTATTTTAACTAAAATAAATTTTAAAACTAAAATCTATGATATAACGATCATATTTGTTTCAGGACTTAAGTGTTAACAGAAATTGGATCAAAAGCAAGTGGATTTTTTTTATTTGATCTTGAGCCTGGAACTAAAATCAAAATAGAAGAATACAGATACACAACATACACACCAACATCTTCGTATATATATACAAAGCTATGCTTAAAATTCATTCACAAATATACTAATTTTCAAAGATGAACAGGCAACCTAATTATATATTTAAACTATTTAAATTATGATGTTACTCACCTGAAACCCAGTTGTAACAGAGAGCTACCTTGTTTTGAAAACTACATATTCAAATTTTCCTAGATCTTGCTTTGTTTTGTTGTTGAACAGAATGATGTTTTGAGTTGTATAGATTAGTTTCTCAAATGCTAAGTTATGTTTTTGAACGAGCAAAGACTAAATTAGATGTATATATAAAAAGAAAAGTTTGCATAAGGGAGGTGTTTACTGGGGTAAGCTTCTTTGTTTTTTTTTTTTGTTTTATTCAATCAGATTTCCTGCTGCCTACATTTTTGACCAAGGATATTTTTGTTTTGGAGGCTATTTCGGCTGAAAAGATATAAATAAGTACATATGTTTACTTCTTTATTTACATGAATTATCTCTTTTGATGTTTTGCTCATGTAGATATTTTTATTTTTTGTTTTGTTTTATTTGTGTAAAGATATTTTTTTCTTTCTTGTTTTAGGTTTGACTAAAGATTTTTATTTGTATGTAGATTTTTTTCTTTTCTTGTTGCATAACTTGTTTTTATTTCTATTCCTAGCTTAAATATTGAATAAGTTTATTCTTAGATTTGTATCTATTTTAGTACAAATACTTATTTTTATTTATTTGTTTTAAAGTTTAACTATCAAACCTTTAATTCATATTAACATGTTTTATAATTATATTTTATACTTGTATTTGGTATTGATAAAATTTATTCCATTATAAATACATCTTCTTACCCAGTATTATATACACATTATTTTAAAGAAAATGTTTTTAAAACGAACTACCCATAATTTAATTTACGTAAATAATATTTTCAAACCCAAATTATTGTTTTAAGTCATTTATTTAAATTTGAAATTCAAATACAAACTCAATATCCAAATTTAAGTTCTAAGGTCAAATCCAAATTTACTCATATATACGAAGACATACATATTTCAAATTCAAATTTATTCCAAAATTTATTCAAAAATTCACGTTAACTATTAGTTCTAATTTAATTCAAAACTGGGATCGTTATAAAAATTAAATTATCTCAAAATTGTTTGGAAAAATCCGTGCTCGAAATCAAAGAAATAACTCAAAACTATCATTCAAATTCAATTCTAATTTGAATTTCAAATTCATCAAGACTTGGCTTACCTATTGATAGGCATCATAGCTCTCAAAATATCTCAAAACATCATCAAAACCGAAAGAGAATAAGAGTAAAAATTAGCTAGTACAAATCAAAGGTCAATGGTTGTTGTTTTTGTCATCTTGCTCTTAGAACAGCCATATACAACCATAATTTCGAAAAATCAAACTTCAAAATTCCAGAAAACACAATGAATGAAACTTGTAGCACATGATCTATGCTTTTAGGAACATCCAAAATTATCAAATTCAGTTAAGAAACGAAGAAGTTATGGCCAATTTCATTTCAGTTTCAAACACAAAGCAAATATTGGTTTTGCTCTCGAGATAGCAGTAAAAAAATTCGATTTTTATATAGGTAACCTCAAAAGTATAGAAAAATCAATAAATGAAAGTTGTAGTACAGGATTTTCTGTTCCTGGAACATTAAAATTTATCGAATTCTAATCAAAAAAGAGAAAGATATAGCTCAAACAATATCAGATTCAAACTGAGAGAATTCTGTCAAAGACAGAACTATACTTCTGTTTTCAATTCTATTTAATGTCAATCAAATTGCATAATATTGAAATGTAACCTGAAGAGGAATTATTCCATATTGAATCTAGTTTCCAGAAAAACAAATTTGACTTAAATTGGATAAGAAATGCATAACTTTTGGCTAAAACACTTCTCAAGCCTGTGATTGTTGTTGCTGTCAAATTGTTCTCCGGACAGCAACAAACAAGCATAGTTTTGAGCAAGCAAACATCAAAATTTTGGAAAACCCAAAACATGATAATTGTACCTCATAATCTAATGCTTTCCAGAACATCCAAAATTATCAAATTCGTTTAATAAACGAAGAATTTATTGCCAAATTCATTTCAACTTCAAAGATAGATAGAATTCAGTTTTTGTATTGAGCACAAAATAAGATCAAAACTTGATTTTTATAGCTCCAAACATCTAATTTTACATTAAATATAAATAAGGAAGATTGTTTAACGCTAGCATGAGTGATAATACTCACCTTAGGGTTTGTTTGCAATGAATTAAATGATTTTTCTTGCAAGAAAAGAGCTTTGTCCTTGGATTTGACCTTCAAGAACCTGAAAAGGAAGAAACAAAAGCATGCACAAAGAGATTTACTGTAATTAGGAAATCACAACTCAAAATCTAGATTTGACGAAATAGTTTAGGTTTCAATTAGATTACCTTTGAATTCACTTTAGTTTGATAAAATTACAGCTTGAATTGAAGAAATTTGAGATTAAAAGCTTTGGATTTGAAAATTGTTGAGGTTGCTGTTTTTTTCTGTTTACTGGCTATTGGAGAAGAAGTTGAGGTATGTTTTGAACGTACAGGTATACTATTTTCTCTTTTCTCATTTTCAAGTTTTAGTTGGCTAAGTGGGCTTTGGACCCAAATTAGAGAAAAACAAGCCTAAGCTAATTTAATTCAAACTTAATCAAATATGCACACTTATATATACAAATTAAGTTATAAAACAATACATTTTTCTTTCAACTTTTCACATAACTAAATTTACGTACTTACGAAATAACATATTTTATACTATATAAAAATATTAATTATAATTTTTAAAATATTTTTATTACTAAAATCCTTTATTTTATAAAAACACACGATGTTCACAAATAAATGCACAAAACCATATTTTTTATCTTCTAAAATTCCATAAAAATATTTTTCTTGCTTAGAAAAATATAACTAACAATTGTAAACTCAAATTTATAATTAAAACTCATTTTAAAACCAAATTCCACCTTTCTTATTTAATTAAACACCTTTAAAAAATCAACTACTTCCTTTAAAAATTATTAAAAGAAGTAAATGGGCAATAATTAATATAATTACTGCATTTTCTGTAAAATTTGATCATTTTCATTATTATCAACCCAATAAAATAAAATAAACCTTGGAATTTCATCTTCTCATTTTAATTTCCAAAATTCGTCGTTTATTCCAAATAAACAATTTAATTTCTCCAATTTTATTTTAATTCACAATATTAATCATAACTACCATTATAATTTAATATTTGCAGGTAATCTCCAAAACTATGGTTATTACATTTACCCTTGTTATATCCGAATTTAATTCTATTATTAAATTTTTGCTTAAATTTTTAGGTTGTTATATTCTTCCCATTTAAAAGGATTTCATCCTCAAAATCTCCAAGAATGAAAAGATGTAACTCGTGCGTGCAAAATAGATCAATAACTACAACAATCTATTCATCCATCATCCATTGGCAACCATTGTCCGTAGTAAAATTTCTAATGCAATGTGTATATATAGGCATGGAATGCATATGAATTTATATTTCTGTAAAGATTATACGATCTCCTAATCTAATCGATCTCGTTGGATGCAAATGCTTATGCCATGTATCCAAAATGTATGCAACATTCTATGTAAATATACTTGCAATTCTACATGATGTGCAACCATACAATCCATATGCAACAACCATATGCATATAACTCAAAAAAATAGAACAAGTAATGGTGTAACTATGCATACCAACTAGAGAAAATATTTGACAAAGTGTGTATTTTTTTTAATAAATGTATCCATTAGCATTTTTCATCCATTACATGTCCTAATGACACATTTGCAACCATTTCTACCATCCAACCATCTCTACTAATGGTGTATACCAAGCTAGAACCTAAACACACAAGTGACTGTAAGATCCCTCACTTGGAGGCCCAAAAATAATGGCTACAAATGCTATAGTCATCCATAGTAATTAAACCTCAATGACCATACACGGTAGATACATTGATGTAACAGAAACACATGGATATGAAAAAAAATTAAAATCATTAAATAACTTTCACATTCCATTTCAAATTATTTCGACATTGGTTACATAATCCCATACTCGAAACCACGATTAGAGAAATTATAATTATTACAACATACGCCAAGAGCGTCATATTTAGATACCCCTTGGATGATAAGAGTGTATAACTAGGCAATTAAACAATTTCCTTTAAAAATATTGGAATCAAAATAGAATAGAACTCTTATTATCTAGCTTGACTCCTGGACGTCTCTGAATGCTTATTCTTCTAATGAGGTATCTTAAAACCTCAACTCTCAAACTACTCAAAGTTAATTGAGCACTCGAGAGTTTAAGGGTAGCACATAAACTTTGAGTCAGATATAAAGCCGGGTACGAATAATAACCTACCATCTCAAATCACTTATAGTGAGACCACGCTGATCAACGGAACGGGTTTTACTCTCATTAATATCTTATCAAAAACTTATAATAACCACATACATTGCTCTTACATCCACAATGGTGAAAAACATAGCAATTAAAAATATTATGATGATATGCAAAAAAGCATATCAATTCTAGATTACCCAACCCCATTCATTTTGGCTATCTATCTGAGTTATAGTTTATATGGTCACTATCAACCTATTAGTTTTCATGGGTGTACTAATAACCTGTCTAAAACATATGGACTCCCTATCTGGTTTCATAGTTTTCATGGAATCGCTAAGAAACTATTGGCCCCTACCAATAAATTTATTATTTCATGGGTTCTCCCTGAACCTATTGGTATCTCCAATAACTTCTCTCATATCCTAGTTCTCATGGGTTTATTAGAAACTATTGACTTCCGTCAATAACTTTATCCGAATATGGTTTTTAAGGGTTCACTACAAACCTATTGGCCTCTGCCAATAATTCTTTCTAAACATAGCTTTCGTGGGTTTACTATGAACTTATCTATTCAACAGTTTCTTTAATCAATATTTAGACATCCTATATTATGGTCAACCTGACCTCCTAGATGCAATTCTATTCATATATGTGTAAATTCAATTTATATTCACTACTGGCTTAACCTAGCTGGTTATTCAGCCCTTTTATCCTCCAACAAACAGTTATGGGTCCATTTAAAGTGAATATATATATTATAAGAAGCAAACATAATAACTCAATAACATCAACATCTGTGGTTTAATATCCTTGAAAGCATTCTCATATAAAACATGGTTAATCCCTTCAACCGATTATTTTATCAAGGAAGGCTTCTTCAAAAACTCCATACTTGAAAATCATTTTTGAACTCCTTAATTTATGCCATGGTTTTTCCTTTAAAAATGAGATGGGTTCTTTGTATAAAAACTAAGACTTTCGAAACCTTTAACTTTTACTTTCGAAACCATTGGACAAATTTCTTTGAAAGCATTCAAATATTCTTTTCAAAACACCAAGAATATGCCTTTCAAAACAATTTAAATCGTCTCTTTCGAAACTCTCAAAACATACCTTTCGGAAGTATTAAAGCATTACATATTAACTCTTAGAGGCATAGCTTCGAAACCGTTGAAAGTACCCCATTTGAAACCATATGAAAATATCCCTTTCGAAACCATTATACTTCATATAAAAGAGTATAGGGAAAACTGATGGCTTTGGAACTATTCTTTCGAAAGCATTAGTCATATAAATTAAAATACTTGGAAAGATAGCTTCAAACCCCTTTTGAAACCATTGCCTTTGAAAAAGTTAACCCTTTCGAAAGCTTTAGGAAGTGGCTTACTTCATTTATCAAACAAAATCTACCTTTCGATCTAGTTAATGAATTCAATCCATTCGAAAGGCATAAGATCAGTAATAGGGTTTCGAGTGGGTTCATGCTACCCTTTTGAAAGAATTAGTTAAAAACAAGGCAACTTATTCAAAAGTCATCATTCTGAAACAAAATGGCGGCGACTTCTTCAAAAGCTATAGCAAACCATTTCGAAGGCATTCTTTTGAAAATAAGGCAAGCGCTTTTCTTTGGATAGTAAAACGAAGACCTTTGAAAGCTAATTGGTTTCGACCCCTTTGAAAGCATGGTTTCGACACCATACATGCTGCCTTTCACCAATACACTACATACTAACTTATTAATACCCTATGTATTGGTTTCGACTTGGTTGGTTTTGAGGCGGAAGTATAATGTTGAAAGGTAGCATCTTAAAGAGGCGAAACATAATTAATGGGTAAAGACTATTTTAATGCCTTTTTAAGTAATAGCTTTTTAACTGACCTTCCAATTGTAAACATTTAATTGGTTTCCATGAACTTTTCAAATTCCTTCCAAAATAAAACTTCCTCAATTATTTCAAATCTAATTAAAATAATTTAACAGAAAAGCCCTTCATTAAGAAAAATTCATGTTAGTATTGCTAGGGAACTTCCATCTATGACTCCTCTTGATAGATTTTTTTGTTAGTGAGGAGAATGAAGATAAATTTCCAATTGGTAGACTTATAGGTTTACCTTACACGTACTCAGATCATTGCCATATTATCCTCAACTGTAAGCATCATAGAGTTTTTAATAGTTATTTTAAATTTCAAAAGATGTGGCTTTTGGATTCTAGTTTCATGAGCCTGATTAATTGTAAATGGACTTCTTTGAGTTTTTATATTATTAGAAATAAGGCAACTCTACAAAATCTTTTGTTTCAAAACTTAAGGACCTTAGGATTTTTCTTAAAAATTGGAACAAAAACGTTTTTCGCAATATAAAAATCAAAAAAGTTAATATTCTTAATGAGATGCTCAAAATTAATAAGATAGAAGAATCTAGACAGCTAAACTTAGGTGAACATGTCGTTCTTTCCAATCTAAAAAATGAACATAATTATATTTTAGAAAACGAGGAGGTTATATGGAAGCAGTGTCCCAGAATCAAATGGATCAACGAAGAAGACAATAATACCAAATTTTTCCATAATATAGCTAATAGTAGAAAGTGTAGCATTACAATTAACTCTATTACAGTTAATAATGTAGAGTTAGTTGATCAAAGAGATCTTAATAAGGCTTTTACAGATTATTATAAGGATATTTTTGGTAAAAGAAACAAAAATAGAATAAATCTTAGATATAATGATTTGTATCCATCTGATTCTATATTTATTTTATCTGAGTTAGATAATCCTTTTACTGAAGAGGAAATTAGAAAAGCTATTAAGGACTTGCCAGGTGATAAATCCCCGGGCCCAGATGGGTTCCCAATTTTCTTTTATAAAACGATTTGGGATGTTTTAAAACTTGATTTAGTTAATATGTTTAATGCTTTTTATAATTGTAATTTGCAACTAGGGAGATTCAACTATGAAAATGTTATTTTATCACACAAAAAAGTAGGAGCTAATGACGTAAAAGATTTTAGACCTGTCCCTTTGATTAATAGTTCTGTTAAAGTTATTTCTAAAGTTCTAGCTAGTAGACTTAGTTAAAGAATGAATGATTTAATTGATTGTTCACACGGCTTTTATTAAAGGGAGAAACATCACCGATGGAGTGGCTGTTGTTCAACAATATATTAATCACTGATGTAAGAATAATTTAACTTGTGTGATTTTAAAATTGGACTTTGCAAAAGCTTTTGATTTAGTACATTGGAATTTTCTTATGGACATCTTTCATGCTAGAGGTTTTGGTCATAGATGGATCGTGTGGATTATGAATTTTCTTAGAACTGGTAACTCAAGTATAATGGTTAATGGTATGTTAGGTAATAAAATTCAATCTAAGCGAGGTTTAGGGCAAGGGGATCCTTTATCGCCTTTATTGTTTAACTTAGCCGCTGATGTTTTTGCTATGATTATTAAAAGAGAAGTTGATAATGGAGTTCTAGGATGTGTAGGCAATGACATATCGCATAATGGTATATCGGTTTTCCAATTTGCCGATGATACCTTGCTTTTTTCCTCCCACTTACTTGACACATTATTACCCTTAAGTTTATTCTATATAGTTTTGAACTTCTATCAGGTTTAAAAATAAACTTTATATAAGTTTTGTTTTAGTTTTAAATGATTTTGAAAAAGTTGAAAACTTGGTCGCAAATACCCTAAATTGCAAAACTATGAACTTTCTTTTTGACTATCCCGATTTTGTGGTTATACCTACTAAACTCAAACGTGATGACTAGCTTATAATCATTGATAAAATCAAAAATAGGATCACTAATTGGAATGGTAGATTTTTATCTAGAGCAGGTAGATTAGTTTTATTAAATTCTGTTTTATCTGCCCTTTCGATTTATTGGATGTCCATGCATCTATTTTTAGATTGGATAATAGATAAAATAGTCAAAATTAGAAGAGATTTCTTGTGGAGTGGGGAAAATACTAACAATAGCATAAAATATTTAGTAAATTAGGAAACATTTTGTAAAGCTAAAACGGAAGGTGGCTTAGGAGTAATTAATTTGCGTAATATGAATTTGCCCCTACTAGGTAAATGGTTATGGAAGTTTAAGGATATAAATGATAACGCTGCTTGGAAAGAGATCATTTCAAAATATTACTATAATGGTTGCATTAACTTATATCAAATCACTACTTCTGTCACTCAAAATCTATCTTATTTTGGGAAATCCATTTTGAAATGTCATGATATTTCTAACCTAGGTATTAATATGACAGTTCATTCAGGTAATTGTACTTCTTTTTTGCATGACCGTTGAATTTTAGTTTTACCTCTTAAGATAGAATTTAAAGAGCTTTATGAAATCTGTAATTTTAAGTTTTCTTTAATTATTGAAGTTTTCTCTCCTGAAAAGGATCCCTCTTGGAATTTTAGTTTTAACAGAATTTTAATAGGTTCAACTCTTAGGCAACTTTCTTTGCTTTATGCTAGATTAGATCTTTATAGTATTGATAATGATAATGATATTATCAGTTGGGAATGGGATAAGAGTAAAAAATATACATCTAGTTCTTTTTACAGATTTATTAATTTTTCGGGTACAACAAACAACTCTTTTAATATTATTTGAAAATATAATGCTCCTCCTAAATCTAAAATTCATGTGTGGTTCATACTGCATGGAAAACTTAACACTATAGAATTTTTAAAGAGAAAAAACATCCAAAATGACAATAAATGTTATTTTTTTAATATGCATTTGAAGATATTAAACACATATATTATGATTGCAAGGATTCTTATTACATCCTAGATAATACTCTCAAAATTTTCAATTTTAATACAATAACTAAAATTTATGACTATGACTTCTACATGAGTGGTTTTAGATTTTGGTTCAAAAAGAATATTAGATTCTTACTAGATACTTTATTCATTATTATTTGTTGGTATATCTGGTTTGAAAGAAATCAAAGGAAATTTTAACAATAATAATAGTCATTTTAATAAATTGATACAATTTCTTCTTTTTGTTTTAATTGGATTCTAATCCCAAATATAAATTAGCTAAAAATAACATATTTAAAGGGTACCTTAATAAGGTTAGTTATAATATTAATTTGTTTAAACTCAATTATAATATTTTTAACATTAACAATAATAGTATTAATATTTTTCAAACTTATAGGACGACCTCACTATTAACCATAATTTTCTTAGGATCAAAGTTTCATAAGATTTTTTTAAGTTTTGTACCAACTATTGTACTTTTCATTGTTAAGACAGTTAGTCTTATTTAGACATCTTATTTCCTACCTCTTTCATACATACATATATGTATATTAACTAAGTAAATACACACGCGCGCGCGCGCGCACACACACACACACACACACATATATATGTATGTATCATTCTATCTATTTTCTTAGTCATTCTTTAGATGCACGTACGAGTGATAGGGTGTTAGGTTCATTTTGCAGGTACTCATGACTTCAGATTGTAGGATTTTGGGTTGCAGAGAGGTCATCAGTGCAGAGTTTTCCTCTCAAAATCATTGCTAGCTCCACCGCAAATACAGGATTGTAGGATTTTGGATTGCAAAGAGACCATCAGAGCAGAGTTTTCCTCTTAGATCCACTAGCAGATCCACCTCAGATACAGGGCACCTTCATCTCCATTATGGCATTCTATTTACAGGAGGATCTAATCTTCTGCTTGGCACTTCTTCCATTGGTATATAGTCTTCAAAGTGGTTTTTCCTTTCGATAACATATTTAGTTCCATTTGAGTATAGTCACTATTCCATTCCTTCTGTACTAGAAGCATGGAGCTTCTTTCTTAGCTTATGATGACATCCAGTATTATTGGCTTTTCTTTATTTTTTTTAGATACTTCAAACATTTTAATATTGGGCGGTGGCCATGCTGGAGTTCGATATTAGGGTGTGATGGGTGGTGGCTTTGCCGGAACTCATCTTAGGGGTACCTGAGTGTTATTATTTCTTGTACCTAGTTTTTGCTACCTGCCAAGCATGTTGGCAGCGTCTTATTTTTGTGATATATATAGCTATATGTGTGCTCTCCTTATTTATAGAGGACCACACATTTCTCTCAAAAAATCCATAAAACACGATTTTTGCCCAAAATCAAATTGAACCTTTATCAAACAATCTTGTTTAATCCAACATATCATAAAATCTATGCATCTCATCATTAAAATCATCACATTATGTTTAAATATAAAACCTGAAATCAATTGATCTTGATAAAAATAGAGATGGTTTTGATTATTATTCACCTTTATTAGGATAAAGAATGTGAGATTTGATTCTTGATTAATTCCCCTAGCTTAATTCCTTAGCTTTAGTTTGATTTCTACCCTTTTCTTCCCTAGGTAACGGCCGACTTGATTTCTTTGGTTTTCATTTGAGAATTCTTTTGCAAAATGAACATGAAAAGAAAATTAAACTAGAATTTAAGGGTAATAGGATCATGGTGGCGGCAATTCCCATAATACCCTTGTGTTGATTGTTTTCTTATTAATTAACATATCAAACCATTCATAGCCCATTTATTTTATTAAGCTCGGTCTCTAGCTTAAATTTTCAAATCTCGATCCCCTTATCACTCTAGTATTTACATTATTCTATTTAATTTATCTAATTAAATGTTGTGAATAATGTTATTAAAAATTAGGGGTGTTATAGGCTCCCCTTCTTAAAGAATTTCATCCTTAAAATTCAGTAAGCACTAAATACAAAACATAGCAATCGTTTGTAATAGCTTCTAACAACCATACTAGCCTACCCGACTAGCAATAATCAAATATAAAGAAAATATAGAACATACCCACAGCAGCTCAGGATAAGTATCCCTAATCATTTCTTATGTCTCCCAAGTACAGTCCTTCTCATTGTCGCTACACTGAACTTTCATCAACTAACTGTCTTGTTCCTTAATCATATCTCATCTTTAGCCATAACCCGAACTAATCGTCTAACAAAAGTCACATTCAGTTCTGTTATCAAATCTTCCAACCCTATCGGAGGAATAGTAGTCTCTGGATCAGGCACATACTTACAAAGATGAGACACACGAAACACATTCGAAAGCTATAGCAAACTCTTTTGAAACATTCTTTTGAAAACAAGGCAAGCGCACTTCTTCGGATAGTAAAATGAAAACCTTCGAAAACTAACTGGTTTCAAACCTTCGAGAGCATGTTTTTGATACCATAGATGCCGTCTTTCTCCAATCCACTACGTACTTACTTATTGATACCCTGTGTGTAGGTTTCGACTTGGTTGGTTTTGACGCTGAACTATAAGGTCGAAAGGTAGCGTTTCAAAGTGGTGAAATATAATTTCTAGGTAAATATTGTTTTAATGTCCTTTTAAGTGATTGCTTTTTACTAACCTGCCTATTTGTAAACATTTAATCGGTTGCCATAAACTTTTCAAATTTTTTCCAAAATAAAACTACCGCAATTATTTAAAATCTAATTAAAATAATTTAATTGATAAGCCCCACCTTATGCAAAACATTTAAGTCCTCAATCTAAAATAATTTAATTTCCATAGTAAATTACATAGGAAAATTTCCCAAAAATCATAGAAATTCACTTTTTATATGTTATCTAATATATATAAATTTCAGACCTGAATTCTTCATAATATAGGTGAAACTAATTTCTAAACCCATATTTTCATATTTTCCTTTGGAAGTTCGTAATATATTTTCCATAGATTGGAAAGTTATAAAAATTAAAACCCAACTCTAAAATAAGGTTTTACATAACATATATATTCCTCATAGTAATTCAAAATCTAGAAAACATGATTATTGCCTAAAATGAAATTGAACCTTTATCAAACAATCTGGTTTAACTTAACATATCATAAAATCTATGCATATCATCATTAAAATCATAACTCATGGCTTAAACTTAAAATCTAAAATCAAATGATCTTACAAAGAAAATAGAGATGGTTTTGATTATTATTCACCTTGATTAGGTTAAGGAATTCGAGATTCGATCCTTGATCAATTCCCTTAGCTTGGTTCGTTAGCTTTAGTTTGATTTCTCCCCTTTTCTTCCCTAGGTAATGGCGGGCTTAATTTCTTTTGTTTGCATTTAAGAAATCTTTTTGCAAAATGAACGTAAAATAAAATGAAACGAGAATTTAAGGAAACGGGATCATGATGGCGAAAATTCCCACAATACCCTTGCGTCGATTGTTTTCTTATTAATTAACATATCAAACCTTTCATAGCCCATTTAAGCTTGGCCTCCAGTTTGAATTTTCAAATCTCAATATCCTTAGCACTATAGTATTTACATTATACTATTTAATTTATCTAATTAAATCTTCTAAGTAATATTATTAAAATTTATGGATTTCTCCTTAAAGAATTTCGTCCACGAAATTTAGTAAGGACTAAATACTAAATATAGCAATCATCTGTAACAGCTCCTAAAAATCATAATAGCCTATCTTACTAGTAATAATCTATATAAAGCAGTGTAGAATATACACTAACAGCAGCTCAGGACAAGTATCTCTAATCGTGTCTTTTGTCTCCCAAGTACCATCCTTCTCGTTGTCATTCCACTAAACTTTCATCAACTTCACTAACTTGTTTTTATTCTATTCTCATCTCTAGCCACAACTTGAACTGGTTGTCTAACAAAAGTCACATTTGATTTTACTATCAAATCGTCCAACCCTATCGAAGGAATAGTACTCCTTGGATCATGCACATACTTGCAAAGATGAGACACATGAAACACATTATGGACACCTACCATACTGCTTGGCAACCATAATCTGTATGCGCGATTTCCAATCCACTCTATAACTTGGAACAGACCACCATATCTCAACGCCCAGTTTCCTTTATTAGTCCCTAAGAAGTTGATTTGATGACAACAACCTTAGATTAAGAATATAAAATATAAATACTAACATTATTGTTTAGATATATATGTATATGCAGGATATATATACAGGTACCAAAGAATGAAGACTGTACAGTATAGAGATTCTAGAATTGATAAACTAAAGATCGAAGATATCAAGATTCAAGACTCGTGAGTATCAAGATTATTAAGAGTTCAAGATTTCAATATAAGTAATTTAGTTATGAATTTTGTTAAAACTCTTAGAAAAGCACTGACATCTTAAACTCCATTTTATTCGCGGAATGGAATCCACTTCGAGCACGTTAAAGGGATGGAACCCTAAGTAGGATGGATCCTACGAAAACTCTAGTGGAACATTGTTTTGCATCCATTAACTTTTATTCAAATGTTTTACAAAATTATATCTTGTTTTCAAAATGATTTCAAAATCTTCCTTTTTAAATCAAAAACATCCATCCTGGTTTTAAAAATACTTTTAGCCTCAAAATAATCTTTATTTTTAATATCAAATTATCCTTGGTTCTAAACTATCTTTTAATTATAAAATATTTAACTTATAATATTTATACTTAGATTTAAATATAAAATTATAGAAAATTTTTAAATATATCAAAATATTAGTCTTTATACTTATTTGTGTAATTTAACTATAGTCAAGTATATTTATAAAGTTTAAAATAGTTTTAATACAAGATAGAAGTTATTTTCAAAGAAAAACAAATTACCAAAAACAACTTAGGCCTGTCGACAACCCCAAGGAACCCTTGTCGACAAGGTGATAGTTTATTTCAAAAGTTTGAATTTCAAAGGAAGTGTCTGTTTGTCATATCCTTTCACGAATGGACATGGCTGTTGTTCTACTAGAAATAGGGGCTGTTTTAAACGAATTTATATTCATATATTTCTATGATTTCACCCCTCTTCTTCTTCCACATTTCTTTATATACATTTTTACCATTACTCTGCCGAAATCACCATTGAATCTAACTAGATCATCTCTGGTTTGATTCTCTATCACTGTCTCAACAAGATCCCCATGACATTCAGAGTTATAGAGTTTTTTGTAATCAATAGACCAAGAAAAGGTGTGATTATAGCCTGGAAAATCAATCGAGGGAGAAAAGATGTGATTGTAGCCTGGAAAATCAATCGGGTGAACTTGTTTGCCGTAAAATCAAGTATCTCTACCCAAAGGATTTTGAATCTGGAGCGGTGTACCTCGTGGCCTTGAAATCGAGGTTGTAATTGTAAGAATTGATTTTGAAAGGAAATTCGTACTTTTGTTGCGGGACTGGATGTAGGGTAACTCTGAACCAGTATAAAATTCGGTGTGTTCTTTCCATTATTGCCTTTACTTTATATCTGCATCTGTGTTTGATTCTGTAATCATATATGTGTCTGAATATTGCATACATTTGTTTTCAAATTAATATAAACTCAAAAATAATTAGTAATTCCTTAAAACGCTATTCACCCCCCTCTAGTGTTAATTCTAGCCTTAAGATCCGTAATCCTCATTTCTCACATTTGGTATCAGAGCATGGTTTTCAAAGTTTCATAATCTGAATTTTGAAAAATTTCAAAATGGCTACCAACATAGGTACTGTTACTATTACCAAAACTGGTTCTGTTACCCCTGTCACTAGTTAGTTTGTAGAAATTCAGTCTACTGTCAGATCACCACTTTTTAATGGCAGTAACTATGCATATTGGGCATGCAGAATGAAAATGTGTTTACAATCTGTAGGACTAGACACTTGGAATATCGCAGAGACTGAACATTTTGAACCCACAACTGGTTTTGCAAGTGGACTGCTGAGAAAAAGACCGTCGCACAAAACAACTCTAAAGCAATGAATATTCTATTTTTTCACTTGATAGAAATGAATTTAATTGAGTGTCAGTTTGTAAGTCTGCATATGAAATTTGGAAAACTTTACAAGTTGCTCACGAAGGAACAAGCAAAGTTAAACAGACCAAAATTTCCATGCTCACAAATCAGTTTCAATTATTTAAAATGAATTCTAATGAGTCTATTCCAGATATGAATAGTAGATTTCAGAATATTGTGCATTCTTTAATATCCTTGGGAAAGGAATTTTTGGAAGAAGATCAAGTCAGAAAAATCTTAAATTCTCTTACTCCAGAATTGGATCAAAAGACACTTGCGATCGAAGAGGAAAATGACATTAGTACCTTAAATATAGAAGAATTAATTGGAAATATAATGTCATTTGAAGTCCGAATAATTGGGAGAAGAGAAAGCAAAGCATTTGAAAAGAAATCAATTGCATTCAATGCATTAACCGATGGATCAGACTCAAACAGCGATGATGATGAAGAGATAGCCTTTATGACCAAGAACTTTCGGAAATTCTTGAAATACAGAAAGATGAATAATCTCAAGAGAAAAAACTATAAGAAGTCTGGTACTCAGAATGTGGTGCCAAACTATATCAAATGTTTCAACCGTGACAAACCAGGCCATATCAAAAGAGATTATCTGCATCCAGATAAGAAAAATCTTCCTATAAAAAATGATTCCACAAAGAAACGAAAACGTGCATTTACTTCTACTCTAGATGACTCAGACTCATCCTTAAGCGATGATGATCAGAAGACAGATAATTCGAATATGTGTTTCACGGCAGTTTACGATTCCGACGTATTCAGAGAAACGGAATCAGAAAAAGGTACACGTTTACAATACATGGATGAAATTGCATGCTTAGGATTGGATGTTTGATTGGTTGATTTTGAATTGGTGTTTCGTTAGAATTTTAAAATGTTTATTTTTATTATTATACTTTTTACTATTATTTTATTATTATTTTATTTTTAAATAGTATCATAACATTTTATGGAATATACTATAATTCTAGTAATATCGCAGATATATATATATACATTAAAAATAATATATATATATATATACATATATATTAGAATACTTAAGAGGAATAAATCAAGGAAATTGAGAGACACTTGTCATAAAGGCCCCTTCCCCCTCGCCCCCATTGTCGACAAGGGTACAGAAATTAGAATTCAAATGTTGAATTTCCCTCCATCTTGTCACTTCATTCAAGTCTCTTAAAAGTCACCTTTTGACTAGAAAACCTGTCCCTTAAGAACCTATTTATTTACTATCTCTTATCACAACTTTTCACTTTCATTTTCAAAATCAAACTCTTATTTCAAAATATCAAGCTCTCTACTATCTACCCTAATGGCTTCTTCAAGCAACCCTTCCACAATGAGACTTTCTAGTAATATAAAAGAGCAACTTTTCAATAATTTAAAGGCTATAAAAGAATATATCAACTATGTTAACTGTGGAAAAGTCCATCCCGGAAAGTTCGCTTTATTTCAAGATTTCTCAACTTATGACATTAATTCTCTTTTTGCAAACAACCAAGTTCTTAGTCTTGTTGATGCTTCACAAAATGACTTTTCATTTTAAATTTGAAATTTGAATAACTACCTTGTGTCTATTCATTTCAAAAGAATTTCTACACCTATGAATACATATTACTTTCAGAATTCATCACTCAAAATCATTTCTTATTTACTTTATCTATATTTCTTCTCACAAACTCAAATATAGCCGATCCAATTCATAGTTTGACCAAGAATCTTGAAAAAGCCCATAATTCTTTCAAAAATATTCTTTCTTTCATTCTTCGTAATCAGCGACACTTAGAGTTGAGTCAAATGCAGATGATCAAGGAGCAAGAAAAGCATTTCGATACAATACGATGGATGATTTCCTCCCTGTAAAAAAATGATAATGAAGCACATCTTCCAATCTCTCTCACCAATGAAAATTAAAATTGGGATGCCATTAAAGCAGACCATGTATTTGGAGAAGAAGGATAGGTGGAAGTTCCTTGTAACGTTTGATTTTATTTGATTGCTTTGTTTGATTTGAATTGATTGCTTGGATTGATTTGATTTGCTTTGGTTTGGTGTGGTTTGATAATTAGTGTGCAAAACAAAATATGTATAAATACATATTGATATTTAAATGATCCTTGATTAGTTATCATGTCTATCAGTATAATTATCTCTTAATCTATCTATTATATACTCCATTGTATATTTTATTAAAGCATGTACTTTAGTACAAGAATAAGGGGAAGTTATATAGTTTGGGGTTAGTTTTTTTGTTGATGACAAAAGGGAGAAGTATAAAATAGGATAGTTAGACATAGATTAAGGGGGAATTATTAGTTTTAGGGCGAGTTATTAAGATAGAAGTAATATTTTATAAACAAAGGTTGTCATCATCAAAAGGGGGGACATTGTTAGTCCCTGAGAAGTTGGTTTTGACGACGACAACCTTATAATAAGATTATAAAATATAAATAATAATATTATTATTTAGATATATATGTATATGCAGGATATATGTACAGGTACCAAAGAATGAAGACTACAGTATAGAGATTCAAGAATTGATATACTCAAGATCGAAGATATCAAGATTCAAGACTCATGAGCATCAAGATTATCAAGAGTTCAAGATTTCAGTATAAGTAATTTAGTTACGAATTTTGTTAAAACGTCTAGAAAAGCACTGATCTTAAAATCCACTTTATTCGTGGAATGGAATCCACTTCGAGCCCGTTAAAGGGATGGAACCCTAAGTAGGATGGAACCTACGAAAAATCTAGTGGAACATTGTTTTGTATCCACTAACTTTATTCAAATATTTTCAAAAATAATATCTTGTTTTCAAAATGATTTCAAAATCTTCTTTTTTAAATCAATAACATCCATCCTGGTTTTAAAAATACTTTTAGCCTTAAAATAATCTTTATTGTCAATATCAAATTATCCTTGGTTTTAAACTATTTTTTAATTATAATATATTTAACTTTTAATATTTATACTTAGATTTAAATATAAAACTATAGTAAAATTTTATATATACCAAAATATTATTCTCAATACTTATTTATGTATTTTAGCTATAATTAAGTATATTTATAAAGTTTCAAATAGTTTTAATACAAGATAGAAGTTATTTTTAAAGAAAAACAAATTACCAAAAATAACTTAGGCCTGTCGACAACCCCAAGGAACCCTTGTCGACAAGATGACAGTTTATTTCAAAGTTTGAATTTCAAAGGAAGTGTCTATTCGTCATATCCTTTCACGAATGGACATGGCTGTTGTTCTACTATAAATAGGGGTTGTTTTAAATGAACTTATATTCATATATTTCTCTGATTTCACTCCTCTTCTTCTTCCACATTTCTTTATGTACAATTTCACCATTACTCTGGTGAAATCACCATTGAATCTAACTAGATTATCTTTCGTTTGATTCTCTATCACTATCTCAACAAGATCCCAGTGCTATTTAGAGTTATAGACTTCTTTGTAATCAATCGAGCGAGAAAAGGTGTGATTATAGCCTGGAAAATCAATCGAGCGAGAAAAGGTGTGATTGTAGCCTGGAAAATCAATCAGGTGAACTTGTTGCCCTTAAAATCAAGTGTCTCTACCCAGAGGATTGTGAATCAGGAGAGGTGTACCTCGTGGCCTTGAACTCGAGGGTGTTATTGTAATAATTGATTTTGAAAGGAAATTTGTACTGTTGCGGGACTGGATGTAGGGTAACTCCAAACCAGTATAAAATTCGGTATGTTCTTTCCTTTATTGCTTTTACATTATATCTACATCTGTATTTAATTATGTAATCATATCTATATCTGAATATTGCATACATTTGTATTCAAATTAATATAAACTCAAAAAGAATTAGTAATTCCTTAAAACACTATTCACCCCCTCCTCTAGTGTTAATTCTAGCCTTAAGATCCGTAATCCGCATTTCTCACATCCCTGACGTTCCAAATCGCACCACACCCTTCACCGGTGATACCTTAATGAAAACCCTATATCCTACTGACATTTCTTGGCCTTTAAGCTCTTATCTGCATAACTTTTCCGACTGGATTGAGCTTCTCTCATCTTTTCTCGGATCAGCTCAATCTTTTACGTCGTCTCTCTAACCAGATCTAGAATTAAGACTAATCTATCTCCAGTCTCCAACCAACGTGCTGGTGATATGCATGGCCTTCCATACAAAGCTTCAATAGGCGCTATTCCTATACTAGTCTAATAACTATTATTATAGAAAAACTCCACTAAGTATAGGTGATCTTTCCAAGATCGATCAATGCCCAATACATAAGTTCTTAACAAATCCTCGAGTACTTTGTTGACTCTCTTTGTTTGCCCATCCATTTGAGGGGGATATGCAGTACTCATCTTAGGAGTGGTACCTAACACATCTGGTATACTCTTCTAGAATTCACTAGTAAGCAAAGCTCTCCGTCACTGACTATACTACCAGGAATTCCATGTAGTCCAACTATGTTCTTCATGAACAGCTTAGCTAAAATAGGTAACGTCTTGGTTGACTTAACTGGAATGAAATGGGCACTCGTGGTCAACTTATCCACTATGACCCATAGACTTTCATTTCCTCAACTTTATCTTGGTAACCGTCTATAAAATCCATGGATATCAAATCCCATTTCTAAACTGTTACGTCCAAAGGTGGAAGCAACCCACTTGGCTTTTGATGTTCGGCCTTCACTTGTTGACGGTTCGCACATTACCTAACCCACAAGCCAACATCCTTCTTTATACCTTCTCAATTGAAGCTCCTCTTCATATCTTGATACATCTTGGTTCTTCTAGGATGAATGTAAACATGGACCGATGACATTCCCCAGGAACTTCTTTCCATAAGTCCTCAACATTCGAAACACACAATCGTCCCATCTTTCTCAACCATCCTCTCTAGTCTAGAATAAAATCTTTTAGATCATCGATCTCAGTTCCAACCTCAAGCATTTTAATCCTCTCGGCTAATAATGGATCTTTCTTATACTTAACAGAAATCCTTTCGATCAACACTGGTCGAACTTTCAAACAGGACAACATAGTAGTGCTCTAACTAGAACTAGCAATCTAGCTTAACTACACATACAAGTAGTCAAAGCTTCTAAATCTTTCCATTCGGCCAACATAACGAACACCACATTCTGATGTCTTCTTCTAAGAGCATCCACTACCTTATTACCTTTCCCAGGTGTATACCAAATAATAAGCTGCTAAAAACTCCAACCACCTATGTTGTCTCATATTCAACTCCTTTTGAGAGAATAAGTACCTTAAGGACTTATGATCTATGTATAGCTCAAATCTCTCTCCTAAGAGATAATGCCTCCAAATCTTCAATGCAAAGACCGCAACAGCCAACTCCAAATCATGAGTAGGATATCCTATTTCATGCGGTCTAAGCTGTCATGAAGCAAAGGCAATAAAATTACCCTTTTTCATAAACACAACTCCTAATCCAGTTCCACATGCATCGATATACACTACCAACCCTTGGTTTCCGTTTGGAACTACTAACATGGGTGCGTTGGTCAACAAATGTTTTAACTTAAGGAATGCTTCCTCACATTTTTCGAACTAGACAAACTTCACATCCTTCCTAGTTAACTTAGTCAAAGGTGCGGCTATCAATAAGAAATCCTTGATGAATCTTTGGTAATAACTAGCAAGTCTAAGAAAACTTCTAATCTTAGTCACTATCTCTAGTCTTATTAATAGCTTCGATCTTATTTGGATCGACTGACAAGCCTTTCTAAACCATGTGACCAAGAAACTTAACCTCTTTCTTTCAAAAATCACACTTGGAAAACATCGCTTTTAACTGATGCTGCCTCAGCGCCTTAGACACTACCCTAAGATGACCTTCATAATCTCTTTCATCCTTAGAGTATACTAAAATATCATCTATAAATACCAACACAAACCTATACTAGTAATCTTGAAAAACTCGTTTCATCGGATTCACAAAGAAAGTAGGTGCGTTAGTTAACCAGAAGGGCGTTACTAACCACTAATACGAACCATACCTAGTCCGAAATACTGTCAATGGAATACTGCCCTCTGCCACTCTTAACTGATGGATACATGTTGCCAAACCCAAATGGGAAAACGCTCTGGCTCCAAACAACTAACCAAATAGATCATTAATTCTCAGTAAATGATACTTATTCTAGATCGTCTTTCATTCAACTTACAATAGTTGATACACATCCTTAACGACCCGTCTAGTTTCTTCACGAATACAGCGGCCACTCCATAAGGTGAACTGCTTGGTCTAATAAAATATCTCCCTTCTAGATCCACTAGCTGCACCTTCAATTCCTTCATCTCGGTCGATGTCATCTTGCTAGGTGGTCTACTAACAGGTTCAACTCCTGGCACAAGATCTATCTGAAACTCAACAGCTAATTTCGATGGTAGTGTTGTAACCGGGTCAAAAACATCTGCAAACTCTCTTGCTGTCTGAGCCTGAATTTAATCTTCTCCAACTTCCATAGCACTTAACAAAGTGCAAACACTCCGGTAAGAATTTTAAACTAAGAATATGATTCGGTTATGACTATCAGGGTGTCTCAATGATATTCCCTATCTTGGAAAAATATCATAGCCTCATATTTACCCAACCAATCCATACCCAAGATGATCCCGAAATCTACGAAATCAAAAACATATATACTACATGTAAAATTATGACCTAGCAAATCAAGTTCGAACTGGTCAAATCTCATCCCTAGAGTTGCATACCCTCCTATAGGATTCGCAACCCATAAGGAAGTAACAAGGCATGTCAGTTCTGAGCATAATCTATCAACCAAACACTGAGATATAAATGAATGTGATGAACCAGTATCGAATATAACCCTAACAGTATACTTTAAATCAAAAGTGTACCGTTCATCATGATCTTTCCTTTCTCAGAAGCAGTTGGCCTAAGAGATGATGGTCCAACAAAAAAATCTTTTCCCTTGTTTGCCCTAACTGATTTTAGACACCAATTCTTATAATGCCCAACCTGGTCATAGTTAAAGCATTGCATGCCATTCTTTTCTCCAGCCATCTTTCCCTTGCCTAACCGGAACACATAAGCATAATGACCTGCCTTATCCCATTTGAAATAGACAAATCTGCCTTTGCCTTCTTGGTAGCGTCTCCCTTCTAGGTTCCCTTCTCCTTAAAGAACTTTCACTTCTTTCCTTGAGAACCCTAGGTCTCAACCTGATTTTCCTGTCCACAAATACCAAGCATTTTCTCATGTCGGATTGCCATCTCCACAACTGCATTACAAGGATCACGGAGATGTAGCATGGTTGCCCTAGCAATCTCGTGTCTTAATCCTTGAATGAACTTCTGTTGAATATGCGCTTATATGATTTTTGTTTGATGATAATAAACATATATATATATATATATATTCATTTAAATGTATTTGTTAATGTACTATCTTATTTTTCATAGATTAAATAAATATTTGTTGAATAAAATAAATTACACAGAATTTGAATTCAAACAGAAATTTTATTCAAACAAATATTTATTACAATTTTGAATAGTACAAATTCAAGCTCTCACTATACATATACAATTTTGATTCTAATTACATCACAATTCTATTTACATAAATTCCTCACTACATATCACTCACACTCGTAGTTTATCTTCAACTTCATTCCATTTAGAATCCAGCATCTGAGAAATCTGCAAAAATATTCACTAACGCAGTAAAATAGAAAAAAAAAATTTTTGCAATATAAAATAAAATATGGATTTTTGAAAATATGATTTGCCTCAGTTATTTGGGTTGTTCGTCATCGTTCACATCTGAATTCATTATACACGAACAATGTGACATGCACAGTATATCACTGTACATGCCACAAGGCCGTGCACATCGATATACACTTAATAATGCAACAGGGATAGGTGAGCACAGGTCAAACCCAAATGAAAAGCCGGGTTCAACTCACGTGCAATATATTTAAAATCACGACACGAGCACAAGGTCAAACCCGAGTTTTTGAAACTGGATTCAACTCAAGTGAAATTTCAAAAATCAACATGAAGTGAATCAAGTTCAGTGTGGCAATGCACCAACCAGAGACTCAGTGCAACAGTCCAACATGACTAAAAGTACAGTGAATAAGAAGTCGATGCAAGCATACACTTGCAATAGAAAAACAGCAGTGTGCAACTCGAGCTTCAGAAAGATCAGAGACAAAACAATGCCCAACTCAAATGAACACAATTCACAAAGGCATAGCAACTGCCACAAGACCACAATGCAGTTTACATGACTAAAACTACTGGAGTCAAGTTAGAAAAATTCATGAATGCAAACAACCAACTACATGCAGGTGAACAGAAGACTACAATATCAAAAGTTCAGGTCACACCAAACATCAAGACCAACTGCACAATGCAAACATCTCAAGATCACTATGTAGTGTACATGAATGCAACAGAAAATGGTGTAAATACAATCCAAAGTGCAACAAGAATTTTGCAGTGATACAAAACAGACAGCAACATGAATGCAACAACAAAATGCCAAAGCTCAGTGAAACCCAAGAAAGTGCATATCAATACCAACATGAGTGCAGTAATGACCACCGAGATAAATTCATGTAAAGATACCAACTACACAAAAGTTCAAGTGAAGCAAGTACAGGTTAAACCAACCAGAGAAGATGAACCAAACAATACAAGCTCGAGGAAATATGAGTGCAGACATACACATATATACATTCATGTATGTATGTATACAAATGATCAGAACACCAACCAAACATGACCAAAAGATATGAGATCACAGCAAACAAATGCAAGTGACTCAAGCAACATGTCCAGTTACAACAAAGACCAAGTGCACAGTGAAAAGTATTCAATAATATAAAGCAATGCTTAGTGTACAACATACATATGAACCAAGTTCATATGTACAACAAACAAGCATTGAAAAACAAATGGCCAGAAAAATGCACAAAGCTGCTACAGGGATGAACAGAGGTATGGTGAAATCTAGGAACTCAACAAGGCAGACTACAACATCAAGTTCAATTCCAAACAACTCAACAGCAGTATGCAATGTCGAGAAACAAAATCAAGCAAAAAGACATGAACAATGTAGGCCGATACAGTATGCAGTGCGAACACATGACAAGGCATAGTTTGTTACTGCAGTATAATATCAATGCAGATGCAAACAAGTCGAGATGAACAAATGGAAACAAATTCAAAGTCGAACAATGCAGACGTACGATAATCAAGGGTATTTGCAATTTTTGAAAAAGTCAAAGCAAACTGAAAGAGGAAAGTTTTTGCCGTATCAACCAAGGGAAAATCGAACGCTACAGAATAGAAACCGTGTGCATCAAATCATCAAATCATGAAATAGGAAAGTATGGAATCCATATAAATTCACACCCAATTATCATCATCGGCCATGAGCAAACAAAGTCGAATTCAAGCAATCAATCCAGAAAGCAACAAATAACATACCAGAATTTGCAAATCAGATTCGATCGTTTCGAAGCAACCAAGCCCTAATTTCACAAAACGATCAATAGAGGAGCAGCTGTGAATGAGCGCAAGTAAAGCAACCAGAGAATCAATCATCAAAGAA
Organism: Allium cepa; assembly: GCA_030765085.1. Classification (NCBI taxonomy): domain Eukaryota; kingdom Viridiplantae; phylum Streptophyta; class Magnoliopsida; order Asparagales; family Amaryllidaceae; genus Allium; species Allium cepa. The sequence goes on along the minus strand of CM060937.1, from coordinate 416,640,294 downwards.
GCAGCGAGCAAGAGAAACACAAACCAGAGAATCAAATTCTGAGAAAGCCCTAATTTTCGCAAAAGCCGAAGCCCTAATTTCAGAGCGCAAAGAGGAATAACCAAAGAATCAAAGCCGCCATTTTTTCACAAGCCAGAGAAAAGAGAACGGGCTAGAGAAATAAATTGGGTCGGCCTTGTTGTTTTTAAAAGGCTTTATTTTATATTCAAATAGGGTTTTAGTTTTAAATTGTTTTTAAGTTTTTTTTAAATTTTCTTTTAAGGTTCAAATCTTGGTAAATCACCACCTAGGTTGTAGGTAGTGTCAGATTGTCTTGTTAGAATTAGTTCAGTGAGCAGGGTGTGCGAGTTTGCAAAACTCTATAGGCGGTAGCAGGGTGTGCGAGTCTGTTAGAGTGTTTGTAAGCGGGAGACTGTTTAATTCTAATAGAAATCTAGGAATGCAGCAGTAGGCAGGGGTTGCCGAAGCTGGGTAAATGTAACGACCCGCCTTTTTGGTCAGTTTTAAACCGACGATCAAATACGCATGTCGACTCCAAACCATTCAAAAGGGCAGATAGTTATTGGGGTAAATAAGAAAAAAAAGGAAAGAGAAATAAAGGGAATGAAACAACACAGAATATCGCAGCGGAAGGATAAAATATAATAGTCAAATAAACAATTCATGAAGTTGTTTACTATACTTTGACAATTATTTATACAACATTTATAAGAGTTATACATATACAACAGAACAAATAAAATAATGCAGTGGATAACATGATGTAAGGGTAATAATAGTAATAGTATACCAAATCTTCGTCTTCATCCTCCAAAATAGATCTTCAAAATCTGAAAAACTCAGGACTGACCCGAGCGTAATGAAAAGACAAAACACTCGAGTCAGGACTAAAATATCCTTATGAAAGTTAAATCAATCGTAAATAAATATGAGTGTAACGGCGTCAGAGATGTTTACGGGGTTTGACATCTCATATCCAGTGTCAACGTGCGTGCAATAACTCAAGAGATGTTACGGGATTTTCCATCTCTTAAGGATCCGTTAAACTATCTACTATGTAGTAATGTACGCTAAGTAGATAATGTCTATCAGTAATATAAAGTATCAATATAGCGTTAAGGCGTTACCATAATCCCCCTTAACACATTTTTATAATGCCATAGTCTATACAGCACCGTAAGCCCCACCATAAAATGGTGGTTATCAGAGGGTACCCCATAGGTATAACACAAAACAAAACGTAGTGGTCGAGAATAGGATAATCAGTATGACAAGGTACATGAGGCGATACCAACTAGGATACTAGTAGTTGCGTGATCCGGACTGATGTTGGGCATAGTCAGCAGCCACCCCAATACCGCGAAACAACACTCCCAAATCAAGGGGTGCACCCAAATCGCATCACAATGTAATAGATATGGTATCGAAGAAGTGTGTCCGCTAGAGGTGGCGAACCTCAATGGCCCGGCGCGGCTCCTGTTTTAGTCATGTCAGGGGTCATCCAATATCGTTCTCTTTCTTCAGTCAACGCGTTCACCAAACCATCCACTTCATTCTCGATCAACACTCCGCGTATAATAGTTATTAAAGTGGTGTTCGGTATCGACAGAGAGTATGTCCATATCCGATCCCGGTCTCTTTAATAACTACGTATTATTACACCATTGGCTCTTTTATATTTCAAATCGATTCATAATTGATATCAAAATATCATGTTCGCTTCAAAAATCAAATCCATTTCAAAATATCATCGTATCTATTCAACTGTAAGATTCCGTTTCAAAAATCATTTTTCGCATCAATATCTCATTTCGCTTTCAAAATCATTTCGAATTTCAATTTAAGTTGCAACTTCATTTAACTCAATTCGTATTTAAATTCAATATTTAAAAATAAACATTTCACTTTATAAATTTAAATATAAACATTTCACCTTATTGACCAGCTTAGGATTTTAGAAAAATAGTTTTAAGTAGTTTAAAAGTAGTTTAAATAATTAAAATACTTAAAATACTTAAACTCTTAAAATGGATGTGAAATAGATAAATTAGTTTAAAATAATTTAAATCGGGTTAAGTAGATTTAAAATAGATTAAAACAGTTTAAGTATCCAAAATGGTTTATATAACCGAGTAATTTGGAAAACAAAATAAAACAGCTTTAAAACCAATCCATTTCAATTTATAACTTCCCAATCCAAATCAATTTCAATTTCCATTCTACCGATTCAATTTCGATTTCAATTCAAAACAACATCAACTTTAACTTCAAATCAATTCAATGCATTCACCTTCAATTTATTCAATTTCAATTTTTATCCATTTGGAGCTTGATTTCAAAATATCCATTTATAACACTTAACAAATTTTCCATCAATATTCAAGTTTAAATCCAAATTTCAAATATGGTTCAATTCCAAGCTCGATTTCAAAATATCATTTTTATATCACTTTTACTTAGTAATATTCAAAGCTCGAATTAAGGTTAAATCTTTAACAAATCAATTTCGAAATTCAATCATATCCTGATTTTAAATTCCAAAGTCTCCACTTAATTTTTTTAACAATTTCTTTTAACCAAAATTAATTTCAACATTCCAAACTCAAATTGTCGATAAATTCAATTTCTATAAATTGACTTCTATTTATAACTTTTAAATCAAAACATTTAAACCAATTTCAAATCGAAGATTTTTAAGATTATAAATTTAGCCAATTCGGTGTCCGTATATAATTTTCTATTCTATCGCCAAGTAATTATTTATTTCAATTAAATGTCAGGGATGAGTATATATTACTTAAATTAAATCACAGTATCATATGTATGCATAACAGGTTATATATAAGCGAATAAACATCCAAACATTTAAATATCAACCAATAGCATCCATCGAAATAAATCATCCAATAGACAATACAATTCATGGCAATTTCATAGTTATCAATGTCACGTAATTTAATCGCAATTCAATTTTAAATTTCAATTGAACTATCAATTTAATTTTCAACGGTTTATTCAAATGACAATCTATATGACAATTAAATTCTATCAAACAACGACAAATAAAATCATAACACTTCATAATGTCAAATTTAACTAGCATAAAGATATTTAGTACGTTGTGAGCGTTATAAAACACTCACCTTGATTTCAATGTAGTTCCAGCGCTTTATTTCGAATAAAATTAAACGAGCGTTTAATTTTACCCGAAATTTTCACTATCTCCAAATGACTCCAATCCAGCTTCATTGCGTAGTGCTCGTCGATACGATTCCAACGCAAAAAGTTTCGTGCGTTTTCGACCTCGTATGAAAAAGCTATGTTATTTTAAAGATTACACGAATTAATATAAATATAATTTACAAATCTTAAACCACAGATCCATCATCACCGTTGATTCTCCTAGAGCTAATCCAGGCCGTGACTTGCTTTCTTCCTCACGTGCGTTCATGCTTCAGAAATTAGCCGTGCTCAAGAACCCAAACGTGCAAACTAGGGTTTAATTCTACACCCTCCACGATCGCTTCCAAGACGATCAACCAACGCCAAATGAACGCGCATCACAAGAGCCACCTGCGCCTGCCATGGGGTGGAGCTCGGCCCCCATCTCTCCTCGAAAAACATGAAAAACACGACATCTTTGAACGTGATATCCCGCCGATCCGTGGCTCCGTTTCCGATCTCCACCGTTGGATAGCTAGATCTTGATGCCCTCTACAACTTTGTAGTTGAGAGCTTTTGCTACTTGTTGATGGATTGAGAGGAAAATGAGGAAGAAGTTTCGAAATTTTCTGGCCATTGAAATGAAAGTGGCGGCTAAGGGCTGAAACCCTAGGGTTTATGCAAAACAAAGAAAGTGGGGGTCCTTTTATAAAAAATCGCCAAAACACTATTCATCGAAAAAATTTCGAACTCCAAACGTAGCGTGCCGGCTGGCGTTTCTAGTACCCCACGTTCTGGACACAATGGAATAGGTTTCAGAGGCTAATTCGATCATATGTGCGAGTTACGGCAATAAACGATCAAATTTAAATTAAACCGATTCAACTAATTTCTATGCGTTTTGGCTTGCTCCGGACAAACGATAAATCCGATTGACACGAAATTTGAAACCTTACAATAATATCACGTTACGGATCCGATGAAACTGGTTTCGTCGGAATCCAAGACCGTTTGAAAAATGACTATTTTAACTCGTTAAATTAATATTAAAACAATTTCGATGCGTTACGAGCTGCCACGGTCAAACGACGACTCCGATTGCTATGAAAATTGAAATCCGATAATAACTAACTATTACGGATCCAATGGAACTAGTTTCGTCCAATTCTGAGACTGTTCGAAAATTGGCTATTTTTCAGTCAATAATTAAATATTAAAATATTCAAGTTTCACAAATTTACTTTTAATTCAATTTTAAAAGTTCTGCAACATCATTCTTACTTTAATATGATACAATAAAATTTTACAAGTCATTTTTAATCATATTAACCCATTATTCAAGTATTCAATAATTTCAAATTTTAAAATCTTATTAACTCTATTATAATCACAATATAACTTATATTCACTTTGGAAACCAATCTGAATCATATTAAATCAATTTCAATTATTCGCTCTATTTTCATATATTAAATTTCAATATCAAATTGATCATATCAAATTCGAAATTTAATTATTTAACATTTGTAATATTAAATTTAAACAAATTTGATTATTCTTAAATCACTATCTTTTGAAATATTCAAAACGAACTTATAAAATTTAACTAATTCAAATTATAGAACAACCATTTTCATTAAAACAGTTATTTAATTAATTCAATAAATTCCAAATATTAAATCTAAACTATTTAATTGTTCAATATTTGACGGATTTCAATATTGGATTTTTAAATAAAAATTTCATTATCAGTCGATTTACTATATTACATCAAATGAACTCTACATTATTATTTAACTACAGTTAGAGATAATTCACTCAACTAATATATAAACTTCCATTTCAATTGCAATTGGTTCACAAATTTAATTCGACTAACTAAATGAATATGTAACTTAAATAATTATCACCGTTAACTTTTAATTACTTATAAGTTTATTATTTACAAACAAGTGTCACAATTACCTATACAATACAAATTCATTCAACTACCTTTGACTACATATTATTTCAATTGATTTGGGATTTCATTCAATTCATAAATAATTAACTTAGATAATATTTTGTTGCATTTCATTCTAGTTATTATTATTCCAAACGACTTACAATTTTTTTCTAACACTAAATCACGAAATCTTATTAAATTTAGCTATTTTAATTATCGAAAATTTACGGGTCGTTACACTCTCCCCCACTCAAAACTTTTCGTCCCCGAAAAGGAAAAAGAAGAGAAATGGAACTAAGTAAAGAATTCAACATTTGATATATTTTATTCAAAATTATCCGCTTATAAAATAATGAAATTCCATTTATAAAGTCATAACTACGCTTCCACTAAGTTACTCCAAACGGCTTCCTAACTTTAAAAGTTAGTGATCAAAACAAGTTATAAAAATTTTTAAACTTGAAAAATTTTCTAACACCCGCATTTTACGGAAAATTTCGGCAGAGTCTCCTTTGCGTGGCTCGATCGAAAAAAAAATGACAGTATATATATCACAAATATACATCTCATCAAGTGATGAGGCATCCCGCAGGAAAAAAGTGTAAAAGTACGGTATGTAATACGAGATATGTACCTTATATATTGTTAGCGAGCATATACGGCTAATATAGCGCGAAAGCGAGCTCCAAATGCGAAGCAAGCGCAATCCGCATCTACTAAACACTCAATAACTAAGTTAGAACCATGCATATAAAGATAGATCGATATACTTAGCCTACACAACATATATATAACATATTTAGCTTCAAAACTGAGATTCCAATTTCAGGACGGCAAACAAATCTTAGTTTTAGGACACCTAAACGATAAAATTCGGCAATAGAATCTAAACAAAAGTTGTTGCATTCATTTCAGGCTTTCTGGAATGTCCAAAATCGTCAAATTCGGACCATACGTTCAAAAATTATGGCCGTTTTACTTAGAGGATACGCCTCAGCCTGGGCAATGAATTGCGCAGGTCAGCGACGTTCACCCACGCTTTCGACCTTCTAAACGACATCAAAACACAAAATACTTAAAACAAAAGTTTTAGATTAAGTTCTTAGCTTTCCAGAAAGTGCAAGATCATCAAAATCCGATAAAATAGTCAAAAGAGATGGCGAAAATACTAAGGGTGTATACTACTGATTTTACTTATTTTTACACAGGACAGCGAGTAACATTCAAGTTTTTAACCTAGTAGACGGAGGAATTTTCTCAAGTTATCCAAACAAAAGTTGTGCTAAAATTTCTAAGCTTTTTGAAAAGTCCAAGATCGTCGAATTTCGTTCAGCCATTTAAAAGTTATGGTTGTTTTCGCTTCAGCATATATTGGACAATTTTGGATTTTTCCCAAAATTTGCTTTTATTATTTCAAAGTGCAAACCATCAAAAACTTCAAAATTTCTAAAGAACAATCATAACACAAAGTCATTTATTTTCTTATTCATCCATGCAATAGGTTTACATTCAATTTGTTTTCGATTTATTCAAGTTTGTTTCATTCACATTTTAAATTCAAGTCAATTTGCTTCAATTTAAATTGAATTCAATTATATTTAATTTCACTTTGCTTCAAATTTGAATTAAATTTTTTTTTTTAAATTTTATTCCGTTTATTCAATTCCATCAACACTAATGTATTCTACTTAATCAATTATCATCCATCTAACAACCAATGCATATCAAACATTAACATCCATCCAAAATCTACACTAAATCAATTATACATTTCCAAGTCAATTTTAATTTCATACACTTCCAAGTTTATTGACATTTAGTTATATTCAAATTTAATTAGTTTCCATTTACCAATTTTATATTTCATTAATTTTAAATTTTATTTGTTCACTTAGATATATCATTCATTTTACAGCTTAAATTTCTTTTATATTTACAACTATCAATAGATCTTCACATTTTATTTTCACTCTCACACTGGTATAATATTCCTCTACTTATCCTTATTAGCATTTTAAACCTTTTAAGTATTTGGTAAGTTATAGTTATTCAAATAGAATGTAGTTAAACAACATACAACCTTTTTCATTTAAAGTTGAATTTTCAATTAATTAATTCTTAAGTCATTACTTAAATTTCACTATAATTTAATTTCACATTAACATTCACATATAGTATTTCCATTTTATATTAACATAATTGTGAATCACCTTTAAATGTTAATTTAAATTCCAATTATTTACTAACAATTTTATTTATATTTGCAAACCATTAATTAAATGCATATTTCATTATTCAAACCTATACTTGTATATTATCCAATTAACAATTCATATAACATTTTTGAACTTCTTAAATATTTTGGTAAGTTATATCTATGCTATAGAATGAAATTTAATACTATGCGAGTTTTACAGTTTCAATTTTATTTTAAGTTCATAATTTCCTAATTCTAAGGATTTCTACTTCAATTGATATTTTCACTTAGCTCTTAGGTTCATTTCTCATTTCACAATTCAGAAGTTCCTTGATGATTCAAGTCTAAATTCATTTCAATCATTAAAAAAAAATCATTAATTATTAAAGGACTTAAGAATTCCAATCCCGGTTTCATTTCAAATCAAGTTTTGAAATAATATATACTTATATAATTTATATATCAAATCATACTATAGAGAATACAAAATAAAATAAAATTTGAATCAAAACAAGGTTTAGACAAGCTATTAAGTGGTCTCCCCCACTCGGACTCTCGAAAATAAACGCCGATGATGCGTGCACTCATCACCGAAATCATTTTCTAGCGTCAAGAGAAGGGAATATAACACTTATCATTAAAAAAAATCCTTCGAAAACAATTTCAACTCAATTATACTATCACATAATACTCATATTATATTTTTCAAATTCTTGTAAGTCAATTTCAAACACCGGAATTTAAATTCCCAAATCCAAGTTAAAATTCATTTATATTCATTATCAATTGTGTTTACAAGATTTCATTTTCCTAAATCCATTGTTATTTAATCAATTGTTGTAAATATTGACCGATCAAAAAATAACGATAATAATCTAATATTATCATCTCCTAACAATCAACTCAATCAAAATGAATAAATATTCAAATAATTCTTTTATATAAAATATATTCCAAAACGATATTGTGTTGGTTTGTCCTATTCGATTGTTTAGAAATTCCTATCGACGCCTTGGCGTCCCAAGTATCGACTAGAATTCATAAATACTCAACGGAACAAAGTTAACACGATATAAAACCATTTTATATCAAATAACAAGTATGCTCTCTCATATACACTCAACTCATTCATATAGTTTACCTCTATTTTAATGAGTTATTCCCCACTAGAGCCAAGATTTATCGCTAAACCAAAGCTCTGATACCAACTGTAACGACCCGCCTTTTTGGTCAGTTTTAAACCGACGATCAAATACACATGTCGACACCAAACCATTCCAAAGGGCAGATAGTTATTGGGGTAAATAAGAAAAAAAAGGAAAGAGAAATAAAGGGAATGAAACAACATAGAATCTCGCAGCGGAACGATAAAATTTAATAGTCAAATAAACAATGCATGAAGTTGTTTACTATACTTTGACAATTATTTATACAACATTTATCAGAATTATACATATACAACAGAACAAATAAAATAATGCAGCGGATAGCATGATGCAAGGGTAATAATAGTAATAGTATACCAAATCTTCGTCTTCATCCTCCAGAATAGATCTTCAAAATCTTAAAAACTCAGGACTGACCCGAGCGTAATGAAAAGACAAAACACTCGAGTCAGGACTAAAATATCCTTATGGAAAGTTAAATCAATCGTAAATAAATATGAGTGTAATGGCGTCAGAGATGTTTACGGGGTTTGACATCTCATATCCAGTGTCAACGTGCGTGCAATAACTCAAGAGATGTTATGGGATTTTCCATCTCTTAAGGATCCGTTAAACTATCTACTATGTAGTAATGTACGCTAGGTAGATAATGTCTATCAGTAATATAAAGTATCAAAATAGCGTTAAGGCGTTACCATAATCCCCCTTAACACATTTTTATAATGCCATAGTCTATACAGCATCGTAAGCCCCACCGTAAACTGGTGGTTATCCGAGGGTACGCCATAGGTATAACACAAAACGAAATGTAGTGGTCGCGAATAAGATAATCAGTATGACAAGGTACATGAGGCGATACCAACTAGGATACTAGTAGTTGCGTGATCCGGACTGATGTTGGGCATAGCCAGCAGCCACCCCAACACCGCGAAACAACACTCCCAAATCAAGGGGTGCACCCAAATCGCATCACAAATGTAATAGATATGGTATCGAAGAAGTGTGTCCGCTAGATGTGGCGAACCTCAATGGCCCGGCGCGACTCCTGTTTCAGTCATGTCAGGGGTCATCCAATATCGTTCTCTTTCTTCAGTCAACGCGATCACCAAACCATCCACTTCATTCTGCATCAACACTCCGCGTATAATAGTTATTAAAGTGGTGTTCGGTATCGACAGAGAGTATGTCCATATCCGATCCCGGTCTCTTTAATAACTACGTATTATTACATCGTTGGCTCTTTTATATTTCAAATCGATTCATAATTGATATCAAAATATCATGTTCGCTTCAAAAATCAAATCCATTTCAAAATATCATCGTATCTATTCAACTGTAAGATTCCATTTCAAAAATCATTTTTCGCATCAATATCTCATTTCGCTTTCAAAATCATTTCGAATTTCAATTTAGGTTGCAACTTCATTTAACTCAATTTGTATTTAAATTCAAGATTTAAATATAAACATTTCACCTTATAAATTTAAATATAAACATTTCACCTTATTGACCAGCTTAGGATTTTATAAAAATAGTTTTAAGTAGTTTAAAAGTAGTTTAAATAATTAAAATACTTAAAATACTTAAACTCTTAAAATGGATGTGAAATGGATAAATTAGTTTAAAATAATTTAAATCGGGTTAAGTAGATTTAAAATAGATTAAAACAGTTTAAGTATCCAAAATGGTTTATATAACCGAGTAATTTGGAAAACAAAATAAAACAGCTTCAAAACCAATCCATTTCAATTTATAACTTCCCAATTCAAATCAATTTCAATTTCCATTCTACCGATTCAATTTCGATTTCAATTCAAAACAACGTCAATTTTAACTTCAAATCAATTCAATTCTACATTCACCTTCAATTTATTCAATTTCAATTTTTATCCATTTGGAGCTTGATTTCAAAATATCCATTTATAACACTTAACAAATTTTCCATCAATATTCAAATTTAAATCCAAATTTCAAATATGGTTCAATTCCAAGCTCGATTTCAAAATATCATTTTTATATCACTTTTACTTAGTAATATTCAAAGCTCGAATTAAGGTTAAATCTTTAACAAATCAATTTCGAAATTCAATCATATCCTGATTTTAAATTCCAAAGTCTCCACTTAATTTTTTTAACAATTTCTTTTATCCAAAATTAATTTCAACATTCCAAACTCAAATTTTCGATAAATTCGATTTCTATAAATTGACTTCTATTTATAACTTTTAAATCAAAACATTTAAACCAATTTCAAATCGACGATTTTTAAGATTATAAATTTAGCCAATTCGGTGTCCGTATATAATTTTCTATCCTATCGCCAAGTAATTATTTATTTCAATTAAATGTCAGGGATGAGTATAAATTACTTAAATTAAATCACAGTATTATATGTATGCATAACAGGTTATATATAAGCAAATAAACATCCAAACATTTAAATATCAACCAATAGCATCCATCGAAATAAATCATCCAATAGACAATACAATTCATGGCAATTTCATAGTTATCAATGTCAGGTAATTTAATCGCAATTCAATTTTAAATTTCAGTTTAACTGTCAATTTAATTTTCAACGGTTAATTCAAATGACAATCTATATGAAAATTAAATTCTATCAAACAACGACAAATAAAATCATAACACTTCATAATGTCAAATTTAACTAGCATAAAGATATTTAGTACGTTGTGAGCGTTATAAAACACTCACCTTGATTTCAATGCAGTTCCAGCGCTTTATTTCGAATAAAATTAAACGAGCGTTTAATTTTACCCGAAATTTTCACTATCTCCAAATGATTCCAATCTAGCTTCATTGCGTAGTGCTCGTCGATACGACTCCAACGTAAAAAGTTTCATGCGTTTTAGACCTCGTATGAAAAAGTTATGTTATTTTAAAGATTACACTAATTAATATAAATATAATTTACAAATCTTAAACCACAGATCCATCATCACCGTTGATTCTCCTAGAGCTAATACAGGCCGTGACTTGCTTTCTTGCTCACGCGCATTCATGCTTCAGAAATTAGCCGTGCTCGAGAACCCAAACGTGCAAACTAGGGTTTAATTCTACACCCTCCACGATCGCTTCCAAGACGATCAACCAATGCCAAACGAACGCGCATCACAAGAGCCACCTGCGCCTGCCATGGGGTGGAGCTCGGCCCCCATCTCTCCTCGAAAAACATGAAAAACGCAGCAGCTTTGAACGTGATTTCCCGCCGATCCGTGGCTCCGTTTCCGAACTCCACCGTTGGATAGCTAGATCTTGATGCCCTCTACAACTTTGTAGTTGAGAGTTTTTGCTACTTGTTGATGGATTGAGAGGAAAATGAGAAAGAAGTTTCGAAATTTTCTGGCCATTGAAATGAAAGTGGCGGCTAAGGGCTGAAACCCTAGGGTTTATGAAAAACAAAGAAAGTGGGGGTCCTTTTATAGAAAATCGCCAAAACACTATTCATCGAAAATTTTCCGAACACCAAACGAAGCGTGCCGACTGGCGTTTTTAGGATTTACCCCACGTTCCGGACACAATGGAATAGGTTTCAGAGGCTAATTCGATCATATGTGCGAGTTACGACAATAAACGATCAAATTTAAATTAAACTGATTCAACTAATTTCTTTGCGTTTTGGCTTGCTCCGGACAAACGGTAAATCCGATTGACACGAAATTTGAAACCTTACAATAATATCACGTTATGGATCCGATGAAACCGGTTTCGTGGGAATCCGAGACCGTTTGAAAAATGACTATTTTAACTCGTTAAATTAATATTAAAACAATTTCGATGCGTTTCGAGCTGCCACGGTCAAACGACGACTCCGATTGCTATGAAAATTTAAATCCGATAATAACTAGCTGTTACGGATCCAATGGAACTAGTTTCGTCCAATTCTGAGACTGTTCGAAAATTGGCTATTTTTCAGTCGATAATTAAATATTAAAATATTCAATTTTCACAAATTTACTTTTAATTCAATTTTAAAATTTCTACAACATCATTCTTACTTTAATATGATACAATAAAATTTTACAAGTCATTTTTAATCATATTAACCCATTATTCAATTATTCAATAATTTCAAATTTTAAAATCTTATTAACTCTATTATAATCACAATATAACTTATATTCACTTTGGAAACCAATCTGAATCATATTAAATCAATTTCAATTATTCGCTCTATTTTCATATATTAAATTTCAATATCAAATTGATCGTATCAAATTCGAAATTTAATTATTCAACATTTGTAATATTAAATTTAAACAAATTTGATTATTCTTAAATCACTATCTTTTGAAATATTCAAAACGAACTTATAAAATTTAACTAATTCAAATTATAGAACAACCATTTTCATTAAAATAGTTATTTAATTAATTCAATAAATTCCAAATATTAAATCTAAACTATTTAATTGTTCAATATTTGACGGATTTCAATATTGGATTTTTAAATAAAAATTTCATTATAAGTGGATTTACTATATTACATCAAATGAACTCTACATTATTATTTAACTACAGTTAGAGATAATTCACTCAACTAACATATAAACTTCCATTTCAATTGCAATTGGTTCACAAATTTAATTCGACTAACTAAATGAATATGTAACTTAAATAATTATCACCGTTAACTTTTAATTACTTATAAGTTTATTATTTACAAACAAGTGTCACAATTACCTATACAATACAAATTCATTCAACTACCTTTGACTACATATTATTTCAATTGATTTGGGATTTCATTCAATTAATAAATAATTAACTTAGATAATATTTTGTTGCATTTCATTCTAGTTATTATGATTCCAAACGACTTACAATTTTTTTCTAACACTAAATCATGAAATCTTATTAAATTTAGCTATTTTAATTATCGAAAATTTATGGGTCGTTACAGTAAATTTTGTGTGTGATTTACTTTTCAGCATATTTTTTTGTCTGCAATTTGTTTTTGCGTTTAGTTCGAGAAAATTTGCTATAACCCTATTCACCCCCCCTCTAGGGTTAATCTAGATCCTACAAGTGGTATCAGAGCGAGGTATTTTTTTCTTTAACTCTAGAGTCATGAATTCACCAAACAATGCTTTTTCTGAGGGGCAATCTATTGTTAGGCCACCCATGTTCAATGGGAATTATTATGCTTATTGGAAAGTTAGGATGGGTATTTATCTTAGTTCTGTTGATTATGATGTTTGGGACATTATTGAAACTGGCTATAAATCTCCCACTATAACTGTTGGTGATACTGAGATTCCTAAACCTAAGGATAGGTGGGATGCTAACGATAAGAGATTAAAAACTACAAATGCTAAAGCCATGAATGCTTTAATCTTTGCTCTTGATAAAACTGAATTTAATAGAATTTCTCGTTGTAAAACTGCACAGGAAATTTGGCATACCTTGGAGGTGACACATGAAGGAACTTCTCAAGTCAACGAGTCTCGTCTTGCCCTATTCAGCAATGAATACGAGAACTTTGTGATGGACAAAGGCGAGAGCATAAAGGACATGTTTGGATGCTTTTCAACTTTGGTGTACAACACTAGAGCGCTTGGGAAGGTATTCACTGAGGTAGAGCTTGTGAGGAAGGTGCTATGAGTCTTACCGATGAGCTTTGAGGCAAAAGTCACGGCAATACAAGAATCGAAAGATCTGAGTAAACTAAGCATGGAGGAGTTGATCGGCAACTTGATGACATATGAGCTTGAGCTAAAAGCAAAGGAGGAACGCAACAACTCCGAATCAAAGAAGAAGACGATTGCCTTAAAGAGCAAAGAAGAGAGCGATGAAGAAGAAGAAGATCCAATTGAAGAGCTTGCAATGGCTGTCAATAATCTTAGAAAATTGTCAAGATTCAGGCCACGCAAGAAGAAAATAAGCGGTAATAGGTCAAAAGATTCAGATAATTCCGATAATGAATTAACGTGCCTTAACTGCAAGAAGCCTGGCCACTTCAAACAACAATGCCCACTTCTCAAAAACAACAAAGGAAAGAAAAAGAAAAAGAAGGCATTTGCAGCGACTTGGGATGATGAAGAAGGAGAGGAAGTTTCGAATAATAGCTCAGAGGATGCTAACTTGTGTTTTGTGGCAAAATCAGATTCAGAAGCAAGCTCAGAGGAATCTAGTGAGATAGGTGACTATTCTTATAAAGAACTTGTTTTTATATGTCTTGATCTTACTAAAAAAATTGATACTCTTCAATCTAAAATTGAGAAACTGAAATCTGATAGGAGAGTACTTGCTCATGAAAATTTTAGGTTAGAAACTGAACTTGAAAATATTCAAAACCTAGACTGTAGAAAATGTAAAATTTTAGATTCAGAATTATCAAGACTTAAGAATAGCTTTGAGAATCTTGAATAAGAAATCTTGAGTCTTAAGGAAACCATTGACACTAGGAAAATGATTTTATAAATAGATGCATCTCACTTGTAACTGAAAACACAACACTCAAAACCAAAGTCCAAAATCTTGAGAAATCTCTGAATAACTTTTCAAGAGGAGAAAAATCATTCAACGTGTTATTGGGAAATCAAATTTTTGCTAACAACAGAAAAGGACTAGGTTTTAGGAAAACACAAGTTGATGGTAATGCAAAAGGCAAGAGTGTCTTTGATTGATGTGAAATATGAAAATTGTAGTCATAGGAACAAGAACACAAAATTTATACAAGTTTGGGTTCCTAAGAATTCTACAAACAAATTTCATGTCTATTGGAACAAGAATGAAATGACAAAACAAGTTTGGGTTCCAAAGGGTTTGTTTATTCATAATGCTTCAGCCACTAACAATCATGGACCTATAAAAACAAATAGGTCACAAAAATCTTTCATCGTGTAGGTATGGTGGCAGACTAAGGAACAACAGCAGTGTTCGCTGGATTTTGGCTGTTCCAGAAACACAACGGGCAACAAAGCAAAGTTCCTTAGCCTAGTACAAAGGTGACAGAATCACAATGGCCAACCGCGAAAAATTATCATAAAGGTAAAACAGGTGAAGGTATATTAAATGTGATAATCTGCACCGTATTCTGAATGAAATCAGCCAATATTGAGATGTTGTAAAGATGATGTTTTTGATTCTGACTTGTTGAACATAGTTGGCCAAGTATATTCTCTAGATTCTTGGATTTACTTCATATATATTAGTTTGGATTAAAAATAGTGTTTTGTTGGATGATAATATTTTTGGTTATAATACGGCTAACTCTATATTCATGGTTTTCTGATTATTTACACGTCTTCAATCCAAATTCAAGAGAATTCCATTTGAAATGCTGTTTGAGTTTTTATGCACACTTCATGGTCTGGTTTATCAAATTTAATTAGTGATATTTTGGAGTGAAAGAGAAATTCAAATGCAAATTACATTGGTAATCTAGTTGATAGAAAAATTACTAGTTGAGCGTGATTTTTGAGACATTTAGTAACTGCATCGTTTTCCAAAGAAAATATCTGCATATTTTTCATTTCAAATAATTTTCAAATAGCAGAAAATTTTCTCATATAACCCCATCGAGAAAATCATTTTTAATCATATTTACAGATTAGTCATTTTTATGTGATTTTAAATGACAAATTTTGACTAATCCGACTGCCTAATAATTATCGAAAAGATAAATAGTGATTGAAAAAAAGTGATGAGTGTTGATATTTTTCATACGTTACTCAAGACAGTATATTTCAGAAAAATTTCTTTAGAAATTCAAACAAGGTTCATAAAACTTTTTGTTGGGTAAAGATTCCATAACCATTTCTATGTCTATCATATTTCTATCAACCATCGCTCATCTAAAGTTCAATATAGTTTGTCGATATGTGGTACTATAATCAGGGATCATTTGTTTTTCATTTCACATTTTTTTGTAAAAACAAAATAAATACCAAAGTATTCACTCTCATTTAAGAGTCCTCACGGTTATGCATGGGTGAATTACTTGGATTTTTGATTATGTGCTTCCATGCTCATTTAAAAGTCCTCACGGTTATGCATGTGTGGAAGGCATATCAAATTTGATTGATTAAATAGACAAGTTGATTCTAATCCCATTTAAAAGTCCTCATGGTCATGCATTGTTAGAAGCTACTTGAATTCATTTTTAAAATTAAATTGGAATACTACTAATCTCATTTAAAAGTCCTAACGGTTATGCATGATTAGTAAATATTCAAATTCCTGATATAAGTGTACCACAAATAGATACAACTGTATGGTTTTATATGAGAACATCATTTCCATTATTTCTAAAAGTGGAATATGCGCCTAACAAGGGTAGTTATGATTTTTGTTTGATTTTTATTGAAGTTTAATATTTATATTCAAATTGAGTTTTAATCTTGGATTAATATCGATCACTTTATCTCTATGTTCTCTAACACTATTAGTTTTTTGCTGATAACAAAAGGGGAGAGAAAAGTTAAGATTTTGTCAAACAAAATCAAGCAAAGGTCAAATAATTTTCCATTTGCATCTAGGCTCATTTGTATATTTCTATTTGTATGCATATATGTAGAGGGAGCATCAAGTAGAGAGGAAGCATTTAAATATAGGGAGCAATTAGAACTGTACATCATTGATCAAATACATTTAACACAATCAAAATCTTAAATATATGTTTGTTATCATCAAAAGGGGGAGATTGTTGAATATGCGCTTATATGATTTTTGTTTGATGATAATAAACATATATATATATACACACACATATATATATTCATTTAAATGTATTTTTTAATGTACTATTTTATTTTTCATAGATTAAATAACTTTTTGTTGAATAAAATAAATTACACAGAATTTGAATTCAAACATAAATTTTATTCAAACAAATATTTATTACAATTTTGAATAGTACAAATTCAAGCTCTCACTATACATATACAATTTTGATTCTAATTACATCACAATTCTATTTACATAAATTCCTCACCACATATCACTCACACTCGTAGTTTATCTTCAACTTCATTCCAGTTAGAATCCAACATCTGAGAAATCTGCTAAAACATTCACTAACGCGGTAAAATTGAAAAAGAAATATTTTTGCAATATAAAATAAAATATGGATTTTTAAAAATATGATTTACCTCAGTTATTTGGGTTGTTCATCATCATTCACATTTGAATTCATCATACACGAACAATGTGACATGCATAGTGTATCACTGTACATGCCACA
The DNA here is from genome assembly GCA_030765085.1 of Allium cepa. Classification (NCBI taxonomy): domain Eukaryota; kingdom Viridiplantae; phylum Streptophyta; class Magnoliopsida; order Asparagales; family Amaryllidaceae; genus Allium; species Allium cepa. The sequence continues at coordinate 416,622,617 of CM060937.1, read as the reverse complement.
AGGACGTGCACATCGATATACACTTGATAATGCTATAGGGACAGGTGAGCACAGGTCAAACCCAAATGAAAAGCTGGGTTCAACTCACGTGCAATATATTTAAAATCACGACACGAGCACAAGGTCAAACCCGAGTTTTTGAAACTGGATTCAACTCAAGTGAAATTTCAAAAATCAACATAAAGTGAATCAAGTTCAGTGTGGAAATGCACCAACCAGAGACTCAGTGCAACAGTTCAACATGACTAAAAGTACAGTGAATAAGAAGTCGATGCAAACATACACTTGAAACAGAAAAACAGCAGTGTGCAACTCGAGCTTCAGAAAGATCAGAGACAAAACAATGCCCAACTCAAATGAACACAATGCACAAAGGCATAGCAACTGCCACAAGACCACAATGCAGTGTACATGAGTACAACTACTGGAGTCAAGTCAGAAAAATTCATGAATGCAAACAACCAACTACATGCAGGTGAACAGAAGACTACAATATCAAAATTTCAGGTCAGACCAAACATCAAGACCAACTGCACAATGCAAACATCTCAAGATCACTATGTAGTGTACATGAATGCAACAGAAAATGGTGTAAATACAATCCAAAGTGCAACAAGAATTTTGCAGTGATACAAAACAGACAGCAACATGAATGCAACAACAAAATGCCAAAGCTCGGTGAAACCGCAGAAAGTGCATATCCATACCAACATGAGTGCAGTAATGACCACCGAGATAAATTCAAGCAAAGATACCAACTATACAAAAGTTCAAGTGAAGCAAGTACAGGTTAAACCAACCAGAGAAGATGAACCAAACAATACAAGCTCGAGGCAATATGAGGCAGCCATACACATATATACATTCATGTATGTATGTATACAAATGATTAGAACTTCAACCAAACATGACCAAAAGATATGACATCACAGCAAACAAATGCAAGTGACTCAAGCAACATGTCCAGTTACAACAAAGACCAAGTGCACAGTGAAAAGTATTCAATAATATAAAGCAATGCTTAGTGTACAACATACATATGAACCAAGTTCATATGTACAACAAACAAGCACTGAAACACAAATGGCCAGAAAAATGCACAAAGCTGCTACAGGGATGAACGGAGGTATGGTAAAATCCAGGAACTCAACAAGGCAGACTACAACATCAAGTTCAATTCCAAACAACTCAACAGCAGTATGCAATGTCGAGAAACAACATCAAGCAAAAAGACATAAACAATGTAGGCCGATACAGTATGCAGTGCGAACACATGACAAAGCATAGTTTGTTACTACAGTATAATATCAATGAAGACGCAAACAAGTCGAGATGAACAAATGGAAACAAATTCAAAGTCTAACAATGCAGACGTACGATAATCAAGGGTATTTGAAATTTTTGAAAAAGTCAAAGAGAACTAAAATAGGAAAGTTTTTGTCGTATCAACCAAGGGAAAATCGAATGCTACAGAATAGAAACCGTGTGCATCAAGTCATCAAATCATGAAATAGGAAAGTATGGAATCCATATAAATTCGCACCCAATTATCATCATCGGCCATGAAAGAACAAAGTCGAATTCAAGCAATCAATCCAGAAAGCAACAAATAACATACCAGAATTTGCAAATCAGATTCGATCGTTTCGAAGCAACCAAGCCCTAATTTCACAAAACGATCAACAGAGGAGCAGCTGCGAACGAGCCCAAGTAAAGCAACCAGAGAATCAATCATCAGAGAAGCAGCGAGTAAGAGCAACACAAACCAGAGAATCAAATTCTGAGAAAGCCCTAATTTTTGCAAGAGCCGAAACCCTAATTTCAGAGCGCAAAGAGGAATAATCGAAGAATCGAAGCCGCCATTTTTTCACAAGCCAGAGAAAAGAGAACGGGCTAGAGAAATAAAAATTGGGCCGGCATTGTTGTTTTTAAAAGGCTTTAGTTTATATTCAAATAAGGTTTTAGTTTTAAATTGTTTTTAAGTTTGTTTTAAATTTTCTTTTAAGGTTCAAATCTTGGTAAATCACCACCTAGGTTGTAGGTAGTGTCAAATTGTCTAGTTAGAATTATTTCAATGAGCAGGGTGTGCGAGTTTGCAAAACTCTATAGGCGGTAGCAGGGTGTGCGAGTCTGTTAGAGTGTTTGTAAGCGGGAGACTGTTTAATTCTAATAGAAATCTGGGAATGCAGCAGTAGGCAGGTGTTGCCGAAGCTGGGTAAATTTTGTGTGTGGTTTACTTTTCAGCATATTTGTAACGACCTAGAATTTTTGTTAATTTAAATTTGTATATTTAATTGGATTTAAATATTAACAAGTGAAATTTATAAGTCGAATAATTTATTTAACGAATATTGGATTTAATTGGACAATTAAATCGATAATTTAATAATAGAAATTCCAGAAATAATTGAAATTTGGGTTTAATATGATTGAAAATGATTTGTAAAATTTTATTTAATCATACTGGAGCTATAGTGATGTTATAGAACTTTTAAAATCGAATTAAAAGTTAGTTTGTGAAAATTGAATATTTTAATATTTAATTATCGACTGAAAAATAACCAATTTTCGAACAGTCTCAGAATTGGACGAAACTAGTTCCATTGGATCCGTAATAGTTTGTTATTATCGGATTTCAATTTTCGTAGCAATCGGAGTTTTCGTTTGACCGTGGCAGCTCGAAACGCATCGAATTTTTTTTTTAATATTAATTTGGCGAGTTAAAATAGTCATTTTTCAAACGGACTCGGATTTCGATGAAACCAGTTTCATTGAATCCGTAATGTGATATTATTATATGGTTTCAAATTTCAAGTCAGTCGGATTTATCGTTTGTCCGGTGCAAGCTAAAACGCCTAGAAATTAGTTTAAATCGGTTTAATTTAAATTGAACGTTTATTGCCATAACTCGCACGATGACCGAATTAGCTCCCGAAACACGTTCCATTGTGTTCGAAACGCGGGGTAAACCTTAGGAACGCCAACCGGCACCCTTCCTTTGGAGTTCGGAAAATCCGGGATGAATAGTGTTTGAGAATTTTTCTATATAAGCCCATGTTTTCACAAATTTGCAAATTCCTAAACTGTATTGATTTATTTACAAATATTGTGATATTTGTTGATTATCATATCGATATATGATATTTGGATGTCGTGATTGACTATTTGGTGCTGCTGCGTCATCGGATCCATTTCTGAAGTTTTAAAATAATTATTTTGGTTTTTAAAAGGAATTTTAAAGTGATTTTCGAAAGTATACGTTTTATTAAATTTTCAATTGTTAAAATAAATAAACGTTATAATTTTATTTTCATAAAAGTTATGATTTTTGAAAAATAATACTTAAGTATGATTTGAAGTATATAAGCTTTAACTAACGATTTTTAAATTATTAAAAGAATAAATTTAGTTAAATTGGGATTTTTGAATTGTTTTAAAAACAATTTATATAAAAGATTTAAAATTTGATATTTATAAATTAAAAATATAGGAATTATAAAACGAGTATTTACAAGCGTTAAAATGAATCACAAATGAATTCATAAGTGAATAAGATTTGTAATTTGTAAAGTTTTAAAAGAACGATTTGTGAATAAATGGATTATAAGTAATTTACTTATAAGTTAGATTCGGCATATAAACTAAATATAAATTGGATTAATAAAGGAGATTACAAATCGAAGCTTATAAATAGAAATGGAATTTATAGACATTGTTTATAAATTCGAAATCAATGGAATTTGATATATGGAAAGTTGAAATTAGTTAAGGAAGTATATTCACGATTTTGGACAGTGAATATATTATTACAAATAAAATGGATATGCTTGGGAAAATGAATATTATAAATTTAAGTTAATCATTTTAACGATGTTGTAAAAGGTGTAAACATCGAAAACATAGATTCAACATTCATTGTTGAAATAGACGTTTTCGAGAAATATAGAAATGATGGACTATAACACTATTGTTATAGTAAATGATTTCCGGAAGGAAATGTTTTGTATAGTATTGGGATTTATATATCTATTTTAATTTTGAATCCCTATACTAGTGATTTTGGGTCGTCGTAACGATGTTTTACGCAACATTCGTTTTGGCCCAAACAAATGTGTTTAAGAGAATGATTTCTTAAAGAATGAAATATATAATAATTTTCGATTTAAGTATATTGAACATTTTTCAAGTGTTGAAAATGAATGGATTTGTAAGATACTTATTATTTAATAAGTATGGAAATGTTTTCCAATATGAACTGAATATTTTGGGATTTTATCTTTTAAAGATAAATTGAAAATGAATATTAGAAGTCGATTAGAAAATCGTATATTCATAGATATTTTGGAAATGTAAATTCACTATGGAATTTATAAATAAAAAGGGGAATTTGCTTAAAAATAAACGTTGATTTATTTTTAAAGTGTGGGAATAAATTTACGGATTTGGAACGTAAATATAAAGTAAATCGGTAAGGATTTATTTGATTTATTTAAATGAACCATTTTAAATTTAAAATGGATAAATAATTAGAAGTGTTTCCGTTTAAGGAAATTGATTTGAAATTTGTTTTCAAATGGTTGAAGTGTGGAAATTATATATCTAGTAAAGATATTTTGGAAAGTAAATAATTTGGGAAATTATTTGGAATTTGGTGATGTTGAGCACGCCTATTGATAGTTAAATAATCCGACTATCAATATTTACCTTTAAATAAGTATTTGTTGTGATTTGCTTGAATATGAATGCCACACTTATTTTTAAAATAAGCGCTCACTATTCGGGTTAGCCGGGAAAGGACCTTGGGGTCGTATAACCCATTCCGAATATGTGATACGTCGTTATGTATTGCATTTGATGACCGGTGTTGAAGACCGGATATTTGTGAAAGCGGAAGGATTACCGTCGAGTTACTCTACATCGGCTGATCTCCGATATAGAGGTTTTATCACCCTTAGTGACGGAAACTCCGGTCGTGATTAATGAATATCCGAATTGCAAGGACTTCTTTGGAAGTGCCTTCGGTTCTGTTCGAGCCCAGAACAGACTTGTATGGATTGTATGTCTGACATTACAAATTGAGATATAAAGCTGATTTCTTTCAAATATATTTCTATTGGTGGCGGAGAATTTATTCTCTTAGCTTAACACCCTTCTCTGAGACGTACGAGCTCAGAGGTTATGTAGTTGAAGGTTATTAGTGATATACTCCTAATTTGGTAGTGTGGCATGCTGAGTGTTGCTGTGAAATGATCATTGTTTGATCATTTGTGATATGATCATTTGTTTGATCGTTTATCTTTGTGATCATTTCTATGATCATTTGATTGACCCCAAGCACATCTTTTGTATAAAGCGTGGCTTTGTGGACGAGACTTCGTCGGACCTCACACCCCGGAAATGGTCAAAACAGGAAGGATGCAGCAAGGTTATTAGGGGGTAGCTCCCCTTTAGTGTATGTCATTCCTTCTGGATAGAGGTGGTATCATGGTATGGAGCCCAAGTATTTAACCTATGTTGTTGCTGCAAATTTTGTGGTTATTGGAAATCGAGGATCCTCGGATAGATCGGTTACGATCGGGGGATGACATATTCGTGTCAGTAGTTACCTAGTTTGAAAGGTAACCCGGCCTTGTGTTGGCAGAGATCCGGTTTGGTTCTAGGGACGTCATTCCAGAGGCGTTTCCATGTGGCAATGGGAAGTTCCTTGGCCTGACCATTTGTTGGAAATCCAAAGAAACAATATGATCTTGTACGGTTTTAGTTGTAGAACCTGCCATGGAATGTGGCGGTAACCTACTATTGAACATGGTAGCTATAGTAGGCATAAGTGCGAAATGTCTATGCTGGCTAAGATTTATATCTTTATTTTCGAAATGATTTTTCCTACACTATGCACTAGTAATAATATCAAATGTTTCTTTTTAATGCGTATCAAGCATCTTTGACTATCATAAGGAGAAATCTCCTCCGATTCTGCGTTTGCATTGTGTGTGTGTGTGGGAGGCCATATGGTAGTCTCATTTTTAAAAGCATTGCGAATTGACTTTAAAAATATTCCTCTATTTTGATTTTAAAGATAAATAAACAGTTTTAGTTCTCACATCAGTCACATGACTGACTCGGAGTTTATTATTTTCCTTCCTAAACTCTGGGTGCCCACCAATTTCCACACGGGCAGTAAAGAGTTAAGGTTTATCAGGATATTTGGAATTCAGGAGTTGCTGGAGGCAAGATGGATGCATGGCGTATTACTAGTGTATAATATTTCTTTTCCGCTATTGATGTTGTTTGTTGTTGTACACTCTAATGATGTAATGTAATGAAATATGATGTAACGTAATAACTGATATAGTTCTTTGTTTTAAAGATTATTCATTTATCTATTATATGTTGTTCCGCTGCGATTGTGAGATTCTGATATTGTTCTGTTGTTTCTTTCTGTTCTGTTCTATCTTTTTCTCTCTTCTTCTACCTCTTTCTTCTGCTTTAACCATAACGGTTCGGTTTTACGGCAACGAAAAATCGCAAACGTTACATTTGGTATCAGAGCTTATGGTTAAGCGACAACCATGGCTCTGTTGGGAATTACTCATTAGAGATAGAGTCAGTAGTACTCTAGAATGAGTATGAGTGTAATAATAGATACGAGCGCGTATTTGTTAGTGAATATAAATTGTTTTGTATTGTGATGATTGGTTTGTTGAGTGGTATATGGATTTTGGTCAACACGAGTAATTAACGTTGTTGATAGGGATCTCTAAACACTTGTACAGAACAATTTGACACGATATTGTTTTAAATTGGGTAAATGAAATAATTTTACCTCGACTATATTTTATATATAAAGGGAATAATTTTTCAGAATTATTAAAGTGTATATGAATTGATTGTTTGGTTGTTGAATAAGTTAAATAAAAACAACAGCTGTAAAAGAATGAATTGTATAAGCAATTGAATTATAAGTATGGAGTTATAATTAAAATGATTTACACTTGTGAAATAATCTTATATATAAGAAGTGAAATTATATAAGTAAAAGATTTATAAATGTGATTTATAATCTGAAAATAAAATTCCAGAGAAGTGTTTTGAAAGGATTTGATATTTTGGAAAATTGCTTTGGAGAAATTAAAGCTCTAAACTCTTTTCGGTCACTGGAAAATAATTCCGGTGATGATCGTGACATCATTGGTGTTCATTTTCGGGTTTCCAAAAGAGGAATTGCTGCCAGATTATTTTAAATGAAAGTTGATTTTGGCGTTAAAGTAAAATAATTAAGTGATAATGAAATGAAATTAAGGAAAATTAAAAGCTAATGTTATTGGAAGTTAAATAAATTGATTTGGATTTGATAAGATGTTTGAAATGGAATATAACTGTCACGATCCAAATTCCAGCGTTGGAAAATCGACATCCGTACTCCACCGTACTTGAATGCCGGAGATTCAAACGTTGAAATTCGAGTCGCGCCGGAGCTTATAACACATTAAGTAAATAACATAGCGGAAGAAATGAATAGCATATATCAATATACAACATTTGATACAATAACTGATACAACATGAATGATACAACAGAATGGTACAATAGATATCAACATTATCAGAGATACAAAGAATAGCAGCGGAAATATAATAATAACACTAGCAGCGGAACAAATCTCCAAAATAGTCTTCAAGAAAGAACTCCAGTATCAGCAATCTCCATCTCCAAAGCACCAATCCAGAAATAGCTCGAACTCCAAATCAAGATGAAGAGAAACAACTCGATCCAAAATGCGATTGCCAAATCCTAAGGCTGAAAGCTATCGAATCTACACCTACTATAGATTATCTGAAAATCCAAACTCTAGACTGCCCGTGTGGGAAAATAGTGGGCACCCAGAGTTTAGAAAAGGAATAATAAACTCCAGGTCAGTCATGGGACTGGTATGAGCAAACAAAAACATTTGGTCTTTTAAAAACAAACAAGAGATTTTAAATTTGAAATCCGCAATGCTTTTTGGAAAATGAAACTACCATAAGGCCTCCCGGCACACACACAATGCAAACGCACACATGGGGGAGATTTCTCCTTATGATAGTCAAACATGCTTACTACGAGAAAAATTCTTTGATATTATTACTAGTGCATAGTGGAAAATCTTTCGAAAGTATAATATAAATCCTAGCCAGCATAGGTACCATGATATTATGCCTACTATAGCTGCCATGTTAAATGGCAGGTTCTACAACTAAAACCGTACATGGCACGTAATTGAAGAATGGATTTCCAACAAATGGTCAGGCTAAGGAACTTCCTATTGCCACATGGGAACGCCTCTGGCGGGACGCCCCGAGAACTAACGTTACGGTTAGATCTCTGCCAACACAAGGCCGGGTTACCTCTGTAACTAGGTAACTACTACACGAATATGCCATCCCCCGGTCCTTTGGGACCTTTATCCGAGAGCTCTCCAACAACAACATCACACAGTAATAATATAGTGTGTCCACATGAGTAAGTATCTGGGCTCCATACCATGATACCACCCTTTTCCAGAAGGGAATGACATACCCTAAAGGGCGCGACCCTCATAACCTTGCCGCATATTCCTGTTTCGACCATTTCCGGGGAGTGACGTCCTGATGAAGTCTCGTCCACAAAGCTACGCTTTGTGCAACAAAGCCATGCTTTGGGTCCACAGATGACCAAAGCAAAGATCACAAGGATAAATGATTAACAAATGATCATATCACAAACAATCAACCAATGATCATCACACAGCAGCACTCAGCATGTCACATTACCAAATTGGGAATATGTCACTGATAAATATCAACTACATAACCTCTGAGCTCGTACGTCTCAAAGAAGGGTGTTAAGCTAAGAGAATAAATTCTCCGCCACCAAGCAGAAATGTATTTGATAGAGATCAGTTAATATCTCAAAGTGTAATGTCGGACATACAACCATACAAGTCTGTTCCGGGTTCGAACAGAACCGAAGGCACTTCCGAAGAAGCCCTTGCAAATCCGGATAATCCCTAATCACGTCCGGACTTCCCATCACATATGGAGATCTCTATACCGGGGATCGGCCAGTGCAGAGACAATCGACGAGTTATCCTTTCGTTTTCGGAAATAACCGGTCTTCACCACCGGTCTTCAATTGCTATCCATAACGTCGTATCACTATTCGGAATGGGCTATATGACACAAGGTCCTCTCCCGGCTAAACCGAATAATGAGCGCCATATTTTAAAACGTATGGGTATGGGATTTTAGTTAAGTCACAATTTATAAAAATCCAAAACTTTTCTTTCAATGGTTAAACAAAATACCATTCTAAATCTTTAAACCAAAAAGATTTATTCACAAAGTTTCACCTAGTTTCACAAAGATCTATTCATAGATTTCAAAAAAACAACTTCCATTTCAATTTGATTAACCCAATAAATCTTTAAATTAAAGATTTAATTTACAGCTTTCAAAACACGTTCCAAAGATTAATTAATAACTCGGAAAAACCATTTTCCATTTTCAAAACTTGAATCCCTTTTTAACACACATTAGAAATCCATTTCTTATATGAAAGCTTCTATTATTTGAAAACAACAGTTTTCGTTTCCAAAATCCAATTCTATAATTTGAAACTTGGGTTAATTTTAAATTCCAAAATATCACCTTTTAAATTGGTTTAAAAACCATATAAATCCATTTATAAGTTGAATAACCTTTTAAACCTTAGTTTCCACATTATAGAATTCAATCTCAAATATTGAATTCAAATTTAAATTAAATTATTTAAATTTCAAACTCAATCAAGTTATTCAAAATACCCATTTTCAAAAGCTTCAATTCCAAAACTATTTTGGATTCAAAAGGTTAAAATTTAAAAAAACAATTTCAAAATCTGTGACTTAACAAATTTCCACGTGCAACCCATACTTGTGTGTGTATGAGTGTGGTCCAGGGGTTTTACACAATAGTGCAACATCATCAAATATCACAGATTCAATTATTACGATTCGATGTGGGTTTCGGATAACTAAATGGAATCCGACTCCCTGTCGCATCGAAATTCAAATGTCGTTCTACGGGTCAGGGTTTGCATAATAATATATACATCATAGAAATAACAGCTTAGCACAAAACGTCACATAACATCGCATCACATATCAAATATATCAATCCATCACACAACATCAATAACAATCAAACATCTTTAATTAAGATGAATAGCCCGTGTGTTTAAAATTTTATTACTCACATAATTACCTTTGTTAGTAATTTTAATCAATGATTAATTTTAATTGATTGAGTCTTAACCACCTTCATTAACTAATCGCGTCCTTAATTAATTATCTTAATTAATTAATCCTTAGTTGTAATTAATAAAATCTTAATCACTTTTATAAATGGGCCTTAATTAATTAATCTCAAGACTTAATTAAAATTGTTAATTATTTAATCAATCATCCATATTCCTAATTAACTAAATAGTTAATTATCCCACTTAATTATTTTAAAAAATTAATGAACCCAATCATTGAATTTTATTTATCTTTTAGATAAATATTTCTTACTTAATTAAAGAATTTAAATTTCACTTTTAAGTTTCATTTTAAACTTAAGATAAAAATTAGCTTAAACAAGGTTTTAATACAATTCAAAAACCTTTATCTCATATTTTAAAAGAAACACATGCTTAACAAAAATTGGTTTTTAAAGGGTTTAAATATCAATTCAATTTAAATTCAAACTTATTTTAAAAACTGAAATAAAAGTTTAATTCCAGATTTAAACTCACTTTTAAATTTCTGATTTAAAATTTTAAACTTCCAATTCAATTTCAAAACACATATATGCTTTTACACTTTTTAAAATCTAATTTAAATTTGAAAATATGAATTATTTCAAATCTCAGACAAACAAATTTGAATTCTTATTCAACTTTAGATTTTTCAAACTCAGTTTATATTCAACTTGCATTATAAACTTTACATTTAAATTAAGAAATAAGTTTTTTGTGTTTTTATTTAAAAACCTAAACTAAGATTTAAAAATTCAAATGATTTCAAAACCTAGATTTAACTGTTGAATCCATATTTAATTTCAGGTTCAAAAACTTAGTTCAGATTTTAGATTTCATATTCAACTTGTTTTAAAGCCTATATTTATAAATCTAAACTTCCAGATTTAATATTTGAAACCAATATTCTTTTATGCCTAAAAGTTGTTTCAACCCAACTCTAACTTCAAAATTTAAATTATTTCAAATTTAGATTTCAAACTTCCTAAATTCAGATTCAATCTCAGGTTCAAACTTAGTTTAAATTTCTAATTTACATTTTTGAAACTTGCTTTGATATTTTAAGAACAGAACAGGTTTCTGTTTTAAACCAGAAAAAATGTTATTATTATTTTTTTAATTTACTTCGAGTCAGATGTTACTTTACTTCGAGTCAGACACCTAAGAACTTCGAGTCACTCACGAAATCGACTCTAGAAGAAAACTTAAAACATTTTTCCCTCTGCTTCAATCAAACACTGATACAACCCAATACCATGTGCACGTGCACCACCACCAGAACCCCCTCCGGCCTCCGATCACCTCACTGGCACATCAGCAACCCATGCAGCTACTCAACTAAATCATCAACTGGTGCTACCATCATCAGGAATCAAGAATGATACCCAATGCCAAAACCTGGAAATGAAACCAAGTCCCCCTTCAAAACCTGTCATCGCCTCGCATCCGCCCCTCCGACCACCGTGACCCCTGAGACTCCGGTGATGACTTCAACCACGTCCAAGCTTCAACTGAGCGAAACCCCGTGCAACTCGATCAATTACATTAGCCGATAGGTTGAATTTTGTCAAACCCAGTAAAACTAGGGTTCAAAAATTCAAATCAAAATCGCAATTACAAAAACGAATTGCAACACAATCTAATATTTTTCCCCTCGTCCCTGATGTCTCCTCCACCTCCAGAAGCGATCACGACATCTCCAATCGATTGTGGAGATCGAAATACCCCAAAATGTATGATACAGTCAAAATAGAAGTGCTCTTGGAATATAGCATTTAAAATCATAATTTTTCTTGGAAAAATCATAGTTTTGTATGGAGATTGGATCTATAATCCTGAAACTTCAAATTATTATACTTGAGAATTTCACAAATTAAGATTTGCTCATCTGTTTTTAAACTTTAGAGTTGATGCAGGGTTGTTTAACTTAAATAATATTTTTAACCCATAGTTTATGGTGGAAATAAACACCATTTGTTTTCTGCCTTATCTAAACCAAGACTAAATCAAAAAGAAAAGGATTTAAGATCAAGCAGAGACTTAAGTTTGAGGGAACAGGTATGCATCAGCAAACAATCAGGCATTTATAAATATGTACACAACAGATTTATAATGTATTTTCATTTCTACTTTAAAACATGCAAGTGTACTCAACAGCATAACATCACCCATCACAAGCATCAAACATAAAAAAAAAAAACAGAGGTAAAAGTGTTTGCTCACAAGCATGGAAACAGGGAAGTAACTAACAACAGAGTTTAATATATGCATCATATAAAAGAGGGTGAAGGATTGCTCACCTGTTTTTGAAGGACAGAGGAGAATTTCCTTTGAGCCTGAACTATATTTTTTTTCTTTTTTTTTCTTTAAAGCTTGAAGTCACCACTGCAAAGAACTTTGGATTTTGTTTAAAGCTTCCAACTTGTTCTATTTTCCCAGCTGCAGACTTCAGGTTTTTTTCCTTTTTCACTTACTTTGAATTCCTTTTTGTTAACTAATTAAACATGATTGTTTAAATCTTGTTTGAATTACTGATTTCACCATTAAACTCAAATTCATTTAAAAAAAAAAACTTACTTGCCTTTGAATTTGTTTTAGAGATACACTGCACTTGACAAAACTGAAGCTATCCCATGTTGAATTGCTTCAGACTTCAAACTGAATTGATTTTGGCCTTTTGAATGTTTGCTTCAACTGTTTTATCTCTGATTCCCAGTTCTTGATTTATTGAGTTGATCACTTAGCATTATTCTCTCACAAGTTCATGTTGTTTTGCTCAAATCTGTATAGACAGATTTTGTTCCAGATTTGATTTTGAATCCCTTTGCATTGCTTAAATCTTTAGATTGTTTTCCAGATTTCTTTTTTTTTTCTTTTGCTTTGTTTTCGAACTGAACTTAAATTTGAATTGTATACATTCCTTTGGTGTTTAGATTGAAATGCCAAATCTTTGATTACTGATTTGTTCAGATTTTGTGAGATGTTTAATATGATTGCATATGGGAAAATGAAGAGTTTTTGTAATTTTTTTATCTTATTATTTTATTTAAATAATAATGTTGAATGCCATTTGTACAAAAATATCAAAATCTCTAGATCTTGTTAATTATCTTACTCCAAACCCATGTGCAAGTGTATCTCTTTACTTCCTTATGTATATTTACATTTGTAATTTCACAAGACAAAGGTTTTTTTTTATAAATTTTTATATCATATCTATTTTATAAATAAATGTACTTTTTCTCTATTTACACAAACAAAAATTATATTCCCATTAATCTCTTGTATTAAATTTTTTTTGTTTGTTCAACATGTTTATACACTAATATATTTATACAATTTACATTCTTACATTTTTTTTTGTTTTGTACAAAAAAATATTTTATAAAAAGAAAAGAATGACTTTTAAATACTTTGATTTTTATATTAACAATAGTTACATTTATTTATTTAAGGGAATTTGACTTAAGAAAAAATATTTTAAAAATGAGTACACTAATTTTTTTCCTTTTATTGCCACTTCCAAAAATTAATAAAATTAAAAATTTTAGAAACAACTATCATTATCTTTTTATTAATCTTAAGCTTTTAAATTTAAATTTTATTTTTAATACATTTTATTTTGAATTTTATACTTTGGTACATTTACAAATAATATTCTCAATTTATTTCCAAAAATAAATTTAATTGCCAAATTAAACTTATTAAATTTTCGGGGATGTTACAGATTTCCCCCCTTAAAAGAATTTCGTCCTCGAAATTGCAAGGAAGACGAGAAAGAATAGATAATAGATAAAGAAATGATTGATCAGATCATAATCGAGATATTTATTCTGTATTTGGTTTACCAAATCAGAATATCGATAATATGAGAACAAACTCATACAATATTACACAAGATATTTAGGTTCACCTGTCTACGAATATGTAAGGGCATTGATTAGTTCGAAGAGATAACTAATCGTTCGTAGAATATGTTGGATCCCAGAGAATAGATAGGTGGATCAAATCTTCATATTAGTTAACCGTTTTAACTTAATTTAAAATTTCCCATTTATTCAAATTTAAATTCTCAAATTCATTAGAGTTTAGATCGAAAAGCTGATAAGAATTCGATGAAGATACGAAGTAAGAATTTTCTACAACGATTCGTAGGGGCATCATCACACCGAAACTTCTTTCTGGAGCAGCTACGAAACAATCAAAAGAATTCGAAATCGAATCAAAGGAGATTGATAGAGAAATGTTGTTTCCGCTATTTCAGGGTATTGACCATTTGTAGTGGTATTTCCCTGTCCCCTATCTCGTTGTCGTCTCGCACTCATACTCACTATCAGTGAATAGTAAGAGAATTTACTGAGGCATTCGAACGGATATCTTAGGGATATACTCATTCTAGGGTATACTTCACCCTATCTCTAATGAGCTACTTAATCTGTTATACTCCTGAGCTATGGTTTTAACCATCAGCTCTGATACCAAAATGTCACGATCCAAATTCCAGCGTTGGAAAATCGACATCCGTACTCCACCGTACTTGAATGCCGGAGATTCAAACGTTGAAATTCGAGTCGCGCCGGAGCTTATAACACATTAAGTAAATAACATAGCGGAAGAAATGAATAGCATATATCAATATACAACATTTGATACAATAACTGATACAACATGAATGATACAACAGAATGGTACAATAGATATCAACATTATCAGAGATACAAAGAATAGCAGCGGAAATATAATAATAACACTAGCAGCGGAACAAATCTCCAAAATAGTCTTCAAGAAAGAACTCCAGTATCAGCAATCTCCATCTCCAAAGCACCAATCCAGAAATAGCTCGAACTCCAAATCAAGATGAAGAGAAACAACTCGATCCAAAATGCGATTGCCAAATCCTAAGGCTGAAAGCTATCGAATCTACACCTACTATAGATTATCTGAAAATCCAAACTCTAGACTGCCCGTGTGGGAAAATAGTGGGCACCCAGAGTTTAGAAAAGGAATAATAAACTCCAGGTCAGTCATGGGACTGGTATGAGCAAACAAAAACATTTGGTCTTTTAAAAACAAACAAGAGATTTTAAATTTGAAATCCGCAATGCTTTTTGGAAAATGAAACTACCATAAGGCCTCCCGGCACACACACAATGCAAACGCACACATGGGGGAGATTTCTCCTTATGATAGTCAAACATGCTTACTACGAGAAAAATTCTTTGATATTATTACTAGTGCATAGTGGAAAATCTTTCGAAAGTATAATATAAATCCTAGCCAGCATAGGTACCATGATATTATGCCTACTATAGCTGCCATGTTAAATGGCAGGTTCTACAACTAAAACCGTACATGGCACGTAATTGAAGAATGGATTTCCAACAAATGGTCAGGCTAAGGAACTTCCTATTGCCACATGGGAACGCCTCTGGCGGGACGCCCCGAGAACTAACGTTACGGTTAGATCTCTGCCAACACAAGGCCGGGTTACCTCTGTAACTAGGTAACTACTACACGAATATGCCATCCCCCGGTCCTTTGGGACCTTTATCCGAGAGCTCTCCAACAACAACATCACACAGTAATAATATAGTGTGTCCACATGAGTAAGTATCTGGGCTCCATACCATGATACCACCCTTTTCCAGAAGGGAATGACATACCCTAAAGGGCGCGACCCTCATAACCTTGCCGCATATTCCTGTTTCGACCATTTCCGGGGAGTGACGTCCTGATGAAGTCTCGTCCACAAAGCTACGCTTTGTGCAACAAAGCCATGCTTTGGGTCCACAGATGACCAAAGCAAAGATCACAAGGATAAATGATTAACAAATGATCATATCACAAACAATCAACCAATGATCATCACACAGCAGCACTCAGCATGTCACATTACCAAATTGGGAATATGTCACTGATAAATATCAACTACATAACCTCTGAGCTCGTACGTCTCAAAGAAGGGTGTTAAGCTAAGAGAATAAATTCTCCGCCACCAAGCAGAAATGTATTTGATAGAGATCAGTTAATATCTCAAAGTGTAATGTCGGACATACAACCATACAAGTCTGTTCCGGGTTCGAACAGAACCGAAGGCACTTCCGAAGAAGCCCTTGCAAATCCGGATAATCCCTAATCACGTCCGGACTTCCCATCACATATGGAGATCTCTATACCGGGGATCGGCCAGTGCAGAGACAATCGACGAGTTATCCTTTCGTTTTCGGAAATAACCGGTCTTCACCACCGGTCTTCAATTGCTATCCATAACGTCGTATCACTATTCGGAATGGGCTATATGACACAAGGTCCTCTCCCGGCTAAACCGAATAATGAGCGCCATATTTTAAAACGTATGGGTATGGGATTTTAGTTAAGTCACAATTTATAAAAATCCAAAACTTTTCTTTCAATGGTTAAACAAAATACCATTCTAAATCTTTAAACCAAAAAGATTTATTCACAAAGTTTCACCTAGTTTCACAAAGATCTATTCATAGATTTCAAAAAAACAACTTCCATTTCAATTTGATTAACCCAATAAATCTTTAAATTAAAGATTTAATTTACAGCTTTCAAAACACGTTCCAAAGATTAATTAATAACTCGGAAAAACCATTTTCCATTTTCAAAACTTGAATCCCTTTTTAACACACATTAGAAATCCATTTCTTATATGAAAGCTTCTATTATTTGAAAACAACAGTTTTCGTTTCCAAAATCCAATTCTATAATTTGAAACTTGGGTTAATTTTAAATTCCAAAATATCACCTTTTAAATAGGTTTAAAAACCATATAAATCCATTTATAAGTTGAATAACCTTTTAAACCTTAGTTTCCACATTATAGAATTCAATCTCAAATATTGAATTCAAATTTAAATTAAATTATTTAAATTTCAAACTCAATCAAGTTATTCAAAATACCCATTTTCAAAAGCTTCAATTCCAAAACTATTTTGGATTCAAAAGGTTAAAATTTAAAAAAACAATTTCAAAATCTGTGACTTAACAAATTTCCACGTGCAACCCATACTTGTGTGTGTATGAGTGTGGTCCAGGGGTTTTACACAATAGTGCAACATCATCAAATATCACAGATTCAATTATTACGATTCGATGTGGGTTTCGGATAACTAAATGGAATCCGACTCCCTGTCGCATCGAAATTCAAATGTCGTTCTACGGGTCAGGGTTTGCATAACAATATATACATCATAGAAATAACAGCTTAGCACAAAACGTCACATAGCATCGCATCACATATCAAATATATCAATCCATCACACAACATCAATAACAATCAAACATCTTTAATTAAGATGAATAGCCCGTGTGGTTAAAATTTTATTACTCACATAATTACCTTTGTTAGTAATTTTAATCAATGATTAATTTTAATTGATTGAGTCTTAACCACCTTCATTAACTAATCACTTCCTTAATTAATTATCTTAATTAATTAATCCTTAGTTGTAATTAATAAAATCTTAATCGCTTTTATAAATGGGCCTTAATTAATTAATCTCAAGACTTAATTAAAATTGTTAATTATTTAATCAATCATCCATATTCCTAATTAACTAAATAGTTAATTATCCCACTTAATTATTTTAAAAAATTAATGAACCCAATCATTGAATTTTATTTATCTTTTAGATAAATATTTCTTACTTAATTAAAGAATTTAAATTTCACTTTTAAGTTTCATTTTAAACTTAAGATAAAAATTAGCTTAAACAAGGTTTTAATACAATTCAAAAACCTTTATCTCATATTTTAAAAGAAACACATGCTTAACAAAAATTGGTTTTTAAAGGGTTTAAATATCAATTCAATTTAAATTCAAACTTATTTTAAAAACTGAAATAAAAGTTTAATTCCAGATTTAAACTCACTTTTAAATTTCTGATTTAAAATTTTAAACTTCCAATTCAATTTCAAAACACATATATGCTTTTACACTTTTTAAAATCTAATTTAAATTTGAAAATATGAATTATTTCAAATCTCAGACAAACAAATTTGAATTCTTATTCAACTTTAGATTTTTCAAACTCAGTTTATATTCAACTTGCATTATAAACTTTACATTTAAATTAAGAAATAAGTTTTTTGTGTTTTTATTTAAAAACCTAAACTAAGATTTAAAAATTCAAATGATTTCAAAACCTAGATTTAACTGTTGAATCCATATTTAATTTCAGGTTCAAAAACTTAGTTCAGATTTTAGATTTCAGATTCAACTTGTTTTAAAGCCTATATTTATAAATCTAAACTTCCAGATTTAATATTTGAAACCAATATTCTTTTATGCCTAAAAGTTGTTTCAACCCAACTCTAACTTCAAAATTTAAATTATTTCAAATTTAGATTTCAAACTTCCTAAATTCAGATTCAATCTCAGGTTCAAACTTAGTTTAAATTTCTAATTTACATTTTTGAAACTTGCTTTGATATTTTAAGAACAGAACAGGTTTCTGTTTTAAACCAGAAAAAATGTTATTTTTTTTTTTTAATTTACTTCGAGTCAGATGTTACTTTACTTCGAGTCAGACACCTAAGAACTTCGAGTCACTCACGAAATCGACTCTAGAAGAAAACTTAAAACATTTTTCCCTCTGCTTCAATCAAACACTGATACAACCCAATACCATGTGCACGTGCACCACCACCAGAACCCCCTCCGGCCTCCGATCACCTCACTGGCACATCAGCAACCCATGCAGCTACTCAACTAAATCATCAACTGGTGCTACCATCATCAGGAATCAAGAATGATACCCAATGCCAAAACCTGGAAATGAAACCAAGTCCCCCTTCAAAACCTGTCATCGCCTCGCATCCGCCCCTCCGACCACCGTGACCCCTGAGACTCCGGTGATGACTTCAACCACGTCCAAGCTTCAACTGAGCGAAACCCCGTGCAACTCGATCAATTACATTAGCCGATAGGTTGAATTTTGTCAAACCCAGTAAAACTAGGGTTCAAAAATTCAAATCAAAATCGCAATTACAAAAACGAATTGCAACACAATCTAATATTTTTCCCCTCGTCCCTGATGTCTCCTCCACCTCCAGAAGCGATCACGACATCTCCAATCGATTGTGGAGATCGAAATACCCCAAAATGTATGATACAGTCAAAATAGAAGTGCTCTTGGAATATAGCATTTAAAATCATAATTTTTCTTGGAAAAATCATAGTTTTGTATGGAGATTGGATCTATAATCCTGAAACTTCAAATTATTATACTTGAGAATTTCACAAATTAAGATTTGCTCATCTGTTTTTAAACTTTAGAGTTGATGCAGGGTTGTTTAACTTAAATAATATTTTTAACCCATAGTTTATGGTGGAAATAAACACCATTTGTTTTCTGCCTTATCTAAACCAAGACTAAATCAAAAAGAAAAGGATTTAAGATCAAGCAGAGACTTAAGTTTGAGGGAACAGGTATGCATCAGCAAACAATCAGGCATTTATAAATATGTACACAACAGATTTATAATGTATTTTCATTTCTACTTTAAAACATGCAAGTGTACTCAACAGCATAACATCACCCATCACAAGCATCAAACATAAAAAAAAAAAACAGAGGTAAAAGTGTTTGCTCACAAGCATGGAAACAGGGAAGTAACTAACAACAGAGTTTAATATATGCATCATATAAAAGAGGGTGAAGGATTGCTCACCTGTTTTTGAAGGACAGAGGAGAATTTCCTTTGAGCCTGAACTATATTTTTTTTCTTTTTTTTTCTTTAAAGCTTGAAGTCACCACTGCAAAGAACTTTGGATTTGTTTAAAGCTTCCAACTTGTTCTATTTTCCCAGCTGCAGACTTCAGGTCTTTTTCCTTTTTCACTTACTTTGAATTCCTTTTTGTTAACTAATTAAACATGATTGTTTAAATCTTGTTTGAATTACTGATTTCACCATTAAACTCAAATTCATTTAAAAAAAAAAACTTACTTGCCTTTGAATTTGTTTTAGAGATACACTGCACTTGACAAAACTGAAGCTATCCCATGTTGAATTGCTTCAGACTTCAAACTGAATTGATTTTGGCCTTTTGAATGTTTGCTTCAACTGTTTTATCTCTGATTCCCAGTTCTTGATTTATTGAGTTGATCACTTAGCATTATTCTCTCACAAGTTCATGTTGTTTTGCTCAAATCTGTATAGACAGATTTTGTTCCAGATTTGATTTTGAATCCCTTTGCATTGCTTAAATCTTTAGATTGTTTACCAGATTTCTTTTTTTTTTTCTTTTGCTTTGTTTTCGAACTGAACTTAAATTTGAATTGTATACATTCCTTTGGTGTTTAGATTGAAATGCCAAATCTTTGATTACTGATTTGTTCAGATTTTGTGAGATGTTTAATATGATTGCATATGGGAAAATGAAGAGTTTTTGTAATTTTTTTATCTTATTATTTTATTTAAATAATAATGTTGAATGCCATTTGTACAAAAATATCAAAATCTCTAGCTCTTGTTAATTATCTTACTCCAAACCCATGTGCAAGTGTATCTCTTTACTTCCTTATGTATATTTACATTTGTAATTTCACAAGACAAAGGTTTTTTTTTATAAATTTTTATATCATATCTATTTTATAAATAAATGTACTTTTTCTCTATTTACACAAACAAAAATTATATTCCCATTAATCTCTTGTATTAAATTTTTTTTGT
Source organism: Allium cepa (assembly GCA_030765085.1). Classification (NCBI taxonomy): domain Eukaryota; kingdom Viridiplantae; phylum Streptophyta; class Magnoliopsida; order Asparagales; family Amaryllidaceae; genus Allium; species Allium cepa. The sequence goes on along the minus strand of CM060937.1, from coordinate 416,601,623 downwards.
TTGTTCAACATGTTTATACACTAATATATTTATACAATTTACATTCTTACATTTTTTTTTGTTTTGTACAAAAAAATATTTTATAAAAAGAAAAGAATGACTTTTAAATACTTTGATTTTTATATTAACAATAGTTACATTTATTTATTTAAGGGAATTTGACTTAAGAAAAAATATTTTAAAAATGAGTACACTAATTTTTTTCCTTTTATTGCCACTTCCAAAAATTAATAAAATTAAAAATTTTAGAAACAACTATCATTATCTTTTTATTAATCTTAAGCTTTTAAATTTAAATTTTATTTTTAATACATTTTATTTTGAATTTTATACTTTGGTACATTTACAAATAATATTCTCAATTTATTTCCAAAAATAAATTTAATTGCCAAATTAAACTTAATAAATTTTCGGGGATGTTACAATAACTTAAGTGATGTTGAATAAAGTTAATTTTGGGTATCGAAGTAAATTAATAAGTGAATTAATGAAGTGAAGTCATTAAGAATTTGAACTTGAGTTATATAAATGAAATTTAACTTTATATTGTTAAAGGAATTAGCAATTGAATTTAACTAATGAATTGAATGAAAATCAATTGAATATAAATAAAATTGATATGGGATAATGGATGAAAATGTTAATTCATTAAAAGCTAATGTTATTGGAAGTTGAATAAATTGGAATGGAAGTCAATTTAATATAAACCAATTGGAATTAAAAGTGTTGGAACAAATTGAATGTAAATTAAATAATTTGGTTATGTTGAATATACATTGGTTGTTATATGATTACTAATTGATTGTATGTAATTCATTAGGTGATTAATGAAATGGAATTGACAAAATTAAAAGCTATGAAATTGAATTCAAATTGAAAGTAAATAAATTTGAATAGAATTGAATGCGAACTGGATTTAAATTAGTGAATGCAAACTAATTAAAATTGAATATGAATGAATGTTAGTAAATCCAATGAAAATAAATCAAATGTGATTTAAATTAAAAACCAATTCATTGAATATTAATAAGAATATGAATGAATATTGATTTGGTTGTGGATGATAGTTGGTTAATGTTTGCATTTGTTGTTTTGTTGCATTTGCTATGTTGGCATATGTAGTTGTTATGTTGTTATATGTTGTATATTGATACTATTTTCATATATGCATGATTCTCATGTTGTTGTTGAGTGTATCGTAGGTGCGGATTGTGCTTGCTTCGCATTTGGAGCTCGCTTTCGCGCTATATTAGCCGTATACGCTCGCTAATAATAAATAAGGTACATATCTCGGATTAAATATCGCACTTTTACACTTTTTTCCCTGCGGGATGCCTCATCACTTGATGAGATGTATATTTGTGATATATATACCGTCATTTTTTTCGGATCGAGCCACGCAAATGAGACTCTGGCGAATTTTTCCGAAAATTTAAGGCGTTAGAAAAATTTGAGAAAATTGGAAAAATTTTGTGAAAACTAAAAAAAAAATTGTTTTGGAATTGGAAGTTAAACGATATAGTTTGGTTTTGAAAGATAACTAAGTATGATTTGAAAACTTAGTAAGTTATTGTAAGAAGTTTAACTATGGATTTTGGAAAGTTAATGAATTCGGTAACTCTTTCTTACTTTGTAATTTCGAGGACGAAATTCTTTTAAGGGGGGAAGTTTGTAACGACCCAGAATTTTTGTTAATTTAAATTTATATATTTAATTGAATTTAAATATTAACAAGTGAAATTTATAAGTCGAATAATTTATTTATCGAATATTGGATTTATTTGGACAATTAAATCGATAATTTAATAATAGAAATTCCAGAAATAATTGAAATTTTGGTTTAATATGATTGAAAATGATTTGTAAAATTTTATTTAATCATACTGGAGTTATAGTGATGTTATAGAACTTTTAAAATCGAATTAAAAGGTGGTTTGTGAAAATTGAATATTTTAATATTTAATTATCGACTGAAAAATAACCAATTTTCGAACAGTCTCAGAATTAGACGAAACTAGTTCCATTGGATCCGTAATAGTTTGTTATTATCGGATTTCAATTTTCGTAGCAATCGGAGTTTTCGTTTGACCGTGGCAGCTCGAAACGCATCGAATTTTTTTTTTAATATTAATTTGGCGAGTTAAAATAGTCATTTTTCAAACAGTCTCGGATTTCGACGAAACCAGTTTCATCGAATCCGTAATGTGATATTATTGTATGGTTTCAAATTTCAAGTCAATCGAATTTATCGTTTGTCCGGTGCAAGCTAAAATGCCTAGAAATTAGTTTAAATCGGTTTAATTTAAATTGAACGTTTATTGCCATAACTCAAACAGATGACCGAATTAGCTCCCGAAACACGTTCCATTGTGTTCGAAATGTGGGGTAAACCTTAGGAACGCCAACCGGCACGCTTCGTTTGGAGTTTGGAAAATCCGGGATGAATAGTGTTTGAGAATTTTTCTATATAAGCCCATGTTTTCACAAATTTGCAAAATTCCTAAAAACCTAACCCTAAAACATTCAGAGCCGCCACCCTCTTCAGTGAATGGCCGAAAATTTCTATTGTTCTTCCATTAATCTCTCTCGATCCATTCAGTATTAGCGAAGGTTGTCAACTACAACATTCTAGAGTGTTTCGAGCTCGATAGATCCGTACGGTAGAATTGGGTATCGTCGACTGTAGGAGGAGCGATGGGCCTGCGTTCGTGCTCGCTTCTTGCACGAAGTTCGAGCAAATGGCTCGACCGAGCTTCATGGGATGGCGGCTGATGGTGGAGCACGTGACGAGCTGTTCGATGGTGGCTCCTGATCATCTTCAAATTGTTCGATGTGGTCGCGATAATTCAAGGCAATAGGCGGCTTTGGGTTCACTTTTGAACGTGATAACCTGGAAGAGGATGAAGGCAACTCACGGACCTGATGCAATCTCACAAAAACGAACGGTGATGATGGATCTGGGTATAAAAAAATATAAAAGAAAATGTAAATTTTTATATTTATAATTCCCGTGATGTTTAAAAAAGCTATAACTCTCACATGGGAGGTCGGAATTCAACAAAACTTTTTGCGTTGGAATCGTATGGACGAGCACTACGCTATGGAACTGGACTGGATTCGATTGGAGTCAGTGAAAATTTCGAGTAAAATTAAACGTCCGTTTAATTTTATTCGAAATAAAATGCTGCAAATTGTTATCAGAAATTCAAGGTGAGAACTTCTCACTCAATCGAATCGGTTTCGATTTAAATTTTAAATAGTTATATTTAAAATTGTTGAATGCGTGTTTGAATGATGATTGTTATCTATTGATTGTTAAAATAGACATTATGCGCCGTTAGTAAGCGGATGTTATTTATTAAAAACATATACCGCGAATATTTCACAGTACAGTGAAATTGGTATTATTTATGTACTTGGAGTTGATTTTCCGCATTATATAGTGGATGAGACCCTATTGCGCCGTCTATTAAGCGGATAATATTTTATAAATCCCATATACCGCGATAATTCCGTACTGGAACGGAATTGGTATTGTGCTAACATCTTTGGATGCAGGGAAACAGGTTGGAGGGATCCAACTGGATTCCTCAACTGTATTGATTTATTTACAGATATTGTGATATTTGTTGATTATCATATCGATATATGATATTTGGATGTCGTGATTGACTATTTGATGCTGCTACATCATCGGATCCATTTCTGAAGTTTTAAAATAATGATTTTGGTTTTTAAAAGGAATTTTAAAGTGATTTTCGAAAGTATACGTTTTATTAAATTTTCAATTGTTAAAATAAATAAACGTTATAATTTTATTTTCATAAAAGTTATGATTTTTGGAAAATAATACTTAAGTATGATTTTGAAGTATATAAGCTTTAACTAACGATTTTTAAATTATTAAAAGAATAAATTTAGTTAAATTGGGATTTTTGAATTGTTTTAAAAACAATTTATATAAAAGATTTAAAATTTGATATTTATAAATTAAAAATATAGGAATTGTAAAACGAGTATTTATAAGCGTTAAAATGAATCATAAATGAATTCATAAGTGAATAAGATTTGTAATTTGTAAAGTTATAAAAGAACGATTTGTGAATAAATGGATTATAAGTAATTTACTTATAAGTTAGATTCGGCATATAAACGAAATATAAATTGGATTAATAAAGGAGATTACAAATCGATGCTTATAAATAGAAATGGAATTTATAGACATTGTTTATAAATTCAAAATCAATGGAATTTGATATATGGAAAGTTGAAATTAGTTAAGGAAGTATATTCACGATTTTGGATAGTGAATATATTATTATAAATAAAATGGATATGCTTGGGAAAACGAATATTATAAATTGAAGTTAATCGTTTTAAGGATGTTGTAAAAGGTGTAAACATCGAAAACATAGATTTCAACATTCATTGTTGAAATAGACATTTTCGATAAATATGGAAATGATGGACTATAACACTGTTGTTATAGTAAATGATTTCCGGAAGGAAATATTTTGTATAGTATTGGGATTCATATATCTATTTTAATTTTGAATCCCTATACTAGTAATTTTGGGTCGTCGTAACGATGTTTTACGCAACATTCGTTTTGGCCCAAACAAATGTGTTTAAGAGAATGATTTCTTAAAGAATGAAATATATACTTAATTTTCGATTTAAGTATATTGAATATTTTCCAAGTGTTTAAAATGAATGGATTTGTAAGATACTTATTATTTAGTATGGAAATGTTTTCCAATATGAACTGAATATTTTGGGATTTTATCTTTTAAAGATAAATTGAAAATGAATATTAGAAGTCGATTAGAAAATCATATATTCATAGATATTTTGAAAATGATTTCCCTGCAATTTGTTTTTGCGTTTAGTTCGAGAAAATTTGCTATAACCCTATTCACCCCCTCCTTTAGGGTTAATCTAGATCCTACAACTTCTCATTCTTCTTAATGACGGTGTCTATAGTAGCATACACGTATCGGGACAACTCATCAAACTTAGTAGCATACTCAATTATCGACATCTCTCCTTGCTCAAATCCATAAACTTTCTCAACAATGAGCACTTGGCAACTTCAGACAAAAATTTCTACTCAAATCTCCTTCGAAATTCTACCCAAGTCAACTCCCCTTCCAATACTCCAGCAGTAATACTATTCCACCAATGGAGCGCTACTCCCTACAATTAGCTAGAGGCTAGTATCCTCTTTTGCTCATCATCCAATCCCGAATTAGCGAAGATCCTCTCATAATGCAACAACCAATTCTCAACTTCTATGGCATCCTCCATTCCTGCAAACTGCTTTCCACCAAGATTAGTGTAATCTCTACTCAACTCAGCATAATTATTCTAAATTGGGGCCATAGGATTAACTCCTCCAACATTCCCAGCAGCTGCTCCTGCTTGCATCAGATTGATGAAGAACTATCTAAGTGAGAAGGGAGTATGTACCCATATATACATATATCAAATACAAGTACGTTACTATAGCGTTATCCCAGGATCTTATTTTCTGATTCATAGGATTACGTTTTGAAAAATTCTTTAGGTTTAAATTTCTTTTAAGTTTTCATAAACCTATGCTCTGATACTAGATTGTAATATCCCCTACTTAGAGGGTAAAACTAACGGCTACGGATGCACTCGTCATCCATAGTTATTAATGCGCGGCAACCAAATACGGTAGTGTTAGATACATAGATATAACAGAAACACATGGATATGGAAAAGATTTAAAATCAATAAACAAATTTCATATTCCATTTCAAATCATTTCAACATTCATTACATAACCTCATATTCGAGAACCACGTTCAGAGAAATTATCATTATTACAGCATACGCCAAGAGTGACATATGAAGATGCCCCTTTGGACGATCAGAGTAAATAACTAGGCAATTAAAAAACTTTTCCTTTAACAAAACATAGAGGAATCAAAATAGAAAAGAACCCTTATTATCTAGCTTGCCTCATGTACATCTTCAGAAGCTTATTCGTCTAATGAGGTACCTAAAAACCTCAATTCTCAAATTACTCAAAGTTAATTGAGCACATAAGAGTTTAAGGGAAAAAATATAAACTTTGAGTCTAACATAAAGCCTGGTATGAATAATAGTCTACCGTCTCAAACCATTTAGATATCTAATGAGATCATGCTGCTTAGCGGAATGTGTTTTCCGCTCCCTAGTACCTTATCAAAAACTTATAATAACCATATACAGTGCCCCTGCATCCACAATGGTAAACAAACATAACAATTAAAAATATTATGATGATATGCAAACAAGTAAATCAATTCTTGATTACCCATCGTCATTCATTTTGACTATCTGTCTCAGTCATAGTTTATAGGGTCACTATTAACCTATTAGTTTTCATGGGTTTACCAATAACCTGTTTAAAACTTATGGACTCCCTGTCCGGTTTCATTGTTTTAATGGGAGCACTAAGAATCTATTTGCCCCTGCCATGGGTTCTCCCTGAACATGCTGGTATCTCCAATAACTTCCCTCATATCCTAGTTTTCATCGTTTGAGTAGGGACCTATTGACTTCTGTCAATAACTTTATCCAGATACAGTTTTTATGGGTTCACAACACACCAATTGTCCTCTTCCAATAACTCTTTCGAAACATAGTTTTCATGGGTATACTATGACCTGTCTATTTGGAAACTTCTTTAATCAATATTTAAACAACCTATATTCTAGTCTACCTGACCTCCTAGATGCAATTTTACTCATATAGGAGTTAGCATAATTTATATTCACTGTTGGGTCAACCTAGTTGGCTATTCTGCCTATTTCTCCCTTAAAATGCAGTTATGGGTCTATTTAAAATTAATATATATATTAGAAGAAGCAAACATGATAGCATAATAACACCAACATCTGTGGTTTAATATCCTTTAAAGCATTTTCATATGAAATATAGTTAATCCCTTCAACCTATTATTTTATCAAGGAAGGCTTCTTCAAAAACTCATTCCTTTAAAGTCAATTTAAAACTCTCTTATTTATGCCATCGTTTTTCCTGTAAAAATGAGATGGGTTCTTTATTTTGAAAACTAAGGCTTTCGAAACCTTAAACTTCTACTTTCAAAACCATGAATAACTTCCTTCGAAAGCATTTGAAACTTCTTTTCAAACACCAAGCATATGCCTTTTGAAACACTTTAAATCATCTTTTTTGAAACCCTCAAAACATATCTTTCAGAAGTATTAAAGCATTACTTATTAACTCTTAGAAGCATAGCTTCAAAGCCATTGAAGATATCCCTTTTGAAATAATATGAAAGTATCCCTTTCGAAACCATTGCACTTCATATAAAAGAGTTTGGAGAAAATTAATGGCTTCGAAACCATCCTTTCGAAATCATTAAGCATTTGAATTAAAATACGTGGAAGGATAGTTTTGAAACCCCTTTCGAAGCCATTGCCTTTGAAACCATTAACCCTTTCAAAAGCTTTAGGAAGTCGCCTACTTCATTAATAAAACAAATGCTACCATTTGATCTAGTTGATGACTTTAACCCATTCAAAAGGCATAAGGTCGGCAATAAGGTTTCAACTAGGTTCAAACTACCCTTTTGAAAGCATTGGTTTAAAAACAAGGCAACTCATTCGAAACTTATCTTCTCAAAACATGAAGGCAACGACTTCTTCAAATCTATAGTAAACCCTTTCGAAAAATTTCTTTTGAAAATAAGGCAAGCGCATTTATTGGATAGTAAAACGAAGACCTTCGAAAGCTAACTGGTTTCGACCCCTTTCGAAAGCATGGTTACGACACCATACCTGCGCCTTTCTCTAATCCACTACGTACTAACTTATTGATACCTAGTGTATTGGTTTCGACTTGGTTGGTTTTGAGGTGGAAGTATAAGGTCGAATGGTAGCGTTTAAAGTTGCGAAACTTAATTTCTGGGTAAAGACTGTTTTATTGCCATTTTAAGTCATTGCTTTTTAACTAACCTGCCTATTGTTAAACATTTAATTTTTTGCCATAAACTTTTCAAATTCTTTCCAAAATAAAATCATCGCAATTTTTTCAAATCTACTTAAAATAATTTAACAAATAAGCCCTTCTTTAAGCAAAACAAATAAAACATTTAAGCCCTCCATTTAGAATAATTTAATTTCCATAGTAAATTACATACGAAAATTCCCCAAAAATCTTATAAATTGACTTTTTATGTGTTATCTAACATATAAAAATTCTGGACCCAAATTCTTTATAACATAGTCGAAATTAATTTCTAAACCAATTTTTCATATTTTCCTTTGGAAATTCATAGTAAATTTTCCATAACTTGGAAAATTATAAAAATTAAAACCCAACTCTAAAATAATGTTTTACATAACATATAAATTCCTCATGGTGATTCAAAATCCAAAAAACATGACATTTTACAAAAATCAAATTGAACCTTTATCAAACAATCTTGTTTAAACCTAACATATCATATAATCTATGCATATCATCATTAAAATCATCACAGATGGTTTAACCATAAAACCCGATATCAAATGATCCTGAAAAAAAAAAGATGGTTTTGATTATAATTTACCTTAATTAGGATAAATAATTTTAGATTTGATCCTTGATTAATTCCCCTAGCTTGATTCCTTAGCTTTAGTATGATTTCTTCCCTTTTCTTCTCTATGTAATGGCCAGCTTGATTTCTTTTCTTTTTTAGCGTTTAAGTTTTTTTTCAAAATGAACATGAAAAGGAAATGAAATGAGAATTTTAAGGGTAATAGGATCATGATGGCGGCAATTCCCCTAATACCCTTACATTGATTGTTTTCTTATTAATTAAAATATGAAACCTTTTAGAGCCATTTTTTCAGTTATGCTCGGCATCTAGTTCAAATTTTCAAATCTCAATCCTCTTATCAATCTAGTATTTATTATTCTATTTGGTTTATCTAATTAAATCTCCTGAATAAGGTTATTAAAAATTAGGGGTGTTATAGTCACCTATACTTAATTATCTAAAATGGAACTGTACCAGAAATGAGTTTGTATGTGTAGCTCGGATCTTCTCCTCAAGCTCCCATGCACTCTCAACTAGGTCATCTCGCAACTAGACTCTAACCATTTTAATTATTTTATTGTGGAATCACTCTGTCCCATGCCCAATAATGAGGGTAGGTGCATGACATATAAGTGACTCACTTATCCACTTCAATTGCCCTTAACTAACACGGCTCGACCATGATAGCTACATCATATAAGCACTTTCATAAGTGAGACACATGAAAAACATTGTGAAACCACCAGGAAGCTTTGCTCCATAAGCTAACTTCCTTACTCTATCCAAAATAGGAAAACGGCCCTACAAATCTCAATGCTGACTTTTCCGAACTACAAATCCAATAACATTCCTAAGTGGCAAGATGTTTGCACAGACTATGTCTTCACTACAGACTTCAAATCCATGTGTCTCATGTCAGCATATGCTCTCTACCTATCTTGTGCAGTCCTTATCCTCCTATGGATCATATCCTCTTTCTACGCATTCTAACTAGACTATTCTTCCAACTACACTTATCACCCATACTACAGGCATGTGACTTCAACCCAAACGTACATGCATACGCAACCCTCTGCAATCCTTGCTATCAAATCAAATAAAACGATGCCAACATGTACCATACTAGTTAACTTAAACATAAGTATGCTTGAACAAAATCATAGTCTTATGCAATCCTCGGTGCACCTACACACCGTCTTAAGTCATCCAGTGGCATGCTTGATCACTTCTTCAAGATACTAGGGTGAGACATCCTGAAAATGGATGGTGTCACCTTTCCTAATATATTTTTACTTAGATCTTTTTACGATTTTTCCATTTTACCCATGGATATCCAAACTTGGTGATTTCTTAAACTGTTGAGAATAGCATGACTTCTTTTCCAATCAAACTCGGCTTAATTTATCTTATTTTTCTTCTTATTGATTCTCCGATCCTTATAAAATTATGATACTATGTAGCGTTTATGGTCTACAAGGATTTATCCTATATTTTACGAGTAAGTAAATACTCAACTATTCTAATAGGATAAAATTGGACTATTTCCTATTCAAATCTAGCAATTAAAATCCTAATTCTAAGTGAATTCCTAAATTTAAATGAAATTGTAACTTAAAGTCAATTTAGCATCATCGATTAGCATCAACGATAATCGTCTAAGTGATACATCATTCACGTTCAATTGTTATGCAATACAAATTATTTATCCTAAGTCGGTCCTTCATGAATTTCCTTAGATTACCTTGTCCCAATTTGAGGGATGATTTTAAAGAAATCTATTATCCTTTCCTCCAAATCATACAAAATTTTTTTTAGTCTTATCTTATATGAAATTTTGTAACAACCCTAGATTTTACATATATTTTAATTTTTACTTTATTTTTTTATTTTGCAATTATTTTAAACTTTTTTTTTCAAACATTTCATTTTTTTTATATAAATGTTGATTATTAAGTGAATTATAGTTTTAAACTGGTATAAATTAGATATTTTACTAAAAAGTGAAATTCTGGTCAAACTGTTCAAGCTTTGACTTTTTACTTAAAAATTTAAAGTTTGAAATTATAAATTTTATCTTTTATTATGAAAATAGATTTAATAACATGAACACTGCTTTTTGTTTCGTTGAAAACGGAGTTAAACTGTAAAAGTTATGTACATTTCAATTTTGGGTGTAATTTGATTTATTTAACAATTTTGTCTATTTTAAATTATATAAATTATATTTTTCTTTGCAATATTTTATTTTAATATGTGTTAATCTGTTATTTTATGTATATTTTTGTCTTTTAATATTTTTGAAGTGATAGTATAATTTTTCTAAAGCTTATTGAATTTATTTTCTATTTTTAAAGCCTAGTTTCTATTTTCTTTGCTATTTTCTTCATTTAAATTATATTTAAATTAAAATTTATATATTTATTTATGAATGCATTTTAGTTTATGTTATTATCTTTTTTATAAATATTTTTACAAGTACATAAATATTTTCCAAAGTTCATTGCATTTATTTTTCATATTTTCAAGACTAGTTTGCAATTTTTGCTGTTTTATTAATTAAATTATATATATAATTAATATTTATTTATTTATTTTTGTTTATTTAATAAATTTTCGTACTTTTATCTGAATTTATATATATATTTCAGTTATTTAAAAATTAAAATAAATTGATGGAAATTTTAAAGGTTTTAAACACTTTAACTTCCAAAGCCATTTTACATTCCGACCTTTCATTTTCTCAACTCCACTCTTTAATGATTTTTTGCCGTGCTTTCATTTCTCATTCTAGCTGCATCTCCCTCATTTTTCACGTATTCTAACCTTCTCAAACTCATAAAAAAATTGCACGGCCATTGCTTCAAAGGTTTGGGTAAAATTCATCTCCTTCTTCCTTGTTTTTCTAGTTTACTATTGAATTTTGTATATGTTCTCTACCTTCATAGCTTTGTTCCTCCACCTCCAGCTGCTAGGCCGACCCCATCACCACCACAACCAGCCACCACCACCTCCAGATCACCACCCCATCAGACCCCACCCGACCTTCACATTGCATGGCTAGACCCACAACAGCAAGGGTCGAACCCTATGGTGCAACAAAAGCCACCATTTGCCTTAGAACCCTTTGTATTCCATTGTCTTCTCTACTTGTAACTCCCACTCACCTTATCACCTTGTAGCCGAGCCTATACTGGACCCAAACCAGACCTTAATCCATGCCTTGGCTATGCTATTTCAGTTCATAACTGAAGTATGTGAAGTTGAGAACAAGTGCAAACCATTTAACTTGTTTTGGACATTGATTTCTAGTGTTGTTCAAGTGTTACATTGTTTTGTAACTTATATGTTGCATTGTTTTGTGTGAATGTGAACAAGGCAATTATCTTTGGCTCTCTCAATATCAAATCTTTGTCGTACCATCGTGCTTTTGAAGATCTCAGTTTGTGTCAGTTGTATTGCAATCTCCAGCTCAAACAAGTGAGTTATCCTCACCAGACAATATGTACATATATAACTAGTAAATTGACCCCTTTTGAATCTGTAAAATGCATTAACATGTTACATATGCTATATTATGATTATATGATGTTCACCCATGCTTAAACACCTATTATAACATCTGTTACTGTTATATTATGTTGTTCTGTTATTTTTATCAGTTTATCACACTGCAAGTTCCCTTTAGATTAGAATCACTATGGGTTGAAATGATACGTACCCGAACGGACTTTAGCATAGGAGAAAATCGTTATGGGCTGAAATGATAGGCCTGAGCGATTTTCATTTTATTTCATTTACTTGGGACTGCGGGTTTGAAATGATAAAACTTGGATTTTCTTTGTAAATTACGGGTTGAAATGATACATTACCCGTATCACTTTACCTAGGCTAGAAAATTATATACAGACCCGTAGTTAAAATATATTTTTCTAAATTTCTTAAAAATATGTTTGAAATGTAAATATTATAATATTTTGATTTAAAACATAATTAAAAATGATTTTTGTAAAGTATTATTGATTTTTTTGGAAATTTATAGGTTAAATAAATTATGGAAAAGTTAGAAAATTTAAATGTAAGTTATTTTGGAAATTTTGATTTAATTATAATTGGAAATTAAATTAAATATGAAATTATGATAAATTTATGATAATTTGAATTTAAAATGAATTTAAAATGATTTTATAATATATTAATGATTTTTGAGTAAAGTTAAAAAATGAAAGGGATGATTATTTAAGATGAAATTTTGAAATATAACCAAATGGGAATTTGTGAATTTGGCTTAAAAGTGAATTTTAAGTTAAGTGAATAAAATTGAAATTAAGTTATATTTTGAAATTTAAACTTAAGTGTTAAGTTGAAATTTAATTTAATGAATTTAAATTTGAATGTTGAAATTTAATAAGTGAATTATTATTAAATCTTGATTTTTGAATGGAAATTTAACTTTATAAAATCATGAACTTAAGGAAAATTAAATGTTGTTTATAAATGTGAAAATGTATGATTTTATAAGTTAAAAATGTTTTAAATAAAAATATAATTGGTTGTGAAATTATATTGAATATTTGAAGTTAATTAACTGCATTTTTGAAATGCTATTAATTGCAATTTAAATGATATTACAGCATTTGTAAATGATGTAGTTGATGATAATGAACTAAAAAGCTAAATTGAATTAAAGGCTATTATAGCAATCTTTTTAAGTGCTATAATTGTTGAATTTAACTAAGTTTATTTGAAATATTAAGTAAACCCTATTACAACATTTTTAAAAATGCTGTCTTTTGTTAAATTGAACTGTTTTGAATGTAACTTTCCGTAGCGTTTTCTAAATGCTGCGAAAAGTGAATTTTCACTGTTTTGATAAACTTAAGTGAATAAATGAACTTTGGGAGTTGAAATTTTTGGAAATTTAATAATTAAATATAATAACTTCATTTTAATGATTTAAAATGATTTTTGAAATATAAACTGTTTGGAAATGTAAATTGAAATGGTATTTTAAATTGAATAAAATGAATAATGATTTGAAATGAATGTGGTTTTGAAAAGATATGATATTTTGGTTTATTAAAATGATTTGAAATGAAGTTTTGGAAAGATATGATATTTTTGATATATTAAAATGATTGAAATGACTTGAAATGGATATGATATTTTTGATATATTAAAATGATTGAAATGTGGTTTTGAAATGATATGATATTTTGATATATTAAAATGATTTGAAATGTGGTTTTGAAATGATATGATATTTTGATATATTAAAATGATTTGAAATGTGGTTTTGAAAAAATATGATATTTTGATATATTAAAATGATTTGACAAGAAATTCTGGAAAGATATGATGTTTTAAAATGGTTTGGAATTAATTTAATCATTATTTTGATAAAGATTTGGATTTGAAATGATATCCTATTTTGAAGTATAAACATTATTTTAAAAGTTATAACTACGGGTTATAATAACGATTGGTTGGCAAAGAGACCGGGATCGGATATCTGGCGTACTCTCTGTCGATACCGAAAACCACTTTGACAACCATGTACGCGGTGGAGATTCCAGAATGAAGTAGGATGGTGGCGACGTTCTTGAGGTATATTACGTGGACCCAACTCCCGTGAGTTGGCATAAGGTGGCTAAAACAGGAGCGATCTCGGGCCAAGTGAGGTCATTCCTCCGATCGGACACATTCCTTCGATACTATACTCTTACTTGTGATTGATTAGATGGCCATCCTCCGATTTTGATTGGGAGTGTGTTCCGAGGTGGGCGTATGTGGCTGCTGCGTTACCACCGGCCCATGTGCGTAATTGGTATATCTACCCTGGCATTGCCTTGTGTGCCGTGTCACCTACCATACCGAGCCTTTACTACGAGTTTGTTTTTCTCCCTAGCCCATGTGGTATCCTCTGACAGTCACCCGGAGTGGAGATGGCATGATATTGGATGGACTACTGGGACTATTATGTGTGAAGGGTGATATGGGTAGCCCGGAATGCTATTTAAAAGTAAGTTTATTTTACTGTAGACATTATTATAATAGCGAAATATTACTACATAGTAAATAGTTTAACGGATCCTTAAAGGATGGGCGGTCTCAGGCATCCTTTAAGTTACTTGTACCTTATTACAGTTCATTTGAGTTGGTTTACATTATATAAGTATATATTGTCTTGACTCGAGTGTTTGTATTTTTATTTAAGCTCAGGTCAGCCTGAGTTATTCACAGATTTGGATTCCACTTTCTGGAGATTGGAATCGCTGGAGATTATATGCTTATCTAGTTTTATCTATTCCAGTTCTGTTGTTCTATTCAGCTTGTACTTGGTTATCATCTTAAGAGTTCTGTTGTACTTTATTTAGTCTGTTGGATTTTATTTAACTCTGATATATTTATATAGTAGCTTCATGAACTACTATTTCTTTTAAATTCCGCTGCATTATTAAATACTCTGTGTCTGTGATCCGTGATTATGTATTTACTGTATATTCTGAGATTTGCCAAATTTTATTTACAACGCGGTATTTTGAGCAATTCAAGTCCGACATGTGTGGATGCGAATGGTTGAAAATATCGGGTCGTTACAGTTGGTATCAGAGCTTTGGTAGCTCTAGGCAAAACTCAGTATATATGGTAAATGTATTTACAGAATCACTTTCATTCGAGTTTAGACCTCTTCCTTTTTGACTCGATTCCTTTGAATTTTGGAACATTCCCTGTGGTTCCAAAATCCATTCATGTCCCTCACTATTTATCTTCTTTTGTTTCTGGAGTACCCCATAACTCCACTTCAAAAGATCTTCATAATGAGTCGGCGGTCTCGCCAACCTCAAATTTATTTGTAAAAGGGGGAAACCCCTTTACAACAACATCGATTCACCAGAGATTCTATATCCTCGGTTTAGATGCTAGTATCTCTTATAATTTCGAACTCTACATCTTGAGATCGAATGTCGATTTACCCAAGAAATCCACATCGATCTTATTCTTTAAGTCACGGTTGACCCGGTTAAGATTACCCACGGTTTATTTAAGCTTATCCATCTCCCTACTCTGTTTAACCATCTGGTCTTTTGTTTCTAAACCATCTCCAAATATTTTGAACTATACTTGTAAATCTATGTTTTATATATTGTGTTGTTTGAGTTGATGATGTTGATTTGGGTTTCCAATCGATTCGTCTGATCAACGCTATCGATAGGATTTCTAAAACACTTTGAAAGAACAAACTGACACAATATTATTTTAAAATTTTGGTTAATGAAATAAATTTGGATATAAGTAAATTTATGGAACCTAATAAATTGATTTAAACTAATCATTTGAAATGATAATACTTGATTTATCATTTATAGTTCTATAAATGAATTTATAAATAGTTGTTTATAAATTGATTTAGGAATTGAAATGAATTTAAATCAAGAATATAAGAATTTAATTTCCGATGGTTTCAAACCTTGTGTTTTCAAGTTTTAAAAGGATATATCATTTAAAGTATTTTCGAATAAGAAATTTATTTCCAAAGAATTTTAAAGTTTAAAACTAGTGCTTTTCTCTTTGTCGCTGGAAAATAACTTCGGTGATGACCGCGGCATCATCGACTTTCATTTTCGAGTTTCGAAGTAAAGAGACCGTTCTATAGTCTTGCTGCAGTGTTGCTTTGAGAATTTAATTGATTTGAATTTATAAGATATGATTTGATTTATAATATATATATACATATATATATATGTGATTTAAATTGATTTGACATATTATGTACATATATTTATTTATCTCTAAATGGTTTGAAGGGAGTCGAAAATTTTATTCTTAAATTTTACCTTAAAGAATAATTTCAATTATAAAAAGAAATTCAAAATTTTTGAATAAATGATTCAAGCTTGAGATGATTGAATTGGAAAGTTTTATTTGTATAATACTCGATTGCATTCAAATATAACCTACCTTAAATTTTCAGAAGTTAGCAATGTAATTGGATAATATATAATATAAAAAGTTTTTATAAATAAAATTTGAGTGGTTATAATGAATGTTATACACTTGAATTTTAGTTATAAAAAGATTAACTGAGGTAAGTAGAATAAAAAGGTAATTGAATAATTTACAATATAAATGATGTTGAAGGAATTAAGAATAAATTAAAACCGTTATAATAAGTGTAAGCATATTTGACATAGGTGATAAAATATATTGAGAGGAATAATTTTAATTTTAATTAGTAGTGAAGAAGAATTAAATTTTATTTGATACATTTTGAGTATAATAAAAGATTTTTCAAATACATGATTTTAGGGATTTGTTAATTTAAGATAATTGGATGATACGATAATGAAATTAGAGATGCTTAAGATTTATTTGACTTATGTAAAATTAATTTTCAGTTTAAGTTGAAATTTTATGGTTTCAAATTTTTTTTTTTTTTCAAACTATCTTTTGGTTGTCCTAATTTCCCTTATCTTGCTACAGAATGGGAGGCTATTGCATATACCAGTCTGTTTAGAAATCTTTCTATAATCTTTAATAATCTTTGGTACTCATTTTGAATTTGAGCACTGCTTTCCATCCACAGACCGTCGGTCAAGCAGGAAGAGTGAATCAGATTCTAAAGGATCTTTTCGTGCTTGTGTTCCAGATTCTAGAGAATCTTGGGAAGATCATCTCTACCTTGTGAAACTTACCTATAACAATAGTTATTAGGTATAATTTCAATCTCCTTGTCATCTTGTCTTAATCTTATTTCACTCTATTTTTTCTGTGCTTTCCCGTGCCTCATTCCTTTTCGGGGACGAAAAGTTTTGAGTGGGGGAGAGTGTAACAACCCTAGATTTTACATATATTTTAATTTTGACTTTATTTTTTTATTTTGCAATTATTTTAATTTTTTTTCAAACATTACATTTTTTTATATAAATGTTGATTATTAAGTGAATTATAGTTTTAAACTGGTATAAATTAGATATTTTACTAAAAAGTGAAATTCTGGTCAAACTGGTCAAGCTTTGACTTTTTACTTAAAAATTTAAAGTTTGAAATTATAAATTTTATCTTTTATTACGAAAATAGATTTAATAACATGAACACTGCTTTTTGTTTCGTTGAAAACGGAGTTAAACTGTAAAAGTTATGTACATTTCAATTTTGGGTGTAATTTGATTTATTTAACAATTTTGTCTATTTTAAATTATATAAATTATATTTTTCTTTGTCATATTTTATTTTAATATGTGTTAATATGTTATTTTATGTATATTTTTGTCTTTTAATATTTTTGAAGTGATAGTATAATTTTTCTAAAGCTTATTGAATTTATTTTCTATTTTTAAAGCCTAGTTTCTATTTTCTTTGCTATTTTCTTCATTTAAATTATATTTAAATTAAAATTTATATATTTATTTGTGAACGCATTTTAGTTTATGTTATTATCTTTGTTATAAATATTTTTACAAGTACATAAAGATTTTCCAAAGTTCATTGCATTTATTTTTCATATTTTTAAGACTAGTATGCAATTTTTGTTGTTTTATTAATTAAATTATAAATATAATTAATATTTATTTATTTATTTATTTTTGTTTATTTAATAAATTTTCATACTTTTATCTGAATTTATATATATATTTCAGTTATTTAAAAATTAAAATAAATTGATGGAAATTTTAAAGGTTTTAAACACTTTAACTTCCAAAGCCATTTTACATTCCGACCTTTCATTTTCTCAACTCCACTCTTTAATGATTTTTTGCCGTGCTTTCATTTCTCATTCTAGCTGCATCTCCCTCATTTTTCACGTATTCTAACCTTCTCAAACTCATAAAAAAATTGCACGGCCATTGCTTCAAAGGTTTGGGTAAAATTCATCTCCTTCTTCCTTGTTTTTCTAGTTTACTATTGAATTTTGTATATGTTCTCTACCTTCATAGCTTTGTTCCTCCACCTCCAGCTGCTAGGCCGACCCCATCACCACCACAACCAGCCACCACCACCTCCAGATCACCACCCCATCAGACCCCACCCGACCTTCACATTGCATGGCTAGACCCACAACAGCAAGGGTCGAACCCTATGGTGCAACAAAAGCCACCATTTGCCTTAGAACCCTTTGTATTCCATTGTCTTCTCTACTTGTAACTCCCACTCACCTTATCACCTTGTAGCCGAGCCTATACTGGACCCAAACCAGACCTTAATCCATGCCTTGGCTATGCTATTTCAGTTCATAACTGAAGTATGTGAAGTTGAGAACAAGTGCAAACCATTTAACTTGTTTTGGACATTGATTTCTAGTGTTGTTCAAGTGTTACATTGTTTTGTAACTTATATGTTGCATTGTTTTGTGTAAATGTGAACAAGGCAATTATCTTTGGCTCTCTCAATATCAAATATTTGTCGTGCCATCGTGCTTTTGAAGATCTCAGTTTGTGTCAGTTGTATTGCAATCTCCAGCTCAAACAAGTGAGTTATCCTCACCAGACAATATGTACATATATAACTAGTAAATTGACCCCTTTTGAATCTGTAAAATGCATTAACGTGTTACATATGCTATATTATGATTATATGATGTTCACCCATGCTTAAACACCTATTATAAAATCTGTTACTGTTATATTATGTTGTTCTGTTATTTTTATCAGTTTATCACACTGCAAGTTCCCTTTAGATTAGAATCACTATGGGTTGAAATAATACGTACCCGAACGGACTTTAGAATAGGGGAAAATCGTTATGGGCTGAAATGATAGGCCTGAGCGATTTTCATTTTATTTCATTTTACTTGGGACTGCGGGTTTGAAATGATAAAACCCGGATTTTCTTTGTAAATTACGGGTTGAAATGATACATTACCCGTATCACTTTACCTAGGCTAGAAAATTATATACAGACCCATAGTTAAAATATATTTTTCTAAAATTTTTAAAAATATGTTTGAAATGCAAATATTATAATATTTTGATTTAAAACATAATTAAAAATGATTTTTGTAAAGTATTATTGATTTTTTTGGAAATTTATAGGTTAAATAAATTATGGAAAAGTTAGAAAATTTAAATGTAAGTTATTTTGGAAATTTATATTTAATAATAATTGGAAATTAAATTAAATATGAAATTATGATAAATTTATGATAATTTGAATTTAAAATGAATTTAAAATGATTTTATAATATATTAATGATTTTTGAGTAAAGTTAAAAAATGAAAGGGTTGATTATTTAAGTTGAAATTTTGAAATATAACCAAATGGGAATTTGTGAATTTGGCTTAAAAGTGAATTTTAAGTTAAGTGAATAAAATTAAAATTAAGTTATATTTTGAAATTTAAACTTAAGTGTTAAGTTGAAATTTAATTTAATGAATTTAAATTTGAATGTTGAAATTTAATAAGTGAATTATTATTAAATCTTGATTTTTGAATGGAAATTTAGCTTTATAAAATCATGAACTTAAGGAAAATTAAATGTTGTTTATAAATGTGAAAATGTATGATTTTATAAGTTAAAAATGTTTTAAATAAAAATATAATTGGTTGTGAAATTATATTGAATATTTGAAGTTAATTAACTGCATTTTTGAAATGCTATTAATTGCAATTTAAATGATATTACAGCATTTGTAAATGATGTAGTTGATGATAATGAACTAAAAAGCTAAATTGAATTAAAGGCTTTTATAGCAATCTTTTTAAGTGCTATAATTGTTGAATTTAACTAAGTTTATTTGAAATATTAAGTAAACCCTATTACAACATTTTTAAAAATGCTGTCTTTTGTTAAATTGAACTGCTTTGAATGTAACTTTCCGTAGCGTTTTCTAAATGCTGCGAAAAGTGAATTTTCGCTCTTTTGATAAACTTAAGTGAATAAATGAACTTTGGAAGTTGAAATTTTTGGAAATTTAATAATTTAATTATTAAATATAATAACTTCATTTTAATGATTTAAAATGATTTTTGAAATATAAACTGTTTGGAAATGTAAATTGAAATGGTATTTTAAATTGAATAAAATGAATAATGATTTGAAATGAATGTGGTTTTGAAAAGATATGATATTTTGGTTTATTAAAATGATTTGAAATGAAGTTTTGGAGAGATATGATATTTTTAATATATTAAAATGATTGAAATGACTTGAAATGGATATGATATTTTTGATATATTAAAATGATTGAAATGAGGTTTTGAAATGATATGATATTTTGATATATTAAAATGATTTGAAATGTGGTTTTGAAAAAATATGATATTTTGATATATTAAAATGATTTGACAAGAATTTCAGGAAAGATATGATGTTTTAAAATGGTTTGGAATTAATTTAATCATTATTTTGATAAAGATTTGGATTTGAAATGATATCCTATTTTGAAGTATAAACATTATTTTAAAAGTTATAACTACGGGTTATAATAATGATTGGTTGGCAAAGAGACCGGGATCAGATATCTGGCATACTCTCCGTCGATACCGAAAACCACTTTGACAACCGTGTACGCGGTGGAGATTCTAGAATAAAGTAGGATGGTGGCGACGTTCTTGAGGTATATTACGTGGACCCAACTCCCGTGAGTTGGCATAAGGTGGCTAAAACAGGAGCGATCTCGGGCCAAGTGAGGTCATTCCTCCGATCGGACACATTCCTTCGATACTATACTCTTACTTGTGATTGATTAGATGGCCATCCTCCGATTTTGATTGGGAGTGTGTTCCGAGGTGGGCGTATGTGGCTGCTGCGTTACCACCAGCCCGTGTGCGTAATTGGTATATCTACCCTGGCATTGCCTTGTGTGCCGTGTCACCTACCATACCGAGCCTTTACTACGAGTTTGTTTTTCTCCCGTAGCCCGTGTGGTATCCTCTGACAGTCACACGGAGTGGAGATGGCATGATATTGGATGGACTACTGGGACTATTATGTGTGAAGGGTGATATGGGTAGCCCGGAATGCTATTTAAAAGTAAGTTTATTTTACTGTAGACATTATTATAATAGCGAAATATTACTACATAGTAAATAGTTTAACGGATCCTTAAAGGATGGGCGGTCTCAGGCATCCTTTAAGTTACTTGTACCTTATTACAGTTCATTTGAGTTGGTTTACATTATATAAGTATATATTGTCCTGACTCGAGTGTTTGTATTTTTATTTACGCTCGGGTCAGCCTGAGTTATTCACAGATTTGGATTCCACTTTCTGGAGATTGGAATCGCTGGAGATTATCTGCTTATCTAGTTTTATCTATTCCAGTTCTGTTGTTCTATTCAGCTTGTACTTGGTTATCATCTTAAGAGTTCTGTTGTACTTTATTTAGTCTGTTGTATTTTATTTAACTCTGATATATTTATATAGTAGCTTCATGAACTACTATTTCTTTTAAATTCCGCTGCATTATTAAATACTCTATGTCTGTGATCTGTGATTATGTATTTACTGTATATTCGGAGATTTGCCAAATTTTATTTACAACGTGGTATTTTGAGCAATTCAAGTCCGACATGTGTGGATGCAAATGGTTGAAAATATCGGGTCGTTACAAATTTCCTTTGAATTTTCAATGCATGGAAATAGCAATATATTTTCCTTAACGAAAACCTAAATCCTTGAATTCACCATTCCTTGCACAATCTTGACTCCAACCCCATCTAGGATATCATTTATTGTTCGAACTTCCAAATTTTACCATTCCTTAATGCCTATTACATCAATAGGACCTCCTTCCTAAACTTGACTTCTCACCATTCTATTCCAACTATTTTATGGTCGAGACGACTTAATATGGAATGGTGCGTTGCCATTGTAATCCAATAGATATAATGACTAATTCTCACCTAACACCGTACTTAAAAAATTCATCTTGAAGCATCTAAAATGGACAATGTCCTAGCTCAGTAAACATCTTATGAAACTCTTATCACCTCATCCCCAACAATGTATTTGTAATTGCAACGACAACTCAAATATCAACTTACTTCATAAATATCGCCATAGAACGTATATTATAAGACGATAACCTACTTGCTTGGTTACCTATAATTCACTAAGTCAAAAACAATATACCTAATATCTATAACTTCCCAAGCCAAAAGCAACATATGTGGCGTAATGTTACCCGAAAAGTTGGATCAATGCCACCTACCCACCATAATCATATTCGTTTTCCTCTTCTAACGATGTTCAACCAACTAATACTTTGGAGACATATAATATACTACCAACTTAATCACCTCCAAGCCTTGAGTGCGAAATAATAGCCGTCATTCAAGACCATGGGTTAGAAAATCCTTCTTGTGTGCTTTCAACTATTGACTAGTATAGCTTACTACCATCCTCTCATGCATTAACTATATGTCCAATCCCATAATGCAAGCATCGGCATGCACTGTGGATCCCTTTGTACCATCAGGCAGTGTAACAATCCTAATTTTAATTAGCATTATTTAGGAGATTAAATTAGACAAATAAAATAAAATAATGTAAAATACTAAAGGGATTGCGATTTGATAATTGATATGGATCGAGCCTTAATTAATGATATAATGGAATTAATTAGAACATTACTAAGAAGAAGGATATATGAGAAGGGTAAAATAGAAAAAAGGGTTACATTTCCTAGTACAAACCTCCACCTTCTTTCTCTTCATTCATTTTACACATATAAACAAAACTAAAGTTTAGGCTGGCCATTGCTAGAAGATTCAAGAGGAAGAAAAACCTAGGAAAACAAGTAGAACGCTTATGGGAACCAAACTAAATACAAACCTCAACCTTCTTAAATCATTCAAGGTGAATAATATTAGTTTTTATTTTCGGTTTTAAGTGTAAATCTGATTCTTTTGCTTGTATTATGTCATGCTTTGATAGTTCGAATGATTATAAGCTTATTGATGAATTAATGGAATTCATTTATCAAGTGATATGTTTGAGGTAGAAAACTTATCATATGACACCTAAATGACTTGAAATTTTTATCTGACGTTAGAACATTATTTTAGAAGTGAGTTTTAATTTCACAATTTTACGGTTTAACGAGAATATTTTATGAATTTTCTAAGGTTGGAAATTAAGATATTTCGGTTTTAATTATTTAAAATAACTAAACTATTTTTTTGGCCTTGAAATTTTTATATGTTGAAGAATATGAATAATTTAATTCTTTGTGATTTTTAGGGATTTTTCTTTGTCTAGGATTTATTGTGAATTATTTAAGCTAGAAAGACTTAATTAATTATCAAAACATTCATATAAAAATATATGCTTTGAAAATGTTTTAAAAAGGAAAGATAAGGCTGTAGTAGTCTTTAGAAAAGTATTTGATAAAGAAAGTTATTAACCAATGAGCTTTTGACAAATAGAAGGGTTGGTAAAAAAAAGAAATCACTTTTAATTAAAAAAATTGCGGTTTTAACGTTAATTACTAAAATGCCATACCGAAGTCAATGGCATCGCCCTCCAACATGCTGCACTTAGGGTCTTTGAAGTTAATCCTAGGTGATGCATAAGATACCAACTTCGATTGGTATGAAATGGATCGGCTTGGGTTGAGGCTCGAAGTAGAACATTGAGGTCGACGTCATGAACATTGAAGTTGATCGCGTTCTTTAACTTATCAATGTCGTAGTTTGTACTATGTTGCATGTTTTCTACAATGTTGTCGACACATTGGTTTTTGAAGTGACTTATAGTGGTTACACCATGTTTTATACAAATTGACTTCGATGATATAGGCAACTATACTGCTTTTTTTTATATCCACGTCAATGGTAACTACGTCGCCTTTATTCAATGTCCTACGTTTTCGAAGATGGCTATAGTGCAGCTTATATTGACTTTTGCCTTAATGATGCTGCTTATTTTCCTTGAGGCAATGACGATGTGAACAAACTATGTTGATCATATCCTTTTAGGACTTATTAATATGCAAACCAAATTTTATACCTTAGGACTCTGAAATTTTATGAAGTGCGACGTCCATGTTATCGACCTTATTGCCTTATGTTTCAAAGTTAAAGGCTCTAACATATTTTTGTACGGAAGAAGGGAAAAGGTCCTTAGTGGCGACGAGGTCGCCAATGTTATCAATAAAATGGTTTTATTAACTTTGGCATATAACTTATATTTTGAGAGGCAATGACCTTTAAGTGCTTTTGGACTTCATCAATATAAACCTTATAAATCATGGAATAATTATCATGAATATAGTAAAGGGATATGTTTCCATATTTTTAAAGTATGATTTTCTAGGTTAAATCATATATTACAAAAGTGTTTTCAAGGAAATAGAAAAGGGTATTTATCCTAAAATTTTACTTAAGAATTATTACTCTTATTACTTTTGGGTAGATTGTGATAGGATGAATTGATTTAGAGATTAGAAAACAGATGTGACTACTGTAGGGTAGTGGAACGATCCCGATTTTTGAGTAAAATTAAATTTGGTAATTGATATAAATTTGTGTATTTAAATTGTAAATTTAATTAATTTTTCCAAGATTAAATAGGATATTTGTTTATTGGGACATTGATTTTTTAAAATTTAATTATGGATTTGAAATTCTATATTAAATAACTTATAAAATTTGAATTTGAAAACTATATAATCTTATACTAGTAGAAATTTGTGTTCTAATTTCAAGAGACATATATAATATTTATTCTGAAAGTTATATTTTGAATTAGATATAAATGATTTTTCAAAACAATTGTTTAAAACTAAATACTATTATATATGTGTTTATTTATTAAAAGCAAATTAGTTTAAAATCATTTCTTTCTTTAAATTGGTATAAGTAGAGATAATAAACAAAATGTAGATAAAATAAGAAATAAAAGTTTAAAATAATACATATATAGATAATTATTTATTTAAAAAGTATAATAGTAACTTCAGTTTAAAATTTAAATAAAATGTGTACTTATGCATAAAAATATTTTAACTTAAGTTCAAGTTTAAATAAGAATTGAATAAAGAATTTATATACCTCGTTATAGAATTTGTTTAAAATAAATTATATATATATATATATATATATTAACACAAGAATTTGGTATGAATGTATATTTTGAAAGTATAAGTATAAAAAGGCCTAACCAATAATAGTATATACATGAAAATGTAAAATACAAACTTATGTACATATAAGACTTAAGTAAATATGATTTAAAAATTTATTTAAAAATTCTTTTGTCTTGTAAAGTTACAAATGATAAACATACACAAAGGAGATGGAGTAAAGGAATTAACATACATTAAGATCTCAAGATTATTTTTTACAAATGGCATTCACTATGATTGATTGAATAAAATAATAAGATTTAAAAATTACAAAAAACTTTTCATGTCCCCATATTCAATTATTTAGCCTCTCAACAAATCTGAAAAGAACAGTACACAGATTTAGCCATTTCAAATTCCAACACCCAAAGAAAGAAAAAAGAGAAAAAAAACAAAAAAGGATGAAACATTTTCTTGGATACAAAGTTGAAAAAAAATCTGAAAAATATTCATAAACCTCAAGCTGTAGCTTATGATTCCATCTCTCAGGTAAATTTTAAACTTTACAGTTTAGTGAATTTGTAATTTTAAAGTCAGGTCTTTAACACAAACAAATTCAGCTGTAGATTTATAAAAAAAATACAATGCTTAAGTTTTTGGCCAGAGATAGTGCAAGATTCTCTGAAATAAATTAAGGCAAGTAAATTCCTTTTCAAAGATTTGAATTTGAAGTTGTTAATTAGTAATAAAGCAAAGGACTTAAGTTGTGGTATTAATCAGTTGCAGGAGAAATCAAGTTCAAAGATTAAGATTAATTTTTGGGTTTCAGTTGCAGACCATATTCTCTGTTGCAAAAAAAATTCAAACTGTAAGTAAATTTAAGTTTGTATGTCATTTGATGAACTGAATAAACAAATACAATAGTGAATAAGCAAATATTTTTATTTACAAGTTCCAGATTCAAAGCTTCTGGCAAGCTAAACAAAAATAAAAGTACCAGGCTCGAATTCATCTGTGCTTCTCTATTTGCAAATATACAGGTGAGAAAACCTTACTCTTTCTACCTTAGTATGGCTATATCTTGATTGATGAGATAAATGGTTGAAGTATGAATGTTGTGTGAATGTGTTTGTATGAATATTGATTGTGATTACAAGTTGAAAATATTAAATGTTTGTGGATATATGAGTTTCTTTATATACATATATCCTATCTGTAAAAAATAACAGGACCCAAAATTATAAATGAATTCATATCTTCTAAACAAATCAATCTTAGACCTTGATCTTTAAAGAAGAAATGATGGTAACAAGGTGACATTATTGGTAAAAATAATTTCCAGTAGAAATATTTGGTAACTATTTTAAAAATTGAAAAACAACAGTGAAATTCAAAAGTATGACCAAATTCGACTTGAATAATTTGTTGAATCATTTATATAATCTGTTTTGTAATCAAAAACTATGATTTTTAAAAAAAGTATCATGCTTTTTAGTCTTGATTTAAGGGGGAATGTGCGAGTTGAACAGAAAACCTATTTTTATTAACTTTTGGTGATCGGGTTGATGATTTATCTCGTGACTACATCTAAGGCTTGCGGGGGGGTCGTAGATTATCAGAAAAATACTAGATAAATTTATAGTTCGCCATGGAAGACGAGCGAGATCATTTTATATTTAACCCTAAGTTTTAGTTAAGGTCAGAATTCGAGTAATTAAGGCAACATCGATGCATCGAGTGCTATCGCACCTAGGGGGAATGAAGCATTGGACTATGGCGAAGCTTGGGAAGCAATGACACATTTTCTGGTGGTCGGGATGGTCGGGACGAGGTGGTTTTACCTGTTTGAATTGGGTTCCGGTATTCGATCAAGTAGCTTAATTTTGATTCTCAGACACATTTGTAAATCCGGGTGTTTGGGTCGCTCAGTGTGGTCAAGGTCGATGCGCAGGCCTCGCTGGTGATGATTAGAACTACAGTGAACTTAGGTGCAAGTGCACGATGCACTCTCGAGTTTCAGGCAATCATTGAAGATTGGCGAAGAAGATGGTGGCTCGAAGTAGGACTCGTCAAATTTTGATGATGGCGCGAAGGAGAACCGGGTCGGGCTTGAGTGTGCGTGAGTGTTTCCTATTGTATCTGTTTTAATGTTTAAATTAAAAAAAGATTAAAAAAAAATTTGGTCTCAACAATATTGTGTAGTTAGCTCGGGTTGAACTCGGGGATAAAAAGCTTGGGCTCGGGGAATTTGGAAATTGGCTTGGGTATTACAGGTTTCCAGGTTTCAAGTTAAAACTTATTCCAGGTTTTCAAGTTTTTAACATATATTATAAAAGAAAAGAAAAAAATTACATAAGTTTTCAAAGCTAGTTGAAGAAACAAATTTTAAAGTTTAGGGTTTAATCAAGCTTAAACAGTTTATTAACTACCACTCTTAAATAATCAATGTTAATTTAGGTTTTGATTTATTAAAGGTTTGAAAGTAAAATTACTTTTGAATTCAAAAGTATTTCAATAAGCCCAACCTTTAATTAAAGAGTTTATTTTAAATAAACAAAATAAAGATAATTAAGAAGTAAATTGAGAAGATTAAATGTTTTAAAGAATTAATTAACTTAAAGGCTTAAAATTAATTGGTTAATGATAATTAATTCTAAATTATTTTCAAAGAATTTAATAATGTTAAGTGATTGAGATAAGTAGGTTATCTTATGTTAATTAAAGTTTTAGGAAATAAAGAATTGATTAATGAAGTATTAATTAAAGAGGTAATTTATTAATTAACGGTTAATCAATTTTTGTAATTAATCAAGGATAATTAATTTGATGATAATTAATCAATTTAGGATTAATTAATTAAAGATAATTAATGAAATGTTATAATTATAGGTTAATCATTTAATAATTAAAGGTTGATGAATTATAATTAAAGGTTAATTAATTTATTATCAATAGTTAATTAATAAAAGATTAAAGAATAATTTATCAAAATGATTTGTAATTAATTAACCAGGATTAGTATAAGTAATTAATTTGATTTGAATTAAGCAGACAATTTACTGATCTTACCTATGAATGTTTGGTTCTATTGGTTGATTGAATTATTTGATATTCCCGATTGTGTGCTTTGTTTTGATTTGAGCTGTGTTTAATGTAATTTAGTATCTGTGATATATATCTGTGATCTATGAATGAAAGATAAGCCTTATAGTTTATACCGCTTATCAAATATTATTGTTGTACTTGAATATGTACTGATTGAAGATGTTGCACTTTTACTACGTAAAACCTCTAGACCACACTTATACACACACAAATATGGATTGCACGTGGAAATTGGTTAAGTCACAGATTGTTGAAATAGTTTTAAAAATTTAATTCTTGAATTCAAATGGTTTTGGAAATGGATTGGGTTTAAAGTAGAAAGTTTTTGAAAAGGAATTTGAAAGATAAAAGTTATTTTTGAATAACTTAATTAAGTTTTGAAGTTTAAATAATTTGATTTAAATTCAAAATTTGAAATTGAATTCTATGTTTGGAAACTGGGGATTAAAGATGTTATACAAGTTATATATGGGTTAAACCATTTAAAAGGTATTGATTTGGGAATTTGAATTTAATTCAACGGTTTTAACTCACGCAAATATAATTGGATTTTTCTGAAACGAAAACTATTTGTTTTCAAATAATAAAAGCGTTCATATGAGAAATAAATTTCCAATTTGTATTAAAGGGATTTCAAATTTGGAATTTAACGGTTTTCCAAGTTATGAATAAATCGTTGGAAACGGGTTTGAAGGCTATAAGTTAAATCTTTAATTTAAAGATTTAGATGAGTTAATCCAAATTGAAATGGAAGTATTTTGAAATCTGTGAATGGATCTTTGTGAAACTGGGTGAACTTTGTGAAACAAATCTTTTGTTTAAAGATTTGAAATGGTAATTTGTTTAAACCATTTGAAGAAAGGTTTCATATTTTAAAAGTAGTGACTTAACTGAAATCCCATATCCATATGTTTTTAAATTTTGCGCTCACTATTCGGTTTAGCCGGGAGAGGACCTTTGAAAGAAGCTATGCGGTAGGATCGTATAATATGGAATAGTGTATGGTATAGGTAAATAACAATAAGCAATAAGTAAAGTAGACACCAGGATTTTATACTGGTTCGGACCTCTAGTCCTACGTCCAGTCCCTAAACTTCACTTAGGAATTCTATTAACTAAAACCCTCTCTTAACCCAGAGGAATAGGTTTACAACTTATCCGAACAACCGAACGAGATTTCTTGCCTCAACTACCAAAAAGGACTTCAACTCAATTACTAAAAACAATTATTCGACTTGTTGTGTTCTTGTCAACACTAATGAGTCCAATGTAGTACAATATTCCTATAATCTTATCCTCGAGAGTATGCAATGTGTTTGTGAAGATTTAGGAAATGTGAATTGCTATGAATCAAAAGAATGATATAAACAAAGCAGAGATTCAAGCAATAGATTGGTGATTGCTTTGAAAACTTAGAACATAAAATATGTTCAAGAAAGTAGTGAGATTAAAGCATAAGAAAATTGGTAAATTGAAGATGTTAGAACCATGTATATATAGGTGTAGAAGAGATGTATTTGTTGGCTAGAGATGCAGACAAGAGATGCTTCCATTTCCATTGGAGAATGGTTTTAACTCTTGGGAGGAAGAAGGTGTCCATTCAGAAAAAATTGGCAGGTTTAAATTCAATCGACTGAGCAAGGATTTCAGTCGACTGGAAATGTAAAGAAAAAAATTTCAGGAATAGATTCATTCGACTGAGCAGGTTGTTTCAGTCGACTGGAACTGTGCATGTTTGTATATGTGTAACAGGTTCAGTCGATTGGGCTTACCTGTTCATTCGACTGAACTATTGGTTTTTGCACAATGAATGTTTATCTAGAAAATGAAGTTTATAAAACATGTTCTAGTGTTTGTGCAAGCCTCTTGAGGATAGATTTTAATAATAAATCTAAACTAAGACTTATATCTGAATTATACTCATGCTATCCTCGGTCTTCATCGTTCTTCCTTTAGCTTTGCACATATCTCTCCCTTTTTGTTGAAGCACATTGTCATTGATTAAAATATAGCGTATCAACATTCTCCCCCTTTTTGATTGATGACAACGCTGAAACGTGTAGGGATGTAATTGTTTCCTCCCCCTGAATATATGCATTGTCTTTCCTATAAAACAAGGTTAGTAACATAGATTTCTCCCCCTTTGTCATCGACAAAAGGGAAGTAATAATTGCAGAAGTATACTATCAAAACAATCACTGATATGCATAACTATAGTTTCAAAAACTTAGAATGTAGCATAAATAAATGAAACATGGAAGACTATTTATACAAGCCTTTTGAATATTGTTTTCTTTTTGAAATAAAAAATCAAACCATAAGAGAGTTATTCATCTTTATCCAAATCATATGAGCCTTCTCACCCTCCCTCCGGTTCGCAAATAACGGGTCCACCGGTGGGTGGTCTATAAGCTCTTCCACCTTGACCACCGCTATTCCCACTTTTGCTGCTGCTTGGATTTTCTTCGGATGACGTCCATGTGAAAGTTGGTGCCGGACGTTTGCCATGGGAGGTTGAAGCAGTAGTGGAGGCCGTGCATGAGATGGCATCCCATAATTTGTTGAAGAAACCTTTAATTCTGTCAAGTTTATGATCTACATTCTTGAGGCGATTATCAAGAATTTGTTGATTTCATGATAAAATTCCTAACGATGGATTGGTAGTAAAACTTGGTTCAATGATACGAATTTCATCATCTTGATCAAAAGGTTCTTCATGTTGGGCTTGAGGAGGTTGTTGCGGTTCTTGATGTCTAGTTTCCCATTCGGCAAGAGATATGATGCGAGAAGGTCTAGCAGGAAGTTGCATAAGGCTTATAGTCCGATGGTTGATTTAATGAACCATTGTGTTTTCGGACTCTGGTAATGGCGTATCAACGTTGAGGAGTAGTCGCATGATATACTCGCCAAAATATATTGTTCGCATTTTTCCATTATTGAAAGTAAGAAATTCATCAAGAATTAGTTTGACCCAATTAACTTGAATATTGCCCCCAAATAGCATATAGTGCTCTATAATTGTTTGGGTATACAATTTCATATGAGCCCGTTCGAGGAGTGATGGTTCGCATAAAAGCTTTGTGGAGAAGCCTTGCTCTTGGTCGTAAGGAAGTTGATTTAATATCCCGGATGTTGATGTTATCATCTAAAAATTAATGATTTATGTTGTCTCGAATATGTGGATTAAATTCGATTTCTTCAAGCTTCCTTCCCATGTTAGGAGATCCCAAAATGTGTGCAATTCGGTCTAGGGAAAACCATACCTTTTTGCCCCACACCATACTCCAAACACTATCGTTTGGATTTCTTGGAGTTTGGTGTCTAAGGTTATGGTTTGCATAGAACAATTTGACCATAATATGATTGATTGCATGGTCATTTTGTTTTATGTCTAAGAGAGATGTTAAACCCGCTTGATCCATCAAAGCTTGTGGAGACTCTGAAAATCAACGAAGGAGTGTTCAAGGATCCGAGAATTCTTCATTTTGTTCCACCTTGTGACCGCCACTCCATCATAAAGCCATTGAGCGATTTGAGCGTCAATTGGCTCGGAGGATGTTGAAGTTGAAGCCCTTGATCTTTTTGGAGCCATTGTTGTGAGAGTTTTGAGAGGGATTTGAAAAAAAAATGAAGATTTGTGGCTAGGGTTTTGAAGAATAATGGTGAAGTAGGAGCTTTCGGAATGATAAAAGTAAAGAGTAAAGGTAGAAATTGGTGGTAAAAAGGAAAAAAGTAGCCTGGGAAACGACGTTCAGTCGACTGAATAGTCTGTTTAGTCGATTGAATTGATTACCAAAAATTTCTGTGTTAAATTCAGTCGAATGAACTGTGTTTTTAGTCGACTGAACTATTGTCTGAAAGTTTCTGTGGTAAATTTAGTTGACTGTGCAGAGCAATTAGTCGACTGAGCTATTGGAAATTGTTTTCTGCCTTATGATCAGTCGACTGAGCAGTAAGGTTCAGTCGACTGAACCTTGTGATTTCGGTGTTCTAAATTTTTTAAAGCAAAAGATTTTGATTGAAAGAAATGATTACAATTGTATAGACATATTACAATATAACAACATGATTTTCCAAAAAATAAAAAATAATCATTTCTTTGGAGATGGACTATTTTTCTTTTGCGGTTTATTTCCTTCATTCGCTATATAGTTTTTGTCTAATGAATTTGGACTATATTGAGGAGTTTTTGGCGACATCCAAGGATTCAATGGATCGGCTGGTGTATGGTATGACGAAAATGGATCATACGAACTAACTGGTCGAGGTAGGGGCTCAGTCACCTCGTTTTTCTTCGAGCTACAAAAACGTAAACCGATTTGCTCAAGAAAGCTTATTCGTCTAACCGTTACTTTTAGTTCAAAATATAATTCACGTTGAAGGTCAATTTGTTGTTGTTGAAAATGATGAATTTCATCAATCTTTCTTTTCGTATCAGGAGAGATAAAAAGTCCACGTTTTGCCTTCTTCGAATCCTATGTGTAGCCAGTTCAATAGTTTTCCCATTTATAAACCGGCTCATGCTTTGGTGTAGGCGTAGGAAGTTGTGGTGATGTAGGTGAGTCATTGACTGAGGAGGTAATGTTGATTGGAGAGTATGAATTGTTGGAATACATTTTTATATTGGATTTCAAATTTTGTAATATTTTTTTTTAAAATAACACATGTTTAGATGTATATATATAGTATGAAAGTTCCAAAAAGAATGTGGTGTTAAATCATTTAGAATTTATATCCAGAAATTAAATTAATGGTTAATATTTTCTTAGAAAATGGATGGTTATGTAATATTAGCTAATGGATGGTTAATATTTTCTTTGAAAATGGTTAATATAGGTTTAGTATATAAAATATTAGCTACTTCAAAATATCTTTGAAAGATATTATTCCTAATTCTCGTCATAATTTTATGAATGAGTTTTCTAGTAATGGTTTAGTAAATATATCGGCAATTTGATTTTCGGTAGAAATATATTCTAAATTTATGATTCCTTTTTCGCTATTGTCACGTAGAAAATGGTGACGAATATCAATATGTGTTGTACGAGAATGATTTACCGGATTTTTAGATAAATTTATTGTACTTGTGTTATCACAATATATTGTAGAATTTGTTAAATTTATATTAAAATATTTAAGTGTTTGTTGCATATAGATGACTTGAGTACAAGCTAAAGCGGCTGATATATATTCCGCTTCAAACGTGGAAAGCGAAACACAATTTGTTTCTAACTAAACCAAGATACAAGTTATTTTCCAATGAAATGGCACGTACCACTTGTACTTTTTCTATCTGTTCGAGATCCACCAAAATCAGCATCACTAAACGATACTAACTCGAATGGACACTCTTTTGGATAGAAATGACCAAAATCTTTAGTATAGTTAAGATATCGCATAATTCGTTTTACAGCTCTTAAATGTCATTCTTTAGGGTTAGATTGAAAACATGCACATAGAGATACACTCATCATTATGTCTGGTCTACCAGCGGTTAAGTAAAGTAAGGAGCCTATCATACTTCTAAACAATTTTTGGTCTACACTTTTGCCATTCTCATCTCGATCGAGATGAGTAGTGGTACTCATAGGAGTAAGTTTACCAGAAGTGTTTTCCATTCCAAAATGTTTAATTAGATTAGCATAATATTTTTCCCGGTTTATGAAAATTCCATTTGTTAATTGCTTAAATTGAAGTCCGAGAAAATTGGATAACTCTTCCATATGAGACATTTCGAACTCCATAATCATTATATTTGAAAATTCTTTATATAAGTTTTCATTTGTCGAACGAAATATAATATCATCTACATATATTTGAATTATTAGAATATCTTTAGCAGTATTTTTAATGAAAAGATTTTGATCTACTTTTTCAATTTGAAATCCCGAATCTAGTAGATAGCTCTTAAGTCTCTCGTACCAAGCACGAGGTGCTTGTTTAAGACCATATAAGGCTTTCTTTAATTTATATACACGATTCAGATATTTTTCATAAGAGAATAAAGGGGGTTGTTCTACATATACATTTTATTTTATAAAACCATTTAAAAATGCACTTTTAACATCCATTTGATAAAGTTTAAAATTGTGAAAACATGCGAAGGCTAATAGAATACGTATTGCTTCAAGTCTTGCAACGGGAGCAAAAGTTTCTTCATAATCAATTCCTTCTTCTTGGTTATATTCTTGTGCTACTAGCCTAGCTTTATTCCTAGTTATATTACCTTGTTCGTCTACTTTATTTTTTTAGACCCATTTTGTTCCTATAACTGATTGATTATTAAGACAGGGAACTAACTCCCAAACATCGTTACGTTCAAATTGGTTTAATTCTTCTTGCATAGCAACAATCCAGTAATCGTCTGTTGATGCTTCTTTAGGATTTTTAGGTTCTATTGTTGAAATGAAAGCAACATGTCCCATTTGATTTAGTTGACTTCTTGTTTCAACTTGAGAATTCATTTCACCTATTATATTTTGTGTTGAGTGATCTCGTAATATTCTTGGTGGAGATCTTAGTTCATTATTACAATTTTCAAGGTTTGTATTTACTATATTTACAAATTCTTCACCATCTTTTATACTCAAATTTTTATTAAAATTTTCATCAAAAGATATATGTAAAGTTTCTTAAATTATATTTGTTTGTTTATTAAATACTCGATACGCCTTACTTCGTTCTGAGTATCCTACAAAAATTCCTTCGTCGGCTTTTGGATCAAAATTTTCCAACTTGATCTTTTGTATTTAAAATAAAACATTTTGATCCAAATATTTTAAAATAAGATATATTTGGCTTTTTGTTATTAAATAGTTCATATGAAGTATTTTTAGTTAATGGTCTAATTGATATACGATTTAATACATAACATGCAGTAGCTACGGCTTCTGCCCAAAAATGTTTTGGTAGAAAACTTCCATTTAATAATGTTCTTGCACATTCTTGTAATGTTCTGTTCTTTCTTTCTACAACTCCATTTTGTTAAGGAGTTCTAGGAAATGAAAAATTATGATTTATTCCTTTCTTTTTACAAAAAGATTCAAAAGCTTCATTTTTGAATTCGCCTCAATGACCGCTTCATATATTTTTAATCTTCAAATCTTTAGTGTTTTGAATTCTTTTGACAAATGTTTTAAAATGCTCAAATGTATCACTTTTATTTTTCATAAAAATAGTCCATGTATATCCTGAGAAATCATCAACTATCATAAATACATATCGATTATGATTAATGGATTGAACCTGTGTTGGTCCGAATAGATCCATATGAAGTAATTCTAGTGGTTGTAAAGTAGAAACATTTTTCTTAGATTTGAAAGACGACTTTGTTAATTTTCCTTTTTGAAAATCATCACAAAGATTTTTTATTTTAAAGTTTATCTTGGGTAAACCTCTTACTAATTCATTTTTAGAAAGTTTTCTAAAGTTTTAAAATTAATATGACAAAATCTTTTGTGCCATAAACAAGGATCATTATCTTTCACTAGTAAACACATATTTGTATTATGATTAATTTTCATATTTAGAACATAAATATTACTATCTCTATTTCCCTCAAAAACAAGATTTTGGTTTTAATCAAAAATACTACATTTATTTTCCGAAAAAGTTATTTTAAAACCCTTGTCACAAAGTTGACTTCTGCTCAGTAGATTATGTTTTAGATTTTCAACTAATGAAACATTTGTTATAAAAGGTAAATTCAATGTACCGTAATTGCTCACATCTCCTTTGCTAATGATATAACCTTTTGAATTGTCTCCGAAGGTAACCGAGCCACCATCAAAGTACGTGATGTTTGTAAGCATATCTTGTCGCCGGTCATGTGTTTTGAGCAACCACTGTCTAGTATCCATTTCTTCTTTTTGAGTGGGACCTGAAAATAAATATGAAATTATTGGTACCCACTTTTTAATAGGATCCTTAAAGTTAGAGCTTAGGAAACCAAACCCAATTCGGTTCAGTATCCTTTTTATAAATATAGTTTTTATTATTATGAACACTATCCATAATTGTTTTAATATATTTATTCCTAATTAAAATATTGTTAGTTTTCGGAACCCCAATTTTGACTATCTTTGTTTCTACTTTTGTTTTAATAGTTCTCTTAATAACATTTGTTGTTTTGAATCAATATTCCTCTTAAAATTTGTATTTTTCTTTTTAGGAATTTTTGACTCCTTTTCATATCCTAATCCATGTTTATTTGAAGAGAATTGAGAATTTTCTAAAATCTTAGATAAATTTTCACTTCCTTTGTTAAAGTTAGAAACATTTTTAGTGATGTTATCTAATCTAGCTTGAAGACTATTATTTTCTAACTCAACTTGTCTAATCTTAGTTTTTAACTCATGATTTTCAGAAACAATTATATCATTCTGTCTTTTAGTTTCAATTTCTTGACTTAAAAGTGATAATTGAGTTTTCGAATTTGAATGAGATTCTTGAAATTTTTCAAGTTCTTCTTCTAGAATTTTTCTTTCATCTTTTAACATATCCCTTTCAAATTCAGCTATGTTTTGATTTTCATGAGTTTCCTTAAGTTTCTTTTTAAGAATTTTTATTGTGCTCAAAAGTTCAGTGTTTACTTCAATTAAATCATCGAAAGTTAAATTACTAACCTTTGATTCTTGGGCCATAAAGCATACATTTGCCTGTTCATTGTCGCTATCATTTTCACTTTCAGATGAAGAAGAATTTGAATCGTCCCATGTTACAGAGAATGCCTTCCTTTTGGATTTCTCTCTCTTGTTTTTATTATTGAGAGCTTTCTGATTCTCCTTCTTTTGCTCTGGACAATCCTTGTGCATGTGACCTTTCTTGTGATAGTTGAAACATTCTATATTCGAGGATGTAGGTTTGTTCAAGAAATTCTTATTGAATCCATTTTTATTTCCTTTTCTATATCTTAAGAATTTCTTGAAATTTTTGGCTATAAATGTTAAATCCTCATCTTCAGACTCTGATTCTTCCTTTTCTGCATGAAAAGCTACATTCTTTCTTTCTTGAGCTTGATCTTTCTTAGCTTGCATATTTACTTCATACGACATAAGATTTCCAATTAATTCCTCTGGTTTCATAGTAGATAGATCATTTTCTTCCTCGATTACTAGTACTTTTCTCTCCCATTCATCAGTGAGTGAATTTAGAACTTTAGACACAATGTTAAAGTCCGTGTATTTTTCTCCTAGTCCTATTAAGGAATGATGAATGTCTTCAAATCTCGAGTACATTTCATTGATGGATTCATTTTGTCACATTCTAAAGTTTTGGAATTGGTTCTTCAGCATGGATATCTTTATTTGTTTGACCTTGTTTGTGCCTTCATGTATGACTCTAAGTGTTTCCCATATCTGATATGCAGTAGTACATATGATAACACGGTTGAATTCATTTCTATCCCGGGCACAAAATAGCATATTCATAGCTTTGGCATTTGCACTAGCTTCATTCTTCTCAGTTTGTATCCATGTAGGATAATCGTCGTGGGTACAACAAACTCTGCTTGAGTGGCATTCCAGGCTTCGAAACTTGTTGCTTGCATATAAATTCTCATCCTTGTAGCCCAATAGTTATAGTTTAGTCCATTGAATAGGGGGTCTTTGGGTAGATTGTCCTTCCGCAAATGTAGAACTATAGGCAGATGTTGTGCTTGTACATACGTTATTTTCCATATTATCAATATGTCTAATAATGGTGTTATGGTTATAGGACAACCTTGCTCTGATACCAATTGAAAGAAGCTATGCGGTAGGATCGTATAATATGGAATAGTGGATGGTATAGGTAAATAACAATAAGCAATAAGTAAAGTAGGCACCAAGATTTTATATTGGTTCGGACCTCTAGTCCTACGTCCAGTCCCTAAACTTCACTTAGGAATTCTACTAACTAAAACCCTCTCTTAACCCGGAGGAATAGGTTTACAACTTACCCGAACAACCGAACGGGATTTCTTGCCTCAACTACCGAAGAGGACTTCAACTCAATTACTAAAAACAATTATTCGACTTGTTGTGTTCTTGTCAACACTAATGAGTCCAATGTAGTACAATATTCCCATAATCTTATACTCGGGAGTATGCAATGTGTTTGTGAAGATTTAGGAAATGTGAATTGCTATGAATCAAAAGAATGTTATAAAAAAAGCAGAGATTCAAGCAATGGATTGGTGATTGCTTTGAAAACTTTTAGAGAATATAAAATATGCTCAAGAAAGTAGTGAGATTAAAGGATAAGAAAATGGGTAAATTGAAGATGTTAGAACCATGTATATATAGGTGTAGAAGAGATGCATTTGTTGGCTAGAGATGCAGACAAGAGATGCTTCCATTTCCATTGGAGAATGGTTGCAACTCTTGGGAGGAAGAAGGTGTCCATTCAGAGAAAATTCGTAGGTTTAAATTCAGTCGACTGAGCAGGGATTTCAGTCGACTGGAAACGTAAAGAAAAAAATTTCAAGAATAGATTCAGTCGACTGAGCAGGTTGTTTCAGTCGACTGGAACTGTGCATGTTTGTATATGTGTAACTGGTTCAGTCGACTGGGCTTACCTATTCAGTCGACTGAACTATTGGTTTTTGCACAGTGAATGTTTATCTAGAAAATGAAGTTTATAAAACGTGTTTTAGTGTTTGTGCAAGCCTCTTGAGGATAGATTTTAATAATAAATCTAAACTAAGACTATATTTGAATTATACTCATGCTATCCTCGGTCTTCATCGTTCTTCCTTTAGCTTTTCACATATCTCTCCCGTTTTGTTGAAGCACATTGTCATTGATCAAAATATAGCGTAACAACAACCTTGTGTCATATAACCCATTCCGAATAGTGACATGACGATAGCATTTGAAGAACGGTGGTGAAGAACGGGTGTCTTCGAGAATGAAAGGATAACCTATCGATTATCTCTGCACCGAGTGGCTACGGTATAGAAATTCCCTAAGCGATGGAAATTCCGATCGGAATTGTGGATGCCCGGATTACAAGGGCTTCTTCGGAAGTGCCTTCGGTGCTGTTTGAACCCAAAACAGACTTGTATGGTTGTACGTCTCACACTATACTTTGAGATATTAAACTGATCTCTATCAAATACATTTCTGTTTGGTGGCGGAGAATTTATTCTCTTAGCTTTACACCCTTCTCTGAGACGTACGAGCTCAGAGGTTATGTAGTTGATAGTTATCAGTGATATATTCCCAATTTGGTAGTGTGGCATGCTGAGTGCTGCTGTGTATCATTTGTTGATTAAAGCATGGCTTTTGTATAAAGCGTAGCTTTGTGGACGAGACTGCATCAGGACCTCACACCCCAGAAATAGTCGAAACAGGAAAGATGCGGTAAGGTATGAGGGTCGCTCCCTTTAGGGTGTGCCATTCCCTTCTGGAAAAGTGTGGTATCATGGTATGGAGCCTAAATACTTAACTCATGTGGTCACTGCAAATCTATTACTTTGTGATTGCTTTATAGTTTTTGGATTAGAGGTACCTCGGATAAAGGTCCCAAAGGACCAAGGGATGGCATGCTCGTGTAGTAGTTACCTAGTTACAGAGGTAACCCGGCCTTGTGTTGGCAGAGAGCTGGTTAAGCTCTCGAGACATCCCACCAGAGTCATACTCATGTGGCAGTAGGAAGTTTCTTAGCCTGACCATTTGTTGGAAAACCAATCTTCAATACACGCCTTGTACAGTTTTAGTTGTATAACCTGCCATCTTCTTATGGTGGCGCCCCACTGTTTGGATGATGGCGTACAATAACGGTTGTATGCTGGCTAGGATTAATATTATACTTTCAAAAGTTTTTCTGCATTATGCACTAATAATAATATCAAATGACTTTTGTGTATCAAGCATATTTGACTATCATAAGGAGAAATCTCCTCCAATTCTGTTTTTACATTGTGTGTGTGGCAGGAGGCCTTATGGTAGTTTGATTTTCCGAAAAGCATTGCGGATTTGTTTTAAATTCTTTTTTCGTTGTTTTAAAGGACAAACTGTTTTGTTTGCTCTTACTAGTCCCACGACTGACTTGGAGTTTATTGTTCCCTTCCTAAACTCTGTGTGCCCACAATTGTTCCACACAGGGAGTCTAGAGTTGGATTTTTCAGACAATCGAATAGTAGGTGTTGATTCGATAGCTTTTAGCCTTAGGATTTAGCAATCGCATTTGGATCGAGTTGCTTCACTTCATCTAGATTGGGAGTTCGAGCTACTTCTTGATTGGTGCTTTGAAGATGGAGTTACAGTTATGGATTCTATTTCTCTTTCTCTCTTGAAGACCATATTGGAGATATTGTTTCGCTATTGGTGTTATATTTTCTTTCCGCTGCTATTGTCTTGTATCATATCTCTAATGTATATTGATATTCATTTTATCATTCAGGTGTATCAGATATTGTATCAAATGTTGTATATGATATATATACTATTCATTTCTTCCGCTGCGCTATACTTAATGTGTTATAAGCTCTGGCGAACCAGATTCGACGTTTGGATCTGCGACATTTGAATATGGGTGTCGCATTCGGTGCAGGTTTTCAAAGGTCGGGTCAAGGTTCTTTAAATTGGTACCAGAGCTGAAGGTTGAAACTTTAGCTCAGGAGTATAACACATTAAGTAACTCATTAGAGATAGGGTGAAGTATACCCTAGAATTAGTATATCCCTAAGATATCCGTCCGAATGCCTCAGTAAATTCTCTTACTATCCACTGATAGTAAGTTTGATTGCAAGAAGAGGACG
Source organism: Allium cepa (assembly GCA_030765085.1). NCBI lineage: Eukaryota > Viridiplantae > Streptophyta > Magnoliopsida > Asparagales > Amaryllidaceae > Allium > Allium cepa. Next base: position 416,560,213 of record CM060937.1, on the reverse strand, counting down.
AGATAGGGGATAGGGGAATATCACTACAAATGGTCCATACCCTGCAATAGAGGAAACAACTTTCTTTTCAATCTCCTTTGATTCGATTTCAAATTCTTTTGATTGCTTCGTAGCAACTCGAGGAAGAAGCTTCGGTGTGATGGTGACCCTACGAATCGTTGTAGAAAATCCTTACTTCGTATCTTCATCGGTTTTTTATCAATTTTTCGATTTAAACTTTAATGAATTTGAAATATGAAATTGAAAATTTTAAATAAATTGAAAATTTTAAATTGATTTAAATTGGTTAATAGAATATGAAGCTAAATTTTAATTGAATCGATAAAACGATTTCGTTTAAAACCAAATTGGGAATTCTATTGTAATTTCTTGTGTTGATCAAAGTCTGAAGAGGGACAAATTGGTATATACTTTAGGGTGTTCCAACCTAAGTTGGAATCCATATCTAGTGTTTGAGAAATGTGGAAGATTAAATCCATTTATCTTTTACCCTGGTCTCGATATATTTTACGAACGATTAGTTATCCTTCGAACTAATCAATGCCCTTGCATATTCGTAGACCGGTGGACCGAAGTATCTTGTGAAATAATTATATGAGTTTGTTCTCATATTGTTGATATTCTGATTTGGTATGCCATATGCAGAATAAATACTCAGTTTGATCTGAAAAGATATTTCTCTATCTTTCATTTTTTTCTTTATTGTCTTAGTTGCAAATTTCGAGGACGAAATTTTCTTAAGGGGGAATCTGTAACGATCCCGATTTTTGAGTAAAATTAAATTTGGTAATTGATATAAATTTGTGAACTTAAATTGTAAATTTAATTCATTTTTCCAAGATTAAATAGGATATTTTTTTATTTGGACATTGATTTTTTTTAAAATTTAATTGTGGATTTGAAATTCTATATTTAATATCTTGTAAATAAATAAAATTTTAATTTGAAAACTATATAATCTTACACTAGTAGAAATTTGTTTTCTAACTTGAAGAGACATATGTAATATTTATTTTGAAAGTTATATTTTAAATTAGATATAAATGATTTTTCAAAACAATTGTTTAAAACTAAATACTTTTATATATGTGCTTATTTATTAAAAGCATAATTAGTTTAAAATCATTTCTTTCTTTAAATTGGTATAAGTAGAGATAATAAACAAAATGTAGATAAAACAAGAAATAAAAGTTTAAAATAATACATATATAGATAATTATTTATTTAAAAAGTATAATAGTAACTTGAGTTTAAAATGTAAATAAAATGTGTACTTGTGCATAAAAATATTTTAACTTAAGTTCAAGTTTAATTAAGAATTGAATAAAGAATTTATGTACCTCCTTTTAGAATTTGTTTAAACTAAATTTTATATATGTATATATATATTAACATAAGACTTTGATATGAATGTAAATTTTGAAAGTATAAGTATAAAAAGGCCTAACCAATAATAGTATGTACATGAAAATGTAAAATACAAACTTACGTACATATAAGACTTAAGTAAATATGATATAAAATTTTATTTAAAAATTCTTTTGTCTTGTAAAATTACAAATGATAAACATACACAAAGGAGATGGAGCAAAGGAATTAACATACATTGAGATCTCATGATTATTTTTTACACATGGCATTCATTATGATTGATTGAATAAAATAATAAGATTTAAAAATTACAAAAAAAATTTCATCTCCCCATATTCAATTATTTAGCCTCTCAACAAATTTGAAAAGAACGGTACAAAGATTTGGCCATTTCAAACTCCAACACCCAAAGAAAGAAAAAATAGAAAAAAAAAATATAAAAGGCTGAAACATTTTCTTGGATACAAAGTTGAAAAAAAAATATGAAAAATCTTCTTAAACCTCAAGCTGTAGTTATGATTCCATCTCTCAGGTAAATTTTAAACTTTATAGTTTAATGAATTTGTAATTTTAATATCATGTTTTTAACACAATCAAATTCAGCTGCAGATTTATAAAAAAAAGAAAATGCAGTGCTTCAGTTTTTGGCCAGAGATAGTGCATGATTCTCTGAAATAAATTAAGGCAAGTAAATTTCCTTTAAAAGATTTGAATTTGAAGTTGTTAATCAGTAATAAAGCAAAGGATTTAAGCAGTGGTATTAATCAGTTGCAGGAGAAATCAAGTTAAAAGATTAAGATTAATTTTTGGGTTTCAACCGTAGACCATATTCTCTGTAGCAAAAAAAAAAAAATTCAAACTGTAAGTAAATTTTAGTTTGTATGTCATTCGATGAACTGAATAAACAAATACAATAGTTAATAAGCAAAGATTTTTATTTACAAGTTCCAGATTCAAAGCTTCAGGTAAGCTAAACAAAAATAAAACTTCCAGGCTCAAATTTATCTTTGCTTCTGTGTTTGCAAATATACATGTGAGCGAACCTTACTCTTTCAACCTTAGTATAGCGATATCTTGATTGATAAGATAAATGGTTGAAGTACGAATGTTGTGTGAATGTGTTTGTATGAATATCGACTGTGATTACAAGTTGAAAATATTAAATGTTTGTGGACATATGAGTTTCTGTATATACATATATCCTCTCTGTAAAAAAAACAGGACCCAAAATTATAAATTAATTCATATCTTCTAAACAAATCAATCTTAGACCTTGATCTTTAAAGAAGAAATGATGGTAACAATGTGACTAGTAAAAATAATTTCCAGTAAAAATATTTGGTAATTATTTTAAAAATTGAAAAACAACAGTGAAATTCAAAAGTATGACCAAATTTGACTTGAATAATTTGTTGATTCATTTATATAATTTGTTTTTTAATCAAAAACTAAGATTTTTAAAAATAGTATCAAGATTTTTAGTCTTGATTTAAGGGGGAATGTGTGAGTTGAACAGAAAACCTATTTTTGTTAAATTTTGGTGATCGGGTTGATGATTTATCTCATGATTGTATCTGAGGCTTGCTGGAGGGTCGTAGATTGTGAAAAAAAATACTATATGAATTTATAGTTCACCATGGAAGACGTGCGAGATCAATTTTGTATTTAACCCTAAGTTTTATTTATGGTTAGAATTCGAGTAATTACGGCAATGTCGATGCATCGAGTGTTATCGCACCTAGGGGGAATGAAGCATTGGACTATGGCGAAGCTTGGGAAGCAATGGCACATTTTCTGGTGGTCGGGATGGTCGGGACGAGGTGGTTTTTCCTGTTCGAATTGGGTTCCAGTATTCGATCAAGTAGCTTGATTTTGATTCTCAGGCACATTTGTAAATCTAGGTGTTTGGGTCGCTCAGTAGGGTCAAAGTCGATGCGCATGCGTCGGTGGTGATGATCAGAACGGCAGTGAACTTAGGTGCACGTGCACGGTGCCCTCTCGAGTTTCAGGCAATCATTAAAGATTGGGGCAGAAGATGGTGGCTCGAAGTAGGACTCGTGAAATTTTGATGATGGCGTGAAGGAGAACCAGGTCGGGCTCGAGTTTGCGTGAGTGTTTCCTGTTGTATCTGCTTTAAAGTTTAAATTAAACAAAGATTTAAAAGAAAGTTTGGTCTCGGGGATATTGGGTAGTTAGCTCGGGTTGAACTCGGTGATAAAAAGCTTGGGCTCGGGGAATTTGGAAATTGGCTTGGGTATTACAGGTTTTCGATTTCAAGTCAAAACCTCTTTCAGGTTTTCAAGTTTTTACCATATATTATAAAAGAAAAGAAAAAAACTAAATAAGTTTTCAAAGCTAGTTGAAGAAACAAATTTTAAAGTTTAGAGTTTAATCAAGCTTAAACAGTTTATTAACCACCACTCTTAAATAATCAATGTTAATTTGAGTTGTGATTTATTAAAGGTTTGAAAGTAAAGTTACTTTTGAATTCAAAAGTATTTCAATAAGCCCAACCTTTAATTAAAGAGTTTATTTTAAATAAACTAAATAAAGATAATTAAGGAGTAAATTGAGAAGATTAAATGTTTAAAGAATTGATTAACTTAAAGGCTTAAAATTAATTGGTTAATGATAATTAATTCTAAATTGTTTTCAAAAAATTTAATAATGTTAAGTGATTGAGATAAGTGGGTTATCTTATGTTAATTAAAGTTTTGGGCAATAAAGAATTAATTAATTAAGTAGTAATTAAAGGGGTAATTTATTAATTAATTTTTAATCAATTTTTGTAATTAATTAAGGATAATTAATTTGATGATAATTAATCAATTTAGGATTAATTAATTAAAGATAATTAATGAAATGGTATAATTAAAGGTTAATCATTTAATAATTAAAGGTCGATGAATTATAATTAAAGGTTAATTAATTTATTATTAATAGTTAATTAATAAATGATTAAAGAATAATTTATCAAAATGATTTTTAATTAATTAACCAGGATTAGTAATTCATAAGTAATTAATCTGATTTGAATTATTCAGACAATTTACTGATCTTGCTTATAAATGTTTGGATTCTATTGGTTGATTGAATTGTTTGATATCCCTGGTTGTGATGCACTGTTTTGATTTGAGCTGTGTTTAATGTAATTTAGTATCTGTGATATATATCTATGATCTGTGAGTGAAAGATAAGCGTTATAGTTTATACCACTTATCAAATATTATTGATGTACTTGAATATGTACTGATTGATGATGTTGCACTTTTACTATGTAAAACCTCTGGACCACACTTATACACACACAAATATGGATTGCACGTGGAAATTGGTTAAGTCATAGATTTTTGAAATAGTTTTGAAAATTTAATTCTTGAATTCAAATGGTTTTGGAAAAGGATTTGGGTTTAAAGTAGAAAGTTTTTGAAAAGGAATTTCAAAGATAAAAATTATTTTTGAATAACTTAATTAAGTTTTAAAGTTTAAATAATTTGATTTAAATTCAAAATATGAAATTGAATTCTATGTTTGGAAACTAGGGATTAAAGATGTTATACAAGTTATACATGGGTTAAACCATTTTAAAGGTATTGATTTGGGAATTTGAATTTAATTGAAGGGTTTTAACTCGTGCAAATATAATTGGATTTTTCTGAAATGAATACTATTTTTTTCCAAATAATAAAAGCTTTCATATGAGAAATGTATTTCCAATTTGTATTAAAGGGATTTAAAATTTAGAATTAAACGGTTTTCCAAGTTATGAATAAATCTTTGGAAATGGGTTTGAAGGCTATAAGTTAAATCTTTAATTTAAAGGTTTAAATGAGTTAATCCAAATTGAAATGGAAGTGTTTTGAAATCTGTGAATGGATCTTTTTGAAACTGGGTGAACTTTGTGAAACGAATCTTTTGTTTAAAGATTTGAAATGGTAATTTGTTTAAACCATTTGAATAAAGGTTTCGGATTTTAAAAGTTGTGACTTAACTGAAATCCCATATCCATATGTTTCTAAATATTGTGCTCACTATTCGGTTTAGCTGGGAGAGGACCTTGTGTCATATAACCCATTCCGAATATTGATACGACGATAGCATTTGAAGACCGGTGGTGAAGACCGGGTATCTTCGAGAATGATATGATAACATATCGATTGTCTCTGCACCGAGTAGCTACGGTATAGAGATTCCCTAAGTGATGGGAAGTCCGATTAGAATTGTGGACGCTCGGATTGCAAAGGCTTCTTCAGAAGTGCCTTCGGTTCTGTTCGAACCCGGAACAGACTTGTATGGTTGTATGTCTGACGCTACACTTTGAGATATTAAACTGATCTCTATCAAATACATTTCTATTTGGTAGTGGAGAATTTATGCTCTTAGCTTAACACCCTTCTCTGAGATGTACGAGCTCAGAGGTTATGTAGTTGATAGTAATCAGTGATATATTTCCAATTTGGTAGTGTGGCATGCTGAGTGCTGCTGTGTATCATTTGTTGATCAAAGCATGGCTTTTGTATAAAGCATGGCTTTGTGGACGAGACTGCATCAGGACCTCACACCCCGGAAATGGTCGAAACAGGAAAGATGCGGCAAGGTTATGAGGATCGCTCCCTTTAGGGTGTGTCATTCCCTTCTGGAAAAGGGTGGTATCATGGTATGGAGCCCAAATACTTAATGTAACGACCCGTAAATTTTGATAAATAAATTAGTTAATTTAATTAAGATTTTGAAAGTTAATTTAGAAAGAAATAAACTTTTATTATTTTTAATGAAGCAAATGTAAATGGAATGCAACCATGGAAATTTAAGCTAAGTATTAACAGCTGAAATGAAATTACGAATAATTGAAGTGATTTAAATTGTTATACTAGGCTAAGAATTGAATATGAGAAATTAGATGAAATATTGGATTTACCAAGGAAGCAATAGATAGTTAATGGAAATTAAATGGTAACATTGATATTGTAAGAAATAAAAACCTATTAATGTAAGAAAACCAAGGCAAACATTTAAGTTATAAATGTTATAATAAATAAAAATAAAATGACCATTGTATAAAGATTTGGCGTATGAAAATAGTGACGTTTGTGTGTAAATAGTGGAGTAAATATTATGTTGGAAACTATGATAATTTGTTGGAAATAATAAAATCGAGTGTGTTGTAAGGTTACATGTTTATTTCGTTTTATAATAAAATTGGAAATCAATTAGAGTAAAGGAACCTTAATGTTATATTAACACGAATTAATGCAATAACTAAATTAGTGCACACCCTATTAATTGAAACAGATTGTAAAGTTAGGATTGATTGAAATTAGTAAACTGGGAAATGAATTCAAAATTATGCTAACTGATGAAGAATACGTAATAAATTGTAAATTTATAAAATCAACGTCTGTTAAGTAATTATAATATTTAATGTTGATAATAAACGTTACTTTATTGTTTATTAATATAATAACGGAAGGTGTAAATGTAATAATAGAATAATTGGAATTGTAAATTTATGCATAGTGTAGTAATAGATATAATGGAAAGTACGAACCCAAGTAAATAAATTTATTTAGAATGTAGGACGCAATTAGCGTGTATGTTGGTAGAAATGTAATAACATGAAAATAGGGTAGTTACTACGAAGGAAAGATGAAAATTTGAACTTACTAATGTATAATAGGGTAAACAATGGTTACCTTTGTTTATTGAATAATTATTGATTAGATAAAAAGGAATTGGAGTTAGATCAAGTTTATTTATTGAAATAAATTATAATTAATTGAATTTATCGTGAATGAAATTAATTACTACATTATTTGAAATTAAGATAAATTAAAGAAATAGTTGGAAGTAATGCAAATTTTATTCGTAATATGATTATTAGTTGAATTAAGGGAATGGAAGGCAGGATTTATGGATTTATTGGAATTTAAAATTAAATAATTGGATTTATTCCGAATAAGTAGAATTGGAATTAAATTTTATGTTAATTGAAAAGAAGATGGTATTTGAGAAAATTTATGTAATAGTTTTAAATCAAATGCTTAATCCATCTATGATATGACTATCGGTTGATCTAAAGTATAGAAAGCGAGATTTATTAATTTAATTAAAGTATAAAATTCCATAATTGAAGTTATTGCAAAATAAATGAAATTAAGCATTTAAATATTACGTTATTGAAATTAAGATGAAATTTGAGGATAATAATGTAATAAACCATGATCCAAGGTTATTTTCATCCTTTGACAATAATGAATGAAGCAATTGTTAATTTATATAATTATATGGAATTATTTGGGAATTTTCTTACAAATCCTAAATTCAATAAAATTAAGGTTAGTACGGAAATTTATAAATTAATCAACTTTAAATTTGACATCTGAACTTGTTTAAATTTTTGTGAATGATTAAGGAAAACAAGGGTTGAAATTTGTCAATTTAAGAATTTAAATTTTAAAATTTGATTTAATTAGCTAATTTATAAATTGATTTAATTAATGTAAAAATAGCCATTTTGGCCACTGACTCGGATTTCGACGAAACCAGTTTCATCGGATCCGTAACGGTGAATTATTGTAGGATTTCAAGTTTCGTAGCGATCGGACTTGTCGTTAACGTGAAACGCCTTGAAATCAACAAAATTGAAATCAATTGAAATCTTGAAAAATATTGATTTGAGCATAACTTCTTCATGCGATGGAATTTAGACTTAAAACTTGTTCCATCGCATTTAAAATGTTTTAAAATATCTATTTTGATATATGGGTTGACCCAATTTCGTTCCGGAGTCGAAATGGGCTTTTTGTGCCACTTTGGCGTTAGCGCGTATATCCAACCTTATCCATCCATTCTAATTTCCAACCTACTTATATAAACACCATTATAAACCCTATCAGCCTCTATTCCTTAATTCTATACGTATAGAAACTTCTGTGCTCCTCTTCCTCAAAGGCTGTAAACCCTAGTTTATCCGATTCAAAATCCAATTCAAAAATCAACTTCAAAAATCCAAACCCCTCGGAAAAAATTGGATAAAATATATATCGAACCTTTCGAATAGCGCAGCTCAGATCTGCAATCGGTTTTTACATTTGAGTCTCCGGTTGACTAGAAATTCGCCTTTTATCTGCATCCATTCGTTTGGAGTTATCTATTTTAACGGCGGATCGACCACCATTCGTCGATCAGGTTGTTTGGCAGCATAGAGGAGTCGAGACTTGACGATCCAATGGTTTAGTTTGCATTGAAGTGCATCAAAATCACCAGAAATTGGCCAATGGTCTCACGTCGGCGAGTTTGCTTGGGGGCATCGAGAAGGATAGCGCGACCCTATGTGGAGCGACCGGAGCGGTGGAGGCCGTTGGCGATCGTGGATTTTCGTGGGTATGGCCGTGGCGACGTGAGTATTCATGAGGAGAGTGGCGGTTACCTAGGGTTTCGAGCTTGTCTTGTGTATGCTTCAGTTTTGCACGAGCGAGGGTGATGATCTCTGTTGACGTGGCTCCCTCTGAGTGGTGCGTTTCTTTTGGTTGTAATTTTTTTTATTTTGATTTCGAAATGTTCTAACTAGCACAACTTTCTCATACGATATCCGATTTACGCGCGGTTTCTTTTGTTAGGATAGTACTGAAATTCCGGACATTTTGGTGCTGGTTTGGACGAATTCTGAGAGTGTCAATTTTTAGGTTTAAATTGAATTTAAATTCAATTTAAATTCAAAAGGTAATTGTTTTAACCCACTCACAACTTCTAAGATTTCTTATGTTTGTTAAATTGATATATGATGTGATTTAAAATTTATTTATGCTTGGTTGGCATATTTACAATCATCATCTCAGTTAATTTCCTTATTTAAAATTTATTTGCTACTTAATTTATTCATTGCATTTAAACTGCCAGTTAATTGTTAATTAATTGTTCATTGCATATTAACTGCCAATTAAACATTTATTTAATTTATTGTTGAATATAAACTGCTATTTAATACCTGTTGTTTATTATCCGTTCTATATTGATGCTATTGTTTGAATTTGATGATGATTGTGATAGGTGGTTGATGGTTGATATTGGATGAATGGATGCTATATTTTATATGGTTATAAACTGCAAGTTATTATGCATTTTCATTTCATTCGGGATTGCGGTTTGAAATGATATATAACCGTAATTTTTATTTTAAATTATGGATTGAAATGATAAATATCCGTATCACTTGACCATAGGATAGAAAATTTTATACAAACATTGCGGTATGTATATAGAAATATTTTGAAAGATTTTCTATGGTTTTGTAAAGAAATATGTATGGTTTTATGAGATATTGATTCGGATATTTGATAAATGTTATTTTATGTATAGTAAAATTCTTGCTTTTAAGCTACGTATAAAATTTGTTTAAAGTATAAAGAAGTTTAATAATAAAGTTGATTTTATTAGAATATAATATGGTCAAGTGTTTATTCAAATTTTATTTCTAGAGTTTAAATTAAATTAAATAAGGGTAAGGTGGGAAGATAAATGTGAATTTTATTTGAAAAGTATATAAGAATTTTTCTCGAAAATAATTGATTTGAATTTTAATAAATTGAGATTTTAAAGGGGTATGATTTAACAACTTGATTTTGGTTTAGAATATTTAAATGAATATCAACTCATTTTAAATGAATCTTCTCGAGTTAATTAAATTAAAAGAATATCCATTTATTTGAAGTTTAAAGGTTTTACTTAAATGATTTTTGATTTATTAAGTAAACATTTCAAATCTAAATAATAGTAATTGGATTTGGTATATTTGAAATTATCAAAGAATTCATTTGAAATGGTGGAATGTCTAAAGCTTTAAAAATATGGAAATTGAAACGGTTTAATTGGGGATTTAAATCTATATTTGGAATTTGTTTGTGAAATTAAAGAAGATGTTTTATTATATAAAGTAATTTAATATTTAAACCATTTAAGTAATTGAAGTTGTGTTTCAAAGCTATGGGTTTCAAGATATATAAATTTGAAGAGCTATGATTTTTTTTTGAAAGTTATATATTTTGAAATTAAAATGATATCATATTGATTTGAGTTTTTAAAATAGAAATGATATCGTAATTATACGGTTTTCAAATGGATATTTTATTCTAGTTTTAAAGTACAAACTATTTTAAGGAGACCGCGGTGTTATAATAACGATTGGTTGTTGAAGAGACCGGGATCGGAAGTTGTCATACTCTCTGCCAACTCCGAAAATCACTTTAACAACCGTGTATGCGATGGAGATTCGAGAATGAAGTAGGATGGCGGCGGTGATTCCTTTGAGGTAAATACGTGGACCCGACTCCCGTGAGTAGGCATAAGGTGGCTATAACAGGAGCGATCGATGGGTTTACGAGGTAGCACCTTTGATCGGACACATCCCTTCGATATTATACTTTGACTTTTGGATTGATTCCGTGGCTACTTTTGATTTTTTTTTTATTTGGGGATGCGGCTCGAGGTGGGCGGTAGCTGCGCGCTACGTGTTACCACAGACCCGGAAGTGTAATTGGTATATCTACCCTGGCATTGCCTAGTTGTGCCGTGTCACCTACCATACCGAGCCTTACTACGAGTTTCTATTTGTGTCGTACCTATGGAGTGTCTTCTCGTAGCCTCCCGATCAAGAGATATGCAGGCACTGTATAGACTATTGGCATTATTTATGTTAATGGCTATATGGGTAACCCCTTAACGCTATTTAAAAGTAAGTTTATTTTGCTATTAGACATTATTAAAATAGAGAAATATTACTGCATAGTAAATAGTTTAACGGATCCTTAGGAGATGTAAATCCTGAGCATCTCTTGAGTTACTGCACTCATATTTATTTTCGTTGATTTAGCTTACATAAGATCTTTTAGTTCTGACTCAGGTGTTTTGTCTTTTCAATTCGCTCGGGTCAGTCCGAGCTTTTCAGGATTGAATACTTTGTTTCTGGAGGACGAAGACAAAGATTTCATAATTACTATTATTATATATTATATTGTTCCACTACACATTGTATTCGCTGCATCGATTATTATTCATTGGTATGTGCGACTCTGATATGTATTGTATAAATAAATAGAATATTTTGTAAACAGCTTCATGAACTGTTTATTTGATTATTATATTTTATCGTTCCGCTACAAGATTCTATTTTGTTTTATTTTTATCTCTGTTTTTCTTACTTACCCCATAGCAATCCTCCCTTCTGTATGGTTTAAGTATGAGGTGTGTGGTTTATCGTCGATTTAAAGCATGCAAAAAGGCGGGATGTTACACTTAACTCATGTGGTCACTGCAAATCAATTACTTTGTGATTGCTTTATGGTTGTTGAATTAGAGGTACCTCGGATAAAGGTCCCAAAGGACCAGGGGATGGCATGCTCGTGTAGTAGTTACCTAGTTATAGAGGTACCCCGGCCTTGTGTTGGAAGAGAGCTAGTTAAGCTCTTGGGATGTCCCTCCATAAGCGTACCATGTGGTAGTAGGAAGTTCTTTAGCCTGACCATTTGTTGGAAATCCAATCTTCAATACGCACCTTGTACGGCTTTAGTTGTATAACCTTCCGTCTACTTATGGTGGCGCCCCACTGTTTGGATGGTAGCTATAGTAGGCATACAATAATTGTTGTATGCTGGCTAGGATTAATATTATACTTTCGAAAGATTTTCTGCACTATGCACTAATAATAAATTTCAAATGAATTTTGCGTATAAGTATATTTGACTATCATAAGGAGAAATCTCCTCCAATTCTGCGTTTGCATTGTGTGTGTGGCTGGAGGCCTTATGATAGTTTCATTTTCCAAAAAGCATTGCGGATTTGTTTTAAATTCTTTTTTTGTTGTTTTAAAGGATAAACTGTTTTGTTTGCTCATACCAGTCCCACGACTGACCTGGAGTTTATCGTTCCCTTCCTAAACTCTGGGTGTCCATAATTTTTCCACACGAGCAGTCTAGAGTTGGGTTTTTCAGATAATCGAATAGTAGGTGTAGATTCGATAGATTTTAGCCTTAGGATTTGGCAATCGCATTTGGATCGAGTTGCTTCAATTCATCTTGATTGGGAGTTCGAGCTACTTCTGGATTGGTGCTTTGAAGATGGCGTTACAGTTCTGGATTCTATTTCTCTTTCTCTCTTGGAGACCGTATTGGAGATATTGTTTCGCTGTTGGTGTTATATTTTCTTTCCGCTGCTATTGTCTTGTATCATATCTCTGATGTATATTGATATTCATTGTATCATTCAGGTGTATCAGATATTGTATCAAATGTTGTATATATAATATATACTATTCATTTCTTCCGCTGTGTTGTACTTAATGTGTTATAAGCTTCGGCGAACCAGATTCGACTTTTGGAACTGCGGCATTTGAATATGAGTGTCGTATTCGGTGCCGATTTTCGAAGGTCGGGTCAGGGTCGCTATGGGTAGGTCCTATACTTCAGCTACTGGCCACTATCTGATATAAGTCCAAAATTCCAGTGTGTAGGGCTTTGTCAAGGATAAGATAAAAAGTAGGTTTACCAATAGAAAGGAATACATACAAATAGGATAAGTTATACGTTGGCCTGCAAATATTTAGGTTCATAGTAAGTCTAGTAAAACTATGAGATTTTCCAGTAGTCAGGTAAACACTAGGATAAGTGTATTTGGATAGATTCTCCAGTTTTTTAACAATTAGTTAGAAAATTTGGTATATCCAGTAGGTTCGAGTCAGCCATGTATAGTAACCCTGTGGAAACTAAATATTAGGACTGATAGTTCACTATTTGATGGACAGTCATGATTACCCATGTAGCATGCATGCACATTAATATTTATATTATTTATATTATTTATTATGACAAGTTTGGTTGTAGGACTTTGATTTGCAAAAGATATATTTTTAAAGGGGTATTAGTAAGGGGAAAACCCGTTATGCTCAGCGGCGTGATCTCGCTTAATATCTATAAATTGAGATGGCATATTATTATTCACACTAGGCTTTTTGTCTGACTCAAATTTTATGTTTTCCCTTTAAAGTCTTAGGTGGTCAAAATTTGGTTGAGTAGGTCGAGAGTAAGTGCTTTACTAATTAAGTAAGTTTTAGCGTATAAAGCTTCCGGAGACATGCATGAGGCAAAGCTAGCCATGTATGAGTCTATCTTTTACTATTACCGACTGTGTTATGTCAGTTATTGTATGAATGTCTTGACAGTATGTGTATCTGTCTATTTAATAACTCTGTTAAACCAATGAGTCATATTCATATGTCGCTATTGAAGTATTTTGTAATAATTGTATTTTATCTGAACTACGACAAAGGTTGGGATTATGTAACAAATATGGAATATTATCTTTGGAATGTAATGAGAATATTTGCTTTGAAATTATGTTTAAAATTATTTCTTATTGTTGTGCTTCTGATGCCATGACACAATAACATGACCATATTTTTTCACCAGAAATTAATACCGTGAATGACTGCAGCATATATAGCACTTCGTTTCGGGCCTCAAAAATGGTGGATGATACAAGTAGTACTAAATAGCTGTTAGGCCCTAGCCAATATAAGCCCAAAATTCCAGTGTGTAGAGATTTGTCAAGAGTAAGACAAAAGCAAGTGTACGCATAGAAAGGAGTAAATAAAGATAAGATAGGTTATAGGTTGGTCTGTAAAACATTTAGGTTCATAGTAAGCCTAGAAAAACTTAAGATTGACAAGTAGTCAGGTAAGCACTAGAATAAGTGTATTTGGACAGAACATCTAGCTTTCTCCTAACAAACAGTTAGCAAATTTACTATAGTTGGTTGGCCTAAGTCAACCATGTAATTTGGTAATTACCTGGTGAAAAATTAAATTGGAATCAATAGTCCACTAATTTGACGGATAATCATGATTACCCATATATCATGCATGCACAGTAATTTTTATATTGTTAATTTAACCAATTTGGCTTTGGGACATTGATTTGCAAAAGATTTACTTTTAAAGGGATATTAGTGAAGGGATAACTCATTCCGCTCAATGGCGCGGTCTCACTAAATATCTTTAAAGAAGATGGTATATTATTATTCACACTGGGATTTTTGTTTCGCTCGAAGTTTATGTTTTCCCTTAAACTCTCAGGTGCTCGAAATTTTATTTGAATCGGTTGAGAGTAAGGGCTTTACAGGTTAAGTATTGGCGAATAAAGCTTTTGATGACGTGTAGGAGGCAAAGCTATCCATATAGGAGTCTATCTTTTACTATTGCCTATTGTGTTATGTCAGTTGTTATATGAATGTATTGACAGTAGATGTATCTATCTATTTAGTAACTCAGATCAACCAAGGGGTATCTTCATATGTCACTCTTGGAGTATTTTGTAATAATTTTATTTCATCTGAACCTGGGCAAAGTTTGGGATAATGTAACGAATATGGAATATTATCTTTGAACTGTAATGAGATGATTTGCTTTGAAATTATGTTTAAAATTATATCATATTCTTGTGCTTCTGATGTTATGACATAATAACACGAATGCATTTTGTTACTAGAAATTAATATATAGATAATTGCAGCATTTGTAGCGTAACATTTATAATATTCTACAACATCCTAAAAGTACATACAACTATCCGATTCAAACTTTTCCAATTTGAATTTATTTCTCTTAAGAAAATTCAAGATCCAAATACCTGATTTTACTTCAAAACTCTTCTTGAGATGATATTTATAGATTTTAACCATAAAATATAATTACATAGCCCGAATGACCCGAAAATGATACTAAAGAACTAGGTCCTGAAATAGTGTTATATATTCCCTTACTAAGAAGGGTAGTACTTAAGAGAAGTGTCTACCATCCGAACACATCTCTTTCCCATTTTTTTAATTATTTTCGAGCCACTCTATCTAGTTAACATAAGATTCTTCTTTTATTCAAAATCCAATTTGTAAAATATATACATACTTCTTACTTAAAGTTCTCTTTCCAACATATTTATACTTGTAAGAATTTCCATGTAGTACTATTTATTATTTTCTCCAAAATTCATTTAAAATGATAATATATATACATACATATACATACATATATATATATATATATATATATATATCAGATTAACTCATGCTTTTGGGAATTATTTAAAATCTTCTTTATCAAAACTATCCTATAGAAAATTTCTATAGTAGTATTTCCCCACTCAGAAACTCGAAAATGAACACCCAAGATGCAGCAGTCATCGTCGGAATTATTTTCCAAAGGCCGAAGTGAGTTCAGTGCTTTTCACTTCTTTTAAAATAATTCTAAAACACTTCCATTCATACATACTTTCAAAATAATATCATTATAATATGTATATTTTCTCAAAACTTCGAAAACAATTTCCAAAACACAAGGTTTCAAATTCTCAAGTTCTTTGTTTGAGTTTTCTATTATTCGTAACCGCTACAAATAAATCTAACTTAAATAATTTTACCTTTTTATGAAAACATATCACAATGTTTATTCTTAGTTTAGATTATAATAAACAACTCTTATTACGATCAAATTTAAATTTTTATTTCAACACTATCACCGAACTCCTTATAGTCAAATTATGAAATTGAATTCATAAGGTGTTCATGTTTAATTTAGTTAGGACAATAATGTCTCATAAATTATCTAAGCCTAACTACTCAATAATAAATGATAATGATCAGACATTATCATTCTTTAATAACAAACATATCCTATATAACTATAACAATTTTCTAAAAATCTTCTTTTATGTGTAAAATATGATCTTAGTAAAATTATTTCGTTTACCTAATTTTAAAATAATATTGTACCAGTTGACCTTGTTTAAGTGTTTTAGAGAATACTTCCGAATCCATAAACCACTTAACAGAACAATCAACACAATATGTAACATTTTTATAAAAATAACAAGTACGTGTTCATATAAAAATACGGTTAAACTCATTCAGGGTCTCGCTTACCCTATTTGAAATGAGTTAACCCCACCAAATCCTAGGTGTTTGCTCAGCCTAAACTATGATACCACTTATAACAGTCTTCCTTTCTTACACCTAAAAAAGACACTTTATACATCATCAGTATTAGGGTGTTGATCATTTGAGTCTTCGAAAGACAAGTCGTTTGGGGTGAAGAAAGAAGAAGGCAGAATCCCCCTCATCCTTTCACCTCCTCCCACTTATTACTTGCTAGTCATGCCTCCCATGATATCTTAGGCCTAAAGCCAAAGTTTAGAAGAGATTTGAGAAGATTTGTTTAACTTTTGAAAAAGTTAAAAAGTAATAAGTGAATTAGAGCTTAAGCACTTCCACCGTTTTCAGCCCTCCTACTTCATCTCAAGCTTTAAGAGTTATTTTTGATTATTTCCTAAGGGTGTACCCCTCTTTATATAGGATTAGGAATATGATAGGAAAAGACCAAAAACCCCTCAAAACCCTTATGACATTAATTACAAACATCACTTCTCCTTTATGACTTTCCATTTAAGTTCATCTCCTAAATATCATCCCTTACCTTAAGCAAGACATCACCCATAAAGTTTATTTCCATAGATGGAAAAATATTTTTATTTCATTTTCTTTAATCCCTAAGCAAATAAGGTTATGTAAAAAAAATCTAAACAACTTCTCACAGCTAAAAAGTCATTTATCAATAAAATGATTTTCGGTCACATTATCGATATTCCTTGTAACGAGACGGAATTTTGCCCGCTCGAAAATCGACATCCATACTTCAAATCGTATTCGAATGCCGTAGATTCGACCATTCAAATCCGATTCGCCGGAGCTTATAACAATCATTAAGTAAACAACACAGCGGAATAAAAGAATAATACATTGATATACAGCTTTGATACAATATCTGATACAACAGATGATCTAATAGATATCAATATACATCAGAGATATGATACAATAAAATAGCAGCGGAAAAGAAAAATAGATAACATCTAGCAGCGGAACAATATAACTCTAAGATAGTCTTCAAAAGAGAACTCCGATAACTGCAACTCCATTTCCAAGAATCAATCCAGCAGAAGCTCGAACCCCTAATAACGATGCACCAAGCTAAACAAGACTGGTGTGATCCAAAGACTGAACTAACTCCAGATAATCCACTATATCTAACTATCTGAAAAACCCAACTCTAGACTGCTCGTGTAGAAAAATTTTGAGCACCCAGAGTTTAGGAAAGAAACAATAAACTCCGGATCAGTCGTGGGACTGGTGTGAGCAACAAAAACAGTTTATCTTATAAAAACAATCAAAGAAAGAATTTTAAAGTCAATTCGCAATGCTTTTGAAAAATGAGACTACCATAAGGCCTCCCGCACACACACAATGCAAGCGCAGAATCGGAGGAGATTTCTCCTTATGATAGTCAAAGATGCTTGATACGCATTAAAAAGAACATTTGATATTATTACTAGTGCATAGTGTAGTAAAAATCATTTCGAAAGTAAAGATATAAATCTTAGCCAACATAGACATTTCGAACTATGCCTACTATAGCTACCATCCAAACAGTGGGGCGCCACCATAAGTGAATGATAGGTTCTACAACTAATACCGTACAAGATCGTATTGTTTCTATGGATTTCCAACAAATGGTCAGGCCAAGGAACTTCCCATTGCCACATGAGAATGCCTCTGGAAGGACATTCCCGAGAACCAAACCGGAACTCTGCCAACACAATGTCGGGTTACCCCTAACTGGGTAACTACTGACACGAGCACGCCATTCCCCGATCGTAAACGACCTTTCTCACGGGATCCCGATAACCAACAACCACAAAGTAATAAATTCGCAGTAACCACATAGGTTAAATATCTGGGCTCCATGCCATGATACCACCTCTATCCAGAAGGAAATGCACATACCATAAAGGGAGCTACCCCTCATAACCTTGTCGCATCTTTCCTGTTTTGACCATTTCCGGGGTGTGAGGCTCGACGAAGTCTCGTCCACAAAAACATACTTTATACAAAAGCCATGCTTTGGGTCAACAAATGATCATAGAAATGATCACCAGGATAGACGATCAAACAAATGATCCTATCACAAATAATCAACACAATGATCATTTCACAGCAACACTCAGCATGTCACATTACCAAATTGGGAATATATCGCTGATAACCTTCAACTATATAACCTATGAGCTCGTACGTCTCAGAGAAGGGTGTTAAGCTAAAAGAATAAATTCTTCGCCACCAACAGAAATATATTTGAAAGAAATCGGCTTTATATCTCAATTTGTAATGTCAGACATACAATCCATACAAGTCTGTTCCGGGATCGAACAGAACCGAAGGCACTTACAAAGAAGTCCTTCCAATCCGGATATTCACAATCCTGATCGGATTCACCATCACATATGGAGAACTCAATACCGGAGCAACTCGGTGCAGAGTCAATCGACAGGTCATCCTATCGCTCTCACAAATACCGGGTCTTCAACACCGGTCTTCAAATGCTATCCATAACGTCGAATCACATATTCGGAATGGGTTATACGACACAAAGGTCCTTTCCCGGTTAAACCGAATAGTGAGCACGATATTTCAAAAACAAATGGATAATGGGATTTCAATTAAGTCACAACTTAATAATTCAAAACTTCCTTTCAAATGGTTTAATCCAATTACCATTTCAATCTTTAAACAAAAAGATTCATTTTCACAACCTTTAACGGTTTAAACAATTTTCACATTTTAATCTTTTGAACAAAAGATTCATTCACAGATTTTTCCAAATCAATTTTCATTCCAATTCGATTAACTCGTTAAATCTCTAAATCAAAGATTAAACTTATAGCCTTCAAAACAATTTCATTTCAATTTGATTTAAACAAATCATCAATTTAATCTGTTAAAAATAAACAGATTTAATTCATAGCTTTCAAAAAGAATTTATTCATAACTTAGGAAAATCATTTCTCCATTCAATCTTGAAATTCCCCTAATTAACTGGAATCTCAGTTCTTATTTAAGAGTGTTTATCATTTGAAAACCACCGTTTTCATTTTGGAAATCTGATTCATTTATACGAGTTGAAATCCTTGGGTTAAATTCAAATTCCCAAAAATAATACTTTAAAAATGGTTTAACTCATAATGACTAGTATAATATCATTAATCCCTAATTTCAAATTACAGAATTCAATTTGAATATTGAATTCAAATTTAAATTAAAGTATTTAAATTTCAACACTTAATCCAGTTATTCAAAATAAATTTCCATCTTTGAAATTCCATTTCAAAAGCTTTTCACTTCTATTCCAATTCCATTTCCAAAACATTTGAATTTAAAAATTCAAATTTTAAACTATTTCAAAAATCTGTGACTTAATCGATTTCCTCGTGAAATCCATAATTGTGTGTGTATGGTGTGGTCCAGGGGTTTAACACAATAGTGCAACATCATTCAATCATTTCAGATCAAACACAGAAATATAGTTGATAAGCGATATAACTATAAAGCTTATCGCCCATTCACAGATTCACAGATAATATAACAATGTAAATGAATGGAAAATTTATACACAGTCACAGAACAAGATATCACAGATCAGATAGGATAATCAATTCAAGGCATTTCATACAATATGATCATTCATAAGTAAGGTTAAGCATTCAATAATCATTTATAAACAGGATTGTTTAATCCTTATTAATTCAATTTATCTCCAATTAAATTAATTACTTATGAATTTGTCATTCAATTCTGATTTATTAATTCCAAATCATTTGATATAAATTAATTTATCAAATGGTTTTATTAAATTAATTAAACTAAATTAATTCACTTTATAAATCAAAATATCCAAATTTAATTACAATAAGTGATAAATTCTTAATTACTTTCATTAAGTAATTATATTTAACAATTTACAATGATTATCTTAATGAATTAATCTAATTAATTCCTAATGTTTATCACATTAATTAATTATGAAATAATCCTTAATTAATTATCTTTATTTTCTAATAACATTTCTTAAATTACTTTCTTAAGAAATTATCTTAGATTAATTTATTATTAATCAATTCTAATTATAAATTAATCTAATTATTTATTTGTAAAATTAAATAAATCATTCTTTAATTTCCTTATTGGTTAAATCCTATATATATTTTTTTCTAATTATTTTTAAGACAATTCATTTCTTAATAATGATTTCATTAGCATTAAAGTGGTAAAACATTACACTCTTGAATTTGAATTTAAATTTCATTTCGAATTTAAATTTAAAATGATCATTCTTTTAATCATTGATCTAATTCAATCAAAAATCCTTAAAAATAAATGTAAATAACACTTATTACTTATATAAGAAAAAGCTTTTAATCTAACTACTTAATTTATTTATTCAGATTCGAATTCATGAAAACTTGAATCTATAAATTTAACTTTGATTTAAACTTGCTTTTAACACCTTGATTTAAAATTCTTGATTTAAAATTCTTGATTTAAAATCCAAATTCATTTTAAAACCCTAGGTTCAAAAATTCAATTGAATCTATACTTTAACTTTACCTTTAAAACATAGTTTAAATCCTGTTTTGAATTTTGAACTAAGTTTTAAAGCCTGGAACAGACAAGTTCAAATGCCTGAACAACACTGACTCGAGACAACCAGAATTTACTTCGAGTCATCCACTCGAATAACTCGCGTCTTCCCCGAGCCAAACGCGAGTTTCCCCTTTCTTCTTCTTCTTCTTTTTTTTTTTCTGTTCTTCCAGATCCAAGTGTGCACGGTACACGTGCACATCGCCGTTGACCATCTTCTGGCCTCACCGCGACGTCAAGCATATCGACCATCCCCCCCCCCCCCCCCCCCCCCCCGAGCACGTTCTGATCCCTCGAACTTCGCCGTTTCCTCAAAATCGAAATCGAGGCAAAATCTCAAACCTGGAAACGCACGCACAAACACCACCTCAACCTGTCAACAGCAACTGCTCCCTCCACCGACCACCAGAGAACCGAAGACTCTGTCCACGACATCGTCTAACCCCCCGCTACCATCCTCTAAAGCCACGAGACACTCGGTCGAACGATGGCGACGAACCAACCCAAAATCCCCGAGCTCACAAAACTAGGTTTAGAGAAAAAAACCCACGCCGCCGCCACCACAGTCGCTTCCATCACCTCAGGTTATTTTTCCCTGACCCATGCTAGCCTCCTCCAACTCCAGACAAAAATCCAACCCCTCCGATCAATGAGATCACCCGCGGCGACCCAAAATGCAAAATACAGTCAAACCCAAACTGCTCTCAACCCACACTTCTAAAAATTTTGATTTTTGTTTTAAAAATCTTGTTTAAGTAAATAGATTCAATTTACATACCTGGATTCTTAAATTAAGAAATTTGTTTTTGAACTTATTTAAAGTTGTACTCATCTTTCTTGATTTCCAGAGACAATTTCATGATGTTTCAACTTTAATAAATTTTTAACACCTAGCTTAAAATCAAACAAACATAACTTGTTAAGATACTAAGTTCTAATTTCCACTGGATCAAGCAGAAAAGGTTTCTTTAAGTTAATCCTAAGCTTGATATTGAAACAGAGGTGTTCTACAGGTCTTTAACGGCATGCATTCAATCATACAAATATCTTTTCCATCTATATACTCATATCAAACATAAATCAAGCAATCAGTAAAAAAAAAAAAAAAATACTTAACTTTTGAAAATGAAGTTACTCACCTTGAATTAATTAACAGAGAGTCTGGTTTTGAGAATAATTGCAGTTTTGATCTTCTTTTCTTTTTTTCCTTTTTTTCTCAGCAAATTGTTTTCAAGCTTGTGTATAAAGTGATGTTTGTTTTTCTCTTCTTTTTTTTTTCTGATCTTTCTCAGTTTGGAAGATGGACGAATTTACATGAAGATGATATAGGGGAACATGTCTACAGGTTGATAATATTTTTCTTCCTTTTGTACAAAGCAGGCAGAGATCTCTTTGGGTATGGAGGCTGATGATTTCAGTCATGGGCTAGAGATATAACATTATGCACTTGTTTGCTTTTACTTTATGTTTATATACTCAAACATATACTTGCTGTCCTTTGCTTCAGTACTTGAAGATATAGGCTGCTTATTATTATTATTTTTTTATTTGCTTTTGCTTTGTTATATTGACTTGTTTCATATTTTACATTGTATCTAGTTACTTTATACTTCATGCTTATGTTATTTTATTTTTCTTCTCTTTAGAATGTACACTCATATGTATCTTGTTTTTATTACTTCTTACAGGCTATATATATATAATTTTTTCTACTTGCCTACTTTCTTTTGTTTTATATTTTACATAATTTTATAAATATGTGGTTTCTTCTTTGTATGTTATTTCTTTTGTTTGAATACTTGAATGTATCTTGTATTTTCTTTTCTTTTACTTTGCTTTTAATAACTTAAATAAATTTCGATTTTATATAACATAACTTGCTTGATTTAATTTACAAGCTCTTGTATTTGATTTGTTACTTTTTCTTTTGTTTTTATCTTATTTATTTGGTTCCATACTTAACTTTTATTTATCTCTATTTATAACTCAAATATTTATTTTACTTCTATTTTTAGTTTAAATATTTATCATGAATTTTACTTTAATTAATTATTGTTTTACATTTCTCTTTGTACACATATATTTTATATAACTCAAATTATCATCATTTATAAATTTTTAAATCAATTTATTTATTTATTTCTATACTTGTGTCTAAAGTATATTATTTATTTTATCAAAATCATTTATTTAAGAATTTATTTAAAATCCAATATATACATACATATTCTCATATATACAAATTTTCAAATTCATATGACTTTACATATTTTCTATTTGAATCGGGGAAACTCGCTTCCATTTATAATTAATCTTATAAATTTTTATTCAAAATTTCATTTAATTATCAATTTAAATTAAATTAAAATCTAGGGTTGTTACAAACTTCCCTCCTTAAAAGAATTTCGTCCTCGAAATTCGCAGGCACGAAAACAACACAGAGATAGCTAGATAGAGAAATATTTTTTTTCAAATCAAGCTGGATATCAATTCTGCATTTGGCTCACCAAATCATAATATCAATAATAGATACAAGAAATCATAATAAAATTTCAAATTTTGGTTTTAAACAAAATCATTTTATCGATACCATTCTAATCATTCTTCATATTCTATTAATCAAGTCAACTCAATTTAAAATTTCTAATTCATTTAAAATTTTCAGTTTCAAATTCATTAAGGTTTAAATCAAAAACTGATAAGAAATCAGATGAAGATACGAATTAAAAATTTCGTACAACGATTCGTAGAGCATCACCATACCAAAACTTCATCTTGTAGCTGGTACGAAGAAATCAAAAGAATTTGGAAACGAATCAAAGAAAATTGATAGAGAAAGTTATTTCCACTGTTGTTACAGAGTATTGACCAATTATAGTCGCATTCCCCTGTCCTCTATCTCGTTCTCTTCTTGCACTCATACTTACTATCAGTAGATAGTAAGAGAATTTACTGAGGCATTCAGACAGATATCTTAAGGATTACTCATTCTAGGATTTACTTCACCCTTTCTCTAATGAGTTACTTAATGTGTTACACTCATGAGCTAAAGTTCAACCCTTAGCTCTGATACCAAATGTAACGAGACGGAATTTTGCCCGCTCGAAAATCGACATCCATACTTCAAATCGTATTCGAATGCCATAGATTCGACCGTTCAAAACCGATTCGCCGGAGCTTATAACAATCATTAAGTAAACAACACAGCGGAATAAAAGAATAATACATTGATATACAGCTTTGATACAATATCTGATACAACAGATGATCTAATAGATATCAATATACATCAGAGATATGATACAATAAAATAGCAGCGGAAAAGAAAAATAGATAACATCTAGCATCGGAACAATATAACTCTAAGATAGTCTTCAAAAGAGAACTCCGATAACTGCAACTCCATTTCCAAGAATCAATCCAGCAGAAGCTCGAACCCCCAATAACGATGCACCAAGCTAAACAAGACTGGTGTGATCCAAAGACTGAACTAACTCCAGATAATCCACTATATCTAACTATCTGAAAAACCCAACTCTAGACTGCTCGTGTAGAAAAATTTTGAGCACCCAGAATTTAGGAAAGAAACAATAAACTCCGGATCAGTCGTGGGACTGGTGTGAGCAACAAAAACAGTTTATCTTATAAAAACAATCAAAGAAAGAATTTTAAAGTCAATTCGCAATGCTTTTGAAAAATGAGACTACCATAAGGCCTCCCGCACACACACACACACAATGCAAGCGCAGAATCGGAGGAGATTTCTCCTTATGATAGTCAAAGATGCTTGATACGCATTAAAAAGAACATTTGATATTATTACTAGTGCGTAGTGTAGTAAAAATCATTTCGAAAGTAAAGATATAAATCTTAGCCAACATAGACATTTCGAACTATGCCTACTATAGCTACCATCCAAACAGTGGGGCGCCACCATAAGTGAATGATAGGTTCTACAACTAATACCGTACAAGATCGTATTGTTTCTTTGGATTTCCAACAAATGGTCAGGCCAAGGAACTTCCCATTGCCACATGAGAATGCCTCTGGAAGGACATTCCCGAGAACCAAACCGGAACTCTGCCAACACAAGGCCGGGTTACCCCTAACTGGGTAACTACTGACACGAGCACGCCATTCCCCGATCGTAAACGACCTTTCTCACGGGATCCCGATAACCAACAACCACAAAGTAATAAATTCGCAGTAACCACATAGGTTAAATATCTGGGCTCCATACCATGATACCACCTCTATCCAGAAGGAAATGCACATACCCTAAAGGGAGCTACCCCTCATAACCTTGCCGCATCTTTCCTGTTTTGACCATTTCCGGGGTGTGAGGCTCGACGAAGTCTCGTCCACAAAAACATACTTTATACAAAAGCCATGCTTTGGGTCAACAAATGATCATAGAAATGATCACCAGGATAGACGATCAAACAAATGATCCTATCACAAATAATCAACACAATGATCATTTCACAGCAACACTCAGCATGTCACATTACCAAATTGGGAATATATCGCTGATAACCTTCAACTATATAACCTCTGAGCTCGTACGTCTCAGAGAAGGGTGTTAAGCTAAAAGAATAAATTCTTTGCCACCAACAGAAATATATTTGAAAGAAATCGGCTTTATATCTCAATTTGTAATGTCAGACATACAATCCATACAAGTCTGTTCCGGGATCGAACGGAACCGAAGGCACTTACAAAGAAGTCCTTGCAATCCGGATATTCACAATCCTGATCGGATTCACCATCACATATGGAGAATCAATACCGGAGCAACTCGGTGCAGAGTCAATCGACAGGTCATCCTATCGCTCTCACAAATACCGGGTCTTCAACACCGGCCTTCAAATGCTATCCATAACGTCGAATCACATATTCGGAATGGGTTATACGACACAAAGGTCCTTTCTCGGTTAAACCGAATAGTGAGCACGATATTTCAAAAACAAATGGATAATGGGATTTCAATTAAGTCACAACTTAATAATTCAAAACTTCCTTTCAAATGGTTTAATCCAATTACCATTTCAATCTTTAAACAAAAAGATTCATTTCACAACCTTTAACGGTTTAAACAATTTTCACATTTTAATCTTTTAAACAAAAGATTCATTCACAGATTTTTCCAAATCAATTTTCATTTCAATTCGATTAACTCGTTAAATCTCTAAATCAAAGATTAAACTTATAGCCTTCAAAACAATTTCATTTCAATTTGATTTAAACAAATCATCAATTTAAATCTGTTAAAAATAAACAGATTTAATTCATAGCTTTCAAAAAGAATTTATTCATAACTTAGGAAAATCATTTCTCCATTCAATCTTGAAATTCCCCTAATTAACTGGAATCTCAGTTCTTATTTAAGAGTGTTTATCATTTGAAAACCACCGTTTTCATTTTGGAAATCTGATTCATTTATACGAGTTGAAATCCTTGGGTTAAATTCAAATTCCCAAAAATAATACTTTAAAAATGGTTTAACTCATAATGACTAGTATAATATCATTAATCCCTAATTTCAAATTACAGAATTCAATTTGAATATTGAATTCAAATTTAAATTAAAGTATTTAAATTTCAACACTTAATCCAGTTATTCAAAATAAATTTCCATCTTTGAAATTCCATTTCAAAAGCTTTTCACTTCTATTCCAATTCCATTTCCAAAACATTTGAATTTAAAAATTCAAATTTTAAACTATTTCAAAAATCTATGACTTAATCGATTTCCTCGTGAAATCCATAATTGTGTGTGTATGGTGTGGTCCAGGGGTTTAACACAATAGTGCAACATCATTCAATCATTTCAGATCAAACACAGAAATATAGTTGATAAGCGATATAACTATAAAGCTTATCGCCCATTCACAGATTCACGGATAATATAACAATGCAAAATGAATGGAAAATTTATACACAGTCACAGAACAAGATATCACATATCAGATAGGATAATCAATTCAAGGCATTTCATACAATATGATCATTCATAAGTAAGGTTAAGCATTCAATAATCATTTATAAACCGGATTGTTTAATCCTTATTAATTCAATTTATCTCCAATTAAATTAATTACTTATGAATTTGTTATTCAATTCTGATTTATTAATTCCAAATCATTTGATATAAATTAATTTATCAAATGTTTTATTAAATTAATTAAACTAAATTAATTCACTTTATAAATCAAAATATCCAAATTTAATTACAATAAGTGAAATTCTTAATTACTTTCATTAAGTAATTATATTTAACAATTTACAATGATTATCTTAACGAATTAATCTAATTAATTCCTAATGTTTATCACATTAATTAATTATGAAATAATCCTTAATTAATTATCTTTATTTTCTAATAACATTTCTTAAATTACTTTCTTAAGAAATTATCTTAGATTAATTTATTATTAATCAATTCTAATTATAAATTAATCTAATTATTTATTTGTAAAATTAAATAAATCATTCTTTAATTTCCTTATTGGTTAAATCCTATATATATTTTTTTCTAATTATTTTTAAGACAATTCAATTCTTAATAATGATTTCATTAGCATTAAAGTGGTAAAACATTACACTCTTGAATTTGAATTTAAATTTCATTTCGAATTTAAATTTAAAATGATCATTCTTTTAATCATTGATCTAATTCAATCAAAAATCCTTAAAAATAAATGTAAATAACACTTATTACTTATATAAGAAAAAGCTTTTAATCTAACTACTTAATTTATTTATTCAGATTCGAATTCACGAAAACTTGAATCTATAAATTTAACTTTGATTTAAACTTGCTTTTAACACCTTGATTTAAAATTCTTGATTTAAAATCCAAATTCATTTTAAAACCCTAGGTTCAAAAATTCAATTGAATCTATACTTTAACTTTACCTTTAAAACATAGTTTAAATCCTGTTTTGAATTTTGAACTAAGTTTTAAAGCCTGGAACAGACAAGTTCAAATGCCTGAACAACACTGACTCGAGACAACCAGAATTTACTTCGAGTCCTTCTTTCCTTTACTTCGAGTCATCCACTCGAATAACTCGCGTCTTCCCCGAGCCAAACGCGAGTTTCCCCTTTCTTCTTCTTCTTCTCTTTTTTTTCTGTTCTTCCAGATCCAAGTGTGCACGGTACACGTGCACATCGCCGTTGACCATCTTCTGGCCTCACCGCGACGTCAAGCATATCGACCATCCCCCCCCCCCCCCCGAGCACGTTCTGATCCCTCGAACTTCGCCGTTGCCTCAAAATCGAAATCGAGGCAAAATCCCAAACCTGGAAACGCACGCACAAACACCACCTCAACCTGTCAACGGCAACTGCTCCCTCCACCGACCACCAGAGAACCCAAGACTCCGTCCACGACATCGTCTAACCCCCCGCTACCATCCTCCAAAGCCACGAGACACTCGGTCGAACGATGGCGACGAACCAACCCAAAATCCCCGAGCTCACAAAACTAGGTTTAGAGAAAAAAACCCATGCCGCCGCCACCACAGTCGCTTCTATCACCTCAGGTTATTTTTCCCTGACCCACGCTAGCCTCCTCCAACTCCAGACAAAAATCCGACCCCTCCGATCAATGAGATCACCCGCGGCGACCCAAAATGCAAAATACAGTCAAACCCAAACTGCTCTCAACCCACACTTCTAAAAATTTTGATTTTTGTTTTAAAAATCTTGTTTAAGTAAATAGATTCAATTTACATACCTGGATTCTTAAATTAAGAAATTTGTTTTTGAACTTATTTAAAGTTGTACTCATCTTTCTTGATTTCCAGAGACAATTTCATGATGTTTCAACTTTAATAAATTTTTAACACCTAGCTTAAAATCAAACAAACATAACTTGTTAAGATACTAAGTTCTAATTTCCACTGGATCAAGCAGAAAAGGTTTCTTTAAGTTAATCCTAAGCTTGAAATTGAAACAGAGGTGTTCTACAGGTCTTTAACAGCATGCATTCAATCATACAAATATCTTTTCCATATATATACTCATATCAAACATAAATCAAGCAATCAGTAAAAAAAAAATACTTAAGCTTTTGAAAATGAAGTTACTCACCTTGAATTAATTAACAGAGAGTCTGGTTTTGAGAATAATTGCAGTTTTGATCTTCTTTTCTTTTTTTTCCTTTTTTTCTCAGCAAATTGTTTTCAAGCTTGTGTATAAAGTGATGTTTGTTTTTCTCTTCTTTTTTTTTCTGATCTTTCTCAGTTTGGAAGATGGACGAATTTACATGAAGATGATATAGGGGAACATGTCTACAGGTTGATAATATTTTTCTTCCTTTTGTACAAAGCAGGCAGAGATCTCTTTGGGTATGGAGGCTGATGATTTCAGTCATAGGCTAGAGATATAACATTATGTACTTGTTTGCTTTTACTTTATGTTTATATACTCAAACATATACCTGCTGTCCTTTGCTTCAGTACTTGAAGATATATGCTGCTTATTATTATTATTTTTATTTGCTTTTGCTTTGTTATATTGACTTGTTTCATATTTTACATTGTATCTAGTTACTTTATACTTCATGCTTATGTTATTTTATTTTTCTTCTCTTTAGAAGGTACACTCATATGTATCTTGTTTTTATTACTTCTTACAGGCTATATATATATATAATTTTTTCTACTTGCCTACTTTCTTTTGTTTTATATTTTACATAATTTTATAAATATATGGTTTCTTCTTTGTATGTTATTTCTTTTGTTTGAATACTTGAATGTATCTTGTATTTTCTTTTCTTTTACTTTGCTTTTAATAACTTAAATAAATTTCTATTTTATATAACATAACTTGCTTGATTTAATTTACAAGCTCTTGTATTTGATTTGTTACTTTTTCTTTTGTTTTTATCTTATTTATTTGGTTCCATGCTTAACTTTTATTTATCTCTATTTATAACTCAAATATTTATTTTACTTCTATTTTTAGTTTAAATATTTATCATGAATTTTACTTTAATTAATTATTGTTTTACATTTCTCTTTGTACATATATATTTTATATAACTCAAATTATCATCATTTATAAATTTTTAAATCAATTTATTTATTTATTTCTATACTTGTGTCTAAAGTATATTATTTATTTTTCAAAATCATTTATTTAAGAATTTATTTAAAATCCAATATATACATATATATTCTCATATATACAAATTTTCAAATTCATATGACTTTACATATTTTCTATTTGAATCGGGGAAACTCGCTTCCATTTATAATTAATCTTATAAATTTTTATTCAAAATTTCATTTAATTATCAATTTAAATTAAATTAAAATCCAGGGTCGTTACCTTCAAAGTATTTGTTTTAAATAATTTTTCAAAATAATTGTACCATCATTACTTATGATTTAAAAGGGGGTGTAAAAGCTTATTAAATCATTCTAATAACATTTAATCCAAGTTTAAAATATTTAAGTAATCTAGATATTTGAATATGAAGTGTCCTATATTTCGGTTCATTACATTCCTTTTCTAAAAGCTCCTTTTTACAGATCTCTTTTATATTTATGAAACATATTTTTAAAACACCAAATTTATTTATAAAACTTATTATATAAAACATTAATTTTTTATAAAAATTCTTTAATAAAACTCCAAATTTATATCCCACATATTTTTGTACAAATCTTCAGTTTTGAGATTGGACTAAATGCTTTCCTTAGACTAATCATTCCACATATCACAATAAATTCACCAATGTGATTTATTATTCAGATTTATCAAAATAATATTATTTATAAATCTATCCTTCTTATTTATAAAATACCATTGATAATCTATCTTTCTAACAATATTTCATATAAAGCATTTCACGTATATTTATTTAAAAATATTTCTACCTTCCTATAAAATTGAATCGCTTTATTATAAAAGATAAATTTCCCTTTATTTTCCTTTAAAAAAACATTAATTATTAAATTAACCATTTTGTAAAATAAATGTTTTCATAAATACTTTTAAAACATCTTGAAAAAATTGGAGTAATATAGAGAAGTTCAAAAACTATTTCTAATTAAATATAATGAAGAATTCCAAAAGTCGGATTTAAAATCATTCTTCGAATCAAAACCATTTCCAAATCAAATAGCGAATAATGGTATTTCAAAACACTATAATAAGGTCTAGAGCTACCATAGCACGAAGTGTTATGGGAGCTTAGCCTTGTTTGATGTGACTTTGATATTGGCCTTGTTGGCCTTGCATTCATTAGATTTGTATGAAATTTTTTTAGCATTCAATAATATATACAACAAGTATATAAATTAAGTTAAAATCAATAATGGTGAGAAATTCGAATCCCTCTATAAAATTTTATGAGTTCCCTATATTTCATTTTAAATGCCTTCTGCTTTCCAAAACAAAAATTCAAGAAAACCAAACAAATAAATCGTTTAAGAATGCAACCATAGTTTATATCTACTATATGTCGTATAGTATTCTATCAAAGGAGAGTTAACTCACCAAAACTCCACCTGATGCTTACACATTCTTACTTGATCTAAAATCGAATGCCGTTCGATTTTAGCTAAAAATTCTACTTGATCTAAAGTTGACAAAATCAACTCTAGTTGTAACGACCCGCCTTTTTGGATGGTTTAAATTGACGATAAGACACACGTCAGATTCAAACCATTCAAAATGGCAAATTGTTATGAGGTAAATAAGAAAGAGCAAAGGAAGAAAGAAAAATAAATATAGAATCTTGCAGCGGAATGACCTAATCAAATAAACAGTTCATTGAAGCTGTTTACAAATAACATTGATTAAATCTTTATAATATAGATCATAGTTACATAAAAAAGAATAAATAATAAATAAATGCAGTGGAACAACATGATCAAGTGGAATAAATATTGTAAATAATAAAAGTACAAAATCTTCGTCTTCGTCCTCCAGAAAGCAGTCTTCGGTAAACTGAAAAGCTCAGGTTGACCCGAGCGAATTAAAAAGAAATAACACTTACGTCAGAACTAAAATATCTTATGCAAGTTAAATCAACGGTACAAATATATAAGTGTACGCGTCGGAGATGTTTACGCGGTTTGGCATCTCCTATCCAGTGTCTACTTGAGTGCAATAACTTAAGAGATGTTCAGGATTTACGACTCTTAAGGATCGCTAAACTATCTTCTATGCAGTACAATACGCTATTATAATATGTCTAAAGTAAAGTATTAAAATAGCATTAAGGCGTTACCCATATCCACATTAACACATTTTTGTATATTCCCATAGTCCATATAGTACCGTAATTCCTCCGTAAACTAGAGGGCTATCAAAGGGCACATTATAGGTATGGTACAAACGAAACTTGTAGAAGGTGCGATAGGGTATTTGAACACGGCACTCGAGGTAATGCCAAGGTAGATATACCAATTGTGAATCTAAACTAGTGGTAACGCATAGCAGCTACTACCGCCCACCTTAGAATAAACACCCAAATCAAAATCAAGGGGTGGCCACCAAAACATCGCAAAGTCATAAAATGGTATTAAAGAAATGTGTCCGATCGGAGTTGCGACCTCACTTGGCCCGGTGTGACTCCTGTTTTAGTCACATCTAAGCTGACTAACGGGAGTCAGGGTCAAGTAAATACCTCATATAGAATCGTTCGCCAAATCATCCGACTTCATTTCTAAAAGCTCCACCACGTATACAGTTGTTTAAGTGGTTTTTGGTATTGGCAGAGCGTATGATAATATCCGATCCCGGTCTCTTTAACAACAAAACGCTTATTTCACACCAAGTGGTACTTTTACGTTTCAAAAGGTAAATTCACAATTGACATCAAAATATCATATTCTCAAAACCATATCATTTTGAAATCATATTCACTTTCAAAATCACATTCACTTCCAAAGTCATATTTACTTTCAATATTTACTCCAATATGTCATTTCAAAAAAGGTATCAATTCCAAATTCCTATTTAAGTTGTATCATCATCAACGGTTTAAATATAAGTACTTTAAATTTACACCATCTGAAATTTTAGGAAATAGTTTAGATAGCCATAAATAGTTTTTAATAGTTTTTAAATAGTTTAAAATAGAATGAAATAGTTTAAGTAGTAAAAAAATATTTCAATAGTTTTAAATTTGATTTAATTAGATTTAAAATGATTTATATAGATATAAAATAGAGTAAATGGATTTAAATTATCTTAAATAGATTTTAAATAGATTAAATAGATTTAAAATAGATTAAATAGACTTAAATTATATTAAATAGATTTAAAATAGATTAAATAAATTTAACTAGTTTAAAATAGGTAAAAGATTTAATTGGATTAAATAGTTTATAATAGATTAAAATAAATTAAAATAGTTTAAATTGATTAAAACAGTTAATTTAATTAAAATAGTTTAAATTAATTTAAAGTAGATTTCAAAGTTATATCCAAACATTTTCAAAACTCAATTCCAATAAATTCATTTATATTTGACACTTCAACTTTGAAATTCCAATTTAAATTCTTTGAACAATTCATTGAATCAATTGAGTTGTAATAACTGGACAGGTGTCTATAACTGTCTAGTATGTGTTGTATTATCTGTGTAACTCTGATGGTTGTTGTATACTATGTAATACTTATGTTATTAATATAATTTATTCGTTCCGCTGTTAAGATTCTGATGTGTTGTTTCTTCTTTCTTCTCTTTCTTTATCTTTTCTATCCCTTTCTTTCTTATTAATGATGCGCCATTCTTTGGAGATGAATGGTGGGTCATTACAGTATATAATTTTCTACCCTATAAACAAGTGATACTGATATTTATCATTTTAATCCGTAATTTAAAATTTTACGGTAATATATTTGAAACCCAATCTCGAATTAAATAAAAATCCATAAAATCGTTCGAGTCTATCATTCCAACCCATAACGATTTTTCCCTAATCTATAGATTGTTCGTGTATGTATCATTTCAACCCTTAGGGAATTTGAAGTATTATAACAATATAAAGCTATACCATATGTTCATCCACTATTAAGAAATCTAACATCCATCACAATCATCATCCAAGTCAATCAATAAATATCAATAGATAACTGATCATCAATAACAGGTATTAAATTGACAATTTGAATTCATTATTAAATTAAACGATGATCAAATACAATAAAAGTCATATTTAACTAGAATGATGATTTAAACATACCAAACATCGATTAATTAGTTTCTAATCATATCATAAATTTAATTTAACTAACATAAGATAGTTTGGTAATTGTGAGTGGGTTAAAACACTCACCATTGATTTTAAATCGATTTGAAATCCAAAATAGGGCTCAAAATTCAATAGTCTCGGAAATCGTCTTAACCATTTTCATATTGTCCGTAATTTTGATACGATCGTAACGGAGCAAACCACACATAAATCCGACCTCGCATGTTAAAGTTATGCATATTAGAACGTACGAAAATGAAAATTCAAATTAAAATAATAATAAAAACAAATGGTACCATGTATACCTAACACGGCGTAACCCTATCTCCCTCTCCATTGTACAACACATTCAGAAAAAGGTTGAGCTACCACCTTCGTTCAAAAACACCGGCCACCTCATGCCTCTACCACAAGATCAGAGAGCGCCATCCACCTTGCATCGTCTAGCCGACCTCGACAATGCCCACGTGTCCACCTCACCGTTGCTAGAGGCGCCTTGCGCCGTCGCCACTTTTATGCCCAATTCTGGCGAGACCAAGCACTTACAGCATGATCGAATATTACCCCCGAGGCATGCTCTCCATCCTCTTCCCAACACCTCACGATCGTCGATCGGACAACGATCCAACAATCCACTATTGGATCATCAAAACCCTAATATGGACGGTCGAGATTCAACCTCAATTTCTAAAGAAGAGTGAAACCGATTGAAAAATGAATCAAACCTGTGAATTATGCTCATCGAGAGCTTCGAATTGATATATAATTTGTCAAGGTTTGGAGGAGTTTAAAATTTAAAATTTTATTTGGAGATTGAATTTTGGGTTTGAATGCAGATTAGGTTTCTACGATTGGAGAACAGAGAAGGAATAGTCAGATAAAACTGTACGTATGGTAATGAGAAATGAAAGGTTGCTACTGTTTGAACAAAACAATATATACCAAGGAAGCACGATAAGAAAGAATGAACATCTGAATAAATTTGAATTGACGATAACGACCCAAAAAGCCCGTTATGTCTCTGAAATGAAAATCGATCGTCCCAAATATGAAAAAAAATGTTTTCAATAATTCTAAACTCAATGGAATAGGTTTCAAGTCCTAATTCGATCATGGAAAGATGTTAGCTTTAAATCAGCTTATGTCAAATTGATTTCAATTAAATGGATTAAATTGATTTCTAGGCGTTTGGAGTCCGTATGATCAAAAGACAAGTCCGATCACTACGAAACTTGAAATCCTATAATAATTCACGGTTATGGATCCGATGAAATTGGTTTCGTCGAAATCCGAGACAGTGGCCAAAATGGCTATTTCCGCATTACTTAAATAAATTATTATTAAATTGGATAAATCACTTTGTAATTTCAATCTTATAATTAACAGATTTTGTCATTTTTGATTACTTAGACATTTATAATAATTTAAAACAAATTTACATATCATTTCAGTGTTAAATATTACACTAATTCAATTTCAATGGTAAATAAAATCCAATTAACTATAATTTAATTTCAATAAATTGATTTAATTTGATTTCAATCTTTTTATTCAATCAATTATTACTCTATAGACATAGTAACATTTTTTTTATCTCTTGTTACACTAATATTCTACCATTATCATCATTTACCATATTAGTTGCAATATTTCAATTACATTGAATTATTGCCAATTTTTATTAAAATTTTAAATCCCAATAAATTAACTTATCGTAGTTTCAATCTTTTACTTAAATCAATTATTGCCTTATTGATATAATTGAAATTTCTATACATTTTATTACATTCACAATTTGCAATTATTGTCTTAACTCGTATTAACGTGATATTTAATTACATTTAATTGCAACTAATTTTCAATTTAATTTAACGGGCTAAATAAATAGGTAACATATAATAATTGTCACCATTAACTTATAATCACATTTATAAGTTTATTATTTACAAACAAATGTTATAACAACTTACACAATACCGATTCCATCCAATTCCGATTTACTACACATTATTTCGTTAATTAATACTACATTCAATTTATCAAATATCCTTTTCAACCAATTATCAATTAGTACACACATTATCACAATTAATTTACAAATCTACAACCAATTATAACTTTTTAATCATTTCAATTAATTAGAATTACATTTAAGGCTGTTATCAATTTCCTTAATAATACTATTATACTTTATTCTAGTTATATTCTCATTAATAAATCACAAATTTTTGTTTCTTCCACTCATTAAATCGCAAAACCTTACTAAATTAACTATTTTTAATTACCAAAAATTGCAGATCATTCCACTAGTGCATAGATAATGCTCCTATGAGCGCAATGCAAAAGAACACATCTTGATTGGACCTAGTGTGGAAAAGTTATCAATTTTACAAGATTTTAGACTAATAATTTATTTAATTAAGCTAATTATTTAACTCCTAATCACCTTCTTCCCCGTTTTCCCTTTACTATGCAAATGTGCACATGTACACAAACAAGCTACTATTGCTACACTATCTCTCTTCCCTTCCTCCCTCGATACTTGATGAAATCGGACGTCGCCACCTCTATCGATCTCCGCATTGCGAGAGCTCTTCATCCTACCCTGCATCATCAAGCTCGGTCGCTCCTCCTTTTATTCGACTTGCTCCTTCCACAATACAATACTGCAATGTCGCACCATCTAAACATAATTGCACGCTCCAAATGCTCAATACATGAGAAACACAAATCTACCATTTCTCTAGCATTATTCACCTTAAAAACGATAAGAAAAACCTAACCCTACCTTGTCCATATCACATCACTCCTTCCCATATCACCACCGCACGTGATCATCCTACCATAGGTCCAAATCTTATCTCATAAACCATAGCTACAGATTTCAATTTTTAAAGGTGGTGGCTAGGTTAAAATGTTTATAGGAAATGGAGAAAGAAAGGAAAAAGGAAAACATAAATAATATAAAGAGAATTGTGTGCGCGGGTTATTTATAATAAATTATATTACTATTATAATTTCTCTCTTTTAATCATTGTGCTTTTCGAGCTCGTACGATTACATAACACATCTGATCGCCACGAAACTAGTCCGTGCATATCACCTTATTTGTAACATTCCTCGTTTTAAACTAAATTTAAATTGGTAATTAATTTAATTTTTTGATTTATCGTGAGTTAATTTGAAAAAAATTGGAAAATAAATCGATTGTGAATGGAATAAAATATATATTTACAAAAAAATATTTTTTTTGTTTATTCATTAATAAATATAGATTGATTGTCTATTAATTTTTGAATTTGAAATTTAAAAATAAATGTTTTGAATAATATATTGGATTTGGAAAACTCTATAATTTAATACTAATAGAAAAAATTATTTTGTATTTATTATATGATGAGTTAAAAGTTATATTTTGAAATTGATAAAAATAAATTTACAAAAGCTATTTAAAGAAATAATTCAAATATATACATATTATATATTTATTTATTAATGTTTGATTAATTTTAAATCACAATTTTTTAAAGTTATATTTTGAAAGCTTTTTAAATATTGTTTAAAGCTAAATTCTATATTTTTAATATATATATGTATATATATATATATTCAAGTATAATGAGGATTTAAAAATCAATTTGCTTAAAAAGTTATAAATATATATATACAAGGAAATGCATAAAATAATTATAGAAAAAAACGTAAACACATAATAGAAAATGAAAAGGGTTAAATATAAAATTAAAATAAAGTAGGGATTTGTAACAAAATTTATAAATTAAAGTAGAGGATTTATACATAAATTTTCATGTTTATGACATTTGTAAAGTTTTAAATTCATGTTTTAACAATTGCATAAGAATTAAAATATGCATAAAACAAGTGTAAGCATAGTTTTACTTAAAATTAACAAGTGGTAAAGATGTTTTCTTTTGAAATGATAATGTAAATAAAAATCAAAATGTTTAAACCAGGCTGCTTATTTTTAGTTCAAAAGTTTTCTTTAAGTTTTAAAACTTCTCAAACCTGAGAAAGAAAATACAAACCAGAAAGGAAATCAAAGAAATGATTCTACCCAAACCTGATCAAAGTATAAATTCAACATCAAAACATCTTAAATCTAAAAACAAACTACAACTTCAAAAGTCTGATACAAACTAGATCAAAATGCAAAACAAAGGTCATCTCAGATCAATAATTTAAGAAATCCTTTACAAGTTCAACCTGAAGTTGAAAGCAAAGCTTCAACTTAAATTCAAGACCAAATATCAATTCCAGTTCAAAAAAAAAAAATCAAACAGCAAAGCAAAGGGTTCAACTCAAACAACTTCAACTTGATTCAAATCTGAAGCATGCAAATGCATCAACAATCAGGCAATTGAATCAAGCTCAGATCAGGTCCAAA
Source organism: Allium cepa (assembly GCA_030765085.1). Taxonomy (NCBI): domain Eukaryota; kingdom Viridiplantae; phylum Streptophyta; class Magnoliopsida; order Asparagales; family Amaryllidaceae; genus Allium; species Allium cepa. The sequence continues at coordinate 416,521,645 of CM060937.1, read as the reverse complement.
GACCAAGCATTCAAACTTGTCCTCTGTTCTTTTTTCTCTGCTTTCAAACTCATCCAGGTGAGCAAAGTAACCATTTAAGCCTGAATTTGTGATTTGTCTTGATGTGTTTACTTGTTGTTGTTGAGATAAATGTCTGCATGTGTGTAGATATATACATATATATATATATATATGGATTAAAATGTGTATGTACAGGTATATATACCTGTTCCTTTATTTATAGGTTAGAAAGAAAATAAAAATCAAAATATCATCGATCATTCATTTGTAAGCTTAGATGTAGAAATGAAAAATAATTGTAAGTGTACAATCTCATTTCTAAAAATGGTTTTGAGATTTTATATTAAGTAATCATTTCAAAAATTAAAAATTTACAGTAATAATCTAAAATTTGCAAAAAATCATGCATCTGGATTTCAAGTTCTAATTATATGAATAGGTTCGTTTTACAAACCGATAATTTTGATATAAATTCCAAAAATTCTAAACATGTGATTAGCGAGCAATCTCAAGTTGATCAGAACTGGTGTTGTGGTTAATTGTCGTCGATCGGCGAAGCCATGTTCGTGGGGGTTGTGGCCAGAGGAGGATGGTAGGCTAGCAAACTCGAGAAAAATACATTTTAAATTATAAATCGCCTTAGTGGCCATGCAAAGTTAATTTACGGTTTAAAGTCATGTTTGGGTCGAGGTGGTTTCTTTGGTTATTGCGTTGTCGTCAAGGCAATTGAGGCGATCGGACCTGGGGGAGAAGAGGCAGAGGTTTGTGAAGCAACTCTGGTGTGGTTTGCACGACCTCTAGTGGTCTTTGGTGGCGGGGGCAAGGCAATTTGGTCAACGAGTTTGTTTCCAGAATGTCGATAGAGCGGCTAAATTTTGATTTTTGACAAGATTGATCGAACATGGTAATCATTTGGATTGAGGTGGTAATTGATGATGTGTCGGAGGCTATGGCAACGGTCGAAGGTCGTTCTAGTGATTGTGAACGTGCACGATGGATCGCCTGTACCTGGTTGATCGAAATGATTTAGGGAAGAAGTAAGGGTCTCGGGGATGGTCTCTAGAAAACGATGGTTGGACTCGAAGGGAAGTAGAAACGCGAGTTGCTCGAAGTAAGGCTCGGGTAAAACTGGAGCTTGGCTCAGGATTGTTTAACCAGGTTTTAAACTATTGTGAAGACCCGGAATTTTCAAGCATTTAAAATCAGAATATTTAATTGATTTTAAATATTCAATAGAGTAATTTTAACTTGAATTCAAATATCACAATTTATTTGATAGTTTAATTGTTGAATTAAATAATTTGAAGTTGGGAAAATTATGGAATCTAGAATTTTAAGCTGATTAAAAATAAGTTGAAGGCATATAAAATTTATATTGATAATACTGAAGATAATAGAAGCGTTAAAATTGAAATTAACAGTGATTTGTTCAGTTTTGGAATTTTATAGTTTAAATTGAAATTAAAAATAGCCTTCCGAGGCACGGTCCCGAAATTTAACAAAACCAGTTCCATTGGATCCGTAATATTGAATTATTATCGGATTTCAAATTTCGTAGTGATCAGAGTTGTTGTGTGAGCGTACGGTGTATAAACGCATGGAAAATTATCCGAGACGAAATTAAATCTGAACAAAATATATTTGATGTTCTTTAATCCGACAAATAGTACAACACACCACCCTCTTTGTCTCCTTCGTACGCTCTATTTCGTTTTCCCCTCTACACAAAATAATAATAATAATAATAATAATAGATGGCCGAACTCTTTCAAAGAAAAAGGAAAACAAAGGCGACAGTTTTTATCCTCTTTTCCTCTTCTAAAAATCGAGTTCCTCTCCTCCCTTCTATGTTCGAAATTCAAAATGAGACAATGAAATTGTGTTCCTTCCCTCTTGAGTCGAATTCTCGTAACTGACCTAAAGAAAAAGGGATTAGTGTCGATTTTGAGCATAAGACGAGAGGTGACCTCGTTTTCGATCGATTTGGGGGAGGGTATGAGGTTCGTGGCCAGGGCATAGGGAGGAGGGTCGGCGATTCGGTTGGAAGGGGAAGTGGTTGGCGTCGCGAACTGGTGGGTGTGTCGCAAGTGGATGCGGAGGTGAGACTCGCGATCGACTCGCGATTAAGGTCGAGGGGATGTACTCTCATGCGGTGGCTATGGGACTGCGCGATGTGGAGATAGGCGGTTCGAGTGGAAGTTGGGGGTTGATGTGTGAGCTTGGTGAGGGGTTTCGTACAGGAAGTCGAAGACCTGTGGATGATGGTGGGTGTAGCAGCATCGTATCTGTGAGGTAGCTTTGAGTTTTTATTTTCATTTGATTTAATATACATATACACAATGAAGTTGGGATATATATTTGTGTGAGAATGTTTGAAATTAAATATGTGGAGATAAATATATATATATGTATATGTTTACTGAAACTAAGAAAAAAAAAGTTTGAACAGAACTTTTGTATTTTTGCAAAGTATAAATAAGGTTGATTTTTAATTTATAAATACATATAGGAATCAACCAAACTTTAAGAACTTGTTATTTATTTAAAGAATCAGAATATATATGTGTATATATATAACCTGTCATTGGATTTATAATTTAGGTAGAAAAGAAAATATATAATCTTCACAGTAAAGAAAATATAAAACAGTACTGTTTTTATTTTTATTCATCTAATACATGTATATAGACAAAATTTAGAGATAGAGAATTTTGAATTTGTGGAAGTTCATATATATATATATATATAAACAAATTGATTTTTGGAATTTAAAAATAAATTATTAGTTAATTAAATTGTAACGATTGCGGTTTTTCGTTGCCGAAAAACCGAATAGTTATGGGTTTTAAAAAGAATTTAAGAAAAGAAAAAGAGAGAAGATAGAGAAGAGATAGAAAATAGAGGGAAAAGAAGATAGACAATTTTTAGAAAAACAGAAAAAGAGAATTTGAAAATAGAACAGAACGGGACAGAAGACACAAAAAGAACAGAAAGAACAACATCAGAATCTCACAATTCGCAGCGGAACAACATATAATAATAAATGAATAATCTTTAAACAAAGGACTATATCAGTTATTACATTACATACATTTCATTACATCATATCATCAGAGTATACAACAACATACATCAAACAGTGCAGCGGAAAAAGAGATACTATATAAGTAATATGCCATGCCATCCAGCTTGCCTCCAGCAACTCCAGAATATCCAGAATATCCTGATAAACCTGTCTCTTGACTGCCCGTGTGGAAATTGGTGGGCACCCAGAGTTTAGGAAGGAAAACAATAAACTCCGAGTCAGTCATGTGACTGGTGTGAGAACTCAAAACAGTTTATTTATCTTTTAAAATTAAAATAGAGAGATATTTTTTTTTAAAATCAATTCGCAATGCTTTTAAAAATGTAACTACCATAAGACCTCCCACCACACACACAATGCAAACGCAGACTTGGAGGAGATTTCTTCTTATGTTAGTCAAAGATGCTTGATACGCATTAAAAGAACATTTGATATTATTACTAGTGCATAGTGTCTATCAAATCATTTCGAAAGTAAAGATATAAATCATAGCCAGCATAGGTACCATTATATTATGCCTACTATAGCTACCTCCTGAGGAAGCAGGTTCTACAACTAAAACCGTACAAGATCGTATTGTTTCTTTGGATTTCCAACAAATGGTCAGGCCAAGGAACTTCCCATTGCCACATGAGAATGCCTCTAGATGGACATCCCCGAGAACCAAACCGGATCTCTACCAACACAAGGCCGGGTTACTCCTAACTGAGTAACAACTGACCGAATATGCCATCCCCCGGTCCTTTGGGACCTTTTCACCGAGCCCTCGTAATCAATTCACACAATCATAAAGTGTTTTCAACATGAGTAAGTATCTGGGCTCCATACCATGATACCACCCTTTTCCAGAAGGAAATGGACACATCCTAAAGGGTGCTACCCCTCATAACCTTGCTGCTTCTTTCCTGTTTTGACCATTCACGGGGTGTGAGGCTCGACGAAGTCACGTCCACAAAAACATACTTTATACAAAAGCCATGCTTTGGGTCAACAAATGATCAACACAATGATCACAAGGATAGACGATCAAATAAACGATCCTATCATAAATAATCAACACAATGATCATTTCAGCATCACTCAGCATGTCACATTACCAAACTGGGAATATATCGCTGATAACTTCAACTATATAACCTTTGAGCTCGTACGTCTCAAAGAAGGGTGTTAAGCAAAGAATAAATTCTCCGCCACCAACAGAAATATATTTGAAAGAAATCGGCTTTATATCTCAACTTGTAATGTCAGACATACAATCCATACAAGTCTGTTCCGGGATCGAACAAAACCGAAGGCACTTACAAAGAAGTCCTTGCAATCCGGATATTCACAATCCTGATCGGATTTCCCATCACTTATGGAATCTCTATACCAGGTGCGACCCAGTGCAGAGACAATCGATAGGTCATCCTATCGCTCTCGCAAATACCGGTCTTCAACACCGATCTTCAAATGCGATTCACAACGACGTATCACATATTCGGAGTGGGTTATACGACCCCATGGTCCTTTCCCGGTTAACCCGAATAGTGAGCGCTTATTCAAAAATAAGTGTGCATTCAAATTCAATCAATTCACACCAAATACCCATTCAAAGGGAAATACTGATAGTCGGTTATTGAACTATCAATGGACATGCACACATCACCAGATTCCAAATAATTTTCCAAATTATTTATTTTCCAAAATATCTTTATAAGATATATAATTTCAACACTTCAAAAATAAATCAATATTTATTTTCAAACAAATTCCACTTTTCACATATAAATTCCATAATGAATTTATATTCCAAAATATTCATGCATATACGATTTCAATTATCCATTTTCAATTTATCTTCAAAAAGATAAATTCTAAATATTCATTTTATATTGGAAAACATTTCCATACTTATTTATTCATAAGTAATTCACAAATCTTTTTATTTTCAACACTTAGAAAATATTTAATATACTTAAATCGAATTAAGTATACATTTCATTCTATTAAGGAAATCATTCACTTAAACATATTTATTTGGGTCAAAACGAATGTTGCGTAAAACATCGTTACGACAACCCAAAATCACTAGTATAGGGATTCGAATTTAAAATAGATATATAAATCCTAATACTACACAAACCATTTCCTTTCGGAAATCATTTACTATAACAACAGTGTTATAGTCCACCATTTCCTTTTATTTCTCGAAAACGTCTATTTCAACAATAAATGTTGAAATCTATGGTTTCGAATCTCAACACATTTAAAACATCGTTAGATCGTTTTAATTCTATTTACAACACCAAATCTAAAACATTTCCTTTAACGTGTTATTCACTATTCAGAAACGTGAATAAACTCCGTTAACAAATTTCATCCTTTTATTTATTTTAATTCAAAGGATTATTCACTATTCAAAAATGTGAATATAACTCCATTAATAGGTTATAACAATTAACTTATCAAAATAAGTCGTTTGCGAATTTATAGAGCAACGTTTATAAATTCCATTTCCATTTATTTCATAACAACTTCCTTTATAAATCTTCTTTATTTACCTATTCGATTTATAATCTTAATTATAAACCAAAAGTCCAAATTATAAGTTAAATACTTATAAAACGATTATTTTATAAGATCGTTCTTTTAAACACTTTCCAATCTATAAATCTTATAACTTATAAGATTTAATGATTTATCCAATCTATTCTTCAAATAATTTCACCAAATTTATAAATCTTACTATTTATAAATTTCATTTATAACTTCACGGTTTATAATTCTATAAATTTCATTCTTTAATGAAATTCATTCACAATTTATTCTAACACTTATAAAAGCTCGTTTTATAATTCCTACGTTCTAATTTATAAATTATCAATTTATAAATCTTTAATATAAATCAATTTATATTTTTCTTTTAAAACGTCTTTAAATTCCTTTATAATTTCATCATTCTGATTTATAAAATAATCAAATTTTATAAATCCTATATTTAAACTTTTATCATATATTCAAAAATCCAATCTAAATTATTTTATAAAATCATTAGTTCATATTTCTCAAAAATCGATTTTTAATCGTATTTCTAAAAATCAGCTTTTTAACTATATTTCACAAAAACCATAATTTTTATAACTTTAAAAATTATAACGTTTATTTATTTATAATGGATCAATTCCAAAAATATAGTATATTTTCAAAATTACTTTAAAAACATTTTTAAAATACCAGAAATTTGGTCCAATGATGCTACACACCAAATAGTCAATCACGACTACAACGATATCATATATCGATATGATAATCCATCAAATATCAAAATATCTGAAATAAAATAAATACTGTTGAGGAATCCAGTTGGATCCCTCCAACCTGTTTCCTGCATCCAAAAACATTAGCACAATACCAATTTCGCTCCAGTACGAAATTATCGCGGTACATGTTTTTATTAAATATTATCCGCTTAATAACGGCGTAATAGGGTCTCATCCGCTAAACAAAAAATGCGGGAAATCAACAACTGCAATATATACATATGCCAATATATATATATTGATATTATATATAATACCAATTTCACTGTTTATGAAATATTCGCGGTATATGTTTTTATTAAATAACATCCGCTTACTAACGGCGCATAATGTCTATTTTAACAATCAATAATTTACAGTCATCATTCAAACATGCATTCAAATATTTTAAATCTAACTATTTAAAATAAAATCGAAATCTATTCGATTGAGTGAGAAGTTCTCACCTTGATTTTAATTTCCGTTTTAGCGATTTATTTCGAATAAAATTAAACGCGCGTTTAATTTTACCCGAAATTCTCACTAACTCCAAACGACTCCAAACCAACTCCATCGCGTAGTGCTCGTTCATACGATTCCAACGCAACTGGATTTGCATTTTTTCGACCTCGTATGAAAAAGTTATGAATTTTACAAGTTTGTACTCGTTTTATATAACTATAATTACAATATAAATTTAAAATTAAAACCCTACATCTCACATCTGCCGTCCATTTTCCAAACTCCAGATCGAGGCCACTGGTTACTTCTTCCCCACCCACGTTCTCTTCCAGACTTTGCACGCACCAAACAACCCATCCCTCATCAAACTAGGGTTTAGGACCGCATCACCTACGACGAGCTTGAACGCGATCAGGGACCTTCACCTCGAAGAGCATCACCAGCATGACACTCGGCTGGAGCACCTTGGAGTTCGGCCATCTCTGGTGCGCGCAACATGAGGCCGAACGTGCCTCCTTCTCAAGTCAATTGCCGCTAATCTACAACTCCAAACACGATCATAACCGTTGAGATTATAGATCTCAACATGCTCTTGAATTCTCTAGTTGAAGACGAGGCTCGATATCGCTTGGATTTGAAGATTTGGAGGGATGAATTTGGGGCAATTTCGGCCATTGACTTCATGTAGGCGGCTGAGCAATTAGAATTAGGGTTTTGCATTTTCTTTTTATTTTAGATTTTAACTCCTATTTATAGAAAAAGCTAGCGTAAACACTATTCATCCCGGGAATTCCGAACTCCGATTTAGACGCCGTAACCAGCGTACCTAGGGTTTATCCCACGTTCCGGACACAATGGAACAGGTTTCGGAAGCTAATTCGGAAGTATGTGCGAGTTATGGCTGAAAACGTTCAATTTGAATTAAACCGATTTAAACCGATTTCTAGGCGTTTTAATTTGTACAGGACAAACGGTAAATCCAATTGACTTGAAATTTGAAACCTTACAATAATATCACATTACGGATCCGATGAAACTGGTTTCGTCGAATTCCGAGACTTTTTGAAAAATGGCTATTTTGACTCGCCAAATTTAAATTAAAAACAATTCGATGCGTTTCGAGCTGCCACGATCAAACGATAGCTCCGATTGACACGAAAATTGAAATCCGGTAATAACTAACTATTACGGATCCAATGAAACTGGTTTCGTTCAATTCTGAGACTGTTCAAAAATTGACTATTTTACAATCGATTATTAAATATTAAAATATTCAATTTTCACAGATTAACTTTTAATTCGATTTTAAAAGTTCTAAAATATCATTCTAACTTCAATATGATAAAATAAAATTTTACAAATCATTTTCAATCATATTTAACTCTATTTTCAATTATTTCCATAATTTAACATATTAAATTATCGATTTAATAATCCAATTAAATCCAAAAATTCAAATAAAAATTTATTTGACTTATAAATTCACTTATTAATATTTAAAATTAATTAAATATTCAAATTTTAATTTCTGAAAATTCTGGGTCGTTACATAAATTATTAAAATGATAATAAATTGTTCAATTCGTACAAGATATTTATAAAACCGTAACTGTTGTACAAGGTCTGAACCGTGGAGAAAACAAGCCAATTTGGAATGGATTGCAAACATCAACAAACATGAAGGTGAGTTAATCTCACTCGGTTAATTTAAATTTAAATGGTTAAATTTAAATAATTGTTTGAATGGTTGAAATTGATTGATGTGCTATAGTATAGTATATTCTGGAATTGGCATATTATTGCGCTAACGTCTGTGGATGCAGGGAAAACAGGTTGGAGGGATCCAACTGGACCCCTCAACACTTATATTTAATATTCTCTGTTGTGATTGCTTGATATTCTATGATGAACATATTGGAATATTGAATGTTATGATTTGATTGGATATATTTGGGTATAATGAATTACCAAAAATATATAAATTGGATTTTGGAAAGAAAATAAAGAAAGTAAAGTTGTAAACGAAATAATCTTAGAAAATTTAATAAAATTAGAATGAATTGAAAAAGAAATAGAAGTATGTTAAATACAAATAAATAACTTGAAAAGAAAAGGGGTTGAATAAACAGTAATTAATGAATTGAAAAATCGAGTGATATTATTTTAAAGGAATAAAGAATTATTTTAAAACTTAAAATTTAAATTTATCTAAAGGAATAAGAAGTAAATTGGGAAATCTAAATTGGTATTTCAATTAAAAAGTATTTTAAATCATAATTAAGGAATAAATCTGAAATTAAAGGATTTTGGAATAAATGAAGTAAATTTGAAATCAATTTTGAAATTGATTTAAGTGTTTGAAATTTGATATTTGGAAGAATAAATTCAAGGTGGAAATTTATTATAGGAATGAGAATTTTTTTAAAAATAAATGGTGGTTTATTTTTAAGAGATGTGAAAGAGAATAGTATTTCCCTGGATAGCCAAGTATGACTTTCAAAGAAATTAAAAAAAATTAAAGGTTTTAATATTGTTTTAAAAGGCATGTTTTGGAAAGTTATTATATCTAAACGTTAATTTTTAAAGTAAGTATATTTTTCTCAAATCTATTATTGTAATAACTATATAAAGTAACTTGGTATTGTGTTAAAAGAGGAAATTTAGTTCATATTTTATAAAGTGTTTTATATAAATATTCTTAAAGTATATATATTTGAATAAATTATTTGAAGTAGTTTTTAATTTTTAATGTTATAAAGTATATTTAATAAAAAGTGCTTTTAAATTATTTAAATCTTAAGTGTTTTGTACTTGGTGTTCCAGTGGAAATAGAAATACTGGGAATTTATTCTGAGAAAGGCAGAAGTTTTGAAAACTGTTTCCAAAGGAATTTGAAAGGTAAAAATATATCTTATGAAGATATTCTTGAGATAAATAAATAATTTGGGGAAATTATTTATTGTTTGATGGATGTTTGTGAATATAAATTGATAGTTAAATCACCGACTATCAATATTGGCCAAACACGTTGATCGTTTCGAAGAGACCGGGATCGAGATTTATTTCTTGAAAACCACTTCGATTCGGTTTGTACGTTTTCGTGAAAATGATTTTTTGATTCGAAGATGGAGTAGTGAAGTGCAAGGGCTAGTCGCTACTAATCCTGAGGATATTTCCAAAATGGATGTAGTAGGAATAGTGCCTTCGGTTCCGTTCGAACCCGGGACGGACTTGTATGGATGATGCTTGCGAAACATCGTCAGGGGGACGATGGGCATTCTAAGAGATATGTTCTTTAAAGGTAACGCTTAGCCTCAAGCCTCATCAAATGGGAATGACTGAAAATCAGGGGTTATGCAGCAAGTCTTGGTGGGTAGCACCCAAGCAGGGTGAGGTCATTCCAGTCTAGATGTCCCTTTTTATTTCGGCTTAGTGGGCGATTGCTGATCCCAACCGCGGAGTGATCTCACTCGGGATTATCTAGTAAGGGATAGTCCCGTCCTTGTGTTGTAGGGGAGCGGGCGTACTCCTCGGTACGGTGATCTAGGCCCCGTACTGTGGCAGGTGGTACCCCAGTGCTTAGTCATTAGTTGGAAATCCATTCTCCCTACGAGCCTTGTACGAGTTTTGTTTGTATTACCCACTTTGTGGCTAGTAGCTGGAATTTAATCATGTCACAATTTCAGCTATTTTATAAGTATTTGTATATAGACCCTATTATAATATCAAAGGATTTCTATAAAAATTGTTTTAGCTATCGTAAGGTAAAAACCCGACATGTTTATTTGTGGCGTGGTCTTACGAGATGCTTTTGTGTTCAAAGGATTTTTGAAACTTTAATAATCAATTGAGTGTGATTTTCTCACGCTGGTATTCCAGACTGACTCGGGTGTTTTTTAACTATAACGCTTGGGTCAGACCGAGTATTATAGGATACAGGATATGATGCTGTGGAGCTCAGGTGACGAGCTGGAGGACAATACGTACTTTCGTACTTGTTTATATATATATATATATATATATATATATATTCCGCTGTGTTGAGTTGCTGTGTATTCATTTGAGTGATATTGATGTTGAGCTGTGATTGATGTACTCTGATGATGTAATATATAAATTTATATATTTGATGTTGAGTAAAGATTATTTACTATCTATTATATTTTATTCCGCTGCGATGGTTAGATTCTGATGTTGATTTCTATTTTCTTCTTCTACCTCTTCTTCTTTAAACCAAATGGTTCGTATTTCTGTTCAATTTGAGTTGATTGTTGTAGAATAGTGTTGACTCAAGAGGTATGGATTTGCGGGTCGTTTCACTTGGTATCAGAGCTTAGGTTGGTGGTAACCTCGGCTCTGGTGGGGAATTACTCAAATAGAGTCAATAGTACTCTAGAATGAGTTTGAGCGTATTAATTAATATGAGCGCGTATTTGTTAGTGAATATAAAATGGTTTTATATTGTGTTGATTGGTTTATTGAGTGGTTTATGGATTCTGGTCAATACGAGTAATTAACGTTATTGATAGGGATCTCTAAACACTTGAATAAAACAATTCGACACAGTATTGTTTTAAAACAGCGTAAATGAAATAATTTTATATTTTTGTATATGAAAGATATAATTTTTGTAAAGTATTATAGTATTTGGATGCTTGATTGTTAAGGAATGATAATATTAAATTATTAACACTATTGTGAAGAAATTGAATAAGAAATTGGAACTTATAACCAAAGTTGAAAAATAAATTTATATAACAAAATGGAATTGGAAATATAGATTTAAAGGAATTGCAATTTGGGATTTTTGGGAAATTTTTTAATTCCTTTGGGTTTGAAAATAGTTTCCAAAAGATTTGGAGTAATAGTATTATTTTGGAAATATTTTGAGTTGTATTTGAAATCTTGTGAGATTTGGAAATTTAAAATATTTGAAAGGTTGTTAAAGGGATAAAAGCACTAAACTCTCTGTGGTCGCTGGAAAATGATTCCGATGATGATCGCGACATCATCGGTGTTCATATTCGAGTTTCCAAGAGAGGAATTGCTACCTCAATATTTTAAATTGGAATTGTTTGCGAATTGGGTTTGGTTTTGAAATTTAAAGGGATAATTGAATTTGCCAAAGAATTTTGGATATAGTTGATTTCAAATGTGATTTTGAAATTTTGGGAAATCGTTTAAACTCTGGAATCTTATTTAAAATGTTTATGGAATAATAAAAATATATTGGCTAAACAAAAGGTATAATTTCGAATTAAAAAGTAACATGCGAATGAGATTGATTGTAAATAAATGAAATATAATATAAATGGATTGTGACTTATAAAGTTGGAAGTAAAATAAATAGGTCGAAAGGATATCCAGTTGTTAACAAATGGAAAATAAATTGGATAAGGATTGGAATTGGAATAAATAAATTAGAATAACTTATAAAAGAAGGAATAATGCATGGAATAAAAATATGCTTGGGTTATAAATAAGTGTAAAACTCGAGTTAAAAATAAAAATAAAAGATGAACATATTCAAGCCTATAATGAATGGAATAGTGTAAATAATAAGTTGTGACTATAAAATTTGAAAAGTGGGATAGCAACCCAAAATAAATATTTTTGATGGATTGAAAAATAAAACAAAAATCCAAACTTGAATTATAAAATAAATTTGAACTTAAGAGAATTAAATGAAGAGATTTTGAGATTTAAAATCAAGTGTTGGATTATAAATAAGGGAAGAACTAATTGATATTAAATTAGATAATAAAATGTGTAAATGGAGTTCAATGTAGTTAAATAGAAGATGAATTGTAAGCTAATAATGGAGATTGGAAATAGAACTCAAGTTATAAATCAACTTCGACTTAAATCGTTGATGAAGAAAATATAATTGAAAGTGGCCTTGCAATTAATTAAATGAATTGAGAATAAAATTGCATGAAAAGCTAATAAAATTGAATGGTAATTTTAAAAGTGAATGGTAGAATCAGAACTTGAGTTATTAATTAAGATTTAACTTGAAGCGTTAACAAATTAGATTTAATTGAGAAAGAGTTCACTTGTAAAGTGAAAATGAGCTTAAGTATAAAATTTGAATAAATTGAGGCAGATTAACTTAAGCTGAATGAATGAAGGAGAGTTGAATTGAATTCAACTTAAACAAAGTATAATAATATTGGATGGTTTTAAATCAAGTGAAAATAAATTTGAATCGAAATAGAATTTGGTGGGTTATAAATAATATTTAAGGAAATGAAAATTTCATAATGGATTGAGTGGATAAACTAATTATATTGAATAAATAAATGGATGGAATAAGTAAGAATCAAATGGAAGTGAACTTAAGTTTGAAGTGAAATAAATTGAGTAAATTAACTTAAGTTAAGAAAAATTAGAAGCTCGACTACGAGTAAAATTGGAAGACCATTAAATTGAAGCTTTGTTTGAAATAATTCGGGAATGGTTAGTAATGTGTAAGTTTGGAATGGTCGAGCTAGATAAATGGTCATGAATTAATTAAAATAAAAAGGAAATTTAATTGATAATGAAGACGAATCTAAGATGTTAATAGTTTTGTATGAACTAGTTTGGTTAATAGAAGGAAATATAGGTGAATGGATTCAAATTTAAAATGCAATGAAAATGAGAATATATGGATTGTGAATAAATTTAAAAATGGAATAGAATTGAGTATAAATTGAGTAAAAAATTCATTTAAATTGGTTATAAAACATAAAGACTTATTTATTCACATAGATCTCATCAAATTGTATAGAATAAATTGTCACTGGATGTAAATGGAAATAATTAAAATTATATGAATTAATAGGAGTAAAAGTAAATTGATTCTGAGATCAATTAAATTAAATATGAGTTCGTTTTGCTTAAAAATAAATTAAATGTAAGCGATTGAGTTTAAAACCATTCAAACTGATGAAGTTGTATACGAATGGATTGGAAACCATTCAAATTGAATGTAAATGGTTGATAAATTAATTGAAGCAGTTGAATTAGCATGAAAATTGTATAAGTTACTTACGGAAAATGTTGGATGTGCATTTCTTTAGAATCCATATGTTTTAACCATTGCAACTAAGTGAAATATAGTTAAACTACATATATTTGGTACTTACATGTTTAAATTGAGTAAGTACAGGTGCCTGGAAGCCGTGTGGCTGGATTTGGTAGTGCTACTTGCTAAAAATAATAAGCCGCTTGCTTAAAATGCTAAACAAGGTACGGCTACGCAATAAAAATAGGAAATATGAACTGTTTTTGGTTTTTCCGACCGTGTGGGTCGATGTATATATATTTATCTCTTTTGTCAAATTGCAAAAGCTCCTCTGTACAAAGGGGACTCTGCCAAATTTTTTTAGAAATTTTGGGAGTTAGAAATTTTTTGAAAATTTTAGAAAATTGTGTTAACGACTATCAAATCCAAATTGGAAACTAAAATAAATTAGCAAAGGAAACCAATTTGAAGTAATGATATGAATTAGTTATTTATGAAAAATAAAATTTAAATATTCAGAGTTAAAGATAAATTGAATTCATATGGAAATGAAAGAATCAATTTGAATAGAAATGGATATAAATTAAAGTGGTAAAGTGAAAATAAATGTAAGAAACGTATAAAATGCTTATGTTAACTTAAGTGAGGAATGGTGAATTTCTTAATTGGAAATTGATAATATAAATATATTCCAAGTTACTATTTGAATGAATAGATATTGGCATTTTGTGAAAGAGTCGATAAAATGTTTTGGGATATTGTGATTGGATATTAGTGCTAAGCAGAATTTGCAGGTAATCTAAATGGAAAAGAGAATTGATTTTGATTTCAGAAGATAAATTTGAATTGCCCGACAAGAAGGTATGTATTTAAATTTGGTATGAAATTTGATTGGGAATTGGATTTGGATTGAGCCACTTGGCTTTTTGTTTACTTTTTGTATTTGGGAGGCCGTAGAGCCATTTTGTAGTTGTACCGAGTCAGCCGCGTAAAGGAGACGCTGGCAAAAATTTTCGGGAATTTAGGGAGTTGGAAAATTTTTGAGAAAATTGTGATAACTTAAAATTTGAATTTAAGTTTAAATTTGAGCTGATAAGTAGGTGATATTGTTTGGGACTTATGGATAAGTTTGAAAGGTTAGAAAGGAAATTGGGGTGTCTTTGATAAAAAGATTGTTTGGCAAGTTGTTAAAAACCGTTTGGGTTTGAAAAGATAGTAAATGGGTTATGGATCATTCTTCCTAACTAGTAATTTCGGGGACGAAATTCTTTTAAGGGGGGAGGAATGTGATGACCCGGAATTTTCAAGCATTTAAAATCAGAATATTTAATTGATTTTAAATATTCAATATAGTAATTTTAACTTGAATTCAAATATCACAATTTATTTGATAGTTTAATTATTGAATTAAATAATTTGAAGTTGGGAAAATTATTGAATCTAGAATTTTAAGCTGATTAAAAATAAGTTGAAGGCTTATAAAATTTATATTGATAATACTGAAGACAATAGAAGCGTAAAAATTGAAATTAACAGTGATTTGTTCAGTTTTGGAATTTTATAGTTTAAATTAAATTTAAAAATAGCCTTCCGAGGCACGGTCTCAGAATTTAACGAAACCAATTTTATTGGATCCGTAATATTGAATTATTATCGAATTTCAAATTTCGTAGTGATCAGAGTTGTTGTGTGAGCGTACGGTGTATAAACGCATGGAAAATTTTTCGAGACAAAATTAAATCTAAATAAAATATATTTGCAGTTCTTTAATCCGACAAATACTACAACACGCCACCCTCTTTGTCTCCTTCGTACGCTCTATTTCGTTTTCCCATCTACACAAAATAATAATAATAATAATAGATGGCCGAACTCTTTCAAAGAAAACGGAAAACAAAGGCGACAGTTTTTATCCTCTTTTCCTCTTCTAAAAATCGAGCTCCTCTCCTCCCTTCTATGTTCAAAATTCAAAATGAGACAATGAAATTGCGTTCCTTCCCTCTTGAGTCGAATTGTCGTAACTGACCTAAAAAAAAGGGATCAGTGTCGATTTTAAGCATAAGACGAGAGGTGACCTCGTTTTCGATCGATTTGGGGGAGGGTATGAGGTTCGTGGCCAGGGCATAGGGAGGAGGGTCGGCGATTCGGTTGGAAGCGGAAGTGGTTGGCGTCGCGAACTGGTGGGGTGTGTCGCGAGTGGCTGCGGAGGTGTGACTCGCGATCGACACGCGATTAAGGTCGAGGGGAAGTACTCTCATGCGGTGGCTATGGGACTGCGCGACGTGGAGATAGGCGATTCGAGTGGAAGTTGGGGGCTGATGTGTGAGCTTGGTGAGGGGTTTCGTACAGAAAGTCAAAGACCTGTGGATGATGGTGGGTGTAGCAGCATCATATCTGTGAGGTAGCTTTGAGTTTTTATTTTCATTTGATTTAATATATATATACACAATGAAGTTGGGATATATATTTGTGTGAGAATGTTTGAAATTAAATATGTGGAGATAATATATATATGTATATGTTTAATGAAACTAAGAAGAAGAAAAAGTCTGAACTGAACTTTTGTATTTTTGCAAAGTATAAATAAGGTTGATTTTTAATTTATAAATACATATAGGAATCATCCAACCTTTAAGAACTTGTTATTTATTTAAAGAATCAGAATATATATGTATATATATATAACCTGTCATTGGATTTATAATTTAGGTAGAAAAGAAAATATATAATCTTCACAGTAAAGAAAATGTAAAACAGTTCTGTTTTTATGTTTATTCATTTAATACATGTATATAGACAAAATTTAGAGATAGAGAATTTTGAATTTATGGAAGTTCATATATATATATATAAACAAATTGATTTTTGGAATTTAAAAATAAATTATTAGTTAATTAAATTATTAAAATGATAATAAATTGTTCAATTCATACAAGATATTTATAAAACCGTAACTGTTGTACAAGGTCTGAACCGTGGAGAAAACAAGCCAGTTTGGAATGGATTGCAAACATCAACAAACATGAAGGTGAGTTAATCTCACTCAGTTAATTTAAATTTATATTTAAATTATTAAATTTAAATAATTGTTTGAATGGTTGAAATTGATTGATGTGCTATGTATGGTATATTCTAGAATTGGCATATTATTGTGCTAACGTCTGTGGATGCAGGGAAAACAGGTTGGAGGGATCCAACTAGACCCCTCAACACTTATATTTAATATTCTCTGTTGTGATTGCTTGATATTCTATGATGAATATATTGGAATATTGAATGTTATGATTTGATTAGATATATTTGGGTATAATGAATTACCAAAAATATATACATTGGGTTTTGGAAAGAAAATAAAGAAAGTAAAGTTGTAAACGAAATAATCTTAGAAAATTTAATAAAATTAGAATAAATAGAAAAAGAAATAGAAGTATGTTAAATACAAATAAATAACTTGAAAAGAAAAGGGGTTGAATAAAAAGTAATTAATGAATTGAAAAATCGAGTGATATTATTTTAAAGGAATAAAGAATTATTTTAAAACTTAAGGTTTAAATTTATCTAAAGGAATAAGAAGTAAATTGGGAAATCTAAACTGGTATTTCAATTAAAATGTATTTTAAATCATAATTAAGGAATAAATCTGAAATTAAAAGATTTTGGAATAAATGAAGTAATTTGAAATCAATTTGGAAATTGATTTAAGTGTTTGAAATTTGATATTTGGAAGAATAAATTCAAGGTGGAAATTTATTAAAGGAATGAGAATTTGTTTAAAAATAAATGGTGGTTTATTTTTAAGAGATGTGAAAGAGAAGAGTGTTTCCCTGGATAGCCAAGTATGATTTTCAAAGAAATTTAAAAAAAAATAAATTGAAGGTTTTAATATTGTTTTAAAATGCATGCTTTGGAAAGTTATTATTTCTAAACGTTAATTTTTAAAGTAAGTATATTTTTCTCAAATCTATTATTGTGATAACTATATAAAGTAACTTGGTATTATGTTAAAAGAGGAAATTTAGTTTATATTTTATAAAGTGTTTTATATAAATATTCTTAAAGTATATATATTTGAATAAATTATTTGAAGTAGTTTTTAATTTTTAATGTTATAAAGTATATTTTATAAAAAGTTCTTTTAAATTATTTAAATCTTAAGTGTTTTGTACTTGGTGTTCCAGTGGAAATAGAAATACTGGGAATTTGTTCTGAGAAAGGCAGATAGTTTTGAAAACTGTTTCCAAAGGAATTTTAAAGGTAAAAATATATCTTGTGAAGATATTCTTGAGATAAATAAATAATTTGGGGAAATTATTTATTGTTTGATGGATGTTTGTGAATATAAATTGATAGTTAAATCACCGACTATCAATATTGGCCAAACACATTGATCGTTTCGAAGGGACCGGGATCGAGATTTATTTCTCGAAAACCACTTCGATCCGGTTTGTACGTTTTCGTGAAAACGATTTTTTGATTCGAAGATGGAGCAGTGAAGTGCAAGGGCTAGTCGTTACTAATCCTGAGGATATTTCCAAAATGGATGTAGTAGGAATAGTGCCTTCGGTTCCGTTCGAACCTAGGACGGACTTGTATGGATGAATGCTTGCGAAACATCGTCAGGGGGACGATGGGAATTCTAAGAGATATGTTCTTTAAAGGTAACGCTTAGCCTCAAGCCTCATCAAATGGGAATGACTGAAAATCAGGGGTTATGCAGCAAGGCTAGGTGGGTAGCACCCAAGCAGGGTGAGGTCATTCTAGTCTAGATGTCCCTTTTTATTTCGGCTTAGTGGGCGGTTGCTGATCCCAACCGCGGAGTGATCTCACTCGGGATTATCCATTAAGGGATAGTCCCGGCCTTGTGTTGCAGGGGAGCGGGCGTACTCCTCGGTATGGTGATCTAGGCCCCGTACTGTGGCAGGTGGTACCCCAGTGCCTAGTCATTAGTTGGAAATCCATTCTCCCTATGAGCCTTGTACGAGTTTTGTTTTTATTACCCACTTTGTGGCTAGTAGCTGGAATTTAATCATGTAACAATTTCAGCTATTTTATAAGTATTTGTATATAGACCCTATTATAATATCAGAGGATTTCTATAAAAATTGTTTTAGCTATCGTAAGGTAAAAACCCGGCATGTTTATTTGTGGCGTGGTCTTACGAGATGCTTTTGTGTTCAAAGGATTTTTGAAACTTTAATAATCAATTGAGTGTGATTTTCTCACGCTGGTATTCCAGACTGACTCGGGTGTTATTTAACTATAATGCTAGGGTCAGACCGAGTATTATAGGATACAGGATATGATGCTGTGGAGCTCGGGTGACGAGCTGGAGGACAATACGTACTTTCGTACTTGTTTATATATATATATATATTTATATATATATATATATATATTCCGCTGTGTTGGGTTGCTGTGTATTCATTTGAGTGATATTGATGTTGAGCTGTGATTGATGTACTCCGATGATGTAATATATAAATACAAATATTTGATGTTGAGTAAAGATTATTTATTATCTATTATATTTTATTCCGCTGCGATGGTTAGATTCTGATGTTTATTTCTATTTTCTTCTTCTACCTCTTCTTCTTTAACCCAAATGGTTCGTATTTCTTTGCAATTTGAGTTGATTGTTGTAGAATAGTGTTGACTCAAGGGCTACGGATTTGCAGGTCGTTTCAATTATAAAAGTTTAAAATAAATCTGTTTTTAAAAATTAAATAAATCAAGTTTTTAACACTGTTTTCTTAAATCAAATTCTTTTATATATAATATATGTTTTGTTTACATTTAATTTATAAAGTTATATGATTTGTTTAATTTAAATTTGTAGGTTATTTTAAACTTAATTTAGAAATGTAATCAAGTGTTAATCAAAAGATAAAGTGTTTAAAAATTTATATGTCGATGATAATCTCTTTTTAAGGTTATTTGAATAAATTTTTAAAGATAAAATGGTTTATCTTGGAAAAAATGATTTTTTATTATCAATTAACTTAAAAGGGTTTAAGTTAAATTATATGATTTTGTTAATTTGTTTCAAAGGATATTTGAAATAAGATTTAAATAATGATTATGCAATTAATTAAGATACATAGGTTATCTTAAGACTAGAGAATTATTAATTTAAAATTTAATGATAAATTACTTAATTAGAGGATAATTAAGTATTAATCAAGGATTAATTAATTTGTTAAGATTTAATTAATAAATGATGAGTAATTAAAGGATGATTACTTAATGAAATCAATTAGGTATAATTTCTTGATTTAATAAATAAAATATTATTACTAATTAAAGATAATTAATTTATGTAATTACATTAAAGGATGATTAATTAAGTAAAGCTTAAATTAATGACAAATAATTAAAGGTAATTAAAATCAAAAGTAATTAATTAATGATCAAAGTTGATTAATCAAGTGATTAAAATTAATTTATGATTATTAATATTAGTGATTAGGGATAATCACTTATTAATTAAGGATAATTAATTAAATGGCAATTAATTAAGGGTTAATTAATGTGATTAATTGAGGATAATTAAGTAATTAAAGGTTAATTATTTGATAATTAAAGGATGATTGATTTATTAATTAAGGATTGATTAATTAATAATTAAAGGTTAATTATTTATTTAATAAAGGTTAATTATGTTATTATTAAAGGATAATTAATTAAAATGGCTTGTAATTTATTAAAATTAATTAACCAGGATTAGTCATTTATTCATAAGTAATTAATCTGGTTTAAATTAGTCAGATGATTAATAAATCTTACTTATAGATGTTTGGATTGTATTGGATGCTTTGAATTGTTTGATATCCCTTATGTGTGATGCTTTGTGATATGAATTATTTTTATTTGAGCTGTGATAAATGTAATTTATTTATCTGTGATGAATCTATATTATTTATCTACGAATCTATGAATGAAGATAAGCGTTATAGGATTATATTGCTTATCGATATTGCTGTGTTTGGATTATGACGATTGATGATGTTGCATTATTGTGCAAAACCCGTGAACTACACTATACACATACAAATATGGATTGCACAAGGGAATCAGTTAAGTCACAGATATTTGAATTTAATATTATTCAAAATGGTTTTGAAAATTAAATTTTGAATCCAAAAATGGGTTGGAAATTGGAGTTGGGTTTAATATGAAAAGCATTTGAAAGGAGTTTGAAGATGAAAATTATTTTAAATAACTTGATATTTAAATAGTTTGATTTGAATTTGAATTCAAGATTTTGAAGTTGTATACATATATATATGTATATTTATTTGAAAATTATGCTTTAAAATGGTAATACAAGTTATATAATGTATATATAGATTTTAAACCATTTTGAAGTGAAAAAATAAATTGTTTTGGGGAATTTGGATTTAATTCAAATAAATCTTGCCGATGATATGGCAGTTCGCTGATTTTCTAGTTTATACTTTTAAAGGCTATAACTTATGTTTATTTGATCAGATTTTTTCGAAAAAAATGCATTTGTTTTCAAAGGATAATAGCTTTCAAATAAAGAAAGGATTTCTAGTTTTTGTTGAAAGGGTTTCAAATTTGAAATGGAATTGTTTTGAAAGATAAAAATGAATCTTTCTTAAAAAATTGGTGAACTTTGTTTTCAAATTGAAGAGGATCTTAAACGTGTATCTTTTGTATAAAAGATTTGGAAGTGAAATATTTTTGAAAGCTATAAATGAATCTTTGTGAAAGATTGGTGAACTTTGTAAAGTAAATCTTTTGTTTAAAAGATTAAAAGTGGGAATTTGTTTAAAATCATTTGAAAGAAAGGTTTTGGGCTTTAAGTCGCGAATTAACTAAGATCCTAGTATAACCATATGCTTTTAAAATGAAGCGCTCATTATTCGGTTTAGCCAGGAGTGGACTTCGTGTCATAAAACCAATTTCAAATAATGATACGACGTAATGGATAGAATTTGAAGACCGGTAGTGAAGATCGGGTATTTTCGAGAACGAAAGGTTTACACGTCGAATGTCTCTGCACTGAGTCGCGCCAGTATAGAGATCTAAATATGTGATGGGGAGTCCAATCGGGATTGTGGATACCCAGATTGCAAGGGCTTCTTTTGAAGTGCCTTCGGTTCTGTTCGAACCTGAAACAGACTTGTATGGATGTATGTCTGACATTACACTTTGAGATGTAAAGCTGGTTTCTATCAAATACATTTTTATTTAGTGGCAGTGAATTTATTCTCTAGCTTAACACCCTTCTCTGAGACGTACGAGCTCAGTGGTTATGTAGTTGATGGTTACTAGTGATACATTCCCAATTTGGTAATGTGGCATACGAAGTGCTGCTGATCATTTGTTGATCAAAGCATGACTTTTGTGTAAAGCGTAGCTGTGTGGACGTGACCTCATCGGACCTCATAGCCCGAAAATGGTCGAAACAGGAAAGATGTGGCAAGATTATTAGGGGTCGCGCCCCTAAGGTATGTCCATTTCCTTCTGGAAAAAGGTGGAATCATGGTATTGAGCCTAAATATTTAACCTATGCGGTTGCTGCAAATTTATTACTTTGTGGTTGTTGGTGTTGACGATCCTTGGTTAAAGGTTGGTAACGATCGAGGATGGCATACTTGTGTGGTGTTACCTAGTTACGGAGGTAATCAGGCCTTGTGTTGGCAAAGATCCAGTTAGGTTCTAGGGGCATCCCTCTAGTGGCGTATCCATGTGGCCCTGGAAGTTCCTTAGCCTGACCATTTGTTGTAAATCCAATCACCAATATGTGCCTTGTACAGTTTTAATTGTATAACCTACCTTTTACATATGGCAGCGACCCACTGTTTATATGGTAGCTATAGTAGGTATACCATAATGGTGGTATGCTAGCTAAAATTAATATTATACTTTCGAAAGGTTTTCTGCACTATGCACTAATAATAGTATCAAAAGGATTTTTGCATATCAAGCATGTTTGCCTATCATGAGGAGAAATCTCCTTCAATTGTGCGCTTGCATTGTGTGTGTGTGCGGGGAGGCCTTATGGTAGTTTCATTTTTCAAAAAGCATTGCAGATTTCTTTATAAATTCTTTTTTTTTTGTTTTGTTCAAATAAACTATTTTTGTTTGCTCACACGAGTCCCATGACTGACCTGGAGTTTGTTATTCCCTTTCTAAACTTTGGGTTCCCACAATTTTCCACACAGGAAGTCTAGAGTTAGATTTTCAGAAAATCAAATAGTAGGTGTAGATTCGATAGCATCCAGCCTTTGGATTTGGCGATCACATTTATTTCTCTGGGATTGGAGTTGCTTAAGTTCAGCATTGATGATGGTTCGAGCTTTAGTTTGGAGATCTTTGGAGCATTGGATTGGGATGAGTTTGTGGATTCACTCTCTTTTGGAAATCATAGTGGAGTTATCTCTTCCGCTATCGTTCATTTGCTGTTGTATTTGCTATTATCTTGTATATTTGATATATGTTGATATTCATTTGTTGTATCATTGTTGTAATCAACTATTGTGTATCAATGATATTATTCACTTTTATTTCACTGTGTTGTACTAAATGTGTTATAAGCTTCGGCGAAACAGATTCGACATTTGAATCTGCAGCATTCGAATACGGGCGATGTATTTGGTGCTGATTTGCGAAGGTCGAGTCAGGGTCGTTACATTTGGTATCAGAGCTGAAGGTTGAGTAAGAACTTTAGCTCACGAGTACAACACATTAGGTGACTCATTAGAGATAGGGTGAAGCATGCCTTAGAATGAGTATATCCTTAAGATATCTGTCTGTATGCCTCAGTAAATTCTCTCACTATTCACTGATAGTGAGTATGAGTGCAAGAAGAGGACGAGATAGGGGACAGGGAAGTACCACTACAAATGATCGATACCCTATAACAACAGAAACAATCTTTGCTCTATCAATCTCCTTGATCATCGTTCACTTTCAATTCTTTGATGGCTTCGAGGCAGCTGCAAGGGAAAGCTTTGGTGTGATGGTAGCCCTGCGAATCGTTGTAGATAAGTTCCTATTTCATATTCAAATCAATCTTTTCGTTTTAAACTTTAATAAATTTGAAATTTAAATAGGAATAAATTGATTAAAAAGGTATGAAGTTAAATTGGATTGTATCCAATTATTTATTATTTTGGGACTCAATACATTCTACGAATGGTTAGTTAGCCCTTCGAACTAATCAATGCCTTGCATATTTCATAGACTCGATGACCCAAAAATATTGAACAAGTTTGATCTTGTATCTGTTGTCGATATTCTGATTTGGTAAGCCAAATGCAGAATAGATATTGAGTTTGATCTGGTAAAACATTTCCCTATCTTTTCTTTGTTTGTCTCCCTGTCTAGCAAATTTTGGGGATGAAATTTTCTTAAGGGGGAATATGTAACATTCCTATTTTTAAATTAAATTGTAATTGTAATTAATTTAATTTTGATTAATTGTGAGTTAATTTGAAAAAAAAATTGGAAAATAAATAGATTGTGAATGGAATAACATATATATATATATAAACATTTGTTTATTCATTTATAAATACAGATTGATTGTCTATTAATTTTTGAATTTGAAATTTAAAAATAAATGTTTTGAATAGTATATTGTATTTTGAAAACACTATAATTTGGTACTAATAGAAAATTTTGTTTTGTATTTATAATATGATGATTTGAAAGTTATATTTTGAAATTGATATAAATAAATTTACGAAAGCTATTTAAAGAAAACATATTATATATATATTTATTAATTTTTGATTAATTTTAAATCACATTTTTTTAAAGTTATATTTCGAAAGTTTTTTCAAAAATTGTTTAAAGCTCTCTAATATATATATGTATGTATGTATGTATGTTTATTTATTCAAGTATAATTAGGTTTTAAAAATCAATTTGTTTAAAAAGTTATAAATATATATATAATGAAATGCATAAAATAATTAAAGATAAAACATAAATACATATTAGAAGATCAAAAGGATTAAATATAAAAATAAAATAAACTAGGGATTTGAAACAAATTTTATAAATTAAATAAAGTAAAGGATTTAAACATAAATTTTCTTGTTTATGACATTTGTGAATTTTTAAGTTCATGTTTTAGCAAGTGTATAAGAGTTAAAATATGCATAAAACATGTGTAAGCATAGTTTAACTTAAAATTAACAAGTGGCAAAGATGTTTTCTTTTTTTGAAATGATAATGTAAATAAAAATCAAAACGTTTAAACCAAGCTGCTCATTTTTAGTTTAAAAGTTTTCTTTCGGTTTTAAAACTTCTCAAACCTGAGAAAGATAAATACAAACCATAAAGGAAATCAAAGAAACGATTCTACCCAAACTTGATCAAAGTATAAATTCAACATCAAAACATCTTAAATCTGAAAACAAACTACAATTTCAAAAGTCCGATACAAACCAGATCAGAAAGCAAAACAAAGGTCATCTCAGATCAACAATTTAACAAATCCTTTACAAGTTCAACCTGAAGTTTAAAGCAAAACTTCATATTAAATTCAAGATCAAATATCAATTCTAGTTCAAAAAAAAAATCAAATAGCAAAGCAAAGGGTTCAACTCACACAACTTCAACCTGATTCAAATCGAAAGCATGCAAATGCATCAACAATTAGGCAATTGAATTAAGCTTAGATCAGGTCCAAGTACCAAGCATTCAAACCTTTTCATTATTCTTTGTTCTCTGCTTTCAAACTCATCCAGGTGAGCAAACTAACCATTTAAGCCCGAATCTATGATTTGTCTTGATGTGTTTACTTGTTGTTATTGAGATAAATGTCTGCATGTGTGTGTATGTGTGTGTATAGATTAAAATTTGTATGTATAGGTATATATACCTGTTTCTTTGTTTACAGGTTAGAAAGAAAATAAAAATCAAAATACCCTCGATCATTCATTTGTAAGCTTGGATGTACAAATGAAAAATAATTGTAAGTGTATAATCTCAATTCTAAAAATGGTTTTGAGAATTTATATTAAGTAATCATTTCAAAATTTAAAAAATTATAGTAATAATCTAAAATTTGTTCAAAATCATGCATCTGGATTTCAAGTTCTAACTATATGAATGGGTTTGTATTGCAAACCTATGAATTTTGATATAAATTCTAAAAATTTTAAACATGTGATTAGCGAGCAATCTCAAGTTTATCAGGATTGGTAGTATGGTTAATTGTCGTCGATCGACGAAGCCATGTTCGTTGGGGTTGTGGCCTGAGGAGGATGGTAGGCTGGCGAAATTGACAAAAATACTTGTTTAAATTCTAGATCGCGGTAGTGGCCGTGCAAAGTTAATTTAGGGTTTAAAGTCATGTTTGGGTCGAGGTGGTTTCTGTGATTACTATGTTGTCGTCAAGGAAATTGAGGCGACCGGACCTAGGAAAGAAGAGGCATAGGTGTGTGAAGCAGCTCTGGTATGGTTCGCATGACCTTTGGCGGTCTTTGGTGGGGGGGGCAAGGCAATTTGTTCAACAGGTTTGTTTCCAAAATGTTGATCGAATAGGTAAATTTTGATTTTTGACAAGATTGATCGAAGTGGATAATCGTTTGGGTTGAGTTGGTAATTGATGATGTGTCAAAGGCTATGGCAACGGTCGGAGGTCGTTATGGTGATTGTGCACGTGCACGATGTATCACCTGTACCAGGTTGATCGAAATGATTTGGGGAGAAGTAAGGGTCTCGGGGGCGGTCTCGAGAAAATGATGGTTGAACTCGAAGGGAAGTAGAAACGTGAGTCGCTCGAAGTACGGCTCGGGTAAAACTGGAGCTTGACTCAGGATTGTTTAACCAGGTTTTAAATTATAAATGTTCAAAATAAATCAGTATTTTAAAATTAAATAAATCAAGTTTTTAAGACTGTTTTCTTGAATAAAATTCTTTATATGTGTGTGTGTGTGTGTGTATTTTTTATTTAACATTTGATTTAAGAAGTTATATGGTTTTTTTAATTTAAATTTGTAAGTTATTTTAAACTTAATTTAGAAATGTAATCAAGTGTTAATCAAAAGATAAAGTGTTTAAAAATTTATATGTTGATGGTAATCTATTTTCAATGTTATTTGAATAAGATTTTAAAGATAAAATGGTTTATCTTGGAAATAAAATGATTTTTTATTATCAATTAACTTAAAAGTGTTTAAGTTAAATTGTATGATTTTGTTAATTTGTTTCAAAGGATATTTGAAATAAGATTTAAATGATGATTATGAAATTAATTAAGATAAATAGCTTATCTTAAGATTAGAGGATCATTAATTTAAAATTTAATGATAAATTACTTAATTAAAGGATAATTAAGTATTAATCAAGGATTAACTAATTTGGTAAGAGTTATTTAATAAATGATGAGTAATTAAAGGATGATTACTTAATGAAATCAATTAGGTATAATTACTTGATTTAATAAATAAAGATTATTACTTAATTAAAGATAATTACTTTATGTAATTACATTAAAGGATGATTAATTAAGTAAAGCTTAAATTAATGACAAATAATTAAAGGTAATTAATTACTTAAAGATAATTACTTAATTAAAAGTAATTAATTAATGATTAAAGTTGATTAATCAAGTGATTAAAATTAATTTGTGACTACTTATATAAGTGATTAGGGATAATCACTTGTTAATTAAGGATATTTAGTTAAATGATAATTAATTAAGGGTTAAATAATGTGATTAATTAGGGATAATTAAGTAATTGAAGGTTAATTATTTGATAAATTAAGGTTGATTGATTTATTAATTGAGGATTGATTAATTAATAATTATAGATTAATTAATTATTTAATAAAGGTTAATTATTTTATTATTAAAGGATAATCAATTAAATGGATTGTAATTAATTAATATTAATTAACCAGGATTAGTCATTTATTTATAAGTAATTAATCTGGTTTAAATTAACCAGATGATTAATTAATCTTACTTATAGATGTTTGGATTATATTGGATGCTTTGAATTGTTTCATATCCCAGATATGTGATGCTTTGTGACATGAATTATTTTGATTTGAGCTATGATTAATGTAATTTATTTATCTATGATGAATCGTTATTATTTATCTGTGAATCTATGGATGAAGATAAGCATTATAGGACTATATCGCTTATCGATATTGCTGTGTTTTGATTATGATGATTGATGATGTTGCACTATTGTGTAAAACCCCTGGACTACACCATACACACACAAATTTGGATTGCATATGGGAATCAGTTAAGTCACAGATATTTGAATTTAATATTATTCAAAATGGTTTTGAAAATTGAATTTTGAATCCAAAAATGGTTTGGAAATTGGAATTAGGTTTAATATAAAAAGATTTTGAAAGGAGTTTGGAGATGAAAAATATTTTGAATAACTTGAAATTTAAATAGTTTGATTTGAATTTGAATTCAAGATTTTGAAGTTGTATTCATAAATATGTATGTTTGTTTGGAAATTACTGTTTAAAATGGTTATACAAGTTATATAATGTATATTTAAATTTTAAACCATTTTGAAGTGTATTAAATAAAATGTTTTGGTGAATTTGGATTTAATACGAATAGAACTTGTCGATGATACAGCAATTCGCTGATTTTCTGGTTTATACTTTTAAAGGCTATAGCTTGTGTATATTTGATCAAATTTTTCCGAAACAAAATTTATTTGTTTTCAAAGGATAAATAGCTTTCAAATAAAGAAAGGATTTCTAGTTTTTGTTAAAAGATTTCAAATTTGAAATAGAACTGTTTTGAAAGCTATAAATGAATCTTTGTTAAAAAAATTGGTAAATTTTGTTTTCAAATTAAAGAGGATCTTAAAGGTGTATCTTTTGCATAAAAGATTTGGAATTGAAATAGTTTTGAAAGCTATAGATGAATCTTTGTGAAAGATTGGTGAACTTTGTAAAGTAAATATTTTTGTTTAAAAGATTAAAAGTGGGAATTTGTTTAAAACCATTTGAAAGAAAGGTTTTGGGCTTTAAGTTGTGACTTAACTAAGGTCCCACTATATCCATATGCTTTTAAAATGAAGCGCTCATTATTCGGTTTAGCCGGGAGAGGACTTTGTGTTATAAAACCCATTCTGAATAATGATACGACGTAATGGATCGCATTTGAAGACCGTTGGTGAAGATCGGATATATTCAAGAATGATAGGATTCCTGTCGAATGTCTCTACACTGAGTCGCGTTGGTATAGAGATCTCCATATGTGATAGGGAGTCTGATTTGGATTGTGGATACCAGGATTGCATAGGCTTTTTTTAAGTGTCGGTTCTGTTCGAACCCAGAACAGACTTGTATGGATGTTTTTCTGAGGTTACACTTTGAGATGAAAAGCTGGTTTCTATCAAATACATTTCTATTTGGTTGTAGAGAATTTATTCTCTTTGCTTGACACTTGAGATGTACAAGCTCAGATGTTATGTAGGTAATGGTTATGTAACTACCCGGGATTTTCGATTCTGAAAATTCCAGATAGTTAGGAAAAAGAAGAAAGAGATAGAAGAGGAAGAAGAAGATCAGAAACATCAACACCTCACATTCTCAGTGGATAAAATATAATAATAAATAATAATAGTTTGCGAAAAATTCTTTGTATTTCAATTACATTTATAATATATCAGAGTTACACATATATACAGTCACTAAACATACACAATTATCATGTCACAGATATATAATAATATAATACAACGGAAATACTCTATACGTTCCTGCCATCTAGCCCATCTCCAAAGCTCCAGAACGTCCTTACCTGAAAACCTGTAATACACGGTCTGACCCGAGCATTACACCAAAGTAATACCCGGGTCAGGCTGGAAACCTGCGTGAGTAAACCCATCTAACATGGAATACAAAGCATACAACTTTTTAGAACCCGGGATAACTTGAATCAATTTACAAGTTCACAATATGTTATAGACATCACTTATTTCACACCTCAATTTCCTAAGTACCAAAATTTATATTAAAATAGTCCAATTTATTTAAATCACCTCATTCATCCTATAGATTTCACATATCAATCTATAAAATTCGTAGTGGATCCGGTTATTTCCTAATACCCGGTCCCGGTCTCTTCGAATCTCATGTCATCCTAACCCAAGTTATCCAATGAAATATACAACATTTTATATCATAGATATCAACTCATTCAAAGCATCCAATGCCATTCAATCATCCATAAGCAAAGCATCGCTACCGAAATTAATTTAATTAATTCAAATTGAAATTTTAACCTCAATCACTTAGATTTCTTCATCTAACATTAATTAACTTCAAATCAATTAATCAATCATCCCTTCATTATTCATCTTAATTAATCACCCTGGATTAATTATTCTTCAATTACTTCAAGTAATTAACTTTAATTAATTTCACAATACTAATTCTTCTTAACCAAAATCAATAAGTAATCTTAATTACTTCATAAATTAATTAACTATATTAATTACATTAATCCTTAATTACTTATATTAATTAACTTCTCATAGGTCACTTATTATTGATTAATTTATCTAAATTAATCAATCTTTAATTACATCACTAATTATATAAATTAATGATTTCTAATTATATTTTAATTTATCCTAATCTAAATTAATTACATTAATTAAACCACAATATTAATCATTCTCGATTAATCTCAACCTGTAATTAACTATCTTTTATTTACTTTATTAAATAAATTAATTACTCGTTTTAAAATAGAAGTTCAAAGGAATTTAAATTCATTTTAAATTCAAATCAATTTAAAAGTGCACTTTAATATTCAAGTTGTTAAAATACTTAAATTTTTAAAACTTATTTGTTTTAAAAACTGAGATTCACTAACTCAAATGCTAG
Organism: Allium cepa; assembly: GCA_030765085.1. NCBI lineage: Eukaryota > Viridiplantae > Streptophyta > Magnoliopsida > Asparagales > Amaryllidaceae > Allium > Allium cepa. The sequence goes on along the minus strand of CM060937.1, from coordinate 416,490,945 downwards.
ATTTAACTTTGATTTAAAACTTGTTTTTAAATCTCTACTTTACAATTTAGCTTCAGTTTTTAAATATCACTTTCTTTTCTTTCCAATACATTCTTATTCTATAATTATTTCACCTTCAAAGTTCACCCTTATATTTCTTCCAAAAATTCAATTTTATATATTTCGATAACTCAGGATACCAAAATATTCAAGCAAACCACAGCATTCAACATTCCAATTACCAAAAATATCCATCACTATCAATCATTCCAGCATATACTATATACTACTATATAATATAGAACATTAATTCAATTCAACCATTCAACCAAATACATAAATCTAACCATTTTAAATTTAAATAAAAATCCAACAGAGTGAGATTTACTCACCTTTGGTTTTCGATTTGCAAATCCGATCCAATCTCGGTATGGCTTTACGGTTTCGACCTTGTATAAACATTTTATAATTTATTAATAATTTGATCTATTTTGACAATTTATTTTTAACATTAAATAAATTTTAATTAACTAGTTTTAAGTGATGGTTCCCATTTTTGAAATGGTATCTACTGGGATAATAAAACTCTAAATTTAACCTTACTATTAGATTTCGATAAACAATTTAATTTACAAGTTTATACCTAATTATCATTAAATTTTGAATGACATAAAAATTAAATTACCTTAAAATATATATATATATTTTTTTTACACAGTGAGTCAGCATGCAAATTTCTATTTTTAATCAACACATTAACTGAAGTAAATTAAAATAAAATAAATACCTGTATCACTCCCTCCCTCACGTTGTCGACCTAGGCAACACACGGACCCAACCGTGACAACCTCCACACATGCACGCGATTCCATGTAGCGAAACCCCAAACCCAAACCTCCTATCGCGATCTCGAGTCGTCGCCTTCGCTCCACTTGCTGCCTCGCCTCCCTCATGCTCGCGACTCAAACGCGAATGCCTGACTTACTCGTGCTTGGATGACGCTGCTTCCCCCCTTTATCAGGCCTCGAGACACCACTGCTCGAATCGAGCATCTCGATTCATCTCCCCTCTTATAGAACGTCGCCGAGCTTGCTAGCAAAAACGCTCGCCTCCCTCTTTTCTTTTCTTTTTTCTTTTTTTAATCGAGAACTGGAAATTGCGATTTAGGGCTAGGGAATGGAAGCGGTAGTTACAAAAGGGGAAGGAAAGATTGTTTTGGGGGGTTTTCATCTGAAGATGGATTTCGAAAAAAAAAATTATGTATAGGAGAAGAAGGAAGTTCGTCCATTTTTCTTTTTATTTGTTTTTTTCTCTCGTTCGTTTCGATTTGAATTACTGGGGAAGATAAGGGAAGAGTGGAGAAGATACTGGCATTTTAACGAAGCGAGATGGCTTCGATTATACACTAGGCTAACGTTGACTTAACCCGTTATAATATTATTAAATTTCCAAAATATCTCGTTAAGCATTACTCGAAATCTCGAACTCCGAATCAGACATGCCGCCAGGCGTTTATAGGCCTTTACCCGTATTCCGAACACGATGGAACGTATTTCGGAAGCTAATTCAATCATATGTGCGAGTTACAGAAGAAAACGATCAATTTTAAATTAAATCGATTAAAATAGTTTCTAAGCGTTTTGAGCTGTCAGGGTCAAACGACAACTCTGATTGTTACAAAAATTGAAATCTGATAATAACTAAATATTACGGATCCAATGGAAATGGTATCGTCAAATTACGGGACTGTGCCCCGTAATGCTATTTTTAAATATCAATTTAAATGATATATTATCAAAATGGAACAAAACACTTCAAAATTCAATTTTAACACTTTTACTATCTTCAGTATTATCAGTATAAATTTTGCAAGCCTTTAAATTAGTTTTAAACAGGCATAGAATTTCAGATTCAACAATTTACCCAATTTTCAGTTTATTAAATCTAATAACTCAATTGCTAAATAATAATAATATTTGAATTCAAGTTAAAAATTAACCTTTAAATATTTAAAATCGACTAATTATTCCAATTTAAACTGTTAAAAATTCCGGGTCGTCACATTCCTCCCCCTTAAAAAATTTCGTCCCCGAAATTACTAATTAGGAAGAATGGTCCAATACCCGTTTACTTTTACCCTAAAACCAACAGTTTTATCAACTTTTCATAATATATCTAACTCTATAAATTTTTGAAAAATTTCGCCAACGTCTCATTCGCGCGACTAGCTCGATACGACTACAAAATGCCGCTATGGGCTTCCAAATTTCAAAAGAAAACCAAACGCCAAGTACTAGATAAAAAACCCAATCCAATTTCATACAGAAATTTAAATACGTACCTTTTAGTCGGGCAATTCAAATTTATCTTCTGAAATCAAAACCAATTTCCATTCCCTTTATAATGCCTGCATAACCTACTTAGCAATAATATCCAATCATAGCTTTAAAAATCATTTTATGCATTTTCTTACAGAAGTTTTCATATCTACTTCTATTCAAATTAGTTTTTCCCCATTTCCATGTGAATTCAATTTATCTTCAATTCTAAATATTGAATTTTATCTTCCATTTACAACTGATTCATGTCAATATTTTAAATTAGTTTCATTCATAAATTTATTTCAATTTCCAATTTGAAATCGTTTTGTCCCTAACAAAAAAAATTCCCAAAAATTTTTCTAACTCCCAAAATTTACAAAAAATTTCGGCAGAGTCTCCTTTGTACGGAGGAGCTTTTGCAGTTTGACAAGAGATATTAATATACATACACTGACTCATACGGTAGGAAAAGCAAAAATAGTTCATATTTCCTATTTTTATTGCTTAGGCATACCTTTATTTAGCATTTTAAGCAAGCGACTTATTTATTTTAGCTATAGCGCAACCAAATCCAAACGACCTTCAGGTACCTGTACTTACTCAATTTAAATATGTTAGTGCCATGTATAGAAAATCTATTAGCATTTCACTAACTTTCAATAGCTAAACACATGCATTTCATAAGCAACAAGCACCAAACGCTTTCCGTAAGCGATTTATATGATTTAAAGCTAATTCAATTGCTTCCAACCAATTCATATGCCATTTCATTCAATTTCTATGGTTTACAACTTAATTCCTTACATTCAATTTATTTTTAATCCAAACAAGCTCATATTCAAGATTCAAAAATCAATTTATTTAGTCTTTACCAGCTCATAGAATTTTAATTACTTTTGTTTGCGTCAAACGACAACTATTTTAATGTAAATTCGACGATATTTGCTTAATAGAGTATCCATTTTAGTTTATAACTACTTCAAATTAATTCCAACTCATTCAGTATTTAATTCCATTTCATTTCTAATTTATTCACCCACCATACATTTGCATTTCATTTCATCTCCACATTGGTTTCATTCTAAAACTGTTTCATTGAGCTTGACAACATTTGATGCTTATATTAATATCCATTTTCCAAACAAATTTAACCCAAACTTTTATTTAATGGTCTTCCATTTTTACTCAGAACCAAGCTTTTATTGACTTAAGTGATTTTACTCCAAATTAATATGCCTCATGACTCAAGTTCATTCTGATAATCCAATTCCAATTGAAACTTTGATTTAATTTTTATTCAATCAGACTTCATCCATTTATTCTTTAATTCAATTAACCCATTTATTCACCCTATTTTAGATTTTTAATTCACCTACTTAATTCATTTTCGAATTTATTTTATTTATACAAAACCATTCTCAATTTATTTCTACTTACCTGGGTTTTGTTTACAACTCAAACTATTCTATTATAATTCAATTCCATTTTATTTTTACAACATCTCCATTATTAACTTACAATCCATTTATCTAACCGAGTTAAATTTTATTAATATACCCTATCAAAAAATTTATTTAACTAATTAGCTTACTTCTAACTTTTAAATCAATATTCAATTTTGTTACAAAAACCACTTCTTTAAATTTTCCTGAATTCAAAATTTTTCATAATTCCATTTTGGATTTCTTTCATTTTTTTCCAAAATTCCAACACCTTTATTTTCAAATTTTAGAAATGCTTTTAAATTCACATCATACTAATAAAATAGCTCTTTATAAATTACTTCTTATAACTTGATGTCTCAACCAGTCCATCCTTTTTCTCATAGAAATTCAGTCATACGTTGATCAGGTGTAGGACTGAAAATCTATAAGTACTTAGCAGAACCATTTTCAACATCTAGTGAAAATACATGGGAAAATAATTTTATCGAAAATGTAGAAAACAGTTTTTGAAAATAAAGGAAATATCTTTGGTAAGAATGCTCTAGAAATCATCACCCCCATCCTTGGTCGCAGTTACATTCTTGGTTACGTTGCCATCGCAGCAAAAGTTCATGTAACTACAGGTACTCCGCGCCCCTCGATTACGCCATGGAACCCACAACGGATCGCAGTTACATTACTGGGTTACGTTTCCATCGCAGCAAAAGTCCATGTAACTATAGGCATCGGCGCCCCTCGATTTTCGCTATCGAAATGAAACTTCTTCACTCCTACATAGTCGCAGTCTACCGATGTAAAATCGAACATAGACTGTTGGCTCTCAGCCGCAAACACGATTTTCGCTATGTTATCATAGGTCGTAGTCTACCGATATAAAATCAAACATAGACAGTTGGCTGTCAATGGCACACACGACATTCGCTTTGGTACACACCACTCATAATCCTCAGGAACTAGTTTTTTCCGGGCTCCTCACAGGATCAACTTTAGAAACCCCCCCCCCCCCCCCCCCCCGGGCTCAAGGCAGCACCACCCGGTGGCACTACTGAGAAGTTCATTTCAAGGGAGCGCCTTTTTCCCTATAGCCATTATCAAAACACTTTATACTATACACGTATAGTATCTTTCAAATTATACACCTAGTATGATCTCATACAAAGCTCCTTTACACAAAATCAATTATCCCAAAATCGATAGTTCTCAAACTAGGCTTTCCAAATTCCAATATTCAATTTTACCCAAAAATCACAAGCCTTTCCAAATCCAAAGGTTCCCAAAACCTTTTTCCAAAATCCTCATAAGATCCTTTATATATATATAGATATATATATATAATCCTTGATAAATAATCTTTAGATCATTTCAAACTTGTATAAAACCCTTTTTATACTTCAAACATTTTCAAAATCCTTTTCTTCCGGCAATAGATTCAACAAGGGGAGATTTATGATTTATCTTACATGACAAAGATATACAACATTCTTTATTCAAAATCAAATATTCAAATTTGACTATTTTTTTCAATATCAATCTCATTCAAATCTGTACGATGTACACTTATCATCCGTACGCTATACCAATCCAATAGCTCACTCGATCACACAATTTCACTTTCGAACTAGTATCGTCCCCCCGACTTCCTAGTGCGGACTCAGATCTGGTTTCTTGATCAGAAACCGTCATTCTCCTTACATATCTATAGCTATGATAGAGAATATTCAGAACCAATCAACTAACCATCTCGAAATTCTATGCTCGAATCTGGATCAAATCACTATGCGAATAGAATAATATACGTACATTCTACGTAATTAACTTCATTGATTATTAGCCAAATCAATCTCCTTTCTATTCACCCTCACTTTGAAGTTTATTAACTTATTTACAATTGCCTCAATTCCATTGGATTATCACTTCAATCCTTATCTCAGTTGGGTATTTAATCGACAACAGTTTGAACTCCGACTATTTTATTTTTTCGGAAATAGCTTGGAAATTTTTAAAATAGATAAGTAGTTGAATAATTATTAGTTTGCATAATAGTTGTAAAATAGTTAACTAATTGTAAAATAGTTGGAAAATAGTTGAATAGTTTCAGAAATTTTAGATAATTACAAAATAGTTGTAAAATAGTAATTAATTTGTGAAATAGTTGAAAAATAGTAATTAGTTTATAAAACAGTTGAAAATTTGTTAAATAGTTGCAAAAATAATTTAGCTTTAAAAAGAAAGGTTGTATATATTTAATATCTTGAAAAAAAATAAGTTTATATTAAAACAATTTATATTGAAAATAGTCCAGAGTCAAAACTGTTCACTTCCCTATCAATTCAATTTAAATTTCCATTTATATTTAAATTGACTCAATTCTAACTTAAATAAACTCAATTTCTATTGAAATTTATTTAATTCCTAATTCAAGTTGAATCAATCTTGATTCCTTTCCCAATTTAAATCAAATTCCATTTGATTTTAATCCTGTTCAACTTTAATTATAATTTCAAATTATTCCAATCAATTTGGACTAATATCAATTGAACTCACTTCAATTTCAATGTCTTTTCAATTTAATCCAATTCAAATTTTCCATTAAAATTTTTAAACTTATCCATCTTCAATCACAAATCCAATTAATTTAAATCAAATTCAATTTTGAACTAATTCATTTTCAATCTCAATTTTAAACCATCTGGAATTATATAAATTCGAGTTAAATTCTCAAAGGTTGGTTTAACCTTTTAAACCAAATTAACCTTTATTTAAAGTTCTTAAACAATTTAATTTCTGAGTTCTAATTCTAGAATTTCATTTCAATTAATTTAATTTTCATTTGGTTGTATTATATTACTACTTAATTTAATTCCAATGATTTAACAACCAATCACCTTAATATTTACTAGAAGGAAATATTGCTTTATATATCAAAATATATTTTTATATAAAATCATTTAAAATCTTTACATAAGAAAATAATAAGTACGCTCATACACACACACACACACACATATATATTCAACTCATTCTAGAGTACTACAGACTCTATTTAATGAGTAACCCCACTAGAGCTAAGGTTCTCGCTTAACCTTTCAGCTCTGATACCAACTGTAACAACCCAGGATTTTCGATTCCGAAAATTCCAAATAGTTAGGAAAAAGAAGAAAGAGATAGAAGAAGAAGAAGATCAGAAACATCAACACCTCACATTCACAGCGGATAAAATATAATAATAAATAATAAAATTTTACAAAACATTATGTGTATGTCAATTACATTTATAATGTATCAGAGATACACATATATCCAGTCACTGAATATACACAATTATCATGTCACAGATATACAATAATATAATTCAGCGGAAATACTCTATACGTTCCTGCCATCCAGCCCGTCTCCCATGCTCTAGAACGTCCTTACATGAAAACCTATAATACTCGGTCTGACTCGAGCATTATACCAAAGTAACACCCAGGTCAGGTGTGACGCCCCACCTCTATACCCACGCTAGCCAAGGACACTACGGTGTAATGCCGTCGACTAGCACGGAGAATAAGGCTGTTGAGGAGCGACCATCCGTGTAATTGCTTTATGCGAGCATCGATATGTCAGATAGTATAACATGCATTTATTTTCAAGAGGAAATCCGACATGCCGACACAAACTCAAAACTACTACACAGTGGCTATAATATCTTCGGAAACAAATATAAAAATAAACATAACATAAATCAGTCACAGACAATTCATATCACAAAGGCGGAAGAAGATATGAATATATAACTAACACATGAAAGTGTATATCAGAGTAGTGGTCAAGAAGATCCACAATAATACAAAAGAATAGCAACACATGTTATACAAAAGAATACAACTATGAGTCTATATCTCAAGTGTAAACAACAAAATAAACTACTAATCTAAGTAGTTTGCCAAAAGTCAGAGTAATGATCCTGGATGAGAAGTCAAGAAAAAGCACCTGTAACATCTCAGTCTGACCCGAGTATTATTTAATAAGAAAATAATAAACGGATCAGTCTATCTATAAATATCAGATGAAACGATATAGAGTAAGAGATATGACTAAACACATAATAATCACAATGCCAAGCTGTGATATATATAAGTAGTTGAAAATCAACAAGAGATTAATCAATATCACAAAATCTACACAAGAATCAAAGAAATGTCATACTCCTTATTTCGTTCATCAAACCACAAATATTGACAATTGTATCAATGTCAATCACAAAAGTCAATGACACGTAAATTCACCAATACACAAATATTGTTAAAACCTATCAATAGAAATCACGAAAATTGGTGAAACACAAATTCTAGAAATCATCTCAAGAAATCCAGAAATCACAAAAAGGGGGGGAAGGCCTATCACAAACGGGAGCATAAAGCTCACCAACACGTGTAACACAAACGGAACGCTAATTCCATGGTTGCTAACCATCACAAATTTAGCCGAAGCTCCATAAACGGCCCGAAGACCATGGGTTGCTACCCCACCAATTTGAGTCGAAACTCCACAAAACGGGGTTTAGTCTCCCTCGCAGACAAAGAGACATCGCACATTGCTAGTCTAAATCACAAAGATGATCGTCATGATCAACGAGAAGTGTCAATTACACTAAGCTAGTAAATATATGAGTTTAGCTTCATGTCCCATAACCACTTACTTAACTTAAATATTTACGAACAAACTGTAGATCTCCACTAGAAAATGGTCACAAGAGATTCAATCGAACAAGTCCAAGAATTAACCGACGAAGTAAACGCAAGCGTTTCATACCACTCGTTTTACTAAGTCGTTTAATTAGATTTCTCATACGAGTGAGGTAAAGGTTTGTATATACTAATAGATTGGAAATCGGTTTGAGAAAACGAGCTTCGTAATAAAATAGTGTTGAAATCATTTGAAGAAAGAGTTTTGATAATTACTACTAGTATAGAAACCTTTATATTTTTAAAGTGACAAATCACAAAGAAGATTGTAGGAACAATCAATCACTAAAATTCACATACGAAGATGTGAATAAAAACCCAACGAAACCGATAAAGAATCCATCAAAATGGATATTCAAAAATCCCTTAAAAGGAGTCATCAAAGTCATAACAAATGATAACAACACATAGGAAACAACACGAATCGATTAAAGTTGGAAATTCAAACAACTAGGCGAAATAGGCAAACATGCACCAGGTCGGTCGGCCGGCTACAGAGCTCGGTCGACCGGACCCTGTTCTAAAAATTCCTCGGGATGCAGGTCGGTCGGCCGAACCCTGTACTCGGTCGACCGAACCTTAATCAGAGAGGTGCTTATGCACTTGGAAGCAGGTCGGTCGGCCGGACCTGTTGCCAGTCCCTTCCCAGCCCATCCAAATGAGGTCCAAACTCGACCAAATTGCATTCGCTCGAGCAACGGCGCTAAGGGTTTATGCCTATCGACTACCCGGCCCTATATGCTCCTCGATGCATCACCAAAAACATGTTCAAACATCAAAGTTAGGATTTTTAACGAATTGAACTCAAAACACCAAAAATTGGAATATTCTCCAAATCAATCCAAACCAAAAGCAAATGCACATGAATAAGTGTTAGGAATTCATACCTAACAATCGAAGATACATATAAGCATAGATGTGAGATAAAAATCTCACCTTTGAACCCAAACGATCGAAAAAGAAGCTTAGAAGCAAAGGAGAATCAACCTCTCTTCAACACAACCCAGATGAGCTTGAATCTATGCTCAAAACAAGAACATTACCAAAATTAGGTTTAGGAATTTCTGAAATTGGTAAGAGAATAAGTTGGAGAAGAAGAAGAGAATGCTTACCAATGGGTTCTCTTGAATTTGGAGCTAGAGTTGATTTGCAAGAGAAAACTAGGGTTTTTGAGTTTTAATTTCCCATCTCTCCCACCATTGATGTTTTAGAACTAAAAAGAGAAGAGAATGAGGGTGAGTGGGGAAGAGTGGCTCAGATTTGAACATAAGTTAAACGTAGGGCTGAGCCCAAAACCAAACCCAAAGTGAAAAGTAGCAAAAATCAACTTTCTCCAAACATATCGAAGCTTATACTCAAAAAGGTCGCAAATGACATTTTAAACTCAATGGGAGTGGTCCCGAGTCCTAATTCGACCGTACGCAAAAAGTAGCTTTTCGGACTAAAATCCGACTAACGATAAAATATTTTAAATAAAATATTTAAATATAAAATCGATAAATATGCGGGTTGTTACAGACTCCCCTCCTTAAAGAAATTGTGTCCACGCAATATTTAAGAAGAAGATATGTAGTAACAACCATAAAAGCATATTCAACACAAAAGAAATTTGAAATAAGAAGTTCACCCCAAAGAGCACGAGAAAGTAAGTCCGGATGTGTTCGCTCGATGAACTCTCTAGATTCCCAAAAACAATCCTTAGGATTTGAAGACCATTGAACTTTAACAAGCGGGACATCTGTATTTCGAACGCGTTTGACTTCCGAAGCAATGATTCGAATAGGATGCTGCTCATAAGTTAAATTAGGCAAAACTTCAATCTCTTCCACAACACCGGGCTCAAGAATAGAATCGAAATCTCGAAGACATTTCCGTAATTGAGAAACGTGAAACACGTCATGGATAGCAGAAAATTGAGCCGGTAATAAAAGGCGATAAGCCATGGAACCAATACGTTCAGTGATAGGAAATGGCCCAATATATCGAGGCGCTAATTTCCCCGATCGACTGAAACGTACAACACCCTTCATAGGTGACACACGACTGAACACACAATCCCTGTAACGACCCGCTATTTTGGACTATTCGCACCTGCACACGTCGGACTTGAATAATTCGAAAAACCGAATTGTTGATTTAAAATTTGGCAAAACTCAGATATACAGAAAATAAATAATCACAGAATCACAGACACAGAGTAATAATATGCAGCGGAAGTAAAAGAGATAGTAGTTCATGAAGCTACTATATAAATATATAAGATACATCAGAGTTAAACAAGTTACAACAGAGATCTCGAATACAATAGTCGAATACAATAATCAGAATACATCACTGGAATCAACTGAATATCTGAAAGCTGGAAATATAGCTGGATCTCCAAGCGAAGCTCCAACTCCAATGGTGAGCCTCGAAAGCTGGTACTCTCAGTCTGACCCGAGCGTAAAGCAAAACAAAAAACACTCGAGTCAGGATTAATATTCTCATATCAATAAATCCAACTCAAGTGAAATAGCAATCGAAATACAAGTAACTCAAAGGATGTTGGAATCACCATCCTCTAAGGATCCGTTAAACTATCTACTATGTAGTAGTGTACGCTAAATAGATAATGTCTATCAGTAATATAAAGTATCAAAATAGTGTTAAGGCGTTACCATTATCCCCCTTAACACATTTTATATAAATGTCATAGTCTATACAGCACTGTAAACTCCACCGTAAACTGGTGGGATATCAGGGAGTACTCCATAGGTATAACACAAAACAAATTCGTAGTGGTCGCGTATATAGGGATACAAGTATGACAAGGCACATGAGGCAATACCCAAGGTAGTGAAACTACCAATTGCCCGATCCGAACTGGTGAGAACGCATCGCCGCAGCGATCGCAACACCGCGAAACAACACTCCTGAAATTCCGAGGGTGCACCAATCAATCACAAGTAATGTGTAGTAGTTACGAAGAAGTGTGTCCGCTCGAGGTGGCTAACCCCATTTGGCTCGGCACGGCTCCTGATTTTAGTCATTTCCAATTTGACACAAGTGTCAAGGCTATCCATCATCGTTCTCTTTCTTCAGTCATCACGAACATCATTCCAACCACTTCATTCATGATCATCACTCCGCGTATAGTTATTAAAATGGTTTTCGGTTTAGATAGAGAGTATATCCATAACCGATTCCGGTCTCTTTAATAACTTCCGTAATTATTACACCGATTGGTCGTTTAGTAAATTTCAAACCAAATCAAATTAAATTTCAATTAAAATTTATAATCAACATTTCATTTGTCTTCAAATATAAATTTCCAAAATTTACGTTTCAAAACTTCCAAATAACCGTTTCAAAGTCTTACAATTCAATTTCAATATTTATTTAAACTATACAAAATTGATTCAAGTTCGTATATAAATTTTATTCCGAAATCATTTAAATTACTTTAATTTAACGCTCAAATCAATGTACATTCATTTATCGATTTCATTCAATATTCATTAAGTTAAATTATTATTCAAAACGATTTCTATTACATTTCCAATTCATTAAATCAGTCTCTTAAGTTCAACTTCATTATATCAAAACTTCAAATTCAATTAAATTAAATTCGTCAAATCATATCCTCAAAATACAAGTCTTACATTTGTTTCAGTAAAAACGCATTTATTTCTTGTTAAAGAAATTCAATTTCATATATTTATTTACTTAGTTACGAATTTCAAATTCAGTTAATAAAGAAACTAAACTTTTACATATTTGAGAAGTTCAATTTCACTTATTTTCTTAAATAATTTTTCCAAAACGTAATAAATAAAGAAACCCAATTTTATTTATTAGCGAAGTTCAAATTTCACTTATTCAAAAGTTAAATTTCTCTGATCACAGAATTAAATTTTTAATCAATTATCAAATAATTCAATTTTATTCAATTATTAAATAATTTCAACCTTAATTATTAATCATTTCAAAGCTTAATAATTTCAAATTTGATTATAAATTCAACTTAATTAAAATTTCAAACTTAATTACCATTTCAAACTCAATTATAATTTCAAACTTAATTATTGCTAATTCCAAATTATTTATTAATAATTCCAAATTTAATTATTAAATAATTAAATTTCAAACAACGTTCTTTCATCATTTATTACATTAATATTTTGATTCAGATTCCAATATTAACATTTTTCCTTTCATCAAAATTTACGTTCCAATTTTATTTCAAAACCTTATTATTCAAATAAAATCTTTATTTTATTTCAAATCAAATTACTGACCAATCGGATTATTAAGTTCTCTATCCTAAGTCAAGTTCATTTTGGGTATTTATCATTTCAACCCGATTCCAATTCAATTCAAAATCAAAACATAGCAAAGGGAACTTGCAGTGTGATAACAGAGATGGTGTCAAAGTAAATAAACATGCAATAACAACAATCAAACACAATCCAATAATCAATTCAAATAATCCCGAAACAATCGTATTAATTCACATTGTTGTTTGTGCGAATTAATATAATTATTTCTAGAATCTACACTATCATTTCATGTAGATTAAAGATTATTGCATTAATATTTATACGGTTCTCCACGATATGTATTATTCAATTTCAAACTACATCAATTTATACAACATACATTTAAATGGTTCAAGGTGTCGTTGACACTATTTCTACGTGTCAATTTATTTAACATTCAAAGGGGTCATTATTATACATATTTAACTAATCAACTTCAACACATATCAATTGCAAATTGTTAACTATTCTACGTCAATTTCAATTTCAATTTATTTATCACTTACAACATTAACAATTTAACGTATAATTGCAACATCAAACAATCAATCATTTATCAACCAAACTGGATTATCATTTGCATAAATAACATATAATGGTGTCACATGTCAAAGGTAAACTGATACGTAAATAACAGTGCATTAAATAACAACAACATATTTCAATTGTCGTTTCAACTGAAATCAAATTTAATAAATAAAAGAACATTAATCGTGAGTGATTGCTCACCTTTCGAGGCTATAGAATGAACGGGAAAGGACGCAGATACGAACAGGGATACGGACACTGGAATTGAGTTACGCATCCAAGCAAAGCAAAATGGGCATGAAATCGATAAAGAGAGCAGGCACGACGAACAACCGCTGATAAATAAGAATTGGCGAAATTAGATCAAAAAAACGATTGGTGAAGATGATCGATATAAGTAAACTCATATATACAATTATATAAACTATTTATATAAAATCATATGCTATATTAATGTACATAAACATATTATATCGGTACTGTAGCATATATGTGCAGACTCTATTTGAATATAACAACAAAACTTATATATATACCAACTGAAATATATATATATGACTACCATATATAACTTGCATACTATATAATGATATATATTACTGACATATGCAAACTTTTCAAAACCCATATGTTTCCCAAAATAAACAGCCAAATTTACATGAACAAAATACGTAGTACAGTAACATCATATCTTACATTTAAAACCAATAGTTAAAATACGAATACCCAAAGTATCTACAGCTTATATTTACATATATATATAATAAAACTAATATCTATTTTAGGATCAACAAGCCCAAACTTTAAATATATCATAAAATCAACAACACAATCAACCGGTTGAATGACTTAAACTTACATGCACTAGTATATATATACCTCGACAGACAAGTATACAGTACCTATATAACTATATCTACCCACATGAACACATATGCAGACCGAAATTCTTATATACATATGTATGCAAACCGACTATATAAACAAAGTTACTCATTAACGCTTGTATCAAATTTATATATATAAATAAACTAGTATAACCAACATCACTTAAGATAAATATTTGTAACATAGTTTAGACTAACTTTATGAATACTGATATATACGGGCTTATCAGTTCTCACAACCCAACTTATATATACTACTAACTGTAACAGCATCTAATGACTCATACACACACACACACACACTCTCTCTCTCTCTTTACAACATAATACTTTATAATATATGTCTTTCCATCTCCGGAACGAACCCTTTTCACAAAAAAAAAACATAGAACTGACGTATCATAAGATTATACAAACAGCGGTATAACAATGTTAATTCACCTTACTTAGAGACCTTACACATTACATCTCATGTACTACATATTTATACCAACCCAACATATAGAACTGATGCATGCATATTATTATTTAAAAATTTTAAATATAAACAAACAACCTTATCTACATTCAACTATAACAGATACGTATATTTATAACTTGTAATATATAGCAAAGTTTTAACTAAAATCTCAATATCTCAACATAGTTACCTACAAAACTTATACGTACCAGACTTATAAAATATAACCTACCCTATATAAATAACAAAATTACCTAATATATAATAGAGGAGACGTGACTGTGTTGAGGCAGATTGGAGGCGCACGGTTGATGTAGGGCTCGAGAAGGAAGCTTGCTTGCATGGAAGAGGGTTGTAAGAGGAAACAAGAGTGGGGTGGAGGAAACACGGCACGAGTTGAAGGCATGGTGAAGTTCAGGTGAGTTCGGCACGGGGTAGCGTATCTCGGTAGCTAGGGGAGTGGGATGTTGGTGAGGCCAATTTGTTTGCTGTTGTAATTTATGTAGAAGCAAGAAAATGAAGAGGAAGGAGAAAAGAAGAAATGAGAACGAAGGAGGTGTCAAGCGCATGAAATATAAATGTGAGAAGATGAGAAGGCAGGTAAAGTAGAAGTGAACTATTATGAAGTAGAGAACCGCTATGAAATGCAAAATAATCTGTCAATGTATGGGGAATAGTTAAAGTCAAAACTGAATTCTATGAATAATTAATGCAAATGGCTGAACAGTTCACAATATATAACAATGTTCACGAGTAAACCAAGATGCACGAAACGGTACCGATACGAATAACTGTTTCGCGAAGTGCAACGTACACCGAACTCCGAATTTGACAATCGAATATACCATAGAGATCAGCACGATGATACGATCAAAACGGCATATGGATATCAATGGTACGATCGAATTATAAAAATTCGAAATTTCTACTAGAGGAAAATGCATAAAAATCGCAGAAAAATAAGATCGACGGAGCCAAAGATGTCCGAATTTGGAAAAATGACAAACCGACAACTTGCTCAAAAGATTGTTTAGAATTTTTCTATGTAAAAATATTTTGGTTTCGAGAATATTTTATTTTCATCGCTTTTTAACTGATTAAATTGAAGTAAATTTGCGCACGAAATAAACTTTCATATTTTCGGACGAAAATTTACCAGTTGCTACGTTTAACTAGACGCATTCCAAATATCAAATTTATATTTTAAAATTTTATCGTTTGTATTATTAAATTTCACACAAATTCAGTTAATTAAATTAATTAAAACCTTTAAAATATCCGGGTTGTTACACTCTCCCCACTCTAAACTTTTCGTTCTCGAAAAGGAAGGAGGTAGAAGAATAGAAACAGTCCAAAGAAAATAGACTTGAATTACATAATATTCAATTAGTTTAAACCATATAAATTTCAATTTAAATAAATTTATATTCCACAATTTGTTTTTAAATTCAAGATTTCCAATAAATTGATTTGATTTCACCTATATTAATGTTAGGTACAAAGGTTCCTTTTAAATGCAATTCAATTTAAATTCAATTAATTCAAGATATCTCATTTAGTTGATTTAATTTCAATTTTGTTAACTTTCAAAAAAAAATTCTTATTTTATTATAATCATACTTTATTTGACAAAATTAATTCTTCTTTTATTCCAAATTATTATAAAATTTATTCTACTTAATATACCTTATCCCATTCATATTAAGTATATTTACATTTAATATAAGTACTAAAATTTATTTAATTTCCTTTAACAAATTTTTAAGAATTAATTTTCGATTAGCTTCAAACGACTTAGAGATATATATATATATATATTCATAATATATCAATTCAAATTTAAAATCTACAATATATATTATAAATCAAGTCATGTTTAGAAATTCAAATCAATTTATTTTTCAAAACAAACCGTAGCCAAACTTACAGAATAGTCTCTCCACTTTGAAACTCGAAAATGAATGTCGATGATGCGGCCGTCATCATCGAAATTATTTTCCAGTGACAAAGAGAAGAGCACTGATTTAATCATTTAAAATTCTTTAAAACCATTTCTATTTGAGAATATTTTAAATAATATACATTTTAAAACTTTAAAAGCCCAAGTTTGAAATCACCAGAAATTAAATTATCAATTTCCTGATTTTAAATCCACTTCAAATTCCAAATCAAATTATAACTAAGTTTTATAAATTTTATTTATTTATATTATACAAATAGTCAATGATTTATAAAACAATAATTGAGAATTAAATTTTAACATTTCGGACAACAGATTCATCAACATTTTAAATTTTAGAAAATTTTATGATTATATATCATATAATTATACAAAACCATTTTATTCAACAAATTTGAAAATATTATTATGTCAATTTGATCTGCTCAAGCGTTTTGGAAATCCTATCGATAGCGTTGATCAGACGAATCGATCGAAAACCCAAATCAACATCAACAACCCAAACGACATGGTATATATAAAACATTTTTAACATTAATTTACAAATACACTTCTCGCTCGACTATACAAGAATGGATTTCAAAATAAGTATAGAGATTCAAATTTGATGGAAATCAAATTAAAGAGAATTTTGATTCGATAATACGTTCGAGCCAGAAGATAAGATAATTCGATTAACAGAATCGGAAGATGGATGAGCTTATTTAATTCATGAGCAACCTTAACCGGGTCGACCGTTACTCCAAGAATTAGATCGATGCTGAATTCTGGGGCAAATCAACATTCGATCTCAAGAAATAGAATTCAGGTATTGCAGGAGACAGATAGCATCGTAAACCGAGGATATAGACATCTCCGGTAAATCAAAGCTTATTGTAAAGGAATTTCACCCCTTTACAATTCATTCGAAGTTTGGTGAGACCGCCGGTTTATTATAAAGATTATTCAAAGTGGAGTTATGGGATGCTCCAGCGTTGAAAGAAGATGAATAGCGAGGGACACGAATTAATTTTGAAACCGCAGGGAACGTTCCAAAATTCAAAGGAATTGAGTCAAAAGGAAGAGATTAAAACTCGAATGAGAGTGATTCTGTAAATACATTTACCCTATATGCTAAGTTCTGCCTAGAGCTACCAAAAGCTCTGATACCAACTATAACGACCCGCTATTTTGGACTATTCGCACCCGCACACGTCGGACTTGAATAATTCGAAAAACCGTATTGTTAATTTAAAATTTTGCAAAACTCAGATATACAGAAAATAAATAATCACAGAATCACAGACACAGAGTAATAATATGCAGCGGAAGTAAAAGAGATAGTAGTTCATGAAGCTACTATACAAATATATAAGATACATCAGAGTTAAACAAGTTACAACAGAGATCTCGAATACAATAGTCGAATACAATAATCAGAATACATCACTGGAATCAACTGAATATCTAAAAGCTGGAAATATAGCTGGATCTCCAAGCGAAGCTCCAACTGCAATGGTGAGCCTCGAAAGTTGGTACTCTCAGTCTGACTCGAGCGTAAAGCAAAACAAAAAACACTCGAGTCAGGATTAATATTCTCATATCAATAAATCCAACTCAAGTGAAATAGCAATCGAAATACAAGTAACTCAAAGGATGTTGGAATCACCATCCTCTAAGGATCCGTTAAACTATCTACTATGTAGTAGTGTACGCTAAATAGATAATGTCTATCAGTAATATAAAGTATCAAAATAGTGTTAAGGCGTTACCATTATCCCCCTTAACACATTTTATATAAATGTCATAGTCTATACAGCACTGTAAACTCCACCGTAAACTGGTGGGATATCAGGGAGTACTCCATAGGTATAACACAAAACAAATTCGTAGTGGTCGTGTATATAGGGATACAAGTATGACAAGGCATATGAGGCAATACCCAAGGTAGTGAAACTACCGTTTGCCTGATCCGAACTGGTGAGAACGCATCGCCGCAGCGATCGCAACACCGCGAAACAACACTCCTGAAATTCCGAGGGTGCACCAATCAAGCACAAGTAATGAGTAGTAGTTACGAAGAAGTGTGTCCGCTCGAGGTGGCTAACCCCATTTGGCCCGGCACGGCTCCTGATTTTAGTCATTTCCAATTTGACACAAGTGTCAAGGCTATCCATCATCGTTCTCTTTCTTCAGTCATCACGTACATCATTCCAACCACTTCATTCTGGATCATCACTCCGCGTATAGTTATTAAAGTGGTTTTCGGTTTAGATAGAGAGTATATCCATAACCGATTCCGGTCTCTTTAATAACTTCCGTAATTATTACACCGATTGGTCGTTTAGTAAATTTCAAACCAAATCAAATTAAATTTCAATTAAAATTTATAATCAACATTTCATTTGTCTTCAAATATAAATTTCCAAAATTTACGTTTCAAAACTTCCAAATAACCGTTTCAAAGTCTTACAATTCAATTTCAATATTTATTTAAACTATACAAAATTGATTCAAGTTCGTATATAAATTTTATTCCGAAATCATTTAAATTACTTTAATTTAACGCTCAAATCAATGTACATTCATTTATCGATTTCATTCAATATTCATTAAGTTAAATTATTATTCAAAACGATTTCTATTACATTTCCAATTCATTAAATCAGTCTCTTAAGTTCAACTTCATTATATCAAAACTTCAAATTCAATTAAATTATATTCGTCAAATCAAATCCTCAAAATTACAAGTCTTACATTTGTTTCAGTAAAAACGCATTTATTTCTTGTTAAAGAAATTCAATTTCATATATTTATTTACTTAGTTACAAATTTCAAATTCAGTTAATAAAGAAACTAAACTTTTACATATTCGAGAAGTTCAATTTCACTTATTTATTTAAATAATTTTTCCAAAACTTAATAAATGAAGAAACCCAATTTTATTTATTAGCGAAGTTCAAATTTCACTTATTCAAAAGTTAAATTTCTCTGATCATAGAATTAAATTTTTAATCAATTATCAAATAATTCAATTTTATTCAATTATTAAATAATTTCAATCTTAATTATTAATCATTTCAAAGCTTAATAATTTCAAATTTGATTATAAATTTAACTTAATTATTAAATTCAATTTAATAATTTCAACTTAATTAAAATTTCAAACTTAATTACCATTTCAAACTCAATTATAATTTCAAACTTAATTATTGCTAATTCCAAATTATTTATTAATAATTCCAAATTTAATTATTAAATAATTAAATTTAAAACAACGTTCTTTCATCATTTATTACATTAATATTTTGATTCAGATTCCAATATTAACATTTTTCCTTTCATCAAAATTTACGTTCCAATTTTATTTCAAAACCTTATTATTCAAATAAAATCTTTATTTTATTTCAAATCAAATTACTGACCAATCGGATTATTAAGTTCTCTATCCTAAGTCAAGTTCATTTTGGGTATTTATCATTTCAACCCGATTCCAATTCAATTCAAAATCAAAACATAGCAAAGGGAACTTGCAGTGTAATAACAGGGATGGTGTCAAAGTAAATAAACATGCAATAACAACAATCAAACATAATCCAATAATCAATTCAAATAATCCCGAAACAATCGTATTAATTCACATTGTTGTTTGTGCGAATTAGTATAATTATTTCTAGAATCTACAATATCATTTCATGTAGATTAAAGATTATTGCATTAATATTTATACGGTTCTCCACGATATGTATTATTCAATTTCAAACTACATCAATTTATACAACATACATTTAAATGGTTCAAGGTGTCGTTAACACTATTTCTACGTGTCAATTTATTTAACATTCAAAGGGGTCATTATTATACATATTTAACTAATCAACTTCAACACATATCAATTGCAAATTGTTAAGTATTCTACGTCAATTTCAATTTCAATTTATTTATCACTTACAACATTAACAATTTAACGTCTAATTACAACATCAAACAATCAATCATTTTTCAACCAAACTGGATTATCATTTGCATAAATAACATATAATGGTGTCAGATGTCAAAGGTAAACTGATATGTAAATAACAGTGCATTAAATAACAACAACATATTTCAATTGTCGTTTCAATTGAAATCAAATTTAATAAATAAAAGAACATTAATCATGAGTGATTGCTCACCTTTCGAGGCTATAGAAGGAACGGGAAAGGACACGGATACGAACATGGATACGGACACTGGAATTGAGTTACGCATCCAAGCAAAGCAAAATCGGCATGAAATCGATAAAGAGGGCAGGCACGACGAACAACCGCTATAAATAAGAATTGGCGAAATTAGATCAAAAAAACGATTGGTGAAGATGTTCGATATAAGTAAACTCATATATACAATTATATAAACTATTTATATAAAATCATATGCTATATTAATGTACATAAACATATTATATCAATACTGTAGCATATATGTGTAGACTCTATTTGAATATAACAACAAAACTTATATATATATACCAACTGAAATATATATATGACTACCGTATAAAACTTGCATACTATATAATGATATATATTACTGACATATGCAAACTTTTCAAAACCCATATGTTTCCCAAAATAAACAGCCAAATTTACATGAACAAAATATGTAGTACAGTCACATCATATCTTACATTTAAAACCAATAGTTAAAATACGAATACCCAAAGTATCTACAGCTTATATTTACATATATATATAATAAAACTAATATCTATTTTAGAATCAACAAGCCCAAACTTTAAATATATCATAAAATCAACAACACAATCAACCGGTTGAATGACTTAAACTTACATGCACTAGTATATATATACCTCGACAGACAAGTATACAGTACCTATATAACTATATCTACCCACATGAACACATATGCAGACCGAAATTCTTATATACATATGTATGCAAACTGACTATATAAGAGCAAATGTAACTCCCCGGAAATTTTCGACTTTCGAAAATTCAACATCGATACTCACTTTATCGACTGCCGAGAAATCGAAGGCCGGAAACCCGAAATGTTATGTTTTAAGAAAAAGAATTTAAGAAAAGAGAAGAGAAAAAGATAGAAGATGGAGAGGAAAGAAAATAGAAAATAGAACAGAAAGAAAATAGAACGGAATAGAAAACAACAAAACAACAACAGAATCTCACAATTCACAGCGGAACAACATATATAATAAATGAATAATCTTTAAACAAAGAACTATATCAGTTATTACATTTTATACATTTCATTACATCATATCATCAGAGTGTACAACATCATACAACAACAAACAGTGCAGCGGAAAAAGAAATACTATATACTAGTAATACGCCATGCCATCCAGCTTGCCTCCAGCAACTCCAGAATATCCTGATAAACCTTAACTCTTGACTGCCCGTGTGGAAATTGGTGGGCACCCAGAGTTTAGAAAGGAAAACAATAAACTCCGAGTTAGTCATGTGACTGGTGTGAGAACTCAAAACAGTTTATTTATCTTTAAAATCAAAAATAGAGGAATATTTTTAAAGTCAATTCGCAATGCTTTTAAAAATGAGATACCATAAGACCTCCCGCCACACACACAATGCAAACGCAGACTTGGAGGAGATTTCTCCTTATGATAGTCAAAGATGCTTGATACGCATTTAAAAGAACATTTTATATTATTACTAGTGCATAGTGTAGGAAAAATTCATTTCGAAAATAGAATATAAATCTTAGCCAGCATAGACATTCCGCACTTATGCCTACTATAGCTACCATGTTCAATAGCAGGTTACCGCCACATTCCATAGCAGGTTATACAACTAAAACCGTACAAGTCTCGTATTGATTTAAAATTTATATAAACAAAAAAATTAATTGTTAGATTTGTTCAAATTTAAAATCGTTAAACAATTTAATCCATTGAAAAGAAATTGTTTTAAAAAGGAATTAGTTAGTTAAAATTAAATCTATAGTTAATTAAATTTATCCATTTAAAGGAAATTTGTTAATATAAAATTATCAAATGAAAAATTTATTATTCGATCTGTTCGAATATTAATAAATTGTGTAAATATTTATACAAGGTATAATGAAGAAAAAAGTTGAATTGGAAGTGGATTGCAAACGGGAATAAAGGTGAGAACTTCTCACTCAAAAGGAATTTTATTGTTTATTTAAATTTTAAATAGTTAGATTTAAATTTTGCTTGATTGTGTTGATTGAATGATTGAATGATGATTGATATATATATTGGATGTGAATAGACCCTATACGCCGTTAGTAAGCGGAGGTTATTTATTACACACATATACCGCGATATTCCACCTTGAAGTGGAATTGGTATTATATTATATATAGCAATATATATATATATATTGGCATATGTATATATTGCAGTTGATTGATTTCCTGCATTTGTATAGCGGATGAGACCCTATTGCGCCGTTAGTAAGCGGATAATATTTTATAAAAATCCCATATACCGCGATATTCCACCTCGAAGTGGAATGGTATTGTGCTAATGTCTGTGGATGCAGGGAAACAGGTTGGAGGGATCCAATTGGATTCCTCACAAATATTTGTTTGATTTCATATATTGTGATATTTGATTGTTTATCATGGATGATATATGATGTTTAAAAGTCATGATTGACTATTGATGTGTTGCATCATCGGATCCAATTTTGAAGTTTAAAAATAACGATTTTGATTTCTAAAGATATTTTTGGAAATATACGTTTATAAAATATTTTTGGAATTAATTCATCTTAAATAAATAAACGTTATAATTTTAATAGTATAAAAATTATGATTTTTGAGAAATACAGTTAAAAGTTGATTTCTGAAAATATAGGATTAGTGATTTTATAAAATAATTTGAACTGGGATTTCTGAATTTATTATAAGAAGTTTAAAAATAGGATTTATAAAATTTTTATTTTATAAATCAGAATGATGAAATTATAAAAGAGTTTAAAGATGTTTAAAGTAACAATATAAATTGTTTTATATTAAAAGATTTATAAATTGATTTATATTAAAAGATTTATAAATTGATATTTATAAATTGAAAATATTGGAATTATAAAATGAGCTTTTACAAGTATTAGAATGGATTGTAAATGAATTTCATAAATTGGAATTATAGAATTATAACGATGAAGTTATAAATGGAAGTTTATAAACAGTAGGTTTATAAAATTTATAAAGTTATTTAGGGAATAGATGTGGATAAATAAATGAATCTTATAAGTTATAAGATTTATAATTATGAAGTTTAAAGAAACAATTTTGTAAACAAATAAATTATAAGTGTTTGACTTATACTATGAATTTTTATTATATCATTGTGATATGAATTGAGATGGGTTAATAAAGGAATTTATAAAAAGGAGTTGATATAAAATAAATAGAAATAGAATTTATAAACGTTATTTTATAAATCCGCAAACTACTTAATTTTAATAAGTAAATTGTTATAATTTACTTATGGAATTATATTCACGTTTTTGAACAGTGAATAATCTTTTAAAATAAAATGAATAGAAGTGATGAAATTTATTAACAAGGTATATTCACGTTTTTGAATAGTTTATATTATGTTAAAGAAATTATTTTGGATGTGATGTTTTAAATAGAATTAAAACGATCTAAAGATGTTTTAAAATATATTAACCATCGAAACCATAGATTTCAACATTCATTGTTGAAATAGACGTTTTCGAGAAATAGAAGGAAATGGTGGATTATAACACTGTTGTTATAATAGATGATTTCCGAAAGGAAATGTTTTGTATAGTATTGGGATTTATATATCTATTTTACTTTCGAATCCCTATACTAGTGATTTTGGGTTGTCGTAACGATGTTTTACGCAACATTCGTTTTGGCCTAAATAAATATGGTTAAGTGAATGATTTCCTTAAAGAATGAAATATATACTTAATTTCGATTAGAGTATATTAAATATTTTCTAAGTATAGAAAGTAAAAAGGCTTGTGAATTACTTATAAATAAATAAGTATGGAAATGTTTTTCCAATATTAAGTGAATATTTTGAATTTATCTTTTTGAAGATAAATTGAAAATGAATATTAGAAATCGAATGGAAATCGTATATTCATAAATATTTTGGAATGTAAATTCAATATGGAATTTATAAATGAAATTTGGAAAATGAGTTTAAAAATAAATATTGATTTATTTTTATTCCATAAATGAAATTTGGAAAATGAGTTTAAAAATAAATATTGATTTACTTTTAAAGAATGGAGAATGTATATCTTATAAAGATATTTTTGGGAAATAAATAATTTGGAAAATTATTTGGAATCTGGTGATGTTGGCATATCTATTGATAGTTCAATAATCGATTGTCAATATTTACCTTTAAATAGGTATTTGTTGTGATTTGCTTGAATTTGAATGCCACACTTATTTTTTTTAAAATAAGCGCTCATTATTCGGGTTAACCGGGAAAGGACCTTGAATCGTATAACCCATTCCGAATATGTGATACGTCGTTATGAATTGCACTTGAAGATCGGTGTTGAAGACCGAATATTTTCGAAAACGAAAGGGTTTCTTGTTGATTGTCTCTGCACTGGCTGATCCCCGGTATTGAGATCTCCATATGTGATGGGAAATCCGAACGTGATTAGAGATTATTTGGATTGCAAGAACTTCTTTGTAAGTGCCTTCGGTTCTGTTCGAGCCCGGAACAGACTTGCATGGATTGTGTGTCTGACATTACAAATTGAGATGTAAAGCCGATTTCTTTCAAATATATTTCTGTTGGTGGCGGAGAATTCATTCTCTTAGCTTAACACCCTTCTCTGAGACGTACGAGCTCAGAGGTTATATAGTTGAAGTTATCAGCGATATATTCCCAATTTGGTAATGTGACATACTGAGTGTTGCTGTAAATGATCATTGTGTTGATTATTTGTGATAGGATCATTTGTTCGATCGTCAATCTTGGTGATCATTTCTATGATCATTTGTTGACCCAAAGCACGGCTTTTGTATAAAGTATGTTTTTGTGGACGTGAATTCGTCGAGCCTCACAAACCGGTAATGGTCGAAACAGGAATTGTGCGGCAAGGTTTCCAGGGATCGCTTCCCTAGGGTATGACCATTCCTTCTGGAAAAGGGTAGTATCATGGTATGGAGCCCAGATACTTACTCATGTTGAAAACACTTTGTTATGACTGTGTGATGATGGTGACGAGCGCTCGGTGAAAGGTTCCAAAGGACCGGGGGTGGCATATCTGAGGGTTTGTAATATTCCTTGGGAAAAGGGATTCCCGGCTTTGTTTAGCGGAGAACGGTGGTTCTCGGGGCGTCCTTCCAGAGGCGTTTCCATGTGGCAATGGGTAGTTCCTTGGCCTGACCATTCGTTGGAAAATCCATTCTTCAAATACGAGCCTTGTACGGTATTAGTTGTATTACCTGCCATCTACTTATGGTGGTAACCCACTGTTTGGATGGTAGCTATAGTAGACATAAGTGCGAAATGTCTATGCTGGCTAAGATTTATATCTTTATTTTCGAAATGAATTTTCTCTACACTATGCACTAGTAATAATATCAAATGTTCTTTTTAATGCGTATTAAGCATCTTTGACTATCATAAGGAGAAATCTCCTCCGATTCTGCGTTTGCATGTGTGTGTGTGCGGGAGGCCTTATGGTAGTCTCATTCTTAAAAGCATTGCGAATTAATTTTAAAAATATTCCTCTATTTTAATTTTAAAGAAAAATAAACTGTTTTGAGTTCTCACACCAGTCACATGACTGACTCGGAGTTTATTGTTTTCCTTCCTAAACTATGGGTGCCCACCAACTTTCACACGGGCAGTCAAGAGTTAAGGTTTATCAGGATATTCTGGAATTCAGGAGTTGCTGGAGGCAAGATGGATGGCATGGCGTATTACTAGTATATAGTACTTTCTTTTCCGCTGCATTGTTTGATGTTGTACACTCTGATGATGTGATGTAATGAAATGTAATGTAATAACTGATATAGTTCTTTGTTTAAAGATTATTCATTTATCTATTATATGTTGTTCCGCTGCGAATTGTGAGATTCTGATGTTGTCCTGCTGTTGTTTCTGTTCTGTGTATTATCTTTTCTCTCTTCTACCTCTTTCTTTTTATTTTCTTCTTTCTTAAAACCCATAACTATTCGGTTTTTCGGCAACGAAAAATCGCGTACGTTACATTTGGTATGATATACTAAAATTTCATTAAACATCGATACTCACTTTATCGACTGCCGAGCAATCGAACGACGGAAAACCGAACACTGAGGGTTTTAAGAAAAAGAAAAAGACAGAAGAAGAGATAAGAAGATAGAAAAATAAATAGAAAGAACAGAAAGAAAATAGAAAATAGAACGGAATAGAAAACAACAGAACAATAACAGAATCTCACAATCGCAG
Organism: Allium cepa; assembly: GCA_030765085.1. Taxonomy (NCBI): domain Eukaryota; kingdom Viridiplantae; phylum Streptophyta; class Magnoliopsida; order Asparagales; family Amaryllidaceae; genus Allium; species Allium cepa. The sequence goes on along the minus strand of CM060937.1, from coordinate 416,463,905 downwards.
TGGAACAACATATAATAAATAAATGAATGATCTTTAAACAAAGAACTATATCAGTTATTACATTACATCACATTTCATTACATCATATCTTCAGAGTGTACAACAACATACAACAACAAACAGTGCAGCGGAAAAAGAAATACTATATAAACTAGTAATACGCCATGCCATCCATCTTGCCTCCAGCAACTCCTGAATTCCAGAATATCCTGATAAACCTTAACTCTTGACTGCCCGTGTGGAAATTGGTGGGCACCCAGAGTTTAGGAAGGAAAACAATAAACTCCGAGTCAGTCATGTGACTGGTGTGAGAACTCAAAACAGTTTATTTAACTTTTAAAATCAAAATAGAGGAATATTTTTAAGTCAATTCGCAATGCTTTTAAAAACGAGACTACCATAAGGCCTCCCGCACACACACACATGCAAACGCAGAATCGGAGGAGATTTCTCCTTATGATAGTCAAAGATGCTTGATATGCATTAAAAGAACATTTGATATTATTACTAGTGTATAGTGTAGGAAAATTCATTTCGAAAGTAGAATATAAATCTTAGCCAACATATGACCATTGTCATATGCCTACTATAGCTATCATCCAAACAGTGGGGCGCCACCATAAGTGAATGATAGGTTCTACAACTAATACCGTACAAGTCACGTATTGTTTCTTTGGATTTCCAACGAATGATCAGGCCAAGGAACTTCCCATTGCCACATGAGAATGCCTCTGGATGGACATCCCCGAGAACCAAACCGGATCTCTACCAACACAAGGCCGGGTTACCCCTAACTGAGTAACAACTGACCGAATATGCCATCCCCCGGTCCTTTGGGACCTTTTCACCGAGCGCTCGTAATCAATTCACACAATCATAAAGTGTTTTCAACATGAGTAAGTATCTGGGCTCCATACCATGATACCACCCTTTTCCAGAAGGAAATGCACATATCCTAAAGGGCGCTACCCCTCATAACCTTGCCGCATCTTTCCTGTTTTGACCATTCACGGGGTGTGAGGCTCGACGAAGTCACGTCCACAAAAACATACTTTATACAAAAGCCATGCTTTGGGTCAACAAATGATCATAGAAATGATCACAAAGATAGACGATCAAATAAATGATCCTATCACAAATAATCAACACAATGATCATTTACAGCAACACTCAGCATGTCACATTACCAAATTGGGAATATATCGCTGATAACATTCAAGTACATAACCTCTGAGCTCGTACGTCTCAGAGAAGGGTGTTAAGCTAAAGAATAAATTCTCCGCCCCCAACAGAAATATATTTGAAAGAAATCTGCTTTATATCTCAATTTGTAACGTCAGACATACAATCCATACAAGTCTGTTCCGGGCTCGAACAAAACCGAAGGCACTTACAAAGAAGTCCTTGCAATCCGGATATTCACAATCCTGATCGGATTTCCCATCACTTAGGGAGTCTCTATACCGTTGCAACTCAGTGCAGAGACAATCGACAGGTCATCCTATCGCTTTCGCAAATACCGGGTCTTCAACACCGATCTTCAATGCGATTCATAATGACGTATCACATATTCGGAATGGGTTATAAGACCCCATGGTCCTTTCCCGGTTAACCCGAATAGTGAGCGCTTATTCAAAAATAAGTGTGGCATTCACATTCAAACAAATCACATCAAATACCCATTCAAAGGGAAATATTGATAGTCGGTTATTGAACTATCAATGGATATGCACAACATCACCAGATTCCAAATAACTTTCCAAATTATTTATTTTCCAAAAATATCTTTAGAAGATATAAACTTAATTTCCATTCTTTAAAAATAAATCAATATTTATTTTTAAACCCATATTCCAAATTTCATTTATAAATTCCATATTGAATTTATATTCTAAAATATTTATGAATATACGATTTCTATTATTCATTTTCAATTTATCTTCAAAAAGATAAATTCTCCAAACTTTTCATTTCACATTTGAAAAACAATCCCATACTTATTTATTTATAAGTAATTCACAAGTCTTTTTATTTTCTACACTTGGAAAATATTCTATATACTTTAATCGAAATTAAGTATATATTTCATTCTTTAAGGAAATCATTCTCTTTAACATATTTATTTGGGCCAAAACGAATGTTGCGTAAAACATCGTTACGACAACCCAAAATTCACTAGTATAGGGATTCGAAATTAAAATAGATATATAAATCCCAATACTATACAAAACATTTCCTTTCGGAAATCATTTACTATAACTATAGTGTTATAGTCTACCATTTCCTTTTATTTCTCGAAAACGTCTATTTCAACAATAGATGTTGAAATCTATGGTTTCGAATCTCAACACATTTAAAACATCGTTAGATCGTTTTAATTTTATTTAAAACATCTCATTCAAAACAATTTCTTTAACGTATTATTCACTATTCAAAAACGTGAATATACTACGTTAACTAACTTCATCATTTCTATTCATTTCATTTCAAAGGATTATTCACTGTCTAAAACATGAATATAACTCTATAAACAAGTTATAACAATTTACTTATCAAAATAAGTCGTTTGCTAATTTATAAAACAACGTTTATAAATTCTATTTCTATTTATTTTGTCACAACTTCCTTTTATAAATTCCTTTATTAACCTATTCCAGTTTATAACTCAATTATAAACTAAAAGTTCATATTATAAGTTAAATACTTATAATTTATTCATTTGCAAAAATCGTTCCTTTGAACTTCATAATTATAAATCCTATAACTTATAAGATTTGTTTATTTATCAAAACTCCATTCTTTCAATAACTTTAAAATTTTTATAAACCTACTGTTCATAAAATTTCATTTATAACTTCACTGTTTATAATCCTGTAAATTTCATTCATTTACTAAATTCATCTTCACTTCATTCAAACACTTATAAAAACTCGTTTTATAATGTCAATATTTCAATTTATAAATATCCATTTATAAATCTCTTAATATAAATCAATTTATATTATTCTTTTAAAACATCTTTAAACTCCTTTATAATTTCATCCTTTTGATTTATAAAATAATCAAATTTTATAAATCCTATATTTAACTTTTTACAATAAATTTAGAAATCCCAATTTAACTATTTTATAAAAATCATTAACCCATATTTTCAAAAATCAACTTTTAACTATATTTCTCAAAAATCATAATTTTTATAACATTAAAAATTGTAACGTTTATTTATTTAAAATGGATCAATTCCAAAAATATAGTATATTTTCAAAAATCACTTTAAAATCATTTTAAAGTTTCAAAATTTGGTCCAATGATGCTACATACCAAATAGTCAATCACGACAACAACGATATCATATATCGTATATGATAATCAACGAATATCAAAATATCCATGATCCCATAAATACTGTTGAGGAATCCAGTTGGATTCCTCCAACCTGTTTCCTGCATCCACAAACATTAGCACAATACCAATTTCGCTCCAGTACGAAATTATCGCGGTATATGGAATTTAAAATATTATCCGCTTAATAGACGGCGCAATAGGGTCTCATCCGCTAAACAAATGCGGGAAATCAATAACTCCAATATATACATATGCCAATATATATATATATATATATATATTGCTATTATATATAATACCAATTTCACTGTTTATGAAATATTCGCGGTATATGTTTTTAATAAATAACATCCGCTTACTAACGGCGCATAATGTCTATTTTAACAATCCATAAATAACAATCATCATTCAAACATGCATTCAAATATTTTAAATCTAACTATTTAAAATAAAATCGAAACTGATTCGATTGAGTGAGAAGTTCTCACCTTGAATTTAAATTCCGTTTTAGCGATTTATTTCGAATAAAATTAAACGGACGTTTAATTTTACCCAAAATTCTCACTAACTCCAAACTACTCCAATCCAACTCCATCGCGTAGTGCTCGTCCATACGATTCCAACGCAACTGGTTTCGCGCGTTTTCGACCTCGTATGAAAAAGATATGCATTTTTGAAATTTACACGAATTATATACTTATAATTTACAACAAAACTTTATATTTTTAACCTTCAACAAATCTCACCCCTCAGATCCAAACCCCTGCAGATCTAGCCCGTCCACTGCTTCATCTTCCAACTCCAGTAACTCACGTACGAAATCAAACCCATTAGCAACAAATTAGGTTTTCAATTTTCTCTCACTACACTCGACGAGGACTCGATCAAGATGCGCCACCACGTGCGCCTTGCCAAGAACTACACTCGGCCCAAGGAGCTTTGAGCTCGGCCTCATCATGTGCTTGGAAATGCGTGCACAACCTGAAGCAATCGGCCCCCCGTATCTCCCTCTACGCTACACGAGACACGATCATCACCTTATAGATTTAAAGCCCTCGTTACCCTCTACAATGTTGTAGTTAACAACTTTGGCTAAAACTTCACGGATTGGAAGTAACTGAGGAATGAATTTCGAAAAATTCTGGCCGTTCATGGGGGTGCTGGCGGCTAGGGTTTTAAATTTAGGTTTTATATATTTTTTTCTAATTTATGAAGGGTGGTGGTGCTATTTATAGAGAAACGAACGAACACTATTCATCCGAGAATTCCGAACTCCGATTTACGCGCCGAAACTGACATTTCTAGGGTTTATCCCGCGTTCCGGACACAATGGAACAGGTTTCGAAAGCTAATTCGGACATCTGTGCAAGTTATGGCAATAAACGTTCAATTTAAATTAAACCGATTTAAATCGATTTCTAGGCGTTTTAAATTCGTACCGGGCAAACGGTAAATCCAATTGACACGAAATTTGAAACCTTACAATAATATCACATTACGGATCCGATGAAACTGGTTTCGTCGAAATCCGAGACTTTTTGAAAAATGGCTATTTTAACTCGCCAAATTAATATTAAAAATAATTCGATGCGTTTCGAGCTGCCACGATCAAACGGTAACTCCGATTGACACGAAAATTGAAATCCGGTAATAACTAACTATTACGGATACAATGGAACTGGTTTCGTTCAATTCTGAGACTGTTCAAAAATTGACTATTTTACAGTCGATTATTAAATATTAAAATATTTAATTTTCACAAATTAACTTTAAATTCGATTTTAAAAGTTCTAAAATATCATTATAACTCCAATATGATAAAATAAAAATTTACAAATCATTTTCAATCATATTTAACTCAATTTTCAATTATTTCCATAATTTAACATATTAAATTATCGATTTAATTATTCAATTAAATCCAATTATTCAAAATAAAATTTATTCGACATATACATTCACTTCTTAATATTTAAAATTAATTAAATATTCAAATTTTAATTAATAAAAATTCTGGGTCGTTACAATCTTCCCCCCTTAAAAGAATTTCGTCCTCGAAATTATTAAGTAAGAAAAATTACAGAATCTATTAATTTTCCAAAATCCATAGTTTAACTTCTTATAATCTTTACTAAGTTTTCAAATCATACTTAGTTATCTTTTCAAAAACAACTACTATTGTTTAACTTTCAATTCCAAATCAAAGTTAAAGTTTTCAAAATTTTCCAATTTTCTCAAATTTTTTCTAACGCCTTAAATTTTCGGAAAAATTCGTCATAGTCTCCTTTGCGCGGCTCGATTCGAAAAAAAAATGACAGTATATATATCACAAATATACATCTCATCAAGTAATGAGGCATCCCGAAGGAAAAAAAGTATAAAAGTACGATATTTAATCCGAGATATGTACCTTATATTTTACTAGCAAGCATATACGGCTAATATAGCGCGAAAGCGAGCTCTAAATGCGAAGCAAACGCGATCCGCACCTACTAATCACTCAACAAACAACATGAGCACATGCATGTAGACAATAGTATCGATATACAACATATAGCAACATAATAACTATATATGTCAACATAGCAAATGTAACAAAAGCAATAAATGCAAACATCAACCAATTATCATTCATAACCAATAAATATTCATTCATATTCTCATTAATATTCAATGAATTGGTTTTCAATTTAATCACATTTGATTCATCCACGGTGGATGTTTTTACTAACATTCATTTTCAATTAGTTTATATTCACTAATTCATATTCAAGTTGGTTCACTTCCAATTCAAATTCAATTCTATTCAAGATTCACTTAACTTCCAATTGAATTTCAATTACTTTAGCTTCCAATTTCATTAATTCTTAATGAATTATATACAATCAATCAACTAACAATTATATAACAATCAATGTATATTAATTACAACCAAATTCCTTTGCTTACAATTGGTTTAAATTAAATTGATTTTCATTCTATTATTCAACTTCCAATGACATTAGATTTTAATGAATTATCACTTACATTCATTATTTCATATCAACTTAATTCACATTCAATTGATTTACATTCAATCCATTAATTCAATTTAATTACAAAAGTTGAATTTCATTCACATAACTTAAGTTCACATTTATTTAATCCACTTGATTATTTACTTCGATACCAAAATCAATTCCATTCAACAACACTTAAGTTGTATTCCATTTAACATTAAATTCATTTTTATTTACAACTCATATTCATAAATATATTCATATAGTTTCACTTCTTATATATATAAGTTTATTTCACAATTGTAAATCACATTAATTAGAATTATTTCATATATATATATACATTTTAAAATCACTGATTTGTTTAAAAATTTGTAAAGGAAAACAAAATAAAATTCATAAAGTTATTAAAGGAATTAGTTCGAATTTTAATAAATGTATATAGATTAGAAATAAATAATAATAAGAATTTTAAAAATTAAAGAAAATTTAGTTTAAAACTAAAATATTTGTTGAATAGAAATTTTAGTTTTAAAAGAAAAATTTTTGTAAAAGAAAATTTGTTAAAGATTTAATTTAATAAATAAAAAGACTTGCCAAAAGAAATATTATTATTTTTGGAAAAATGGGTTAAGAATAAATTATTAAGATGTTCGATTAACTTAGTCAATTCTTTTGGTTACTAAAGAAACTTTGTTTAAAGAAAAATTAGTTGATTTGAATTTATAAAAAAGAAATTTAGTTCAATTGAGATTTCTAGTTAGAATTATTTTATAAAAGGGATTTGTTTAAAAATTTATAAAGTTATTTAAAAGAAAATTTTAGTTAAAATTGAATTTATAATTGATTAAGTTATTAAAAGGAGTTAGTTTGATATAATAAATAGGAGAAATTTATAAAAGGAAATTTAAATTTTAGTTAAATAAAATTTTAAAGAAGAAATTGGTTTAAATAAAACTATCAGTTAATTTAACTATTAAAAAAAAATGAAATCGCCGATGAATCGAAATTATCTAATGAAAATTTAATTTATTCGATTGATTCGAATATTAATAAATTGTGTAAATATTTATACAAGGTATAAATCAAGAAAATCAAGTCAAGATGGATAATGGATTGCTAATAAAAGCAAAGGTGAGAACTTCTCACTCAAAAGGAATTTTATTGTTTATTTAAATTTTAAATAGTTAGATTTAAAATTTGCTTGACTGTGTTGATTGAATGATTGAATGATGACTGATATATATATTGGATGTGAATAGACCCTATACGCCGTTAGTAAGCGGAGGTTATTTATTACACACATATACCGCGATATTCCACCTTGAAGTGGAATTGGTATTATATTATATATATAGCAATATATATATATATATATATATATATATATATATTGGCATATGTATATATTGCAGTTGATTGATTTCCCGCATTTTTTAGCGGATGAGACCCTATTGCGCCGTTAGTAAGCGGATATATTTTTATAAAATCCCATATACCGCGATATTCCGTCTTGAAACGGAATTGGTATTGTGCTAATGTCTGTGGATGCAGGGAAACAGGTTGGAGGGATCCAACTGGATTCCTCACAAATATTTATTTGATTTCATATATTGTGATATTTGATTGTTTATCATGGATGATATATGATGTTTGAAAGTCATGATTGACTATTGATGTGTTGCATCATCGGATCCAATTTTAAAGTTTAAAAATAACGATTTTGATTTCTAAAGTGATTTTTGGAAATATACGTTTATAAAATATTTTTGGAATTGATTCATCTTAAATAAATAAACGTTATAATTTAATGTTATAAAAATTATGATTTTTGAGAAATACAGTTAAAAGTTGATTTTTGAAAATATGGGATTAGTGATTTTATAAAATTGTTTGAACTGGGATTTCTGAATTTATTATAAGAAGTTTAAAAATAGGATTTATAAAATTTTTATTTTATAAATCAGAATGATGAAATTATAAAAGAGTTTAAAGATGTTTAAGGTAACAATATAAATTGTTTTATATTAAAAGATTTATAAATTGATTTATATTAAAAGATTTATAAATTGATATTTATAAATTGAAAATATTGGAATTATAAAACGAGCTTTTACAAGTATTAGAATGGATTGTAAATGAATTTCATAAATTGGAATTATAGAATTATAACGATGAAGTTATAAATGGAAATTTATAAATAGTAGGTTTATAAAATTTATAAAGTTATTTAGGGAATAGATGTGGATAAATAAATGAATCTTATAAGTTATAAGATTTATAATTATGAAGTTTAAAGAAACAATTTTGTAAACAAATAAATTATAAGTGTTTGACTTATACTATGAATTTTTATTATATCATTGTGATATGAATTGAGATGGGTTAATAAAGGAATTTATAAAAAGGAGTTGATATAAAATAAATAGAAATAGAATTTATAAACGTTGTTTTATAAATCCCCAAACTACTTATTTTTAATAAGTAAATTGTTATAATTTACTTATGGAATTATATTCACGTTTTTGAACAGTGAATAATCTTTTAAAATAAAATGAATAGAAGTGATGAAATTTATTAACAAGGTATATTCACGTTTTTGAATAGTGAATATTATGTTAAAGAAATTATTTTGGATGTGATGTTTTAAATAGAATTAAAACGATCTAAAGATGTTTTAAAATATATTAACCATCGAAACCATAGATTTCAACATTCATTGTTGAAATAGACGTTTTCGAGAAATAGAAGGAAATGGTGGATTATAACACTGTTGTTATAATAGATGTTTTCCGAAAGGAAATGTTTTGTATAGTATTGGGATTTATATATCTATTTTACTTTCGAATCCCTATACTAGTGATTTTGGGTTGTCGTAACGATGTTTTACGCAACATTCGTTTTGGCCCAAATAAATATGGTTAAGTGAATGATTTCCTTAAAGAATGAAATATATACTTAATTTCGATTAGAGTATATTAAATATTTTCTAAGTATAGAAAGTAAAAAGGCTTGTGAATTACTTATAAATAAATAAGTATGGAAATGTTTTTCCAATATTAAGTGAATATTTTGAATTTATCTTTTTGAAGATAAATTGAAAATGAATATTAGAAATCGAATGGAAATCGTATATTCATAAATATTTTGGAATGTAAATTCAATATGGAATTTATAAATGAAATTTGGAAAATGAGTTTAAAAATAAATATTGATTTATTTTTATTCCATAAATGAAATTTGGAAAATGAGTTTAAAAATAAATATTGATTTATTTTTAAAGAATGGAGAATGTATATCTTATAAAGATATTTTTGGGAAATAAATAATTTGGAATCTGGTGATGTTGGCATATCTATTGATAGTTCAATAACCGACTGTCAATATTAACCTTTAAATAGGTATTTGTTGTGATTTGCTTGAATTTGAATGCCACACTTATTTTTTTTAAAATAAGCTGTAACAACCCGCATATTTATCGATTTTACATTTAAATATTTTGTTTAAATATTTTGTCGTTAATCGGATATTGGTCCGAAAAGCTACTTTTTGCAAACGGTCAAATTCGGACTCGAGACCACTTCCATTGAGTTCGAAATGCCGTTTACAAGTTTTTTAAGTATAAACATCGATAGGTTTGGAGTTAGCGAAATTTCACTAACTTTTCCCGCTTTGGACTTTGGGTTAGTTTAGCCTATTAAGCCCAAGTTCCAACCCCCTTCTCCTCACTCTTCATAAATTTCCTAACTAACTCAAGCTTGGGCATTAATGGTGAAAAGAATGGGAAATTAAAACTCCAAGCACAAATTCAATTGCAAATCCAACATTCAACTCCAAATTCAAGTAGAAGATATTGGATTCAAGCTTTGGATTGCTTCTCCTTACTTTCAAGCTTCATCCTCATAAACTTTAGTACAAAGGTGAGATTTTTATCTCACAAATCTAGTCTATAACTATATTGGACTGTTGGGAATGATTCCCTATCACTTTTGCATGCACATTTGCATTTGGTTTGGATTGGATTGGCGAAAAACTCGAATTTTTAGCGTTTTGGTGAATTTTCTGCACTTAGGTCGTTCTGGCAATTTTCGTGTGTTCGGAGTTAGGTCGCTCGCGACCTAACCCTTAGGTCGTAGGTTGTTTCTGGCCTTAAATTCCCCCTGCTGCGTTAGGTCGTTAGCCTCGGAATTAGGTCGTTGAGCCTTAGGTCGTAGGTCGTATGGACCTTAGGTCGTAGGTCGTCCTGGCCATTTCTAACGACTTCGGAGTTAGGTCGTATAGACCTTGGGTCATAGGTTGTATGGACCTTAGGTCGTTAGGTCGTATTGCTTTAGGTCGCTAGGTCGTATGACCTTAGGTCGTTAGGTCGTTTGGCTTTTAGGCCGCTTCCACGCTAGGTCGTTCGCCTCTTAGGTCGTAGGTCGTTCGCCTCTTAGGTCGCTCGGCCCTTATCCCCTTAGGTCGCTAGGTCACGACGTTTTAGGTCGCTAGGTCGCGACGTTTTAGGTCGCTGCATCCTATGCCTCTATAGGTCGCTCGACCTCGTTTATGACCATAGGTCGCTCACCCCCTCTTCGTTAGGTCGCTCGGCCTTGCCTTCCATTTTTAGGTCGCTAGGTCGCGACGTTTTTGGTCGTTAGGTCGCGACGTTTTAGGTCGCTTGACTTTGTTTTCCTCTAGGTCGCATGGCATTTAGACCGTTAGGTCGCGAGCGTTAGGTCGTTAGACCTTACCTTCCTTAGGTCGCTTGACCGGTTAAACCTTTAGGTCGCTCAACCCTACTACCATTACTAGGTCGTTTGGCCATAGCTCGTTAGGTCGCATGACCTTATAAACCGATAGGTCACATGACATTATAACCCTATAGGTCGTTGGACCTTACCCCGATAGGTCGCTTGACCACTTGGACCCCTAGGTCGCAACCCTTAGGTCGCTCGACCCTATTCCCCTTAGGTCGTTAGACCTCATTTTGTCTTCACTAAGTCGTACCGTTTTGGTCGAACCCCGTAAGCGGTGGCGTTGCCCCCGCACCCCCACCTTGGGGGGTTGCCACCCCCCCTGGACCCCCCCTCCGTAGGGGATCTTATCTGAAAAACATTGAGCTGATTTCCTTGGATTTTATTCGCATCTCCGTGTGCGATCTTTGTGACTGATTGTTTCTACACTTGCTTATGTGTTTTGTCACTTTATAATATAAAGGTTTCAATACTAGTAGTAAATATCAAAACTCTTTTAACAAACAATTTCAACTCTATTTTTAATAACAAAGCTCTTTTCTTAAACCATTTTCCAATCTATTAGTATATACAAGCCTTTACCTCACTCAGATGAGAAATCTAATTAAACGACTTAGTAAAACAAGTGGTATGAAACGCTTGCGTTCACTTCGTCGGTTAATTCTTGGACTTGTTCGATTGAACCTCTTGTGACAATTTTATTAGTGAAGATTTACAGTTTGTTCGTAAATATTTAAGTTAAGCAAGTGGTTATGGGACATGAAGCTAAACTTCTATATTTACTAGCTTAGTGTAATTGACACTTCTCGTTGATCTTGATGATCGCTTTATGAATTAGACTAGCAATTGCGCGATGTCTCTTTCATTGCAAGGTTAGACTAGACACCACTTGTGTGATTCCATTCACACATACCTTTCTGCTTTTTGGTTTGTCTTGACCTCAATCTGTGTGATTCCATTCACACATGCGGGGTAGCTCCCCATGGTCTTCGGACCGTCATGTGATAGGCCTCTTTCCCTTTTTATGATTTCTGGATTTCTCGTGTTGATTTCTGGAATTTATGTCATTGACTTGTTATGAGTACAAGTTTAGGGTATGATGCCCTCTTTGGATCTTTGAGAAGATTCTTGTGATATTGATTTATCACTTATCGGTTGATCTCCTGTTGATCATTATTTGCATACTTATAGTAGTATGTCAGTATGGATATTTTATGTTTATGCCATATCTTTTATTTTATATCATGTCATCTGATATTTATAGCTAGACTGATCCGTTTATTATTTTCTTATAAATAATACTCGGGTCAGACCGAGATGTTACAGGTGCTACTGCTTGACTCCTCCCCCAGTGATTCACTACTCAGACTTTTGGCTACTTGTTTAGATTAGCAGCTTTTGTTGTTTACACTTGAGATATAGACTCATAGTTGTATTCTTTTGTATAGCACGCGTTGCTATTCTTTTGTATTATCGTGGATCTTTTTAGACCACTACTCTGATGTACACTTTTATGTGATATATATTCATATCTCTTTCCGCCTTTGTGATATGGATATCTGTGATTGATTCGCATGTTATGCTTACTTCTATATTTGTTTCCGAAGATTATTTTATAGCCACCGTGTGATAATAAATTACATGGATGGTCGCTCCTCAACAGCCTTATTCTCTGCGCTAGTTGACAGCACTACACCGTAGTGTTCTTGGCTAGCGTGGGTATAGAGGTGGGGCGTCACAGCTTGGTATCAGAGCCAAACTTCGGAACATTGTAGAATAATCTAACAAGGATCATGTCCTAAGTCTTTCTTAGGAGTTGTGCCTTAGGATTTAATTCGAGTCTTCGTACCGATTCATCCTATTTTCTTTATTATTCCTTGATTTATCTATCAAGATTGCTTGATATTCATTTTGTGAATGACCTTCTTCTTCTTCCTTCTTTCTTTCTTAAGGAAGAGAAATGGTTAGTTCTAGCAGTCCTAGCACTGGTCAATCCAGTAGCCCTTCTCTGGATGGCGCATTCATGTCTGCCCAACAACTTTTGGATCTTGTTAAGAATCAAGAGTTTATCTGTGCTTTGAGTAAGAACCCCGAAATTGTTCTACCTTTGAAACTTGAAGTTTCTTTCAATCAGCTTGTGGATGTTACTCTTCTTCATGGAGAGGTTGGTAAAGGAAGTGTTTATGATATTGGGACTTCCAAGAAGAGGCATATTAAGTTCAAGAGCCTCAATCCCAATAAGAGAATGAAGCAAACTACTTTTGTAGCAAAGACTCCAATCCCTAATCGTGGAGGATGCTACAATTGTAATTCTAAGGACCACTATGCAAAGGAATGTCCTGAGCCACTCTTTTGTCGCTATTGCAAAGATGCCAGTCATCATATTTCTGTCTGCCCCATACTTTTAAGAAAGAAGAGGGTGGAACCAGAAACTTTAGTAGCCAAGCCTCCTACCTCTAGTCGTAAACGATGTTACAATTGTGGTTCCACAGACCATTATGTAATCAATTGCCCAGAACCTCTCTATTGCCGCTATTGTAAAGGCTCGGGCCATTACTTGTCTACATGTCCCAAGCGACCTAGCAAGAGAGAAGGAAAGCTAAAAGCTTCTAACGAAACTTCTCTGGGTCAAGGCATTCCTTATTTAATCCTTGATTTCATTTGTTTGCGATTATCCGATTCGAGTTCTTTTTGATATGGGTTTCCCTCATCATTTTTATTTATCAGAAGAACTTGATGATTTTCTTTCTTTTTATGTTTTGGGCTTGATGACTTCTTTGAGGATTGCGAATCCAGATTAGTGGATCTGCAACACTCTACTTGCTTTTTATTGATATCGAAAATTATTTCATGTGATTTTTCTTTCCCAACCAATTTGCATGTTATGCATTGCTTTGGTTTCGGAATTGATTTGCGTGAAAGGATTGGCTTATTGCAAAGCCCATATCCAATTTTTCCGAATGGACAATTCCTTTTTCGATATTTTCGATCTGTTAAGCAGATTCATATTTTTCCTTTGTGATTTCAATTTCAAATCGATGGCATCATTTTGCTCTTTTAGCTCACATGTTGAGTAAAGAGATATCTCTCTCATTCTTATCGGTTGAGAATTTTTCGGTATTTTTGAGTTTGTCTTAGGATTATCACCTAAGCAGCCTTTTTGAGTGGTGTTAAGGTCTTTCCAGTTTGACCTTGCCACCGAATTTCAATCACTACGAGTTGCGGAAGTTAGCCTTCCACATACCGCATTCCGCACTCATTATGATTTATATGAATGACATATTGTGTCATTCAGTTTATCCAGTTTATTTCATCCATTTTATAAATCAAGTATTCTATGGATATCTCAATAATTCCAATCTTGTATTTATTAATTTTGGATGAAAATAGAAATTTAAAATTTTACAAATCTTTTAAGAAGATATTTTAAATTCCTATAAAAAGATAATTTTGTGTTGTATTGCCCATTTAGTGTTTTAAGATTTCTGGTCGATGCACTTGATCAACGCTATCGATAGGGATTTCCTAAACGCTTTGATGAGACAATCAGACACAATAAATTGACTTGTAAAATATAAATTTTTCTATAAAGGTAATTGTGATTTTTAAAGTTTTAGCTTTTTGGGAAAGAGGACAAAATTCCTTCTTTTCAATATTCTTATTCTTGTGATTCCCGAAGAGAACGTGCAATCACTTTTGCTTCTAAATCTTTATGGCCGATCGAGACTAGGAATGCCACTTATGATCTGGTACTCGCGGCTATTGATTTTGCTTTCAATGTTTGGCAGCATCGTCTTTGGTGGAGAAATTTGTTCTCTACCTCAATTATAAATCATTGGGATATCTATTTCTCATAATTAAGTTGCGTCAACCATATTGGCTCGAATTTCTTGCATCTTATGATCTTGATATTCTATATACTCCCTGAAAGGGGAAATCTTGTTGCCAATGCACTAGTCGTAAGCAACAAGTAGTTGTTTTCTATGGTGATATCCGAATGGAACGATCTCGAGACTCTATTCACTTGAGAGATTCGAGATCGCGAAATCCGATTTATATGCATCCCTTGTTTTATGTAGTCTAGAGGTTCCTTATTCTTTTTAGACTGCATTCTTGTAGCTCAAAGGGCTAGATTCTGAATTGGCTCTTCTTAGCCAATGTTGTAGGGATAAAATTATTATTGAAAGTTAGAAGGACTTCGATATTGATTTTCGTGGCGACATTTAAAAGTTTGGTAGACTTATCGTACCAAATATTTGTGATCTTCGTCAATATATTTTAGAAGATTCACATCGTTCCAAAATTACCATTCATCCTAGAAGTAGTAAAGTGTACGTAGATATGAAGCGACTTTATTATTTGGAGTGAATGAAATCTGATATCGCTAACTTTTTTAAGTGTTATATGACTCACCATCTTGTCAAGGCCCTACACTAAAGGCCTGGTGGGTTAATGCAACCTTTAGAAATTCCAATTTGGAAGCAAGACCAAATCTCCATGGATTTTATAGATGTCTTTCCCCGTTCCCGTTCGGGTCATGATAACTTATAGGTTATAGTAGATAGACTTACTAAATCCGTCCATTTTATTCCCCGTTCGGATTAACCGAACCGTTCCTCTTTTGGCCCAAACTCTTTGTTAAAGGAGATGTTAAATTACATGGAGTTCCTACTTCTATCGATAGCGATAGTGATCCATTGTTTACTAGTGGATTTTAGGAAGTGTCTTCAAAAAGCTTTAGAAACGAAGCTTAATTTAAGCACCGCTTATTACCCCAGTCCGATGGACAAGTAGAGCGTGTGAACCAAACTCTGGAAGACCTTCTTCGTGTTGTGTGCTTGATTTTTGTGGAAGTTGGGAAAATCATATTTCTCTTGTTGAATTTTCCTATAATCATAGCTTCCAATCTAGTATTGGTATGGCATTCTTCGAGGCACTTTACGGAATGCTATGCCAATCTCCTTCTTGTTGGCTTAAAGTCGGTGAGAAGCTGGTTTTAGGTCCAGAATTTTACTCGTGTTTCACCTATGATAGGTGTTGTACGTTCCCGTTGATAGGGAAAGATTAGCGCCTCAATATATTGGGTCATTCCCTATCACCGTACGTATAGATTCCATGGCTTGTCGCCTTGCATTACCGGCTCAGTTTTCTGCTATGCACGACATGTTTCACGTTTCTCAATTACGGAAATGCCTTCGGGATTCTGATTCCATTCTTGAGCCTGCTGTTGTGGAAGAAATTGAAGTTTCGCCGAATTTAACTTATGAGCAGCATCCTATTCGAATTATTGCTTCGGAGGGTAAACGGCTTCGAAATAAAGATGTTCCGCTTGTGAGGGTTCAATGGTCCACAAATCCTAAGTATTGCTCTTGGGAATCCATAGAATTCATCGAGCGAACACATCCGGACTTGCTTACTCCTGCTCTTTGAGGTGAACTTCTAATATCAAATTTCTTTAGTATTAATATGCTTTTATGGTTGTTACTTCTTATTTCCACCTTATATATTGCGAGGACGCAATTTCTTTAAGGAGGGGAGTCTGTAACAACCCGCATATTTATCGATTTTACATTTAAATATTTTGTTTAAATATTTTGTCGTTAATCGAATATTGGTCCGAAAAGCTACTTTTTGCAAACGGTCAAATTCGGGCTCGAGACCACTTCCATTGAGTTCGAAATGCCGTTTACAAGTTTTTTAAGTATAAACATCGATAGGTTTGGAGTTAGCGAAATTTCACTAACTTTTGCCGCTTTGGACTTTGGGTTAGTTTAGCCTATTAAGCCCAAGTTCCAACCCCCTTCTCCTCACTCTTCATAAATTTCCTAACTAACTCAAGCTTGGGCATTAATGGTGAAAAGAATGGGAAATTAAAACTCCAAGCACAAATTCAATTGCAAATCCAACATTCAACTCCAAATTCAAGTAGAAGATATTGGATTCAAGCTTTGGATTGCTTCTCCTTGCTTTCAAGCTTCATCTTCATAAACTTTAGTGCAAAGGTGAGATTTTTATCTCACAAATCTAGTCTATAACTATATTGGACTGTTGGGAATGATTCCCTATCACTTTTGCATGCACATTTGCATTTGGTTTGGATTGGATTGGCGAAAAACTCGAATTTTTAGCGTTTTGGTGAATTTTCTGCACTTAGGTCGTTCTGGCAATTTTCGTGTGTTCGGAGTTAGGTCGCTCGCGACCTAACCCTTAGGTCGTAGGTCGTTTTTGGCCTTAAATTCCCCCTGCAGCGTTAGGTCGTTAGCCTCGGAATTAGGTCGTTGAGCCTTAGGTCGTAGGTCGTATGGACCTTAGGTCGTAGGTCGTCCTGGCCATTTCTAACGACTTCGGAGTTAGGTCGTATAGACCTTAGATCGTAGGTCGTATGGCTTTAGGTCGCTAGGTCGTATGACCTTAGGTCGTTAGGTCGTTTGGCTTTTAGGCCGCTTCCACGCTAGGTCGTTCGCCTCTTAGGTCGTAGGTCGTTCGAATGTTAGGTCGCTCGGCCCTTATCCCCTTAGGTCGCTAGGTCGCGACGTTTTAGGTCGCTAGGTCGCGACGTTTTAGGTCGCTGCATCCTATGCCTCTATAGGTCGCTCGACCTCGTTTATGACCATAGGTCGCTCACCCCCTCTTCGTTAGGTCGCTCGGCCTTGCCTTCCATTTTTAGGTCGCTAGGTCGCGACGTTTTTGGTCGTTAGGTCGCGACGTTTTAGGTCGCTTGACCTTGTTTTCCTCTAGGTCGCATGGCCTTTAGACCGTTAGGTCGCGAGCGTTAGGTCGTTAGACCTTACCTTCCTTAGGTCGCTTGACCGGTTAAACCTTTAGGTCGCTCAACCCTACTACCATTACTAGGTCGTTTGGCCATAGCTCGTTAGGTCGCATGACCTTATAAACCGATAGGTCACATGACATTATAACCCTATAGGTCGTTGGACCTTACCCCGATA
Organism: Allium cepa; assembly: GCA_030765085.1. Taxonomy (NCBI): domain Eukaryota; kingdom Viridiplantae; phylum Streptophyta; class Magnoliopsida; order Asparagales; family Amaryllidaceae; genus Allium; species Allium cepa. The sequence continues at coordinate 416,445,878 of CM060937.1, read as the reverse complement.
GGTCGCTTGACCACTTGGACCCCTAGGTCGCAACCCTTAGGTCGCTCGACCCTATCCCCCTTAGGTCGTTAGACCTCATTTTGTCTTCACTAGGTCGTACCGTTTTGGTCGGGGCGCTGCCCCCTGGACCCCCGCGACCTGACCGGGCAGGTCGAACCCCCCCTGGACCCCCCCTCTGTAGTGGATCTTATCTGAAAAACATTGAGCTGATTTCCTTGGATTTTATTCGCATCTCCGTATGCGATCTTTGTGACTGATTGTTTCTACACTTGCTTATGTGTTTTGTCATTTTATAATATAAAGGTTTCAATACTAGTAGTAAATATCACAACTCTTTTAACAAACAATTTCAACTCTATTTTTAATAACAAAGCTCTTTTCTTAAATCGTTTTCCAATCTATTAGTATATACAAGCCTTTACCTCACTCGGATGAGAAATCTAATTAAACGACTTAGTAAAACAAGTGGTATGAAACGCTTGCGTTCACTTCGTCGGTTAATTCTTGGACTTGTTCGATTGAACCTCTTATGACAATTTTATTAGTGAAGATTTACAGTTTGTTCGTAAATATTTAAGTTAAGCAAGTGGTTATGGGACATGAAGCTAAACTTCTATATTTACTAGCTTAGTGTAATTGACACTTCTCGTTGATCTTGATGATCACTTTATGAATTAGACTAGCAATTGTGCGATGTCTCTTTCATTGCAAGGTTAGACTAGACACCACTTGTGTGATTCCATTCACACATACCTTTCTGCTTTTTGGTTAGTCTTGACCTCAATCTGTGTGATTCCATTCACACATGCGGGGTAGCTCCCCATGGTCTTCGGACCGTCATGTGATAGGCCTCTTTCCCTTTTTATGATTTCTGGATTTCTCGTGTTGATTTCTGGAATTTAAGTCATTGACTTGTTATGAGTACAAGTTTAGGGTATGATGCCCTCTTTGGATCTTTGAGAAGATTCTTGTGATATTGATTTATCTCTTATCGGTTGATCTCCTGTTGATCATTATTTGCATACTTATAGTAGTATGTCAGTATGGATATTTTATGTTTATGCCATATCTTTTATTTTATATCATGTCATCTGATATTTATAGCTAGACTGATCCGTTTATTATTTTCTTATAAATAATACTCGGTCAGACCGAGATGTTACAGGTGCTACTGCTTGACTCCTCCCCCAGTGATTCACTACTCAGACTTTTGGCTACTTGTTTAGATTAGCAGCTTTTGTTGTTTACACTTGAGATATAGACTCATAGTTGTATTCTTTTGTATAGCACGCGTTGCTATTCTTTTGTATTATCGTCGATCTTTTTAGACCACTACTCTGATGTACACTTTTATGTGATATATATTCATATCTCTTTCCGCCTTTGTGATATGGATATCTGTGATTGATTCGCATGTTATGCTTACTTCTATATTTGTTTCCGAAGATTATTTTATAGCCACCGTGTGATAAGAAATTACATGGATGGTCGCTCCTCAACAGCCTTATTCTCCGCGCTAGTTGACAGCACTACACCGTAGTGTTCTTGGCTAGCGTGGGTACAGAGGTGGGGCGTCACATAAGCGCTCATTATTCGGGTTAACCGGGAAAGGACCTTGGGGTCGTATAACCCATTCCGAGTATGTGATACGTCGTTATGAATTGCATTTGAAGATCGGTGTTGAAGACCGGATATTTTCGAAAACGAAAGGGTTTCTTGTTGATTGTCTCTGCACTGGCTGATCCCCGGTATTGAGATCTCCATATGTGATGGGAAATCCGAACGTGATTAGAGATTATTCGGATTGCAAGGACTTCTTTGTAAGTGCCTTCGGTTCTGTTCGAGCCCGAAACAAACTTGCATGGATTGTGTGTCTGACATTACAAATTGAGATGTAAAGCCGATTTATTTCAAATATATTTCTGTTGGTGGCGGAGAATTTATTCTCTTAGCTTAACACCCTTCTCTGAGACGTACGAGCTCAGAGGTTATATAGTTGAAGTTATCAGCGATATATTCCCAATTTGGTAATGTGACATACTGAGTGTTGCTGTAAATGATCATTGTGTTGATTATTTGTGATAGGATCATTTGTTTGATCGTCTATCTTGGTGATCATTTCTATGATCATTTGTTGACCCAAAGCATGGCTTTTGTATAAAGTATGTTTTTGTGGACGTGACTTCGTCGAACCTCACAAACCGGTAATGGTCGAAACAGGAATTGTGCGGCAAGGTTTCCAGGGATCGCTTCCCTAGGGTATGACCATTCCTTCTGGAAAAGGGTAGTATCATGGTATGGAGCCCAGATACTTGCTCATGTTGAAAACACTTTATGATTGTGTGATGATGGTGACGAGCGCTCGGTGAAAGGTTCCAAAGGACCGGGGGTGGCATATATGAGGGTTTGTAATATTCCTTGGGAAAAGGGATTCCCGGCTTCGTTTAGCGGAGAACGGTGGTTCTCGGGGCGTCCTTCCAGAGGCGTTTCCATGTGGCAATGGGAAGTTCCTTGGCCTGACCATTTGTTGGAAAATCCATTCTTCAAATACGAGACTTGTACGGTTTTAGTTGTATAACCTGTCATGGAATATGGCGGTAACCCGCAATGGAACATGGTAGCTATAGTAGGCATAAGTGCGAAATGTCTATGCTGGCTAAGATTTATATCTTTATTTTCGAAATGAATTTTCTCTACACTATGCACTAGTAATAATATCAAATGTTCTTTTTAATGCGTATCAAGCATCTTTGACTATCATAAGGAGAAATCTCCTCCGATTCTGCGTTTGCATGTGTGTGTGTGCGGGAGGCCTTATGGTAGTCTCATTTTTAAAAGCATTGCGAATTGAATTTAAAAAATATTCCTCTATTTTGATTTTAAAGAAAAATAAACTGTTTTAGTTCTCGCACCAGTCACATGACTGACTCGGAGTTTATTGTTTTCCTTCCTAAACTCTGGGTGCCCACCAATTTCCACACGGGCAGTCAAGGGTAAAGGTTTATCAGGATATTCTGGATATTCTGGAGTTGCTGAAGGCAAGCTGGATGGCATGGCGTATTACTAGTATATAGTATTTCTTTTGCGATGTTGTTGTTGTATGATGTTGTACACTCTGATGATATGATGTAATGAAATGTGATGTAAAGTAATAACTGATATAGTTCTTTGTTTAAAGATTATTCATTTATCTATTATATGTTGTTCCGCTGCGAATTGTGAGATTCTGATGTTGTTCTGTTATTTCTGTTCCGTTCTATTTTCTGTTTTCTTTTCTCTCTATTTTCTCTCTTCTACCACTTTCTTTTTCTTTTCTTCTTTCTTAAAACCCATAACATTTCGTGTTTCCGGCCTTCGATTTCTCGGCAGTCGATAAAGTGAGTATCGATGTTGAATTTTCGAAAGTCGAAAATTGTCGAGACGTTACATTTGGTATCAGAGCCAAGTTTCGATCCTGGGACCTGTGGGTTATGGGCCCATGTCGATAAAGTCCTCGCCATCAACATCTCCAACTGTAAAGACCCGTAAATCCGTACTCCTTGAATAGACACTAATCTCCATTGATTAACCCAAGGTGAACGAAAATACGAACCCTTATGGTTTTTTTTAGAAAGAAGAAAGGGTAGAAGAAGAGAGAAAGGATAGAAAAACAGAATAGAAAGAAACAATAGAACAATTACAGAATCTCACAATTCGCAGCGGAACAACATATAATAGATAAATGAATAATCTTTAAACAAAGAACTATATCAGTTATTACATTACATTTCATTACATCATATCATCAGAGTGTACAACATAAAACAATGCAGCGGAAAAGAAAGTACTATATACTAGTAATAAGCCATGCCATCCATCTTGCCTCCAGCAACTCCTGAATTCCAGAATATCCTGATAAACCTTAACTCTTGACTGCCCGTGTGAAGATTGGTGGGCACCCAGAGTTTAGGAAGGAAAACAATAAACTCCGAGTCAGTCATGTGACTGGTGTGAGAACTCAAAACAATTTATTTTTCTTTAAAATTAAAATAGAGGAATATTTTTTGAAAATTAATTCGCAATGCTTTTAAGAATGAGACTACCATAAGGCCTCCCGTACACACACACAATGCAAACGCAGAATCGGAGGAGATTTCTCCTTATGATAGTCAAAGATGCTTGATACGCATTAAAAAGAACATTTGATATTATTACTAGTGCATAGTGTAGGAAAAATTCATTTCGAAAATAAAGATATAAATCTTAGCCAGCATAGACATTTCGCACTTATGCCTACTATAGGTACCATGTTCAATAGCGGGTTACCGCCATATTCCATGACAGGTTATACAACTAAAACTGTACAAGTCTCGTATTTGAAGAATGGATTTTCCAACAAATGGTCAGGCCAAGGAACTTCCCATTGCCACATGGAAACGCCTCTAGATGGACGCCCCGAGAACCACCGTTCTCCGCTAAACAAAGCCGGGAATCCCTTTTCCCAAGGAATATTACAAACCCTCAGATATGCCACCCCCGGTCCTTTGGAACCTTTAAACGAGAGCTCTCAAACCAACATCACACCATAATAATGAGTGTTTCAACATGAGTAAGTATCTGGGCTCCATACCATGATACTACCCTTTTCCAAAAGGAATGGTCATACCCTAGGGAAGCGATCCCTAGAAACCTTGCCACACAATTCATGTTTCGACCATTACCGGTTTGTGAGGCTCGACGAAGTCACGTCCACAAAAACATACTTTATACAAAAGCCATGCTTTGGGTCAACAAATGATCATAGAAATGATCACCAAGATAGACGATCAAATAAATGATCCTATCACAAATAATCAACACAATGATCACTTCACAGCAACACTCAGTATGTCACATTACCAAAATTGGGAATATATCGCTGATAACCTTCAACTATATAACCTCTGAGCTCGTACGTCTCAGAGAAGGGTGTTAAGCTAAGAGAATAAATTCTCCGCCACCAACAGAAATATATTTGAAAGAAATCGGCTTTATATTTCAACTTGTAATGTCAGACATACAATCCATACAAGTCTGTTACGGGCTCGAACAGTACCGAAGGCACTTACAAAGAAGTCCTTGCAATCCGGATATTCACTAATCACGTTCGGACTTCCCATCACATATGGAGTCTCTATACCGAGGACCAGTCGATGCAAAGACATTCGACAAGAAACCCTTTCGTTTTCGAAAATATCCGGTCTTCAACACCGGTCTTCGAATGCAATTCATAACGACGTATCACATATTCGGAATGGGTTATATGACCCCATGGTCCTTTCCCGATTAACCCGAATAGTGAGCTCTTATTTTAAACAAAATAAGTGTGGCATTCAATTTCAAGCAAATCACAACAAATACCATTCAAAGGTAAATATCGATAGTCGGTTATTGAACTATCAATGGATATGCACAACATCACCAGATTCCAAATAATTTTCCAAATTATTTATTTTCCAAAAATATCTTTACAAGATATATACATAATTTCCATACTTTAAAAATAAATCGATATTTATTTTTAAACCCATTTTCCAAATCCCATTTACAAATTCCATATTGAATTTATATTTCCAAAATATTTGTGAACATACGATTTCAATTATTCATTTTCAATTTATCTTCAAAAAGATAAATTCTCCAAACTTTTCATTTCTCATTGGAAAAATATTTCCATACTTATTTATTTATAAGTAATTCACAATTCTTTTTATTTTCAACACTTGGAAAATATTCAATACACTTAAATCGAAATTAAGTACATATTTCATTCTTTAAGAAAATTATTTTCTTAAACATATTTATTTGGGTTAAAACGAATGTTGCGTAAAACATCGTTACGACAACCCAAATTCACTAGTATAGGGATTCAAAATTAAAATAGATATATAAATCCCAATACTATACAAAACATTTCCTTTCGGAAATCATTTACTATAACAACAGTGTTATAGTCCACTATTTCCTTATATTTCTCGAAAACATCTATTTCAACAATAAATGTTGAAATCTATGGTTTCGAATCTCAACACCTTTTAAAACATCTTTAGATCGTTTTAATTCTATTTCAAACATCACATCCAAAATAATTTCTTTTACCTACTATTCACTATTCAAAAACGTGAATATACCTTGTTAATAAATTTCATCACTTCTATTCATTTTATTTTAAAGGATTATTCACTGTCTAAAACGTGAATATAACTCCATTAATAAATTACAACAATTCACTTATCAAAATAAGTCGTTGCGGATTTATAAAACAATGTTTATAAATTCTATTTCTATTTATTTTATAACAACTTCCTTTTATAAATTTCCTTTATTAACCTATCTCAATTCATATCACAATGATATATTAAAAATTCATATTATAAGTCAAATACTTATAATTTATTTGTTTAAAAAATCGTTCCTTTAACTTCATAAATTTTATAAATCTTATAACGATTCATTTATTTATCCAAATCCATTCCTTTAATAACTTTATGAATTTTATTTTATTTTCCTTTACAAATCTTATAAACCTACTATTTATAAAATTCTATTTATAACTTCATCGTTATAATCCCATAAATTTCATTCATTTGTGAAATTCATTCACAATTCATCCTAACTCTTATAAATTTTATAAACCTACTACTTATAAAATTCCATTTATAACTTCACCGTTTATAATTCTATAAATTTCATTCATTTATGAAATTCATTTACAATTCATTCTAACACTTATAAAAGCTCGTTTTATAATTCCAATATTCTTAATTTATAAATATCAATTTATAAACCTTTTAATATAAATCAATTTATATTACTATTTTAAAACGTCTTTAAACTCCTTTATAATTTCACCATTTTTGATTTATAAAATAATCAAATTTCATAAATCCTATTTTTAAACTTTTTATAATAAATTCAAAAATCCCAGTTTAAACTATTTTATAAAATCATCAATCCCATATTTTCAAAAATCACTGTTAACTGTATTTCTCAAAAATCATAATTTTTATAACATTAAAATTATAACGTTTATTTATTTAAGATGAATCAATTCCAAAAATATTTTATAAACGTATATTTCCAAAAAATCACTTTAGAAATTAAAATCGTTGTTTTTAAATTTCAAAATTTGGATCCGATGATGCAGCACATCAAATAGTCAAACACGACTTTCAAACATCATATATCATCCATGATAAACAATCAAATATCACAATATATGAAATCAAATAAATATTTGTGAGGAATCCAGTTGGATCCCTCCAACCTGTTTCCCTACATCCACAGACATTAGCACAATACCAATTCCGTTTCAAGACGGAATATCGCGGTATATGGGATTTTATAAATATTATCCGCTTAATAACGGCGCAATAGGGTCTCATCCGCTATACAATGCGGGAAATCAATCAACTGCAATATATACATATGCCAATATATATATATTGCTATATATATAATATAATACCAATTCCACTTCAAGGTGGAATATCGCGGTATATGTGTGTAATAAATAACCTCCGCTTACTAACGGCGTATAGGGTCTATTCACATCCAATATATATACAACAATCATCATTCAAGCCAACAATCATTCAATCAACAAATTTTAAATTTAACTATTTAAAATTTAAATAAATCCTTTTGAGTGAGAAGTTCTCACCTTTGCTTTTATTAGCAATCCATTTCCATCTTGACTCGATTTTCTTCATTTATACCTTGTATAAATATCATACACAATTTATTAATATTCGAACAGATCGAAAAATAAATTTCGTTCTTGATTGTTTAATTAATCAATAGTTTTATTTAAACCAATCTCTTCTTAAATAAATTTATTTTAACAAATTTTCCTTTCAAAATAATTCTAACTAGAAATTCCCAATTGAACTAAATTTCTTTTTTTATTAATTTAAATCAACTAATTTTTCTTAAATAAAATTATTTTCCTTTCAACCAAATTTCTGTTAAATAAATTTATTTAACTAAAATTTTACTTTAAATTAATATCCTTATATCAATTTCTTTCAATAATTTATTTATCCAATAAATCAAATTCCTAACAAATCTGTCTAGTTCAATTTAAAATTCAACTAAATTTACTTTAAACAAATTTATTTAACTACAATTTAATTTCCCTTTAAATAAATTATTTTTAACCACTTAACCTAAATTTAAACAAATTTTTCTTTTATAAACTATCATTTAGTCCTTAATTACCCATTTTTTTTCCAATAATAAATAATATTTCTTTTGATAATTCATTTTATTAAATAAGTAAAATTTCCAACTAATTTTCCTTTTACAAAAATATTTTTCATTTGAAACAAAAATTTCTATTCAACTACTAATTTAGTTTTAAACTAAATTTTCTTTAAGTTTTAAAATTCCTATTATTATTTATTTCAAATGAATTTTCTTTTAATAAATTTTCTTAACTAAATTCTTCCTTTACATAAATAACCCATATATATTTTACTTTACTGCATATATACTTCACTGTATATGCTTAACTGTATATACTTATTATTATTATTATTATTTTATACTGAATAAATGTTTATTTAAATTAAATCAAAAATAAAATAAAAACAATATACCTACAGTGAAATTGCGACCTGGAATTGCTCCTCCTCAATCTCGCGACGCTGCCGTGCCTTCCCCTTCGGTTGCCGTGCCTAGCTCGCGTACGCCTACGCCACCCCCTGCTCGACCGCGTGCGCGCCGCCTCTGCCTACGCCCTCCCAATCGAGCGCTACCGCGAGTTGAAGTCGCTGCCAATCATCGCGAGCTCCTCCTTCCTCATCAACTCGCTGCCGCTTCTCCTCCAACGTCGTCGTTATCCCCAAATCGCCACCCAACATCGGCCTCGCCATCAACATCTCGCGACCTCCCCCCTACGTTCACGCGCCGCCGCGAATATGGATTTAGTGGTTAAGCTCTGATACCAAATGTAACGTCTCGAAAATTTTCGACTTTCGAAAATTCAACATCGATACTCACTTTATCGACTGCCGAGAAATCGAAGGCCGAAAACACGAAATGTTATGGGTTTTAAGAAAGAAGAAAAGAAAAAGAAAGAGAGAAAGGATAGAAAATAAAAAGAAAACAACAGAACAATATCAGAATCTCACAATTCGCAGCGGAACAACATATAATAGATAAATGAATAATCTTTAAACAAAGAACTATATCAGTTATTACATTACATTTCATTACATCATATCATCAGAGTGTACAACATCAAAAAATGCAGCGGAAAAGAAAGTACTATATACTAGTAATACGCCATGCCATCCAACTTGCCTCCAGCAACTCCTGAATTCCAGAATATCCTGATAAACCTTAACTCTTGACTGCCCGTGTGAAGATTGGTGGGCACCCAGAGTTTAGGAAGGAAAACAATAAACTCCGAGTCAGTCATGTGACTGGTGTGAGAACTAAAAACAGTTTATTTATCTTTGAAATCAAAAATAGAGGAATATTTTTAAAGTCAATTCGCAATGCTTTTAAAAATGAGACTACCATAAGGCCTCCCGCACACACACACATGCAAACGCAGAATCGGAGGAGATTTCTCCTTATGATAGTCAAAGATGCTTGATATGCATTAAAAAGAACATTTGATATTATTACTAGTGCATAGTGTAGAGAAAATTCATTTCGAAAATAAAGATATAAAACTTAGCCAACGTAGACATTTTGCACTTATGCCTACTATAGCTACCATGTTCAATAGCGGGTTACCGCCATATTCCATGACAGGTTATACAACTAAAACCGTACAAGTCTCGTATTTGAAGAATGGATTTTCCAACAAATGGTCAGGCCAAGGAACTTCCCATTGCCACATGGAAACGCCTCTGGAAGGACGCCCCGAGAACCATCGTTCTCCGCTAAACAAAGCCGGGAATCCCTTTTCCCAAGGAATATTACAAACCCTCAGATATGCCACCCCCGGTCCTTTGGAACCTTTCACCGAGCGCTCGTCACCATCATCTCACAATCATAACAAAGTGTTTTCAACATGAGTAAGTATCTGGGCTCCATACCATGATACTACCCTTTTCCAGAAGGAATGGCCATACCCTAGGGAAGCGATCCCTGGAAACCTTGCCGCACAATTCCTGTTACGACCATTACCGGTTTGTGAGGCTCGACGAAGTCACGTCCACAAAAACATACTTTATACAAAAGCCATGCTTTGGGTCAACAAATGATCATAGAAATGATCACCAAGATAGACGATCAAATAAATGATCCTATCACAAATAATCAACACAATGATCATTTCACAGCAACACTCAGTATGTCACATTACCAAAATTGGGAATATATCGCTGATAACCTTCAACTATATAACCTCTGAGCTCGTACGTCTCAGAGAAGGGTGTTAAGCTAAGAGAATAAATTCTCCGCCACCAACAGAAATATATTTGAAAGAAATCGGCTTTATATCTCAACTTGTAATGTCAGACATACAATCCATACAAGTCTGTTCCGGGCTCGAACAGAACCGAAAGCACTTACAAAGAAGTCCTTGCAATCCGGATATTCGCTAATCACGTTCGGACTTCCCATCACATATGGAGTCTCTATACCGGGGACCAGTCGATGCAAAGACATTCGACAAGAAACCCTTTCGTTTTCTAAAATATCCGGTCTTCAACACCGGTCTTCGAATGCAATTCATAACGACGTATCACATATTCGGAATGGGTTATACGACCCCATGGTCCTTTCCCGGTTAACCCGAATAGTGAGCGCTTATTTTTAAAAAAAATAAGTGTGGCATTCAATTTCAAGCAAATAACAACAAATACCATTCAAAGGTAAATATCGATAGTCGGTTATTGAACTATCAATGGATATGCACAACATCACCAGATTCCAAATAATTTTCCAAATTATTTATTTTCCAAAAATATCTTTACAAGATATATACATAATTTCCATACTTTAAAAATAAATCGATATTTATTTTTAAACCCATTTTCCAAATCCCATTTATAAATTCCATATTGAATTTATATTTCCAAAATATTTGTGAACATACGATTTCAATTATTCATTTTCAATTTATCTTCAAAAAGATAAATTCTCCAAACTTTTCATTTCTCATTGGAAAAATATTTCCATACTTATTTATTTATAAGTAATTCATAAATCTTTTTATTTTCAACACTTGGAAAATATTCAATACACTTAAATCGAAATTAAGTATATATTTCATTCTTTAAGAAAATTATTTTCTTAAACATATTTATTTGGGTTAAAACGAATGTTGCGTAAAACATCGTTACGACAACCCAAATTCACTAGTATAGGGATTCAAAATTAAAATAGATATATAAATCCCAATACTATACAAAACATTTCCTTTCGGAAATCATTTGCTATAACAACAGTGTTATAGTCCACTATTTCCTTATATTTCTCGAAAACATCTATTTCAACAATAAATGTTGAAATCTATGGTTTCGAATCTCAACACCTTTTAAAACATCTTTAGATCGTTTTAATTCTATTTCAAACATCACATCCAAAATAATTTCTTTTACCTACTATTCACTATTCAAAAACGTGAATATACCTTGTTAATAAATTTCATCACTTCTATTCATTTTATTTTAAAGGATTCTTCACTGTCTAAAACGTGAATATAACTCCATTAATAAATTACAACAATTCACTTATCAAAATAAGTCGTTGCGGATTTATAAAACAATGTTTATAAATTCTATTTCTATTTATTTTATAACAACTTCCTTTTATAAATTTCCTTTATTAACCTATCTCAATTCATATCACAATGATATATTAAAAATTCATATTATAAGTCAAATACTTATAATTTATTTGTTTAAAAAATTGTTCCTTTAACTTCATAAATTTTATAAATCTTATAACGATTCATTTATTTATCCAAATCCATTCCTTTAATAACTTTATGAATTTTATTTTATTTTCCTTTACAAATTTTATAAACCTACTATTTATAAAATTCTATTTATAACTTCATCGTTATAATCCCATAAATTTCATTCATTTGTGAAATTCATTCACAATTCATCCTAACTCTTATAAATTTTATAAACCTACTGCTTATAAAATTCCATTTATAACTTCACCGTTTATAATTCTATAAATTTCATTCATTTATGAAATTCATTTACAATTCATTCTAACACTTATAAAAGCTCATTTTATAATTCCAATATTCTTAATTTATAAATATCAATTTATAAACCTTTTAATATAAATCAATTTATATTACTATTTTAAAACGTCTTTAAACTCCTTTATAATTTCACCATTTTTGATTTATAAGATAATCAAATTTCATAAATCCTATTTTTAAACTTTTTATAATAAATTCAAAAATCCCAGTTTAAACTATTTTATAAAATCATCAATCCCATATTTTCAAAAATCACTGTTAACTGCATTTCTCAAAAATCATAATTTTTATAACCTTAAAATTATAACGTTTATTTATTTAAGATGAATCAATTCCAAAAATATTTTATAAGCGTATACTTTCAAAAATCACTTTAGAAATCCCTTAAAAATCAAAATCGTTATTTTAAACTTCAAAAATTGGATCCGATGATGCAACACATCAAATAGTCAATCACGACTTTCCAATATCATATATCGATATGATAAACAATCAAACATCACAATATCTAAAATCTTGTGAGGAATCCAGTTGGATCCCTCCAACCTGTTTCCCTGCATCCACAGAAATTAGCACAATACCATTCCACTTCGAGGTGGAATATCGCGGTATATGGGATTTTATAAAATATATCCGCTTATTAACGGCGCAATAGGGTCTCATCCGCTATACAATGCGGGAAATCAATCAACTGCAATATATACATATGCCAATATATATATATTGCTATATATAATATAATACCAATCCCACTTCGAGGTGGAATATCGCGGTATATGTGTGTAATAAATAACCTCCGCTTACTAACGGCGTATAGGGTCTATTCACATCCAATATATATATCAATCATCATTCAATCAACACAGTCAAGCAAATTTTAAATCTAACTATTTAAAATTTAAATAAATCCTTTTGAGTGAGAAGTTCTCACCTTAGCTTTTATTAGCAATCCATTTCCCTTCTTGACTCGATTTTCTTGATTTATACCTTGTATAAATATTTACACAATTTATTAATATTCGAAAAAATCGAACAATAAATTTTCATTAGATTGTTTTAATTATTCAATGGTCTTGTTCTAAACCAATCCCTTTAATAATTTTATTCAACTACAATTTAATTTTAAAACTAAATTTTCTTCTCAAATAGATTTAATTAACTTACCCTTAAATTAAATTTATCCAACTAATTATTTAAATCTCAAGTTAATGATTTTTATTTTAAACTAAAAATTAAAGGTTCAAATTGATTTTCTTTAATTAAATTTGTTTAACTAAAAATTTAAATTTCTTTTAATAAACTTTCTTAACTAACTATTTATTTAAATTAATTTTCCCTTTGAAAATAATCCTAACTAGAAATTTCCCATTGAACTAAATTTCCTTTATATAAATTTTAAATCAACTAATTTTTCTTAAATAAAATTATTTTCCTTTCAACCAAATTTCTGTTAAATAAATTTATTTAACTAAACATTTTATTTTCAAACTTAACTATATATTTTTAATAAAAACAAAACTGCATATAGTATTATTAATATTTTTTTTGTTTTGATTTAATTTAATAAGCAATTATGCTGTGAAAAAAAAAGAAAAAAAAATGGCTATTTTAACATTTTAATTTGTAAATATCAATTTATAAATCTTTTAATATAAATCAATTTATATTATTCTTTAAAACGCCTTCAAATTCCTTTATAATTTCACCATTTTGATTTATAAAATAATCAACTTTCGAAAATTCCTTTGTAACGCCCCAGAGATTTTCGACTTTCGAAAATTCAACATCGATACTCACTTTATCGACTGCCGAGAAATCGAAGGCCGGAAATACGAAATGTTATGGGTTTTAAGAAAGAAGAAAAGAAAAAGAAAGAGGTAGAACAGAGAAAATAGAGAGAAAAGAAAACAGAAAATAGAACTGAAAACAACAGAACAACATCAGAATCTCACAATTCGCAGCGGAACAACATATAATAGATAAATGAATAATCTTTAAACAAAGAACTATATCAGTTATTACATTACATTACATTACATAATATCATCAGAGTGTACAACATCATACAACAATAACAGCGGAAAAGAAATACTATATACTAGTAATACGCCATGCCATCCAGCTTGCCTCCAGCAACTCCAGAATATCCAGAATATCCTGATAAACCTTTACTCTTGACTGCCCGTGTGGAAATTGGTGGGCACCCAGAGTTTAGGAAGGAAAACAATAAACTCCGAGTCAGTCATGTGACTGGTGCGAGAACTAAAACAGTTTATTTTTCTTTAAAATCAAAATAGAGGAATATTTTTTAAATTCAATTCGCAATGCTTTTAAAAATGAGACTACCATAAGGCCTCCCGCACACACACACATGCAAACGCAGAATCGGAGGAGATTTCTCCTTATGATAGTCAAAGATGCTTGATACGCATTTAAAAGAACATTTGATATTATTACTAGTGCATAGTGTAGAGAAAATTCATTTCGAAAATAAAGATATAAATCTTAGCCAGCATAGACATTTCACACTTATGCCTACTATAGCTACTATCCAAACAGTGGGTTACCACCATAAGTAGATGGCATGTAATACAACTAATACCGTACAAGGCTCGTATTTGAAGAATGGATTTTCCAACGAATGGTCAGGCCAAGGAACTTCCCATTGCCACATGGAAACGCCTCTGGAAAGACGCCACGAGAACCACCGTTCTCCGCTAAACAAAGCCGGGAATCCCTTTTCCCAAGGAATATTACAAACCCTCAGATATGTCACCCCCGGTCCTTTGGAACCTTTCACCGAGCGCTCGTCACCATCATCACACAATCATAAAGTGTTTTCAACATGAGTAAGTATCTGGGCTCCATACCATGATACTACCCTTTTCCAAAAGGAATGGTCATACCCTAGGGAAGCGATCCCTGGAAAACCTTGCCGCACAATTCCTGTTTCGACCATTACCGGTTTGTGAGGCTCGACGAAGTCACGTCCACAAAAACATACTTTATACAAAAGCCATGCTTTGGGTCAACAAATGATTATAGAAATGATCACCAAGATAGACGATCAAATAAATGATCCTATCACAAATAATCAACACGATGATCATTTCACAGCAACACTCAGTATGTCACATTACCAAGATTGGGAGTATATCGCTGATAACCTTCAACTATATAACCTCTGAGCTCGTACGTCTCAGAGAAGGGTGTTAAGCTAAGAGAATAAATTCTCCGCCACCAACAGAAATATATTTGAAAGAAACCGGCTTTATATCTCAATTCGTAATGTCAGACATACAATCCATACAAGTCTGTTCCGGGCTCGAACAGAACCGAAGGCACTTACAAAGAAGTCCTTGCGATCCGAATAATCTCTAATCACGTTCGGATTTCCCATCACATATGGAGATCTCAATACCGGGGATCAGCCAGTGCAGAGACAATCAACAAGAAACCCTTACGTTTTCGAAAATATCCGGTCTTCAACACCGATCTTCAAATGCAATTCATAACGACGTATCACATATTCGGAATGGGTTATACGACCCCAAGGTCCTTTTCCAGTTAACCCGAATAGTGAGCGCTTATTTAAAAAAAATATAAGTGTGGCATCCGATTTCAAGCAAATCACAACAAATATTTGTGAGGAATCCAGTTGGATCCCTCCAACCTGTTTCCCTGCATCCACAGACATTAGCACAATACCATTCCGTTTTAAGACGGAATATCGCGGTATATGGGATTTTATAAAATATATCCGCTTACTAACGGCGCAATAGGGTCTCATCCGCTAAAAAAATGCGGGAAATCAATCAACTGCAATATATACATATGCCAATATATATATATTGCTATATATATAATATAATACCAATTCCACTTCAAGGTGGAATATCGCGGTATATGTGTGTAATAAATAACCTCCGCTTACTAACGGCGTATAGGGTCTAGTCACATCCAATATATATACAACAATCATCATTCAAGCCAACATCAATCAACAAAATTTAAATTTAAATTTAAAATTTAAATGGGTCAAACACAACACTGTAGCTTCCTAAACTCACACCTACGATCCCGAAGAAAAGATCGTGCAAACCATACTCATTTGATTTCAAATACCCCCTCCCTCTCTCAGAAATCAAAATCACAGAAACAAATTAATGGCCACTGCCTTTAAAAAAAAAATTTAACAGCAGTTTCAAAATAATGGCCGCTTACCTCGTAATGTAAATTGAAATAACAGCACTGTCAAAACAGGCAGCCAAGGGCAGAGACTCAGAAATGCCAAAGACACGAAGACATAAACAACAACAAGTGCAAGACCAGACGCAAAAGTAACACATCAGAAGTGAATAAGAACTGCACTGTGAACATGAGGAAAGGGGTAGGGTTTCGTGTTTTAAGGGGAAGGAGACGTGATTTTTAGCGTGTTTGAAGGCGTAGGTTAAGGCGTGTTTACAGCTGAACAAAGTAAGGCCGTGTATACTTATTATTTTATTTTATTTTTATTATATTTTTTTTTCAATTTAAATTCAATTAGTTTTGTTATTTCTTTGCTTTGTTTTGTTTTGTTAAAATTATGTTGTTAAATTTTCTCAAATGTAGTTACATTATATTTTTCAAAGTTTATAAATATGTTGTTTGAATTTTTACTACGTGTATTTATTTATTGATTTTATATTGATTAAAATTTTATTCCTTTTTTTTATTTAAACTAAAGAAAAATGTTATTAAAACTAACCATCCTTTATTAATTTAAATAAATAATTCTTGTATCCAAATTTATTTTCTTCTAAGTCGTTAGTTCGAATTTTAATAAATGTATATAGATTAGAAATAAATAATAATAAGAATTTTAAAACTTAAAGAAAATTTAGTTTAAAGCTAAATTATTTGTTGAATAGAAATTTAAGTTTTAAAAGGAAAAATTTTTGTAAAAGAAAATTTGTTAAAGATTTAATTTAATAAATAAAAAGACTTGCCAAAAGAAATATTATTATTTTTGGAAAAATGGGTTAAGAATATATTATTAAGATGTTCGATTAACTTAGTCAATTCTTTTGGTTACTAAAGAAACTTTGTTTAAAGAAAAATTAGTTAAAATTGAATTTATAATTGATTAAGTTATTAAAAGGAGTTAGTTTGATATAATAAATAGGAGAAATTTATAAAAGGAAATTTAAATTTTAGTTAAATAAAATTTTAAAGAAGAAATTGGTTTAAATAAAACTATCAGTTAATTTAACTATTAAAAAAAAATGAAATCGCCGATGAATCGAAATTATCTAATGAAAATTTAATTTATTCGATTGATTCGAATATTAATAAATTGTGAGATTCTGATATTGTTCTATTTTCTGTTTTCTGTTCCGTTATGTTTTCTTTTCTCTCTATTTTCTCTCTTCTACCACTTTCTTTTTTCTTTTCTTCTTTCTTAAAACCCATAACATTTCGTGTTTCCGGCCTTCGATTTCTCCGCAGTCGATAAAGTGAGTATCGATGTTGAATTTTCGAAAGTCGAAAATTTTCGGGGCGTTACATAAATATTCAAATTTAAAACTATTTCAAAAATCTGTTATTTAATCGATTTCCTTGTGAAATCCATATTATATTTACACGAGTTAAAGCCCTTGAATTCTATTCACATCCCAAATCAATACTTTTAAAATAGTTTAACCCATATATAACAGGTATAACATTTTTAATCCCTAGTTTTAAATCATAAAATTCAATTTCAAATCTTGAATTTAAGTTCAAATCAAAAAATTTCAACTTCATATTTTATCGAATTATTCAAAATAAATTTCATCTAGCAACGTAGAGGAAGATAAGTGGGGCCGACGCCTGGGCTTGCGCACGCAATTCGACATTGTCAGGACCCGATTCTTCGTCTTCCGAAAATTCAACATCGATACTCACTTTATCGACTGCCGAGCAATCGAACGACGGAAAACCGAACACTTAGGGTTTTAAGAAAAAGGAAAGAGGTAGAAGAAGAGATAAGAAGGTAGAAAATATAGAGAAGAGGAAAATAGAAAATAGAACGGAAAGAAAACAACAGAACAACATTAGAATCTCACAATTCGCAGCGGAACAACATATAATAATAAATGAATAATCTTTAAACAAAGAACTATATCAGTTATTACATTACATCACATTTCATTACATCATATCATCAGAGTGTACAACAACAACAACAAACAGTGCAGCGGAAAAAGAAATACTATATAAACTAGTAATACGCCATGCCATCCAGCTTGCCTCCCGCAACTCCAGAATATCCAGAATATCCTGATAAACCTTAACTCCTAACTGCCCGTGTGGAAATTGGTGGGCACCAAGAGTTTAGGATGGAAAACAATACACTCCGAGTCACCCATGTGACTGGTGTGAGAACTCAAAACAGTTTATTTATCTTTAAAATCAAAATAGAGGAATATTTTTAAAGTCAATTCGCAATGCTTTTAAAAATGAGACTACCATAAGACCTCCCGCCACACACACAATGCAAACGCAGAATCGGAGGAGATTTCTCCTTATGATAGTCAAAGATGCTTGGTACGCATTTAAAAGAACATTTGATATTATTACTAGTGCATAGTGTAGGATAAATTCATTTCGAAAGTAGAATATAAATCTTAGCCAACATACGACCATTATCGTATGCCTACTATAGCTACCATCTAAACAGTGGTGACCACCATAAGTAAATGGCAGGTTCTACAACTAATACCGTACAAGGTTTCCTATTGGGAATTGGATTTCCAACGAATGATCAGGCCAAGGAACTTCCCATTGCCACATGAGAATGCCTCTGGATGGACATCCACGAGAACCAAACCGGATCTCTACCAACACAAGGCCGGGTTACCCCTAACTGAGTAACAACTGACCGAATATGCCATCCCCCAGTCCTTTGGGACCTTTCACCGAGCGCTCGCAATCAATTCACACAATCATAAAGTGTTTTCAACATGAGTAAGTATCTGGGCTCCATACCATGATACCACCCTTTTCCAGAAGGAAATGAAAATATCCTAAAGGGCGCTACCCCTCATAACCTTGCCGCATCTTTCCTGTTTTGACCATTCACGGGGTGTGAGGCTCGACGAAGTCACGTCCACAAAAACATACTTTATACAAAAGCCATGCTTTGGGTCAACAAATGATCATAGAAATGATCACAAAGATAGACGATCAAATAAATGATCCTATCACAAATAATCAACACAATGATCATTTACAACAACACTCAGCATGTCACATTACCAAATTGGGAATATATCGCTGATAACATTCAACTACATAACCTTTGAGCTCGTACGTCTCAGAGAAGGGTGTTAAGCTAAAGAATAAATTCTCCGCCACCAACAGAAATATATTTGAAAGAAATCGGCTTTATATCTCAATTTGTAATGTCAGACATACAATCCATACAAGTCTGTTCCGGGCTCGAACAAAACCGACGGCACTTACAAAGAAGTCCTTGCAATCCGGATATTCACAATCCTGATCGGATTCACCATCACATATGGAGAACTCTATACCGGAGCAACTCGGTGCAGAGTCAATCGACAGGTCATCCTATCGCTTTCGCAAATACCGGGTCTTCAACACCGATCTTCAAATGCAATTCATAACGACGTATCACATATTCGGAATGGGTTATACGACCCCATGGTCCTTTCCCGGTTAACCCGAATAGTGAGTGCTTATTCAAAAATAAGTGTGGCATTCACATTCAAACAAATCACATCAAATACACATTCAAAGGGAAATATTGATAGTCGGTTATTGAACTATCAATGGATATGCACAACATCACCAGATTCCAAATAATTTTCCAAATTATTTATTTTCCAAAAATATCTTTAGAAGATATAAACTTAATTTCCATTCTTTAAAAATAAATCAATATTTATTTTTAAACCCATATTCCAAATTTCATTTATAAATTCCATATTGAATTTATATTTCTAAAATATTTATGAATATACGATTTCTATTATTCATTTTCAATTTATCTTCAAAAAGATAAATTCTCCAAACTTTTCATTTCACATTTGAAAAACAATCCCATACTTATTTATTTATAAGTAATTCACAAGTCTTTTTATTTTCTACACTTGGAAAATATTCTATATACTTTAATCGAAATTAAGTATATATTTCATTCTTTAAGGAAATCATTCTCTTTAACATATTTATTTGGGCCAAAACGAATGTTGCGTAAAACATCGTTACGACAACCCAAAATTCACTAGTATAGGGATTCGAAATTAAAATAGATATATAAATCCCAATACTATACAAAACATTTCCTTTCGGAAATCATTTACTATAACTATAGTGTTATAGTCTACTATTTCCTTTTATTTCTCGAAAACATCTATTTCAACAATGAATGTTGAAATCTATGGTTTCGAATCTCAACACCTTTTAAAACATCGTTAGATCGTTTTAATTTTATTTAAAACATCACATTCAAAACAATTTCTTTAACGTATTATTCACTATTCAAAAACGTGAATATACTACGCTAACTAACTTCATCATTTCTATTCATTTCATTTCAAAGGATTATTCACTGTCTAAAACATGAATATAACTCTATAAACAAGTTATAACAATTTACTTATCGAAATAAGTCGTTTGCGAATTTATAAAACAACGTTTATAAATTCTATTTCTATTTATTTTGTCACAACTTCCTTTTATAAATTCCTTTATTAACCTATTCCAGTTTATAACTCAATTATAAACTAAAAGTTCATATTATAAGTTAAATACTTATAATTTATTCATTTGCAAAAATCGTTCCTTTGAACTTCATAATTATAAATCCTATAACTTATAAGATTTATTTATTTATCAAAACTCCATTCTTTCAATAACTTTATAAATTTTATAAACCTACTGTTTATAAAATTTCATTTATAACTTCACTGTTTATAATCCTGTAAATTTCATTCATTTACTAAATTCATCATCACTTCATTCAAACACTTATAAAAACTCGTTTTATAATGTCAATATTTCAATTTATAAATATCCATTTATAAATCTCTTAATATAAATCAATTTATATTATTCTTTTAAAACATCTTTAAACTCCTTTATAATTTCATCCTTTTGATTTATAAAATAATCAAATTTTATAAATCCTATATTTAACTTTTTACAATAAATTCAGAAATCCCAATTTAACTATTTTATAAAAATCATTAACCCATATTTTCAAAAATCAACTTTTAACTATATTTCTCAAAAATCATAATTTTTATAACATTAAAAATTATAACGTTTATTTATTTAAAATGGATCAATTCCAAAAATATAGTATGTTTTCAAAAATCACTTTAAAATCCCTTTTAAAATTCCAAATTTGGTCCAATGATGCTACACACCAAATAGTCAATCACGACAACAACGATATCATATATCGTATATGATAATTAACGAATATCAAAATATCTGAAATCAAATAAAAACTGTTGAGGAATCCAGTTGGATCCCTCCAACCTGTTTCCTGCATCCACAAACATTAGCACAATACCAATTTCGCTCCAGTACGAAATTATCGTGGTATATGGGATTTAAATATTATCCGCTTAATAGACGGCGCAATAGGGTCTCATCCGCTAAACAAATGCGGGAAATCAATAACTCCAATATATACATATGCCAATATATATATATTGCTATCATATATAATACCAATTTCACTATTTATGAAATATTCGCGGTATATGTTTTTAATAAATAACATCCGCTTACTAACGGCGCATAATGTCTATTTTAACAATCAATAGATAGCAATCATCATTCAAACATGCATTCAAATATTTTAAATATAACTATTTAAAATAAAAATCAAAACTGATTCGATTGAGTGAGAAGTTCTCACCTTGATTTCAATTTCGTTTTAGCGATTTATTTCGAATAAAATTAAACGGACGTTTAATTTTACCCAAAATTCTCACTAACTCCAAACGACTCCAATCCAACTCCATCGCGTAGTGCTCGTCCATACGATTCCAATGCTTCCTGTTTCGCGCGTTTTCGACCTCGTATGAAAAAGATATTGATTTTACAAGTTTTACATGATTTTATAATATAAACTTTACAACTTTTTTTTTTCAAACCTAAACCCTACAGGCCGTTGGATCCCACCTGCTTGCATCTCTACCGTGCTTCCCCTCATCTCTCCTCCTTCGTTCCATCTACAGGTCAAAAGCCGCACAAAAGAACCCAAAGCACAAAACTAGGGTTTAATACCACTCCCTCCACGATCAACTGCACCTCGATCAGAATACTTCATTTGAAAGCCCTGCGCTTGCTCTAGGTTCGGCCTCAAGCACCATGAGATCGGCCACCTGATGTGCCTTGAATTGCGTGCGCAACCGGCCCCCTTTCCACTCATTTTCTGGCCACCACGTCGCTCCAAAACCCATCTCCACCGTTGGATATGTTCGCCTCGCCTTGCTCTACAATGTTGTAGTTGATCACCTCGCTTGATTGTGAATGGATTGAGAGATTTTGAGGAGGAAGTGAAATCAAATTCTGGCCTTCCATTTGATAACTGGCGGCTAGGGTTTTAGATTAGGTTTTTTTTTTTTAATTTTATGAAGGGTAGGGGGCTATTTATAAAGAAATATCGAACACTATTCATCCGGAAATTCCGAACTCCGATTCACGCGCCGTAACCAGCGTTTCTAGGGTTTACCCCGCGTTCCGGACACAATGGAACAGGTTTCGAAAGCTAATTCGGACATCTGTGCGAGTTATGGCAATAAACGTTCAATTTAAATTAAACCGATTTAAATCGATTTCTAGGCGTTTTAATTCGTACCGGACAAACGGTAAATCCAATTGACACGAAATTTGAAACCTTACAATAACATCACATTACAGATCCGATGAAACTGGTTTCGTCGAAATCCGAAACTTTTTGAAAAATGGCTATTTTAACTCGCCAAATTAATATTAAAAATAATTCGATGCGTTTCGAGCTGCCACGATCAAACGGTAACTCCGATTGACACGAAAATTGAAATCCGGTAATAACTAACTATTACGGATCCAATGGAACTGGTTTCGTCCAATTCTGAGACTGTACAAAAATTGACTATTTTCACTAGTCGATTTTAATATTAAAATATTCAATTTTCACAAATAAACTTTTAATTCGATTTTAAAAGTTCTGAAATATCATTCTAACTCCAATATGATAAAATAAAATTTTACAAATCATTTTCAATCATATTTAACTCAATTTCCAATCATTTCCATAATTTAACATATTAAATTATCGATTTAATTATCCAATTAAATCCAATTATTCGAAATAAAATTTATTCGACTTATACATTCACTTCTTAATATTTAAAATTAATTAAATATTCAAATTTTAATTAATAAAAATTCTGGGTCGTTACAATCTTCCCCCCTTAAAGGAATTTCGTCCTCGAAATTATCAAGTAAGAAAAGTTACGGAATTTATCAATTTTCCCAAAACAAATTTTAAACTTCTCACCATACTTTACTATGTTTTCAAATCATACTTAGTTATCTTTTCAAAAACAACTATTATTGTTTGACTTTCAATTCCTAATCAAAGTCTAAGTTTTCAAAAAATTTCCAATTTTCTCAAATTTTTCTAACGCTTAAATTTCCGGAAAAATTCGCCATAGTCTCCTTTGCGCGGCTCGATCCGAAAAAAATGACAGTATATATATCACAAATATACATCTCATCAAATAATGAGGCATCCCGAAGGGAAAAAGTATAAAAGTACGGTATGTAATCCGAGATATGTACCTTATATTTTATTAGCGAGCATATACGGCTAATATAGCGCGAAAGCGAGCTCCAAATGCGAAGCAATCGCGATCCGCACCTACTAATCACTCAACAAACAACATGAGAATCATGTATATTGACAATAGTATCAATATACAACATATAGCAACATAATAACTATATATGCCAACATAACAATTGAAACAAAAGCAATATATTCAACCATCATCCATAACCAATAAATATTCATTTATATTCTCATTAATATTCAATGAAATAGGTTTTCAATTTAATCACATTTGATTCTTTAACAGTGGATGTTTACTAACATTCATTTTCAATTCAATTAGTTTATATTCACTAATTCATATTCAAGTTGGTTCACTTCCAAATCAAATTCAATTCTATTTAAGATTCACTTAACTTCCAATTTCATTAATACTTAATGAATTATAAACAATCAATCAACTATCAAATAACAACCAATGTTTGTTCATTACAACCAAATTCCTTTGCTTACAATTGGTTTAATTAAATTGATTTTCATTCAATTATTCAATTTCCAATAACATTACATTTTAATGAATTACACTTACATTCATTATTCCATATCAACTTAATTCACATTCAATTGATTAACATTTAATCCATTCATTCAATTCAATTACAAAGTTGAATTTCATTTACATAACTTAAGTTCACATTTATCACTTCACTTTATTATTTTACTTTGATACCAATATCAACTTCATTCAACATTTCTTAAGTTATATTCCATTTAACTTTAAATTCATTTTTATTTATAACTCATATTCATAAATATATTCATATAGTTTCACTTCTCATATATATAAGTTTATTTCACAATTGTAAATCACATTAATTATAATTAAATTTTTTTTATAATTCTTTTGCTTATACAATTATTCTTCAATTTAGATTATTCAAACAACTTAACAATCAATTTATATACACTTTAATAATTCTGAAAAATTATTTCTTTTATATATAAAATATACTCAAGGTAAAATTATTTTATTTACCCAATTTTGAAACAATACTGTGTCGAATTGTTCTATTCAAGTGTTTAGAAACCCCTTCGGCATAGTCTTGCGGACCACGCTGACAAAAGTTCATATGCCACTCAATAAACCAATCATCACAATATAAAACAATTTTATATATTCACTAACAAATACGCTCTCATAGCTATTATTACACTCAACTCATTCTAGAGTACTACTGACTCTATCTCTAATGAGTAATACCCAACAGAACCATGGTTGTCGCTTAACCATATGCTCTGATACCACATTGTCAGGACCCGATTCTTCGTCTTCCGAAAATTCAACATCGATACTCACTTTATCGGCTGCCGAGCAATCGAACGACGGAAAACCGAACACTTAGGGTTTTAAGAAAAAGGAAAGAGGTAGAAGAAGAGATAAGAAGGTAAAAAATATAGAGAAGAGGAAAATAGAAAATACAACGGAAAGAAAACAACAGAACAACATCAGAATCTCACAATTCGCAGCGGAACAACATATAATAATAAATGAATAATCTTTAAACAAAGAACTATATCAGTTATTACATTACATCACATTTCATTACATCATATCATCAGAGTGTACAACAACAACAACAAACAGTGCAGCGGAAAAAGAAATACTATATAAACTAGTAATACGCCATGCCATCCAGCTTGCCTCCCGCAACTCCAGAATATCCAGAATATCCTGATAAACCTTAACTCCTGACTGCCCGTGTGGAAATTGGTGGGAACCCAGAGTTTAGGATGGAAAACAATAAACTCTGAGTCAGTCATATGACTGGTGTGAGAACTCAAAACAGTTTATTTATCTTTAAAATCAAAATAGAGGAATATTCTTAAAGTCAATTCGCAATGCTTTTAAAAATGAGACTACCATAAGACCTCCCGCAACACACACAATGCAAACGCAGAATCGGAGGAGATTTCTCCTTATGATAGTCAAAGATGCTTGACACGCATTTAAAAGAACATTTGATATTATTACTAGTGTATAGTGTAGGACAAATTCATTTCGAAAGTAGAATATAAATCTTAGCCAACATACGACCATTATCGTATGCCTACTATAGCTACCATCTAAACAGTGGTGACCACCATAAGTAAATGGCAGGTTATACAACTAATACCGTACAAGGTTTCGTATTGGGAATTGGATTTCCAACGAATGATCAGGCCAAGGAACTTCCCATTGCCACATGAGAATGCCTCTGGATGGACATCCCCGAGAACCAAACCGGATCTCTACCAACACAAGGCCGGGTTACCCCTAACTGAGTAACAACTGACCGAATATGCCATCCCCCGGTCCTTTGGGACCTTTCACCGAGCGCTCGCAATCAATTCACACAATCATAAAGTGTTTTCAACATGAGTAAGAATCTGGGCTCCATACCATGATACCACCCTTTTCCAGAAGGAAATGCACATATCCTAAAGGGCGCTACCCCTCATAACCTTGCCGCATCTTTCCTGTTTTGACCATTCACGGGGTGTGAGGCTCGACGAAGTCACGTCCACAAAAACATACTTTATACAAAAGCCATGCTTTGGGTCAACAAATGATCATAGAAATGATCACAAAGATAGACGATCAAATAAATGATCCTATCACAAATAATCAACACAATGATCACTTACAGCAACACTCAGCATGTCACATTACCAAATTGGGAATATATCGCTGATAACATTCAACTACATAACCTCTGAGCTCGTACGTCTCAAAGAAGGGTGTTAAGCTAAAGAATAAATTCTCCGCCACCAACAGAAATATATTTGAAAGAAATCGGCTTTATATCTCAATTTGTAATGTCAGACATACAATCCATACAAGTCTGTTCCGGGCTCGAACAAAACCGAAGGCACTTACAAAGAAGTCCTTGCAATCCGGATATTCACAATCCTGATCGGATTCACCATCACATATGGAGAACTCTATACCGGAGCAACTCGGTGCAGAGTCAATCGACAGGTCATCCTATCGCTTTCGCAAATACCGGGTCTTCAACACCGATCTTCAAATGCAATTCATAACGACGTATCACATATTCGGAATGGGTTATACGACCCCATGGTCCTTTCCCGGTTAACCCGAATAGTGAGCGCTTATTCAAAAATAAGTGTGGCATTCACATTCAAACAAATCACATCAAATACCCATTCAAAGGGAAATATTGATAGTCGGTTGTTGAACTATCAATGGATATGCACAACATCACCAGATTCCAAATAATTTTCCAAATTATTTATTTTCCAAAAATATCTTTAGAAGATATAAACTTAATTTCCATTCTTTAAAAATAAATTGATATTTATTTTTAAACCCATATTCCAAATTTCATTTATAAATTCCATATTGAATTTATATTTCTAAAATATTTATGAATATACGATTTTTATTATTCATTTTCAATTTATCTTCAAAAAGATAAATTCTCCAAACTTTTCATTTCACATTTGAAAAACAATCCCATACTTATTTATTTATAAGTAATTCACAAGTCTTTTTATTTTCTACACTTGGAAAATATTCTATATACTTTAATCGAAATTAAGTATATATTTCATCCTTTAAGGAAATCATTCTCTTTAACATATTTATTTGGACCAAAACGAATGTTGTGTAAAACATCGTTACGACAACCCAAAATTCACTAGTATAGGGATTCGAAATTAAAATAGATATATAAATCCCAATACTATACAAAACATTTCCTTTCGGAAATCATTTACTATAACTATAGTGTTATAGTCTACCATTTCCTTTTATTTCTCGAAAACATCTATTTCAACAATGAATGTTGAAATCTATGGTTTCGAATCTCAACACCTTTTAAAACATCGTTAGATCGTTTTAATTTTATTTAAAACATCACATTCAAAACAATTTCTTTAACGTATTATTCACTATTCAAAAACATGAATATACTACGTTAACTAACTTCATCATTTCTATTCATTTCATTTCAAAGGATTATTCACTGTCTAAAACATGAATATAACTCTATAAACAAGTTATAACGATTTACTTATCAAAATAAGTCGTTTGCGAATTTATAAAATAACGTTTATAAATTCTATTTCTATTTATTTTGTCACAACTTCCTTTTATAAATTCCTTTATTAACCTATTCCAGTTTATAACTCAATTATAAACTAAAAGTTCATATTATAAGTTAAATACTTATAATTTATGCATTTGCAAAAATCGTTCCTTTGAACATCATAATTATAAATCCTATAACTTATAAGATTTGTTTATTTATCAAAACTCCATTCTTTCAATAACTTTATAAATTTTATAAACCTACTGTTTATAAAATTTCATTTATAACTTCACTGTTTATAATCCTGTAAATTTCATTCATTTACTAAATTCATCTTCACTTCATTCAAACACTTATAAAAACTCGTTTTATAATGTCAATATTTCAATTTATAAATATCCATTTATAAATCTCTTAATATAAATCAATTTATATTATTCTTTTAAAACATATTTAAACTCCTTTATAATTTCATCCTTTTGATTTATAAAATAATCAAATTTTATAAATCCTATATTTAACTTTTTACAATAAATTCAGAAATCCTAATTTAACTATTTTATAAAAATCATTAACCCATATTTTCAAAAATCAACTTTTAACTATATTTCTCAAAAATCATAATTTTTATAACATTAAAAATTATAACGTTTATTTATTTAAAATGGATCAATTCCAAAAATATAGTATATTTTCAAAAATCACTTTAAAATCCCTTTTAAAATTCCAAATTTGGTCCAATGATGCTACACACCAAATAGTCAATCACGACAACAACGATATCATATATCGTATATGATAATCAACGAATATCAAAATATCTGAAATCAAATAAAAAATGTTGAGGAATCCAGTTGGATCCCTCCAACCTGTTTCCTGCATCCACAAACATTAGCACAATACCAATTTCGCTCCAGTACGAAATTATCGCGGTATATGGGATTTAAATATTATCCGCTTAATAGACGGCGCAATATGGTCTCATCCGCTAAACAAATGCGGGAAATCAATAACTCCAATATATACATATGCCAATATATATATATTGCTATCATATATAATACCAATTTCACTGTTTATGAAATATTCGCGGTATATGTTTTTAATAAATAACATCCGCTTACTAACGGCGCATAATGTCTATTTTAACAATCAATAGATAGCAATCATCATTCAAACATGCATTCAAATATTTTAAATATAACTATTTAAAATAAAAATCGAAACTGATTCGATTGAGTGAGAAGTTCTGACCTTGATTTCAATTTCGTTTTAGCGATTTATTTCGAATAAAATTAAACGGACGTTTAATTTTACCCAAAATTCTCACTAACTTCAAACGACTCCATTCCAACTCCATCGCGTAGTGCTCGTCCATACGATTCCAACGCTTTCTGTTTCGCGCGTTTTCGACCTTGTATGAAAAAGATATTGATTTTACAAGTTTTACACGATTTTATAATATAAACTTTACAACTTTTTTTTATTATTTCAAACCTAAACCCTACAGGCCGTTGGATCCCACCTGCTTGCATCTCCACTGTGCTTCCCCTCATCTCTCCTCCTTCGTTCCATCTACAGGTCAAAAGCCGCACAAAAGAACCCAAAGCACAAAACTAGGGTTTAATACCACTCCCTCCACGATCAACTGCACCTCGATCAGAATACTTCATTTGAAAGCCCTGCGCTTGCTATAGGTTCGGCCTCAAGCACCATGAGCTCGGCCACCTGATGTGCCTTGAATTGCGTGCGCATCCGGCCCCCTTTCCACTCATTTTCTGGCCACCACGTCGCTCCAAAACCCATCTCCACCGTTGGATATGTTCGCCTCGCCTTGCTCTACAATGTTGTAGTTGATCACCTCGCTTGATTGTGAATGGATTGAGAGATTTTGAGGAGGAAGTGAAATCAAATTCTGGCCTTCCATTTGATAACTGGCGGCTAGGGTTTTAGATTAGGTTATTTTTTTTTAATTTTATGAAGGGTAGGGGGCTATTTATAAAGAAATATCGAACACTATTCATCCGGAAATTCCGAACTCCGATTCACGCGCCGTAACCATCGTTTCTAGGGTTTACCCCGCATTTAGGACACAATGGAACAGGTTTAGAAAGCTAATTCGGACATCTGTGCGAGTTATGGCAATAAACGTTCAATTTAAATTAAACCGATTTAAATCGATTTCTAGGCGTTTTAATTCGTACCGGACAAACGGTAAATCCAATTGACACGAAATTTGAAACCTTACAATAATATCACATTACGGATCCGATGAAACTGGTTTCGTCGAAATCCGAGACTTTTTGAAAAATGGCTATTTTAACTCGCCAAATTAATATTAAAAATAATTCGATGCGTTTCGAGCTGCCACGATCAAACGGTAACTCCGATTGACACGAAAATTGAAATACGGTAATAACTAACTATTACGGATCCAATGGAACTGGTTTCGTCCAATTCTGAGACTGTTCAAAAATTGACTATTTTCACTAGTCGATTTTAATATTAAAATATTCAATTTTCACAAATAAACTTTTAATTCGATTTTAAAAGTTCTAAAATATCATTCTAACTCCAATATGATAAAATAAAATTTTACAAATCATTTTCAATCTTATTTAACTCAATTTTCAATCATTTCCATAATTTAACATATTAAATTACCGATTTAATTATCCAATTAAATCCAATTATTCGAAATAAAATTTATTCGACTTATACATTCACTTCTTAATATTTAAAATTAATTAAATATTCAAATTTTAATTAATAAAAATTCTGGGTCGTTACACAAAGTTACTCATTAACGCTTGTATCAAATTTATATATATAAATAAACTAGTATAACCAACATCACTTAAGATAAATATTTGTAACATAGTTTAGACTGACTTTATGAATACTGATATATACGGGCTTCTCAGTTCTCACAACCCAACTTATATATACTACTAACTGTAACAGCATCTAATGACTCATACACACACACACACACACACACTTTACAACATAATACTTTATAATATATGTCTTTCCATCTCCGGAACGAACCCTTTTCACAAAAAAAAACATAGAACTGACGTATCACAAGATTATACAAACAGTGGTATAACAATGTTAATTCACCTTACTTAGAGACCTTACACATTACATCTCATGTACTACATATTTATACCAACCCAACATATAGAACTGATGCATGCATATTATTATTTAAAAATTTTAAATATAAACAAACAACCTTATCTACATTCAACTATAACAGATATGTATATTTATAACTTGAAATATATAGCAAAGTTTTAACTAAAATCTCAATATCTCAACATAGATACCTATAAAACTTATACGTACCAGACTTATAAAATATAACCTACCCTATATAAATAACAAAATTACCTAATATATAATAGAGGAGACGTGACTGTGTTGAGGCAGATGGGAGGCGCACGGTTGATGTAGGGCTCGGGAGGGAAGCTTGCTTGCGTGGAAGAGGGTTGTAAGAGGAAACACGAGTGGGGTGGAGGAAACACGGCACGAGTTGAAGGCATGGTGAAGTTCAGGTGAGTTCGGCACGGGGTAGCGTATCTCGGTAGCTAGGGGAGTGGGATGTTGGTGAGGCCAATTTGTTTGCTGTTGTAATTTATGTAAAAGAAAGAAAATGAAGAGGAAGGAGAAAAGAAGAAATGAGAACGAAGGAGGTGTCAGGCGCATGAAATATAAATGTGAGAAGATGAGAAGGCAGGTAAAATAGAAGTGAACTATTATGAAGTAGAGAACCGCTATGAAATGAAAAATAATCTGTCAATGTATGGGGAATAGTTAAAGTTAAAACTGAATTCTATGAATAATTAATGCAAATGGATGAACAGTTCACGATATATAAACAATGTTCACGAGTAAACCAAGATGCACGAAACGGTACCGATACGAATAGCTGTTTCGCGAAGTGCAACGTACACCGAACTCCGAATTTGACAATCGAATATACCGTAGAGATCAGCACGACGATATGATCAAAACGGCATATGGATATCAGTGGTACGATCGAATTATAAAAATTCGAAATTTCTACTAGAGGAAAATGCATAAAAATCGCAGAAAAATAAGATCGACGGAGCCAAAGATGTCTGAATTTGGAAAAATGACAAACTGACAACTTGCTTAAAAGATGGTTTAGAATTTTTTCTATGTAAAAATATTTTGGTTTCGGGAATATTTTATTTTCATCGCTTTTTAACTGATTAAATTGAAGTAAATTTGCGCACGAAATAAACTTTCATATTTTCGGACGAAAATTTACCAGTTGCTACGTTTAATTAGACGCATTCCAAATATCAAATTCATATTTTAAAATTTTATCGTTTGTATTATTAAATTTCACACAACTTCAGTTAATTAAATTAATTAAAACCGTTAAAATATCCGGGTTGTTACAGTCTCCCACAGAAAATTCTAACCTCCTTCTTCGGTTATCGGCATAGGATTTTTGTCTACTCTGGGCTTCTTTCATCCTATGACGAATAATATCAATCTTTTCTGTGGAATCACGAATAAAATCTGGACCTAAAACCAGCTTCTCACCGGCCTCAAGCCAACAAGAAGGAGATCGGCATGGCCTGCCATAGAGTGCCTCAAAAGGTGCCATACCAATACTAGATTGGAAGCTATTATTATAGGAAAATTCGACAAGAGGAATATGATCTTCCCAACTTCCACCAAAATCAAGAACACATGCACGAAGAAGAACTTCAAGAGTTTGATTCACACGCTCCGTTTGTCCATCGGACTTGGGGTGATAAGCGGTGCTAAAATTAAGCTTCGTTCCCAAAGCTTTTTGAAGACTCTTCCAAAATCCACTAGTAAACAATGGATCACGATCACTAACTATAGAAGTAGGAAATCCATGTAATTTAACAACCTCTTTGATAAAGAGTTTGGCCAAAAGAGGAACGACTCGGTTAGACCGAACGGGAATAAAATGGGCAGATTTAGTAAGCCTATCAACAATCACCCATAAGCTATCATGACCCGAACGAGAACGGGGAAGGCCATCTATAAAATCCATGGAAATTTGGTCCCACTTCCAAATTGGAATTTCTAAAGGTTGCAACAGCCCACCGGGCCTTTGATGCTCGGCCTTAACGAGTTGGCAAGTCATGCAACGCTTAACGAAGTTAGCGATGTCAAGTTTCATTCCCTCCCAATAATAAAATCGCTTCATATCCGCGTACATTTTACTACTACCGGGATGAATGGTAAATTTAGAATGATGAGAATCTTCTAAAATATCTTTACGAAGATCACCAATATTTGGCACGACAAGTCTACCAAATTTCCGAATGCCACCACGAGAATCGATATCAAAGACTTTCAAACCTTCAATATCAATTTTATTCTTAATATTTTGGCCGAGAAGAGCCAATTGAGGATCTAGCCTTTGAGCTTCAAGAATGCGGTCAAAAAGAGAAGGATGAGCCTCAAGGCTACATAAAACAAATGATGAGCATAAATCGGATACGCGGTCTCGAATCTCACAAGTGGATAAGATCTCAAGATCGTTCCATTCGGATATCATCATAGAAACAACAACTTGTTGTTTTCGGCTAAGAGCATCGGCGACACGATTACCCTTACCGGGAGTGTAAAGAATATCAAGATCATATGGTGAAAGAAATTCGAGCCAACGCTGTTGACGCAAATTAAGTTCCTTTTGAGAGAATAAATACTTCAAAGACTTATGATCGGTATAAAGAACAAATTTCTCTCCTAAAAGATAATGACGCCAAATCCGAAGAGCAAAAACAATAGCCGCGAGCTCTAAATTATGTGTGGCATATCTAGTCTCGGCAGGCTTTAATTGTCTAGAAGCATAAGCAATAACACGTTCTTTTTGCATAAGAACGGCACCCAAACCAACACGACTAGCATCGG
The DNA here is from genome assembly GCA_030765085.1 of Allium cepa. Classification (NCBI taxonomy): domain Eukaryota; kingdom Viridiplantae; phylum Streptophyta; class Magnoliopsida; order Asparagales; family Amaryllidaceae; genus Allium; species Allium cepa. The sequence continues at coordinate 416,411,833 of CM060937.1, read as the reverse complement.
TATAAACAACGAAATCTTGATTCCCCTCGGGGATAACAAGAATAGGAGCATTAGAAAGAAGTTCCTTTAGTTTCTGAAAAGACGTGTCACATTTGTCCGACCAAATGTATTTAACACCTTTCTTCGTTAAGCTAGTGAGAGGCACAGCAATCTTAGAAAAGTCTTTGATAAAACGACGGTAATAGCCCGCCAATCCGAGAAAACTATGAATCTCTGTCACACTCTCCGGTCTCTTCCAATCTTGAATCGCTTCAATCTTTGAAGGATCCACGGAAATTCCGGATTCGGAAATAATATGACCGAGAAACTTCACACGAGATTGCCAAAAATGGCATTTAGAAATTTTGCTTTTAATTGATTACTCCTAAGAGTTTCCAACACAATCCGAAGATGCTTTTCATGCTCCTCCTCGGTTTTTGAATACACAAGAATATCATCAATAATGATGAGAACAAATCGATCGAGGAAGTCTTTGAAAACTCTATTCATAAGGTCAACGAAATAAGCCGGAGCATTCGTTAAACCAAATGGCATAACAAGCCATTCATAAGATCCATAACGAGTACGGAACGATGTCAAAGGAATGCTATCCTCTGCAATACGAAGCTGATGAAATCCAGTAGCTAAGTCTAATTGCGAAAAGACTCTAGCACCACTAAGTTGATCAACTAGGTCATCAATCCGAGGTAAAGGATTTTTATTTTTGATAGTAAGATCATTAAGCTTGCGGTAGTCAACGCAAAGCCTAAGTGTACCATCGGATTTCTTCACAAAAATAGCCGAAGCTCCCCAAGGCGAGGAACTAGAGCGAATAAATTGCTTCGTCTCCAATTCGGATATTTGTTTATGCATCTCCTAGTTTTCTTTATTGGACATACGATAAGGAGGGCGAGTGATAGGTTGAGCTCCAGGAATGAGATTAATTCTGAACTCAATTGCTCGCTTAGGTGGTAATCCTAAAACGGGCTCGAATATGTCGGAAAATTCACGAATGACGTGAATAAGAGAAATAATATCACCCTCATCATCATCATCGTCATCTCGAGGGTTTAAAGAATATAAAGATGCAACCAAAGCAGAATCCGAACCTTTAAGAATAACAGAAACCTGATTAACAGATTGAGGATGTCGAAGATGAATAGTCCGCTCAGGACATAGGATATGTGCTTCATAACGGTTAAGCCAATCCATTCCAAAAATCATTCCAAAGCTTAAATAATGCATGACATGCAAATCGGATTGGAAAGGAAAATCACACAAAATAATCTCGACATCTTTACATAATAAACTGATTGTTGCGGATCCACCAACCGAATTCGCAATTCTCAAAGAAGTCATTAACACAAAACATCCAAAGAAAAAGTATCAACAAGTTCTTTTGATATAAAAGAATGGGACGCACCCGTATCAAAAAGAACTCAAATAGGATGATCACGAAATAAAATAATTCCATCCAGAATAGAATGAGAAATACTTTGGCCACGAGATGTGTTGCCAGGGGCTTGAGCAAACTTAAGCTTTCCCTCCTTCTTGCCCTGAAGCTTGGGGCATGAAGATATAACATGACCGGGACCTTTGCAGTAGCGACAAGAGATAGACTTGGGACACTTATTCGCATAATGGTCCTTCGAACCACAATTATAGCATTCCCCATGACCAAAGGAAGAAGTCTTTGCCACGGAGGTTGCTTGCTTCCCTTTCTTATTAGGATAGGGGCCTTTGAATTTGTTTGGCTTCTTCTTGTTATTGTTGAAGCTTGGTTTGGAACCCACCTCTTCAACATCATTCTCCCTATCCGCTCTTCAAGACGAAGAGCGATATCAACGAGTTGGTCGAAAGAAACTTCTAATTTTAGAAGTAATGGCTTCTTGAGACTTTTGTTTAAGCCATAGACGAACCTCTGGTTCTTCTTTAAAGGGGTGTTGATGTATTCAACCCCATATTTGGAAAGCGACTCGAAGGAGGTGACGTAATCAGTCACGGAGGACTCACCTTGAACAAGGTCTATAAAACGGCGAGCCAAAGTCACCTTCTCAGCTTCTGGTACGAATTTCAACTCGAAGCGTTCCCGGAATTGCTCCCAGGTGAGATCCTCTTCATTAATCTCAGAAATAAGAAGCTCGTACCAGTCCAATGCTCTTTCTCGGAGCATACTAGAGGCCACCTGAATTCGGTGAAGGTCAATAAGATTCATGCGAGAAAAGATTCGATCGCATGACCTTAGCCAAGCCTATACTTCAATAATAGTTTCGGAACCTTTGAATGGCTCCCCACCCAAATTAGTATAATCGCTGCACAAGCGTGCAAATCCCGACTTTGGGTGAGTAGGTTCCGGGTTAGCTCCAGCTGCTTGAGCATTTGTCACTAAATCAAGAAGCTGTTGAGCAGTCATAAAAACTCCATTTTGGGGTGGAGTGCTAGAAGGTACGGCTCTGGGGCGGCCTGGTCTAGACATTTCTCTCCCTTTAGAAAGAAAGAAGAAGAAGAAAAAAGTTATTCACCAAATTGAATATCAAGCAATCTTGATAGATAAACAAGGAATCATAAGGAAAATAGGATGAATCGGTACGAAGACTCGAATTAAATCCTAAAGCACGACTCCTAAGATGGACTTAGGACGATGATCCTTGTTATAATATTCCATATTGTTCCGAAGTTTGGCTCTGATACCAAGCTGTGACGCCCCGCCTCTATACCCACGCTAGCCAAGGACACTACGGTATAATGCCGTCGACTAGCACGGAGAATAAGGCTGTTGAGGAGCGACCATCCGTGTAATTGCTTTATGCGAGCATCGATATGTCAGATAGTATAACATGCATTTATTTTCAAGAGGAAATCCGACATGCCGACGCAAACTCAAAACTACTACACAGTGGCTATAATATCTTCGGAAACAAATATAGAAATAAACATAACATAAATCAGTCACAGACAATTCATATCACAAAGGCGGAAGAAGATATGAATATATAACTAACACATGAAAGTGTATATCAGAGTAGTGGTCAAGAAGATCCACAATAATACAAAAGAATAGCAACACATGCTATACAAAAGAATACAACTATGAGTCTATATCTCAAGTGTAAACAACAAAATAAACTACTAATCTAAGTAGTTTGCCAAAAGTCAGAGTAATGATCCTGGATGAGAAGTCAAGCAGAAGCACCTGTAACATCTCGGTCTGACCCGAGTATTATTTAATAAGAAAATAATAAACGGATCGGTCTAGCTATAAATATCAGATGAAACGATATAGAGTAAGAGATATGACTAAACACATAATAATCACAATGCCAAGCTGTCATATATATAAGTAATTGAAAATCAACAAGAGATTAATCAATATCACAAAATCTACACAAGAATCAAAGAAATGTCATACTCCTTATTTCGTTCATCAAACCACAAATACTGACAATTGTATCAATGTCAATCACAAAAGTCAATGACACACAAATTCACCAATACACAAATATTGATAAAACTTATCAATAGAAATTACGAAAATTGGTGAAACACAAATTCTAGAAATCATCCAAAGAAATCCAGAAATCACAAAAAGGGGGGGGGAAGGCCTATCACAAAAGGGAGCATAAAGCTCACCAACACGTGTATCACAAACGGAACGCTAATTCCATGGTTGCTAACCATCACAAATTGAGCCGAAGCTCCACAAACGGCCCGAAGACCATAGGTTGCTACCCCACCAATTTGAGTCGAAACTCCACAAAACGGGGTTTAGTCTCCCTCGCAGACAAAGAGACATCGCACAATGCTAGTCTAAATCACAAAGATGATCGTCATGATCAACGAGAAGTGTCAATTACACTAAGCTAGTAAATATATGAGTTTAGCTTCATAACCCATAACCACTTGCTTAACTTAAATATTTACGAACAAACTGTAGATCTCCACTAGCAAATTGTCACAAGAGATTCAATCGAACAAGTCCAAGAATTAACCGACGAAGTAAACGCAAGCGTTTCATACCACTCGTTTTACTAAGTCGTTTAATTAGATTTCTCATACGAGTGATGTAAAGGTTTGTATATACTATTAGATTGGAAATCGATTTGAGAAAACGAGCTTTGTAATAAAATAGTGTTGAAATCATTTGAAGAAAGAGTTTTGATAATTACTACTAGTATAGAAACCTTTATATTTTTAAAGTGACAAATCACAAAGAAGATTGTAGGAACAATCAATCACTAAAATTCACATACGAAGATGTGAATAAAAACCCAACGAAACCGATAAAGAATCCATCAAAATGGATATTCAAAAATCCCTAAAAAGGAGTCATCAAAGTCATAACAAATGATAACAGCACATAGGAAACAGCACGAATCGATTAAATTTACAAATTCAAACAACTAGGCGAAATAGGCAAAAATGCACCAGGTCGGTCGGCCGGCTACAGAGCTCGGTCGACCGGACCCTGTTCTAAAAATTCCTCGGGAAGCAGGTCGGTCGGCCGAACCCTGTACTCGGTCGACCGAACCTTAATCAGAGAGGTGCTTATGCACTTGGCAGCAGGTCGGTCGGCCGGCTACAAAGCTCGGTCAACCGGTCCTGTTGCCAGTCCCTTCCCAGCCCATCCAAATGAGGTCCAACCTCGACCAAATTGCATTCGCTCGAGCAACGACGCTAAGGGTTTATACTTATCGACTACCCGGCCCTATATGCTCCTCGATGCATCACCAAAAACATGTTCAAACATCAAAGTTAGGATTTTTAACGAATTGAACTCAAAACACCAAAAATTGGAATATTCTCCAAATCAATCCAAACCAAAAGCAAATGCACACGAATAAGTGTTAGGAATTCATACCTAACAATCGAAGATACATATAAGCATAGATGTGAGATAAAAATCTCACCTTTGAACCCAAACGATCGAAAAAGAAGCTTAGAAGCAAAGGAGAATCAACCTCTCTTCAACACAACCCAAATGAGCTTGAATCTATGCTCAAAACAAGAACATTCCCAAAATTAGGTTTAGGAATTTCTGAAATTGTAAGAGAATAAGTTGGAGAAGAAGAAGAGAATGCTTACCAATGGGTTCTCTTGAATTTGGAGCTAGAGTTGATTTGCAAGAGAAAACTAGGGTTTTGGAGTTTTAATTTCCCATCTCTCCCACCATTGATGTTTTAGAACTGAAAAGAGAAGAGAATGAGGGTGAGTGGGGAAGAGTGGCTCAGATTTGAGCATAAGTTAAACATAGGGCTGAGCCCAAAACCAAACCTAAAGTGAAAAGTAGCAAAAATCAACTTTCTCCAAACACATCGAAGCTTATACTCAAAAAGGTCGCAAACGGCATTTTAAACTCAATGGGAGTGGTACCGAGTCCTAATTCGACCGTATACAAAAAGTAGCTTTTCGGACTAAAATCCGACTAACGATAAAATATTTTAAATAAAATATTTAAATATAAAATCGATAAATATGCGGGTTGTTACATCAGGCTGGAAACCAGCGTGAGTAAACCCATCTAATATGGAATACAAAGCATACAACTTATATAGAACCCTGGATAACTCGAATCAATTTACTAGTTCACAGTATGTTATAGACATCTCTTATTTCATACCTCAATTTCCTAAGTACCAAAATTTAAATTAAAATAGTCCAATTTATTTAAATCACCTCATTCCAACCTATAGATTTCACATATCAATCTATAAAATTCAAAGTGGTTCCAGGTATTTTCTAATATCCGATCCCGGTCTCATCGAATCTCATGTCATCGTAACCCAAGTTATCCAATGAAATATATAACATTTCATATCAGAGATATCAACTCATTCAAAGTATCCAATGCCACTCAATCATCCATAAGCAAAGCTTGATCGCTACCAAAATTAATTTAATTAATTCAAATTGAAATTTTAACCTCAATCGCTTAGATTTCTTCATTTAACATTAATTAACTTCAAATCAATTAATCAATCATCCTTTTATTATTCTTCTTAATTAATCACCCTGGATTAATTATCCTTCAATTATATTCAAGTAATTAACTTTAATTAATTTCACAATATTAATTATTCTTAACCAAAATCAATAAGCAATCTTAATTACTTCATAAATTAATTAACTATATTAATTACATCAATCCTTAATTACTTATATTAATTAACTTCTCATATGTCACTTATTATTGATTAATTCATCTATATTAATCAATCTTTAATTACATCACCAATTATATAAATTAATGACTTCTAGTTATATTTTATTTATCCTAATCTAAATTTATTACATTAATTAAACCACAATATTAATCATTCTCGATTAATCTCAACCTGTAATTAATTATCTTTTATTTACTTTATTAATAAATTAGTTACTCGTTTAAAAAGAGAAGTTCAAAGGAATTTAAGAACAAATTCATTTTAAATTCAAATCAATTTAAAAAAGCACTTTAATATTCAAGTTGTTCAAATAATTAAATTTTTAAAACTTATTTGTTTTAAAACTGAGATTCACTAACTCAAATGCCAGATTTAGCTTTGATTTAAAACTTGTTTTTATATCTCTACTTTACAATTTAGCTTTATTTTTTAAATATCACTTTCTTTTCTTTCCAATACATTCTTATTCTATAATTATTTCACCTTCAAAGTTCACCCTTATATTTCTTCCAAAAATTAAATTTTGTATATTTCGATAACTCAGGGTACCGAAATATTCAAGCAAACCACAGCATTCAACATTCCAATTACAAAAAATATCCATCACAGAATATCAATCATTCCAGTATATACTATATACTACTATATAATATAACACATTAATTCAATTCAACCATTCAACCAAATACATAAATCTAACCATTTTAAATTTAAATAAAAATCAAACAGAGTGAGATTTACTCACCTTTGGTTTTCGAGTTGCAAATCCGATCCAATCTCGGCTTGGCTTCACGGTTTCGACCTTGTATAAACATTTTATAATTTATTAATAATTTTATCTAATTTGACAATTTATTTTTAACATTAAATAAATTTTAATTAACTACTTTTAAATGATGGTTCCCATTTTTGAAATGAAATCTACTAGGATAATAAAACTCTAAATTTAACCTTACTATTAGATTTTGATAAACAATTTAATTTACAAGTTTATACCTAATTATCATTAAATATCGAATGACATAAAAATTAGATTACCTTAATATATATATATATATATATATATATATAGAATTTTTTTTAAACAGTGAGTCGGTATGCAAATTTCTATTTTTAATCAATATGTTAATTGAATTAAATTAAAATAAAATAAATACCTGTATCACTCCCTCCCTCACGTTCTCGACCTAGGAAACACGCAGACCCAACCGCGACAACCTCCACACATGCGCGCGATCCCATGAAGTGAAAACCCAAGCCCAAATCGCCTATCGCGATCTCGAGTCGTCACCCTCGGTCCACCTGCTGCCTTGCCTCCCTCCCTCACGCTCGCGACTCAAAACGCGAATGCCTGACTTACATGTGCTAGGACGACGCTGCTTCCCCCTTCGTCAGGCCTCGAGACACCACTGCTCGAATCGAACATCTTGATTCATCTCCCCTGCCTTAGAACGTCGCCGAGCTTGCTAGCAAAAACGCTCGCCTCCCTCTTTTTTTTAATCGGGAACTGGAAATCGTGATTTAGGGTTAGGGAATGGAAGCGAGAGTTACAAAAGGGGAAGGAAAGATTGTTTTGGGGGGTTTTCATATGAAGATGGATTTTGAAAAAAAATGATGTACAGGGGAAGAAGGAAGTTCGACCATTTTTTTATTTGTTATTTTTCTCTCGTTCGTTTCGATTCGAATTACTGGGGAAGATAAGGAAAAAGTGGAGAAGATACTGGCGTTTTAAAGAAGTGAGATGGCTTCGATTATACGCTAGGCTAAGGTTGACTTGACCCGTTATAATATTATTAAATTTCCAAAATATCTCGTTAAGCATAACTCGAAATCTCGAACTCCGAATCAGGCATGCCGCCAGGCGTTTATAAGGCTTTATCCATATTCCGAACATGATGGAACGAGTTTCGGAAGCTAATTCGATCATATGTGCGAGTTACAGAAGAAAACGATCAATTTCAAATTAAATCGATTAAAATAGTTTCTAAGCTTTTTGAGCTGTCAGGGTCAAACGACAACTCTGATTGTTACGAAAATTGAAATTCGATAATAACTAACTATTATGGATCCAATGGAACTGGTTTCGTCAAATTCCAAGACTATGTCTCGGAAGGCTATTTTTAAATATCAATTTAAACGATATTATCAAAATGGAAAACACTTCCAAATTCAATTTTAACACCTTTACTATTTTCAGTATTACCAGTATAAATTTTGCAAGCCTTTAAATTAGTTTTAAACAGGCTTAGAATTTCAGATACAACAATTTACCAAATTTTCAGTTTATTAAATCCAATAACTCATTTGCTAAATAATAATAATATTTGAATTCAATTAAAAATTAACTTTTAAATATTTAAAATCAATTAATATTCCGATTTAAATTGTTAAAAATTCCAGGTCCTCATAGGTTACTAGTGATACATTACCAATTTGGTAATGTGGCATATGAAGTGCCGCTGATCGTTTATTGATCAAAGCATGGCTTTTTTGTAAAGCGTAGCTTTGTGGACGTGACCTTGTCGGACCTTACAATCCAAAAAAAACAGGAAAGATGCGGCAAGGTTATTAGGGGTCGCGCCCCTAGGGTATGTCCATTTCCTTCTGAAAAAAGGTGGTATCATGGTATGGTGCCCAAATATTTAACCTATGTGGTTGCTGCAAATTTATTGCTTTGTGCTTGTTGGTGTTGAGGACCTTGGATAAAGGTCGGTAACGACCGGATATGTCATAATTCTGTAGTGTTACCTAGTTACAGAGGTAACCCGGCCTTGTGTTGGCAGAGATCCTGTTAGATTCTCGGGGCGTCCCTACGGAGGCGTATCCATGTGGCCCAGGAAGTTCCTTAGCCTGACTATTTATTGGAAATCCAATCACCAATACGCGCCTTGTATGGTTTTAGTTGTATAACATGCCTTTTACTTATAGTGGTGACCCACTGTTTAATTCATAGCTAAAGTAGGTATACCATAATGGTGGTATGCTGGCTAATATTAATATTATACTTTCGAAAGGTTTTCTGCACTATGCACTAACAATAATATCAAAAGGATTTTCACGTATTAAGCATGTTTGACTATCATAAGGAGAAATCTCCTCCAATTTTGCGCTTGCATTATGTGTGTGTGGGGAGGCCTTATGGTAGTTTCATTTTCCGAAAAGCAATGTGGATTTCTTTTTAAATTCTTTTGTTTATTTTGTTCAAATAAACTATTTTTTGCTCACACCAATCCCGTGACTGACTTGGATTTTGTTGCTCCCTTTCTAAACTTTAGGTTCTCATAATTTTCCATACGAGCAGTCTAGAGTTAGAGTTTCAGAAAATCAAATAGTAGGTGTAGATTCGATAGCATCCAGCCTTTGGATTTGGCGATCACATTTATTTCTCTAGGATTGGAGTTGCTTATGTTCAGCATTGATGATGGTTCGAGCTTTAGTTTGGAGATCTTTGGAGCATTGGATTAGGATGTTGGATTAACTCTCTTTTGGAAATCATGGTGGAGTTATCTCTTCCGTTGTCGTTCTTTCACTATTGTCTTTTCTATTATCTTATATCTTTGATATATGTTGATATTCATTGGTTGTATCATTGTTGTAATCAACTATTGTGTATCAATGATATTATTCATTTTGCTTCCACTGTGTTTTTGTACTTAATGTGATATAAGCTCCGGCGAACCAGATTCGATGTTTGAATCTGCGGCATTCGAATACGGGTGATGTATTTGGTGCCGATTTTCGAAGGTTGAGTCAGGGTCGTTACATTATTGTTCAGATATAGTGGCATTAGTTTTGTCCAAATCCGAGGCAGTGCTCCATGATGATAATTTCATGCGTTTTGAGGTCGTTTATCGATAGAATGATTTTCAGTCCCATTGTTGATTTCAATTCAAACTATTTATTTTCTAAATATTTTCCTTATAATTAGTTCATCATTACATTTTCTAAATTAGAAGAAGTGTGACGCCCCACCTCTATACCCACGCTAGCCAAGGACACTACGGGGTAATGCCGTCAACTAGCGCGGAGAATAAGGCTGTTGAGGAGCGACCATCCGTGTAATTGCTTTGTGCGAGCACCGATATCCAGATAAAATATAACATGCATTTCATCTCAAGAGGAAATCCGACATACCGATACAAACTCAAAGCTACTACACAGTGGCTATATATAATCTTCGAAAACAAATATAGAAATGAACATAACATAAATCAGTCACAGGCAATTCATATCACAAAGGCAGAAATAGATATGAATATTACACATAAAAGTGTATATCAGAGTAGTGGTCTAACAAGAACCACAATATCACAAAAGAATAGATACAAGTGCAAGACAAACGAATATGTGTACATCAAGGAGTCAATAACTTAGATGTATACAACAAAAACTACCAAACTAAAGTAGTTAGCCAAAAGATCGGATGATGGTCCGATAAGGAGTCAAGCAGAAGCACCTGTAAAATCTCAATCTGACCCGAGTATTATTTAAGAAGAAAATAATAAACGGATCAGTCTAGCTATAATTATCAGATAAAATGAGATACAGAAAGAGACATAATTAAAACGTATGATAACCAAAAAGCCATACTGCGACAAGTATACATTAGGAAAACAACAAAGGAAAATCATACAAATATCTCAAGAATCTCATGGCATCAAAAAGAATATCATATTCTTTATTTACTTCATGAAGCCACAATAAATGACATACATATCAATGTCAATCGTAAAAGTTGGTGAAACATAAATTCCAGAAATCATCAATTAGAAATCCAGAAATCACAAGAAAAATAGGATGGCCAATCCCATAAACTGGACATCGACGCACCTAAAAAGATACTCCCCATGCACAGTCGAACATCAACGCACCTAGAAAGATAAGCCCCATGCATAAATAAACATCGATGCACCTAGAAAGATACACCCCATGTAAAGACGAACATCGACGCACTTAGAAAGATACGCCCCATGCTCTAGCATCCATACACCTAGAAAGATATGCTCCATGCATAAATAAACATTGATGCACCTAGAAAGATACACCCCATGTAAAGACGAACATCGACGCACCTAGAAAGATACGCCCCATGCTCTAGCATCAACGCACCTAGAAAGATACGCCCCATGCATAAATAAACATCGATGCACCTAGAAAGATACACCCCATGTAATGTCTAACATCGATGCACCTAGAAAGATACACCCCATGCAAAGTCGAACATCGACGCACCTAGAAAGATATGCCCCATGCATAGAAGAACATCAACGCACCTAGAAAGATACGCCCCATGTCCCGACTTATTGAGCCGATTGCTCCACGAAGTAAACAAACATCGACACACCTAAATAGATACGACCCATGTATAAATAAACATCGACGCACCTAACTAGGTACGACCCATGCGAGAAATGAGACGAAGCTTAATAAAATGAAGTACAGTCCTCCACATGGACAAAGAGACATCGCACGTTGCTAGTCTAAACCATAAAATGATAATCAAGAAGTGTCAATTACACTAAGCTAGTAAATATATGAGCTTAGCTTCATGTCCCATAACCACTAGCTTAACTTAAATATTTACGAACAAATTGTAGATCTCCAGTAGAAGATTGTCACAAGAGATTCAATCGAACAAGTCCAAGAATTAACCGACGAAGTAAACGCAAGCATTTCATACCACTTGTTTTCCTAAGCCGTTTAATTAGATTTCTCATACGAGTGAGGTAAAGGTTTGTATATACTAGTAGATTGGAAAACGGTTTAAGAAACGAGCTTTTTAATAAAAGAGTGTTGAAATCATTTTGATGAAAGATTTTTGATATTTACTGCTAGTATAGAAAACCTTTATATTTTTAAAGTGACAAACCATAGAAATGATTGTAGAAACAATCAAATCATTAAAATCCACATACGAAGACGTGAATCAAATCCAAAGAAAACGATAAAGAATCCATCGAAATGGATATTCAAAAATCCCTAAAAAAGGAGTCATCAAAGTCGTAAAAAAGGAGTCATCGAAATGGAAATTCAATCCCAAAAGGCAATGTGGGCTGAAACAGCAAATTCAGTTGACTAAACAGAGATTTCAGTTGACTAAACAACAAATTCAATTGACTATACAGAGATTTTCAGTTGACTGAATTCTGCCCGGTAACTTTCTATTTCCAGTTCCAGTCGACTAAACAGAGAATTTAGTCGACTAAACCATGCCTGGGCTATTTTTCAGCCTATCCAAATGAAGAGCAATCTCTTCCAAAATGCAAACGGATGAACATTGGCTCTAAGGGTTTATGCCAATAGGTAACCCGGCCCTATATGCTCTTCGACGCATCACCAAAACATGATCAAAACATCAAAGTTAGGGTTTTAAAGATTTGGACCCAAAGCACTAAAAATTGGAATATTCACCAATTCAACCCAAACCAAAAGCAAATGCACATGAATAAGTGTTAGGAATTCATACCTAACAACCAAAGATAATTATAGTCATAGATGTGAGATAAAAATCTCACCTTTGAACCCAAAAACAATGAATGAGAAGCTTGAAGGCAAGGGAAGATCAACCACACTTCAATCTCAACACAAGAAGCTTGAATCTAAGCTTAAAAGAGAAACATTTTCCAAATTAGGTTTAGGAATTTTCTGAAATCAAAGAGAGAATGAGTTGGAGAAGAAGGAGATGATACTTACCAATGCTTCTCTTTGAATTTGGAGCTAGAACTTGATTTGCAAATGGAAACTAGGGCTTAGGATTTTAATTCATTTTCTTTTCCCCCATTATTCTCTTTAAAACTGTAAAGATAAGGAAGAGGGAATGAATGAAGAGAAGTGGTTCAGTTTGGGGTATTAAGTTGGCTAATGGGCTGAACCCAAACTCAAACCCAAAGTGAAAAAGGTCAAATTTTTAGCTAGCTCCAAACATATCAATATTTATACTCAAAAAGGTTGCAAACGGCATTTTTAACTCAATGGAAGGGGTCTCGTGTCCCAATTCGACTGTTTTCTAAAAGTAGGTTTTCGGACTAAAATCCGACAAACGATGAAATATTTAAATAAAATATTTAAATATATAATCGATAAATGTGCGGGTTGTTGCAAGGAGGTACTAATCTTTTAACACCAACAATTTAAATATTTATAATAAATTAAATAATCGCAATCAGAATGATAACGTTACAAGTGGTGTGAAATTATTGCTTAAAAGCTTCGGTAGAATCCAATTTTAGTTCTTTTAAGCGCTATCTAGCAACGATAATTATTTATACCAATTGTCATCGTTAAAAGTATATCACATTAGGGCTTATGGAATTTGGTAATGGAAATAATTCGAACATCGTCCGCATTCAACTTTATAGTCCAAACACAAAATCGTTGGCTGTAACGACCTGTATTTTACATATTGGAGGATCATAAAATATTTTAATTTATTCTTGTTAGGTTGTATAACTATATAATTTTGGGATATGACTCTTAGGGACATTTTACACACTTGTGATTTCCCCGAATTTCTATGTGACCATTTTAACCCTGAGAATATTGTTTGGGCTATAACTTTTGATAGGAGTCGAATAAGGGTTACAAACTAGTTCCATTGCTTTTAAATAGTTTCTCATTCCGTAGATTGGTCATAGTAGAGAAAATGACTTACAACCAGAAATTTATGCCTGTTTGAGGTTTTTTAAGCTGTTGATTAGGATTACTTTGTAATTATTTAAGCCCGTTAGTCTAATTAGAGGATACTATAAATAGAGGGCTAGAGAGTCAAATAAAAACTTTTTCCTCTCATTCCAAATCAGTTTTAAACCCTAAGTAGTCGTAGATCCATCCTAGTTTCATCCAAAATCACCTAAATTGCTCTCTAAATCAAACCACATTGCAGATTAGAGATTGGATCCTCAATCAGAAGATAGAGACCATTTATTTACTTTATCTAAAGTGCTTTACATCACTGTAAGGATTAGATCTACACAGAAATTGATTGGATTTTGAAATTGGTGAGTGGTGTTTGCCTTCTCACTATGCTATATATGTTTGTAGGGTAGAAATATAGATTTAAAATGTTTTAAATTGATTTTTGGCCATCAAACCTTTTCTAACATTATTGACATGTTAATCCATTAATATGATATAAGTTGATTAGAAATCACCTTGATTTATGCTCATATATTCATGTTATGTGTAGAACTACGTTAGAAATTGCCTTGTTTATTTTGTTTTAATGGATTGCAAGTTTAATTGGATGAAATTGCTTGTAACTCTATGTTTAGATGATATGATGTGATGTTATTTGCTAGTATTCTGCTGCATAGAAAGTTAAATTATAGAATTAAGATAATCGGAAGCTAAGTTGGTAGGAATACGACGAAACTTCGTAGATGTGCTCTGGAGTTTGGTGGAAAGACGCATGACGAGTCGCAACTCAAATAGGGCTAAGCACATAACTTGGCACCGATTTATGTCGATAACTCAATACCAAGTTATAGAGAAGGAGGCTATGACTCAGTGGTTGATATGGATGGATAGAGCTTAGCTCGATGAGGTATTCCATAGCAAGATGTAGGGTATTTGGCTAAGGATTGGATGTGATGATGAGTTATCTCTAGAACACGAAGAAGGAGCATTAGATTAGGTTCGAGTTATCAAGGAGAGATGAGTCCAGGTCTTAGCATTGGAAGAGGAGTGCTAGAGACATGGAAGAGAAACTAACCATTAGTTGGGTAAAGTGTATAACTTGGCACCGAGTTATACCTATAACTATGCATCGATTTATCATTGTGAAGGATATGGATGTGGAACTTTTAGAGCAGGAAGTAAATGCTCTATAGATCATGCTAGAGGTTTTTGCTCATTCCTATTAGGTTGGATGATCAAATAATAGCATGATTAAAAGCTATGGTCTTTGAATGTTGGCTCGTGTTAGGAGTAGGTTCCGAAGATTGCGGCTCGGGAAAAAGCCACATGATCAGGGGATGTGAAAGGGTTCCTCTTGAATAGTGGAAACTGGATTGAGCAAGAAGGGCTCGGTGTCCAAATGAAGCAAAGGTGGGCTTAGGTATATGTGCTAAAGAATCATTGTTGCTTGAAGATTTTTCAGTTGTACTCGACCAAGGGTAATGTAAGTGGGGATGCCCAAGAGTCAATTAAGGGACCTGTATACCTTGGACCTGTAGCTTTGGGTCTAATGTCCTACTTTGGGCTATGAGACATGTATCCAACTTTGAGCTGTGAGATATGTGAGCGCAATAGAGAACCGAGAATTCCATTAGTCCCTTCCATGGGGGTCATACGGGTTATCATATATCCAAGGCACAAGGATTGATAGTTATGACCGGTGATGGATACTGTAGATGCTTTGGGTTTTTTAGTAGGCTATCACCTATAGGTATCAGAAGAAGTATGTATTAGAGATGGGAATACCTAGAAGATTGGTATCCTTTATTTTGTTTGCAGCATATCTTTATGATATTAAAGAGTAGCATATTGTAGTGTTATATGCTGACTCTTTGGTTATAGGGATAGGTCAGTTATGGTTCGTGTACTCTTGTTCCTTACCATATTTTACGTGTACAGTATTTTGAGATTTATTTACCGCTCACACCAAACTGTTGGCTTACCCAAGTTTTTATGCTTTGCTTCTTATTATCTTCGGTACTCTTAAATGAGTAGACAAGATAATAGGTTTACGTGAGGTAGTAGTTATTCGATGGACAAGCTAGATGGAGTTATATCATATTATATACTCCGCTATGCAACATTAGGGGCCTTAGTAGTGACTACATACCGTCTGTATTTGAGATAGTTGTTGAGTATGTTTTCATTGAATTGACTCTACTATTGATGTATATTATGTGGATATTATATTCAGATGATGATGATATGTTCATATTGTTAATACCAGCTCTTCTATTGTATATGTGATATTATATTTAGTCCATACACTCTAAGATATATGACTGGTTATATGCTGCATTTGTTCATTCTAAACCTTGATTATTATCCTATATTGACTGGGCATGACAGCGGCGCACTATTTATATACTAGTGGTGTCGATGGCATAGGGCGGTCTTCACATTGGTTCAATTATAACAATTATCATTAAATTAATTGCTCTAGCTAAAGACTTTGGCTTTGATTTGACTTTGGTTGACCTATGATACTAACCTTATATAACCAAGGAGATCAATTCTCTCTTGAATAGTGTTTCAATTCCAATGCTTCCACTTGACCCAAATATAGTCATAGTTAACCTATAATTAAAGTGGAGTTTCCACATTAAAACTCGATAATATTCTCAAGTCGAGGGAATTGTATAATGTCCCTTTGATAATCTCTGTTTAACTTTAGCCATATTAACTATTAGAAAATTATCGAGTGAATCATTCCTTCTAATTATTATCAATACTTAACATCTCGGTGCCTCCAATAGTTATGAGTAATATACTGTCCAACATTTGGAGAGCGTCATGTACTCTAGTCTCAAGGAATGCATCAATATCCAGTCTTAACACATCTTGACTAAGAATATTTAAAGCGGTGTGTTTAATATGGTGTAATAAATTTCTCATGATTACAACACCTAATTACTATCACAAAAAATGCCATGTGTAGAGTTTCTATTAAATATTTGATTTGAATAATCAATTATTTATAGCACGTTATACCAAATAAATAACATAAAAGAAACATCTTTTATTGAACAAGATTGATTATCGAGTTATATATATGTAATAATTACATAATTGATCCTAGGGCATAATCTAACTCTATCAATCTCCAACTTGCACTTTAGGTCAATTATGGAATCCTATTCTAACTTCATCGATAGGTTTCTATGAAATTAGTCAAGTCAGTCCCTTAGTGAACAAGTCTGCTATTTTGTTTTGGTTATCTACTTTGTCAGTCAACTCTCTCTGACGTTAATAAACTGCCTTTGTCATGTAAAACTATTCAGAGTACGTCTCCTGAATTCTAGTGAGCTTTAGGTTCCTTTACAAACTGTATCGCGGCATTGTTATGATCTAACAATGTTATGGGATTCTCAAATTTTGGATTCTTCCTCGACTCAGTTATAAATTTGTGCACTTATATTTGTACATCGCCTTTATTGTGGCACTATTCGAGGCAATGTACTTACCTCTTTCTTTGTATCAGCATAACCATTCGTTTGGAACATTTCCAAATTAAAGGTCCTTAATTAAGGCTTGAACACGAATTTGATCTTGACATATTATACTCAATATCAGTTATGAAGTTTGAGTCTGAATACTCCTTTATAAGGAATTGGTTATTTCTGTAAACAATTCTCTAGTATTTCATTAATGCTCAAGAATGCTCCAAACTATCATTTAGTGGTCCTAATTTTGATTTGATATTTACTTCATGCATCAAATAAATAAATAAATTATGATATTACAGACAGTACAACATGGACGATAATTCCTATTCAATTCATAAGGAATCCATCTTACATGTTCCATGTTACACATTTTAATATGGTGTCTTTACATCATTTAAGACACTCCTAACATCCTTTATATTTATTATAAAATATATCATTTACAAACCCCATATCGAGTATTAAACAACCAAACTATAACTGATTTTAACAAAAGTACATCGTTAATAGTCAATAGTTTGTTGTTTAGTTATAGTTAAGAAATATATATGTACCTTTAAATGTTCTTTCTTATAGGCACATGCTTCCTATGCATTTTGACATAAAATCAAACTATTTGATATATTTTTCAAAACTTTTGTTTAACTTTGATGCTCATCAAGCGATATTTCCATATCCATTCTTAGACCATATCTATGTAACGTCGCGCCTTTTTTATGGTTTAAATCGACGATAAACCACACAGTTAAACTTAAACCATACAGAAGGGCGGATTGTTATGGGGTAAACAAGAAAAAGCAGAGAAAGAAAAAAACAATAAAGAATCTTGCAACAGAACGATAAAATATAACAATCAAATATATAGTTCATGAAACTGTTTTACAACATATTCGATTATACTTATACAATACATATCAGAGTTACACATACCAGAGAATAATAAAAATGCAGCGGAATAGTATGAATGTAGTGGAATACTATAATAATAAATAACAATAATAAATCTTCGTCTTCGTCCTCTAGAATATGGTCTTCCAAATCCTGAAATGCTCAGGCTAACCCGAGCGAATTAAAAAGACAAAACACTCAAGTCAGAACTAAAATTCTTATGTAAGTTAAATCAACGGTAAGAATATTAGTGTAAATGGCATCGGAGATGTTTACGGGATTTGACCTCTCCTATCCAGTGTCAAACGTGAGTGCAGTAACTTAAGAGATTTCGGGATTCACATCTCCTAAGAATCCGTTAAACTATCTACAATGTAGTAATATTTCGCTATTATAATAATGTCTATAGTAAAATAAACTTACTTTTAAATAGCGTTAAGGAGTTACCCATCTCCCCCTTAATACAATAATAGTCCTAGTAGTCCATCCAGTATCATGGTCCCTCCTGGTCGGGAAGCCACCGGAGGATACCACATGGGCTACGGGAGAAAACCAAACTCGTATAAGGCGCGATAGGGTAGGTGACACGACACAACTAGACAATGCCAGGGTAGATAAACCAATTACGCTTTCGGGCCGTTGGTAACGCATAGCGCACAACTACCGCCCACCTCAAGCCACACCCCCAAATCAAAAAAACAAATGTGGCCAACGAATCAATCCAAAAGTTAGAGTGTAATATCGAAGTGATGTGTCCGATAAAAGGTGCTACCTTCTTAGCCCGTCGATCGCTCCTGTTTTAGCCACCTTATGCCAACTCATGGGAGTCGGGTCCACGTATTTACCTCAAAGGAAATGTCGCCACCATCCTACTTCATTCTAGAATCTCCACCGCGTACAGGGTTGTTAAAGTGGGTCTTCAGAGTTGGTAGAGAGTATGAAAACTTTCGATCCCGGTCTCTTCAACAACCAAACATTATAATAACACCGCGGTCATTTCAAAATAATTTATGCTTCAAAGCCAGAATATACTATCTTTTTCAAAACCATACGATACGACATCATTTCCCATTTAAAAACCAAATCAATATGATATCATTTTAAAATCAAAGTATTTCAAAGTTATAAATTTTCGAAACCAAAGACTAGAAATAAAGCCTTCCAACACATAATATTTTGAATTTTCATAGCTTCTAAACCATAACCTTCAAAACTTAAATGGTTTGGATATTCAAACAGTACATAAAATAAAATATTTGAATTTAAAATCACTTTATAAAGTAAATAGTTTCCTCGACTTCACAATTTTATTCCCTTTAAATTAAATTTCAATTCATAACTTTTAACTCAATTTCAGTTTCAATAACCAGTTCAATTTCAGTATATTCCAAATTTTGCGTATTAAATAATTTCAAAACTAAGGTTGATAATTATGATTTCACAATTCACTATTCTATTATTTAGTTTTGAAATATATGCATAATAAATGCATTATTCTTAAAAAACTCAAATTACAAATAACTAAATATTCCCTTCAATTTAGTTATACTTGAAATACTCATTTAATTCATCTTGACCCTAAAAATCAAGTTATAATAATTATTCTTTTTAAGTTTTCAAGTTTAATAAATTTTACATCAACTTATGGAGTTTAATTCTTAAATAAGCTCAATTTCAAATAAATTTCCAATTTTCCTTCCAATCTTAATTTATTTAAATCATTATAACCTCTATATTAAAGTATGATTTAAATACTTAACCATATTTTATTTTAATAAAATCAAAATCCATTACTAAGCTTATTTTTATTAAACAATTTATACATAGCTAAATTCAAGAATTTAGCTATATATAAAATAATGTTTATTTAATATCAAAAAAATCAATATTTATTAAACCGTATATTTCTATCCAAAACCGTAGAAATCATATCAAAATATTTTTATATATAGACCATGGTGTCTGTATATAATTTTCTACCCTATGGTCAAGTGATATGGATATTTATCATTTCAATCCATAATTTAAAATAAAAATACGGTTATATATCATTTCAATCCGCAATTCCGAATGAAATAAAAATGCATAACAGCTTGTAGTTTATAATAATATATAATACAACATCCATTCATCCAATATCAATCATCAACCATTTATCACAATCATCATCCAGTTAAATCAAAACATCAATATAAACAGATAATAAACAACAGTTCTTCACTGGTAGTTTTATATTCAAAGTAAAGTAAATAAAAATTTAACTGGCAGTTTATATGCAATAATAAATTTAATAACAATTTAACTGACAGTTTATATGCAATACTAAATCTACTAACATGTTAACTGGTAGTTTAAATGCAATAATAAATTAAACAATCATTTAGTTCAATAAATTTAATTTAAATGGGATGATGATTAAAAATATGCCAAACAGTTAGAAATAAATTTCTAAACACACCAGAAATTAATCTAACACACATAAGAAATTCTAGAAGTTGTGAGTGGGTTATAACGCTCACCTTTTGAATTTAAATTGAATTTAAATCCAATTTAAACCCAAAATTTGAGCAGTCTCCAAATTCGTCCATCTGCGACATCCGAAATTCCAATACGAACCCAGCGGAGGAAACCGCGAGTGAAACAGACCTCGTACGTGAAAGTTATTGCGATTAGATTGTTTGAAAACAAAATTTAATTAAAACAAAAAATAAAACTCACCCATTCTAAACCATTACCACGTCACTAACAATGTTACCCAGAGAACCTTATACATCTTCTCAACACACGCTACCCAGGTTTTTTGAAACTAAACCCAAGCGGCCCCACGCACGATCGCACGTGACTAACGGCCGTCGCCTCCTCGACCTGCAATACCGCAACGCCGACAACCCACCGAAGAAGCCTCCTTCACATGCAATCACCCAGAGCCATCGCGGCCACCTAGGCACGAGTGAACTAGAGTAGCCGTCGCCTTATTTATTAAACCCTAGTTAAATTTTAGCGAGTAATCCGACAGTCGATTCAACGCAAAAACTATGCCGATGAACTCCCCATCGTCCACTCTACAAAACCCAAAACTGATTCGACGATCTGACAACGTTCATCGACGCGCGATGAACGGCCGTGAATGTTTCATTGATTTTTAGCCACACCGAAACCCAGATTGGAAAACGGATGGCAAAATTGACATGCGCTCTTCGAGAGCTTCAAATCGATATATAATTCGATATAGTTTGAGAAGTTGAAATTTTGATTTGATTTTGAATTGAAATTGGATCCGAAATTTGATTGTCTCCATTTAGGAGTAGAGATAGCTGAATTGGAATTATACGTACAGAATAACGACATAATAAATATGCTAGGGTTTATAACAGGGTATATATCGGCAAGCTGAAATTAGAATGGACTGGATCGATTAGATATACGCGTTGAACGATAAAATGGCTCGAAAAAGCCCGTTCTGACTCCAGGACGAAATTGGGTCAACCTATATATCAAAATATATGTTTTAAAATATTTTAAAATCAATGAAATAGGTTTCAATTCCAAATTCCATCTTATGAAGAAGTTATGCTAAATTCAAATTATTTCAAATTGATTTAAATTGATTTCAATTTAATTGATTTCTAGGCGTTTCAAGCCCGTACGATCAAATGACAAGTCCGATCGCTATGAAACTTGAAATTCTAACATAATTCACTGTTGTGGATTCAATGAAACTGGTTTTGCCGATATCCGAGTCAGTGGCCAAAATGGCTAATTTCCAGTTAATTAAATAATTTAATAATAATAATAAAGTAATTAAATCACCTTTTCAACTTCAATTCCATAGTTAACAAATCGTATCATTTTTGATTCCTTAAACAATTACAATACTTTAACAATTTAGATATCAATGCAAAGTTAATTAATCTACCAATTTCCATGTTCAATTTGAATTTTAATAAATTCATTAATCATAAATTCAAACTCCAAATAAATCCATTTATTTGATTTTTAATCTTATTATGAATCAATATTAACTTAACATCTTAAAGGTGATGTCAACATGGGTTTATATCTATTACACTAATATTCCCAATTTCATCTTAATTCCAGTTTACCGTAGTATCTAATTCCAATTTCTTACAGTAAACCCATTTATTATAAATTTGAATACCAATTAATAAGTTCCAGATAAATTGATTGATTCAATTCAACTCTTTCATTAAGTCTATTATTAATCTATAAACTTAGTTACTATTTGTTTTATATTCCATTACACTATATACCCCTATTTATCTTAATTTGTATTAATGGCTATGTTTGAAAATGCGAAATCTTGTCAATTACACACATTAATTAAGGTTTTAAAACCAATAAATTAATTTACCTTTGTTCCATTCTTTTTTCCAATTTATTACTTATGAAAAATTTCACGTTTCTATTTATTTATTACGTACACACCTTCAGTCCTTGCATTAATTCTCATAAACATTACATTATTGATTTCCTATTTTGATTTAGTAGACCAATTTGTTACAACAGACGTTACTATTAACGTATAATTCCATTTATAAGCTATTATTAACAAACAAATGTTGTAATTGATTTAGATCTAATTCAATAAATTGAATGAATGGGTAAACAATTAAAATTATCACTATTCGCCTAATTTTCTCACATTCATACTTACTTATCAACTACAATTATTATAATTATTTATCTAGCATCGATTCTTATTAAATTGCAATTTATTACGTATTATTTCATCAATTAATACAACTTTTAAATTTATTTCTCAATTCCCTAATTTCAATCAATTATAACCTTACAATGGTTTCAATTAATAGGTATTGCACTAAAATTAGTTACTTATCAACTTGCATAAACCATATTACATTAATATATTGTAACGACCCGAAATTTTCGACTCGGAAAATTCCAGATAGTTAGGAAAAGAAGAAAAAGAAAGAAGAAGAAGAAGAAAGAACAGAAACACCAAAACACAGAAAAACCTCACATTCGCGGCGGATTAAAATATAATACCACATAATAACAGTTTACTAAAGAAATACTGTATTAATACACTTATATCTATATATCAGAGTTACACCCATTACAATACACCGGACAGTTTAAAACAACATGCCCAAGCCAACTATATTATACACAGCAGTAAATAGTTCATACGTCCCTGCCATCCAGCTTGCCTCCTGAGCTCCAAAACGTCCTTACCTGAAAATCTGTAATACTCGGTCTGACCCGAGCATTACATCAAAGTAACACCCGGGTCAGGCTGGAAACCATCGTGAGTAAACCCATCTAACTTGGAATACAAAAGCATACAACTTATATAAACCCGGGTAAATTATCAATATACAACTTCACAAACTGTTATAGGTATTGCTTATTTCACACATCCATTTCTAAGTGCCAAACTTATATTA
This sequence comes from Allium cepa, assembly GCA_030765085.1. Lineage (NCBI taxonomy): Eukaryota > Viridiplantae > Streptophyta > Magnoliopsida > Asparagales > Amaryllidaceae > Allium > Allium cepa. Next base: position 416,388,256 of record CM060937.1, on the reverse strand, counting down.
AATGGTCCAATTCACTTAAATCATTCCAAACAGGCTTATTGATTTCACATATCAATCTATAAAGAATCGAAGTGGTTTCGGGTATTTACTAATACCCGACTCTTGTTTCTTCGAATTCAATACCATCTCATCGAAAATTATACAAATGATACACAATTCATACTTCAAATACAGGGTGTCGCCTACACACATTAATTCGTTATCGATGGATAACTACTTTATCTCGGTTTAAACCCAACATATCACATTACATTATTAATCACATATCCAAGATATCAACCAATCAAAGGCATGCAATATTTTTCAATCATACACAAGCAAGGTGAATAAATCATATCATTTCTAATTAATTTAACCATTAAATTAATTATTTCAATCACCCTTAATCCAGGTTATTTAACATTAATTAATTATTAATTAATTAATCGTTCTTTAATTATTCATTTAGTTAATCATTCTTGATTAATTATCTTTAATTACATAAAGTAATTATCCTTTAATTAATCATACAAATTAATTACCCTCAAATAATTTAATTCATTAATCAATCTTGATTAATCACATTAGTAATTAATTTTCCTTAATTACTTATATCCATTAAACCCACCCTTTGATTTGCTACATTAATTAATCTTTTAATTACATTAAATAATTATCCCTTAATTACTTCCCTAAGAAATTATCCTTTAATTACTTCCCAATAAGTAATTTCCTTTAATTTAATTACACGAGTAATTATTCATTCATTACTTCACTAAGTAATTATATCTCATAAATTATATTAAGTAATTATACTTAATCCTTAATTAATTTTATTTATTAATTACCCTTGGTTAGTCTCATTTTGTAATTTCATTACTGATTTCTTCATTAAGTAATAACTCTTTTAATCAAAAGAATCTTATTTAATAACCTAGGGAATAATTCATTATTAACTTAACCCTTAAGTTTAACTAATGATTAAACATCTTTAATCACATTATTGGTCAGGTTTTAAATAAATTCCAAGTATCATTGTACTAAGTTAAAGTAAATTATACAACTTAATTAAATCAACATTCAAATAATCTCCTTTATTTCTAATAATGATTAAGTGAATTATTAAAACTTAATTATGTTATCCTTAACATTTGTAACATAACTAATTTACCCGAGACGACTCAGTATTTCCCGAAACAGAAACTGACTTCATCTCCTTATCCCGAGCTTCATTCTTTTCCTTTTTCTTCTTAACAACTTAGTTTTAAAAATCCGAAACAAAGGTGGAACAACAATCATGCGCATGAGCACAGACCCTAGCCTGAGCTTCAATTGCTTGGAGGAAAACCCACATTTTCCCGGGCAAACTTCTAACTGCTCCCTCTCTTTTCCTTTCTCCTTCTCAAATATAACAGCCACCACAAAATATCCATGGTGCACCGTGCAATGTGCACAACACATCGGAACTCCTCCGATCAACTTCATCACTCCAATCAGTCGCTAGTGGCATGCCGATCAACATTACCACCGAAATTTACGAATGTCTCCTCCAATCAAAATTTCGAACTTCGAACAAACCTAAAATTTGGATAGACTGACTTCAATTGCCTCGCCTTCGCCATTCCTCCCACCATCATCCGCCAGACTTCGCCAGATCCATCATCACAACCCCTTCTTACCTTACCCCAAGTTTGGTTCAACTCGACGTCGCCCCGATATTGAAATAGACGCCAAATGATCAAAACCCGAAACGACATCTAAAACCCTAAAATCCAATCGTCCGGCCACCATCGTGACTGAAAAATTTAGTGACTAATTTTGCCAACTTCGCCTACCTCCAAGGCAGCTCCAGCCACAACTTGAAACCCCAAACTTCGCCAATCACCAAAGAACACTCGAAACCCAAATTTCGACTATCATACAATTTCTCTTGATATAATAGTCTAAAAATCATAATTTCTCTTTTAAAAATCATAGATTCTGAAATCAAATCCAATTATATACTAGATTCTAGAAATTATTAAAGTCAACTTTTTGCTATGATTAAGAATCCCAGTGTTCTTTTTGTTTTTAAAGAAACAACTTAAAATTTATCTGGAAGTGATTTCAGATCAAACTTCTTATCACTACATACAAGCTTGTATATACACTAAGTTTTAAAATGGATCAGGGGAAGAAATATTTAAATCTGATCATATGGTTTGAAACTGTATAACTAGAACAGAGTGTTCATCTTGTATTCAGACATGCACACTATAAATCATGTATATATCTACATGTAATTCATATAAATAAACATGCAATACTTAACATAATTTGTTTCAAGTAATTACTGCATACAACAGAATTTGTAAACATATCAACACTTTATTTACTAACTATTATGCAGAGAACAGAAAACTATACTTGTATCCAGGCTCCTGAATTTTCAGACATGCAGAGAACAGCTTTTGAAGTTTGAAACATGAATGCCTTAGCTTTTAAAAAGAAAACTGGAGTTGCTTGCAGATTTTTATTTTTCCTTTATCTCAGATTTGAAAAATAGAAACATACCTTGATCTTTGAACTTGCTTTTGAAGATGGTTAATAATTTTCTGGTTTTTATCTTGAAAATGGATTACAGGGTATTCAATTTATTTTCTGGTTTGAGGAGGATGTTATAGATTTTGTTTTTAATTCTAACTTCTCTTGATTTTGGCATTGAAAACAAATGAGAGATGAAGAAAGAAAGTAGATCTGAGAACGTGGAAAATGGATTTGCATTCTAATTCTTTAAACATTAAATTCATATATTTTCATTAGAAGGCACTAATGCCACTTGTAAACCATGCATAAAATCTTCGTTACAAATGCTAATTCATGAGTTATTTCCCTAAAAATGTTTAACTCTTTTAAAAAAAATTAAGTCTTTATATAAATATAGTTTATTTCAAGTGTAAAAGAAATATTTTAATCTTTCATTTAGATCCTTTTTAAACTATCATACCCTTTTTAAAATTAATAATTATTGATCTTAAGTATTTAGAAACCAAAATTTTTATATTAAATTCAAACAAAACTTCTAATCACAATAGATATACATACATATGTTATAAATATCTTATGTAAATGTTAATGTTATATATACCCTTACTTTCAAACTTCCAAATTTTCAACTTCCTAATGCAAACATACATATACATGTGTGTGTGTGTGTGTGTGTGTGTGTGTGTGTGTGTATCATTACAAAAACAACATGTAATTTATTAGCTTTTGAAAAGATAAATTTTGTCTATTTTAATGATTATACTTTCACACTGAATTCGTATATGTATATACTTAAGATTTGAATCATTATAGAGTTTACTCATATCCAATTATATATTTAATTATTTATTATAAGAGTCATTATTTTAAAATTTTAACTATTATTGTAGTTTTCAATCCACTATAAATTAGTTTACAAGTGTTTTTAATGTTTAATTAATAATTTACCAATGTCACTTTCTTATTTATAAATTTATTTAAGTTATGAATAAGTAATTATGTAATATTCACATAAATATAATGTGTATTCATTTTATATAAATAAGCTTTAGATTTTTGTAAATATATATATGAATTTTATATAAATATTTAATTATGCATAACTTATGTTTTTGATCAAATCAATATAACATATATCTAAAATATACTTCCTTTTTAAAATTTCAAATTCAAATTCAATCCTTTAAATTCCATTAAAAATCTAATTCAAGATTAATTCAAAATAAACACATATATTTAACACTGTTCATCTAAAAATAACACATAAATATTTACGATTAGATTCATTTGTTAAATTTTACGATTCAGTATTTCTACTAATTAACCCAATTATTATCAATTACAGATGTCCCGAAAATCCGGGTTATCACATTCCCCCCCTTTGAATCTTTTCGTCCTCAAAAAGGAACGAAGCCATAATTTATTAAAATGCTTAAAATCAGATGAATTTTTATTTGATCATTTCGAAAACACTTTAAAACCTATATAGTATTACAGCAATGGTTTCATAAAAATACTTTTATAACTTGATGTCCCAATAAGTCCATCCTCGTTCTCATAGAAATTCGTTCATACGTTGATCAGGCGTAGGACTGAAAATCTATAAGTACTTAGCAGACCCATTTTCAGCATCCAGTAAAAATACTTGGAAAATAATTTTATTGAAAATTTAGAAAACAATTTTTGAAAATAGAGGATATATCTTTGGTAAGAATGCTCTGGAAATCATCACCCCCATCCATAATCACAATTACATTCCAGGGTTACGTTGTCGTCGCAGCAAAAGTCCATGTAACTGCAGGCTCTCTGCGGCCTCTCGATTGCGCCATGGAACCCACACAACATATCACAGTTACATTCAGGGTTACTTTGCCATCGCAGCAAAAGTCCATGTAACTGCAGGCTCTCAGCGGCCTCTGATTTTCACTGTCGAAATGAAACCACTCCACTCCTACATAGGTCGCAGTCTGCCAATATAAAATCAAACGCAGAACATTGGCTCTCAGCGTCACACACGACTTTCGCTATGTTATACCATAGGTCGTAGTCTACCGATATAAAATGAAACGCAGACTGTTGGCTCTCAGCGGCACACACGACTTCCGCTATGGTATACTCTACTCATAATCCCCAAGAACTAGTTTTGTCCGGACTCCTCACAGGATCAACTTTAGAACCCCCCCTGGGGCTCAAGGCAGCACCACCCGGTGGTACTCCTGAGAAGTTTATTTCAAGGGAGCGCCTTTTTCCCCAGAGCCATCATCAAAACATTTTATACTATACATATATAGTATCTTCAAATCATACACCTAGTATGATCTCATACAAAGCTCCTTTACACAAATCGATTATTCCAAAATCGATAATTCTCAAACTAGGCTTTCCAAATTCAATATTGATTTTACCCAAAAATCAAAAGCCTTTCCAAATCTAAAGGTTCCCAAAACCTTTTCCAAAATCCTCATAAGATCCTTTATATATATATATATATATACACACACAGATATATATAATTTTTAAAACCTTGGATCATTTCGAACTTGTATAAAACTCCTTTTATACTTCAAACATTTTCAAAAACTCTTTCCTTCTGGCAAAAGATTCAACAAGGGGAGTTTCGTTCTTTTAAAACAAAGGTATTTAACTTTGTTTATTCAAAATCAAATATTCAAATTTGATTACTCCTTTCAATATTATTTCATTCAAATCCGTACGATGTACACATATCATTCGTACGCTATACCAATCTGATTGCTCACTCGATCACACAATTTCACTTTCGAACTAGTATCGTCCACCCGACTTCCTAGTACGGACACAGATCTAGTTTCTTGATCAGAAACCGTCATTCTCCTTGCATAGCTTAACTATGATAGAGAATATCCGAAACCAATCAACAATCCATATCCAGGTTCGCCGTTGAAAATCGAGTGAAAAATCCCAACTCGGATCGACTTAATTATCTCGAAATTCTGTGCTCGAATCTGGATCAAATTATTATGCGAATAGAATAATATACATACATCCTACGTATTTAACTTCATCGATTATTAGCCCAAATCAATTTCTCTTTCTATTCACATTTCCTTTAGATTCTATCCACTTACTTACAATTGCTTTAATCCACATTTGGATTATTCCTTAAACTCTTATCTCGAATGGGTATTTAACCAATAACAGTTTGAACTCCGTCCAGTTTAAATTTAGAAAATAACTTGAAAAGTTAAAGAAATAGATAAGTGGTCGAAAAATAATTACTAGTTTGTAAAATAGCTGTAAAATAGTTCAGTAATTGTAAAATAATTGGAAAATAGTTAAATAGTGATAGAAATTTTAAATAATTGCAAAATAGCTATAAAATAGTAAATAGTAGTTGAAAATAGTAATTAGTTTATAAAATATTAGAAAATTGTTAACAGTTTCAAAAATAATTGTAAAACAAGTATAAGATAGTTTGGCTTTTAAAAGAAAGGTTGTATATACAATGAATAGCTTGGAAAAATAGGTTTATATTAAAATAATTTATATTAAAAATAGTCCAGAGTCAAAACTGTTCACTTTCCAATCTCCATTCTCAATCAATTCAATTTAAATTTCCTCTTCCATTTAAATTGACGCAATTCTAAATTTTTTAATAACTCCAATTTCCATTGGACTTGATTTATTCCCAATTCAAGTTGAATTAATTCTCAGTTCCTTTTTAATTTAAATCAAATTCCATTTGATTTTGAACATATTCTACTTTACTTACAATTCCAAGTTATTCCGATCACTTTGGACTAGTATCCGTTCAATTGAACCCACTTCAATTCCAATCCATTTCAACTCCAGTTTGAATTAATTCCAATTTCAAATTCCATTTCCAAATCAAGTTGATTTATTCTTGATTTCCTCCTAAATTTAATTCAAATTCCATTTGAATTTAAAACCATTCAACATTAATTATAATTCCAAATGATTCCAATAAATTTCGACAAATTTCAAATTGAACCAATTCAATTTCAAATTGTTTCAAACTAATCCAATTCAAATTTTCCATTTGAATCTTATACTCATACATCCTCAATCACAATTTCAATTACTTCAAATCAAATTCAATTTGAACTAATTTCAATTCAAATTCCAGATTTAAACCATCTCGAATTATATAAATTCAAGTTAATACTTGAAATGTTGTTTTAATTCCTTTAAATCAATTTACCTTTTTATCCCAACAATGGATTACCATACTCCATTTCTCATTCATTTAAACAAATCCAATTCACATTTCAAAGATTATTAATAACAATAGGATGATATCATCCAATTATTTCAAAACATCCATCCATTTCCAATTTTCGGATCTCAGACCCAATTTGAGATCACTCAAACTCTTAAATATAATCAATCATTTAACTTTCCTAGTTAAAACTTAATTTCATCTGGAAATTTCCAAATCAGGTTGATCATCCCAACATATTTTACTCTTCTCAAGTTAAACTCAATTCACTTAATCCAGTCAACCTTACCCAGTTTGAGCTTCCATTTCAAATTCTAAACTTCACATTAATAATCTTCCCACTTATTAAGTTCACTGACTTATCACTTTTGGGTATTACATCTCATTCCCAATTTAAAACTCACCTTTAGAGTTTATTTCAAACCACCTTTGATATTATGTATATCCACATATATACATATTAATTTACATACCAAGTTATACTTTAAATTTTTTAACCACCTTTGGTGTTAATTCAAAAAAAATTTCCTTTAAATTTTCAAACAACTCTTGTTTGAAATAGGACCATGTTAGTGCCAAAATTGGTCACTAACACCCTTAGAGAGTTTGTGTAGAGAGATTAATGAAGAAGATAAATTAAAATAGAGAAGATAATATAAATTAAAATGCGGGAGACGAGAATACAGAATTTATAGTGGTTCGGCGTTGTAGCCTACGTCCACTTTGAAGTTGATCCTTTATTTCTTCACTTTAAACTTGATTACAGATACAATCCGCTTTTAAGTATTCGAATACAATTGTGAAATAAAAGTAGAAGTCTTGGATGAGGTTTTGATGAGGCAGAGTTTCCCCTGTGTTCTCTGAAATCTGATCCCTCTTTTCTGTGCCCCTGCCCCTCTATTTATAGATGAATGTGGGTTGGACATCCCTGGTGGGCCAGATGGCTAGACAGCTCGGTCTAGATAGGACGCACCGTGCATGCTGAATGGAACATGCCGAACGGTCGGCATGCCGAGCCCTCCTTTCGAAGTCGATGGATCTCTCTGTTGAATGGAGGAAGCGGGCCGAACGATGCTGGGATGCCGAGTGAGGCGTGGATGCCAAGTGAAAGGATACGCCGAGTAGAGGGAATGCCGAACACAGGACATGCCGAGCAAAGGATATGCCGAGCACAGGATGTGCCGAACAAAGGATATGCCGATCACAGGATGTGCCGAGCAAAGGGTATGCCGAGCACGGGATGTGCCGATCAAAGGGCATGCCGAGTGAAGAGCAGGCCGAGTGGAGGGAGTGCCGAGTGAAATGCTGAAGGTCTCGTGCCGAGTGCAAAAATGGATGGACGTACGTTCTTCAATGCCGAGTACAACCCTTGACTGCCGAACGTTCAAACGTGTCGAGTGCTCATTTGTGTCGAGTACAACCGTGCATGCCGATCGTTCTAGTTGCCTGGTCGATTCTCCAGGTAACATTTTGCCCCCCAAAGTACACCGTGTGTTCGAACAGGGTGTGCTTTGAACTACTGGATTAGTGCATTGCCGCCGAATGCCAAGGTGCCGAACGATCTTGCCGAACGATGCGAGTGCCGAATGACTAGAAGCCAAGTGAAACTATTTTGACCGGTAGAGCCGGTCAGAGTCCCTACATCTTCCTCTTCTTCTCTATAAAAGCCGCCTTCTTTCCTTCTCTTTTATCACTTCTTGCTTTTACAATTCCAGGCTCACAAGCCATTCGTGCAATCAGAATTCAAGGGTTTCTCATAACTTTCCTACGTTCGATCCACGTACTAGGTATCTTCTTACCCGAGTTCCTCTTCTGGCAATTCCCCATCGATTCGCTGTTGGTGGGGACTTAAGTTCGATTTGGAATGTTTCCAAGGTCGAGAGTCTAGTTGTAGAGAGAGAGAGAACCAAATTCGAATGCCTTGTAGGATCATTAGTGAGTGTTCGGCAGAGGAGGAGAAGGTATGGAGGATATGCCGAGCGTTTGGACTCGGCATAATCTTCGTTTGGCACGGCGTAGTTTTGACCGAACGATACTAGCTCAGTGCGAACTGAAGCTGGGCCGGATGATGGCCGTATGCCGAATTGTAGCCCTGCCGAGCCACTACTTTAGCCGAACAAACTGTTATGCCGAGCGTACATAAATGCCGAGCCTACCTCCATGCCAAGCAAACCAACATACCGAACGTACTTGAGTGCTGAACAAACTATCCTGCCGAACAAACTAAGTGCCGAGCAGACCTTAATGCGAACCCAAGTGAATGCCGAACAAACTATCATGCCGAACATAACTAGGTGCCGAACAGACCTAAATGCCGAACACAAGCAAATGCCGAATATACTTAACATGCCGACCATACATAAATACCGGACCTATCTTCATGTCGAACATAGTTAGCATGCCGAGCATAATTAAGTGCCGAGCACACATAAATGCCGGACATATACAAATGCCGAACATACTCTTCTTGCCTAATTTCATAACTGGTCTTTACTTGGCATAATCGGATAATTACCTCTAGTGTCTTACTGCAGTCGTTATTCAGAAGGCTTTCGGAGACGGTCAGCGATGACGGTTTTCGGAAGCGATGTTTTTAGGCTTGACATTATATTAAATGCTTATGCACGATTGATTGCACTAGTTCACACACCACACGAGGGGGTTATCTGCATTGTTAATTCTAACGTCGATCATTTTTCGAGTATAGTTCACACAGGTGCTTGGTTGGGTCTGCTATTTATTCAAGATGTCCAAAAGATCCAATTCTGCTACACTTTCCGACATACCTGGGCCGTCTTCTAAGCGAACGGCCCCCGACACAACTGACCCGTCAGTTTCTCCCGCTCATGACTGGGCTCCCGATACTTTGGAATCGTCGATTTTACTGGATGACCCAGTTGACTCACAGGCTTCGAGAGTCACTGAGGCCGCTTTTAAGCGGATATGTTCTATTCATGGCATTCCGTTTGCTGTCGTGCTCGTTCCGTCGGGGCATGACCGCCCACATCTGCCCCCGGTGGGATATACGGCGTGTAGCAAGTTCATGTGCTGGGTTTGTAGCGTGCCACCTTTCAATCTATTCCTTCGCGACGTGCTACAGTATCTGGACGTCGCCCCGTCTCAACTTCATCCAAATGGTCACGCTTTCATTTATGGCACGTACATGCTTTTCATGGCCGTCTTCTCCAGGCCCCCAACTCCCGGCGATATAAGGTACATCTATATGACCAAGAAACGGGGAGAAAGCCCCTCTTACATGTTTCGTGAGCCACATCGGAAGTGCCAACTTTTCACTAGCGCGTGGAGCAGCAAATTCGCCCTGTACAAACAGGAGTGGTTTTACGTGCGCTGCCCCCAAGGCTTTGCGAGGCGGTGGGTTGAAGGAAGTAAGTCCTTTCTTTGAGTTGATGTCCGTTCCCGATTGAGGTTGAACTTCTCCTAACTCATTGTTCTATTTTTTTCTATTATTTTTTTTTTCAGATCTCGTCCCCCGTCCCGAGGGCCGGGGGTACTCCGATGCTGTCGACGCCATTAGAGCTCTTCCTGCTGAAGAGCGAGATATCCGAGCCCTCATTTCCAATGAGTCACTATCGAAGTTCGGCTTGCTAGCCCCTGGCCGCCGGGTTAGCCTTCCAGAGGCCGTATCGCTTCCCAAGTCCGTGCCCGTCAGAGGGAAAAAATTGCCTAAATCATCCGTTCGCCCTTCTCTTGAAGCACCGGAAGAAGGGGAAATTCTAGGCGAGCAACCTAAAAAGCGAGGTGAGGATTTAGGTCCTGCAGCTGAAGTTCATGATATCGAAACGTCATCTTCCCTTTCGAAGGGGAGAAAGGAGCTGGCGCGCAAGTTGAGGAAAGAGGAGGTTGGTGGGACTTCCAAAGCTACGCCTGTTCAGCCAGAGAAAGAGGCTTCTTCACAGCGCGTTGGAAGTTCTCTGAAAGGCTTATCGAACCTCTCCATTCCCGACGATTTGCTCGACTATGATTTCGATGACCCGGAGCTGTTTAAGTTTCGCTCACCCGTCAGGGGTGATGCGGGCGTCCCGGCCCTGATCCAAGGTGAAAAAAATCCCGTTAGCAAAGCCACTGGTCCGTCAGGGGGTTGCACTAGGACACACACAGACACACGCATTTCACTTTGCACCTACTTTTCTTTCACCATTCTGCTCTCTCGCTAATTCGCTATTGTTTGATTGCAGGTGACATGGGGCGCTCTCACTGATACGACCGCCTTCGCGGTTCGTCGACTTTACGCCAGTCTGGTGGGGACTCGGGCCTCGGGAAGCGCCGAGACAAAGACAGCGACCGAGATTATCATGCCCAGGACTCGTCATCCCGGAAGAAAACTTATTATCAGCCCGAACACCGCCAGGAGACCTCTCCTTATCAGGAGTGAAGCAAAGACAAACGTGGCCATAAGAGGTCGCATTCTGATGCTCCCCGGGACCAACACTCTGACTCTTCTTCTACCCGGCACTCCCGAAATTCTCATAGGTAGGGCGAACTTTCAGAGCCGTCTCCTCCCGCTCCCGTAACAGACCCGACAGTGTCGGAGAGATTGAACGAACTTAAGGCTAAGTTTCAGAAGATTTGTTTTGATGGGTTAAAGTTCCTCCCGGCGATTCATCCTATTCCCGGAGATGTCAAACAAAATGCTATCGCCTGTACCAATGACGTCTACGTGCAACATGACGCGTTCGTCCATCTGGCTGAGAAACTTTCTGAAGTCTCTATGGAGCGCCAGCACGAAATTGACCGCCTAAAGCTTGAAGCTATTCATGACAGGGATATCATTAAGGCCCAGGATGAAGAAATTGCCGCCTATAAGTCCGAGCTTGAAGCTACTCGTCAGAGCGCTAAGGACACCGCCGAGGCTGTTTCCCGCCTTGAATTGACTCATAAGAAAGAGCTCGATGAAGCGGTTCAACGGTGTGGGGCATTAACTTTGGAGAAAGACTCCGTTCAGAAGGAGCGGGACACACTTAGTTATCGGTTTAAAGAACTCGAAGAGCAACTTTTCGAGGAGAGGAAAGAGAAAGTGGCTGCCCAGGTTGAGGCACAACATTATTGTGATGAGATTGTCGCCACCCGACTCCTAAAGGGGAAACTTGAAGACGATCTCTCCAAAGTCGAGTCACTGAGGAATGAGGCCCGTGAGGAAGGTAAAAGGGCAGCAATTGTCGACATCGACTCTCGCCTCGAGGCGGCCAGGGAAGAAGGCAGGGAGGAGATAAAGACCGAATTCGACCTGCTCATCGCTGAGTTCAGTGCCCGAGTTCTCATGCATCGAGATCTAACTTTTCTGGGCGACGGCTACCTTGAGTCATTGGCCGAGGCATGGGAGACCCTGATTCAAATCAGGAATGTTGAGAGTGGCGCCGATGAGGTCGACGAAGAAGCATTGATAAAGGAATTCCTGAGGGGGAAGGAGCCTTCAGATTTATCGGCGGCTAAAGCCCTCTACAGCAAAGGTTCTCCCTCCAGGAAAGGGAAAGGGGTGGCTACAGACCCTTCCGCCGTTGTGCCCCCAGTTCACGTGCCTACCCAATCGGCCAGTCGGTCAACACTTGACCCCTTCGAGCAGCACATTGGTTATGACCCGGAAGCCCCCGGGCTTGGCATTCATGTTTTATCTCCCATCCCGGAGGGCGGGACACCCCTGGCGACTGAGAACCCAAAGGCATCTGGTGAGTAACCTCTGGGATTCACAAAGATCTTTCTTGTTCCCTCAAAAGTTGTTGTGTTCTAACACTTGTTTATTTTCGTGTCTTCTGTGCAGGCTGTTCTGACCCCGAGCCCACTCCGAGGAGCGATGCCGCCAAGGAGGTGGAGATAAAGGCGAGTGAGGCTACTCAAGTTGGCGAAGATCCTGGTCCAGATGCTCAAGTAATCGGGGCGCTGGATGAAGGCAAATCTGACTCTTCCTCGGAGAGTTTCGAAGTAGAAATCACAGGCGCTTCTGAGCACACATCCGACTTGAGCATGAAGAAACGGCTCGAGAAAGAGAAAAGAGATACGACCTCAGTCAAGGTCGAGCCGCGTGAAGTGGACCTGGACGATCCTCTGAACAAACCATTGAAGATCATTTTACCTGGAAAGTCCCAGCCCATGGATGTTCCCCCTACGTCTTCGGTCGTCACCCCTCCGTCAGGGAAGGATTCCAAGAGTAAGCGCTCTGGGAAGGAACCATCCGGGAAGAAATCAAAGAAACACAAGAAATGACCGTCGTCCCCGTTCAACGAGAACTAGTTTAAGTCATGTACTAATTTTTGTAGGCTGTGTAAATAGGCTGTTGGCTCCGGACTTCGGAGCGTTTTTGTAACGGGAAGCTTTTTGTGAATAAAATTTGATCTTCACTTTTGACGTCTCAAAAGACTTTTATTATTCAGTTTCTTTTATGGTTGTGATTGAAATCTGAATTGTTATGGGTAACTTAGACTTCTTGGTTCGTCTTTACATGGCTTGGGAGCTTCCCTGGATTTGATCAGTCTCCACTTGGTGCTTCAAGCACTTAGAATATTTCATAGCCCGTATGTTGGGGACTTGACATATCCAAGTCATTTGCGTCGTAGTTCCTATTCAAGGAACTCGGAGGTCTGAACTGCTTGTAATTAAGTCTATACACCGGACTTCGAGTACTCCAGTCCGTGTTCCGGGGACTTGGAGATTTCAAGTCATTTGTATTCGAATCCACGCTCTGGGGACTTGGAGATTTCAGATTGTTTATACTCGAGTCCGCATTCTGGGGACTTAGAGTGCTCCAGTCCGCGCTCTGGGGATTTGGAGGTTTCAAATCGTTTATACTCGAGTCCATACTCTGGGGACTTAGAGTACTCCAGTCCGCGCTCCGGGGACTTGGAGATTTAGAATCGTTTATACTCGAGTCCGTACTCCGGGGATTTAGAGTACTCCAGTCCGCACTCCGGGGACTTGGAGATTTTGAATCGTTTATACTCGAGTCCACAGTCTGGGGACTTAGAGTACACCAGTCCGCACTCCGGGGACTTGGAGATTTTGAATCATTTATACTCGAGTCCGCACTCCGGGGACTTAGAGTACTCCAGTCCGCACTGCGGTGACTTGGAGATTTTGAATCGTTTATACTCGAGTCCGCACTCCAGGGACTTAGAGTACTCCAGTCCGCACTCCGGGGACTTGGAGATTTTTTGTCGTTTATACTCGAGTCCGCACTCCGGGGACTTAGAGTACTCCAGTCCGCACTCCGGGGACTTGGAGATTTTTTGTCGTTTATACTCGAGTCCGCACTCTGGGGGCTTAGAGTACTCCAGTCCACACTCCGGGGACTTGTAGATTTTTTGTCATTTATTATAAGCGTTCGTACGCTAGCCAGGATATGATAAATTTTAATTGCGCGTCATAGGAAAATCATACGAAGAGACATTGGTCATTCATGGAAAAGATGGCTTCAAGCCTTTATTGATGAAAACAAGCTAGATTATCTTATTACATGCCAAGAAGAAAGCATACTGGAAATAAATGCAACTACCGCATAAAGGAAATAGACTAAGTGTAATAACGCCGCAAATGCTCGTTGTTCCATGCTCGGGGGAGTGTCGCACCATCGACGATCGTTAGCTTGAAAGTTCCTTATCCAAGCCTCCGTTCGATGACGTATGGACCTTCCCATGCGGGATTCATGTGCGAAGGGGTTGGAAAGACTCGTTTCAAAACGAGATCTCCCACACTAAAGATTCTTTGCTGGACTTTTCCATTATAATATTTAGCGACTCGGTGTCTGTATGAGGCTGCTCTCAAATCAGCTTCTTCGCATTTCTCATCAATGAAGTCTAATGATTCCAATAGGAGATCCTGGTTTGACGCAGGATCGTAATAGGTTACCCGGTGTGATGGAACTTCAAGTTCTACGGGTATGACGGCTTCCGTGACGTAGGCCAGTGCGAATGGTGTGTGGCCAGTCGCGGTCTTGTGGGTAGTTCTATAGGCCCAAAGCGCTGTTGGGAGTTCATCCACCCACTTGCCTCTAGCCTTTTCCAAACGCTTCTTCAATATGGACTTGATGATTTTATTGACGGCTTCTACCTGCCCATTCGCCTTCGGGTGAGCAACTGCTGCGAACCTTTTCTCGATGCCATACCTCTGACAGAACTCTTTGAATTCCTTGCTGTCGAATTGAGTTCCGTTGTCCGTTATGATGGTCCGTGGGAGGCCAAAATGACATATGATATTTCGTACAACGAAATTAATGACTTTCTTGGTGGTGATTGTGGCCATTGGCTCTGCTTCCGCCCACTTGGTGAAATAATCGACTGCCACTATTGCATATTTCGCGCCTCCTTTGGCTATGGGCAGAGGTCCAATTAGGTCGATTCCCCACATTGCAAATGGCCAGGGACTAACCATTTGTGTGTGTTCCGTTGGGGGAGCTCTCGGAATCTTTGCATATATCTGGCATTTGTCGCATCTTCTCGCATTGTCTGCAGCATCCCGATTTACAGTTGGCCAATAATATCCATAGCGGAGGATTTTTCTCGCCAAAGTTTGCCCCCCGGTATGATCACCACATTCTCCCTCATGGACTTCTTCCAACACCCGTTTTACCTCGTCATGGGCCACGCACCGGAGTAAGGGGGTCGAGAATCCCCTCCGATACATTATCCCATCTTGCATTACATAACGCGAAGCCTTACGAAGGACTTGGCATCTTTCGCTTCTTTTCTCAGGTAAGTCCCCGTATAGCAAGTATTGTTTGATCGGGGTCAGCCATGATCCCCTTTCGAGTTCGGTCTCCAAGACGAGATCTATCTCCATCATGTCTATACTTGGAGCAAGCAGAGTCTCGACAGGGAACAATCCCATCTGCTGTGCATCGCCACTGCGAATTTAGCCAACGAGTCGGCCTCCCTATTCTGTTCGCGCGGGACATGCGAAATGTCATAGTATTCCAGGTTTACTAGTAGCTCCCGGACCCGAGCAAGGTAAGGAGCCAGTCTCTGTCCTTTCGCTTGGTAGTCTCCCCGTAGCTGATATACCACCAGTTGTGAGTCGTAGAAGATTTCGATGGACTTTACCCTCAGTTCATTGGCAAGTCTTAAGCCAGCAATTAGTGCTTCGTATTCGGCTTCGTTATTTGTCGCTATAAATTCGAGCTTCAAAGCGTAGCAAATCGATCGGTTTTCGGGAGTTACCAGAACTATCCCAGCTCCCGACCAACGGTCGTTAGATGCCCCGTCAGTGAACAACTTCCATCGGACAGGAGGGATTACTTTGTGATTTTCACTCGGTTCATCCGGAATGGTGAACTCAGCAACGAAGTCAGCTAATGCTTGCCCTTGGATGGTCCTTCGCGGCAGGTAGGTGATATCAAACTGGCTTAACTCGATGCTCCACTTTAGCATCCTACCGGAAGTTTCCGGTCGTTGGAGTACCTGTCGCAAGGGTTGGTCAGTGTAAACACTAATTGAGTGCACCTGAAAGTATGGACGAAGCTTGCGTGATGCAATCACCAGGCAATAGGCAAGTTTCTCGATCTTTGGATAATTCTTTTCTGCCCCCGTCAGTCGTTTACTAACATAGTGCACCGGCCTTTGAACCTTGTCTTCTTCGCGAACTAGGGCTGTACTGATAGCGTGTTGAGACACAGCCAAATATACGTACAACGTCTCGTGGTCTACTGGTTTTGACAACACTGGAGGACTTTCCAAGTTTCTTACCAGGGCTCGGAATGCTTCCTCGCAGTCAGTCGTCCATTCGAAGTTTCTCTTTCCTTTCTTTATGACATCGAAGAAAGGAACACACTTATCTATGGCTCTGGATATGAATCGACTGAGCGCAGCTACTTTTCCGTTCAAGCTCTGTACCTGTTTTATGGTTCTAGGTGCCTGTATATCTCGGATGGCCTGGATCTTTTCCGGGTTAGCTTCAATTCCTCGTGCATTCACAATGAAACCCAAGAACTTTCCCGACGCTACGCCGAAAGAACAGTTCAGGGGGTTGATTTTCATTTCGAAGAGCCTCGGTATCTCGAACATTTCCGCCAAGTCTCGAATGTGGTCGTTTGACTGCCGTGACTTCACAAGCATGTCATCCACATAGACTTCCATTGTTTTTCCAATCTGATCTTTGAATATTCGATTTACCAAACGCTGGTAAGTTGCTCCGGCGTTCTTCAGTCCGAAGGGCATCACTACATAGCAGTATAACCCAACATTTGTGACAAAGCTGGTGTGTTCTTGGTCTGGGATGTGCATCAAAATTTAGTTGTATCCAGACTATGCATCCATAAATGACAATAACTCATGCCCTGCAGTTGAATCGACCAGTTGATCAATTCATGGTAGCGGGAAGCTATCCTTCGGGTATGCTTTGTTTAAATCAGAATAGTCAACGCAGGTTCTCCATTTTCCGTTTGCTTTCTTTACCAACACAGGGTTGGACACCCATTCCGGGTAGAGGGCGTCGCGGACAAACCCATTGGCTTTGAGTTTATCCACCTCCTCTTTGAGAGCTGTAGACCTCTCCGGGTCCATGCCTCTCCTTTTTTGCTTCATAGGTACGTGTTTCGGGTCTATATTCAACATATGGCTCGCAATTGCAGGGGAAATCCCACGCATATCAGAGTGTGTCCAGGCGAAGACATCAAGATTCGCTCGGAGGAAATCAGTTAAATTCTCTGCCATTAGGGGATCGAGCTGTGACCCAATTTTAAGAACTCGTGTCGGGTCGCTGTGGCTAACTGGAATATCAATTGTTAGTTCGGCCGGTGCCGCGTCTGGTTCCCTGGGATCCCCTTTGTCATCTCTCGGATCTATGTCTCCAACGATCCGAGAATGTAGCCCGAGCCAGGGCTCGGGCGCTAATTGTCAATCATCAGAATTCGAGATGCGGACGATGCTGTCCGCAGTCTTCCCCTTTTCTCTGCGCTGGGCCTCTCTCAGCCCAGCCACGTAACATGCACGTCCAGTTGCTTGGTCTCCATGCACTACGCCAACTCCTTTGTCCGTCGGGAATTTCAGTGTGAGACACCACGGGGCCAAGGCTGCCCTGAACTCTGCGAGGGCTGGTCGTTCCAAAAACACGTTGTATGGTGAATCAACATCCAGCACTATGAATGGTAGGATTCGCACTCTCCTGCGTTCACCTTGTCCAAGTTCAACTGGTAACTCCACATATCCTACTGCGTCTGTGGCTGCGCCGTTAAAGCCATGGATTCGGGCTTTGGATGGCTTCAAATCCTTAGTCTCTAGCTTCATTTGGTCATACGCTTTCTTGAAGATGATGTTAACGGAACTTCCGCAATCAATTAGGATTCTCCTTACGAATGCCGGTCCGATGGTTGCGGATATGACCAATGGATCGATGGTGGGAGCTTCCACCTTATCCGCATCTCTATTCCTGAATACAATATCGTCGTGCATCGTGCGCTGCTGCTTTGCGGGAGTTCCATCCTCCACATTTGAACAGCACTCATGCTCTGTATGTCTCAAGGAATTAGCATATCGCTCCATTTCCTGCCAATTTTTATCCGCAGGATGAGGTCCACCAGCAATTGTGTTAATAATCAATCTTCCCACAGCTCGAGTAGGTTGCTCTGGTTGGTGTAGAGCTGGGCCACATCCGGGGTCTGAAGTCTCTTGTCTTCCTTCTGGCGTATCTTTGACGAATTCCTGCAGCTTCTTCTGCCTAATCAATTTCTCAATAGCGTCATGGAGAGCCTGCATTCGTCTGTGTTGTGCCCATAAGACTCATGAAAGCGGCAATACTTTCCAGTCCGCTTTTGCTCCTCTGTTGATTCCTTAGGGCGTGGTTTTCTGTATTGAAAAGTGTTGCAGGTCGATAAGTAGATGTTTTCAAGAGACGCATTCAGTGGAGTGTATTCGTTGTAGGTTGGGATCCTTGACTTCCATCTCCCCATTTCCTTCTTCTTTCCAGGATTTCCACTTCCAGTTCCCTTAGACTGCCCGGGCTTATTTTGGACGCTGGCCTGAGTCTTTCCAGGGTTATCGTCGGTTGCTTTCATGGCGATGTTGCCCTTTACAGACTCCTGAACGGACCCTGGTGCCTTGTCTTTCCTTATCCACCGAGCTTCTTCCCTCCTTATGAACTGGTGGCCTTTCGAATAGAAACGTTCCAACGTAGCTGGTGGCTTTCCCGCCAACCAATCCCCAAATTCAGAGTCTGGATCCACTCCACGCATTACTACCATCAAAATCGCATGGTCGTTTGGATTGCTCACTTCAGTAGCGGCAACATGAAATCTCTGCAAGTATACTTTCAGTGATTCTCTAGGAGTTTGGGTCACGCTTGATAAGGACATCACATCCTTGGGTCGAGTGGCGTGTATCCTGAATTGTTCTATGAATTTCCTTGCTAATTCGTCGAAGTTTGAGATTGACCGTGGAGGAAGTCGAGTGAACCACATGGTGGCAATTCTGGACAGAGTTATTGGAAAGCACCTGCACTTAGTTGCGTCGTTGGCCTTTGCTGAATCCATCATCCATCCATACCTCATTACATGTTGTCTAGGGTCAGTTTTTCCTTCATAGGCGGGCATTGTGGGCATGCTAAACTTCCTTGGGTATTCAGCTTGTAGAATGGTATCTGTGAAGGGAGTATGACTCTTAGACATTCCCCAATCTTCATTAGTCAAACCTTGATTCTCTCTCATCAACTGCCTGACCATAGCTGTCAAATCCGGGGTTTGTATGGTAGGAGGAAGGTTGGGTTCCGCTCCACGGGCTTGATTTCTAGTAGAGCGATCAGTGGCACCTTCTTGGTCATCTTCATCCTTGCGGCGTCTACGCCTGGGAGGTTCATCAGCTGAAGTTGAGCTATCATCTTCAGAGTAGGGGACAGGGCTACCTCCAGCATTCTGATGCTGCTGTTGAGTAAGTCGGGTCATGAGGTCAGCATTAACTTGCATTTGCTCAGCGAGTTGCCTTCTGCTTTCCGTAAGCTCTTTTATCATGTCATTCAATTCTGCTCGTGAAACAGCTTCCGCTTGGTTTTGGCTGGAGGGCCCCGTGCCTCGAATTGCTTGTTGATCGTTAGGTCCAAGTTGTTGAACACTAGCGGTTTCGCAAGCATCTACATTTTGGGAGGTCGATCTTGTTCGTGGTCTTCCCATGGTAGAGTCGTTGGTCGTAACTCTGAGTAGAATCAACAGATGCCTTATGGATAATTACGGATCTTCTTCGGGGGATTTATGCAATCCAGCAACTACAAAGTAGATCCTCACAACATGAGAATTCGGCTCTCAGTGAAAGCACCAAAATGTTAGTGCCAAAATTGGTCACTAACACCCTTAGAGAGTTTGTGTAGAGAGATTAATGAAGAAGATAAATTAAAATAGAGAAGATAATATAAATTAAAATGCGGGAGACGAGAACACAGAATTTATAATGGTTCGGCGTTGTAGCCTACGTCCACTTTGAAGTTGATCCTTTATTTCTTCACTTTAAACTTGATTACAGATACAATCCGCTTTTAAGTATTCGAATACAATTGTGAAATAAAAGTAGAAGTCTTGGATGAGGTTTTGATGAGGCAGAGTCTCCCTTGTGTTCTCTGAAATCTGATCCCTCTTTTCTGTGCCCCTGCCCCTCTATTTATAGACGAATGTGGGTTGGACTTCCCTGGTGGGCCAGATGGCTAGACAGCTCGGTCTAGATAGGACGCGCCCTGCATGCTGAATGGAACATGCCGAACGGTCGGCATGCCGAGCCCTCCTTTCCAAGTCGATGGATCTCTCTGTTGAATGGAGGAAGCGGGCCGAACGATGCTGGGATGCCGAGTGAGCCGTGGATGCCGAGTGAAAGGATACGCCGAGTAGAGGGAATGCCGAACACAGGACATGTCGAGCAAAGGATATGCCGAGCACAGTATGTGCCGAACAAAGGGTATGCCGAGCACAGGATGTGCCGATCAAAGGGTATGCCGAGCACAGGATGTGTCGAACAAAGGGTATGCCGAGTGAAGAGCAGGCCGAGTGGAGAGAGTGCCGAGTGAAATGCTGAAGGTCTCGTGCCGAGTGCAAACCTAGATGGACGTACGTTCTTCAATGCCGAGTACAACCCTTGACTGCCGAACGTTCAAATGTGTCGAGTGCTCATTTGTGCCGAGTACAACCCCGCATACCGATCGTTCTAGTTGCCTGGTCGATTCTCCAGGTAACAAACCATTTCATTCAATTGCATTAAATAATATTATTTACTATTTCTTTAATTTAGTTACGTCATTAATTAATCACATTCGGTAATTAACTTATTTCTTAATTATCTTCATTAAGTAATTGTCCTTTAAATTACTTACCTTTAGTTACTTCATTAAGTAACTCCCTCTTCATTTATCATTTCCAATTATTATCCATTAATTAATCTCATTAAATAAAGTTTAATTAATTACATAAATTAATTGTTTATCCTGAACCCTTTCCCAATTTCAAGATTTAATTCCAGTTTAAATCCATTTCAAACTTGTCTTTAATTTAATTTCAATTTGGTTGTAATTCTATTACCACTTAATTCTTACTATTACTTTTAGTTTAATTAATACTACAACCAATTTCCTTAATATAATAGATAATCTGTTTCTTATATAAGATTCATTTACTTTTGAAATCATTTAAAAACCTTTATATAAGAAAATAACAAGTACGCTCTCTCATATATATATATATATATATATATATACATATATATATATATACACACACACACTCAACTCATCCTAGGGTACCACTTACCCTATCCTTAATGAGTATACCCACCAGAGCCAAGGTTCTCGCTTAACCTTCAGCTCTGATACCAAATGTAACGACTCGGAATTTTCGACTCGGAAAATTCCAGATAGTTAGGAAAAGAAGAAAAAGAAAGAAGAAGAAGAAAGAACCGAAACACCAAAACATAGAAAAACCTCACATTCGCGGCGGATTAAAATATAATACCAAATAATAACAGTTTACTAAAGAAAAACTGTATCAATACACTTATATCTATATATCAGAGTTACACCCATTACAATACACCGGACAGTTTAAAACAACTTGCCGAAGCCAACTATATTATACACAGCAGTAAATACTCCATACGTCCCTGCCATCCAGCTTGCCTCCTGAGCTCCAGAACGTCTTTACCTGAAAATCTGTAATACTCGGTCTGACCCGAGCATTACATCAAAGTAACACCCGGGTCAGGCTGGAAACCAGCGTGAGTAAACCCATCTAACTTGGAATACAAAAGCATACAACTTATATAAACCCGGGTAACTTATCAATATACAACTTCACAAACTGTTATAGGTATTGCTTATTTCACACATCCATTTCTAAGTGTCAAACTTATATTAAATGGTCCAGTTCACTTAAATCATTCCAAACAGGCTTATTGATTTCACATATCAATCTATAAAGAATCGAAGTGGTTTCGGGTATTTACTAATACCCGACTCCTGTTTCTTCGAATCCAATACCATCTCATCGCAAATTATACAAATGATACACAATTCATACTTCAAATACAGGGTGTCGCCTACACACATTAATTCGTTATCGATGGATAACTACTTTATCTTGGTTTAAACCCAACATATCACATTGCATTATTAATCACATATCCAAGATATCAACCAATCTAAGGCATGCAATATTTTTCGATCATGCACAAGCAAGATAAATGAATCATAACATTTCTAATTAATTTAACCATTAAATTAATTATTTCAATCACCCTTAATCCAGGTTATTTAACATTAATTAATTATTAATTAATTAATCGTTCTTTAATTATTCATTTCGGTAATCATTCTTGATTAATTATCTTTAATTACATAAAGTAATTATCCTTTAATTAATCATACAAATTAATTACCCTCAAACAATTTAATTCATTAATCAATCCTGATTAATCACATTAGTAATTAATTTTCCTTAATTACTTATATCCATTAAACCCACCCTTTGATTTGCTACATTAATTAATCTTTTAATTACATTAAATAATTATCCCTTAATTATTTCCCTAAGAAATTATCCTTTAATTACCTCCCAATAAGTAATTTCCATTAATTTAATTACATCGAGTAATTACTCATTCATTACTTCACTAAGTAATTATATCTCATAAATTATATTAAGTAATTATACTTAACCCTTAATTAATTTTATTTATTAATCACCCTTGGTTAGTCTCATTCTGTAATTTCATTACTGATCTTCATTAAGTAATAACTCTTTCAATCAAAAGAATCTTATTTAATAACCTAGGGAATAATTCATCATTAACTTAACCCTTAAGTTTAACTAATGATTAAACATCTTTAATCACATTATTGATTAGGTTTTTAATAAATTCCAAGTATCATTGCACTAAGTTAAAGTAAATTATACAACTTAATTAAATCAACATTCAAATAATCTCCTTTATTTCTAATAATGCTTAAGTGAATTACTAAAACTTAATTATGTTATCCTTAACATTTGTAACATAACTAATTTACCCGAGACGACTCAGTATTTCCCGAAACAGAAACTGACTTCATCACCTTATCGCGAGCTTCATTCTTTTCCTTTTTCTTCTTAACAACTTAGTTTTAAAAATCCAAAACAAAGCTGGAACAACAATCATGCGCACGAGCACAGACCCGAGCCTGAGCTTCAATTGCTTGGAGAAAAACCCACATGTTCCCGAGTAAACTTCTAACTGCTCCCTCTCTTTTCCTTTCTCCTTCTCAAATACAACAGCCACCACAAAATATCCATGGTGCAACGTGCAATGTGCACAACACATCGGAACTCCTTCGATCAACTTCATCACTCCAATCAGTCGCTGTTGGCATGCCGATCAACATTAGCCACCCAAATTTACGAATGTCCCCTCCAATCAAAATTTCGAACTTCGAACAAACCTAAAATTTGAACAGACCGACTTCAATTGCCTCGCCTTCGCCATTCCGGCCACCATCAACCGCCATACTTCGCCAGATCCATCACCACAACCCCTTCTTTCCTTACCCCAAGCTTGGTTCAACTCGACGTCGCCCCGATACTAAAATAGACGCGAAATGATCAAAACCCGAAACGACATCTAAAACCCTAAAATCCAATCGTCCGGCCACCATCGTGACTGAAAAATTTAGTGACTAATTTTGCCAGCTTCGCCTACCTCCAAAGCAGCTCCAACCACAACTTGAAACCCCAAACTTCACCAATCACCAAAGAACACTCGAAACCCAAATTTCGACTATCATACAATTTCTCTTGATATAAAAGTCTAAAAATCATAATTTCTCTTTTAAAAATCATAGATTCTGAAATCAAATCTAATTATATACTTGATTCCAGAAATTATTAAAGTCAACTTTTTGCTATGATTAAGAACCCCAGTGTTCTTTTTTTTTATTTAAAGAAACAGCTTAAACTTTATCTGGAAGTGATTTCAGATCAAACTTCTTATCACTACATACAAGCTTGTATATACACCAAGTTTTAAAATGGATCAGGGAAGAAATATTTAAATCTGATCATATGTTTTGAAACTGTATAACTAGAACAGAGTGTTCATCTTGTATTGAGACATGCACACTATAAATCATGTATATATCTACATGTAATTCATATAAATGAACATGCAATACTTAACATACTTTGTTTCAAGTAATTACCGCATGCAACATAATTTGTAAACATATAAACACTTGTTTTACTCACCATTATGCAGAGAACAGAAAACTATACTTGTATCCAGGCTCCTGAATTTTCAGACATGTAGAGAACAGCTTTTGAAGTTTGAAACATGAATGCCTTATCTTCTAAAAAGAAAACTGGAGTTGCTTGCAGATTTATATTTTTCCTTTATCTCAGATTTGAAAAATAGAAACAGACCTTGATCTTTGAACTTGATTTTGAAGATGGTTAATAATTTTCTGATTTTTATCTTGAAAATGGATTACAGGGTATTCAATTTATTTTCTGGTTTGAGATGGATGTTGCAGATTTTGTTTTTAATTCTAACTTCTCTTGATTTTGGCATTGAAAACAAATGAGAGATGAAGAAAGAAAGTAGATCTGAGAACGTGGAAAATGGATTTGCATTCTAATTCTTTAAACATTAAATTCATATATTTTCATTAGAAGGTACTAATGCCACTTGTAAACCATGCATAAAATCTTGGTTACAAATGCTAATTCATGAGTTATTTCCCTAAAAATGTTTAACTCTTTTAAAAAAAATTAAGCCTTTATATGAATATAGTTTATTTCAAGTGTAAAAGAAATATTTTATTCTTTCATTTAGATCCTTTTTAAACTATCATAATGTGACGACCGCCCATGACTCCTGCACCAAACAAGGAAATAGTGCGCTGTAAAGTGTGCCAGGCCGCCATGGACGATCATCAGGATAAGGTAAATCAATAAACTCTATCGTATTACTCACAGCGCATGGACAAAATACAATAGAAAATATACATAGTGAAGCTTCATAGAATAGAATCTCATCATATAAACTCTAATAGTTTGATACAACAATCAGCAAAGTCAATACATCAAGCCTCACTACATATCACTCAGAGAATATACAAACAGCGGAACACCCAGTACATATAGTAAGAAAACAATATGCAAAAGCCTCCAGCTCGTCTTCGTCATCAACAGTGTTGGCCACTATGAACAGCACCTGTCACCTGCTACCTAGTCTGCCCATCCCAACATGGATGAATAGCCCAAGGTAATAAGAGTTAAACATAAAACCTTGAGTCAGACAAAAGTCTCAGTGAGCAGTAAATCAACTGTCAAACATACCAAAAGAGCATAAAGGATAAAAGGAATAGGAACCCAACCATCCCACTCACCCACTTTCTACAGTGATAGCCCCCAGACACACTAAGCAGAAGCAAACGTAGCAATTTAGACATTCAAAGCAAAGTAATTATCACTCGAGTCAAGGTCGGCGTTTTCCAAGTACAAACCCCCAAGGCCTAAACCAAGATCAGATAAGCACCCTGAAAACATCGCTCTTGACCCAAGTGACGATACAACCAAACATCCAAACATCCATGACTCTGGCTATCACTGTTATCATTGCCTTGATTTGACCGTTAGTTGAATGACCGCCTGCCAAGGGCTAATGGTAACCCTGGTTCTACACATAGCTCCACACGTCGTCATGACCCATGCCTAGGACTATCGCATCTGCCTAGAGTACTAGCACGTCATCGTGACCCGTGCTTGGAACGTCATCGTGACCCGTCCCAACGTACTCTTGCTTTGAGCATGCTAGAACCTTCAACAACGATGAAATCTCAGCCTTCTAGTCATCCACCTCGACGACTATTCCCATACTAGCTCGAGTGCCTCTCAAGCTAACCATTATCCACAAACCCTGACCACATCACCGAGTTATCAACATGCTTGGGATGATCCCGTCTGGATTAAACCAAGGCTTTCTCTCATCATGCTTTGCTTCATCGCATCATAGCAAAGTCTCATCTCAACATCATGGTTTGCCCCATCGCATAATGGCAAAGTCTCATCTCAACATCATCATCAAATCTATCCATATGAGCTTCAACATCCGCTTCATATGCCACAAGCAGCTTTCCTTATTCAAGAGCCTTTCCACTTAGCTTTTGAATCATCTTCGACCAACTTGTCCAAAACAAGTTATCGATCAACTATTCAATCAAATCAAACATTAATCCAAGTAATCAATCATTCAAACAAGATCTAAATAAACAATTACACAATAATGGCAATTTCGTAAATAAAGAGTCCAAATCTAACATGCATTCTAACAAACATGAATTATGAACAATATCTCTACAACTTGATGAGTGAACTTGCATAAGTGAACATGTAGTAAAATAGATGTCAAATCATCATGAGCAATAAATCTACATGCAGACTTAAGAAAAATGCACGAAATCACTCTCTTTAGCACATAAACAAACCACCGATCCAATATACTCCTTTGGGTCCGTGTGAGAGATAACCACCACTCACCGAATCACCTAAACACCTCAAAAACAACCAACTCCAGATCTGGACAGCAAAGAATCAAGCTTGATCCTCCAAAGCTCCGCTTCAAACGATGAAATCTCTCTTCAAAGGATGGAGATCTTCAACTTTGGCTCTTGGATCTTCGATTTGGTCTTCAATTTAGATGGAAGGAATCACTAGATTAGAGTGGAGAAAAGAAGTGAAGAATTGTTGTAGTTGAGCTCTAAAAATGGCAGCACTTCGTCGCTTCAAAATCCGATGCCAAAAAGTGAAGATATGGACGTGTATTTATAAGCTGAAACCTTAGATCGTCCGCCCCCCTTAGGTCGTCCACGACCTAACTATCCCAACCTACGACCTAACGAGTCCACGGTCTACGACCTAAAACACGCACGGCCTAACGATTATACCTTCCTGCGACCTAACTACACAGGGCCAAACGACTTAACCTATGCGCGACTCAACCCAGTCACGACTCAACATACTCGCGGCCTATCTGAGAAGCGCGACCCAACTCATACGCGAGTTACGGCCTAACATAGGTCGTCCCACGACCTAACTAAGACACGAGACCAACAAACATGCGGCACAACTGACCTAACACAGCAACGACTTAACGAGTACGCCTTCACGCGACCTAATGACTTAACACTAAGCCCAAGTCCTTACGACTTACGACTTATCAGGTCCTACGACCTAACACACACACGACTTAACTATACACAGGACCACACGAGTTAAGCCTTATCTCGTCTACGATTTATCACCTAGCTGACCCAACGACTTAAGACTCCCACGACCTATCTCAACACAGTGCTAACCTCAAGGTCGCCATCCTCCTTAAGTCGTTCCAAACGACCCACGACCTAAGCACCTAACGACCTATCCCCTTAGGTCGCCTAAACCTTAAGTCGCTCACTATACTCAGGTCACTTACTATACTTAAGTCGCTTAATCCACTAACTCGCTAACTACTGGGTCGTATTGTTTTTAAGTCGCTCTTCTTCCTTAGGTCGCTCACCCCTTAGGTCGCTCAACCGATCTAACTTCCACACGACCTAAATCCTATACGACTTAACTCTTAAGTCGCTCAACGTACTTAAGCCGTTACATCTATAGGTCGCTCCACTCAACCTAACTCTCATACGACCTAAGCTTTGGTCGACTCAAACTCTAAACAACTTAACAACATCAATGACTTAATGGCAACGGTTTAACAATCTTTCGATCCGTAAAATACGGGTCGTTACATTCTCTCCCACTTAGGAATTTCGCCCCCAAAATTCCAAACAAACAAGAGCAATCAGAAACTATTCTGCATGCCTAACATCCATAGCAACCAACAAACCATGCATCCAATTACTAGCCTAGCACGCAGAATTCTAATATTAGAACAAGTTACAAATTCATGAGATGCAACGACACCTTAGGGCCATACCTCGAAGAGTTCAGGATGAGCTGCTTTCATCCTCTCTTCCTCCTCCCATGTACAGTCGTTAACATCATCACTCCATTGTATCTTGAGCAACGTAATCGTCTTCCTCCTAAGCTGTTTCGTGTCGGGTTCAACAACACGAAGCGGCTTACGAGGTCTCGTAATAACTGGATCAACCTCTAAATCTTCACGCCTATCAGCAGAAACCACTGTATTCGAGTCGTGCACATACTTCCGTAGATAAGATACATGAAAAACATTGTGCACACCCGCCATCTTTTCCGGTAACTCCAATTTATAAGCGAGCTTTCCAATTCGCTCGATGATCGGGAATGGTCCAACAAATCTCGGAGTCAATTTTCCTTTCTTCTCGAATCGAATTACATTCTTCAGAGGAGAAATCATCACGAAAACCCTATCACCTACGTCGAATTCCAAACCCTTACGACGCTTATCAGCATAACTTTTCTGACGGTCTTGGGCTGCCTTCATTCGTCGTCGAATGGTCTCTATACAATCCGAAGTCTGTCGAATCATTTCTGGCCCAAGTATCAACTTTTCTCCAGTTTCCAACCAACATGTCGGAGAGTTACACGGTCTTCCATACAATGCTTCATACGGTGCCATACCAATACTTGTCTGGTAACTGTTATTATATGAAAATTCCACCAAATGAAGATGATCTTCCCATGATCCTCCGAAATCCAAAACACATGCCCTCAGGAGATCTTCCAAAACTCGGTTGACTCTCTCGGTCTGACCATCTGTTTGGGGATGATAAGCTGTACTCAAACACAACTCAGTTCCCAAAACTTCCTGGAAGCTCTTCCAAAATCCACTAGTGAATAATGGGTCTCGATCGCTCACTATACTCATCGGAATACCATGAAATCGAACTATCCACTTAACATACAACTCAGCCAATTTCGATGCAGTCCTAGTTGATCGAACATGAATGAATCTTGCACTCTTAGTCAAACGATCTACGATGACCCAAATCCCTTCATTTCCTGCTCTGGTTCTAGGTAGACCATCGATAAAATCCATTGATATTTGCTCCCACTTCCATGTAAGAACTTCTAATGGCTGAAGCAATCCACTTGGCTTCTTCTGTTCAGCTTTTACCAACTGGCAGTTCATACATTTGGAAATAAAATTTCCAACATCCTTCTTCATACCTTCCCAGTAATAGGTTCTCTTCATATCCCGATACATCTTATTTCCACCTGGATGAATTGTCAACTTCGAGTGATGACTTTCCATAAGAACTTCATCTCTCAATCCATCTATATCGGGAACAACTAATCGTCCTTTCTTCTGAAGCCAACCCTCTTGATCGACCTCGAATCCTTTATCCTTTTCTAGATCTACTCCAGATTCCAAATCAAGGATAATCTTGACAAGCTTATCGTCTCGCTTTTGGCTCTCGTCAATTCTTTCCACTAGGGTAGGTCTTATCGATAAGTTTGCCAACACCTCAGGTTCCAATTCACATCTAGGTCTGAAGTCAAATCCAGCTAAATACTAGAGACTCTTCCATTCTGAAAACATGACTCCCAATCCTGCATGTCTTTGACTTAACGCATCTGCCACTGCGTTACCTTTTCCCGGAGTATATGCTATACCAAAGTCATATGATGCTAAAAACTCTAGCCATCGCTGCTGCCGCAGATTCAAATCCTTTTGGGAGAACAGATACTTCAACGACTTATGATCTGTAAACAACTCGAATCGAACTCCCAATAGATAATGTCTCCACATCTTCAGAGCAAAAACAATCGCCGCCAACTCCAAATCATGAGTCGGATAATTCCTTTCATGCGGCTTAAGTTGTCGACTTGCATACGCAACAACTTTATCCGTCTGCATCAGCACTGCTCCAAGTCCAGTACCACATGCATCGGTGTAAACTACCATCTCATCGTTTCCACTTGGAATAACCAAAACAGGAGCACTCGTCAGTCGCTCTTTCAGGATTCCGAAAGCTTGCTCACACTTATCATCCCATCTGAACACTTGGTTCTTTTTCGTCAATCCCGTTAACGGTGCAGCTATCTTGGAAAAGTCTTTGATAAACCGACGATAGTATCCTGCTAATCCAAGAAAACTTCTCACATCAGATGCATTCTTAGGTCTAACCCAATCCTGGATCACGGCCACCTTGGCAGGATCAACTGCTATTCTATTTCCAGAGATAACATGGCCTAAGAACCTCACTTCACTCTTCCAGAAGTGACACTTCGAAAACTTAACCTTCAGCTGTTGTTTTCGCAAGATTTCCAAAACAATCTGCAAGTGCGTATTGTGCTCTCCTTCAGTTCTGGAATAAATCAAAATATCATCCACGAACACAAGTACGAACTTGTTCAAATGATCCCTGAATACTCTATTCATAAGATCAACAAAATACGCTGGTGCATTGGTCAATCCAAACGGCATTACCAGCCACTCGTAAAAACCGGATGGTGTCCTAAATGAAGTCTTCGGAACACTATCCTTTGCCACTCTTAACTGGTGAAATCCCGTTGCCAAATCCATCTAAGAAAACACCTTAGCTTCGTGAAGCTGATCAAACAAGTCATCTATTCTCGGCAATGGATACTTGTTCTTCTTAGTCACTTTATTCAGCTCACGATAATCCACACACAACCTCAACGATCCATCCGCTTTGGTTGCGAACACAACTGGTGCACCCTATTCGGACACACTACGCCGAATGAATCCATTCTGTAAAAGGTCATCAACTTGCACCTTCAACTCTTGCTGTTCCCTTGGCGCCATTCGCCTAAGAGGCATCACAACAGGTCTGGCTCCCTCAACTAGATCGATACGAAACTCGATCTCCCTATGCGGCGGTAACCCTTTGACCTCGTCAAAGACATCCTCAAATCCATTCACAATAGGCACCGATGACAGTCCATTCCGTGGAACAACCAGCGAATACATGAAGCTCATGAAGACGCCTTCCTCATGCTTACATCGTATCACAACCTTTCGCCTCTCCACATTCTCGACTGTCACCTCCAGCCTCTCACAATCAATCCTTGCCGCATACTTCTTAAGCCAGTCCATACCCAAAATAATTCCGAACCCGCAAAGTTCAGAACAAAACGATCACAAACAAAAGAGCAATCATGACTCGATACAACTAGACCACGGCATACCATACACAAACAAGACGAACCCCCAACTGGATTAGTCACAACCAATGGTCTATCAACAATATCCGGTTCCAAACCCAACCGGTCTACCAACTCATTACAAACAAAGGAATGCGACGCTCCAGTATCAAACAACACCCTAACTGGAACACCACAAAAGGAAAGAATACCTTGAACCACCATGCTCTTCCCTTTTTCATCTGCAGTAGGAGCTTTCGAAGACGATGGCATAGCCCCTAAGGCATAAGCTTGCACAATCTGCTTATCCTTCCTCGGTTCCGGACAATTCCTCTTAATATGCGCCAGCTTGTCACAGTTGTGGCACTTCACCGGCACCTTCGGATTCTTGCAATCCCTGGAGAGATGACCCTTCTGCCAATAATTGTAGCAGATCACTTCGCCCTTCGGCTTCTTCTGGCCATCCTTACCCTTCTGCTGCTGCTGCTTTCTCTTCTTGTTTCCACCTTGCTCCTTGGCCACAGCAACAACAGATCCTTCCTTAGGAAACAGATTCTCATGCCTGAGAGCTTTCTCCACAAGCTTCTCAAATGGATCGTCCAGATGATCCACCAACTGCCTCCCAAGATAACTATCCAAGCCTGTCACAAACTTCTCATTCTTCTGATAAGGTGATTCAATATACGACCGAGCATACTTGGATAAAGCTTCAAACTCAGAAACATACTCAAGAACTGGTCTTCCACCTTGCTTGAGTTCCACAAACTTCTTAAACAGAATAGATTTCTGAGCTGTAGAAATGAACTTAGCTTCAAATCTAGCTTGGAATTGCTCCCAAGTAATCTCTTCTTCTGGAGTATCAATGTGATAGAATTCCACCAATCCGAAGCTCTCCCTTGAAGCTGTCTTGATGCAAGCTTCCTCTTAGTTGCATCCTCAATTCCAAAATCACCAAAGATCCTTCTACAAGCATCAATCCATCTCTGCACTTCAATGGTTGATTCTGTTCCCAAGAAAACCTTTCCTCCAAGAGAAGTATAGTCTTTGCACAACTTAGCAAAATCCACTGGTTTTGGGGCTTGAACTTGAACTCCAACATCAACTGATGGCCCCGGAGCTGGCATCCTTCTTATGATCGAAGTCATCATAGCTTCGAACATAGCAGCATAATCACCAACTCCCTCCGCAGCACGGCTTTCCCTAGCAGCTGGTCTCCCTCTTCGACTCATCCTTAATATCTACAAAAAGGAATGACTTAAAACACCTTGAGAAACAACTACATAAGGATTTCAAATCCTTCTAAACTACTATATTATATATAGTAACCATCCATCCAAATACAATTACGTCTCTCATACGTAGTTACGTCAGCGAGCGTTGGCTAAAATCGATTAACCAAAGCTCTGATACCAAATGTGACGACCGCCCATGACTCCTGCACCAAACAAAGAAATAATGCGCTGAAAAGTGTGCCAGGCCGAAATGGACGATCATCAGGGTAAGGTAAAAACAATAAACTCTATCGTATTACTCACAGCGTATGGACAAAATACAATAGAAAATATACATAGTGAAGCTTCATAGAATAGAATCTCATCATATAAACTCTAATAGTTTGACACAACAATCAGCAAAGTCAATACATCAAGCCTCACTACATATCACTCAGAGAATACACAAACAGCGGAACACCCAGTACATATAGTAAGAAAACAATATGCAAAAGCCTCCAGCTCGTCTTCGTCATCAACAGCGTTGGCCACTATGAACAGCACCTGTCACCTGCTACCTAGTCTGCCCATCCCATCATGGATGAACAGCCCAAGGTAATAAGAGTTAAACATAAAACCTTGAGTCAGACAAAAGTCTCAGTGAGTAGTAAATCAACTATCAAACAAACCAAAAGAGCAAAAAGGATAAAAGGAATAGGAACCCAACCATCCCACTCACCATCTTTCTACAGTGATAGCCCCCAGACACACTAAGCAGAAGCAAACATAGCAATTCAGACATTCAAAGCAAAGTAATTACCACTCGAGTCAAGGTCGGCGTTTTCCAAGTACAAACCCCCAAGGCCTAAACCAAGATCAGATAAGCATTCTGAAAACATCGCTCTTGACCCAAGTGACGATACAACCAAACATCCAAACATCCATGACTCTGGCTATCACTGTTATCATTGCCTTGATTTGACCGTTAGTTGAATGACCGCCTGCCAAGGGCTAATGGTAACCCCGGTTCTAGACATAGCTCCGCACGTCGTCGTGACCCGTGCCTAGGACTATCGCATCTGCCCAGAGTACTAGCACGTCATCGTGACCCGTGCTTGGAACGTCATCATGACCCGTCCCAACGTACTCTTGCTTTGAGCATGCTAGAACGTTCAACAACGATGAAATCTCAGCCTTCTAGTCATCCTCCTCGACGACTATTCCCATACTAGCTCGAGCGCCTCTCAAGCTAACCATTATCCACAAACCCTGACCACATCACCGAGTTATCAACATGCTTGGGATGATCCCGTCTGGATTAAACCGAGGCTTTCTCTCATCATGCTTTGCTTCATCGCATCATAGCAAAGTCTCATCTCAACATCATGGTTTGCCCCATCGCATCATGGCAAAGTCCCATCTCAACATCATCATCAAATCTATCCATATGAGCTTCAACATCCGCTTCATATGCCACAAGCAGCTTTCCTTATTCAAGAGCCTTTCCACTTAGCTTTTGAATCGTCTTCGACCAACTTGTCCAAATCAAGTTATCGATCAACTAATCATCAAATCAAACATTAATCCAAGTAATCAATCATTCAAACAAGATCTAAATAAACAATTACACAATAATGGCAATTTCATAAATAAAGAGTCCAAATCTAGCATGCATTCTAACAAACATGAATTATGAACAATATCTCTACAACTTGATGAGTGAACTTGCATAAGTGAACATGTAGTAAAATAGATGTCAAATCATCATGAGCAATAGATCTACTTGCAGACTTAAGAAAAATGCACGAAATCACTCTCTTTAGCACATAAACAAACCACCGATCTAATATACTCCTTTGGGTCCATGTGAGAGATAACCACCACTCACTGAATCACCTAAACACCTCAAAAACAACCAACTCCAGATCTGGGCAACAAAGAATCAAGCTTGATGCTCCAAAGCTCCGCTTCAAACGATGAAATCTCTCTTCAAAGGATGGAGATCTTCAACTTTGGCTCTTGGATCTTCGATTTGGTCTTCAATTTAGATGGAAGGAATCACTAGATTAGAGTGGAGAAAAGAAGTGAAGAAGTGTTGTAGTCGAGCTCTAAAAATGGCAGCACTTCGTCGCTTCAAAATCCGGTGCCAAAAAGTGAAGATATGGACGTGTATTTATAGGCTGAAACCTTAGGTCGTCCGCCCCCCTTAGGTCGTCCACGACCTAACTATTCCAACCTACGACCTAACGAGTCCACGGTCTACGACCTAAAACACGCGCGGCCTAACGCTTATACCTTCCTGCGACCTAACTACACAGGGCCAAACGACTTAACCTATGCGCGACTCAACCCAGTCACGACTCAACATACTCGCGACCTATCTGAGATGCGCGACCCAACTCATACGCGAGTTACGACCTAACATAGGTCGTCCCACGACCTAACTAAGACACGAGACCAACAAACATGCGGCACAACCGACCTAACACAGCAACGACTTAACGAGTACGCCTTCACGCGACCTAATGACTTAACACTAAGCCCAAGTCCTTACGACTTACGACTTATCAGGTCCTACGACCTAACACACACACGACTTAACTATACACAGGACCACACGAGTTAAGCCTTATCTCGTCTACGATTTATCACCTAGCCGACCCAACGACTTAAGACTCCCACGACCTATCTCAACACAGTGCTAACCTCAAGGTAGCCATCCTCCTTAAGTCGTTCCAAACGACCCACGACCTAAGCACCTAACGACCTATCCCCTTAGGTCGCCTAAACCTTAAGTCGCTCACTATACTCAGGTCACTTACTATACTTAAGTCGCTTAATCCACTAACTCGCTAACTACTGGGTCGTATTGTTTTTAAGTCGCTCTTCTTCCTTAGGTCGCTCAACCAACCTAACTTCCACACGACCTAAATCCTATACGACTTAACTCTTAAGTCGCTCAACGTACTTAAGCCGTTACATCTATAGGTCGCTCCACTCAACCTAACTCTCATACGACCTAAGCTTTGGTCGACTCAAACTCTAAACAACTTAACAACATCAATGACTTAATGGCAACGGTTTAACAATCTTTCGATCCATAAAATACGGGTCGTTACACATACCCTTCTTAAAATTAATAATTATTGATCTTAAGTATTTAGAAACCAAAAATTTTATATTAAATTCAAACAAAACTTCTAATCACAATAGATATACATACACATGTTATAAATATCTTATGTAAATGTTAATGTTATATATACCCTTACTTTCAAACTTCCAAATATTCAACTTCCTAATGCAAACATACATATACATGTGTGTGTGTGTGTGTGTGTGTGTGTGTAGATATCAATACAAAAACAACATGTAATTTATTAGCTTTTGAAAAGATAAATTTTGTCTATTTTAATGATTATACTTTCACACTGAATTCGTATATGTATATACTTAAGATTTACAATCATTATAGAGTTTACTCATATCCATTTATATATTTAATTATTTATTATAAGAGTCGTTATTTTAAATTTTTAACTATTATTATAGTTTTCAATCCACTATAAATAAGTTTATAAGTGTTTTTAATGTTTAATTACTAATTTACCAATGTCACTTTCTTATTTATAAATTTATTTAAGTTATGAATAAGTAATTATGTAATATTCACATAAATATAATGTGTATTCATTTTATATAAATAAGCTTTAGATTTTTGTAAATATATATATGAATTTTATATAAACATTTATTTATACATAACTTATGTTTTTGATCAAATTAATATAACATATATCTAAAATATACTTCCTTTTTTAAATTTCAAATTCAAATTCAATCCTTTAAATTCCATTAAAAATCTAATTCAAGATCAATTAAAAATAAACACATATATTTAACACTATTCA
This sequence comes from Allium cepa, assembly GCA_030765085.1. NCBI lineage: Eukaryota > Viridiplantae > Streptophyta > Magnoliopsida > Asparagales > Amaryllidaceae > Allium > Allium cepa. The sequence goes on along the minus strand of CM060937.1, from coordinate 416,351,887 downwards.
TCTAAAAATAACACATAAATATTTACGATTAGATTCATTTGTTAAATTTTATGATTCAGTATTTCTACTAATTAACCCAATTATTATCAATTACAGATGTCCTGGAAATCCGGGTTATCACATATATATTCAGTTACTATTAATCAATATATTATTCCGTTGGTTGATTCAATACTCTTACTCTTATTCATACTTTTATAAGTTTTCAATTCCAAACAATATTATAATTACTTACAGGACATTGATTTTATTCAATTACTATTTATTATTATTAATTCATTAATTAGTTCACTATTTACCTTTGTTTTCTTATATTCAATTCTTAGCCTAGTATAACAATTCACATTACTTCAATTAATCGTAATTTCATTTCAATTGTTAATACTTAGCTATAATTTCCAAGGTTGCATTTCATTTTAGCATTCATTTCAGTATTAAATTACAAAATTTTTATTTCTTCACTACTAATTTACCAAAATCTTATTAAATTAACGAATTTTAATTATCGAAAATTTTGGGCCGTTACATTCTCCACCACTCAAAACTTTTTGTCCCCGAAAAGGAAAAAGAAGGGAAAAGAAAGAATTAAATAAACAATATATCTTATTCAAAAATATTAACTTTATAACAATTAAATTTAAAAAATTTATTGATTTAAATATACCAATTTGTACCCATTAAATCTTTTTATACTTAAATTAATAAAGTTGGAAAACCTTTTCAAAATTTTCTAAGTCCAAAATTTACGGAAAGTCTCGGCATAATCTCCATTGTACGGAGAGACATGGAAGAAAGTATAATATCAAATATAAAAATATATAACATATATTTTCCTAATAATATATCCCAACACGGAAAAAACAATATAATAACGTTAGAAAACCGTAATCCGAGAACATACCTATTTGTCATGCAATTAACGCTTAATTATGAAACCAAAAGCAGTAGCAATTGCTTCCATAACCTGCCTTTTACTTATATAATTTAAAGGAGTTAATAATTATATAGAATGAAATATTAATTTTGTTTTGTCCACTAGAAGCCAAATATATATAAACAACAATCACTGCAACCACAACATACAACCACCATATGAAGCCAATAAAATCAACCATACATGGCAAACAAACAAATAGTTGTTCGGGTTTAAAAACTTTAAATCGTACAGAATGGAGAGTAAACTATCAAGTGCACCATTTACTCAACAATCTTAGATGAAACTAAATAGATTATTCATACATCCAAACAAATTTATAGTATCCTTACCCAAACTACCATAAACCAAAACAACCAACAAATCCAAACAATAAATTAAGTTCATTATTATTAATTTCATTTCATACTATTTGTTGTTGATTCCATTTTTATTCATATAATGATTTATCTTTTAGTTTACATTCATTTCATGCAAATTTTCATTTTCTATTCATTCATTTTTTACTTAATTTCATTTATTTACAGTACTCATCTTTCTATTTATTTTTATTATAAATAACTTCAACATTTACTCTAGTTTATTATCATTTCTTTATAACCTTTCTATTATATTTAATTAGTGGCCCTTCGGTCAGGCTTAAGTTTATAACAATTATAACCATGAATTCTTATTTATAAAAGCAAATTCATTGAATACATTCATTACTTCAAGTTTTACTTGTAAAATTTCCCATTACATTTCTTTTAACATTTTAACCTTTTTATATTTGGTAAGTTATACATATGTTAAAGAATGCAAATGAAACTTACACAAGTTTTACCTCGTTTCTTTTAATTTAATCTAATATTTAATAATTATAACTTTTGGTTTATAAGTTACAAATTCAACTTTCTTATAGTTTCATTTATAACTCAACATTTAATCTCTTATTTAATTTAGGGTTTCAATTATTAGTTAAATCCCATTTCACTACACTAATTGAAACTATCAATTAACGGAAACTTAAGAACTAAATACTAGGTTAAATTTCAAATCATTTTAAAATAACAGATAAATATATACTTACAATTTATATATCAAATTATATTTAAAACAATTTAAAATTTACATTTGTTTATCAAAACAAATCTGTAGTAAAACTACTACAGTGGTCTTCCCACTTCGAAACTCGAAAATAAATGTCGATGATGCGTGCACTCATCACCGAAATTATTTCCCAGCGACAGAGAGGGGAGTGCAGAACTTATTTCTTTCCAAATTTCTTTAAAACATTTCTTTAAAATTATATTGAAATATTTATATTAGAAAATACATATAACAATATTATTATATTTCAAAATTATTCGAAAGAAATTTTCAAAACCTTGGAACTTAAGTTCTAAATTTCCAGTTTATGCTCATATATTTTACTTTCAACCAATATCTATAAATTTGACTACCTAACAAACAATATATTACAACCAAATATAAACTTTACAGAAAAAAAATTATTTTATATATAGAAAATATAATAGGCAAAATTATTTCATTCACCTATATTCAAAAACAAATATTGTGTCAGTCTGTACTATTAAGTGTTAAGAAATTCCTATTGATGTCATAGCGTCCCATGCACCAACCAGAATTTATAAATACAAAACGGAACAAATTAACACAATATTAAAACCTTTTATAACAATAACAAATACGCTCTCTCATATATATGCACTCAGCGACTCATCATAGGGTATTGCTACCCTATTAAAAAAGAGTCAAACCCCGCAAAGCTAAGGGTTATCGCTAAAACAAAGCTCTGATACTGGATGTAACGTCCTGCTTTTTTATATGGTTTAAATCGACGATAAACCACACACATCAGACTTAAACCATACAGAAGGGCAGATTGTTATGGGGTAAATAAGAAAAAGCAGAGAAAGAAAAAAACAAAACAGAATATTGCAGCGGAACGATAAAATATAATAATCAAATATACAATTCATGAAGCTGTTTTACAACATATTTGATTATACTTGTACAATATATATATCAGAGTTACACATACCATAGAATAATAAAAATGCAGCGAAACAGTATGAATGCAGTGGAATACTATAATAAATAATAATAAAAATCTTCGTCTTCGTCCTCCAGAATGCGGTCTTCCAAATCCTGAAATGCTTAGGCTGACCCGAGCGAATTGAAAAGACAAAACACTCGAGTCAAAACTAAAAGATCTTATGTAAGTTAAATCAACGGTAAAAATATGAGTGTAAACGGCATCAGAGATGTGTACGGGATTTGACCTCTCATATCCAGTGTCAAACATGAGTATAGTAACTTAAGAGATGTTCGGGATTCACATCTCCTAAGGATCCGTTAAACTATCTACTATGTAGTAATATTTTGCTACTATAGTAATGTCTGTAGTAAAATAAACTTACTTTTAAATAGCGTTAAGGAGTTACCCAATCTCCCCCTTAACACAATAATAGTCCCAGTATTCCATCCAATATCATGGTCCCTCCTGATTGGGAAGCCACCAGAGGAAACCACACGGGCTACGGGAGAAAACTAAACTCGTACAAGGAGCGATAGAGTAGGTGATACAGCACAACTAGGCAATGCCAGGGTAGATATACCAATTACGCATCCGGGCTGATGGTAACGCGTAGCGCGCAGCTACCTCCCACCTCGAGCCATACCCCCAAATCAAAAAAACAAAAGGGGCCACCGAATCAATCCAAAAGTAAGAGTATAATATCGAAGGGATATGTCCGATAAAAGGTGCTACCTTCTTAGCCCGTCGATCGCACCTGTTTTAGCCGCCTTAGGCAAACTCACGGGAGTCAGGTCCATGTATTTACCTCAAAGGAAATGCCGCCACCATCCTACTTCGTTCTGGAATCTCCACCACGTATACAGTTGTTAAAGTGGTTTTCGGAGTTGGCAGAGAGTGTGACAACTTTTTATCCCAATCTCTTCAACAACTAAACGTTATTATAACACCGCGGTCATTTCAAAATAATTTATACTTCAAAGACAGAATATACTATCTATTTCAAAACCATATAATACGATATCATTTCCCTTTTAAAAACCAAATCAATATGATATCATTTTAAAATCATAGTATTTCAAAGTTATTAAATTTCGAAACTAAAGACTTGAAATATAGTCTTTCAACACATAATACTTTGAATTTTCATAGCTTTTAAACCATAACCTCCAAAACTTAAATGGTTTGGATATTAAAACAATATATAAAATAAAATAGTTTGAATTCAAAATCACTTTATAAAGTAAAATAATTTCCTCGACTTCACAATTTTATTCCCTTTAAATCAAATCTCAATTCATAACTTTCAACTCACTTTCAGTTTCAATAACCAGTTCAATTTCAATATATTTCAAATTTTGAGTATTAAATAATTTCGAAACTAAGGTTGGTAATAACGATTTCACAATTCACTATTCTATTATTTAGTTTTGAAATATACGCATAATAAATCCCTTATTATTAAAAAACTCAAATTACAAATAAGTAAATATTCCCTTTAATTTAGTTATACTTGAAATACTCATTTAATTCACCTTGACCCCAAAAATCAAGTTATAATAATTATACTTTTTAAATTTTCAAGTTTAATAAATTTTTCATCAACTTATGGAGTTTAATTCTTAAATAAGCTCAATTTCAAATTAATTTCCAATTTTCCTTCCAATCTTAATTTATTTAAATCATTATAACCTCTATTTTAAAGTATGATTTAAACGCTTAACCATATTTTATTTTACTAAAATCAAACTCAATTTCTAAGCTTATTTTCATTAAACAAGTTTATACATAGCTTAAATTCAAGAATTTAACTATATATAAAATAATGTTTACATAATATCAAAAAAATCAATATTTATTAAACCGTATATTTCAACCCAAAACCATAGAAATCATTTCAAAATATTTTTATATAGAGACCATGGTGTTTGTATATAATTTTCTACACTATGGTCAAGTGATACAGATATTTGTCATTTCAATCCGTAATTTAAAATAAACATACGGTTATATACCATTTGAAATCGCAATTCCGATTGATATAAAAATGAATAACAACTTGCAGTTTATAATAATATATAATACAAAATCCATTCATTTAATATCAATCATCAACCATTTATCACAATCATCATCCAATTAAATCAAAACATCAATATAAACAGATAATAAACAACAGGTCTTCACTGGCAATTTTATGTTCAAAATAAATTAAATAAAAAATTAACTGGCAGTTTATATGCAATCATAAATTTAATAACAATTTAACTGGCATTTCGTATGCAATACTAAATTTATAACAAGTTAACTGGTAGTTTTGATGCAATAATAAATTAAATAACCATTTAATTCAATAAATTTCATTTAAATGGGATGATGATTAAAAATATGCCAAATAGTCAGAAATAAATTTCAAAACACATCAAAAATTAATTTAACACACATAAGAAATTTTAGAAGTTGAGAGTGGGTTAAATAACTCACATTTTGAATTTAAATTGAACATAAATCCAATTTAAACCCAAAATTTGAACAGTCTCCAAATTCGTCCAAACTAATGCCAAAATGTCCGAAATTCCAATACGAACCTCGTGGAGAAAACTGCTCGTGAAACGGACTACGTACGTGAAAGTTATTGCGATTAGATTGTTTGAAAACAAAATTTAATTAAAACAAAAAATAAAACTCACCCATTCTAAACCATTGCCACGACACTAACAACGTTACCCAGAGAACCCTGTACATCTTCTCAACGCATGCTACCTAGATTTTATGCACCCTAGCCGCCCCACGCACGATCGCACGTGACTAACGGTCGCCGCCTTCTCGACCTGCAACGCCGCGATGTCGACGACCCATCGAAAAAGCCTCCTTTACATGCGATCACCCAGAGCCATCGCGGCCACCTAGGCGCGAGCGAATGAGAGCAGTCGCCGCCTTATTTATTAAACCCTAGTTGAATTTTAGCGAGCAATCCGATCGTCGATTCGTTGCAAAAACTATGCCGATGAACTCCTCATCGTCCACTCTACAAAACCCAAAAATGATTCGACGATCCGACAACGTTCATCGACGCGCAACGAACGACCATGAATGTTTCATTGATTCTCGGCCACACCGAAATGCAGATTGGAAAAGGGATATCAGAATTGACATGCGCTCTTTGAGAGCTTCAAATAAATATATAGTTCGATATATTTTGAGAAGTTTGAAATTTTGATTTGATTTTGAATTGCAGTTGGATCTGGAATTTGATTGTCTGCCATTGAGGAGGAGAGACAGCTGAATTGGAATTGTACATACCGAATAATGACATAAGAAATAGGCTAGGATTTATAACAAGGTGTGTGTTTGTGTGTGTGTGTGTGTGTATATATATATATATATATATATATATATATATATATATAGACACACACACGCAAGCTGAAATTAGAATGGACCGCATCGATTGGATATACGCGTTGAATGATAAAATGGCCCCAAAAAAACCCGTTCTGTCTCCAGGACGAAGTTGGGTCAACCCATATATCAAAATAGATGTTTTAACATATTTTAAAATCAATGGAACGGGTTTCAGGTCAAAATTCTATCGTATGAAGAAGTTATGCTAAATTCAAATTATTTCAAATTGATTTCAATTTAATTGATTCCTAGGCGTTTCGAGCCTGTACGATCAAACGACAAGTCCGATCACTACGAAACTAGAAATCCTACCATAATTCACAGCTGCGGATCCGATGAAACTGGATTTGTCGAAAATAGTGTCAGTGGCTAAAATGGCTAATTTCCAGTTAATTAAATATTTTAATAATTAATTAATTAAATCACTTTTTCAACTTCAATTCCATAGTTAAAAAATCTTATCATTTTTGATTCCTTAAACAATTGCAATACTTTAACAATTTAGATATCAATGCAAAGTTAATTAATCTATCAATTTTCGTATTCAATTTCAATTTTAGTAAATTCATTAATCTAAATTGAAATTCCAAATAAATCCATTTATTTTATTTTTAATCTTATTATGAATTAATTATTAACTTAACATCTTAAAGGTGATGTCAACATGGATTTATATCTATTACACTAATATTCCCAATTTCATCTTAATTCCAGTCTACTTTCGTATCTAATTTCAATTTCTTACAATAAACCCATTTATTATAAATTTGAATGCCAATTAATAAGTTCCAAATAAATTGATTGATTCAATTCAATTCTTTCATTAAGTCTATTATTAATCTATAAACTTAGTTACTATTTTTTATTCCATTACACTATATACCCTTATTTATCTTAATTTGTATTAATGGCTATGTTTGAAAATGTGAAATCTTGTCAATTACACACATTAATTAAGGTTTTAAAACCAATAAATTAATTTACCTTAGTTCCATTCTTTTTTTTAATTTATTACTTATGAAAAATTTCACATTTCTATTTATTTGTTACATACACACATTTAGTCCTTGCATTAATTCTCATAAACATTACATTATTGATTTCCTGTTTTGATTTAGTAGACCAATTTGTTACAACAGACGTTACCATTAACTTATAATTCCACTTATAAGCTATTATTAACAAACAAATGTTGCAATTTATTTAGATCTAATTCAATAAATTAAATGAATAGGTAAACATTTAAAAATTATCACTATTTATCTTATTTTCTCACATTCATACTTACTTATCAACTACAATTATTATAATTATTTATGTAGCATCGATTTTTATCAAATTGCAATTTATTACGTATTATTTCATCAATTAATATAACTTTTGAATTTATTTCCCAATTCTCTAATTTCAATCAATTATAACTGTGACGACCCGCCTTTCATTCCACAGAAAGACGCATCATCAGTAAGAAAGAAAGAGCATAGAAGAAGAAAAAGAAAGAGAAGAAAGAACAGCAACCGATCAGAAATCTCACGGCGGAACGAATGAAATATAATACATAACATATACATGGTATCAAATACATCAGAGTATACAACAATACATCTCAATTTAGTCAGTTATAACATTTCTGTCTAATGTACAATACAAGAACATCAATATTGAATAACAGTAGAAACTCTAAATATCTATGCGCTGAAGCCTCATGCTCTAAATCTCCTCCAGAATTCGTCAAGGCTAACATGAATCCCTCGAATACTCATACATAATATGAGTACCCAAGAGTTTAATAAAACAGAAAATAAACACTTGGGTTAGACTGTGGTCTGGTGTGAGTAAATGGTTTAAAATTGCTTAACTTTTAGAAAATCCTTTAGAAAGAAAAGGTATCACGTAAGACTTCCCACACATAAATATGGAAAAGTCTTTACCTTACGCTAACCAAAACATTTGATCGGAAATCTAGTGATACTATAATAGTGTCTAGGGTTTTCAAGTAAATAGAAAATAGCCGAAATTATTACATTCATTAAATTCCAACTACTAGCCACAAAATTGGGTAATACAATCAAAACCATAAGGGCACGTAGGAAGAATGGGTTTCCATCAATGGCAGGGCTACTGGGGTACCGTCCGTCACAGTACGTGGCCTAGATCAACGTACCGAGGATCCATCCTAAATCCCCAGCAACACAAGGGCGGAACCATTCCTTACTGAACAGTTCCGAACAAGACAACCCCGCAGTTGGCTGCAGATCCAACTGCCCACAAAGCCGAATAAAAAGGGACATCTAGACAGGGGTAAATCTCGTCCTACTTGGGCATGACCCACTTAGCCTTGCTGCACCTCCCCTGTTTTAGCCATTCCCGGTTGATGAGGCTTGAGGCTACGATTACCTTTATAGAACACATCTATCATAGAATGCTCATCGTCCACCTGACGACGTTTTGAAAGCATTCAATCCATACAAGTTCGTTCCGGGTTCGAACGAAACTGAAGGCATTATCTCGTTACACTCATTTTGGATTCACCCTCAGAGTTAATGACGATAACCCTTGCACTCTGAATCTTCATCTTCACTTGAGATTCACAACCTAATGCATAATTTGGATCGATGTGGTTTTTGGATATCCAAATCTGGAAACCCGATCCCGGTCTCATCGAAATCCAAAACGCCATCTTTTAGGTCCAAGTTGTTTTAAAGTTCAAAACCATTCATTTCAATTCAATACTTGAATTCACACAGCATTTAACATAGATAAATATCACACATTTATCACTGATATATCCAATATCATATCACAAAATATCACAACATATAATCCAATAGACATCATCCAATAGATATCATCCAATACAGATATTCTACACAAACAATCATCCATAAACAGGAATTATTAATCCATGTTATAATTAATTTAATCGCCTTAAATTAAATTAATTGCTTAAGAATTAATCACCTAATCATGTTCAAACAAATATTAATTAATTAAAATCAAATTAATTTATCATCACTTAAATCAACCATCCTCCTAATTAATCACCCTTGATTAATTATCCTTAATTACTTTATTCATAAATCAATTAATCTCTAATCATAGATTAATTATCTTTTAATTATCAATTAATAATCCTTAATTATTAATTAATCTCCTTCAATACAAGGTAATTAATTCTTAATTACCTTTATAATCAATTAATTAACCCTTGATTAACTGATTAATTACCCATTAACTATTAATTATTAACCTTAATTATTAATCAATATCTCTTAATACAAATCAATTAATCCATAATTAATCTTATAATTAATTAATTGATCATTAATTAACTAATTAGTTATCCCTTAATTATTGATTAATAAACTTAATTATTAGTTAACAAACTTAACTACAAATTAATCAATCCATAATTATCAACTAATCAATCCTTAATTATCATTGATTAGTTCTTAATTAACCTTGATTAATCCTTAATCAACTTTTTGATTAATCAATTAATTAATATTTAATTTTAGATTAATCATTCTTTAAATTTTAATTAATAAAACCAAATTATTAATTAAAAAATTATAATAATAATTAATTACACATTAAGTACTTCTTAATTATAAATTAAGTAACCTCTAATTACATATTTAACAATTCTCTAATACAAAATTAATCAATCTTAATTACTTGATTAATTAATCCTCAATTAATTAATCACTTAATTAGTTAATCTTTGATCATTAATTAACAATCTTTAATTAATAATTCTTAATTATACTTAATTAAACTTAACTAATTAAATAATAGCCATTAATTAATTATTAATTAAACCAATTAATTAATCCTGATTAATTAATTATTTAATCCTTTATAATCAATTAATCAAATTGATTAATTATCTTAATTCCCTTTATTAAACTAATTAATATCAATACATTTAACCATAATCATTTAAAGATAAAACATTATCTTATAAATACCATAATTACAATTAACATTTTTAAAACATTATAATTACCTTTACTTAATTACATCATTAATTAAGTTTTAGAAAAAAAAATCATTTAACTTAACAATTTTAAAGTTAACAAAACATAACTTTCTTGTTTGTATTTTTAAAACTTACTTTTGTAAAATCTTAAACTTTTCAATTTAAATTAATGTTTTAAAATCACTTTAGATTTCACAAAATTTAAGTCAATCCAGTTTTCAAAATTCTTAATTAATAGTTAAAGAAAACAATTTAGAAAAGGGCAAGTTTTAAACAAGAAGCTTTAAACTGGATTTCAATTTCAATTTCAAAAACAATTTGATTTAACCCTTTTTAAAAACTGCTTATCATCTCTACTGCTTCGAGTCACACTCGAAGATCACTCAGGTCTACCCCCGAGTAAATCCCCTTCCTTCCATTTTTTTCCAAAAACTTAGATTTATTTAAGTTTGAAAATCTGAAGCTTTAAACACGTAAATTAACTCGAGTTCAAGCTCGAGACTTCTTCCTCAAACACTCAATCAAACCTCTTCGAGTTGAAAACCAACCCAAACAACAAACAACCCATATCATCGTTATGCACCTACACAACCAATTTCGACGCCGATATCACCTCCGGTAACGTTAACACACCATTCATCACCATGGCATCCATCCCCAATCATCCAAACACCATCACTGTCCTCACACCAAAATCGAGCATGGAAGATGAAATAGCAACAAGAAAACACTACCAGGAAATTCGCTTGTCACCACGACTCTGACCATCGGAGCTACTACAATTCCGGCCTCACCATGCCGACACACTTCGCCGCCATTCTCCACAATTCCAAGCTACTTAATCACCCAGAGAACTCAAGATGACCGAAAACCCCAATCACAAACAAACTAGGGTTATAAATCAAATTCCTTCACCGTCGGTGCCACGGTGATTGTAACGACCCCACTTCCTACGCCCAGGAAGTAGTATCGTTAATAAGAAAGAAAGAGGTGAGAAAATAGAAAAGATAGAGAAGAAAGAACAACAACATCAGAATCTCACAGCGGAACGAATGAAATATAATAATAACATAAGTATTTACATAATATATAACATCAATCAGAGTGATACAGATAATACATCACATACTAGACAGTTATAAACACCTGTCTAGTTAATACAACACAATACACAATACATCACAGAGATACCACACAGCGGAACTATATATATATATATCTATAACGCTGAAGCCTCCTGCTCCATTGCTCCTCCAAAATTCGTCAAAGCTAAACCTGAATCCCTTGGCTACCCGTAAAAATTTGGGTACCCGAGAGTTTATGAAAAACAAAATAAACTTCGGGTCAGACATGGGTCTGGTATGAGTAACAGGTTAAAGTTGCTTAATTTTTTAAAAATCCTTTGAAAACAAAAGGTATCACGTAAGACTTCCCACACATAAACATGGAAAAGTTTTTACCTTACGCTAACCAAAACATTTGATAGGAAATCCAGTGATATTATAATAGGTCTAGGGTTTTCAAGTAAATAGAAAATAGCCGAAATTGTTACATTCATTAAATTCCAGCTACTAGCCACAAAAGTGGGTAATACAATCAAAACCGTAGGCACTTATTGGATTATGGATTCCATACAATGGCAGGGCTACTGGGGTACCGCCCGTCACAGTACGTGGCCTAGATCAACTGTAACAGTACGGATTTTCGTTCTTCGGAAATCCGACATCGACACTCACTTTATCGACTGCCGAGAAATCGAAGGCCGAAAACACGGAATGTTATGGGTTTTAAAAAGAAAAGAAAAAGAAAGAAGAGAGAAGAGATAGGAAATAGAGAGAAAAGAAGATAGACAATTTTTAGAAAACAGAGAATTAGAAAAACAGAAGATAGAAGAATTTTAAAAATAGAAAAAGAGAATTTGAAAATAGAACGGACAGAAAGGAAACAAAAAGAACAGAAAGAACAACATCAGAATCTCACAATTCGCAGCGGAAAAACATATAATAATAAATGAATAATCTTTAAACAAAGAACTACAGTTATTACATTTCATCATATTTCATTACATCATATCATCAGAGTGTACAACAACATACAACAACAAACAGTGCAGCGGAAAAAGAAATACTATATAAACTAGTAATACGCCATGCCATCCAGCTTGCCTCCAGCAACTCCAGAATATCCAGAATATCCTGATAAACCTTACTCTTGACTGCCCGTGTGAAAATTGGTGGGCACCCAGAGTTTAGGAAGGAAAACAATAAACTCCAAGTCAGTCATGTGACTGGTGTGAGAACTCAAAACAGTTTATTTATCTTTAAAAATCAAATAGAGGAATATTTTTAAATTCAATTCGCAATGCTTTTAAAAATGAGACTACCATAAGGCCTCCCGCACACACACACAATGCAAACGCAGAATCGGAGGAGATTTCTCCTTATGATAGTCAAAGATGCTTGATACGCAATTAAAATAATATTTGATATTATTATTAGTGTATAGTGTAGAAAAAATTCATTTCGAAAGTAGAATATAAATCTTAGCCAGCATAGACATTTCGAACTATGCCTACTATAACTACCATCCAAACAGTGGTGACCACCATAAGTGAATAGCAGGTTCTACAACTAATACCGTACAAGTTTCGTATTGGGAATTGGATTTCCAACAAATGGTCAGGCCAAGGAACTTCCCATTGCCACTGAGAATGCCTCTGGAAAGACATCCCCGAGAACCAAACCGGAACTCTGCCAACACAAGGCCGGGTTACCCCTAACTGGGTAACTACTGACACGAGCACGCCATTCCCCGGTCCTTTAGGACCTTTTCAACCGAGCGCTCGATATCCAACATCACACCATAATAAATAGAGTGTTTTCAACATGAGTAAGTATCTGGGCTCCATACCATGATACCACCCCTTTCCAGAAGGAAATGCACATACCCTAAGGGGAGCTACAGCAACCCCTAATAACCTTGCCGCATCTTTCCTGTTTTGACCATTTCCGGGATGTGAGGCTCGACGAAGTCACGTCCACAAAAACATACTTTATACAAAAGCCATGCTTTGGGTCAACAAATGATCAACACAATGATCACTAAGATAGACGATCAAATAAATGATCCTATCACAATAATCAACACAATGATCATTTCAGCATCACTCAGCATGTCACATTACCAAAATGGGATATATCGCTGATAACTTCAACTATATAACCTTTGAGCTCGTACGTCTCAAAGAAGGGTGTTAAGCAAAGAATAAATTCTTCGCCACCAACAGAAATATATTTGAAAGAAATCGGCTTTATACCTCAACTTGTAATGTCAGGCATACAATCCATACAAGTCTGTTCCGGGATCGAACAGAACCGAAGGCACTTACAAAGAAGTCCTTGCAATCCGGATATTCACAATCCTGATCGAATTTCCCATCACTTATGGAATCTCTATACCAGGTGCGACCCAGTGCAGAGACAATCGATAGGTCATCCTATCGCTCTCGCAAATACCGGTCTTCAACACCGATCTTCAAATGCAATTCACAACGACGTATCACATATTCGGAATGGGTTATACGACCCCATGGTCCTTTCCCGGTTAACCCGAATAGTGAGCGCTTATTCAAAAATAAGTGTGCATTCAAATTCAAACAATCATATCAAATACCCAATCAAAGGGAAATATTGATAGTCGGCTATTGAACTATCAATTGATATGTATACATCACCAGATTCCAAATAATTTTCCAAATTATTTATTTTCCAAAATATCTTTACTAGATATATAGTTTCAACACTTCAAAAATAAATCAATATTTATTTTCATACAAATTCCACTTTTCATTCATAAATTCCATAATGAATTTATATTTCAAAATATCCATGCATATATGATTTCAATCATTCATTTCAATTTATCTTCAAAAAGATAAATTCTAATTTTTCACTTCATATTGGAAAACACTCCCATACTTATTAAATAAGTAATTCACAATCTTTTATTTTCAACACTTAGAAAATATTCAATATACTTAAACCGAATTAAGTATATATTTCTTTCTTTAAGGAAATCATTCACTTAACATTTTTATTTGGGCCAAAACGAATGTTGCGTAAAACATCGTTACGACAACCCAAAATCACTAGTATAGGGATTCGGAATTAAAATAGATATATAAATCCCAATACTAAACCAAAACATTTCCATTCGGAAATCATTTACTATAACAACAATGTTATAGTCCACTATTTCTTTTTATTTCTCGAAACATCTATTTCAACAATAAATGTTGAAATCTATGGTTTCGAATCTCTATACCTTTTAAAACATCGTTGGATCGTTTTAATTCTATTTAAAACATTCACATTCTAAACAATTTCTTTAACGTGTTATTCACTATTCAAAAACGTGAATAAACTACGTTAACCAATTTCATTCTTTTATTCATTTTAATTCAAAGGATTATTCACTATTAAAAAAAAATGTGAATATAACTCCATTTCTAAGTTATAACAATTAACTTGTCAAAATAAGTCCTTTGCGAATTTATAAAACAACGTTTATAAATTCCTTTTCTATTTATTTATAAAAACTTCCTTTTTTATACATTCCTTTATTAACATATTTGATTTCATATCTCAATTATAAACTAAAAGTTCATATTATAAGTCAATTGCTTATAAAACGATTATTTTACAAAATCGTTCTTTTTAAAGACTTTTCAATTTATAAACCTTATAACTTATAAGATTTATTTATTTAATAAATCTATTCTTCAAATAATTTCACCAAATTTATAAATCTTACTATTTATAAATTTCGTTTATAACTTCACAGTTTATAATTCTATAAATTTCATTCTATTATGAAATTCATTTTCACTACATTCAAACACTTATAAAAACTCGTTTTATAATGTCTATATTTCAATTTATAAATATCCATTTATAAATCTCTTAATATAAATCAGTTTATATTATTATTCTAAAACGTCTTAAATTTCCTTTATAATCTCATCATTTCGATTTATAAAATAATCAAATTTTATAAATCCTATATTTAAACTTTTAATAATAAACTCTAAAATCTAGTTTAAACTATTTTATAAAATCATTGATCCATATTTCTCAAAAATCAACTTTTAACCGTATTTCTAAAAATCAGCTTTTTAACTATATTTCACAAAACCCATAATTTTATAACTTTAAAAATTATAATGTTTATTTATTTATAATGGATCAATTCCAAAAATATAGTATATTTTCAAAATCACTTTTAAAATCATTTTAAAATCCCAAAATCTGGGTCCAATGATGCTACACATCAAATAGTCAATCACGACCACAACGATCCATCATATATCGTATATGATAATCAACGAATATCAAAATATCCATAATCAAATAAAAACTGTTGAGGAATCCAGTTGGATCCCTCCAACCTGTTTCCTGCATCCAAAAACATTAGCACAATACCAATTTCGCTCCAGTACGAAATTATCGCGGTATATGTTCTTATTAAATATTATCCGCTTAATAACGGCGTAATAGGGTCTCATCCGCTAAACAAAAAATGCGGGAAATCAACAACTGCAATATATACATATGCCAATATATATATATTGATATTATATATAATACCAATTTCACTGTTTATGAAATATTCGCGGTATATGTTTATATTAAATAACATCCGCTTACTAACGGCGCATAATGTCTATTTTAACAATCAATAATTTACAGTCATCATTCAAACATGCATTCAAATATTTTAAATCTAACTATTTAAAATAAAAATCGAAATCTATTCGATTGAGTGAGAAGTTCTCACCTTGGTTTTAAATCCCGTTTTAGCTTTTATTTCGAATAAAATTAAACGCGCGTTTAATTTTACCCGAAATTCTCACTAACTCCAAATGACTCCAAACCAACTCCATCGCGTAGTGCTCGTCCATACGATTCCAACGCAACTGAGTTTGCATTTTTTCGACCTCGTATGAAAAAGATATCAAATTTTGAAGTTACACGAGTTTTAATTATATAAATTACAACATAAATTTATAAATATAAACCTAAATCAAATCTTGGCCTTAGGATTTTGCCTCCCACCCTCATCACCGTAGAACGCAACACTCTTCTCCCTCTCATCCTTCACGCACGCACAGGATTTTGGCCGAACCCATTATTAGCATTTAGGGTTAAACATTGCAAATTCCACTCACGTTTATACTCGATCACAACTCTGCCATGACGAAGCCCTCTCTCCAAGCTATACTCGGCTCCAACCTGGGCACGCTCGGCCTCATCATGTGCCTCGTATGGCGTGCGCAACTTGCTGCCTTCCTGGTCGATTTGCCGTTGATTCATTGATTTGTTTTAGATCATAGCCGTTGGATCTGTAGATCACAACGTGCTCTTCAACTTTCATGTTAGAAGTTTTCTCTAATTGTTAGTGGATTGGAAGATTTTTGGTGATGAAGATGGAGCATTTCAGGCCCTTGAATTTGGTGGAGGCGGCTGCTAGGGTTTTAGTTTATTTTTTTTTATTTTTTTTTATGAAGGGGGTGTCTCTATTTATAAGAAAACCAATCGCAAACACTATTCATCCCGGGAATTCCGAACTCCGATTTAGACGCCGTAACCAGCGTACCTAGGGTTTACCCCGCGTTCCGGACACAATGGAACAGGTTTCGGAAGCTAATTCGGAAGTATGTGCGAGTTATGGCTGAAAACGTTCAATTTAAATTAAACCGATTTAAGTCGATTTCTAGGCGTTTTAATTTGTACCGGACAAACGGTAAATCCAATTGACTTGAAATTTGAAACCTTACAATAATATCACATTACGGATCCGATGAAACTGGTTTCGTCGAAATCCGAGACTTTTTGAAAAATGGCTATTTTGACTCGCCAAATTTAAATTAAAAATAAATCGATGCGTTTCGAGCTGCCACGATCAAACGATAACTCCGATTGACACGAAAATTGAAATCCGGTAATAACTAACTATTACGGATCCAATGAAACTGGTTTCGTTCAATTCTGAGACTGTTCAAAAATTGGCTATTTTACAGTCGATTATTAAATATTAAAATATTCAATTTTCACAAATTAACTCTTAATTCGATTTTAAAAGTTCTATAATATTTCTATAACTCCAGTATGATTAAATAAAATTTTCCAAATTATTTTCAGTCATTTTTAACTCAATTTTTAATTATTTCCATAATTTAACGTATTAAATTATCGATTTAATTATTCAATTAAATCCAAAAATTCAAAATAAAATTTATTTGACTTAAAAATTCACTTATAAATATTTAAAATTAATTAAATATTCAAATTTAAATTATTAAAAATTCTGGGTCGTTACAATCTTTCCCCCTTAAAAGAATTTCGTCCTCGAAATTATAAGTAAGAAAGGTTACAAAATCTATTAACTTTCCAAAATTCATAATTAAATTCCTTACAATACTTTACTAAGTTTTCAAATCATACTTAGTTATCTTTTCAAAAACAATTACTATTGTTTAACTTTCAATTCCAAATCAAAGTTTAAAGTTTCCCAAAATTTTCCCAATTTTCTCAAAAATTTTCTAACGCCTTAAATTTTCGAAAAAATTCGCCATAGTCTCCTTTGCGCGGCTCGATCCGAAAAAAAAAATGATAGTATATATATCACAAATATACATCTCATCAAGTAATGAGGCATCCCGAAGGGAAAAAAAGTGTAAAAGTGCGATATTTAATCCGAGATATGTACCTTATATTTTATTAGCAAGCATATACGGCTAATATAGCGCTAAAGCGAACTCCAAATGCGAAGCAAAAGCGATCCGCACCTACTAATCACTCAACAAACAACATGAGAACATGCACATATGCAAATAATCTCAATATACAACATATAGCTACATAATAATTATATGTCACATAGCAAATGCAACTAAACAACAAATGCAATATATATTCAACCATCAACCAACTAACATCCATATCCAATAAACATTCATAATCAATAACCAAATCAATATTCATTCGAATTCTCTTTAATATACAATGAATTGGTTTTCACTCTAAATCATATTTGATTTATTAACATTGGATTTTCTTACTAACATTCATTCTCAATTTTAATTAGTTTGCATTCACTAATTAAATCCAATTCACTTTCAATTCTATTCAAATTTATTTACTTCTAATTTGAATTCAATTTCATAGTTTTCAATTTCATTAACTCTTAATGACTTTTATACAATCATATAACAATCATATAACAACCAATTTATATTAATTACAACCAAATTCTTTTCACTTATATTCATTCAATTTGGTTTAACATTAAATTGATTTCCATTCAAGTATTCAACTTCCAATAACATTAGAATTTAATGAATTAACACTTATATTCATTATTTTATATCAACTTAAATTTACATTTAATTGATTAACATTCAATTCATTCAATTTCTAAAGTTGAATTTCATTCACATAACTTAAGTTCATATTCATTTAATCCACTTGATTATTTACTTCGATACCAAAATCAATTCCATTCAACAACACTTAAGTTATATTCCATTTAACTTTAAAATTCACTTTTATTTACAACTCATATTCATATAGTTTCACTTCTTATATATATAAGTTTATTTCACAATTGTAAATTACTTTAATTACAATTCATTTCTTATAATTCTTTTGCTTATACAATTATTCTTTTATTTAGATTATTCAAACAACCTAACAATCAACTTACATATATTTTAATAATTCTGAAAAATTATTCCTTTATATATAAAAATATACTCAAGGCAAAATTATTCCATTTACCCAATTTAAAAACAATATTATGTCGAATTGTTCTATTCAAGTGTTTAGAAACCCCTTCGGCTCAGTTTCGAGGCTGTGCTGACGAAAGTTCATATGCCACTCAATAAACCAATCATCACAATATAAAACAATTTTTATATTCACTAACAAATACGCTCTCATAGCTATTATTACACTCAAATTCATTCTAGAGTACTGCTGACTCTATCTCTAACGAGTAATACCCAACAGAACCATGGTTGTCGCTTAACCATCAGAGCTCTGATACCAAATGTAACAGTACGGATTTTCGTTCTTCGGAAATCCGACATCGACACTCACTTTATCGACTGCCGAGAAATCGAAGGCCGAAAACACGGAATGTTATGGGTTTTAAAAAGAAAAGAAAAAGAAAGAAGAGAGAAGAGATAGGAAATAGAGAGAAAAGAAGATAGACAATTTTTAGAAAACAGAGAATTAGAAAAACAGAAGATAGAAGAATTTTAAAAATAGAAAAAGAGAATTTGAAAATAGAACGGACAGAAAGGAAACAAAAAGAACAGAAAGAACAACATCAGAATCTCACAATTCGCAGCGGAACAACATATAATAATAAATGAATAATCTTTAAACAAAGAACTACAGTTATTACATTTCATCATATTTCATTACATCATATCATCAGAGTGTACAACAACATACAACAACAAACAGTGCAGCGGAAAAAGAAATACTATATAAACTAGTAATACGCCATGCCATCCAGCTTGCCTCCAGCAACTCCAGAATATCCAGAATATCCTGATAAACCTTACTCTTGACTGCCCGTGTGAAAATTGGTGGGCACCCAGAGTTTAGGAAGGAAAACAATAAACTCCAAGTCAGTCATGTGACTGGTGTGAGAACTCAAAACAGTTTATTTATCTTTAAAAATCAAATAGAGGAATATTTTTAAATTCAATTCGCAATGCTTTTAAAAATGAGACTACCATAAGGCCTCCCGCACACACACACAATGCAAACGCAGAATCGGAGGAGATTTCTCCTTATGATAGTCAAAGATGCTTGATACGCAATTAAAATAATATTTGATATTATTATTAGTGTATAGTGTAGAAAAAATTCATTTCGAAAGTAGAATATAAATCTTAGCCAGCATAGACATTTCGAACTATGCCTACTATAACTACCATCCAAACAGTGGTGACCACCATAAGTGAATAGCAGGTTCTACAACTAATACCGTACAAGTTTCGTATTGGGAATTGGATTTCCAACAAATGGTCAGGCCAAGGAACTTCCCATTGCCACTGAGAATGCCTCTGGAAAGACATCCCCGAGAACCAAACCGGAACTCTGCCAACACAAGGCCGGGTTACCCCTAACTGGGTAACTACTGACACGAGCACGCCATTCCCCGGTCCTTTAGGACCTTTTCAACCGAGCGCTCGATATCCAACATCACACCATAATAAATAGAGTGTTTTCAACATGAGTAAGTATCTGGGCTCCATACCATGATACCACCCCTTTCCAGAAGGAAATGCACATACCCTAAGGGGAGCTACAGCAACCCCTAATAACCTTGCCGCATCTTTCCTGTTTTGACCATTTCCGGGATGTGAGGCTCGACGAAGTCACGTCCACAAAAACATACTTTATACAAAAGCCATGCTTTGGGTCAACAAATGATCAACACAATGATCACTAAGATAGACGATCAAATAAATGATCCTATCACAATAATCAACACAATGATCATTTCAGCATCACTCAGCATGTCACATTACCAAAATGGGATATATCGCTGATAACTTCAACTATATAACCTTTGAGCTCGTACGTCTCAAAGAAGGGTGTTAAGCAAAGAATAAATTCTTCGCCACCAACAGAAATATATTTGAAAGAAATCGGCTTTATACCTCAACTTGTAATGTCAGGCATACAATCCATACAAGTCTGTTCCGGGATCGAACAGAACCGAAGGCACTTACAAAGAAGTCCTTGCAATCCGGATATTCACAATCCTGATCGAATTTCCCATCACTTATGGAATCTCTATACCAGGTGCGACCCAGTGCAGAGACAATCGATAGGTCATCCTATCGCTCTCGCAAATACCGGTCTTCAACACCGATCTTCAAATGCAATTCACAACGACGTATCACATATTCGGAATGGGTTATACGACCCCATGGTCCTTTCCCGGTTAACCCGAATAGTGAGCGCTTATTCAAAAATAAGTGTGCATTCAAATTCAAACAATCATATCAAATACCCAATCAAAGGGAAATATTGATAGTCGGCTATTGAACTATCAATTGATATGTATACATCACCAGATTCCAAATAATTTTCCAAATTATTTATTTTCCAAAATATCTTTACTAGATATATAGTTTCAACACTTCAAAAATAAATCAATATTTATTTTCATACAAATTCCACTTTTCATTCATAAATTCCATAATGAATTTATATTTCAAAATATCCATGCATATATGATTTCAATCATTCATTTCAATTTATCTTCAAAAAGATAAATTCTAATTTTTCACTTCATATTGGAAAACACTCCCATACTTATTAAATAAGTAATTCACAATCTTTTATTTTCAACACTTAGAAAATATTCAATATACTTAAACCGAATTAAGTATATATTTCTTTCTTTAAGGAAATCATTCACTTAACATTTTTATTTGGGCCAAAACGAATGTTGCGTAAAACATCGTTACGACAACCCAAAATCACTAGTATAGGGATTCGGAATTAAAATAGATATATAAATCCCAATACTAAACCAAAACATTTCCATTCGGAAATCATTTACTATAACAACAATGTTATAGTCCACTATTTCTTTTTATTTCTCGAAACATCTATTTCAACAATAAATGTTGAAATCTATGGTTTCGAATCTCTATACCTTTTAAAACATCGTTGGATCGTTTTAATTCTATTTAAAACATTCACATTCTAAACAATTTCTTTAACGTGTTATTCACTATTCAAAAACGTGAATAAACTACGTTAACCAATTTCATTCTTTTATTCATTTTAATTCAAAGGATTATTCACTATTAAAAAAAAATGTGAATATAACTCCATTTCTAAGTTATAACAATTAACTTGTCAAAATAAGTCCTTTGCGAATTTATAAAACAACGTTTATAAATTCCTTTTCTATTTATTTATAAAAACTTCCTTTTTTATACATTCCTTTATTAACATATTTGATTTCATATCTCAATTATAAACTAAAAGTTCATATTATAAGTCAATTGCTTATAAAACGATTATTTTACAAAATCGTTCTTTTTAAAGACTTTTCAATTTATAAACCTTATAACTTATAAGATTTATTTATTTAATAAATCTATTCTTCAAATAATTTCACCAAATTTATAAATCTTACTATTTATAAATTTCGTTTATAACTTCACAGTTTATAATTCTATAAATTTCATTCTATTATGAAATTCATTTTCACTACATTCAAACACTTATAAAAACTCGTTTTATAATGTCTATATTTCAATTTATAAATATCCATTTATAAATCTCTTAATATAAATCAGTTTATATTATTATTCTAAAACGTCTTAAATTTCCTTTATAATCTCATCATTTCGATTTATAAAATAATCAAATTTTATAAATCCTATATTTAAACTTTTAATAATAAACTCTAAAATCTAGTTTAAACTATTTTATAAAATCATTG
Source organism: Allium cepa (assembly GCA_030765085.1). Taxonomy (NCBI): domain Eukaryota; kingdom Viridiplantae; phylum Streptophyta; class Magnoliopsida; order Asparagales; family Amaryllidaceae; genus Allium; species Allium cepa. The sequence goes on along the minus strand of CM060937.1, from coordinate 416,328,985 downwards.
ATCCATATTTCTCAAAAATCAACTTTTAACCGTATTTCTAAAAATCAGCTTTTTAACTATATTTCACAAAACCCATAATTTTATAACTTTAAAAATTATAACGTTTATTTATTTATAATGGATCAATTCCAAAAATATAGTATATTTTCAAAATCACTTTTAAAATCATTTTAAAATCCCAAAATCTGGGTCCAATGATGCTACACATCAAATAGTCAATCACGACCACAACGATCCATCATATATCGTATATGATAATCAACGAATATCAAAATATCCATAATCAAATAAAAACTGTTGAGGAATCCAGTTGGATCCCTCCAACCTGTTTCCTGCATCCAAAAACATTAGCACAATACCAATTTCGCTCCAGTACGAAATTATCGCGGTATATGTTCTTATTAAATATTATCCGCTTAATAACGGCGTAATAGGGTCTCATCCGCTAAACAAAAAATGCGGGAAATCAACAACTGCAATATATACATATGCCAATATATATATATTGATATTATATATAATACCAATTTCACTGTTTATGAAATATTCGCGGTATATGTTTATATTAAATAACATCCGCTTACTAACGGCGCATAATGTCTATTTTAACAATCAATAATTTACAGTCATCATTCAAACATGCATTCAAATATTTTAAATCTAACTATTTAAAATAAAAATCGAAATCTATTCGATTGAGTGAGAAGTTCTCACCTTGGTTTTAAATCCCGGTTTAGCTTTTATTTCGAATAAAATTAAACGCGCGTTTAATTTTACCCGAAATTCTCACTAACTCCAAATGACTCCAAACCAACTCCATCGCGTAGTGCTCGTCCATACGATTCCAACGCAACTGAGTTTGCATTTTTTCGACCTCGTATGAAAAAGATATCAAATTTTGAAGTTACACGAGTTTTAATTATATAAATTACAACATAAATTTATAAATATAAACCTAAATCAAATCTTGGCCTTAGGATTTTGCCTCCCACCCTCATCACCGTAGAACGCAACACTCTTCTCCCTCTCATCCTTCACGCACGCACAGGATTTTGGCCGAACCCATTATTAGCATTTAGGGTTAAACATTGCAAATTCCACTCACGTTTATACTCGATCACAACTCTGCCATGACGAAGCCCTCTCTCCAAGCTATACTCGGCTCCAACCTGGGCACGCTCGGCCTCATCATGTGCCTCGTATGGCGTGCGCAACTTGCTGCCTTCCTGGTCGATTTGCCGTTGATTCATTGATTTGTTTTAGATCATAGCCGTTGGATCTGTAGATCACAACGTGCTCTTCAACTTTCATGTTAGAAGTTTTCTCTAATTGTTAGTGGATTGGAAGATTTTTGGTGATGAAGATGGAGCATTTCAGGCCCTTGAATTTGGTGGAGGCGGCTGCTAGGGTTTTAGTTTATTTTTTTTTTTTTATTTATGAAGGGGGTGTCTCTATTTATAAGAAAACCAATCGCAAACACTATTCATCCCGGGAATTCCGAACTCCGATTTAGACGCCGTAACCAGCGTACCTAGGGTTTACCCCGCGTTCCGGACACAATGGAACAGGTTTCGGAAGCTAATTCGGAAGTATGTGCGAGTTATGGCTGAAAACGTTCAATTTAAATTAAACCGATTTAAGTCGATTTCTAGGCGTTTTAATTTGTACCGGACAAACGGTAAATCCAATTGACTTGAAATTTGAAACCTTACAATAATATCACATTACGGATCCGATGAAACTGGTTTCGTCGAAATCCGAGACTTTTTGAAAAATGGCTATTTTGACTCGCCAAATTTAAATTAAAAATAAATCGATGCGTTTCGAGCTGCCACGATCAAACGATAACTCCGATTGACACGAAAATTGAAATCCGGTAATAACTAACTATTACGGATCCAATGAAACTGGTTTCGTTCAATTCTGAGACTGTTTAAAAATTGGCTATTTTACAGTCGATTATTAAATATTAAAATATTCAATTTTCACAAATTAACTCTTAATTCGATTTTAAAAGTTCTATAATATTTCTATAACTCCAGTATGATTAAATAAAATTTTCCAAATTATTTTCAGTCATTTTTAACTCAATTTTTAATTATTTCCATAATTTAACGTATTAAATTATCGATTTAATTATTCAATTAAATCCAAAAATTCAAAATAAAATTTATTTGACTTAAAAATTCACTTATAAATATTTAAAATTAATTAAATATTCAAATTTAAATTATTAAAAATTCTGGGTCGTTACATCAACGTACCGAGGATTACTCCCTTCATCCCCTGCAACACAAGGCCGGAACCATTCCTTACTGAACAGTCCCGAACAAGATAAACCCCGCAGTTGGCTGCAGACCAACCGCCCACTAAGCCGAATAAAAAGGGACATCTAGACAGGGGAATATCCTTGTCCTGCTTGGGCATGACCCACCTAACCTTGCTGCACCTCCCCTTTTTAGCCATTCCCGGTCGATGAGGCTTGAGGTTACAATTACCTTTATAGAACATATTTCTTAGAATGCTCATCTTCCGCCTGACGATGTGTTGAAAGCATTCAATCCATACAAGTTCGTTCCGGGTTCGAACGAAACCGAAGGCATCATCTCGTTACACTCATTTTGGAATCACCCTTAGAGTTAACGACGATAACCCTTGCATTCTGAACCTTCATCTTCACTTCGGATTCACGACCTATTGTAGTTCGGAAACGATGTGGTTTTCGGATATTCCTAATGCGGAAAACCGATCCCGGTCTCATCGAAATCCAAAGCGTTTCTTTTAGGGCCAAGTTGTCTATTTAGTCTTAACAGTGAATTCAATATCATCAATATACACAGATAGATAATTCACATCTCATAATAGATAATCACATCATCATCATAAACAGATAATTAATATTATCATACAAACAGATAATTAAACATGATCGTACTTAAACCAAGCATCTCATATCACATAGACATTATCCAACTCATTTCTGAGATCACAATCAATCAATGAAATATCAATATCATCCATCAGCAATGATTTATGAATCACAAGCTATAGTTAATTTAAAATGAATTAAATTAACTCCTTCCATTTTAATTAATTTAAATTAATTACTCATTCTATAAATCCTGCTCTCACAATCATTAATTAATCAAATTAATTCACCATTCTCTAATTACAAAAAAAAAATTTAGTTTTAAATTAATTCTCAAATGAATTATCTTAAATCATTCATAATAGATTAACATTTAATTACCTCCTTAATTTATTATTCCTTAATTTAAAATTCTTAATTACATCATTAATTATATTAATTAATGATCTTCAATTTATATTAACTTACTTATTTAAATTAATTAAGTGATTAATCTTTACTTAAACACAATTATTAATCACCCCTTGATTAAGAACAAACTAATAATTAACTACTCTTAATTACTTATTAACAAATTAATCATTCCATGGTTAATTATTTCCATAAACTAATCCTTTGATTAATTACAAAAGAAATTACTCAAATTACTCTACTTACAAATCATCTTGTATTAACTTCATGAAGTAATGATCATCCAATTACTATTCTGAGTAATTATGCTCCATTAATTACATTTATATTGATTTATTTCCATTTAATTATCTGGTTGGTTTATTATTCTCAAATAAATAAATTTCTCTAATTCCCATCATTAATTATATCAATGATTTCTAATTTCATTTTCATTTGTTAATTAAGAATACAAATCTTCAAAACACAAATATTAATCCTCTTGATTAATATATACAGTAATTAATCATCCTAAATTAATTACTTCTCAATAACAAGCTTAATTAATCTCTTGATTAATTTTAAGTAATTATATTCTCAATTACTTCCATTAACAACATCATCCAATTAATTTCATTCCGTAATTATCCTTCAATTACTTTTCTAAGTAATTTACTTCCTAAATATCAGTTGATTAAACTAAATTAATTAACTCAAATTAATTTACACAATTAATAAGTAATTAATTTCTTAATTACTTCTCAATAAATAATTTCATTTAAACTATTGAATTAATTAATCTAATTAATTTAGTACAAAATCAATCATATTAATTAATTATAACAAAAATCTGGTTAATGAACTTCATTAAAAATTATTTAATTATTTCCTTCTAACATAATCAACTTATATTAATTATTATTAATTATAAGTTAATTAACCATTATTAAGTTAAAAATCTAATCTATAGTTCTAAATCACACATTAGTTAATTAATTTATTAATTAACTTTAATTACTACTTTTACACTATAATTACTAGTTTAATTAATTTCAATCATTAATTATTCTTACTTAATCAACTTAGGAGTTAATGCATATAGAAAATTCTAAAACTACATGAATTAAAGTAAAATTCCAATATATTTTAAAACATTTATTTAAATTACTTTCTAAATGAAACCAATTTATCATTAATAAAGTTTTATAACTAATTTATTTTAAAACCCCTTTGCAACACACATGTTTAATTACAATTAAAAACTTATTTGAATAAATTTAAATTATAAAACTTTATTTTATCAAAAATCTAATTGTACACTCCAACTTGAATCATACTTAAACCTTTACTTAGACTTAATTAATCATGATTTAATTTTAAAGAAACTAAGATTTTAAAAACTGTAGCTAGTATAGATTAAAATCTTGAACAACCTTCAAAACTGAACCTAACCTCATTTTTAAATCTTTTCTTACCAATTTAACTTTCATTTTTACATTAGACTCTTTTAAATATGCTTAAGCATTAAGCACTTTTAAGTTATTAAATAATTTAAATTATGAAAATTTATTATTTCCAACTATATTCAAAAACAAATTTAAATTCACTTTTAAAACTTTGATTAAGTACTAGTTTTAACTTTGATTTAAATTTTAAAACAAAAGTTCAAAAAAACTGTTGAAACCTGTTAAAACAGTTTCAGGTTTACAACCTGTACACTAAAACCCGAGCACCCTCTAGTTTTGCTTCGAGTAACACTCAAGTTTCCCCGTGAAAACCAACGAGCTACTTCGAGTTCATCCCAGGCACATACGCGAAAATGAAACCGAGAACCAAACCTGGAAAACACAGCGCCACTCACCCCTCCCAACCTGTCAACGGCACGCACGCGGCGGTCCCACCACCGGAGGCCACCAAACTCCGGCTACTCCTTCGACTATCTCTCTTCTACCTCCCTGCAAAACCACGCAACACTCGAACCTCTGAACAACCCGCGGCGATCAAAACTTCCCAACACAGTGAAAATTAGGTTTAAAAATTTGAAACCCATGCCGATGCTTCCACCACCATTTTCTCATCCATCCCCTATTTTTCCCAACTCCACGGCAACCTCCTCTGCCCACAGACCCAAGCTCTACTCCCCAGATCCATTTGATCGTCCACGGCAACCTAAAATGCCTAAAACACTAAAACAATAACTGCACCTCATTCCTTTCACTAAAAATCCCCATATTCCTTTTAAAAATCATAATTTGGTTAAATGATTCGATCCATGTACTTGAATTCATAAATTAAGATATTTGAATTTTTAACATTATAGAGATGCTCAGTCTTGTTTCCTTTTTCCTTTGTTTCCTGAGTCATATATATATATATATATATATATATATATATATATATATATATATATATATATTACTTGTTTTAAGTAAATTCCTAACTAATGTTTTGAAAACTAATGTTAATTCTTGGACTTGTTCGATTGAACCTCTTGTGACAATTTTCTAGTGGAGATTTACAGTTTGTTCGTAAATATTTAAGTTAAGCAAGTGGTTAAAGGACATGAAGCTAAACTCATATAATTACTAGCTTAGTGTAATCGACACTTCTCGCTGATCATGACGATCATCTTTGTGATTTAGACTAGCAATGTGCGATGTCTCTTTGTCTGCGAGGGAGACTAAACCCCGTTTTGTGGAGTTTCGACTCAATTTGTGATGGGGTAGCAACCCATGGTCTTCGGGCCGTTTGTGGAGCTTCGGCTCAATTTGTGATAGTTAGTGACCATGGAATTAGCGTTCCGTTTGTGATACACGTGTTGGTGAGCTTTATGCTCCCGTTTGTGATAGGCCTCCCCCCTCTATTTTTGTGATTTCTGGATTTCTTGTGTAGATTTCTAGAATTTGTGTTTCACCAATTTTTCGTGATTTCCATTGATAAGTTTTATCAATATTTGTGCATTGGTGAATTTGTGTGTCACTGACTTTAGTGGTTTCTAGATTTCTTGTGTAGTCTTCTGGAATTTGTGTGTCATTGACTTTTGTGATTGACATTGATATTATCGTCAATAGTTATGGTATGGTGAACGAAATTAGGAGTATGATGTTTCTTTGATTCTTGTGTAGATTTGGTGACAATGATTAATCTCTTGATGATTATCAACTAAGTATATATATATATATATCACAGCTTGGCATTGTGATTATTATGTGTTTAGTCATATCTCTTATTCTATATCGTTCATCTGATATTTATAGTTAGACTGATCCGTTTATTATTTTCTTATTAAATAATACTCGGGTCAGACCGAGATGTTACAGGTGCTTCTGCTTGACTTCTCATCCGGGATTAACTCCTTGACTTTTGGGTTAACTACTTAGATTAGTAGTTATTTTGTTGTATACATTTGAGATATAGACTCCTTAATGTATACTTATTCTTTTATGTAGTTCGTGTAACTATTCTTTTGTGATATTGTGGATCATTTTAGACCACTACTCTGATGTACACTTTCTAGTGTAATATTCATATCTTATTCCGCCTTTGTGATATGAATTGTCTGTGACTGATTTATGTTATGTTTATTTCTATATTTGTTTCCGAAGAAATTATAGCCACTGTGTAGTAGCTTTGAGTTTGTATCGGTATGTCGGATTTCCTCTTGAGAAAAAGTTATATTTTTATCCGGTATATCGGTACTCGCCCAAAGCAATTATACAGATGGTCGCTCCTCAACAGCCTTATTCTCCGTGCTAGTTGACAGCATTCACAGTAATGTTCTTGGCTAGCATGGGTATAGAGGTGGGGCGTCACAGCTTGGTATCAGAGCCAAACTTCGGAACAATATGGAATATTATAACAAGGATCATCATCCTAAGTCCATCTTAGGAGTTGTGCTTTAGGATTTTTCGGGTCTTCGTACCGTTCTATCTTATTTTCTTTATGATTCCTTGTTTTATCTATCAAGATTTCTTGATATTCATTTGTGAATAACCTTCTTCTTCTTCTTTCTTTCTTAAGGAAGAGAAATGTCTAGACCTGGCCGCCCTAGAACCGTGCCATCTAGCACTCCACCCCAGGATGGAGTTTTTATGACTGCTCAACAGCTTCTTGATTTAGTGACAAATGCTCAAGCAGCTGGAGCTAATCCAGAACCTACTCACCCAAAGTCGGGATTTGTACGCTTGTGTAGCGATTACACTAATGGGTGGGGAGCCATTCAAAGGTTCCGAAACTGTAATTGAAGTACAGGCTTGGCTAAGAACATGCGATCGCATCTTTTCGCGCATGAATCTTATTGACCTTCACCGAGTTCAGGTGGCCTCTAGTATGCTCCGAGAAAGAGCATTGGATTGGTACGAGCTTCTTATTTCTGAGATTAATGAAGCGGATCTCACTTGGGAGAGATTCCGAGAGCGCTTCGAGTTAAAATTCGTACCAGAAGCAGAAAAAGTGACATTGGCTCGACGATTTATAGACCTTGTTCAAGGTGAGTCCTCCGTGACTAATTACGTCGCCTCCTTCGAGTCGCTTTCCAAATATGGGGTTGAATACATCAACACCCCTCTTAAGAAGAATCAAAGATTCGTCTATGGCTTAAACAAAAGTCTCAAGAAGCCATTACTTCTAAAGTTAGAAGTTTCTTTCGACCAACTCGTTGATATCGCTCTTCGTCTTGAAGAGGCGGATAGAGAGAATGACGTTGAAGTGGTGGGTTCCAAACCAGACTTCAACAACAAAAGGAGGCCAAACAAATCTAAAGGCCCTTATCCCAATAAGAAAGGGAAGCAAGCAACCTCCGTGACAAAGACTTCTTCCTTTGGTCGTGGGGAATGCTATAATTGTGGTTCGAAGGACCATTATGCGAACAAGTGCCCAAAGTCTCTTTCTTGTCGCTACTGCAAAGTTCCCGGTCATGATATATCTTCATGCCCCAAGCTTCAGGGCAAGAAGGAGGGAAAGTTAAATGTTGCTCAAGCCCCTGGCAACACATCTCGTGGCCAAGGTATTTCTCATTCTATTCTAGATGGAATTATTTTGTTTCGTGATCATCCTATTCGAGTTCTTTTTGATACGGGTGCGTCCCATTCTTTTATATCAAAAGAACTTGTTGATACTTTTTCTTTGGATGTTTTGTGTTTAATGACTTCTTTGAGAATTGCGAATCCGGTTGGTGGATCCGCAACAATCAGTTTATTGTGTAAGGATGTCGAGATTGTTTTGTGTGATTTTTCTTTCCGAGCCGATTTGCATGTCATGCGTTATTTAGGCTTTGGAATGATTTTGGGAATGGATTGGCTTAACCATTATGAAGCTCATATCCTATGTCCTGAGCGGACTATTCATCTTCGACATCCTCAATCTGTTAATCAGGTTTCTGTTATTCTTAAGGATTCAGATTCTGCTATGGTTGCATCTTTATATTCTTTAAATCCTCGTGATGACGATGATGATGAGGGTGATATTATTTCTCTTATTCACGTCGTTTGTGAATTTTCCGACATATTTGAACCCGTTTTAGGATTACCACCTAAGCGAGCAATTGAGTTCAGAATTAATCTTATTCCTGGAGCTCAACCTATCACTCGTCCTCCGTATCGTATGTCCAATAAAGAAAACGAGGAGATGCGTAAACAATTATCTGAATTGGAAACGAAGCAATTTATTCGCTCTAGTTCCTCGCCTTGGGGAGCTTCAGCTATTTTTGTGAAGAAATCCGACGGTACACTTAGGCTTTGCATCGACTACCGCAAGCTTAATGATCTTACTATCAAAAATAAATATCCTTTACCTCGGATTGATGATCTATTCGATCAACTTAGTGGTGCTAGAGTCTTTTCACAATTGGACTTGGCTACCGGTTTTCATCAACTTCGTATTGCAGAGGATAGCATTCCTTTGACATCGTTCCGTACTCGGTATGGATCTTATGAATGGCTTGTTATGCCATTTGGGTTAACAAATGCCCCGGCTTATTTCGTTGACTTAATGAATCGAGTTTTTAAAGACTTTCTCGACCGGTTTGTTCTCATCTTTATCGATGATATTCTTGTTTATTCTAAAACCGAGGAGGAGCACGAAAAACATCTTCGGATTGTGTTGGAAACTCTTAGGAGTAATCAATTAAAGGCAAAGTTTTCTAAGTGCCATTTTTGGCAATCTCGTGTGAAGTTTCTCGGTCACATTATTTCTGAATCCGGAATTTCCGTGGATCCTTCAAAGATTGCAGCGATTCAAGATTGGAAGAGACCGGAGAGTGTGACAGAGATTCATAGTTTTCTTGGATTGGCGGGCTATTACCGTCGTTTTATTAAAGACTTTTCTAAAATTGCCGTGCCTCTCACTAGCTTGACGAAGAAAGGTGTTAAATACATTTGGTCGGACAAATGTGAAGCTTCTTTTCAGAAATTAAAAGAACTTCTTTCTAATGCTCCTATTCTTGTTATTCCCGAAGGGAATCAAGATTTCATTGTTTATACCGATGCTAGTCGCCTTGGTTTGGGTGCCGTTCTTATGCAAAAGGAATGCGTTATTGCTTATGTTTCTAGGCAATTAAAGCCTGCTGAGACTAGATATGCCACTCATGATTTAGAGCTCGCGGCTATTGTTTTTGCTCTTCGGATTTGGTGTCATTATCTCTTAGGAGAGAAATTTGTTCTTTACACAGATCATAAGTCTTTGAAATATTTATTCTCTCAAAAGGAACTTAATTTACGTCAACAGCGTTGGCTCGAATTTCTTGCACCATATGATCTTGATATTCTTTATACTCTCGGTAAGGGTAATCGTGTCGCCGATGCTCTTAGCCGTAAACAACAAGCTGTTGTTTCTATAATGATATCCGAATGGAACGATCTCGAGATCTTATCCACTTGCGAAATTCGAGACCGTGTTTCCGATTTATGCTCAATATTTTTTTTATGTAGCCTTGAGGCTCATCCATCTCTTTTAGACCGCATTCTTGAAGCTCAAAGGCTAGATACTGAATTGGTTCTTCTTGGCCAAAATATTAAGGATAAAATTGATATTGATGGTTTGAAAGACATTAATATCGATTCTCGTGGTGGCATTCGGAAATTTGGCAGACTTGTCGTGCCAAATGTTAGGGATCTTCATAAAGATATTTTAGAAGATTCTCATCACTCTAAATTTACCATTCATCCCGGTAGTAGTAAAATGTATGCGGATATGAAGCGACTTTATTATTGGGAGGGAATGAAACTTGACATCGCTAACTTCATTAAACGTTGCATGACTTGCCAACTTGTTAAGGCCGAACATCAAAGGCCCGGAGGGTTATTGCAACCTTTAGAAATTCCTGTTTGGAAGTGGGATCAAATTTCCATGGATTTTATAGATGGCCTTCCCCGTTCTCGATCGGGTTATGATAGCTTATGGGTAATTGTTGATAGACTTACTAAATCCACCCATTTTATTCCCGTTCGGTCTAACCGAACCGTTCCTCTTTTAGCCAAAATATTTATCAAAGAAATTGTTAAATTGCATGGTGTTCCTACTTCAATTGTTAGTGATCGTGATCCATTGTTTACTAGTGGATTTTGGAAGAGTCTTCAAAAAGCTTTGGGAACGAAGCTTAATTTTAGCACAGCTTATCATCCCCGGTCCGATGGACAAACCGAGCGTGTGAATCAAACTCTTGAACATCTTCTTCGTGCTTGTGTTCTTGATTTTGGTGGAAGTTGGGAAGATCATATTTCACTTGTTGAATTTTCCTACAATAATAGCTTCCAATCTAGTATTGGTATGGCACCTTTTGAGGCACTCTATGGAAGGCCATGCCGATCTCCTTCTTGTTGGCTTGAGGCCGGTGAGAAGCTGGCTTTAGGTCCAGATTTTATTCGTGATTCCACAGAAAAGATTGATCTTATTCGTCATAGGATGAAAGAAGCCCAGAGTAGACAAAAATCCTATGCCGATAACCGGAGAAGGAAGTTAGAATTTTCTGTGGGAGATCTTGTGTTCATTCGTGTTTCACCTATGAAAGGTGTTGTACGTTTCAGTCGATCGGGAAAACTAGCGCCTCGATATATTGGGCCATTTCCTATCACCGAACGTATTGGTTCCATGGCTTATCGCCTTTTATTACCGGCTTAGTTTTCTGCTATGCATGACGTGTTTCACGTTTCTCAACTTCAGAAATGTCTTCGAAATTCCGATTCTATTCTTGAGCCCGGTGTTGTGGAAGAGATTGAAGTTTCGCCTAATTTAACTTATGAGCAACATCCTATTCGTATCATTGCTTCGAAAGTCAAACGACTTCGAAATAAAGATGTTCCGCTTGTTAAAGTTCAATGGTCTTCAAATCCTAAGGATTGTTCTTGGGAATCTAGAGAGTACATCGAGCGTAGACATCCGGACTTACTTTCTTGTGCTCTTTGAGGTGAACTTCTTATTTCAAACTTCTTTTGTGTTGAATATGCTTTTATGGTTGTTACTATATATCTTCTTCTTGTAATATTGCGAGGACGCAATTTCTTTAAGGAGGGGAGTCTGTAACAACCCGCATATTTGTCGATTTTATGTTTAAATATTTTATTTAAATATTTTATCGTTAGTCGGATTTTAGTCCGAAAAGCTACTTTTTGCATACGGTCGAATTAAGGCTCGGGACCACTCGCATTGAGTTTAAAATGCCGTTTGCGACCTTTTTGAGTATAAGCTTCGATATGTTTGGAGAAAGTTGATTTCTGCTACTTTTTACTTTGGGTTTGGTTTTTGGGCTCAGCCCTATGTTAACTTATGCTCAAATCTGAGCCACTCTCCCCCACTCACCCTCATTCTCTTCTCTTTTCAGTTTTTATAACATTAATGGTGGAGGGGATTGGAAATTAAAACTCCAAAACCCTAGTTTCTCTTGCAAATCAAATTCCTAGCTCCAAACTCAAGAAGAACCCATTGGTAAGCTCCTCTTCTTCTTCTCCAACTTATTCTCTTACCAATTTCAGAAATTCCTAAACCTAATTTTGGGAATGTTCTTGTTTTTGAGCTTAGATTCAAGCTCAATTGGGTTGTGTTGAAGAGAGGTTGATTCTCCATTTGCTTTCAAGCTTCTTCTTGTTTGATTTTGAGAAAAGGTGAGATTTTTATCTCACATCTATGACTATAATTATCTTTGGTTGTTGGATATGAATTCCTAACACTTCTTCATGTGCATTTGCTCTTGATTTGGATTGGTTTTGTGAATACTCCAAATTTTGAGTTTTTAAGTCAAATTTGTGTGAAATCCTTTTATGGATGTTTGATCATGCTTTTGGTGATGCATCGAGGAGCATATAGGGCCGGGTTGCCGATTGGCATAAACCCTTAGAGCCAATGTTCGTCCGGTTGCATTTTGGAAGAGTTTGCTCTTCATTTGAATAAGGCTGAAAAACAGCCCAGGCATGATTCAGTCGACTGAAAACTCTGTTCAGTCGACTGAACCTGAAACCCGAGAGTTTCCAGGCATGTTTCAGTCGACTGAAAAACTCTGCACAGTCGACTGAAACTGGAAACAGAAAGTTTCCTGAACCTGGAAAATTTCCATGTACAGGGTCAGTCGACTGAAAATCTCTGTTCAGTCGACTGAACCTACTGTTTGAGTTCAATTTGCCTTTTTGGATTGAACTTCCAATTTAAATCGATTCGTGATAATCCTATTTGTTGTTATCCTCTATTATGACTTTGATGACTCTTTTTAGGGATTTTTGAATATCCATTTCGATGGATCCTTTATCGATTTCATTGGATTTTATTCACGTCTTCGTATGTGAATTTTTGTGATTGATTGTTCTTACAATCTTCTTCGTGATTTGTCACTTTAAAAATATAAAGGTTTTTCTATACTAGTAGTAAATATCAAAACTCTTTCCTCAAACGATTTCAATACTATTTTAATACCAAATTCGTTTATAAAACCGTTTTCCAACCTATTAGTATATACAAACCTTTACCTCACTCGTATGAGAAATCTAATTAAACGGCTTAGTAAAACAAGTGGTATGAAACGCTTGCGTTTACTTTGTCGGTTAATTCTTGGACTTGTTCGATTGAACCTCTTGTGACAATTTTCTAGTGGAGATTTACGGTTTGTTCGTAAATATTTAAGTTAAGAAAGTGGTTATGGGACATGAAGCTAAACTCATATAATTACTAGCTTAGTGTAATCGACACTTCTCGCTGATCAGGACGATCATCTTTGTGATTTAGACTAGCAATGTGCGATGTCTCTTTGTCTGCGAGGGAGACTAAACCCCGTTTTGTGGAGTTTCGACTCAATTTGTGATGGGGTAGCAACCCATGGTCTTCGGGCCGTTTGTGGAGCTTCGGCTCAATTTGTGATGGTTAGCGACCATGGAATTAGCGTTCCGTTTGTGATACACGTGTTGGTGAGCTTTATGCTCCCGTTTGTGATAGGCCTCCCCCCCTCTATTTTTGTGATTTCTGGATTTCTTGTGTAGATTTCTAGAATTTGTGTTTCACCAATTTTTCTTGATTTCCATTGATAAGTTTTATCAATATTTGTGCATTGGTGAATTTGTGTGTCATTGACTTTAGTGGTTTCTGGATTTCTTGTGTAGTCTTCTGGAATTTGTGTGTCATTGACTTTTGTGATTGACATTGATATTATCGTCAATAGTTATGGTATGGTGAACGAAATTAGGAGTATGACGTTTCTTTGATTCTTGTGTAGATTTGGTGACAATGATTAATCTCTTGATGATTATCAACTAAGTGTGTGTGTGTATATATATATATATCACAGCTTGGCATTGTGATTATTATGTGTTTAGTCATATCTCTTATTCTATATCGTTCATCTGAAATTTATAGTTAGACTGATCCGTTTATTATTTTCTTATTAAATAATACTCGGGTCAGACCGAGATGTTACAGGTGCTTCTGCTTGACTTCTCATCCGGGATTAACTCCTTGACTTTTGGGTTAACTACTTAGATTAGTAGTTATTTTGTTGTATACATTTGAGATATAGACTCCTTGATGTATACTTATTCTTTTGTGTAGTTCGTGTAATTATTCTTTTGTGATATTGTGGATCTTTTTAGACCACTACTCTGATGTACACTTTCTAGTGTAATATTCATATCTTATTCCGCCTTTGTGATATGAATTGTCTGTGACTGATTTATGTTATGTTTATTTCTATATTTGTTTCCGAAGAAATTATAGCCACTGTGTAGTAGCTTTGAGTTTGTATCGGTATGTCGGATTTCCTCTTGAGAAAAAGTTATATTTTTATCCGGTATATCGGTACTCGCCCAAAGCAATTATACAGATGGTCGCTCCTCAACAGCCTTATTCTCCGTGCTAGTTGACAGCATTCACAGTAATGTTCTTGGCTAGCGTGGGTATAGAGGTGGGGCGTCACATGATTGCTGTTTAAACTGAAGCTTTGTTGAGTTTGAAATAGTTTTTGATTCAGATTCTTAGCTTACTTTCGAATTTAAAATGAAAAAGGCAGAGATGTATATATATCAAAAAGTTGCAGACAGGTTTATTATTATGTCTCATGATATTATGACAATATAAGATATAATCTTGTTTGTACAGTTTTGTTTCCAGAGATATTTTCTTTAATGGTGGCTGATATAAATGCTTAGTGTACTAAAAGATTTTTACATTAATTAGTTTTTGTTTGTTAGCTTAATATATTTAATACTATCTTCCTACACAAGCTTCACAAATATATGCAGTTTGTTTTTATTTATTACTGTCATGTGTTTTATCTTACCTAGTTTTTGGCCTGCACACATATATATTTGTTCATGAATTTTGTGTGTATGACATGTATTTATATTACTGTCCTTTATTTCAACTAAGACCAAATTTGTACAATAAAACATAGCAATCTAGTTTGACCTGCGTACACTATTGTTACTGAATTTTGTTTGTCTTGATGCTTAAACATATACATATATGTATATTCTTCAGTTCATTTATGATTGTTTACAAACTTAAAACTTGATTTTGTTTCTAGTTTTAATTGTTGACTAGTTATTGTAAATTTGAAATGTTATTATACTTGGCTTTAATCTATGAATGTATTATATATGTTTAACTTCTAATTTATAGCTTTATGTATATTTTATTTTATTCCTATGTTTGTTGTTTGAAACTAAATGACTTGATAGTTGTTATGCTACTATAATTTAACTTATGTACTTACTTATATTTCTATATGCATATTTTAATTTTATTTATTTTATAAAAACATATTTATCACTTTGAAATGATAGATAGAATAGATTATCTTTTATTATAAACTACATATTTATCAGTGTATGTTAATGTATTGTTTGACAAAATCATATATAACTCATATATATTTTTAAATTCATATTTTAAATCAAACTATACTAAAATAAAAGAGAACAAATCTTTTTATTAAATTTAAACTTAAGTTAAAATGAGTCTTGAACTATTTAGACATTTACTTATGTATTTAAAACTCTATATTGATTTATTTAGCCTTTGAAAAGTTTATATTAAATAAAACACAATTTCTAATTCACTAAAATATATATTAGTATTTAAACATATTTTATTAGTTAAATTTTAAAACAAATTCATCTATTTACAATGTATACAAATATATACATATATAAATAGAAAACGAACAATTAATTTCTAATAGATAAAATTTACCAATTGAATATTTATTAAAAGAAAAGTATCAATTCAGATTAAATTATCAAAAATATATCACATCAATTTAATATTAAATGCAGATTATTAAATTGATATTGCTAGAAAATTCCGGGTCGTCACAGTGATCGAGAACCCCATCTACCATTTTCCACGCCTCACCGCACCGTCTTCCACTTCCAGACAAAGCCCCGACCACCCTAGACCCGTTGGCCATCAACAATTGCTCAAAAACCCAAATCCCGTCAACGCTGAAATGCTCTTCTATCCTATTAATAAAAATCTTAATTTTTTAAAAAAAAATCTTCATTTTCAAAATAGATTCAAGTTATGAGATTAGATTACTAAATTATAACATTTGATTTATCATGCATTTTAGAATTTGCCACTGCATTTCTTGGTTCCAGGTAAAATTCAAACCTATATTGCTTTAAGTAAATTTTAAACTTAAACTCATGATTTAACAAACATAAAATATTTGGATCTCTAACCCTATCAAGATTAGATGATAAGATTTGGAATTTTTTTTATCAAACTTTACTTTACTTTTAAATACAACAAACATGCACAGTCACAAACATTCGCATCACAAAGATAACTCATATATATGCACAACCAAGCATAGTTTATCTCAAACTACACAAGCAATCAGATATAAATTTACTTAGAACTTAATTCAATTTGTTTACTCACCAGATCTTAAAAAGCAGAGACTTGATTTATTTGTGAAGCTTTGAAAACTGTATTGCTGCCTTGATTTGTTTTTGAGCTCACATTGATTGCAGGTTGCATGCTTCATAATCATTACTATAGGCTTGATTACAGATTTGAAAAGAAGGTCCATAGAATTTGCTTTGAATTTTGCAGAAGTAAAAATTTTGAAACTTGACAGTTTGAAACTGAAAAACTTGAATCTTGTTTGTTTGAGAAGGCTACAGATTTAAGATTCTGGTTTTTGAACTACAGCTTGCATTGATTCCAGATTACATCTTTGAAGATGTAGCAGTTTACAGGATTGACCCTTTGCTGAAAATTTGCTTTACAAAATCTCAAATTTAAAATAGTTTCAGGTTTGCATTTCAGGCTTTGATTTGAAAAAATTTGAACAGAGGGAAATTTTTGATTTTGAAAATGTGATAGGTTTAACAGAGTTGAATATTTTTTATTTTGGATTTGAGGAGGTGATTATTTGAAGAATGGCTTCAGATTTGATTCAAAAGAATTTCAGGTTAGGATTATGATCATTATCTTGTTTGAGAAGAGTTTTAGATTTTGTTTATGATCTGAAGAGTGATTCAGGTTTGAAGAGTAGCTTAGCATAGTTTAGTTATTTTTAGAAGTTGAGAAGTTAAAAGAAATAGGAAGATGAAGAAGTATGTTTATATAGTGAAGATTAGAATTTATTAAAATTAAAAGAAATAAATTATAACATTTGTTTTTAAAAGTTAACACTTGTCACTACCATTCCTTAATTAACTTACATGTGTATTTTTAAGCTTCGATAAATCAACACTTGTATTACTTTATTTTATATTAGTTTAAAATAATTTTAAAAGCTATTATGTTAATTCCTAATTAATAAATACATTTTGTAAATTTATAAATGCTTTCTAAATTTTATATAAATAAAATCTTTAAAAGAAAATAAAGTATAAACCAATTAAAATTTAATAAAATCATATATAATTTTTTTAATCCATTTAAAATGTTAAAATAAACCATTTGTATCTATTTTACAATTTCATAAACCTTTCTTAATAAATTCTTTTTAAGGAAATTAATCTTATTTTAAATAAAACTCATTCATATATTATTTTAAATCAAAATATTTTTAAGACATAAATATTTGTTTATATTCAAATTTATATCTAAATTCAAATTCAAATTAAATTTGAAATCAAACATAATATCAATTCAAATTTTACATTAACTTTAAACAAACACTAATTTAATTTGAAAATAATAACTTTATTTAAAAATCTATTTTTAAAATTAATCTCAATTATATATAAACAAACACCTTTTTAATTCAAAAATAATAATTCTACTTTAAAAATCCATTTATATCTATATTTAAAATTATCATATTATTAATTATTTTGGTTATTTATATTTGAAAATAACAAATTTTATCCATTTTAATTAATTTATTAGGATGATTATCACATAAATTCCTCGAAATTCCGGGATATCACATTCCTCCCCTTTAAAATAATTTCGTCCCCGAAATTTAAAATAGAGATAATCCAAAAACTTTTATTTCATTTCAACAATCCAAGCATCCATATCAATCATAAACTATCAACCAAACAAACAATTTCATCCAAGCAACCAATTTATCTGAATAAATAATTCATTTGAACAAACAACACTAGCTATCCAAACATAAATCCGTATAAGCCTCCCTAAAACTATTCGGAGTTTCTCAAGACAAACTCTGAAATCCTAGCTCCACAGAATCTTAACTAGCTATACCACTATGATCTAGAGCTTCGTCTTACTCTGATCCAAAAATCTGAACCAAATATCAAACCACATTAAAAATCAGTTCAACTACCAAATCCTATTAGACTGTAGATCCCAACTAAGATGGATCATTCGTGTACTTCCTCAGATGAGATACACGAATAACAACACGAATTTCAGCCATCCAAACTGGAAATTCGATCCTGAGGACCACAACACTAGTCTCTACAAGCACTTAGAACAGACCAATACATCTTGGAGCAAATTTCCCGTCTTTCCGAATCCGATAACTCCTATAAATTGGGAAATTTTGGCAAAGACTAAATCCATTGATCTCAAAAACCAATTGTCTTTTCCTCTAGTAAATGAATTCTTCTGGCAATCCTATGATGCTCTCAAACTCTTCTAGATAAGCTCCACCTTCGCAGATGCCTCTCGGATCAAACTGGACAAGAACCAGACGATCTCTCGACTCTACCCAATAGAATGAGAATCTACAAGGTGTTCCATACAAAGCTCCACAGGTTTCCATCTAGATACTCGCCTGATTACAGAACGAGAACTCCATTCAATACAGATGGTCCTTCCAAAACCCATCAAAATCCAAAACACAGCCCTCGGCATAATCTCAAAATTTCAATTCAGCCCTTTCCGTATGATCGTCGATTTGAGAATGATAGGCTGAACTCAAACTCAACTCGAATCCAAAGATGATCACAAAGTCTCCAAAATCCACTGGAGAAAATAGGATCACAGTCACTAACAATCCTGACTGAAACACCCAACATTTGGACAAACTCCTCCAAGAAAATTCAGCCAAAGATGCTGCAGTACGAGTTACCTTGACCGAAATAGAATAGGCGCTCTTAATTAACCGGTCTTCAATTACCCATATTCCATTTCCCTCTTTGGTCCTTGGCAAACCGTCGACGAAATCCAAAGAAATCATTTCTCACTTCACTTCAGAACTTCGAAGGCTTCAACAACTAACGGTCTTCTGTTGATCACATTCACCTGCTGCCAGATTGCACATCCAACGATGAAAGCAGGAACATCCATCATTAAGCTCGGTAACCAAAAGACTCTTTAACAGAACTCCTTGCCTCAAATCCTTCCGATGATCTTCAAAGTTCCTTGGCCATCAATTTTAAAACTAGAACACTAACCATCCTTGATTCAATCCATCCATAATAGGTACACACAACATCTGTATAGAACTCAACTTACTCTTGCCATAAGAAATAGCCAAAAAAGGCACACTGGTCAGCCTTGCCTTTAAATTCGAGAAAGCCTCTTCACAATCAGGTTCTCCTAACTTTGTTCCTTTCCGAGTCAACTCGAAGAAATCTTAGAATAGACCTGATAAACTTCCTATAGAACACTGCCGAATCCAGAAAACTGCGGTTGCTTCACTCCTGAATAGAAGCTACCCCGGTTGAATCTACAGAAATACCTCCACTAGATACAAAATGCCTTCTCAAAGAAAACTTGGATCAGCTTCTCCAACTCTTCTTCGGCGCCATGCACTGCTCCCAGAACTGAGATGATCCGAAATTCTATCTTCTGATGAGGACAAACTTCACTCCTCCGAAAACATCCGGACAATCTCGAACCACAATGATGGACTTTATCCTTCTGGAGATGTCTCGCTTCCAAGCAACAGATGCTTCAAAGAACTTCGAAATCATCGTAAGTCACTTTTACGATTCCTCCCAACTCAGCCTCTGATGAAACAATCCTTATTATCCATCCAATCCATATCCAGAATAAGATCAAACCCTTCGAGATCCAATAACGATGGGTCACAAGAAAACTATGGGGGAGATAAGAAATCTTAAGCCTCTATAGATCTTATCTAACTCAGTTGTTCCCCCTAAGGATAGGACGGTCAACCAAAAAAGAGAAAGATGAAACTTCTCTAGAACTCAAGATGGAAATCTGAACAGATACCCAAAAATTTAAATAGATATATATATAATTATATAAAAATTACGAATACGCGCTCTCAAGATAGACACAACTCCAGAGCCTAGGTATTATCTCAACCTGGCTCTGATACCACATGTGACGACCCGCCTTTCATTCCACAGAAAGTCGCATCATCAATAAGAAAGAAAGAGGATAGAAGAAGAAAAAGAAAGAGAAGAAACAACAACAACCCATCAGAAATCTCACAGCGTAACGAATGAAATATAATACATAAAATATACATAGTATCAAATACATCAGAGTATACAACAATACATCTCAATTTAGTTATTTATAACATTTCTGTCTAATGTACAATACAAGAACATCAATACAGAATAGCAGCAGAAACTCTTAATATCTATATGTTGAAGCCTCCTGCTCCAAAGCTCCTCCAGAATTCGTCAAGGCTAACCTGAATCCCTCAACTGCTCATACAAATATGAGTACCCAAGAGTTTAATAAAACATAAAATAAACACTTCGGTCAGACAGTGGTCTGGTGTGATTAAACGGTTTAAAATTGCTTAACTTTTAGAAAATCCTTTGGAAAGAAAAGGTATCACGTAAGACTTCCCACACATAAACATGGAAAAGTTTTTACTTTACGCCAACCAAAACATTTGATAGGAAATCCAGTGACATTATAATAGTTTCTAGGGTTTTCAAGTAAACAGAAAATAGCCGAAATTATTACATTCATTAAATTCCAACTACTAGCCACAAAAGTGGGTAATGCAATCAAAACCGTAAGGGCACGTAGGAAGAATGGGTTTCCATCAATGGCAGGGCTACTGGGTTACCGCCCGTCACAATACGTGGCCTAGATCAACATACCCAGGATCCAAACTAAATCCCTGCAACACAAGCCGGGAACCCTTCCTCACTGAACAGTTCCAAACAAGACAACCTTGCAGTTGGCTGCAGATCCAACTGCCCACACAGCCGAATAAAAAGGGACATCTAGACAGGGGTAAATCTCGTCCTACTTGGGCATGACCCACTTAACCTTGCTACACCTCCCTTAATTTATCCATTCCTGGTTGATGAGGCTTGAGGCTATGACTACCTTTATAGAACACATCTATCTTAGACTGCTCATCGTCCACCTGACGATGTTTTGAAAGCATTCAATCCATACAAGTTCGTTCCATGTTCAAAAGAAACCGAAGGCATTATCTCGTTACACTAATTTTGGAATCACCCTCAGAGTTAACGACGATAACCCTTGCACAATGAATCTTCATCTTCACTTGAGATTTACGACCTAACGCTTAATTTGGATCGATGTGGTTTTCAGATATCCAAATCTGGAAACCCGATCCTGGTCTCATCGAAATCCAAAATGCCTTCTTTTAAGTCCAAGTTGTTTTTAGTTTAAAACCATTCATTTAATTCAATTCAATACTTGAATTCACATAGCATTTAACATAGATAAATGTCACACATTTATCACTGATATATCCAATATCATATCACAGAATATCACAATACATAATCCAATAGATATCATCTAATAGATATCATCAATACAGATATTCTACACAAACAATCATCCATAAACAGGAATTATAAATCCATGTTATAATTAATTTAATCACCTTAAATTAAATTGATTACTTAAGAATTAATCAGCTAATCCTTTTCAAGCAATTATTAATTAATTAAAATTAAATTTATTTATCATCACTTAGATCAATCATCCTCCTAATTAATCACCCTTAATTAATTATCCTTAATTACTTTATTCATAAATCAATTAATCTCTAATCATAGATTAATTATCTTTTAATTATCAATTAATAATCCTTAATTACTAATTAATCTCCTTCAATACAAAGTAATTAATTCTTGATTACCTTTATAATCAATTAACTAATTTTTTAATTAACTGATTAATTACAATTGACTATTAATTAATAACCTTAATTATTAATCAATATCTCTTAATACAAATCAATTAATCCACAATTAATCTTATAATTAATTAATTAATTAATCACTAATTAACTAATTAATTATCCCTTAATTATTAATTAATAAACTTAATTATTAATTAACAACCTTAGTTACAAATTAATTAATCCATAATTATCAATTAATCAATCCTTAATTATCATTGATTAATTCTTAATTACCCTTGATTAATCCTTAATCAACTTTTTGATTAATCAATTAATTAATATTTAATTATAGATTAATCGTCCTTTAAGTATTAATTAATAAAACCAAATTATTAATTAAATAATAATAACAATTAATTACACATTAAGTACTTCTTAATTATAAATTAAGTAACCTCTAATTACTTAATTAACAATTCTCTAATACTAAATTAATTAGTCTTAATTACTTGATTAATTAATCCTCAATTAATTAATCACTTAATTAGTTAATATTTGATCATTAATTAACAATCTTCAATTAATAATTCTTAATTATAAATAATTAAACTTAATTAATTAAATAGTAACCTTTAGTTAATTATTAGTTAAACCAATTAATTACTCCTGATTAATTAATTAATTAATCCTTTATAATCAATTAATCAAATTGATTAATTATCTTAATTCCCTTTATTAAACTAATTAATATCAATACATTTAACCATAATCATTTAAAGATAAAACATTATCTTATAATACCATAATTCCAATTAACATTTTTAAAACATTGTAATTACCTTTACTTAACTACATCATTAATTAAGTTTTAGAAAAATAATAATCATTTAACTTGAAAATTTTAAATTTAACAAAACTTAACTTGCTTGTTTGTAATTTTAAAACTTACTTTTGTAAAACCTTAAAGTTTTCACCTAAAATTAATGTTTTAAAATCACTTTAGATTTCACGAAATTTAAATCAATCCAGTTTTCAAAACATCTTAATTAATAGTTAAAGAAAACAATTTAGCAAAAGGCAAGTTTTAAATAAGAAGCTTTAAACTAGATTTAAATTTAAATTTTAAAAACAATTTGATTTAAACCTTTTTAAAAACTGCGTATCATCTCTACTACTTCGAGTCACACTCGAAGATCACTCGGGTCTACCCCCGAGTAAATCCCCTTCCCCTCATTTTTTTCCAAAACTTAGATTTATTTAAGTCTGAAAATCTGAAGCTTTAAACACATAAATTAACTCGAGTTCAAGCTCGATACTTCTTCCCCAAACACTCGATTATCTCTTCGAGTTGAATACCAACCCAGACAACAAACAACCCATATCATCGCTGTGCACCTACACAACCAATTTCGACGCCGATGATCACCGCCGATAACGTCAACACACCATTCATCACCATGGCATCCATCCCTAATCACCCAAACACCAACACTGTCCTCACACCAAAATCGAGCATGGAAGATGAAACAGCAACAAGAAAACACTGCCAGGAAATTCGCTCGTCACCACGACTCCGATCATCGGAGCTGCTACAATTCCGGCCTCACCATGCCGACACACCTCACAGCCATTTTCCACAATTCCAAGCTACTCGATCACCCAGAGAACTCAAGATGACCGAAAGCCCCAATCACAGACAAACTAGGGTTATAAACTAAATTCCTTCACCGTAGATGCCACAGTGATCGAGAACCCCATCTACCATTTTATCACGCCTCACCGCACTGTCCTCCACCTCCAGACAAAGCCCCGACCACCCTAGACCCGTTGGCCATCAACAGTTACTCAGAAACCCAAATCCCATCAACACTGTAATGCTCTTCTATCCTATTACAAAAAATCGTAATTTTTATTTTAAAAATCTTCATTTTCAAAATAGATTCAAGTTATGAGATTATATTGTTAAATTATAACATTTGATTTATCATGCATTTTAGAATTTCCACTTCATTTCTTCGTTCCAGGTAAAATTCAAACCTATATTGCTTTAAGTAAATTTTAAACTTAAACTCATGATTTAACAAACATAAAATGTTTGGATCTCTAACCCTATCAAGATTAGATGATAAGATTTGGAATTTTTTTAATCTAACTTTACTTTATGAATCAATAACAGAAATACTTTTAAACACAACAGACATGCACAGTCATAAACATTCATATCACAAAGATAACTCATATATATGCACAACCAAGCATAATTTATCTCAAACTTCACAAGCAATCAGATATAAATTTACTTAGATTTTAATTCAATTTGTTTACTCACCAGATCTTAAAAAGCAGAGACTTGATTTATTTACTGTGATGCTTTGAAAACTGTATTATTGCCTTGATTTGTTTTTGAGCTCACATTGATTCCAGGTTGCATGCTTCATAATCTTTACAGCAGGCTTGCTTATAGATTTGAAAAGAAAGTTTACAGAATTTTCTTTGAATTTTACAGAAGTAAATATTTTGAAACTTGACAGTTTGAAACTGAAAAACATGAATCTTGTTTGTTTGAGAAGACTACAGATTTGAGATTCTGGTTTTTTTACTACAGCTTGCATTGATTCCAGATTACATATTTGAAGATTTAGCAGTTTACCGGATTGACCCTTTGCGGAAAATTTGCTTTAAAAATCTCACATTTAAAATGGTTTCAGGTTTGCAATTCAGGCTCTGATTTGAAAAAATTTGAACAGAGGGAAATTTTTGACACTTGTTTTTAAAAGTTAACACTTATCACTACCATTCCTTAATTAATTTACATGTGTATTTTTAAGCTTTAATAAACCAACACTTGTGTTACTTTATTTTATATTAATTTAAAATAATTTTAAAAGCTATTATGTTAATTACTAATTAATAAATACATTTTGTAAATTTATAAATGCTTTCTAAATTTTATATAAATAAAATCTTTAAAAGAAATAAAGTATAAACCAATTAAAATTTAAATAAAATCATATATAATATTTTTAATCCATTTTAAAATTTTAAAATAAACCTTTTGTATTTATTTTACAATTTTATAAACCTATCTTAATAAATTCTTTTTAAGGAAATAAATATTATTCTAAATAAAGCTCGTTCATATATTATTTTAAATCAAAATATTTTTAAGTTATAAATATACGTTTAAATTCAAATTCAAATCTATTCTAGTTCAAATTCAATTTGAAATCAAATTTAATATCAATTCAAATTTTACATTAACTTTAAACAAACACTTATTTAATTTGAAAATAATAACTTTATTTAAAAATCTATTTTTAAAATTAATCTCAATTATATATTTAAACAAACACCTTTTTAGTTCAAAAATAATAATTCTACTTTAAAAATCCAATTATATCTATATTTAAAATTATCATATGATTAATTATTTTGGTTATTTATATATGAAAATAACAAATTTTATACATTTTAATTAATTTATTAAGATGATTATCACATTTTAAATTCCTAGAAATTCTGGGATATCACAATAACCATACAGTTGTTTCAGTTAATATGTATTGCACTAAATTAGTTACTTATCAACTTGCATAAACCATATTACATTAATTTACATCCAGTTACTATTAATCAATATATTATTCCATTAGTTGATTCAATACTCTTACTCTTGTTCATACTTTTATAAGTTTTCATTTCCAAATAATATTACAATTACTTACAGGACATTGATTTTATTCAATTACTATTTATTATTATTAATTCATTAATTAATTCACTATTTATCTTTGTTTACTTATATTCAATTCTTAGTCTAGTATAACAATTTACATTACTTCAATTAATCGTAACTTCATTTCATTTGTTAATACTTAGCTTTAATTTCCAAGGTTGCATTTCATTTTAGCATTCATTTCAGCAATAAATTAAAAAAAAAATTCTTCACTATTAATTTACCAAAAGCTTATTAAATTAACGAATTTTAGTTATAAAAAATTACGGGTCGTTACAATCCAAAAACTCACAAACTCATCGCTCCCACTAACTTCAAGATGCTTTGGTTATTGCGTGCAAATGGTGTATTCTAAATCATAATTTAAAATTATCTAGTTTAACACATATTACCCAAACTCAAAGTCATACTATGCGATAACTTTGTGTGTCGAATCAAAATTAACTTAAGCATGTTGAATGATGAATGTGTTATGCTAATTTCAACAACTAAAATTTATGATATTATTCTTATCAATGTAGCACACCGTGTTCCAACTACATTAGCTTTTCTCTTAAATGCCTATTCATAGCCAATGAATCATATCTCTTTAGGTATTACAATAAAAATCATATTTTGATAACATGCTAGGAATCCTTTCGGATTTGGGCATCGTGCCATATGGCAGAGTCGATGTCTTTATTGGTTTTATTGACAAATAAGGAATATCCATTCTCAATATTGATATGAACAAGTTTCTTTTTAATGTGCGAGAATATTTATTATATATTCTAATGCATTGTGTTATATTTGGTTAATTTCGTTTCATACCTCTTAATCAGTTTTCTGTTTGGATCATATCCAACTCCATTTTGTTAGAAATGCATTATAGCTCTTAAGGCTGGATTAATACTAGAGGGGGTGAATAGTGTTTAATGGATTTTATGGAATTTTGGAAATCTTTTCAAATTGAACACTAACAGATGCAATTCACAAACACAGAAACAATAACAGAACTAGAGCTAGATGTAAGTAGTAGATAAAAACAATAATGGAAAGAACACATCGGAATTTTATACTGGTTCAGTGTTACCCTACGTCCAGTCCCACAAAATTCCTTGTGCAGATTTCTTTTCAAATATAATATTGATATTAAAACCTCAATTTCAAGGCCACGAGATACACCCTCCTGTCTCCGAATCAAGGGAAAACTCTCTTGATTTAACCAGGCTACAAGATCACCTGATTGATTTATGGGCTACAGTCACACCCAACTGATTTACACGCTACAATCACGCCGTTTCCAATCACACTTTGATAGAGAGAGACTCGATACACTTCGATCTTTCGATCTTTGATTACACCTGGTCATATAGCTCCAAATAGCACTGAGATCTTTGAGAGAGAGTGGATGAGAATCAAACTACAGATGATCGAGTTCGATTCACTTAGGATTTCGGTAGAATTTTGTTAAAGCATTTAAAATATAAGAGAATATTTGAGTGGAGAAGAAGGATTGAAGAAACAAATAAATTATAATTTAAAATTCGTTGAAAATAACTAGTATATATATTAGAACAATGGTCATGTCCATTCGTGAAAGGTTATGACAAATAGATACTTCTTTTGAAAATTTGAAATTTAAAATCTATGGCTACCATGTTGACATAGGGGGTAAAGGGATGTCAACATGTCTATGTTATTTTTGAGAATTGATTTTTCTTTAAAATGATTTATGTACTAAAACTAGTCGAAAAAAATTTTAAACTTTGTAAACCATTTTGATTATAATTTAAACTTATAAAAGAGTTTTAGAAAGTAATCTTAAAATATATAACCTATAATATAAAAGTAATATTAAAAACTAAGTGTAGACTTCTTTAAAATATATTTTTAAGATTTAAAGCTAAAATATTGAATCAAGGGATAATTTAAAAAACAAGAGATGATTTTGAGATCAAAATATTAAAAGATGATAAGAATAGTTTTTGAATTAAGGTAAAAATATTTAAATTGATAGAGATGATTTTTAAAAAGATAGTTTTTGCAAAAATAGTTAAAATAAATTATTTTGAATATTTCGTGGATTCCATTCCACCAGAGAAGGTCGTGGGTTCCATCCCACTAAAGAGGTCGTAGGTTCCATCCCACTATTAAAGCGAGAAGGTGGATTCCATTCCACAATTAAAATCCGAATAAAAATATTAATGATATTATGAAGTTTTTACATAAATCTAGACCCTATTACTTATCTTGATATCTTAAACTCTTGATACTCATGAGTCTTCAGTCTTGATTTCTTCAATCTTGAATTCGTCAGCATTAAATCTTTATACTATATAGTTTTCATTCTTGGTACTTGCATATATATATATATATATATATATATATATATATATATATATATATATATATATATATATATCCTACATATACATATATATCTGGACAAAGATATTAGTATTTATATTCTACAACAACTCCTAAGGTTGTTTTCATCAAAACTATCATATAATGAACTAACAATCTCCCCCTTTTTGATGATGACAATCTTTGTTTATAAAATCTACTCCAACAAATTTTGATTCTACTTCGACTCCCTCTTTGTCTACTAGCTCCCTCGTAATTTAAGCCTATATAACCTATTTTATAATTCTCCTCCTTTGTCATCAACAAAATTTAATGCTAAACTACATAACTCCCTTTAAATTTTATATCATAGCACCGTTTATGACAATAACACAATATAATACAATGTAAATGAGATAGATAATAAAATGAGTAAAATATAGTAAGGTAAATGTGAGAGATATGAAAATTTTGAACATAATCAATCAATATATACATCATGTTCTTATCAAATCACACCATGTTCAATCATTTATTACACACCATATTCAAATTAATCCAAACCATACTAATCTAAACCAAATCAAACCAAACAATTCAAACCAAATCAAAGTAAATCAAACCACGTATGTCAAATCAAACATTTTTTGGAACTTGAACCCATCCTTCTTCACCGAAGATAGGATCTTTCTCTATAGCATCCCATCTTCATTATCTTAGTTCAGAGTTTCTTCTGGATTCGCTTCAAGTTCTTCTTTGTTGAGGGCAGAGATTATCCATCAAATGGAATCGATGTGCCTTTCTTTTTCCTTTATTATCTGCATTTGGCTTAATTATAAGAGTCGTTGATTGTGAAAGATAAAAGCAAGTATGTTCTTGAAGAATTTAGCATTTCTTCAACATTCTCACTAAGATTATGAATAGGAGAGGCCATTTTTTAAGAAAGTAGAGAGCTTGGGAGTTTGAAAGAGAGTTTGAATTTTGAAATGAAAGTGAAAAGATAGGATAAAGTTAAGGAGATAAATAGATATCTAAGAGCCATGTTCTTTGGTCAAGGGATACCTTTTTAGAGATTTGGAATTGGTGAAAAGGTGGAGGGAAATTCAAGGTTTTGAATTCAAATTAGAACTACAAATTTTTGGCAGGGATATCGACATGGGGGGTATGGTCATGTCGACATGGGTCCCCTAAATCATGTGACATATTTACTACTTTATTTACTATCTATATCTATATATCCTATAATCTGATTTATATTTTATCTGAAATAATATTAAATATAATAACACTTTAATATTAATATTTTAATATTAAAATATTCTTAAAATAATATTATTTTGAAAATCAAAATTTTAAATTCTAACAACAAGAAATTTCAAAATATGCAAAAAGCAAAACATTCAAACAAGTAATTTAAATCAATATAATTTAAACGTGTACCTATTTTTAGATCCATATTTCTGAGATCGTTAGACTCGTGAATGGCTGTAAAGCACATATTTGAATTTTTTGTCTCTTGATCTTCGTCACGGGAGGATGATTTTGAATTGTCTAGTGTAGCAATATCTTCCCTCTTTCTTTTCTTTGACGAACCATTACTTGGAGAAAATTTATGTTTACATAGATGTGGACAATCTCTTTTTAAGTGGCATTCCTCATCACAACTATAGCATCTGACGTTGTTTTGAGTCTCATTGCTATTTCTAGAATTCTTGTGATCATTTCACTTGTCATTTTTCATCTTTCTGCATATCAAAAACTTTCTAAAATTCCTTGTCATCCAGGCTATTTCTTCGTCGTCGTCAATGTTTGAGTCTGAACCATCTACTATTGCATTGAATGCTATTGTCTTCTTTTCTGAGGCCTTGCTTTCAGTTCTCCCTTGCATTTCCACTTCAAACGATGTCAAATTCCCAACCAATTCTTCAATTTTCGCATTACAAATATCATTAGCCTCTTCGATTGCAAGAATCTTCAGATCCCATTCCTGAGTGAGTGAATTCAAAAAATTTCTAACATGATCTTCTTCGGACAAAAAAAATTTCCTAATGCAATTAGTGAGTGAACAATGTCTTGAAACCTAATGCACATGTCTAAAATGGACTCATTTGGATTCATCTTGAATAACTGAAACTGAGTGGTCAAGATAGATATTCTGGTATGCTTAACTTTTCTTGTTCCTTCATGAGTAACTTGCAAAGTTTTCCAGATCTCATGTGCATACTTACAGACAGACACTCTATTAAACTCATTCCAATCAAGTGAACAGAATAGAATATTCATGGCTTTGGGATTGTTTTGTGCAACAGTCTTTTTCTCAGCAATCCACCATGCAAAATCTATACTCAGTTTGTGTGATATTTCAAGTGTCCAATCCTATTGATTGTAAATGGATTTTCATCCTACATGCCCAATATGCATAGTAACTACCATTAAAAAGTGGTGGTTTGGCAGTAGACTGACCCTCTACAGATGAATTAGTGATAGTGTTGACATTACCAGTGTTGGTAGCTATTTGAAAACTTTTCAAAAATCTAGTTATGAAAACTTTGAAAACCAATGCTTTGGTACCAAATATTGGAAATGCGGATTATGAATCTTAAGGCTGGATTAACACTAGAAGAGGGTGAATGGTGTTTAATTGATTTTCTGGAATTTTAGAAATCTTTTCAAATTAAACACAAACAGTGCAATTCACAAACACAAAGACAATAACAGAACCAGACACAGTTGCAAATTTGATGTTAAAATGTTTAATGGATTGCAGATCTTGACTATTATATTAATTAGAAACTTCTAAAATGAAATTAAGAAATTTGATGTTAAAATGTTTAATGAAATAGATAAGAAATTGAAAATTTGTAAACTGTAAATAAAAGGAAATAAAAATAAGAAATGGTAATTATTGAAGATTTTGTTATCTAAATATATAAGAGAAACTTGGGTAATATTCAATTGCATTCTAAAAGACATATATATATATATATATATATATATATATATATATATAACTTACCAAATTATTAGAAGTTAAAATGTTAATAAGAATATGTAATAGAAAATTATACAAGTAAAACTTGGAAAACAATGGAGTGTTCAATGGACTTACTTTTTTTAAATAGGAATTCTAATGTTATAACTTGTTATAAACTAAAGTTAATAGTTTGAAATGCTACTAATTAAATGTAATAGAAGTGCATAATATAAGAAAAATGAATATAAAAGTAGGTTAATATTTTAAGTTATTTATAATCAAATTTAATGGTAAAGGTGAGTACTGTAGTAAATAATTATAAACTTGAACTAATATTGCTGCCATTTATAATTAAAATGAGTGCTATATAAATTAAATGACTATAACTTCAGAGAACATTGGAAATGATTTAGAAATGGAGTTGATATTCAATAATACTTTATATGGAAGAGTGAATGTGAAGAAGAAATAATCTATAAATGGTGAATTGAATTGTAACGAAACTTACCTAATAATGTATAACCTAATAGTTGAAATAAAAATAACTTATTTAAGCAATGGATGTAAAGTAATAAAATGAAAGAAAATGACACTATAAGAATAAAGGAGAAATGAACATTTGTAAATAATAAGGAATGTAAATTAATGAAATAAACATTATATGAATGAGAAAAGAAAATTAAATGATGTGAGAAAAAGGAAAATCAATCAAAATTTTAAATGTGAAGTAAATTGAAATAAATTATATACAATACTTCAATAATGAATTCATTTATGATCCAAATAATTGAAATGGATATAACTAATGTAAGTAAAGAATGTAAATTAATGAAATAAGCCTTATATGAGTGAATGAGAATTAAAAAATTTATGAGAAATGAACGTGAATTAAATAAAATCATTGTATGAAAAAAATGAACAATAAATGATGTGAAAAAGATAAATAGAGTAAACATAAAAATGTGTTGAATTCTTTGTTTGTTGGGCTTATGATTGGTTGGGAAAGGATACTTCTATTTTGTATAGAGATGTATAAATAATCTGTAAAGTTATCTACGACTGTTGAGCTATGGTTTACTTCATAGTTTATTTATCATTTTATACGATTAGAAGTTCTAAACTTGAACAAACCATTTGTTTTGGTTGCTATGCCTGGATGATTACCCTCATTGTTGAAAATGATGTTTGTACTGTTGTTTTCAAATGATTATTGTTTTGCGGTGGTGTTTGTTTATTATTTATTGAAAAAACTTACATAATTTCTCTTTTACTTAATTATTTACCTCTTTGGATCATATAAGTGAAATACAGGTTTATGGAAGCAATTGCTACAGCTTTTGGTTTCATGAATGAAGCGTTGTTTGCCCGACAAATACGTATGTACTTGGATTACGGTTTTTTAGCGATACTATGTTGTTTTCCCATGGTTTGGGATATTTTATTTTGAAAAATAATACATATATATATATATTGCTATTATCAATATTATATTTCTCCCAGACCTCACTGTACAAAGGAGACTCTACCGAAATTTTCTGTGAAATTTGGACTTAGAAAATTTTGTGAAATGTTTTCCAAACTTTTATTAACTTGACTATAAAGGATTTAATTGTTATAGATTGATATTTTAATTAAATTATTTAATTTTTTAAATTAATTATTTATAAATTTAATATTTTTAATAAGATATGCTGATTGCTTAATTCCTTCGTTTCCCTTTCGTGGACGAAAAGTTTTGAGTGGGGGAGAGTGTAACGATCTGTAATTTTCAATAATTAAAAATAGTTAATTTAATAAGTTTTGTGATTTAATGTTGGAAGAAATAAAATTTTGTAATTAAATAATAAGAATGTAATTGGATTAAAATGTAATTGTATTAATTTAAGATTATTGATAATCGCTTTGAATGTAATTCAATTAATTGAAATGATTAAAGGATTATAATTGGTGATAGATTGTAAATTAATTGTAATAATGTGTACATTAATTGAAAATTGGATTAAAAGAGTAATTGATAGTTTAAATGTTGATAAATTAATGAAATAATGTTTAATAAATTGAAGTTGGATAGAATTAGTATAGTGTAAGTTGTTATAACATTTGTTTATAAATAATAAACATACGAATGTTATTAAATGCAAAAATGGTGACAATTGTTATTTGTAACCAATTTATTTAATCAATTATTATTAAATGAAATTAAAATGTTACGATAATGTGAATTAAGACAATAACTGCAAATTGTGAATGTAATAAAATGTATAGAAATGTTAATTATATTCACAAGGAAATAATCGATTTAACAAAAAGAGTAAACCAAAGATGAATAAATTTATTGGGATATTGAATTATAATAAAATTGACAAAAATTTAAGGTAATTAAAATATGGAAACTATTATGGTAAAAGATTAAATTGGAGAATATTAATGTAATAATATACAAATCAATGTTGAATATATACATAGAGTAATGAATAATTGAAATAAAAAGATTAAAATAAAATTAAATCAATTTATTGGAATTTATTTACAATTGGAATTGAACATTGTAATTTGGGTAATGATTAACACTAAAATTATATGTAAACTTGTTTTAAATTATTATAAATATCTATGTAATCAAAAATGATAAAAATTGTTAATTATTAAACTTGAAATTAAAAAGGCGATTTAACTAATTTAATAGTAATTCATATAATCAATGTGGAAATAGCCATTTTGGCTATCATCTCGGTTTTTAATGAAACCAGTTTCATTGGATCTGTAACGATGAATTATTGTAGGATTTCAAATTTCGTAGCGATCCTACTTGCTGTTTGATCGTACGGGCTTGAAACGCTTAGAAATCAATTTAATAAAATTCAATTGAAATTAATTTGAAATATGCTGATTTTAAGCTAATTTCTTCATACGAAGGAATTAGAACATGAAACATGTTCCATTGAATTTATAATCATCGAAAACATCTATGTTGATATATAGGATGACAAGTTTCCGTTTCGAAAGTAGAACGGGCTTTTCAGGTCGTTATACTCAACTCAAATCTATTCGGATGTCCATTCATTCTTATCAGGCTTGCTAATATAAATAAACTTTGTTTCTCAAACCCTAGCAGCCACTCAGTTTATTTTGTACGTACTCTTCTGTTCCTCAAATGCTTCTCTTCTCTAATGTCAGATAACCTAATTTGCAATTCCAAGTTGTATAAAAAATCCGAACTGCTCGAAAAATTAAAACAAAATATGAAATTGGAAGCTCCCGATGATACGAATCAGCGCCTAGTGTTCGTTGTCTGAAATAGTGCTTGAGTCATCGTGAAATCGCGGTCAAAAGATGAAATCGTGAAACCCTAATTCGCAAATTGGGGTTTTTGAATTTCATCATCAATTGGCAAAATTGATATGTGGGTTTTGTTGAGAGAGGTGTAAGGAGGCTATCGGAGGAGGTCGTTTCCTCCAACTCGCCCT
Organism: Allium cepa; assembly: GCA_030765085.1. Lineage (NCBI taxonomy): Eukaryota > Viridiplantae > Streptophyta > Magnoliopsida > Asparagales > Amaryllidaceae > Allium > Allium cepa. Next base: position 416,294,281 of record CM060937.1, on the reverse strand, counting down.
GGGGCGAGCTGAACTTATGAATTAGGTTTTCAAAACCCTAATTCGAATAGCGGTGATGCATATATTCTATGACGTGGAGGAGGATTGTGGGGCATCGGCCGGTGCAGCGGGGGAAGGCGAAGCAGATGGAGATTGTCTAAGGTCCTCTTGTGGCTGGAGGTGTGAGTTGTAGGCAGTTAAAGTTCGATGATGAGCTACGAAAATTTGTGGAGAGAGAAGAAGAAGGGTTCATGGCACGTTTCTGTTGGTCTGTGTATTTTTATTTTATTTTATTTTAAATTCCAAATGTTCTAACGTGCATAACTTCTTCATACAAAGTCAGATTTATGCACAGTTTGTTCTACTGAGATCGTATCGAAATTCTGGACGTTTTGAAACTAGTTTGGATGAATTCTGAGAGTGTTAGATTTTGGATCCTATTTTGAATTATAAAAGGTGAGTGTTTTAACATACTCACAATTACTAAACTATCTCATGTTAGTTAAATTAAATTTATGATGTGATTTGAAATTAATTGATTAATGTTTAGTACGTTTAAATTGTCATTCTAATGAAATTTGACTTTTATCGCATTTAATCATCGTTTAATTTAATATTGAATTTAGTTGCCAATTTAATACCTATTAATGATAATCGGTTTTCTATTGATGTTTATTGGGTGATTTGGATGATGAGTGTGATGGATGTTTGATAATTGATATTGAACGACAGATGTTGTATTTTATATTGTTATAACACTGCAAGTTCCCTAAAGGTAGAAATGATACATACCCGAACATCTATAGATTAGGGAAAAATCATCATGGGTTGAAATGATAGACTCGAGTGATTTTATGGATTTTATTTAATTTGGGATTGCGGTTTGAAATGATATATAATCGTTAAATTTTAAATTATGGATTGAAACAATAAATATCTATATCGCTTGACTACAGGGTAGAAAATTATATATAAACACCGTATTGGTTAAATTAAATGATTTTCAAGTCCTTAAATTTTGAATTCAGTTAACTAGAACTTTTGAAATAGAAATAATTTTTGATAATCCAAGCGTTAATACTGAGATTGGAATTGATCAAATGAATTTTTTTAAGGGACTTGAGCTCGAGTTTCAAAGTTGAAGTGTCATATACAAATGAATTTACTCGAATTGAGTCATTGGGATAATTGGATATGACTTTGAAACCCATTTTAAACTTATTTAAAAACTATTTCAATCAATATAAACTATTTATTTTATTTTATTTTAATTTAACCTATTTTAAGCTAATTAATCTATTTAATCTATTTTAATATATTTTAATCTATTTTAACTCATTTAAACTTTATTAAACTACATTAAACTAATTTGATTTATTTTAAACTATTCTAATTTATTTTAACTATTTAATCTATTTTTCATTCTATTTAATCGAAATTGAATTCACTTAATATATTTTAAATCTAATCAATCCATAATAAACCTATTTAATCTATTTTAAATCATTTAGACTATTTTACATCTATTTGAAGTATTTTAATCTATTTTAAGTTTATTTAATCTATTTTAAGCCTATTTAACCTAATTTACATCTTTTTAAACTATGTTAAACTAATTAAACTTTTTACACTATATAAATTATTTTCCAAATTTCAGACTGTGTAAAGTTGAAGTATTTATATTTAAATCCTTGATGATGATACAACCTAAGTTAGAATTTGAAATTGATACCTTTCGTGAAATGACATATTTGAGAAAATACGATGATTTTGGAAGGAGGATTTAACTAACCTACCTTATTGATAAGTTCAAAAGTGAATATGAATTTGAAAGTGAATATAGTTTTGAAAGTGAATATGATTTCGAAAGAAATATGATTTGAAATTGAATATGATATTTTGATATCAATTGTGAATTGACTTTTTGAAAAGTAAAAGAACCATTCGGTGTGTAATAAACGAGTGGTTGTTAAAGAGACCGGATCATATATTATCGTGCACTTTGCCAATATCGAAAACCACTTTAACAACTGTATACGTGGTGGAGATTCCAGAAATGCAGTAGGATGGTTTAGTGAAAAATTCTATATGAGGTAATTAGGTGACCCCGACTCCCGTTAGTCAGCTTAGATGTGACTAAAACAGAAGCCATGCCGGGCCAAGTGAGGTCATCCCTCCTATTGGACATGCTACTTCGATACATATTATGACTTTGGGATGATTTGGTGGCCACCTATTGATTTTTATTATGGGAGTGTGTACTGAGGTGGCGGTAGTAGTTGCTATGCGTTACCACCGGTCTAGGTCCGTAATTGGTATATCTACCCTGGCATTGCCTTGAGTGTCATGTTAACATGCCCTATCATGCCTTCTACGAGTTTGTTTTGTACCATACCTATGAGTACCCACTGGGTAAACCTCACGGAGGAGCGTACGGTATTGTATAGACTACGGGAATATGTAAAATGTGTTAAGGGGATATGGGTAACGCCTTAACGTTGTTTTAATACTTTACTTTACTGTAGGCACTATTATAATAGCGTATTGTACTACATAGTAGATAGTTTAACAGATCCTTGGGAGATATAAATCTCGAACATCTCTTAAGTTACTGCACTCATGTTAGACATTGGATAGGAAATGTCAAACCCCGTAAACATCTCTGATGCGTTACACTCATATTTATTTTCTGTTGATTTAATTCACATAAGATCTTTTAGTTCTGACTCGAGTGCTTTGTCTTTTCAGTTCGCTCGGATCAGCATGAGCCTTTTAGTTCTTCGAAGACTGCTTTCTGGAGGACGAAGATGATGATTTTTTGTACCGATATTATTTAATATATTTATTCCAGTGCGTTATGTCGTTCTGTTGCATTTATTTATTATTTATTCTTGTCATATGTAACTCTGATATGTATTATAAAGGTTAATCAATGTTATTTGTAAACAGCTTCATGAAATATTTATTTGATTATTATATTTTTTTATTCCGCTGTGAGATTTTGTATTTATTTTCTTTCTTTCTCTGTTTTTTCTTATTTACCCTATAACAATCTGTCCTTTTAAACGGTTTGAGTCTGATGTGTGTGGTTTATCGTCGATTTAAACCGTCCAAAAAGGCAGGTCATTACATTTTGTTTACTTCCTTTTGTATTTTATGAATTTATCATGGACATAATATATATACTTATATATATATATATGTATCAAATACACATGTTCATGTTTGTAACAACTGTTCGATGAATAAAATGAAGTATGTGAAACAGTTTTGATATTATTAGACTTATGATTGCTTATCAACTCAAAGATTACATTGACTCTTGTGTTGCTCCCAATGAATGGGTGCTTTGCCATTTACTATTTGAGATACGATTCACTAGTACAAAATGATTCATAATCATACAAACCAATAATTACTTCTCAAAATTTTGGATGATTTCATAACTCTGTAGTAATTGTAAATAATTTTGGTTACTTTTGTATTTTCAATGCATTATTTTTTTATTAAAATAAATATCAATATTATAGTTTTATTTTATAACAAATATTCATAATTTCATATTGAAATAAAAATATGTCTATTTTTCAGTTAATATTGAAAAGCGGTTATTATTTTATAAATAACATTCAATATATTTTACCAAAATAATTTTCATACTTGATGCAACTAATAAGTGATAAATGGCATGTTCCCACTATTTCCGTCATTACTATAATAGTGCATGAAATACGACGCTCCATTCAACCACTTAATATATGTTATTTATTTCATATACTATAATCAGTTTTCATATTAAATATCTTGAACTCAAGTAAATAAATCTCATAGAAAACAATTTTCTATATGAACATATATTTCGGAACAGAAATCATATTCCTCATTCCAATTTAGTTATCAATTATTATTTTTTAATTCTCGTTTTCGATGTTTTTTATCAAGCAAATATGACCGTTCACTCTCTTCATCCCAACTATGTCTAAGTTACATCCATTCCTATACATTGGATTTCTTTTCAAAATGGCCAAATGATTAGGAAACCTTACTCCAAGACCATAATGAACTCCTTACAAAAGTGAATTTGGTCATCCTTAACATTTAAGGATATCAGATATGTTGCACTTTACATACACTGATAAAACTGACATTTCAATAATCGAATTCTTAGATCTAGTTTGTAGCCTTTTTTAGTATAGTGCTCCATTTAACACAGCAGGATCATTATGGTAACAAATCATATTGAATACAAGATCCCACACAATGGTTTATTTTCTTAATTCGAATGAACCAATTTCATCCTGGTTACGTATAGTACGAACTATGAGCCTTTAGCATACAACATATTTGTGTGTTCGTATGTGGATTAAATTTCCATATTTTTTTATTGCTTTTAGAATCTTAAACTCATAGAAAGCAATACATGGTCTCACGAAAATAAACACATAAGTGACCAAATTATGAATGTATTTAGTAGTTGTATGATCAGGCGCTTGCATAGGTCTTAAAAACAACATGCCAAACATATTTGTTAATGAGTATATTTTATAGTTCTATTTGTCAACCTTTAATTCGGTACATTTGTATATTTTAATTGACATACATTTTATATTGCATAAATTTATCGATGTTGATTACTTTATTGTTATATAGCATATGATCTTACAATATTAGAAAGGTTAAAATTTTCCATTTCATTTTTATAATAAGTTCATACTAGTCTTTTATGTTTCTCCAACCCCAAAGGAAAAACATAGAAATTCTTTTGTCCTCACGAGTGGGTCTTAGGACTCGTCTATCTTAGGATTCCGACCTCGAGTTTGCTTAATAAATCATGGCCCAACAAATGATGGATAACTCCTAATTAATAGTATCATATACGTCTCCTGACCCATTGTTCCTTGTCCTAATCTCACTTCAACCTCGAGTTAAGCAAAAGAGATTATCCACTCGCACCTACCATTTCGTAATAGCATAGATATAACATATATATCCAGAGATTTCTTAAGAAATACATGTAGTTATCTTACTTTCTTCGTTTAATATATTAATAATACTACATGTATATCTCTAACTTAGGTTTGCTCAAGAACCAAAAAATATGCAGGAAATTTATTAAAATATAAACGGTAGAGGACAAATTATATTAAAATTCATAATGTGACGCCCTACCTCAATACCCATGCTAGCCAAGAACACTACGGAGTAATGCTGTCAACTAGCGCGGAGAATAAGGCTGTTGAGGAGCGACCATCCATGTAACCTCTTTGTGCGAGCACCGATATGTCAAATAGTATAGCATGCATTTCATTTAAGGAGGAAGTCCGACATACCGATACAAACCCAAAGCTATCACACGGTGGCTATAAATAAATCTTCGAAAAAAAATATAGAAATAATCATAACACAATCAGTCACAGACATACATATCACAAAGGCGGGATATGAATATATAACTAACACATGAAAGTGTACATCAGAGTAGTGGTCATGAAAGGACCACATACACAAAAGAATAGCAACACGTGATATACAAAAGAATACATCTATGAGTCTATATCTCAAGTGTAAAGGACAAAAACTGCTAATCTAAATGATCAGCCAAAAGTCGGAGTAGTAAATACCTAGGGGAGAAGTCAAGCAGAAGCCTCTGTAACATCTCGGTCTGACCCGAGTATTATTTATAAGAAAATAATAAACGGATCAGTCTAGCTATAAATATCAGGTAACATGATATAAAACAATAGATATGGCAAGAACATATAGTAACCATAAAGACATACTATGATAAGCATGTAAATGAAGATCATCAAGAGATCAAACAATATCAAAAGAATCTTCTAAAAGATCCAAATTCAACCAAAAAAAATGATGACACACAAATTCACCAAAACATAAAAGCTGGAAAATCATAACAATGAAAGTCATGAAAATAGGTGAAGCACAAATTCCAGAAGACTACACAAGAAATCCAGAAATCACAATATAGGAGCATGAAAACTCACAAAATGGGAGCATGAAAACTCACCTACACGTGTAACACAAAGCGTGACGCTATCTCATGGTTGCAAGCCATTAATTTTGACACACGAATGGCCCGAAGACCGTGGGACGCTACCCCACATATGTGATGGCGAAACATCACACAAATGCGATGGCGAAAATCACAAGAGCGGGGTCTAGTCTCCCTCGCAGACAAAGAGACATCGCACAGTTGCTAGTCTAAAACACAAAAATGATCGTCATGATCATCAAGTAGTGTCAATCTCACCAAGCCAGTAAATATATGAGTTTAGCTTCATGTCCCATAACCACTTGCTTAACTTAAATTTTTACGAACAAGCTGTAGATCTTCACTAGAAGATTGTCACAAAAGGTTTTAAGGAAAAGGATTGTATATACTAGTAGATTGAAAAACGGTTTAAGGAAAGAGCTTTGTAGTAAAATAGAGTTAAAATTGTTTTGATGAAAGAGTTTTGATATTTACTACTAGTATTGAAACCTACATATTTCTAAAGTTGTTATCCCGCCTTTTTAGCAAGGCCGTGATACCATAAAATCGATCGAGGAGCCCAAGATAGTTTGTCTCGAAGAATGGTCAACTCAGCATCTCAACGAAGCAAGTTCCGTTGAATGTTTTTCAGATAAGATGCCCTACGGAAGGGGGTCCAGGGGGTGGCAACCCCCCAAGGAGGGGGTGCGGGGGCAACACCCCCGCTACGGGGTACGACCTAGTGAAGACCTAAGGGAGGATAGGATCGAGCGACCTAATGGTTGCGACCTAGGGGTCTAAGGGGTCAAGCGACCTAGTGGTTGCGACCTAGAGGTGTTCGCGAGTTAGCAGAAGCGAGCGACCTAACAGAGCCGAGCGACTTAAGGGACTCACGACCTAACAAGGTAATAAGGTCGAGCGACCTATGAAGTAAAGGGGAAAGCGACCTATTGGAGAATAAGGTCTAACGACCTAATGGTATATAGGTCACGCGACCTAACGGGATATAAGGTTTTGCGACCTAACAGTTTACAAGGTCATGCGACCTAATAGTGATGCAACCTAAGGATCATGCGACCTAAAGGAGCGCGAGCTAAGGGGGGTTAAAATAAAATAGGTTGAACGACCTAATAATATAAAGGCCAAACGACCTAGGAGACCAACGTGTTACGGCCAAACACCATTGAGCATAACAACTTAAGGTCCTACGACCTAACGACCTAGTGGTGTAATGACTTAAGGGTCGAACGACCTAACCACTAATTGCCGAGCGACTTAACGAAATAAGCATGGCCGAGCGACCTACGACCTAAAGCCCCACAACCTACGACCTACGACCTAGTGCCGAGGGACCTAAGGCTGTAGAACGATTTAAAGCCAGAAACGAGCTACTTGAAGGCCGAGACTTTTCCACGCGAACGACCTAGCATAGGAAGAACGACCTAAGTGCAGAATTTCACCAAAAACACTAAAAATTGGAGTTTTTCACCAATCCAATCCAAACCAAATGCAAATGTACATGCTAAAGTGATGGGGAATCATTCCCAACAGTCCAATATAGTTATAGACTAGAATTATGAGATAAAAATCTCACCTTTTCACCAAATTATGAAGGTAAAGCTTGAAGTTGAATGGAGAAGCAACTACAAGCTTGAATCCAATGCTTTTCCTTGAATTTGGAGTTGAATGATGGAGTTGGAGTTGAAACCTAGGCTTGGAGTTTCTAATTTCTTTTTCCACTCACCATTAATGTTAAAGTTTGTGTTTGGTAGGAATTTATGAAGAGTGAGGAGAAGGAGAGAAGTGGGTTTGAGTTATAATGGCTAATCTAACCCAAAGTCCAAAGCGGGAAAAGTAAGTGAAATTCCACTAACTCCAAACCTATCAATATTTATACTTAAAAAAGTTGTAAACTGCATTTCGAACTCAATGGAAGTGGTCTCGAGTCCTAATTTGATCGTTTGCAAAAAGTAGCTTTTCGGACCAATATCTGATTAACGATAAGATATTTAAATAAAATATTTAAATATAAAATCGATAAATATGCGGGTTGTTACACATAATATCTAATATATCTAATCGAGTGATATCGATTTATGGAATAATGTGTTTCTTATGAAATACCCTCGTGATTCAAGTGTCATACAAATCATAAATCATGAAACACATATTATATGTATGTATTTATCCATTAAGTCTATCTAGGGCTTCTTATCAGATCCACCTTTAATTATACATTCATATTGTATAAGTTTTATTTACAATATAACTTTTATAATTTAAGTAACTTATATAATAGTCTTATGTATAACATCATATTAGTTAAATCATATTCAATTAATTTAATTAATTAACATTTTAGTTAATTTTATGTTATTCAATCAAACATTTTAATTGAATATGTATACCACCACATTTATGGTTATATACATATATTTTTATATATGTGTGTGTATTTGATTATTTATTGATTAAATTATAATTAAGTTAATTATTTAGCCAATTATAACTAGATATAATTTCAAAATTTTCTAATGGAGATACAAATATACTTCCATCGTCCTAAAAAATTTAAGACAATGTATCATATTATATATATATTATGTTTGCGTATTATTTAATAAATTAACCATTTAGTCAATTTATTTCATTTATTAATCTTGTTAATAAATATTAAAATTTTCAAAATATGTTTATTATATTTTTAAAACACTTTGAAGACTATATTATAACATTTATAATATAAGAGTTTTCAAAACCAATTTTGAAAATCACAATATAACATTTAAAATGGGATTCTTATCTTAAATTTAACAATTTATTTTAATTTCAAATGGATTTTGTAAAATATCCTAAGGGCTAATTCTAATTTGATCTTATCTATTAAGGACAATCTTTGAGCTCAATTCGCTTTATAGGCCAGGCCGATAGCTAGGGAGGGAAGGGTACATAATTATCCAAACACAAGTCCAGACATTACTTTTCTAGAAATCCTACTAAATCAGTAACCCTACTTAGTTAGCCCTAACATGACTAATTCAGACCACATAGGCTATTTGGCACCGATACCATTAAAGGTACTAGGCCAAGACGCAGTAGATAGAATAGGCGAATTTTAAAAAATTAATCGTTTGGATTATGTTGAGCCTTTGTAGTCTAAATTTATTTAGATCTTATCTAAATTAAATTCAAATAAAATCATTGTTTAATTTGGTTTTTGAGAAAGTTTATTTTTTGATATTATATTTGTATTGTGATATTAATATGTATATCATATACACATGTATGTGTATATGCATACACAACATATATAGTGTACATGGTTTAACATGCTCATATATATGTGCTAGGATTTACACCGCAATGTACAAGTCAGCCACTCCGTATACATATGCGTTGTCATATATGTGTGTGTAACACATACATAAATACATATCACACTAATACATAAACACACACACATGTATATATATATATATAATTAAGTACAATACCAAATTATACTCATAATATCTTATTTGGTTAAACACATAGAAAAATTATTCAAAGTCATTTAAATAAATAACCTTAAAAATAGAAAGTTATTATTCTATCAAATCTAAATTTTAGTATATATAGTGAAGTATGATTTCTAATCTAGATCTTAATCTTAAGGTATCATTTAATTCATAAATTAAACTAATAAGTTATCATTTAACAAAATAAATGTTCATATACATATATGTGTGTGTGTGTCTGTGTGTACTTGCAAAAATAAATTAGTTTTTTTAAATATTTATACGTACATACATACAAACATATGCATGCATGCATGCATGCATGTACATTTCTCTGTGTGTGTATGTGTATCAAAATTAATATTTATAAATCAAACGTAAAATAATGTTACATATTCAGATGTAAGTTAATAAGATTACATATATATGTATATGTATATGTATATTTTTGGCCTAAAACATCTCCAACCAAAGCTATTATTTTCTACAGTTTAAATTTTTTTCCTTTTAATCCATATGAACTAAGATTTGTTTCCCTTCTTATTTGTAAACTTTATGTAGACACCCCACCTTTATACCCATAATATCCAAAAGTATTATTGAGTAGTACTATCAGATAATATACAGAATGAAGCTATATAGGGTACACATGTGAATATTCTCTTAGACAAACACCGTTACATATCTCATATTATATAATGCTTACTATAAACGTATAAGGCCTCGATACAAAGAAATAAACATGTGTGCTACAAGGACAGAACAATACATAATTATAGCATAATATCAAAGTAGATAGAGTCACAATGCAACGGATAAAATATAATACATAGCACAGTACATAGTCCACGGCTACAAAATGGTAGTCTCTAGCCCACTATACAGTGCATTATCAAATACTACATAATAAATACAACGAGGCTACAAAATGTACAGGGAATGTATCATCCTATAACTACTACTAGCCTCCCCAAAATGTTAAAGCAAGTCTAGCTATCTACATGGTACATGTTCCTACAATGTCTTAGATTGACTCAAGTATAATACATATGGGTCAGATTATGTCTACGATGATGTATTAGTAATGATAAATAATAACAAGCCCATGGATAGGTGTTTAGATCAATCCTCTGAATAAACATATTGTGATGTAATACAATAAGTATCCATTAATCCATCCATTTAAATGTATGCATCAACTATATAAATGTGAATCAAATTCAGTGGTGATAGGAATAAACTATACAACAAACTCAAGGTCCCAAGTACAGTTATATACACATCAATATGCGGGTTACCTAACCCTGGGTCACCTAACCTATATCTATATTTAGGTGAGGTGTATAAATAGTATATGCTAACCAACCACTCTACATAGAACCAGATGGGAGAATGATGGTCGTACGCCCGCTCCAGGAACCTAGGGATACCTAACCAGATCTATTCCTACAGTCGTTAAGTTAACTTAATGGACATCATGACTCTTATCCAAAAGTGGCTAGTCGATACGAAGTCTTAGTCATGATCCTGTTTTGCCCTTATATGTAAAAGACTACTAGTGTAACGACCCGTATTTTACGTGTCGATGGATCGTAGAATTTACAGGTCGTTAGTGTTGTTTGTGGTGTTCCTAGCCTGAGTCGTATTGGGAGATAACTCGTGTGTTAAGTGATGAGTCGTGACCGACTCATAGTTAGGTCGTGTTCGAGTTACGACTTAGGAGGGTGCTCGGGTTAGCATGTTGCCGTGTTAGCTTAGGTCGTGAGGTAGTTTTGGTCGCTGGAGCGACCTAAGAGAGTGACCGACCTAAGAAAGTTGACCGACTCATGAAATAGAGGGCTTCCGAGTTAGGGAGGTTGCCGAGTTAACGACTTAAGGGGATAAGTCGTATACGAGTTAAGGCGATGAGTCGTATGGTTGTTAGGTCGGAAGGGTTTTGGAGCGACCTAAGGAAGTTAGGTCGTGGACGACCTAGCAGATAGGATGATGCTAGTGGCGACCGATCTAGTGTAGATCGACCTAGAGGTGTCCGACCTATAGTAGTAAACGACTTAACTTAGAAGGTGTAAGCTGTTAGGTCGTGTAAGTTTTGGGTCGTGGGAGTAGTTAGGTCGCGTGAGTACTGTTTAGACTTAGGTCGTAAACGACCTAAGTTAGGTCGGAGATATTAGGTTGGCCATAAGGCTAAGCTGTTAAGTCGTGTCCCGTATGGCCTTGGTCTATGTGTTTAGGACTTAGGTCGGCAGGGTCTTAGGTCGTAGGTCGGCATGCTAGTTAAGTCGTCAGGCGACCTAGGACTTAGGAAATGCGGCAGTGTGTTGAGTCGTGTGACAGTTGGGTCGGCAGTGCGTTGAGTCGTTAGGTCGGCCTGTGTTTTAGGTCGCGTCTGGGTTAAGTCGTAAGTCGGCCTTGGTTGTATGTTGTGTTGGTTAGGTCGTAGGTCGTAGGGGCTGATGAGTCGGCAACGACTCATAGTTAGGTCGGGGACGACCTAAGGGGCGACGACCTAAGGAGTTTCCAGCCTATAAATAGAGGGGTTCGGCTCACTTTTTGGCACCGGTTTTTGAAGCAACGAAGTGCTGCCATTTTGAAGACTCGACTACAACATTTCTTCATCTTCTTTTCTCCATTCCAATCAAGTGTTAGCATCCATCCAAGATCGAAGATCGGGATCGAAGATTCAAGTGTCCAAGTTGAAGATCTTCATCCGTTCGGGCTAGATTTCATCGATTGAAGCGAGATCTTGCCGGATCAAGCCTTGTTCTTCGCTGTCCAGATCTGAAGTGTGTGGTTTTTGAGGTGTTTGGGTGATTTGGTGAGTGGTAGTTATCTCTCACGCGGACCCAAAGGAGTGTAGTGGATTGGTAGCTAGTTTATGTGTTTGAAATAGCATTTTCTCGCATTGTCCTTAAGTCTGCATGTAGATCCATCATTTTTGAAGATGTTTACCTATGCATATTTGTTTAACAAGTATTAGAGACAAAACCCATGTTTTATATTTGATAGATCTATGCTAAAAACCTATGAATCATGCATGTTGGACTTATGCTCATTTATTTATGATATTGCCATTTTTGTTGATATTGCTTATTAAATCTTGTTTGAATGCTTGATTGTTTGTATTGATGAATGATTTGGATTGTTTCAAGTTAGCTAGTGGTTGATTTGGAACAAGATGGTTCGAGATGATTCAAAAGCTAGGTGGAAAAGCTCTTGAATGTGGAAGCTGCCTGTAGCATATGAAGCGGATGTGGAAACTCATATGGATGGATTCGAGGATGTGGGATCTTGCCATGATACGAGAAGGCAAAGCATGATTGAGATGGGACTTTGCTATGATGCGATAAAGCAAGGTGTGATGTTGAAATGGGACGGGTCATGATGACGTTCCAAGAAGAGAGACTTTGCTATGATGTGATGAGGCAAGACATATGTTGTGATGGGACGGGTCACGATGACGTCCCAAGCACGGGCTGCGACGACGTGCAAAGTTATGTTGATTACTCGGTGATGCGATCCGAGTTGGTGATAATGGTTAGCTTGAGAGGCGCTTGAGCTAGTATGGAAATAGTCGTCGAGGAGGATGACTAGGAGGCTGAGATCTTATCGTTGTTGAAGGTTCTAGCATGCTCAAAGCAAGGGTACGTTGGAACGGGCTGCGACGACGTTCCAGGCACGGGCTGCGACGACGTGCTAGTACTCTGGGTAGTTGCGAAAATTCCTAGGCACGGGCTGCGACGACGTGCGGAGTTATGGCTAGAACCGGGGTTACCATTAGCCCTTGACAGGTGGTCATTCAACTAACGGTGATATCAAGGCAATGATACAGTGATAGCCAGAGTCATGGATGTTTGGTTGTACTATCATTCGGTCTCAAGTGCGGTGTTTTCTGGGTGCTTATCTGATCTTGGTTTAGGCCTTGGGGGTTTGTATTTGGAAAACATCGTCCTTGACTCGAGTGATTATTGCTTTATTTTAATTACCTGCTATGCTATGATTGCTTCTCCTTAGTGTGTGTCTGGGGGCTATCACTGTGAGAAGAGGTGGAGTGGGATGGTTTAGTTCCTATTCCTTTTATTCCTTATGCTCTTTTGGTATGTTTGATAGTTAATTTACTGCTCACTAAGACTTTGTCTGACTCAAGGTTTTATGTCTCCTCTTATTACCTTGGGCTGTTCATCCATGTTGGGATGGGCAGACTAGGTAGCAGGTGACAGGTGCTGTGCTAGGAGTTCTACGATGAAGATGACGAAGACGAGCAGGAGGCTTTGCATATTAGTTTTCTTACTATATGTACTGGGTATCCGCTGCTGTATTTGGTTGAGTGATTTGTAGTGAGGCTTTCATGTATGGATTTGAGTAGATGATTGTATAAAACTACTGTGATGCTTATATGATGATGTTCTGTTCTATGGAGCTTCACTATATTATATTTCTCTATTGTATTTTATCCATGCGCTGTGAGTTGTACGATAGAGATTCTTTTGCTTTGTTTTACCCTTGACGGTCACCCATGGCTGCCTTGCACACCTTTTAGCGCATTATTACCTGGTTTTGGTGCGGGAGTCATGGGCGGTCGTCACATTTGGTATCAGAGCTTTGGTTAATCGATTTTAGCCAACGCTCGCTGATGTAACTACGTAAGAGAGACGTAATTGTAATTTGATGGATGATTACTATATATAATATAGTAGCCTAGAAGGATTTGAACTCCTTATGCAGTTGTTTCTTAAGGTGTTCTAATCACTCTTATTACAGATATTAAGGATGAGTCGAAGAGGGAGACCAGCTGCAAGGGAAAGCCGTGCTGATGAAGGAGCTGTTGATTATGGAACTATGTTCGAAGCGATGATGACTTCGATCATGAGAAGGATACCAGCTTCAGGATCATCAGTGGATGTGGGAGTTCAAGTCCAAGCTCCGAGACCGGTGGATTTTGCCAAGCTTTGCAAGGATTATACTTCTCTTGGAGGAAAAGCTTTCTTGGGGACAGAGTCGACTATTGAAGTACAGAGATGGATTGATGCTTGTCGAAGGATCTTTGGTGACTTAGGGATTGAGGATGCAACCAAGAGAAAGCTTGCATCGAGACAGCTTCAGGGAAGAGCTGCTGATTGGTGGAATTCTATCACCATCGATACACCAGAAGAAGAGATTACTTGGGAGCAATTCCGAGTTAGATTTGAAGCTAAGTTCATCTCTACGGCTCAGAAGTCTGTTTTGTTCAAGAGGTTTGTAGAGCTCAAGCAAGGTGGGAGACCAGTTCTTGAGTATATTTCCGAGTTCGAAGCTTTGTCTAAGTATGCCAGATCGTATATTGATTCTCCCTACCAGAAGAACGAGAAGTTTGTGACTGGTCTGGATGCTTATCTTGGGAGGCAGTTAGTGGATCACTTGGACGATCCATTTGAGAAGCTGGTGGAGAAAGCCCTTAGGCATGAGAGTTTGTTCCCTAAGGAAAATTCTGTTGTTGCTGTAACCAGGGAAGGATCTAAACCACAGCAGAGTGGGAATAGGAAGAGGAAGCAGCAGCAGCAGAAGAGTAAGGATGGCCAGAAGAAGCCAAAGGGCGAAGTGACCTGCTATAATTGTCAGAAGAAGGGCCATCTCTCCAAGGATTGTAGGAATCCAAAGGCGCCGGCGAAGTGCCATAACTGTGATAAGCCAGGGCATTTCAGGAAGGATTGTCCAGAACCGAGGAAGGACAGGCAAGTTGTGCAAGCTTATGCTTTGGAAGCTGTGCCGTCGTCTTCAAGAGCTCCTACTGCTGAGGAGAAGGGGAAGAGTGTGGTGGTTCAAGGTACTCTTTCTATTTGTGGTGTTCCAGTTAGAGTGTTGTTTGATACTGGAGCGTCGCATTCTTTTGTTTGTGATGATTTGGTAGGCCGGTTAGGTTTGAAACCGGATATTGTTGATAGGCCATTGGTTGTGACTAATCCAGTTGGGGGTTCGTCATGTTTGTGTATGAGATGTCGTGGTCTAGTTGTGTCGAGTCATGATTGCTCGTTTGTTTGTGATTGCTTTGTTCTGAACTTTGCGGGGTTCGGAATTATTTTGGGTATGGACTGGCTTAGGAAGTATGCGGCAAGGATTGATTGTGAGAGGCTTGAGGTGACAGTCGGGAATGTGGAAGGGCGAAAGGTTGTGATACGATGTAAGCATGAAGAAGGCGTCTTCATGAGCTTCATGTATTCGCTAGTTGTTCCACGGGATGGACTGTCATCGGTGCCTATTGTGAACAAGTTTGAGAATGTCTTTGAGGAAGTCAAAGGGTTGCCGCCGCATAGGGAGATCGAGTTTCGTATCGATCTAGTTGAGGGAGCCAGACCTGTTGTGATGCCTCTTAGGCGGATGGCACCGAGGGAGCAGCAAGAGCTGAAGGTGCAAGTTGATGACCTTTTGCAGAAAGGATTCATTCGGAGAAGTGTGTCCGAATGGGGTGCGCCAGTTGTGTTCGCAACCAAAGCGGATGGATCGTTGAGGTTGTGTGTGGATTATCGTGAGCTGAATAAGGTGACTAAGAAGAACAAGTATCCATTGCCGAGAATAGATGACTTGTTTGATCAGCTTCACGAGGCTAAGGTGTTTTCTCAGATGGATTTGGCAACGGGATTTCACCAGTTGAGAGTGGCGAAGGATAGTGTGCCGAAGACTGCTTTCAGGACACCATCCGGGTTTTATGAGTGGCTGGTAATGCCGTTTGGATTGACTAACGCGCCAGCATATTTTGTGGATCTTATGAATAGAGTGTTCAGAGATCAGTTGAATAAGTTCGTGCTTGTGTTCGTGGATGATATTTTGGTTTATTCCAGAACTGAGGAAGAGCACAAGACGCACTTGAGGATTGTTTTGGAAATTTTGAGGAAACATCAGCTGAAGGCTAAGTTTTCGAAGTGTCACTTCTGGAAGAATGAAGTGAGGTTCTTAGGTCATGTTATTTCTGGAAATGGAATAGCGGTTGACCCCGCTAAGGTGGCAGCGATCCAGGATTGGGTTAGGCCTAAGAATGCATCTGATGTGAGAAGTTTTCTTGGATTAGCAGGATATTATCGTCGGTTTATCAAAGACTTTTCCAAGATAGCTGCACCGTTGACAGGATTGACGAAAAAGAACCAAGTGTTCAAGTGGGATGATAAGTGTGAGCAAGCTTTCGTAATCTTGAAAGAGCGACTGACGAGTGCTCCTGTTTTGACTATTCCAAGTGGGAATGATGAGATGGTGGTTTACACCGATGCATGTGGTACTGGACTTGGAGCAGTGCTAATGCAGAAGGATAAAGTTGTTGCATATGCAAGTCGACAACTGAAGCCGCATGAAAGGAACTATCCGACTCATGATTTGGAGTTAGCGGCGATTGTGTTTGCTTTGAAGATGTGGAGACACTATCTATTGGGAGTTAGATTCGAGCTGCTTACAGATCATAAGTCGTTGAAGTATCTGTTTTCCCAAAAGGATTTGAATCTTCGACAGCAAAGGTGGCTAGAGTTCTTAGCATCGTATGATTTTGGTATAGCCTATACTCCAGGGAAAGGTAACGCAGTGGCTGATGCGTTAAGTCGAAGACATGCAGGTTTGGGAGCCATGTTTTCGGAATGGAAGAGTCTTGAGTATTTGGCTGGATTTGATTTCAGGCCTAGATGTGAATTGGAACCTGAGATGTTGGCAAACTTATCGATAAGGCCTACTCTTGTGGAAAGAATTGGTGAGAGGCAAAGGGGAGATGATAAGCTTGTCAAGATTATCTGTGATTTGGAATCTGGATTGGACCCGGAGAAGGATAAGGGATTCGAGGTCGATCGAGAGGGTTGGCTTCGAAAGCAAGGGCGACTAGTTGTTCCCGATGTAGATGGATTGAGAGATGAAGTTCTGAGGGAGAGTCATCACTCGAAGTTGACAATTCATCCAGGTGGAAATAAGATGTATCGGGATATGAAGAGAACCTACTACTGGGAAGGTATGAAGAAGGATGTTGGAAATTTTATTTCCAAGTGTATGAATTGCCAGTTGGTGAAAGCTGAGCAGAAGAAGCCCAGTGGATTGCTTCAGCCATTAGAGGTTCCTACATGGAAGTGGGAGCAAGTGTCGATGGACTTTATCGATGGTCTACCTAGGACAAGAGCAGGGAATGAAGGGATTTGGGTCATAGTAGATCGTTTGACCAAGAGTGCAAGGTTCATTCCTGTTCGATCGACTAGGACTGCATCGAAGTTGGCTGAATTATATGTGAAGTGGATAGTTCGTTTCCATGGTGTTCCGAAGAGTATAGTGAGCGATCGAGATCCATTGTTCACCAGTAGATTTTGGAAGAGCTTCCAGGAAGTTTTGGGAACTGAGTTGTGTTTGAGTACAGCTTATCACCCTCAAACAGATGGTCAGACTGAGAGAGTCAACCGAGTTTTGGAAGATCTTCTTAGAGCATGTGTTTTGGACTTCGGAGGATCATGGGAAGATCACCTTCATTTGGTGGAGTTTGCTTATAATAACAGTTATCAGTCGAGTATTGGTATGGCACCATATGAGGCATTATATGGAAGACCGTGTAACTCTCCGACATGTTGGTTGGAAACTGGAGAAAAGCTGATACTTGGGCCAGAGATGATTCGACAGACTTCAGATTGTATAGAGATCATTCGGCAACGAATGAAGGCAGCCCAAGATCGTCAGAAAAGTTATGCCGATAATCGTCGTAAGGATTTGGAATTCGACGTAGGTGATATGGTTTTTGTGAAGATTTCTCCTCTGAAGAGTGTCATTAGATTCGGGAAGAAAGGAAAGTTAACTCCGAGATTTGTTGGACCATTCCCGATTATCGAGCGAATTGGAAAGCTCGCTTATAGATTGGAGTTACCGGAAAAGATGGCGGGTGTGCACAATGTTTTTCATGTATCTTATCTACGGAAGTATGTGCACGACCCAACTACTGTGGTTTCTGCTGATAGCTGTGAAGACTTGGAGGTTTATCCAGTTGTTTCGAGACCTCGTAAGCCGCTTCGTATTGTTGAAACCGATACGAAACAGCTTAGGAGGAAGACGATTACGTTGCTCAAGGTACAATGGAGTGATGATGTTAACGACTGTACATGGGAGGAGGAAGAGAGGATGAAGGCAGCTCATCCCGGACTCTTCGAGGTATGGCCCTAAAGTGTCGTGACATCTCATGAATTTGTAGCTTGTTCTGAGTCTTAGAATTCTGCATGCTAGGCTAGAATTGGTTGCATGGTTTGTTGATTGCTTTGGATGGTAGGCATGCGGAATATCTTTGATTTCTGATTGTTTGCTTGGAATTTCGGGGGCGAAATTCCTAAGGGGGAGAGAATGTAACGACCCGTATTTTACGTGTCGATGGATCGTAGAATTTACAGGTCGTTAGTGTTGTTTGTGGTGTTCCTAGCCTGAGTCGTATTGGGAGATAACTCGTGTGTTAAGTGATGAGTCGTGACCGACTCATAGTTAGGTCGTGTTCGAGTTACGACTTAGGAGGGTGCTCGGGTTAGCATGTTGCCGTGTTAGCTTAGGTCGTGAGGTAGTTTTGGTCGCTGGAGCGACCTAAGAGAGTGACCGACCTAAGAAAGTTGACCGACTCATGAAATAGAGGGCTTCCGAGTTAGGGAGGTTGCCGAGTTAACGACTTAAGGGGATAAGTCGTATACGAGTTAAGGCGATGAGTCGTATGGTTGTTAGGTCGGAAGGGTTTTGGAGCGACCTAAGGAAGTTAGGTCGTGGACGACCTAGCAGATAGGATGATGCTAGTGGCGACCGATCTAGTGTAGATCGACCTAGAGGTGTCCGACCTATAGTAGTAAACGACTTAACTTAGAAGGTGTAAGCTGTTAGGTCGTGTAAGTTTTGGGTCGTGGGAGTAGTTAGGTCGCGTGAGTACTGTTTAGACTTAGGTCGTAAACGACCTAAGTTAGGTCGGAGATATTAGGTTGGCCATAAGGCTAAGCTGTTAAGTCGTGTCCCGTATGGCCTTGGTCTATGTGTTTAGGACTTAGGTCGGCAGGGTCTTAGGTCGTAGGTCGGCATGCTAGTTAAGTCGTCAGGCGACCTAGGACTTAGGAAATGCGGCAGTGTGTTGAGTCGTGTGACAGTTGGGTCGGCAGTGCGTTGAGTCGTTAGGTCGGCCTGTGTTTTAGGTCGCGTCTGGGTTAAGTCGTAAGTCGGCCTTGGTTGTATGTTGTGTTGGTTAGGTCGTAGGTCGTAGGGGCTGATGAGTCGGCAACGACTCATAGTTAGGTCGGGGACGACCTAAGGGGCGACGACCTAAGGAGTTTCCAGCCTATAAATAGAGGGGTTCGGCTCACTTTTTGGCACCGGTTTTTGAAGCAACGAAGTGCTGCCATTTTGAAGACTCGACTACAACATTTCTTCATCTTCTTTTCTCCATTCCAATCAAGTGTTAGCATCCATCCAAGATCGAAGATCGGGATCGAAGATTCAAGTGTCCAAGTTGAAGATCTTCATCCGTTCGGGCTAGATTTCATCGATTGAAGCGAGATCTTGCCGGATCAAGCCTTGTTCTTCGCTGTCCAGATCTGAAGTGTGTGGTTTTTGAGGTGTTTGGGTGATTTGGTGAGTGGTAGTTATCTCTCACGCGGACCCAAAGGAGTGTAGTGGATTGGTAGCTAGTTTATGTGTTTGAAATAGCATTTTCTCGCATTGTCCTTAAGTCTGCATGTAGATCCATCATTTTTGAAGATGTTTACCTATGCATATTTGTTTAACAAGTATTAGAGACAAAACCCATGTTTTATATTTGATAGATCTATGCTAAAAACCTATGAATCATGCATGTTGGACTTATGCTCATTTATTTATGATATTGCCATTTTTGTTGATATTGCTTATTAAATCTTGTTTGAATGCTTGATTGTTTGTATTGATGAATGATTTGGATTGTTTCAAGTTAGCTAGTGGTTGATTTGGAACAAGATGGTTCGAGATGATTCAAAAGCTAGGTGGAAAAGCTCTTGAATGTGGAAGCTGCCTGTAGCATATGAAGCGGATGTGGAAACTCATATGGATGGATTCGAGGATGTGGGATCTTGCCATGATACGAGAAGGCAAAGCATGATTGAGATGGGACTTTGCTATGATGCGATAAAGCAAGGTGTGATGTTGAAATGGGACGGGTCATGATGACGTTCCAAGAAGAGAGACTTTGCTATGATGTGATGAGGCAAGACATATGTTGTGATGGGACGGGTCACGATGACGTCCCAAGCACGGGCTGCGACGACGTGCAAAGTTATGTTGATTACTCGGTGATGCGATCCGAGTTGGTGATAATGGTTAGCTTGAGAGGCGCTTGAGCTAGTATGGAAATAGTCGTCGAGGAGGATGACTAGGAGGCTGAGATCTTATCGTTGTTGAAGGTTCTAGCATGCTCAAAGCAAGGGTACGTTGGAACGGGCTGCGACGACGTTCCAGGCACGGGCTGCGACGACGTGCTAGTACTCTGGGTAGTTGCGAAAATTCCTAGGCACGGGCTGCGACGACGTGCGGAGTTATGGCTAGAACCGGGGTTACCATTAGCCCTTGACAGGTGGTCATTCAACTAACGGTGATATCAAGGCAATGATACAGTGATAGCCAGAGTCATGGATGTTTGGTTGTACTATCATTCGGTCTCAAGTGCGGTGTTTTCTGGGTGCTTATCTGATCTTGGTTTAGGCCTTGGGGGTTTGTATTTGGAAAACATCGTCCTTGACTCGAGTGATTATTGCTTTATTTTAATTACCTGCTATGCTATGATTGCTTCTCCTTAGTGTGTGTCTGGGGGCTATCACTGTGAGAAGAGGTGGAGTGGGATGGTTTAGTTCCTATTCCTTTTATTCCTTATGCTCTTTTGGTATGTTTGATAGTTAATTTACTGCTCACTAAGACTTTGTCTGACTCAAGGTTTTATGTCTCCTCTTATTACCTTGGGCTGTTCATCCATGTTGGGATGGGCAGACTAGGTAGCAGGTGACAGGTGCTGTGCTAGGAGTTCTACGATGAAGATGACGAAGACGAGCAGGAGGCTTTGCATATTAGTTTTCTTACTATATGTACTGGGTATCCGCTGCTGTATTTGGTTGAGTGATTTGTAGTGAGGCTTTCATGTATGGATTTGAGTAGATGATTGTATAAAACTACTGTGATGCTTATATGATGATGTTCTGTTCTATGGAGCTTCACTATATTATATTTCTCTATTGTATTTTATCCATGCGCTGTGAGTTGTACGATAGAGATTCTTTTGCTTTGTTTTACCCTTGACGGTCACCCATGGCTGCCTTGCACACCTTTTAGCGCATTATTACCTGGTTTTGGTGCGGGAGTCATGGGCGGTCGTCACAACTAGCCTATGCAACACAAGGAGATATAAGGCACCTACCCTATGGGTCACCTAACCCACTGTATGAAGGTGTCATATATGGGGCGTGGCCTAAAGATCAAGCCGCTAGGGTGGAAACTGGCCTAATCTTGTTCTCTCCAATGCCAATAACAGGAGTACATCATGAGAGGCACAAAATATCAATAAATATAAGGTTATCTACCTAGCTTACTCCTATGAGCATCACCTCACGTAAGTACAATATATTGTAACTACTCCCACCAAATGAGCATTATTCATTTACACTAAATAATTGAATAAGTATCATACCAGCATCATATACCACCATAAGTTACTAGTCTATATATTTAAAGCCCATAAACTACACTCAATATCTCCATATGCAACAAGTTCAATGAGTAACAGAAAAAGTGTTGCCGAAATTCCCATACCAGATGGTATCACTAAACCATTTATTCACATTTTACATCACACATAAATGAAAATACATAAATAATAATCAAAGTAATTTTGTATAAATGTATTTAATATATTTAAAAGCATAGTAATATTTTCTATAATAAAATACAATGTTAATTTATATTATATAAAACGATAATTAAATTAATATACGAACACTATAGAATTCCATTATAAATCTATAATAAAGGTTTCATAACCTTTAACAATTATTATAAGTTTATTTGATAATTTTATAAATAAGAATTTAATAAATTTTATAAAATTCCATTGAAATAATATTAATAAATTCATTTTATTTAATTATTAAACATTTTAAACATATTTCATAACTAAGTGTACATATATATTATGGTATATTAATTTATTCATATTATAGATTATATATTTTTTATCTTTAAAATCGGTTGTCTAATCGGTTATACTCACTAGTCGACCACTAGGGGTCGACCGGTTGGCCACAAGGGGTCGATCGGTTGGGCTTTAGAAACATGAATTCTTATGCCTATTTATGCCCATTTTCGACCAACTAAGGAAAGAAGTGGTATATCAGTATTTGGGATAACTTGAATGGTCGGGCACAAATCTTATTACGCACTTCAATTCATAATTAAACTGGACAGAGAAGTGAGTTAGATTACTCATTGTGATTGAAGAATTTCACTTACAAATCCTTTTTGCTTGTTCTCTCTCCCATACTATAAATGGCTTCTACCGAACAAATTCTTGAATTTTTTCTTCACAATTATTGTAGTGGTTTTCTAGTGGCTATGATTTTAATTACAGGAATTTAGATATTTTATTTTAATTTTTGTTTGAATTTTGAAGTGGTAGGGTTAAGGTGTTTTTATGATGTTCTAAAGTAAAGAAAAAGAGTATGTTAGGTTATATTTATAGTGCGAGTTGAAAACTCTAGTTAATGAATAGTATAGAGATTAGAATAGTCACGGAACAATATTTTTAAGGTTTGGTTCTTGGGCTTGAAAAAGTTGTGCCTCGTTTCAATTTTAATTTATTTTCTTACTTCTTTTCTTTTTTTCACTTCACGAATTAATACATTCAAGCCCACTTACAAATCAGTTACTCTCCACTAAATTTCTTGTTAATAAATAATATCACCAACTATTTTTACTAACTTATTTAATCAATCAATTGTTTTATTTAAACTCGTTGATGAATTCAAAACTTCATTAATAAAATACTTTCTTTTGTCAAAAATAAATGTCTAACTTATAAAATTTAATTTAATATTATATTCAAAATAATGAATTCATATTTACATATTATAAAATTATTAAATAGATTAATTATATCAGTTTTCCTTTTCATATCTATTTTTTATCATTTTAATAAAATATTTCTTATCTAATTTCCAAACATTTATAAATTTCTTATTAATTAATCATAGTCACATTTAATTTATTAATTATTACTTGATTATTAATTTATTGCTCTTGACAATAGGTTGTTACAAACTCCCCTTAAGAAAATTGCATCCTCGCAATTCCTTATTAGGGAAAATCTGTAATTAGCTGGATAAATTCTAACTTTCTATAACTTACTTAATTAACAAATGAGGAATAAATAAATACCTAACTTGTGAGCATTAATAAACAACTCAGGATAAGATTAATCCATGAGCTCTTATGTCCCCTAAGTGCAATCAATGGACTGTCGAACCACTGTACTTTCACCAGTGGAACTATCTAGCTCCTGAGCTATTGGATTTCTGAGTCAGCTATTTAGACTGGATGTTGTATGTTAGTTGGATCAAGGGATAACTTGAGCTTCTGAATGTCCCTAGGCTCGACAACGATCTCCATATCACATAATCACTTTCTCGGTTTAGATACATAAAAGAAATTTTAAATCCTTGAGAAGTGATCAGGAAATGCAGTTCTGTTTGCCACTCTCCCAACACATTCAGTGATCAGCACGGACCCACATAACACGGTGCTAATTTCCCCACTTGCTGAGTATCATAACTTCCTTCAGTGGAGAAATCTATAAATAAACTAGATTTTCAAATGCAAACTCTATAGCTTTCCTCTTATAATCCACATATGATTTCTGTCGATCCTAGGCCTCTTTCATCCTTCATTTGATTAGTTCAATCTTCTTTGTTGCTTATCTAATAGAATCTAGGCCTAAACAAACTTATCGCCAATCTCCAACTAATAGGATGGCGGTCTATCATACAAATTTTCAAACGAATCCATGTCGACGTAGCTTGATAACTTATATTATAAGAAAACTCAACTAAGCACAGATAGTTCTTCCAATTACAACCAAAGTCTAGCACATAAGAACACAGCAAATCCTCAAGAACCTGGTTCACTCACTCCATTTGTTCATCTATCTGCAAATAATGTAATGACCCGATTTTTCGACACCCGAAAATCGACATCAATACGTCTACTGTATCGAATGCCAAACAATTGGATGCCGGAAAAACGGACCATTAGGGTTAAAGAAGAAGGAGGTAGAAGAAGAATTAGAAACAAGATCAGAATCTCACCATCGCAGCGGAACAATATATAATAGATATATGACTAATGTTTAAACAAAGAACTATATCTATTTATACATTACATCATCAGAGTACAACAAAATTTACAGCACACAACTTGACAGTTATCATAACATGTCCTCACAAATCTGACTATACAGTTAATCATGCACAGTGGAATATTTATCAAATACGTGTGATACATCTTGCCATCCAGCTCGTCTCCTAAGCTACACAGCATCCTTTCCTGTATCTATAATACTCGGTCTGACCCGAGCATTATAGTTAAATAACACCCGAGTTAGTCTGGAAAATCAGCATGAGAAAACAAACTCAATTGGATTATTAAAGCTTTTTAAAACATTTGAAATCAAAGGTATCTCGTAAGACCTTACCACAAACAAACATGTCGGCTTTTTACCTTACGATAAGCAAAACATTTCATATAAATTCCTCTGATACTATAATAGTTTTTACATACAAATACTTATTCAAATAGCCGAAATTGTTACATTCATTAAATTCCAGCAATACTACGCTCTACAATCAAAACCATAAAAGCACGTAGGGAGAATGGATTTCCATCAATGGCAGGGCTACTGGGGTACTGTCCGTCACAGTACGTGGTCTAGATCAACATACCGAGGATCCACCCTGATCCCCTGCAACAGAAGACCGAAGATACCCCTTACTGGATAGTCCGAATAAGTTCACCCCGTAGTTGGGATCAGCAACTGGCCACACAGCCGAATAAAAATGGACATCTAAACTGGGGTGACCTTACCCTAATTCGTTGCTTGCCACTTAGCCCTGCGTGCACCTTCACTGTTTTAGCCATTCCCGGTTGATGAGGCTCGAGGCTATGTGTTACCTTTTTAGCACACGTTAACTTAGAATGCTCATCATCCTACTGACAATATTCTGAAAGAATTCATCCATACAAGTCCGTTCCAGGTCCGAACGAAACCGAAGGCACTACTCCTACAACATCAATTTTGGAATCACCCTCAGGATTAGTAGCGATTAGCCCTTGCGCTTCACTGCTCCATCCTTGACACCAAGCTCTTGTCTTCCTCACGAAAAACGTTCAAACCGGATCGAAGTGGTTTTTGGGAAATTAATCTGTCGAAACGATCAGTGAATTGGCCACTATTGATAATCGGTTATTTAACTACCATATAACATCCACACATAACCATCAGACCTTAATAATTTTCAAATTATTTATTTCAAATTATCTTCGCAGGATATTTTTCTATATTTCAATCCTTTGAAAATAGTTTTCAAATCACTTTCTCTCTCGTAGAATAAATTCCACCGAATTGTTTTATTTCCACGGAAAACCACCAAACCCTAACATTTCAGATTTTAAAATAATTAAAATCGCTTTATCCAAAAATATATACTTTAAAACCGTTTTAAAAATAAAAACTACTTAAAACACTTAATTTAAAATACTAGTTATGAAATCTTATAATAATTTCCCATGTAAAACTTGAGCTAAAACTAATTTAAAACAAAAGTTATTCTATAAGGTATAAATATTAAATAATTACCTTTAAATCATAATCTAGTTAACCTTTAAAATAATTTACTAATATAATTTACTTAATAATATTTACTTTTGAAAATTTTAAAACCACTAAAAATAATTTTTTTCAAAAACATTCTTTTAAAATCACATTAAAAACCTCTAACTTATACTTGAAAATCTTTCTTTGCAAATATACTTGGCTTTCCAAGGAAATACACTTTCCTTTCCACAACTTTAAAAATAAACCATTATTTATTTTTAAAACAAATTACCCATTCCTTTATAAATTTCCACTGTGAATTTATACTTCCAAATATCCACGGATATCTTATTTCACTTTATAAACCCACTTTACAAATTCCATAGTCTCATCTTCCTTTTAAAATCCCAGTTTCAAACACTTATCAATTTTCAAATCGATTTCCAAAATTTACTCCCTTTTAAAATAAATTCCTTCACTTACCAAATTTATTTTGAAACCCATTAGTTCCATATTTACCTCTATATTTATGATTTAAAATCTTATTTTAAACTGAAATATCCACTTCTTACTTCATTCAAAATCCTACCCTTTTATTTCTTCCCAAACATTTTAAATCTTAATTTTGAAAATAAATTCCTTTAAATGTTAGACAACATCACTTAATTCTCCTGCACTCTTTTATTTTTATTTATTTAAAATCTCTATCTTCATTTCCATTCTCAGAATTTATTTAATAGAATTTAAAAATCAAGCTTTTATATTTTTCCAAATTCAATCTTTAATTTACCCAAATTTACTATATTATTTTACTTAAAAATTTCCCTTTTTATTTCATTTAAAAAAAATCCAAACTTGTATAATTTTTATTCTCCCAAATACCAATATATAGATATTCAACCAAGCCATATCATTCAAATATTTCAGTTCCCAATATAATCAATAAAATCATCATAGATTATCACATAAATCACATCACCGTATATAAAATAAATTCAATGTTTTGAGGAATCCAGTTAGATCCCTCCGTTCCTTGCATCCCTAGACGTTAGCACAATATAAAATACTAATTCCATTTCGAGGTGGAATATCACGGTATATGAGGTCATCCGCTATTATGCGAGGCGCATAGGGCCTCATCCCCTATATAATGTAGGAAATCAATCACTCCAATACACACACACACTACTATGTATAATATACCACATCTAGACTAATAATAACACATCAATTCAAGCAATCAATCTAATAATTTAAATTTGAGTATTTAAATTTATATGGTAATCCAAATGAGTGAGACTAACTCACCTTTGATTTTTGCAATCCACTCCAATCTCGACTCGGTCTCTTCACGATTTAAGACCTTGCATAACATTAAATGGTTTATAAATATTTGAAATAATCAACAATCATTTTTACCATTTAATAAAAAAAATTAACTAGTTTTAAATGAATATTGGCCTAATATTTTTTTTCAGTTTGAACTAAGATAGCTTAATTCACCCTTTAATAAATTTAATTTATTAATAATCTAATTTAAACTAATAACTTCCTAAAAAAATCTTTTTAATAACCAGAATAATTAAATAAGTTTATTAAACAAATTAACCACTAAAATACATTATATAAAATAAACTAGTGGATTTAAACATGTGTGTACGTATTATATATATATATATATATATATATATATATATATATATTTCTAATCTATATTTACATATATATATGTACAGAATTAAACTAAAACAAGTTTATACCTTACTGTAAATTTCTTTTTCCTGTATATTTGCACACATACAAATTATTTAATTTAAATTGAAAAATGAAATGGTTACCTAATAGCCTTCGACAAGCTCACATGTATGCGAATGCCAGACCACAACGCGACTTCAGGCGACCATAATCCTAAGTTGTGACCTCCTCATCTACAATCGCCAAGCATCTCCATTGTCGGCCTCTGCCTCGTGCCCCCTTCTGGCGGTGACTTCGGCCTCACATCGATCGTACAATAGCATGCCGCAACTGAACCCTAAGCGTCGCCGATTTCCTCAACACCAAGCCCTAACCCACATGCTCGACCTAACCTCCAGATTGCGATGCGTGATGCGCCACTTGAGATCGACTAAAGCATCACGAGGATGTCGCGATTAAAATCTTCTAAGAGCGAATGAGCCGTTCGTTCGTTGGGAGAGGAAAAGCATAGCACGATGATTTTAATTTGAACGGCCATTATTAATTTTTGATTTTCTTTTTTTGTCTGTTCGGCTGGGTGATTCGAATAAAAAGGGGAAAGAAGGAGAAATCGATTTTTTTAAATGTCGCGTGTTAATGCGGTAGGACATGTGTTGAAAGGGAGTAAACGTGTTAAATTTGTGAATATATATATATATATAAGTCAAATTCAAATCGTCTCGATTTAAGCTACTGACAATTTCGATCTCCTATGGAGGCATGCCGCTAGGCATTTGTATGGTTATACGCTATTTCGAACACAATGGAAAAGGTTTCGAGTCCTAATTCGATTGTATGGAGAAGATAGCTTTTTAGACTCAGTTATTATTTAATTTTCGATAAAGATTTCAGCTCGTTTATATATCGTATAACCTCAAGATAACTCCAAAAACTATGAAAATTGAAATCTGATAATAATATACTATTATGGATCCAATTGAACTAGTTTCGTCAAATTCGAGACTGCGCCTCGGAAGGCTATTTTTAAATATCAATTTAAACGATATATTTTAAAACTGAATAAAATACTTTCAAATTCAAATTTAAAACTTCTATTATCTCCAGTATTATAAATATAAATTTTCCAAGCCTTTGAAATATTTTTAACTAGCTTAAAAACCAAGATCCACTATTTTAACCAATTTCCAATTGTTGAATTTAGTTATTTAATTGCCAAATAAACAGTGATATTTGAAATTCAAGTTAAACTAACTTTCAAATATTTAAAATCAATTAAATATTTCAGTTTCAATTATCCATAAATTTCGGGTCGTCGCATTCCTCCTCCCTTAAAAGAACTTCGTCCTCGAAATTACTAGTTAAGAAGAATGGTCCACAACCCGTTAACTATTTTCCCCAAAAGCAAATAGTTTCCAACAACGTCCCCAAAACAAATCTTTTTATTAAAGACACATCGAACACTCTTACTAACTTCCCAAACTCAACCATAAGCTCCAACAATATTATTTACTCAACAATTCAAATTTAAATTTAAAACCAAATTTTAAATTATCAAAATTTTCTCAAAATTTTTCTAACTCCCTAAAATTTTCAAAAATTTCGTCAGTGTCTCCTTTGCGCAGCTAGATCGGTACAACTACAAAATGCCTCTACGGGCCCTTAGATTTCAAAAGAAAAACAATAGCCAAGTGGCTAGATCAGAAAATCATCAAATTTTATACAAAATTTCAAATACATACTTTTTTTCGGGCAATTAAATTTTATCTTCTGAAATCAAACACCTATTTTCCTTTTGCCTTTATAACACCTGTATATCCTACTTAGCAATAATATCCAATTATAGATTTCAGAATCATTTTATTCACTTCTTTTTACAAAATTTCGACATCTGTTCTACTTAAGCTGTACGATGCACACATAACATCCGTACGCAATATCAAACCCTATCGTTCTCCCGATCACACAATGTCATTTCCGAACTAGTCTTGTTCATTCGACTTTCTTATGCGGACTCAGATGTGGTTTCTTCATCAGAAGCGGTCATTCTCCTTACATAGCGATAATTATGATAGAGAATTTCGAAAGCCAATCAAAAATCCAGGGTTTGCCGTCGAAAATCGAGTGAAAAATCCCAACTCGGATCGATATAACTATTTCAAAATTTTGTGCTCGAGTTCTGGATCGAATTGCTATGCAAATAAAATAATATATGTACATCCTACGTATTTATCCCTAATTGATTATTAGCCATAACAGTTTTCTTTTTATTCACAGTTACTTTGATTCCATCACTTGTTCACAATTTATTATTTCGTGTACCTCTGTTAAATCTTCATTTCAAATTTTAACCTAGTATCTTTCCCATACCTAATTTTACTTGAGAATTTCATTATTCATTTCTTAAGTTCAATATAAATATTTTACATACTTCTTATATTAACTCTCCATTTCACCACTTAAATTCATTATTATTATTATTTTGAATTAGTTTCATTTACTAATTTATTTCAAATTTTAATTCATTTTATCTTAAACCATTTTTATTTAACCATCTCTTTAATTAGTTCCACTTACAGATTAATTTTACAACTTCACTTTACTCAATTTAATTTTAAATTTTAATCTTCAGTTTTCAATTTCATTTTGTTACAACCAAATAAATTTCCAATCTCAATACTTTAATCCAAATTTTCATTTTCAATTCCACTTGAATTAAATTTTACTTACTTCCACCCATTTATTCCCAATCAAATTTAATACTTCATTTTATTCAACATGATTCAAATCAAATCTCATTCCAATTCATTTTCTTACCCACTTAAAAAATTTGTTTATTTACAAATTTTATTTTATTTAGTGTAACCTGACTAATTCTCCTTTTCACACAATTCAGATATTTAGTTTCAATCCTATTTACTTATAAAAGCAAATTCATTTGTTTATCCACGCATTATTTCCAACTTATAACTATTTATTTAAGAAACCTTTTCACTTAGTCTTCTTAGACTTTTCTTTAAATTCACTTTTACTTAATTATATTTAATTACACTTCGATTGAATTTAAAATTTAAACGTCTACAAGTTTTCCAAATTTAATTGCATTGCTAACCTCTTTTAATTCACTTCAATTAATTAGCTTACCTTCCCACTTATTTGGGTTTTACACTTACTTTTATTTAACCCTTTTCATGTTGAATCTTATTCCAACAAATTTCAAATTATCCCTTGAATTTTAAAACCAAATTCAGTTTTGCAAACACTCCAATTTAAAATATTTAGGTAGCGATTCCTCTCTTGGAAACTCAAAAATGAATATCGATGATGCTGCAGCATCACCGAAATTATTTTCTAGTGACCGAAAAGAGTTTAGTGCTTTTATCTCTTAAAAACATTTCAAATATTTTTAAATTCCAAATCTCACCAGATTTCAAATCGAATTCAAAAATATTTCAAACAATATCACCATTGTCCATCACAACCTTTGAAAATCATTTTTGAACTCAAAGGAATTTAATTTTCAGAATATTGAATTCCAAATCCTTTCAATTCATCTTCAAATATTACTCTGGAAATTTTTATTTCATTTTCAATTATAAATCACATTTATAATTCGCATTTACAAATCCTATTTATTATGTAAATTTATTCCTTAACCTTTGGTTATAATTTTAATCCCTGGCTTATTTTCTACATAACAATGATAATAATTTAATATTATCATTTCCTAACAACCAAGCAACCATATATAACTATAATAATTTGCGAAAAATTATTTCTTTTATATACAAAAATAATTTGGTTAAAATTATTTCATTTACCTTATTTTAAAACAATACTATGTCGGTTTATCTTGTTTAAGAGTTTAGAAATCCCTATCGATGACATGGCATCCTACATATCGGCCAGAATCCATAAACACTCAACCGATAACTCAACACGTTATAAAAACAATTTTTATATTCACTAACAAATATGTGCTCATATTTATTAATACACTCAAACTCATTCTAGAGTACTTCGGACTTTATCTCTAATAAGTAATCCACACCAGAGCCAAGATTCTTGCTTAACAATCAGCTCTAATACCATAATGTAACGACCCGATTTTTCGACGCCCAAAAATCGACATCAATACTTCTACTTTATCGAATGACAAACAATCGAATGCCGAAAAAATGGACTGTTAGGGTTAAAGAAGAAGGAGGTAGAAGAAGAATTAGAAACAATATCAGAATGTCACCATTGCAATGGAACGGTATATAATAGATATATGACTAATCTTTAAACAAAGAACTATATTGTTTATACAATACATCATCATACAACACACAAATGGAAAGTTATCATAACCTGTCCTCGCAAATCTGACTATACAGTTAATCGTGCACAACGGAATATTTATCATATACGTATGATACGTCTCGCCATCCAGCTCGTCTCCTGAGCTCCACAACATCCTTTCCTGTACCTATAATACTCAGTCTGATCTGAGCATTATAGTTAAATAACATCCGAGTTAGTTTGGAAAACCTACGTAAGAAAAAACAATCAATTGGACTATTAAAGTTTTCAAAATCTTTTGAAATCCAAGGTATCTTGTAACACCTTGCCACAAATAAACATGTCGGGTTTTACCTTATGATAACCAAAACATTTCTTATAAAATCCTCTGATATTATAGTAGTGTCTATATACAAATACTAATTCAAATAGCCGAAATTGTTACATTCATTAAATTCCAGCAATACTAGACACTACAATCAAAACCGTAAAAGCACGTAGGGAGAATGGATTTCCATCATTGGCAGGGCTATTGGGGTACCGCTCGTCACAGTAGGTGGTCTAGATCACCGTACCTAGGATCCAGCCTAATCCCCTACAACACAAGGCAGAGCTACCCCTTACTAGATAGTCCAAATAATTTCATCCCGCGGTTGGGATCAGCAACTGCCCATACAGCCGAATAAAAAGGGACATCTAGACAGGCGTGACCTTACCTTAATTGGTTGCTAGCCACTTAGCCGTGCGTGCACCTCACCTGTTTTAGCCATTCCCGGTTTGTGACGCTCGAGGCCATGCGTACCTTTATAGAACACATTAACTTAGAATGCTCATCATCCTCCTGATGAAGTTATGAAAGCATTCTTCCATACAAGTCCGTTTCGGGTCCGAGCGGAACCGAAGGCACTACTCTTACTACATCCATTTTGGAATCACCCTCAGGATTAGTAGCAATTAGTCATTGCACTTCACTGCT
Organism: Allium cepa; assembly: GCA_030765085.1. Classification (NCBI taxonomy): domain Eukaryota; kingdom Viridiplantae; phylum Streptophyta; class Magnoliopsida; order Asparagales; family Amaryllidaceae; genus Allium; species Allium cepa. The sequence goes on along the minus strand of CM060937.1, from coordinate 416,261,042 downwards.
CCATCTTCGACTCCAAGCTCTTGTCTTCCTCATGAAAAATGTTCAAATCGGATTGAAGTGGTTTTTAGGAAATTAATCTCGATCCCGGTCTCTTCGAAACGATCAGCGCATTGGCCAATATTGATAGTCGGTTATTTAAGTACCATATAACATCCGCGCACAACCATCAGACCTTAATAATTTCCAAATTATTTATTTCAAAATATCTACGCAAGATATTTTTCTATATTTCAATCCTTTGAAAATAGTTTTCAAATCACTTTCCCTCTCGTATAATAAATTCCACCTAATTGTTTTATTTCCACTAAAAACACCAAGCCCTATATTTTAGATTTTAAAATAATTTAAATCGTTTTATCCAGAAATATATACTTTAAAACCACTTTAAAAATAAAAACTACTTGAAACAGTTAATTTAAAATACTAGTTATGAAATATTATAATAAATTCTCATGTAAAACTTGAGCTAAAACTAATTTGAAATAAAAGTTATTCTATAAGGTATAAATATTAAATAATTATCTTTAAATCATAATACTAGTTAACCTTTAAAATAATTTACTTATATAATTAATTTAAATAATATTTACTTTTAAAAATTTTAAAACCACTAAAAATAATTTCTCTTAAAAACATTCTTCTAAAATCACTTTAAAAACCTCTAACTTATACTTTGAAATCTTTCTTTGTAAATATACTTGGCTTTCCAAGGAAATACACTTTCCTTTCCACAACTTTAAAAATAAACCACTACTTATTTATAAAACAAATTACCCATTCCATAATAAATTCCCACCATGAATTTATACTTTCAAATATCAATTGATATCTTATTTCACTTTATAAACCCATTTTATAATTTTCGTAGTCTCATCTTTCTTTTATAATGCCAGTTTCAAACACTTAATCAATTTTCAAATCGATTTCCAAAATTTACTCCCTTTTAAAATAAATTCCTTTATTTAAAACCTATTAATTTCATATTTACTGCTATATTTATGATTTAAAATCTTATTTTAAACTTAAATATCCACTTCTTACTTCATTCAAAATCTTACCCATATACTTCTTCCCAAACATTTTAAATCTTAATTTTGAAAATAAATTCCTTTAAATTTTAGACAATATCACTTAAGTCTCCAAAACTCTTTTATTTTTATTTATTTAAAATTTCTATCTTCATTTCCCTTCTCAAAATGTATTAAATAGAATTTAAAAATCAAACTTTTATATTTTTTCATATTCAATCTTTAATTTACCCAAATTCACTATATTATTTTACTTAAAAATTTCCCTTCTTATTTCCTTTAAAAAAATCCAAACTTATATAATTTTCATTCTCCCGAATACTGATATATTTATTCAACCAAGCCATATCATTCAAATATTTCAATTCCCAACATAATCAATAAAATCATCTCAAATTATCACATAAATCACATCGTTGAATATAAAATAAATTCAACGTTTTGAGGAATCCAGTTGGATCTCTCTAATTTGTTTCCCTGCATCCATAGATGTTAGCACAATATAAAATACCAATTCCACTTCGATGTGGAATATCGCGGTATATAGGGTCATCCGCTATTATGCGGGGCACATTGGGTCCCATCCGCTATATAATACGGGAAATCAATCACTCCAATATATATATATATATATATACACACACTACTGTATATAATATACCACATATAAATTGATAATAACATATCAATTCAAGCAATTAATCCAATAAATTAAATTTGACTATTTAAATTTGTATGGTAATCCAAATGAGTGAGATTAACTCACCTTTGATTTTTGCAATCCACTTCAATCTCGACTTGGTCTCTTCACGATTTAAAACCTTGTACAACATTATACGGTTTAAAAATATTTGAAATAATCTACAATTCATTTTTAGCATTTAATAAACAAAATTATTAGCTACTTTTAAACGAATAGTGACCTAATATATTTTTTCAGTTTGTAACTAAGATAGCTTAATTCGCCCTTTAATAAATTTAATTTTCTAATAATCTAATTTAAACTAATAACTTCCTAAAAAAGCTTTTTAATAACTAGAATAATTAAACAAGATTTTTAAAAAAAAGTTAACCACTAAAATACATTATTTAAAATAAACTAGTAGATTTAAAAATGTGTGTATGTATTATATATATATATACATATAATATTTCTAATTTATATATACATATATATATATATATATGTATAGAATTAAACTAAAACAAGTTTATACCTTATTGTAAATTTCTTTTCTCTGTATATTTACACATATATAAATTATTTAATTTAAATTGAAAACTGAAATGGTTACCTAACATCCTTCGATAAGCTTATATGTATGCAAAATCCTGACCACGACGCGACTTCAGGCGACCACAATCCCGAGTTGCGACCTCCTCATCTACAATCATCGAGCATCACTGTTGTCGGCCTCGGCCTCACATCGATCGTACCAGAGCATTCCGCAATCGAACCTTAACCGTCGTCGATTTCCTCCCCACCAAGCCCTAACCCACATGCTCGACCCGACCTCCAGATCGCAATGCACGATGCGCCACTCGAGATCGACCAAAGCATCGCGAGGATGTCGCGATTAAATTCTTCTTAGAGCAAACGAGCCATTCGTTCATTGGGAGTGGAAAAGCATAGCACGATGATTTTGATTTTAACGGCTATTATTAATTTTTGATTTTCTTTTTCTATTTATGCAGCTGGGTGATTCGAATAAGAAGGGGAAAGAAGGAGAAATTTTTACATGTCGCGTGTTAACGCTGTAGGACATGTGTTGAAAGGGAGTGAACGTGTTAAATTTGTGAATATATATATATATATATATATATATATATATATATATATATATATAATTAATTCAAATTCAAATCGTCTCGATTTTCACAACTCACAATCTCGATCTCCTATCGAGGCGTGCCGCTAGGCGTTTATAAGGTTATACCCCTATTCCGAACACAATGGAAAAGGTTTCGAGTCCTAATTCGATCGTATGGAAAAGATAGCATTTTGGACTCAGTTCTTATATTTAATTTTCGATAAAGATTTCAGCGCATTATATACTGTATGACCTCACAATAACTTTAAACACTGCGAAAATTGAATTTCGATAACAATATACTATTATGGATCCAATTGAACTGGTTTCATCGAATTTCGAGACCATGCCTCGGAAGGCTATTTTTAAATATCAATTTAAACGATATATTTTTAAAACTGAACAAAACACTTTCAAATTCAAATTTAAAACTTCTATTATCTCCATTATTATAAATATAAATTTCAAGTCATTGATTATGATTATGTTATGATTAAGAATAATAAGATTAGTTAATTATTTTGATTTCTTAGATTGGTTACTATTCTTGTCTTGCATTTTTAAAAAGAGATAAAATGGGATATTATGTTATGTGATTTCTTGGTATTTTAAATATATGATTAATGATGAAAGTTGAAAAAGAGATGGTTGAATCAAAATAATTTTTTTTTAGTTTTCCAAGTCTTTGAAATATTTTTAACCAGCTTAAAAGGCAAGATCCACTATTTTAACCAATTTTCAATTATTAAATTCAATAATTTAATTGCCAAATAAATAGTGATATTTGAAATTCAAGTTAAATTAACTTTCAAATATTTAAAATAAATTAAATATTTCAATTTCAAATATCCAAAAATTTCGGATCGTCGCAAATGATATGATGTACTAAAATTTGGCTTCATTCATAATGCTTCTTGGAAACTCCTCTAAAATCTACTGATGAACAAAGGATCACGGTTGCATACTATGGAACTGGGAACCTCGTGCAGTTCCACCACTTGTACATGTTAGCAAAATAAAGCGTTTTTCGGTTCGACTTCATTAGTATAAAGTGCATCGACTTAATTAACCGATCTACGATTACCCAAATACTGTCGTTTCCACTACTCAACCATGGTAAACCATATATAAAATCCATCGACACCTATAACCATAAAAATAGTTAAAACTACCTTGATGGGATTTATACAAGTGAATTATTGACATATGAATACACTCTCACCCGATCCCATTTCCATTAGGAAATTTCTGATGGTTGTAGTAGACCGTTGAGTCTCTAGTGTTTCGCCTTTAGTAATTGGCATCGTCACTCCTTAACAAACTTACCAATATCACATTTCATTATTTCCTAGTGGTAGAAACGTTTCATGTCCATGTACATTTTACTTCCGTTTGAGTGAATGTTGTATCATGATCCATGGTAGTCTTCCAATACTTCTCTTTGGAAATCATCAAAACTTGTACCACTGACCTGTTTCTTCTCCGTAAGCATCCATGAGAGTCAAGAGAATAACTAACCAAATCTTCATCATCGTCTCTAGATTCAAAACTCTGAGTAAGTGTTAAAGTAATCAAATCTTTCTTTTGTGCTTCTACAATCCGATCAATCAAAGATGGTCTTACTACTAAGTTAGCCATTAGTGCTTCTAAACCAACCATAGAGTGTATATGTTGAATCTCACACATAGGTAATGTATCGAGATCCTTCCACTCAACTGTCATCATGAAGACTACAGCTTGGCGCTTACAGCTTAAAGCATCAGCAATTTGATTACCCTTACCAATAGTGTACTAGATCTCAAAATTAAATGCTGCTATGAACACTAACCATTGTTGTTATCTCATGTGGATCCTTTTATGTAAAAAAAGACTTATAATCATTGTAAAAGTCAAATTTCTCTCCAATTAAATAGTGTTGCCAAATATTTAGAGTAAACAAAATGGCTGCAAGTTCTAGATCATGTGTTATATATCTATCTCATTAGGTCTTAACTACCTCAATGAATATGCCACAACCCTCCCACTCTACATTAGTACTGCACCCAGTCAAGAACTACAAGCATCCGTGTAAACATCTATGTTCCGATTAGCTTCTAGTACAATAAGTACAAGTGCATTCGTAAGCAATTCTTTCAATTTTTGATAAGCTTCCTCACACTTATCCATCCATTAAAACGTCATTTCTCTTCTAGTGAGGTTAGTCAGAGGTTGCACTATCTTCGAGAAGCCTTTGACGAATCGCTAAAAATACTTGGCCAATCCTATGAAATTTATAGCCTTGGAAACTATCTCCAATCGTTTCCAATCTGTATCACTTCTACCTTTGCTAGGTCTACTAAGATACCTGCTTCCAAAATAATGTGGCTTAAATATTTAACTTGCCTTTGCTGGAAATGACATTTTGTGAACTTTGATTTTAACTTGTTCTACCTTAGACTCTCCAACATCGTCCTCAGATGCTTCTTATGCTCCCCCTCAGATTAAGAATACAACAGAATGTCGTCAATGAAAACTAAGATGAATTTATCATGGTAGTCTCTGAATACTCTATATATCAGATCCATCAAATATGCTGAAGCGTTCACCAAACCAAATGGCATCAATGGCCATTCAAAAGAGCCAATCTAGTTCTAAATGTGGACAGTGTAGTGTGGTCAGTGGAACGTTGTCTTTAGTAATTCTAAGTTGATGGAAAACGTAGCTAAGTCTAGCTATGAAAAGATCTTAGCTCAACTTAGCTGATTGAACATATCGTCGATCTTCGAAAGAGGATACTTGTTCTTAACAATCATCTCATCAACATCCTATAATCTATACATAACCTAAGGGAACCATTTGTTATCTTCACAAATGCAGTTGCTGCTCCCTAGGGTGAAAAACTTGATCTGATAAAACATTTCGACTCTAGTTCTATCAACTATTCATAAACTGCTCATTCTCTTTTACAGACATTCTTGTTAAAGGTCAACCAACATAGTGGGCTCTGGGAAGAAGACCTATTCGAAAATTAATAGCCCACTTAAGAGGACGATATGTTGTACGTTCCAAGATATCTAGGTATTCTGTAACCACTAAAATTTGATCAATCTCATCCTCACCTCGAGCTTCCATAGCAAAAAGAGATCTACTTAAATCTTCACTAACATTTCCTAGTTATATGCTAGCTCTTTACTCAGAATCTGGATGGCTGAGAGTCACGATCCTTTTAAGGCATAATAAATACGCCTCATATCGATCTAGCCAATCCATTCCAAAGATAATGCCAAATTCCTCATATTCTAATGCATGTAAGTCACAGCAAAAGGAGTACCAGCTGAAAAGAAATTCAACATATTTACATAACATCTTGAGGGTTGCATATCCTCTAATAGGATTCATAATCCTCAAAGATGTTACAAATATACCACATCAAGGTTAAACTTATACATTAGTTCTTTCGATATGAATTAGTGTGACGCACCTGTATCAAATAGAACTCTAATAGAAAAAAAATCTCTAAACAGTATTGTACCTTCCAAAGCTGTAGGTACCTTTCTTTTAACTTGAGATGTACTACCAGCCGCCATAATAACGTTTAGCTTCCTAGCTTTTCATGGAAAAGCATTAGAAAGATGTACCACTGCCTTACAAATCTTGCCTATAGACTATGATGGTGCTTTACGGAGCTGATAGCATTCCTTTGAGTATAGTCCTTTTTCTTCATAGTTAAAACATACTACATGATCCCTAAATTGTGTTTTACCTACCTTCACATCGTTCTTTATCGTTTCTTCTTAAAGAACCTTAGCCTTTTCCATTTAAATGGAAATTTCCTCTTCTATCCAAGAATAAATTTTCTCAAAGGTTCTTTCTCTTCACTTGTACCTTTCTCCACCTCCTCAAGCCTTGCCGTTGAATCCAGAAGATTCTCAAAAGTAATCCAACAAAGGTAACAAGGGTTTCCCCGAAGATTTATTCAGCCCATACACAAATTTCTTATTCTTCTTCAGAGGTGTGTTGATGAGCCCAATACTATACTTTGATAAGGCTTTGACTTTTGCAACATACTCAGCTACAGACATATTACGCTGCTTCAAGTCTATAAAATTACGTGCCAAAGCCACCTTCTCCAATTTTGGAAGAAACTTCCTTGCAAATTGAACCTTGAAATCTTCCCAAGTCAGCTCTAACACATCCATCTCTACTATTATAAGCTCATACTAGTCCAGTGATTTTCCTAAAGTTGGCTGGAGGCAACTTGGACTATCTACAGGTCAATGATGACCATGCATGTGAAGATGCATTCACAATCTTCTGCTAGGCCTATAGTCTTGTCGCACCCTTTGTGCCTATGGAGGTTTTTCCTCCAAGTTTAGCTTAACCGCTGCACGGCCTAGAAAAGTAAAATCGGGGAGTGGGAGAATTCAGAGTAATGTAAGCGCTTCACTGTTGATTACTCCTCAATAATACCATAAGCTGCTCTATAGTCATATAAACTCCCCTAGATCCACTAGACTGACCTAGATTTGCATGACCAGCAAGAGGACCAACCATTCCTCACTTACGCACTTAAGTGAGATGTAGGTTAAGGATATTCAAAGTAGTAATATATTAAATCACACAAATAAAAAACGTACCCAGATGACTATGCCATGTAATCACCATGTATACTTCGATAATATATTTAAGTTATCTACCCAATACCCAAGGAACAAGGTTTCTAAAGTCCATTTAGACCAATGACTCGAGTCTCCTTATGACATGTATTATTCTAGACCTATTCAAATACTAAATGTAGATACCACATTTTTATACTCATACCATCTAAGAGTATTACTAAGTAATACTGTTAAATAATATGGAGAATGAGTCTATATAGGGTACACATAGGAATGTTCACATGGAATAACACCGGTACATGTTTCATGTCATGTAATACTTACCACAAATGTACACAGTCTTGCTACAAAGCAATAAAAATATGTGATACAAGGACAGAATAAAACACGATCAAAGAATAATACTAGAGTACATAGAGTTACAATGCAACAGATAAAATATAATACATAACATAATACATAGTCCAAGGCTACAAAATGATAGTCCCTAGCTCATTATATAATACATCATCAAATACTACATAATAGTACAATGTGGCTATGAAATGTAAGGGGATGTATCAAATTACAACTACTACTAGCATCCCTAAAATGTTACATGCTACATGTTCCTGCAATGTCTTAAAATGACCCGAGTACAATAACACACAAGTCAGACTATGTCTATGATGATGTATTAGTGATGTTAAATAATAATAAGTCCATGGATAGGTGTTTAGATCAATCACATGAACAAACCATATTGTGATGTAATATAATAATTATCCATTAATTCATCATTCTAAATATATACATCAACTATATAACTGTAAATCAAATCCAGTAGTGGCAGGAATCGACTGTATAACAGATTCTTGGTCCTAGTAGAGTAATCTATACATCATTATGTGGGTCACCTAACCCTGGGTCGGCTAAGCCACATCTATACTTAGGTGAGGTATGTAAAATATTATATACCAATCTACACTCTACACAGAGCCAGATGGGAGACTGATGGTCGAATGCCCACTCTAGGAACCTAGGGTTACATAATTAGATTCGCTCCTAAAATCTTTAGTTTCCTTGATGGACATCGTGGCTCTTATTCACCAACGGCTCATCAATCGTAACCATAGCCACGACCGTACATTACTGCTATTTGTAATAGCTGATGGCCTATACAACACAATGGGCTATTGGGCACGTACCCTATGAGTCACCTAACCTAATGATATAAAGGTTTTGCGGATCTAGAGTGCGGCACTAAGATCAGGGAGCCAAGGTGGAAATTGGCCTAATCTGGTTCTCTCCAAAGCCAATAACAGGTGTACATCATGGTAGTGGCACACAACATTAGTAAATATAAAGGCACCAACTCTGCTCATACCTATGAGCGTCACTTCACATAAATACAATATATCATAACTACTCCCATCCAATGAGTGTTACCACATATAATAAATAACCGAATAAGTATCACATCGGCATCCTATACCACCATGTGTTTCGACTCCATTTATTTAATACTTATAAACTACACTCAATCCACTCAATATCTCTATTCAACAAGTCTGATGAATAACTGAAAAAGTGTTACCGAAAGTTCCATACCAATAGTATTATTCTAAATTAAAATTTCTCATCACACGGAAATGAAATACATAAATAATAATCAAAGCAACTTTTATGTAAATGTACTTACTATATTTAAAAGCATAGCGATATTTTCTATAATGAAATGCAATATTAATTTATATTATACAAAAAGATACTTAAATAAATATATAAACACTATAGAATTCAGCTACAAATCTATTATATAAATTTCATAACCTTTAACAATTACTAAAAGATCATTTGATAATATCATAAATAAGAATTTATTAAATTTTCAAAACTTCTATTGAAATAGTGTTATTAAATTCACTTCATTTAATTATTAAACATTTTAAATATATTTCATAACGAAGTATAAATATATATACATTATAATATATTAATTTATTTATATTATATATATATTATTTTATTTCAATTTATTCAACTTATTTTTTATTATAATTTTTTGATTTTTATAAGCTGGTTGACAGACCGATTACACCCTGGTCATAAAGGGCCGACTGATGGGATTTAGGAACGCGAATACTTATGCCTATTTTTGCCCATTTCTGGCCAACTCTTCCTCTATCTCACCAAATCCTTGTACATTTAGGTGTACATAATATACCATAACTACTCCATGATTCAATTGAATAACTAACAATTAATTAATGATAATCAATTTACAATGAGGGAAAGAAGTAGTATATCAATATTTGGGTTAACTTGAATGCATAAGCACAATTCAATTGTAGACATCAATTAAAAATAAAATTAGACATAGAAGTGAGTTAGATTACTCACCTTTATGGAAGAATTTCACCTACAGATTCTTGTTCTTCTTGTTCTCTCTCGCTCTCTTCCTTACTGTAAATGATTTTTGCTTCAAATTGATGAACAAACTCATGAATTTTTTATAAGAATTGGTGTAGATGTGTCAGGTGGCTATAAATCTAATTATAGGAGTTTTGAGATTTTATTTTATTTTTTGTCTGAATTTTGAAGTGGTGGGATTTGGGGGTTTTGATTATTTTCTAAAGCAAAGAAAAAGAATACGTTAGTTTATATTCATAGAATGAGATGAAAAATCCTAATAACGAATAGATTAGAGATTACAATAGTAAAGAAACAAGATTTTTAGGGTTTGGCTCTTAGTCTTGAGAACATTGTGCCTCATTTCAATCTCTTATTTATTTTTCTTCTTCGTTTTGTTCTATCACTTTATGAAATGGTACATTCGAGCCTAATTACTGATCATTTTCTCTCCAAGAAATTTCTTATTAATAAATCAAATCATTAACTATTTTATAAAATTATTTTCTATAATTTATTTAATTAGTTAATCATTTTATTTAAATTCGTTTACTAACTAATTCCAAACTTCATTAATAAAATACTTCCTTTTACCAAAAATATATTTCTAACTTATAAAATTTAATATAACATTATATTCTAAATAATTAATTTATATTTACATATTATTAAATTATTAAATATAATATTATGTCATTTTTTATTTTAATATTCAATTTTGATCATTTTAATATAATATTTTTTATCTAACTTCCAAACCATTTCCAAAATTCATATTAAGTAATTCTAATTACATTTAATTTATTAATTATTATTATTTAATTATTAATTTATTTCTTCTTGACAATAGGTTGTTACACATCGGTTATAAACATATACATGATTCGTGTTTATTAGATATATATACTGAAGTATGTATCTCATTTAAAATATATACATGGCCTCTTTCAAACATTGTCAATCTTTTAAAAATTAAAAGAAATTTTTTTGATTCCATGGCTAAAATTATATGCATAAACATATATATATATATATATATATATATATATATATATATATATAAGAAAATTTTAACCATAATATATGTGTGGGTGTTCATATCTCATGTTGACAATACATACATACATATACATATGTATGGATTAGTGATAATAAAATTAATCTAACTACACAGAAAACATACGACGACCAAAATACACACATACAAATTATATATGAATATTATCTTGCAATACGCCATCAATATTGAACCTATGAACCCCACTTGAATCTCTATTCAGCACTTCCAAAAGGCGCAAACCGATTGAGAAAGCCGCACACTATTGTCTGTTTAATTTAATTATTGTTTTATTACTTGAATCAATGGAAAGAGAGGGGGATGGATTTTCGGCTAGGTAAGGGGGTGTTACGGTGGCTCAAAACCTAGAATGGAATTAGAGAAGAGAGTTGTTTAAACGTGTTTAAATAGCATAGGAAAGAAGAGATTTAACGATGAAAGTGTATCTTTTCTTTCCTTTGCCATTTCATTACCTTTCTGGATTCAAATTCCAAAGTCTTCCCCCAAGTAATAGCCATACATACATGCCTTATTTTTTTCCTCAAACTAATTCACTTCCAGATCAGATATTTTGCATTAAAAACAAATTTAAACATACATCGATATTGTATATCGATAAAGGCTTGTACAACTTTTACATACCACTATTTTGAATACTGAAACACAACTAAAATTAAAATTTATAACTAGTATTTCATAAATACTAATTAATTTATAAAATTTTAATTAAATTAAATTAGATGTTAGGTGAATAATTCAACATTGTGGTTATGTTGACTCCTCAGATGTAAATTCGGTCAGTAAATAATATCGAACAATTAGAGTATTAAAGTTCACACTTTGCGCTAACTAGTGGTGAAATATTATAGCTAAAGTTATCACTTATAAAGTTTTGATAAATCCATTTTTACTTAATTTAAGCGTTATTTTATAGTGACAATTATTTATATCAGTTCCCTTCATTAAAAATATCGCATTAGGACATACGGAATATGGTAATGGTCAAAATTTCAATATCAACCACGTTCAACTTTATATTCCAAACACAATGTCTTTAGTTCACTAATAACAGTTATTATTAATCGAACTTCTTTGATAAAAACTTTTGACTTTGAGCCGACTTTAGCTGACTAGTGATTCTAACCCCATATAATTAAGGAGATGGATTCTCTCTTGTGTAGTGTTTCAATTCCAATGCTTCAACTCGACCCAACTATAGTCGTTCGATGGATATCATGGCATGATTCAACCATAATTAAAGCAAGGCTTCCACATTGAAGTTCGACGGTATTCTCAAGTCAAGGGAATTGGTAATATTGTCATTTCGATATTCTTTATTTGACTATAATTATATTAACAACAAAAAACTATCAAGTGTGTCACTCTATAGTTATCTAATAACTATTAGTATGTAACCTTTCGGTGCCCTCAATAGCACGAGTGATATACCATCCTACATTTGGAGAGCATTATGTACTCTAGTCTAGGTGGATGCATCATTATCCAGTCTCGATACATCTTGATTAAGAGTGTTTAAAACAGTGCATTTAATATATTGTGATAAGTTGCTCATGATAACAACACATTATGATCATTTTCGCAGCACCATATATGGATTTTCGGTTAAACATACTTAGATTGCATAATAAACTATTAATAACACAGTATAACAAGTATATAATAGAAAAAAACACGTTTTATTTTGAATAAGATTGGTTATTGAGTTAGATATATAAAACAATTACATAATTGCTCGTAGGGCACACCCATAGCTCTATCAGTTCCCCTTACCTGGTGTATATTCAATACCAAAATCATATGCCACCAAAAGCTCTAACCATCTATATTGCCTTATATTCAAATCTTATTGAGCGAAAAGGCACATAAGAGAATTGTGGGCTAAATACAAATTGAATTATTCTCCCAATAAATAATGTCACCAAATCTTCAATGCAAATTTCACTGCTGTAGACTTTAAATCATAGGTTGGATACAAACCTCATGCGGTCTCAACTACCGAGACGCATAAGGTAACACCCATCCCTTTTTCCTTCAACATCACTCTTAACCCAGTTCCACATGCATCGGCATACACAAATGGATCCAATTCCCTATAGGCATGACCAAAATAGGGGCTTTCATAACAACCTTTTCAATTCCTGAAATGATCATTCACGCTTATTAGTCTATATGAATCTCTAGTTCTTCTAAGTCAAGTGAGTCAAGGGTATTCCTATATGCAAGAAATTCTTAAAGAATACATGATAATACCTAGTCAATTCTAAAATACCTCTCATATTTGTCATCGTTTCCAGCCTCTTCAAGTTGTTAAATGTTTCTAGGTTCAGTGGGCCTATAGATATACCATTCTCTGAAATGAAATAACCCAAAAACTTAACATCTTATTTCAGGAAATGACACTTGAAAAACTTTACCTTCGGCATATGCAGCCTCAAGATCTACAACATCGGTTTAGAATGAACTTCACGATCCTACACATTGTGATAATAGACAGCATATCATCTAAGGAAGACTAGCATAAATATATCTAACGGATTGCAAAAGGTTCGATTCACAAGGTCCACAATGAACATAGGAGCAGTGGTTAGTCCAAGGGCATGACTTACTACTCATATTAACTGTATCAAGTTATAAATGCGGTCAAATGAATATTATCCTCAGCAACCCTTAATTGGTGAAATTCCATTTCCAAATTTAGCTGGGAGAATATTCTAGCTCCTCTCAATTGGTCAAAAAAGTTATATATCATAGGTAATGGATAACGATTGTTCATGATCAACTCATTTAAACTTTGATAATCTATACACATTCGAAATGATTCTATGACTTCATTGTTAATACCGTGGATGCTTCCACCATAAATACTTGCTCTAATGAAGTATTAGTGCTCAATTTCCACTAATTGTAGTTTAAGATCCTCCATCTTCTTGGGTGGATTTATACAAAGTGGTCTACCAATAGGTTGTTTTCCTAGTATCAAATTAGCTTGAATTCATTTGCTCTTTTTGGTTGTAATCTCATCACCTACTCATAATCATCTGCAAGTTCTCGAACTACTAACACCTCATAGGCCTCATATTCCTTATTCTCCGTCATAAATAAAGAAACACCTAACTTTCCTTCATTGTAGTGCTACCCTAATCCTCTCATCTCTTTTCGGGTGTTGTAAGGCAGTTACTCTACTCGCACTAGCATCATTATATACCAGCCAATCTATGTTATAACTCTATACCTTACAAAGTCAAATACATATGGTTTGTAAGAGAATGGGTACATACACCAAAAAACTCTACATTTGTTTACCTTAATCTAAGATGGGTGTAACCGCAGCCAAATTAATCACACGCAAAAGACATGAGTAAATCTGTAATACTAAACCAAGTCAATCAACCGAATCGTTCAAAGTGAAAGAATGCATCGTTATCAAATAGAATTCTAATTGAAATATGGAAACCAATATCGTACTATTAAGAACTATGTTCTTCCCTTTCTCCATAGTAGAAGGTCAACTATTGACCCTTTCAAAGCACAAACCTTTGCATATCCCAATTGTGGGTAGTCCTCCATTTTATGTTCAAGCTTTTTATCAAACATAACTTTAATTAACATTATTTAGGATATTTAATTACATAAATTAAATTAAATAAAGTAAAAGGATAATGAGATTGAGATCTGATAGTTAATATGGGCCAAGTCTTAATTAATGAACTAATAAAGTTAATTAGAACATTAAAAAGAAGGAGGATAAATGAGGAGGATAAAATAGGAAAAAGGCATATTTCCTTAATACACACTCTCTCGTTCTCCTTTGCTCCCTCGCTTTTCTTTATACAAACAAAACACAGAAAGCAGAGGTCGTCCCTTAACAAAGGATTCAAGAGAAAGAGAAGCTAGGAATCAAGAATATTGCTTAGTGAAAATCAATCAACAATGTAATCTCAACCTTCTTTAACTAATCAAGATGAATAATAGTCTTATATCTCAAGTTTTAATTATTATTTTTGGTTTTAAGAGCAAAACTCGATTCTTTTGGTTGTATTATGTCATGTTATGATAGTCTGAATGATTATATGCTTATTGATGAATATTTGAATTTATTAAGAAATTATTTAATAGCTTTGAGTGAGAAAACCTACCATATGATACCCAAATGACTTAAAATTTAGATATGGTATTAGAAACATTATTAAGAAGTGGTTATTTAATTTCATAATTTTCCAAGCAAGTATGAATTTATTACAAATTTTCTAGGTTTAAAAAATGGATTATTTCAGGTTTTAATTATTAAAAATAATTAATTAAAGATTTGTTCCACAAAATATTTATATGTTAAAGAAAATATTTTATCTGATTTAGTTCGATTTTTAGGGGTTTTTCCCAAGCTCTTATGACTTAATATGAATTAATTGGGCTATAAAAGCTCAACTATTATATTAACATATTAATATAAAATGTTATGATTCGCAAATTGTTTTAGAAATGAAAATCTACTCTATAGTAGTTTTTTGGAAAAGATTTTGTTAAAGAAAGTTGTTATTCAATTGGATTTTGACATATAAAAGGAGATGGTGAAAAGAAATTACTTTTATTTGTAAGAAAGAAATTACGGCTTTGCCACGTCGAGACTCACGACGCCGCACTTCATCACACCACCTCTATGAGCTACGATGAAACTTAGGTGTGATTCATAGGATATTAACTCCGGTTAGTATGGAATGGATCGACCTGGTTAAAGTAGGAAGTGCAACATCAGGGTAGACATCGTTACCCTCGACGTGAGCATTGCTGCTTATTTTCGTTAAACAATTTAACAACTTATGTTTTTCATAACGTCGTCGACTATGATGGCACCTTGTTTTATCAATCTCAATAACAACCCATAAGACAATGATGCCACTTTTCGTATCAGTTAGAATAGTGCCACGTTTTATCACTTCGACTTTAGTGGTCACCACTATCAATCCTTATAACCTATTTTCGAAGAAGGGTATAATGCCGCTTATTTTCACTTCGGCCTTAATGACGTCGAATGTAATTAACGTTGGCTTTGATAAAGACTTAAATCTATATTGATACAAACCAAGTTTTATATTATATGATATCAACACTTTATGAAGTGTGACATTTATGTTAATGGCTCTATGGCCATATATTTTACAAGTTAAAGACTTTAACAATTTTTTCTATTAAAGATGGGTAATGATCCCAATAGGGATGGTGACGTTGAACTTTATCGATATATATGGTTTGATTTTTTTAGCTTTATGGTTTATGTTTTGAGGGGCAAGACTTCCAATTGGTTTTGGAATTCATCGATATTGTTTTATAAAAAGCATATATCATGGCATAAGTATTTTAAATAAAGTAAAGAGCTATATTTTTCTTGTTATGTCTAGGGTTAAATCATTTATAAAGATGTATGTTTTTAAGGAATTAAAAATGGTATTTAGCCTAGAATTTTACTAAAGAGATTAGAATTTTTTTAACCTTTAGATAAATTGTGATAGGGTGAATTGACTCAAAGATTAGAAACTAAATGCACATGGTACTAGGTGACGCCCTGTACTTCATTCATTAAACCCTAGCTGATATGAATACAACATTAGTGCCTATGGCTTTGTCATAGGTAAGACTAAAAGAAGTTTTATGCACATAATGAAATGCATTAAGTTGAAATGGGTTATTGGCAACCCCGCAAAACCATTAGAATCAGAATGACCTTAGAAATAGTCAGTTTTGGATAGACCATCGTATTGCCTTCTAACAATACGTTAAAGAATTTGATATATTTGATAGGCCCGCCATAGCTTCGTAGTTACCCTGAGAAAACTATGATGGGACAGATGGTCCATTGATTTCGACAAATTTATCATTATTATCTATGTTGCATGGATGCATATTATTGTCTATATTGCCTATTTTAACCATTATGGTTGCAAGAGTTATTTTGCAAAAGATGTATTTTAATAGGAATATTAGTGAAGGGAAGACCCTATGGCTCAGCGGCATGGTCTGATTGAATATCTATAAACCGAGATGGCATATTATTATTCACACCAAGTTTTTTTCTAACTTGAAGTTTATGTTTTCCCCATAAACTCTCGGTTGCTCGAAATTTGATTTGACTAGGTCAGGAGTAAGGGTATTTCAAGTTATGTAGGTTTTAGAGAACAAAGCTTTCAGAAATGTGTAGGAGGCAGATCTAGCTACGAAGGAACTTATGTATGTATGTATGTATGCATGCATGCATGCATGTATGTATCTATGTATATGTTATCGTTATGTTGAAATTTCATTTTATGGAATGTATGTAACGGCGGATGTTATAGCTGCCTAGTAGTAAACTCAGATCAACCAAGGAGGCATCTTCATATGTCACTCTTAGGGTATTTTGTAATAATTATATTTTATCTAAACCTGGGCAACGTATGGGATTATGCAATGAATGTGAAATATAATCTTTGAAATGAAATGTGAAAGTTTATTTGAAATTAAGTTTAAAATATTACATATTCTTGTGCTTTAATGTTTGATGCAATTAACATATCCGCATTTTATCACCAAAAATTAATACTATAGATGACTGCAGCATCCGTACGGTTAGTTTCAGGCCGCGAAATGGGATGTTACAACTTGGTATCAGAGCATAGATTTATGTAAAACTAAAAGAATTTTCGAACTTAAAATAATTTTTAAAACGTAATCCAAATGAAATAGATAATAAGATTGGAATATGGGATAATGCTATAGTAATGTACTTGTATTTGCTACATATAAGTATGTGCTTTATCAATATTCCCCATCTCTCTTAGACCATTCTTCCGAATCTTATTAAGGTTAGGATGAAGATTTAAAGAAGTAAGATACGGAGGCAGGAAACAGAAGAGTGAATCTCGATGGAGGAAGCACCATTACTAATGAAAATGTTACGCCCAACACTAGGAGGAATCTGGGTTGATAAATAGCTGCCAATGTAGGTGCTGGAACACCACCTGTAGAAATGGAAGGTGTGTATCTGTTCTTTTTCAACATGATGCAAGCAGGAGCGTCTATTGGATTAGTTGGTGGGAATGCCAGAGGAGCTAATCAAGAAGTTCTAGTTGTCAATAATTGTGATGTTTGAGTAGAGAATAAGCAAGGATTAGGGGTAAGCCATTCATAAGAACTGAGGTTGCGATCGAAGTGGAGAATTAGTAACTTCATTGTGAAAGGATATTCACCCATCTTAGTTTAATTGATGAGAAAAAGAGAAGATTGGTGTCCATGCAACTACAAGGAGCTGCGTTGTACTAGCAGAATAAGGTGAATGTTAAGGTAGCAGAGGAAACTTTGACTTAGGTTAAATTCAAGAGTTAGTTTGAAGGGAGGGTTATGTCTGAGATTGCTAAGTCAACTATGTTAAGGAAGTTTGTCGAGTTGGTGCAAGATGATATATGTTGCTTGAGAATGCAACCAGATTTAAGTAGCTGTCCTGATATGGGTCTGATACCGTGGATACAATGATAAAAAGGAATGGGAAGTTTATCCGTGGACTGAGATCTAAGCTTGTTAGAGAAACTTTACCACATCTCAAGGATCCATGTAATGTAGTCATGGAGATGGCTTTGAGAAGTGAAGAGATGCTTACATTTTTCAATAGTAACAAACCAATAGAGAATAGAGGTGGGTAGAATTAGAAAAGAAATTTCATTCATAAAAGAGGAGCTCAAAAGGGCGGAGCTGCTACGAATGGAAAAGCGAGTGTTTTGCTTTACAAGTGTGATAAGAAAGGGCATTTTGCGAACAAGTGTCGTTCAGGGGATGGAAGGACGGTCGTTGGAAGAAAGAACATTAAGTGCTTTAATTCTGACCAGACAGGACATTATAAGAATCGGCGAAGGAACCAGCTAAGGTTGAGAAAGGGAAAGTGTTCGCTTTAGAACCAGCTACCTCGAGACCCACAGTAGAGGAGAAAGGAAAGGTCATGATGGAAGGTACGCTTTTGATTCATGGCTTACCTACTAGAGTACTTTTTGATACTAAGGCATCACATTCTTTTATATCTCATTGTTTGGTAGATAAACATAACCTAGAACACTCATACCTAATCACTTCCTTTAACGGTTGCAAATCCGATAGGAGGGTATGCAACTCTTGGGATGAAATGTGACTAACTAGAATTTGAACCATTGGGTCATATATTTTCCTACGACTTGATTGTGTTTGATTTTGTAGCCTTTGGTTTTATTTTGGGTGTGTACTGATAAAATAGCCACGATGCTAGGATATTTTACCGTGATAGGAAAATATCACTAAGACACCCTAATAGTAGTGACCAAACTGTATATTCAATAGAGAATCCAAGTTTGGATGTTTGTGCTTTGTTGGGTGTGAAGGAGGAGGAAAAAGAGTTGAATGGGCTTTCGTAGTTCAAGAATTTGAAGATGTTTTGGGCCTATTACAGGCCACCACCAAAATGAGCTGTTGAGTTTCGAATAGATCTTGTACTTGGCGCTGAACCCATAAGTAGACCGTCGAGTAGAATAGCACCTACTGAGACGAAGAATTTAAAGGTGCAGCTGGTGGATTTAGCAGGGAAAATTTTTAATAAACCAAGTAATTCTCCTTGAGAGTGGCCATGGTTTTTTAAATAAACTGGATGGTTCGTTAAGGATATGTATCGATTATCGTAAGTTGTATGAGAAGACAATAAAGAATCGATATCTTTTATCGAGAATCGACGACTTATTCGATCAGTTGAGTGGAGCTAAGGTATCTTCTCGGTTGGATTTAGCGATAAGTTTTCAGTAACAAAAGGTGGTGGAGGATAGTATTTCTATGATGGCATTTCGAACAATATATAGTTCGTATAAGTGGTCCGTAATGCCATTCAGGTTAACTAATGCACCTACTTTCTTCGTAGATTTAACGAACCGAATCTTCCTAGAGCACTTGGATAGATTTGTGTTAGTATTCATAGACGACATTTTGATATATTCTAAGGATGAAAGAGATCATGGGATTCACTTTAGAATAGTGCTTGAGACATTGAGACAGCATTAACTAAAGGAAAAAATTTCAAGATGTAATTTTTGGAAGAAAGAAGTGAAGTTCCTTGGTCATTCTAGTCATAGAATAAGGGTTATTGGTACATTCCCTTAGATAAAAGTAGTTAATAATTGAAAGAGACCCGAGTCAATGGTTGAGATAAAAAGTTTTCTGGGATTAGCTAGCTACTATCGAAGATTCATCAAGGATTTCTCTTGTATATCAGCACTAATGACTAAACTAACAAGGAAGGACATGAAGTATGTTTAGAACAATAAAATGTGAGGAGGCATTCTAGAAGATGAAACATTTATTCACTAATGCGCCTGTGTTAGTTGTTCCAGAGGGATATCAAGATTTGGAATGTATATCGATGTATATGGAAATGGATTAGGAATTATGTTAATAAAGTGGGGTAAAGCGATTGCCTATGCTTATCAACAGCTCAGACCGCTTAAACCTTGGTATCCAACGCATGACTTAGAGTTGGCTGTCGTAATTTTTGCTTTGAAGGTGTGGAGTATTATCTTTTGGGAGAACAATTCGAGTTATATGCAGATCATAAGTCTCTAAGATACTTACTCTATCAGAAGGAATTGAATATAAGACAGCAGAGATGGTTGGAGTTTCTAGTTGTTTATGATTTTGGAATTGAGTACACACCAAGGGAAGGAAACAAAATTACCGCTGGGCTTATTACGAAATATCAGAATGTAGTGTTAGCAATGATATCAAATTTGAAAGATTTGGAAGCATTGACTACTTGTAGTATGCGATTAAGATCGACTGCCCGTTTTAGTCAAAGTGCCGCAATGTTAACTTTCTTGAAAGTTCAATTGTATTGATCGAAAGCATTGCTTCTAAGTAAAGAGATGATCCATTGCTAGCTGAAAGAATTAGAAGACTGGAAGGTAGAGCTGAGAACGATGATTTGAAGGATTTTTACCTGGACCAAAATGGATGGTTGAGAAAGAAGGGACGGTTGTGTTCCAAATGTGGGAAACCTAAGGAAAGAAGTCCTTAGGGAGTGTCATCGATCGAAGTTCACTATGCATCCAGGAGGTAGGATGTTTCAAGATGTGAAAAGGAGTTTCTTCTAGGTGGGTATGAAAAGGTATGTTGGCTTATGGAAAAAATAGTGTCTGAATTGCCAGTAAGTAAAAGCATCAAAAGCCTAGTTGATTGCTTCAACCTTTAGACATACCAGTATCGAAATAGGTTCTATGTCTATGGATTTCATAGATATCTTGCCAAGGTCGAATAGAGAAAATGAAAATATACGGGTTATAGTGGACGGAACGAATAAGAGTGCACATTTTATACTCGTTAAGTCGATAAGGACAACACCTGTTTTAGTTAAATTATTCATGAAAATATAGTTAGACTACGTGGAGTTCCTAGTAGTATAATCAATGGTGGAGATTCTTTATTTCCTAGTGAATTCTAGAAGAGTCTACAAAAAGCATTAGGTACCAAGCTTAAGGTGAGTACAACTTACCATCCATAGTCCGATGGGCAAACAGAAAGAGTTAACATAGTCTTGGAGGATTTGTTAGGAGCTTGTATGCTAGATTTTGGAGGATCATGGGAAGATCACCTACACTTAGTTGAGCTCTCATATAACAAAAGTTACCAAACTAGTATAGGGATGACACATTTTTAAGCTTTGTATGGAAGATCGTGCAAATTTCCCATATGTTGGTTGGGGATCAGATTTAGCTTAGTTCTTGATTCGGATATGGTAAGAGAAGTCATAGAAAAGATTGAGTTTATTCGAGCTAGAACGAAGGAACCTCTATCTAGATAGAAAACTTATGTAGATTGGAGACGGAAGAACTTAAAGTTCTCAATTGGAGATCATGTTTTCGTTAAAGTATCATTGATGAAGAGTGCAATAAGATTTAGGAAGTTAGGAAATTGGCGCCTTGGTTTGTTGTGTTATTTCCTATTATAGAAAGGATCGAGAAGCTCGCTTACAGAATAGAATTACTGAACAATCTGGCAGGAGTCTATAATGTATTTCATGTTTCTCATCTTAGTAAGTGTGTTCGAAATCTAGAAACTACTGTCACTCCGACTGCATTAGAAGACTTAGTAGTGGAACCGGACATGACTATAGTTAGGCAGCCGGTTCGTATCGTAGTTGGGCATGAGAAAAGTTAAGGAGAAAATAGTTAGATTAGTAAAAGTCAGGTGGAGCAACGACGAAAGAGACTGTACTTAGGAGATAGAAGACAGGATTAGAGACATTTATCCAGACTTGCATGCTGGTTTGGTTTTATGTTTATAGTTATGATTGTTGTTGTGTTCCTTATCGTAATTTTGAGGACAAAATTCTTTAAGGAGGGGAGTATGCAACAACCCTAACTTTAATTAACATTATATAAGATATTTAATCTAATAAATTAAATAATATAAAGTGGTAAGAAGATTGAGATTTAATACTTAATAAGGACCGAGTCTAAATTAATGAACTAACAAGATTGATTAGAACATTAAAAAGGAGGATAGATGAGGAGGCCAAAAGAGGAAAGCGACATATTTCATTAATGCATAATCTCTCATTCTCCTTTCCTCCCTCACTTATCTTCAAAAAAACAAAAAAAATAAAGCTTAGGCTGGCCATTAACAAGGGATTCAAGAGAAAGAAAAGCTAGGAATCAAGAGCAAAGCTTAGGGAAAATCGATAAACACTCAAATCAAAAACTTCTTTAACTAATGAGGGTGAATATTAGTTTTGTATCTTAAGTTTTAATCATGATTTTTGGTTTTAAGAATAAAACCTGAATCTTTTGCTTGTATTATGCCGTGTTATGATAGTTTGAATGAGTATATGCTTACTGATGAATATTTGAATTTATTGTGAATTTAATTAATAGGTTTAAGTGAGAAAACCTATCATACGATACTCAAATGACTTGAAATTTTAATATGATCTTAGAAATATTATTTTGGAAATGGTTTTTTAATTTTATAATTTTCCAAGCAAATATGAATTTACTATGAGTTTTCTAAGTTAAGAAAATGGATTATTTCGTGTCTTAATCATTGAAAATAATTAATTAAAGTTTTTGGTCCTAAATTTTTTATATGTTGAAGAAAATATTAAATCTGATTTAAACTGATTTTTGAGTATTTTTTCCAACTGTTTATGATTTAATATGAATTAATTAAGCTAGAAAAGCTTAATTATTATATTAAATTATTAATATAAAATGTGTTTTGCAAATTATTTTGGAAATGAAAAATCTGCTCTACGGTAGTTTTCTAGAAAAGATTTTGTTAAAGAAAGTTGTTATCCAATAGGATTTTCACAAATAAAAGAAGCTAGTAAAAAAATTACTTTTATTAGTAAGAAAATAGTTTTTAAAGAAATTATGACTGTGCCAAGTCGATACTCATGATGCTGGACTTCATCACAGTGCCTCTATGAACTTCATGACAGTTAGGTGTGGCCTATGGGATATCAACTTTGGTTGGTATGGAATTGATCGATCTGGTTAAACAGGAAGTGTAACATCCCGGTGGACATCGTTACCCTCGACATGAGCATTGCCGCCTGTTTTCCTTGAAATCTTTGACACTGCAAGTTTTCTATAATATCGTTGACAATGATGACACCGTGTTTTATCAATCTCTATACCAACCCATAGTGCAATGATGCCGCTTTTCGTATCAGCTAAAATAGTGTCATGTTTTATCACTTCGACTTTAATGGTTGCCGCTTTTAATCCTTATAACATGTTTTCGAAGAAGGCTATAATGCCGCTTATTTTCACTTCAGCCTTAATGATGCCGAATGTGACAGATGTTGGATTTGATAAAGATTTAAATTTATGTTCATGTAAACAAAGTTTTATATTATATGATGCAACACTCTATGAAGTGCGACATTTATGCTAATGGCCCAATGGCCATATATTTTATAAGTTAAAGACTTTAATGTGTTTTTATATTGAAGAAGGATGATGGCCCCAATTGCGATGATGATGCTGAACTTTATCAATGTATATTATTTGATTATTTTGGCCTTATGGTTAGTGTTTTAAGGGGCAAAGACCTCCAAAAGGTTATGAAATTCTTTGAAAATGTTTTATAAAAAGTATATAACATGGCATAAAAAATTTGGATAAAGTAAAGGGCTATATTTTCCTTGCTTAAAAGTATGATATCAACGGTTAAATCATTTATAAAACTTTATGTTTCCTAGGAAATAAAAAGGATATTTAGCCCAGAATCTTACTAAAGATATTATTGTTCTTATTACCTTTAGATAAATATGATAGAATGAATTGACTCGGAAATTAGAAAAACAGATGAGACTGGTATAGGGTAACGCTCAATACTTCAGATGTTAGCCCCTAGCTGGTATAAGTCTAACATTCCAATAAATAGGGCTTTGTCATGTGTAAGACTAAAATTAGGTTTATGCACAGAAAGGAATACACTGAGCTGAGATAGGTTAGTGGTGAGCTCGCAAAACGATTAGGATCAGAGTGACCATAGGAATAATGAGTTTTCGACAGACCGTCAGTTTCCTTCTAATAGTACATTAGAGAATTTGGTATATTTGTTAGGCCTAAGCCAGCTAAAGGTTCATAGTTACCCTGAGAAAACTATAATGTTCGGATAGATAATCCACTGATTTGGACAGATTGGTCATGATTATCTATGTTGCATGCATGCGTATTATTATTTATATAGCCTATACTAACCAATGTAGTTGCAAGAGTCATTTTGCAAAAGATGTATTTTAATAGGGATACTACTGAGGGAAAACTCGTTACGCTCAGCGACATGGTCTCATTCAATATCTATAAACCTAGATGAAATATTATTATTCACACCATGCTTTTTATCAGATTCAAAGTTTATGTTTTCCTCTTAAACTCTTAGGTGCTCTAAATTTGATTTGGGTATATCAAGAGTAAGGGGTTTTTAGCTTTTGGAGACATAAAGGAAGCAGATCTAGCTTAATAGGAACTTATATATATATATATATATATATATATATATATATCTGTGTGTGTGTGTTATTTGCTTTGTTGAAATTTCATTCTATGGAATGTATGAATGGCAGGTGTTAAACTGCCAAGTAGTAAACTCTAATCAACCAAGGGGGCATCTTTATATGTTGCTCATGGAGTATTTTATAATAATTATATTTTATCTGAACCTAGGTAGAGTGTGGGATTATGTAATGAATGTGAAATTTTATCTTTGAAATGAAATGTGAAAATTTGTTTGAAATTATGTTTAAAATATTAATATTCTTGTGCTTTGATGTTTATCACCAGAAATTAATACTTCAGATGATTGCAGCATCTGTAGTGGCTAGTTTTGGGCCTCAAAATGGTGATGCTTCAAGCTTATTGGAGTAAAAACTTACTGGAGTTAAAGCTTATCGTAGTTAAAGCCACATTCACCTTTTGAGCTCCTTCCCTTGACGTCTTTCTTCCATTCTACCGGTTCTTCCACCCCTTCTAATACGGTTGAATTATTTCTTTTCCCAACTTTTGGTCTAGCATCATCTTTTTTCTCCTCCTATGCGACGACCCAAAATTTTGAACAATTTAAATTTGAATAGTTAATTGATTTTAAAATATTTAAAAGTTAATTTTAACTTAAATTCCATATATCAATATTTACTTGATAATTAAATCATTGAGTTATATAGTTTAAATATTGGATTTAATAATTGAAATTGGGTAAATTGTTGAATCTGAAACCTCTAAGCCTGTTTAAAATAATTTGAAGGCTTATAAAATTTATAATGATGATACTGAAGATAATAGAATGTTTGAAATTTAATTTAAGGGTGGTTTGTTCAGTTTTGATATTATACCATTTAAATCGATATTTTAAAACATCCTTCCGAGGCATAGTCTCAGAATTCAACGAAACCAGTTCCATTGGATCCGTAATAGTTAGTTATTATCGGATTTCAATTTTTGTAAAAATCGGAGTTGTCGTTTGACCCTGGAAGCTCAAAACGCTTAGGACTATTTTAATCGATTTTATTTAAATTTGATCGTTTATTTCCATAACTCGCGCATATGATCGAATTAGCTTCCGAAACACATTTCATTGTGTTCGGAATGCGGGTAAAACCTTAAAAACGTCTGTTAGCATGTCTGATTTAGGGTTCGGGATTTCGCGTTATACAACGCGAGATATTCTCAATATTTTATTATATTATACTCGCGTACTCAAGAAGCTTCTCCAACCCTATACCTTTACCCGACCCCTCTCTAACTTCAAACCGAAAACCAAAATTCACGGAAAAAAAAAGAGAAATCTTTAGAAAAAAATAATCATGGCCGAAGCCTTCAATCTTAAAATCAACAGAATCGACCTTGAATATAAAAAAAGATATGGCGACACGGTTTTAATCGAGTCGAACTAGATGGTGGGGGAGGGGTATCGCTTGCAACTGGCAGCATGACGAGCGGCGAGTGATGGAGTGGCGTCGATGAGAAGACGGCGCGAGCTAGGGTTCCACTTTTCTCAACCTACAATCGTCGTTTCGAGAGGGGAGGGGTCGCGATTGGGTACGGCTTGCGGTGATGGTTGGAGCTTGATGGTGGTAACTCGCGTGGTCTGTCTTCGCGAGGGCGAGGAAGGTCTACTGAGTTTGGTTCATCTTTCTGTAAGGTATATTTACCTTGTTTTTCCAAAAGCTTTGATTTTATAAAAAAAAGTAAGTTTAAAGTTTGATGATTTCAAATAGTGAAATAAACAAACAGCTTAAACAATTTTATTTTGGATCAGTTATATATATATATATATATATATATGTATGTATGTATGTATGTATGTATGTATATGTATATATATAAAGGACAGTAAGTAAATCTGGGAATTTTAATAACACTTTAAATTTTTTAAAGAGGACTTCAATACGAATAATTTTATTTAAATAAAGTTTATCAATAATTTAATTAAATCATTAGTCAATTAAAATTATCACATGAAGTAATTAATTTAAATTAAATTTTTAGTCAATTAAAAAAATTGTTAAAAGGGATAGTTGATTGCTCGATTTTGTAAGATATTAATAAATCGTATAACTGTTTATACAAGGTTTAAATCTGAAGGAAACAAATCGAGATCAGATTTGGATTGCAAAATCAAAGGTGAGTAATCTCACGCTTCTGGACTTTTATTTAAATTAAATGGTTAAACTCAAATGATTGTTTGAATGGTTGAAATTGAATTGATGTGCTATATTATGTAGTAATGTATAGTCTATGTTGAAATGGGTGATATTCTGTGATGAATATTTTTGGTAACTGGATGTTGTGGTTTGCTTGGATATTTCGGTGCCCTGAGTTATCGAAATATAAAAAAACTTGTATTTTGAAAGGAAATAAATGGTGAAAATTTGAAAGCGAAATAATTATAGAATAAAATAAAAAAGTATTGGAAAGAAATAGAAGTGATCTTTAAGACTGGAGTTAAATTGTAAAGTGGAGATTTAAAACAAGTTCTAAAACCAAGTTAAATCTAACAAATAAAGTTTTAAAATATTAAGTGTTTTAAATAACTTGAATGTCAAAGTGCAATTGTAAATCGAATTGAATGTAAAAATAAATTTGATTTTAAATTCCTTTAAGCTCCCATTATAAAAAGAGAAATTAAATCAGATTATAATAAATTGAAATGTAAATGAGAAATCATTAATTTATATAATTAATGATGTAAATAGAAATTGATTAGTTAAGAAAATAAATCAATATAAGTGTCTTATGAGAAGTTAATTAATATAAGTAATTAAGGATTAATGTGATTAATATTGTTAACTAATTTATGAAATAATCAGGATTACTTATTGATTGGGATTAAGGATAATTAATAACGTGAAATTAATTAAAGATAATTACTTGAATTTAATGGAAAATAATTGATCCAGGGTGATTAATTAAGGTGAATAATGAAGGGTTGACTAATTAATTGATTTGTAATTAATTAATTAATGGTAAATAAAGGAATCTAAGTGATTGAGGTTAGTAATTCAATAGAATCAATCGAATTAATTTGGATGTGATTAAGTTTTGCTTATGGATGATTGAAGGGTATTGGACGCTTGAATGAGTTGATATTTCTGATAAAAAATGTTGTGTATTTCATTTGGATAACTTGGGTTAGGATGACACGAGACTCGAAGAGACCAGGGTCGGGTATTAGGAAATACTCGAAACCACTTCGAATTTTTATAAATTGATTTGTGAAATCAATAGGCTGGAATGAAATGATTTAAGTGAATTGGATTATTTTATCTAAGTTGGGTACGTAGAAATTTATATGTGAAATAAGTGTTGTCTATAGAAAATTGTGAATTGGTTAAGTTGATATAAGTTACCCCGGGTTTTATATTAGTGGTATGCTTTGTATTCCATGTCAGATGGGCTTACTCACGCTGGTTTCCAGCCTGACCCGGGTGTTACTTTGATCTAATGCTCGGGTCAGACCGAGTATTACAGATTTTCAGGTAAGGACGTTCTGGAGCTCAGGAGGCCAGCTGGATGACAGAAACGTATAGAGTATTTCTGTTGTGTTATATTATCGTAAATCTGTGATATGATAATTGTGTATATTCAGTGACTGTGTATATGTGAAACTCTGATGTATTTAAATGTATTCGACAGAATATTAATTATTGTAAAATGTTATTATTTATTACTATATTTTATCCGCTGCGAATGTGAGATGTTTGGTGTTTCTGTTCTTTTTCTATCTCTATCTTCTTTTTCATAACTATCTGAAATTTTCGGCTTCGGAAATTTCAGGTCGTTACATCTTGGAACTATCTATCGTGCCTCCTCGCCATCTCCAAAAACAACTCGAAGGGAGCCAATAAATATGCCATCACTTTATGGTTCAGTCCCTTCCTTAAGCCATTAATAAACTTTTCATTCTCGGTGGAGTGTAAATGTGTTCATTACCATACTTCAACAAAGCATTGAAATGCTTAATATACTTAGCCAAAGTCAACTCTCCTTGCTTCAACTCCAAAAATTCCCGACATAAAGCACTCTTCTGTGATTCAAGAATACATTAACCCTCAAATTTCTCCTTTAATTGGTTCCATGTAATCTCCTCCTTTAGGATCTCAGAAGTCAATGCCTTCCATAAATCTAAAGCATCTTCCTAAAGCTAACGAGAAGTCAAACTCCTTTTTCGCGAATTGTCGTAGCATGTATCTCTAAAGATATGCTCACATACCTTAAGCCAATTTAACACTTCTAGCATTTTTTCCTTTCTAGTAAACACATTTCCTCTACAATTTAATTAATTTTGATTCATCTTCAAGAAATCTCTCCTAATAGCTTATATTGACTCAACAACTTCAGCTAGCTATTGCATCATTATTTCTACCATATATTGATAAAAAGGAGTGTTCATATTCATTGCTCCAACTTTTAGACCTAGCACCTGAGCACCATCCCTAACATTCATATTCAATATTGCCTACCCATCTTTGGCCAATAGTCCACATACTCGTAGTTCCTCTACTAGAATTCGCCTAGCTCCTCCCAATTTAATCATCTGCTTCTACCATTGTTTCTTTCTATATAAGTAAGTTCTAGTTTGAAATGGAAGTAAAGTGAGAGAAATAAATATTGGAGGGATAAATATATCCACCTACATTTCTATATTAAAATAACAAGTATGTTATATACATAACGTATACCCTTCCCAAGATGTTTGTTTACAACTATCTAGTTCTACCTAGATTTATACTTAGCTCTACTTTACTTAGGTGTCCCCTAACCTAAGCACTGATACCAAGTTGTAAAGTTTCATATTTCGAGACCCAAAAATGAACATCGATGATGTTGCAGTCATCACCAGAATTATTTCCAAACAACAAACTAGGATCATTTTTCTCAACACCATTAAGTAAATGGAACAACTAAATAATTTTCATTTCATAATATTTTTTTACATGTTTATTTCCCAAAATTTTCTCATATAAGGTAAACATAGTAAAATAAAACAAGGGCGACATGCTCAACATTTGATGATTTCAGATGTTCACTTTACTTATAAATCCTAGTTTTACATATAACGGAGACGAAGTACTAAATAAGCTTCTTGCCTTTTCTTTTCAACTTTATTTATATATAGAATGGTAATGCTCCTAATCCTATAAACTCATCCTTCTCGAATGAGTGCTCGTAAGTTTATAAGGAAAACAAAACAAACATAAAGGTCAGTCAGAAAGCCCATTCTGAGTAATATGTCACCCTAAAGCATATAATACAATAATATAATATCGCCCTGTAGAACATTTTCCTTCATCAATTCATCGACAATAAGTACATAATATCATGTAATATCGAGATCATCATAATATGAACACAATGATATGAGCACAATCTCCACCGTAAGTATACCTTATACTTATCATCATGTTATGAACCTCGTCATTGTTATCACTACATTCACAACTACAACCTATACTGTTCATCATATAACGAACATTACCATATAAATATTACTTTCAAACATAAGTATAATCTATATTATCATCACATCATGGACCATGTCATATAAACATTATTTTCATTTTTCAGTGTAACATATGTACATTCTTATTTAGGTGTCATTACCATTTCATTAAATTACAAATTAGTGATTACCTCATATGGTATATCTACCACTAATTGACCTCGATCAACATAATTGGTGAATGGACACTCGTACACTTTTGGAGCCACCTACCTAGGGACAACCTGACCCTTCTAGAATTGGGTATAACAATCTTACATATTCTAACTAGCGTCCTTGCCAAGCGTCCAAAACATTCGATAGGAAATCCAGTTATATTATAATAGTGTCCAGGGTTTTCAATATAAAATAGGAAATAGCTGGAATGCTTACATCTCATGTTCCAACATTGTTGGGCACAATCAAAACCGTACATGCACTTATTGGAGATTGGATTCCATACAATGGCAGGGCTACTGGGGTACCGCTCGTCATAGTACGTGGTCTAGATCACTGTACCGAGGATCCACCCTGATCCCCTTCAACACAAGACCGGAGCTACCCCTTACTTGATAGTCCGAATAAGACAACCCCATGGTTGTGGCCAACAACTGCCCACACAGTCGAATAAAGGGACCTCTAGACAGAGGAAAATCTTATTCTACTTGGGTGCTACCCACTTAGCCTTGCGTGCATCTCCCTTATTTTGGCCATTCCCGATTGATGAGGCTTAAGGCTACGATTGCCTTTTTAGAACACATATCTTGGAATGTTCATCATTCTCCATTGACTATGGCCTGATAGCATTCGTCCATACAAGTCCGTTCCGGGTCTGATCGGAACAGAAGGCACTATCTCTGTTACACTCATTTTTGAATCACCCTCAGAGTTAACGACAAATAGTCCTTGCACTCTGAATCTTCATCTTGATCTTCACTTGAGATTTCATGACCTACCGTTTAATTTGGATCGATGTGGTTTTTGGATAACCATTTGGAATCCGATCCCGGTTTCATCGAAATCCAAACGCCGTCTTTTAAGGCCAAGTTGTTTAAGTAACAATTTAATTCAATTCAGAATATTATATTCACACAGCAATTCATCACAGATGAATAACTTACCTTTATCACAGCTTAATCCAAAGCAATTCATATCACAGAATATTACAGATTAACATACTAGAGGTATCAATCAAACCAAGACATTCAATACAAATTAATCATCCATAAGCAAGACTAATTAATCACATAATTAATAATTAATTTAATTAACACAAATAAATAAATTATTTATGAATCAATTACTTAATCATGCTTAATTAACATTAATTAATTATAAACCATTTATTTTTACTTTAATTAATTAATGGAATTAATTAATTATCATTTAATTATTCACATTAATTAATTATCCTATAATTATAAATTAATTATCCTATAATTATAAATTAATTATCCTATAATTATAAATTAATTATCCTATAATCATAAATTAATTATCCTTTCATAACAAATTAATTATCCTTTAATTACCTAAGACCTTAATTAATTTAAGATAAACCATTTATCTTAATTAATTACCTAATTAAATTATTTGATTTTATTTAATAAACCTTTGAAATTAATTTATCATTAACATATGAATTAACTTAAGACCTTTAAGTTAATTAATAGTTAAAATCATTTCACCTTCTTTAATTAACTACTTAATTATACTATTTAATTTATTTTATAAACTTAGGAAATATTAAAACAAAGGTCATGTAAATAAATACCTTAAACTAAATTAATTTGTTTTAAGACCTTTAACTAACCCAAAGCTTGGAAAAACATTTATTGTTTAAAGGATTAGTTTAAGAAATTGTTTAAAGGATTAGTTTAAGAAATTGTTTAAACTTGATTTATTTTAAATTTTAAAAACTTGTTAATACCCTACACTAACCCGAGTCAAACCCGAATCTAACCCGAGCAAAATCCTTTTTTTAACTGATTTGCTTTTAAATTTTAAAACTGTTACCACTGGGTGAAACACACGCTAAAACACCCGAAGCCAAACCTGAGCCATCCCTTCTCTTCCCCGAGTCCAAACCCGAG
Source organism: Allium cepa (assembly GCA_030765085.1). NCBI lineage: Eukaryota > Viridiplantae > Streptophyta > Magnoliopsida > Asparagales > Amaryllidaceae > Allium > Allium cepa. The sequence continues at coordinate 416,228,522 of CM060937.1, read as the reverse complement.
ACCACTCCTCCCTCCCATACCCATTGATACATCTGACACCCGTACACCTGCATAGGCGAACGCGGCTACTTCGATCATTACTACCACCTCCAACACTTCGACGACAACTTCACCTTAGATTTCGGCCACCTAGATGTTCGAGACAACCACGAAATCGAATTCAAGCATAGGAGAACCTACTGGAACAGAATAGATCATCCAAGAACCTCCTCGACCCGCCCCCTCAATTCACCAGAACACTCATCGATCGATCCAGAGTTGCGTCACTGTCCCATGCTTCGATCCTCCTCACTCCAGTCAGGTCCAATGCTTTGACGTTGACGAACTAACCTCGCAAATCCAGTCGACCAAACAGTTCCTAAAAACCTACAACGGCGCCGTGCCGCTACCGCGATGATCGATAAACTCATCAATCATTTTTCTCGAGATCACCAACCTCCAAGCTACCTTTAGCAGCGATCTCGACCACCCACCTTGCTCTGATCATCAGAAATCGCCAAAATCCCCTTTCCGGTTCAACTCGCAAGTTCTCTCGATTTACAATCTTGAAAGTGATGATTTTACTTGTAAAAATCGTAGTTTTCGAAAACGAATTAGGTGATGAAATCAAAACCCAAGATTTAAACAACTAATTTTTGAACTTCATTTGATTTTTTTACTGTATTTTCTATTTCCCAATAAATCCACTTGTTAATTATACTTAAAAGTATTTTTAAAATTAAGATCTTATTAATTTAAACGCATTTTTTTTACATTTAAGCCTAAAAAGAATTAGGGGATGAGAAATTCAAATTTGAACATGTTTGAAGCTTTTAATCTAGAATAGAGGCATGTTTTGCCTGTACATAGACATGCACACAAATAACACCATACATATATACATGCAATCATATTTCGAAAATCATGCAAAGCATATTTCACATCATAACTTCAAGGATTATCACATGCATTAGGTTATCAAACATATTTAGCTTTTAAAAAAGATGTTTACTCACTGTATTGATGTAGAACAAAGGAGCTGGAAATAGTTTGAACTTGAAACTGCAAACTTTTTTTCGATTTTGTTCTGCTAGATTAAGCTTGATGTTGAGTTGAACTTTGCTTGATTGCTTCAGGTTTGAGAATGATAGAGTTTATTTTATTTTTTTATTTTTTTCTACTTTAGCTTTCTCAGATTTTATTTTGAAAAAGAGAAAGATAGAAGAAAAAGAAAGAGAAAGGTTAGAGAGGTATATATAACCTTGTAATCCTTTTATTTATTATTTTTAGAAATAAAAAGAAAATAAATAATATGACACTTGTTAAATTGCACGTTACAATGTTTACACTTATTAATTTGCACGTACTTATATTTTATATGTTTTTATATATTTTTAAATTATATTTATATTAGTTTTATATTTAATTATGTTTTTATATTTATGCTTTTTTCTTTTATTTATATTTCATCAATTAAAAGAAACAGATGCCACTTGTCTTTGCATGTTACTCCTAGCTCACAAATGTCAAAACCAATATTTTATATATATTCTTATGTTTTTATTAATTTATGTTTTGTGTTTTAAAATATATATACACACACAAACTATATTTAGTTCATGTGTAATTTAAAAATAAATTATTTAAACCTTTTTATTAAATCTTATTTTAAGCTATCATACTTTTAATTAATAAATATTCATAAATACTTATCTATAGTATTTTAAAAATATTCATCTTAACTTTAAATATCTTTTGAGAATTATAAAACAATGCTTCCTAATCACAATATATGTATATGTGTGTATATATATATATATATTAATATATTAGAAAACATATTTTTATTTGTTTTGAAAAGATAAATTTACTAATTTAAATGATTATAAAAGAAGATTATCACATTAATATTCGCCTAAAAATTCCGGGTTATCACATTCCTCCCCCTTAAAAGAATTTCGTCCTCGAAATTTAAAAGCAAAAGATAATCACAAAGCTCTTATATATAAACAATCAAGCATACATATCAGCCATATATTAACAACCAAGCAAACAATTCTTTCAAACAAAATTCCTTACTATCCTGACACAAATCCGGATAGGCTTTCCTAATACTATTTAGAGTTTCCCAGGTACAATTTCTGGGATCCTCGCGCCACCGAATCTTGACCAGTTTCACCACTATGTTCCTGAGCTGCTTCTCATCTTGGTCTACTATCTGAACTGGATGTCTGACCATAGTTAAGTCCGGTTTGACCTCTAATTCTTCCTACACTGCCGGTTCTACAACTAGCGATGGGTCGTACACGAACTTCCTTAGATGAAATACGTGAAATACATTGTGAATCCCAGCCATCCGGACTGGAAATTCAATCCTGTAGGCTAAAGCACTGATTCCCTCGAGAATAAGGAAAGGTCCAGTATATCTCGGGGCAAGCTTTCCCGTCTCACCAAATCTGATCGCACCTTTTATCAGGGAAACCTTGATAAATACCAAATCTCCGACTTCGAATTCCAGTTGCATTTGTCTCTTGTCCGCATAGTTCTTCTGACGATCCTAGGCTGCCTTCATTCTCTTCCTGATCAGCTCAACCTTCGTAGATGCCTCTCGAATCGAATCTGGACCAAGAACAAGACAATCTTCGGATTCTACCCAATAGGATGGTGATCTACAAGTTCTTCCGTACAAAGCTTCATAGGGTGCCATCTTAATACCTGCCTGATAACTAATGTTGTATGAGAATTCAACCAAGTGTAGATAGTCCTCCTAGGATCCATCGAAATCCAAAATACAAGCCCTCAACATATCCTCAAGAATACAATTCAGCCTTTTGTTTGACCGTCGGTTAGGGGATGATAAGCTGTACTTAAACTCAACCTTGCACCTAGAGTTGTCTGTAGAGCTTCCCAAAAATTGCTGGTAAAGATTGGGTCATGGTCACTCACTATGTTGACGTGTACTCCGTGCAACCTGATGATCTCTTTCAAGAAAATCTCTGCTAAAGACACTGCAGTTTCGGTTGCCTTGACTAGGATAAAGTGGGCGCTCTTGGTTGCCTGTCTACGATTACTCACACTCCCTTATTTCCGTTTCTAGTCCATTGCAACCCGTCGATGAAATCCATTGATATCATTTCCCATTTCCATTTTGGGACTTTAAGAGGCTGCAAAAATCCCACGGACTTCTGCTGATCACCCTTCACTTGTTGATAAATTGCACATCCATTCACGAAGGTAGCAATATCCTTCTTCATGCCCGGACACCAGAAAACTCTTTTCAAATCCTTATATCTTTGAGATCCCCGGACGGATACTCAACCTTGATTTGTGGCCTTTCAACAAAACATCGTGCCTCAATCCGTCTATATCTAGCACACACAATCGTCCATTGATTCTCAAAGCTCCTTGACCGTCTATCTTGAAATCGAGTATCGACCTTGCTTAGCTCCAAGAATTAATTCCTCAAAAGTTCTGCCCTTCATCTTATCGCTTACAATCCTTTCTTGTAGAGACGGAATAACTTCCAAAATAGCCAAAACTACATTTCTACTCAAAGCTTCCGCTACGACATTAGCTTTCCCTGGAGTATAGAGAATGTCCAGATCATATGACGCCAAAAATTCCACCATCTTTACTGCCTCAAATTCAGATCCTTCTGGGAGAAAAGATACTTTAAAGGTTTATGATCGGTGAAAAGCTCGAACTTCTCTCCCAACAGATAATGCCTCCAGATCTTCAAAGCAAAGACGATAGCCAGCAATTCTAAATCATGTGTAGTATAGTTCTTCTCATGTGGCTTCAACTGCCAACTCGCGTACGCAATCACTCTTCCATTCTGCATCAGCACAGCATTAAGCCCTGCTCCACAAGCATTAGTGTAGACTTTGAACTAACTCTTTTCATTCGGAATAGCCGGAATAGGTGCACTAGTCAACCTCGCCTTCAAATCCAGAAATGCTTCCTCACACTTAGGAGTCCATTTAAACTTTGCTCCCTTCCTAGTCAGTTTGATCAAGTGGGAGGAAATCTTAGAGGTCTCGGATAAATTTCCTGTAGCAACCCAACAAAGCAAAAAAACTGCAAACTTCCATAGGAGTCTGCGATTGCTTCCACTCTTGAATAGCTGCTACCTTGGCTGGATCCACGGAAATACCTTCTCTAGATAAAATGTGCCCAAAAAAACTTGCTTTCGACTTCCATAAATGGTACTTTGAAAACTTAGCTTTCAGGACATACCTCCTTAATGTTTCCAATACTATCTCCAAGTGACGCTTATGCTTCTCCTCAAACTTGGAGTAGATGAGGATGTCGTCGATGAACACGATCACAAACTTGTTTAGCACATCGCGGAAAACACGGTTCATCAGATCCACAAAATAAGCTGGAGCAGTGGTTAGCCCAAAAGGCATAACCAGCCAATCATGAAAATAGTTGGGTCCTCTGAACGCAGTCAAGCATATACTGTCTTCAGCTACCCTTAGCTGGTGAAAACCCGAATCTAGATCTAACTGAGAGAAAACAAAAGCTCCATGAAGTTGATCGAAAAGATCATCTATACGAGGCAAGTGATACTTATTCTCAATAGCCACCTTATTCAATTCTCGATAATCCACACAAAATCTTAAAGATCCGTCTGATTTGGTCAAAAAAACCACATCGGAACCCTAGCTAGAACGACTAGGCCTGATCAACCCTCTTTCCAAGAAATCCCTTGGCGCTATCCTTCTACTTGGTTGAACCACCGGTATCGCTCCTGAACTAAGTCGATACGAAACTCTATCTCCCGATGCAGGGGCGAACCTTTGACTTCTTCGAAGACATCTGTAAAACCTCTGACAACTTCGATGGATCCTACCTCCTCTTGAGATGCCTCGATTCCATGCAAAAGACTAATCAAGTGAATTCCTGAACTATCGCAAGTCACTTTTGGAATCCTTTCCAGCTTAGTTTCCAATGACATAATTCTCTCTTCACAAATCAGAACAGCCTTATGCTTGTCCAACCAATCCATTCCTAAAATAAGATCAAATCCTTTAAAATCCAATACAAGTAGATCGCACGAGAAACTATGAGACAGATAAGAAATTCTTAGACCTTTACAGATCATATATAACTTAGTCACTCCCCTTATATGATTAGATACAAAAATAGGGTGGTCCACAACACTAGGGGTAAGATGAAATCTCTCTACAATTTCCAAAGAAATAAAACTAAGGGAAGCACCAGAATCAAACAAAACTTTAACAAAATGCTATCTAAAAGCAAAGTACCTTCAAGAATGCCTTTTCCTTTCCCATCCAAAGAAGTTCATGATCCGCCTTGAATAGCAAACATTTTGGTCGGTTGAGATCTCTGAAAAAGTGGGAAAGCTTTCACCATATGCCCTGGCTGTTGACAGTTGAAACACAAAGATCTGTGAACCATTGTGGAAATGAGTCCACTTTGACGCTGCTTCTGAGCTCCACCTCTAGGACACTGCTTAGCAAAATGACTTGCTGGCACCCATAACACTTTCGAGCTCCATTGTTACTTCTTGGTTTCCCTTTACCTTGTTTCTTCCAATTTGGGTTGAATTTCCTTTTATTCGGATTGGAAGAATTCCCACTCGGTATTGCCACAGTTGCCAAGGGTTTCTTTTCCATCCTCTTAATATCTGAATGCTATATCTATCAATTCCACGAACGATCTCTTGAGATGTGCAGTCATCTTCTCGTGAAATTTGGGCCTCATTCCTAGCACAAACATCTCATTCTTCTTGAGTGGTGTATCAATAAGACCAGGTCTATGCGGGACAATCCGTTGAACTTAGTCTCATATTCTGATACCTACATACTTCCTTACTTAAGATCCAGAAAATTACTATACAGACGAGTCTTCCCTGCTGTAGGCATAAACTATTCCTCAAATACTTCCTTAAACTTACTCCAAGAGATATCATCCTCGGAAATATTCATGGTAACTGCATCCCACCATGCAGCTGCTCCTTCTTGAAGTTGCCAAGATGCTATGACACGCTTTTTCTCATCTGACAAATCCAAACTCTTAAAAATTTGCTCAACGAGCGCAACCAAGATCGAACTTCAATAATGGACTCCGTTCCCCTAAAAGGTTTTCCTCTGAGATTGATAAAATCCTTGCACAATGCAGCAAAACTTACTCGAGGCGGTATTGGGTTTACAGCCTCGCCAGTTAACCTACCTCCTTCAGCATTCGTACCTCTTCCATTAGTGGTCGACGTGCTACTCACATCTCTGCCTCTTCTTCCTCTAGAACTCATGTTGGCAACCTGGACAGGTAACTCAACAATTTAGATAGGTATATATATATATATATATATATATATATATATATTACAAATAGGCTCTCTCATGATAGATATTACTCCAAAGCCTAGGTATTATCCCAACTTAGCGCTTTAATACCAACTGTGATGACCTGCCTTTCATCCTATAGAAAGACGTATCATAGATTAGAAAGAAATAGGTAGAAAAGAAATAGAAAGAAAGAAAGAACTAAACAACATCAGAATCTCACAGCGGAATGGAAAAAAAAATATTACTTCACATAGATATTACACAGTCATTACACATCAGAGTCATACAGTTACAACAACATCACATTAGACAGTCGTGAAGACCTTTCTATACATTACATCCCACATACAAAACAGAGGATACCAGCGCCATGGAATAGATATATATAGATACGCCAAGTCTCCTGCTCCAAGCCTTTCCAATATTCGTCAAGCTAACCAGATCACTTGGCTACTCATAAAATTTTGAGTACCCAAGATTTTAAGAAAAACAGAAATAAACTCTAGGTCAGACATAGGTCTGGTGTGAGTAAACAGTTAAGTTGTTTAACTTGAAAAACATTTTAAATAAAGGTATCCCTAAGACTCTCCACAAACAAATATGGACAAGTTTTTCCCTTACGACAACCAAAACATTTGATAGGAAATCCAATTATATTATAATAGTGTCCAGGGTTTTCAATATAAAATAGGAAATAGCTGGAATGCTTACATGCCATGTTCCAACATAGTTTGGCATAATCAAAACGTACAGGCACTTATTGGATATTGGATTCCATACGGTGGTAGGGCTATTGGGATACCGCCCATCACAGTATGTGGTCTAGATCACTGTACTAAGGATCCACCCTGATCTTCTGCAACACAAACCGGAGCTACCCCTTACCGGATAGTCCGAATAAGACAACCTCGTGGTTGTGGCCAACAACCGTCCACACAGCCGAATAAAGGGACCTCTAGACAAGGGAAAATCTTATCCTACTTAGGTGATACCCACTTAGCCTTGCATGCAGCTCCCCTGTTTTAGCCATTCCCGGTTGATGAGGCTTGAGGCTACGATTACCTTTTTAGAACACATAATGGTCTGATAGCGTTCGTTCATACAAGTCCCTTTCGGGTCCGACGGAACTGAAGGCACTACCTCCGTTACACTCATTTTGGAATCACCCTCAGAGTTAATGACAAATAGCCCTTGCATTCTTAATCTTCATCTTGATCTTCGCTTGAGATTTCACGACCTATCGTTTAATTTAGATCGATGTGGTCTTCGGATAACCATTTTGAATCCGATCCCAGTCTCATCAAAATCCAAACGCCGTCTTTTAAAGCCAAGTTGTGTAAGTAATAATTTAATTCAATTCAGAATATTATATTCACACAGCAATTCATCACGGATAGATAACTTACATTTATCATAGCTCAATCCAAAGCAATTCATATCACATAATATTATAGATTAACATACTAGAGATATTAATCAAACCAAGACATTCAATACAAATTAATCTTCCATAAGCAAGATTAATTTAACATATAATTGATAATTAATTTAATTAGCACAAATAAATTAATTATTCATGAATTAATTACTTAATCCTACTTAATTAACATCAATTAATTACAAATCATTTATTATTATTTTCATTAATTAATGGAATTAATTAATTATCATTTAATTATTCACATTAATTAATTATCCTATAATTATAAATTAATTATCCTATAATTATAAATTAATTATCCTATAATTATAAATTAATTATCCTTTAAATATACATTAATTATCCTTTAATTATCGAAGGCCTTAATTAATTTAAGATAGACCATTTATATTAATTAATTACTTAACTACATTATTTAATTTTATTTAATAAACCTTTGAAATTAATTTATCATTAACATATGAATTAAATTAAGACCTTTAAGTTAATTAATAGTTAAAATCATTTCACCTTCTTTAATTAACTACTTAATTATACTATCTAATTTATTTAAATAAACTTAAGAATTAATTAAAATAAAGGTCATATAAATAAATACCTTAAACTTAATTAATTTAAAGTAATTTATTTTAAGACCTTTAACTAACCCAAAACTTATATGAACATTTATTATTTAAAGGATTAGTTTAAAAAATTGTTTAAACTTGATTTGTTTTAACTTTTAAAATCTTGTTAATACCCTACACTGATCCGAGGCTGACCCGGATCTAACCCGAGCCCAAACCCGTGCAAACTCCTTTTTTTTAAAAACCGATTTGCTTTTAAATTTTAAAACTTTTACCATTGGGTGAAACACATGCGAAAACACCCAAAGCCAAACCCGAGCCATCGCTTCTCCTCCACGAGTCCAAACCCATGACCACTCCTCCTTCCTAAACCCACTGATACATCTAACACCCGTATACGTGCACAAGCGAACGCGGCTGCTCTGGTCATTGCTACCACCTCCAACACGTCGACGACAACCTCACCTGAGATTCCAGCCACTCAGATCTTTGAGACAACCACAAAATCGAATTCGAGCACACGAGAACGTACTAGAACATAATAGATCATCCAAGAACCTCCTCGACCCGCCGCCTCAATTCACCAGAACATTCGTCGATCGACCCAGAGTTGCGTCACTGTCGGATGCTTCAATCCCCCTCACTCTAGTCAAGTTCGATGCTTTAACATTGACGAACTAGCCTCGCAAACCCAGTCGACCAAACAGCTCCTAAAACCCTACAACGACGCCGTGCCGCCGCCATGATAATCGATAAACTCACCGATCATTTCTCCTGAGATCATCGACCTCCAAGCCACCATCAGCAGCGATCTCGACCACCCACCTTGCTTCGATCATCAGAAATCGCCAAAATCCCCTTTCGCATTCAACTCGCAAGTTCTCTCGATTTAATATCTTAAAAATAATGATTTTACTTCTAAAAATCATAGTTTTCGAAAACGAATTAGGTGATGATATCAAAACCCAAGATTTAAACAACTAATTTTTGAACTTAATTTGATTTTTTTACTGTACTTTCTATTTCCCAGTAAATCCACTTGTTAATTATACGTTAAAGTATCTTTAAAATTAAGATCATGTTAATTTAAACAAATTTTTTTACATTTAAGCCTAAAAAGAATTAGGGTATAAGATATTCAAATTTGAACTTGTTTAATGTTTGTAATCTAGAATAGAGGCATGTTTTGCCTGTACATAGACATGCACACAAATAACACCATACATATATACATGCAATCATATTTATAAAATCATGCAAAGCATATTTCACATCATAAATTCAAGGATTATCGCATGCATCAGGTTATCAAACAAATTTAGCTTTTAAAAATAATGTTTACTCATTGTATTGATGTAGAACAGAGAAGCTGGAAATAATTTGAACTTGAAAACTAGAAACTTGTTTTTATTTTGATCTGCTTGATTAAGCTTGAAGTTGAGTTGAACTTTGCTTGATTTCTTCAGGTTTGAGATTGAATGAGTTTGTTTTTTTCCTCTGATCTACGTTCTCATATTTTATTTTGAAAAAGTGAAGATAGAAGAAAATGAAAGAGAAAGGGTAGAGGTACTTATAACCTTGCAATCCTTTTATTTATTATTTTTAAAAATGAAAAGAAAATAAATAATATAACACTAGTTAAATTGCATGTTACAGTGTTTACACTTGTTAATTTGCATGCATTTATATTCTATATGTTTTTATATATTTTTAAATTATATTTCTATTGGTTTTATATTTAATTATGTTTTATATTTATACTTTTTCTTTTATTTATATTTTCTCAATTAAAACAAACAAATGCCACTTGTCTTTGCATGTTACTCCTAGCTCACAAATGTCAAAACCAATAATTTATATATTTTCTTATGTTTTTATTAATTTATGTTTTATGTTTTAAAATATATATACAAACTATATTTAGTTCATGTGTAATTTAAAAAGAAAGTATATAAACCTTTTTATTAAATTTTATTTTAAGCTATCATACTTCTAATTAATAAATATTCATAAATACTTATCTATAGTATTTTAAAAATATTCATCTTGACTTTAAATATCTTTTGAGAATTATAAAACAATGCTTCCTAATCATAATACATACATACATACATACATACATACATACATACATACATATATATATATATATATATATATATATATATATATATATATATCTTAGAAAACATATTTGTATTTGTTTTGAAAAGATAAATTTGTTAATTTAAATAACTATAAAAGAAGATTATCACATTTATATTTGCCTAAAAATTCCAGGTTATCACACCAATGATTCCGAAATTGCACTTATTTTGTTAGCGGAAGTATGCTATGATGACTTTATTGAAAACACGCCTCAATATGCTTAAAAGAATATGATTATGTGCTTAGGAAAATGCATAAGCGTGTTAAAGGGGGTATATTTTTTACTTAATGGATTTTCCTTAACGAAAACATGAGTTATTTATTAACAGAAATACAAAAATTATCTCATAATGAAAGTATGGAGCATCTGAAGTGACCCACTTTCCTTCACCTATATTTTTTATTTCAGTTGAGTTTTTTTTTCTTTAGGGTTCACTTCTTTTAATTAATTTCCCAATACCCAGAATTTACTAATATAAAAATATCAGTATTTAAATCAAGTCATATCATTTATATATATGAAGATGTATAAATGTTTATTTGCCTATCAGAGTGTTAGTGTAGCAAAGAAAGTTTTATCACACAATATTTTCCATAATTGGAAGGTTTTGTGTCACATAGCTATTTCTACATTATTATCTTGTTTTATTCCCCAGATTAATTTTTAATTCATGGATTTATAACCCATGTATTTGATCTTTGGGATTTAAGAATTCATACATAATCTTGTACAAACAATTTATGTCAAGCAAAATGCACATATCGCGGTTCATAGAGAATGTAATGCTTAGGTGAGTAATAAGATTGTAAACTGATTTTAAAGGTCATGCAGATGGAAACAATACAAATGAACAAAGTGCAAACCCAGACCAACATACTAAATGAAGACTGAACAAAGTGCAAACCCATACCAACATACCAAATGAAGAATGAACAAAGTGCAAACCCAGACCAATATACCAAATGAAGACTGGGCATGTATATGAAAGGAACAACCACACTGATTTAAGTGATAGGCAAATATACACATAAATGGTTAATAAGGATACCAGCTCAATATGCTATGAACAAGAACCAAGGCCAGAGGTGACATCAATACATGCATATAGTCAGGTAATGTCAAAAGTCAGGACAATGCAAAACTTCCAGATGAACCCATAATGAGGATAAACTACTGAACTCCAAGAAAGAGCAATTGACAGTGATCAGCATGCAGTGGAGTAATGGATATGCTCAATACACAATCAAGACCACATGGTACTGCAACTACAACAGACTCTACTAAAACCAAATGCAACCAGTCTTTGAAACAAGCATGTAGACATCAGGGTTTTGTTCAATATGGTTACAGTGAAGACTTCAAGTACAATGCATGCACATCAACTCACTACATAATGCATTGCAGGCTTCAGCTGGCAAATCAGATGTTCAGATAGGATTGCAGGCTATGACTTCAAGCCTTTGCATGTACTTATATCAATTATAAGACAAGTTTAAGCCTTACTGGTTAGCCAAGACCAGGTTCAATCCATCCACTTAACACTTTGGCACTTATTTGTTCAAAAACAACTTTAGCTTTATAACTAAAATTAAACAAACATGCCAAGGAGAATATGTCCATATATCAGATTACATGGCATAATCTCCGTCATCATAATCCACTGGAAAACTCCAAAATCTGTTGCTTAATTCAACATCTCACAAGCACATATAATACTTAAGTTTTTTTTATTTTACATGTTCTTTTCAAGAAAACAAAGCAAGTATTAATCCTGGAAATACACAAGACATAAGAAAGTTTCCCTAGATTATTTATCACAAATTAAACTGTTACTTATCTAAAGCATTTTAAACCAACAAGATCTTCAAACATCCATCCAAGCAAGCACTCATGCATCTTTCCCTACAGCAACACTTTGAACTGCCTCGATGAAAATGAGACACCCAAAGATTGCAAAGGCAATAAATAGGGTCAAAAAATATATTCTGGTGTGAGTGAAATCATAGGTTAACATAACTTGCAAATACCCAAGACTGTGCAGAGAATTTATATGTTTGATGCTTATTCAAGTTCATACAAAAATCTGAGTATATTGTATATATGTAAGCTCTTTCATACAAGCACACAAGCATTCATCCATCCACACCATTCAGTTATACATACATATACTCCTATGGATTAACTCCCTAAATTCCATAGTTTAATTTCTCAATCCCAGTTATTTTTCAATTGTTCTTAACTCTTGCCATTGAACACCAAGTGTGCATTGCAAAGGGGCTCAATTCTGTTAACCCTTTACACGGAGGCCTACAGGACTTAAACAAGTCATGCACATACCCATCATCCACCTGATGACGAATAGATCAAGGCACTACTCCTTAATTAACTTTGTAATCTAGAGACCATTCTCATTTTTCTTTCAGGAGAATTTTATTAATTTTGGAAATGCTTATTTTCTTTTCTTCCTTTCATAAATCAAATAATATTAAACTCAATCCGGGATTTCAGCCAGACATACAGAGCATTCATACAAGATACCACATCCCATTTTAAAGTCATTTTTATTTAATCATATTTTCTAAAACTTGCATATATATTTATTTACAGAAATGTTCCCATTTCTTATATAAATCTGGTGAAGTCATATAAAATGTTTACTTATTTTACTATGAACATAGAGTATGGTTTTTGAGAAAAACCTTTAAAAACATTTTGACTGGTGATTTGAACAAATCAGCACATATATAATATATTGCATTGTTCATATCATTTTTGAAATGATCTAGACATAAGCATGAATCTCCTTATTCACACTGCCTACTTCATTCTTCATTAATACCCTATTTCTCAAGAAAATCATTTAGCTCATCTCCATATAAAAACTGGATTATAGAATCCATTTCTTAGATCAGGGTGTTTATTTGTTTGTTTATTTTTCACAGCAAAATCAAAACAATCATAACAAATCAAAACATACACCAAATACTCGGCCAATGTACCAACCATAATCAACATTCATTTATTCAGAGAATAAAAATTAAACAAAAGCATGATATGGTTTTATAAAAATAATATGGATTCCCTTAACTCGGGACTTAATGCCTTAAATCTCATAAGATGATTAATCACTCACATTCCTTCTTTTCTCCCCCAAGAATGCTCTATCTTGAAAACAGAGTGAGTTTGCTCTCTTTTTTCAAAAAAAATATCTTTCTGTCTCCCAAAATAAACTGCTGCTTATCCTCTGGTTTTTAAAACAGTTAGCTAGGTTTTTAGTGGAGAGAAAACCCATTTTTATCCCCACACAAATAAGAGAATTATGTATATGTGTTTATGGCTAAATATGCCATTTTCTCTTTGATTCCATTTCGGGTATTTCTGTTACTTTTCTTCTTTTCGTGTACATGCCATTTGCATGTTTCACCTACACACTATTTTCATATGACTTATTTACATTATGTATATTTTTATCTTTTAAAGCTGTAGTGTTCACACATATCTCTTTTTATCAATTTAATTCCTTGCTAATATTTCAAACCATTTGTTTTCTCTTGAATTTTTTTTAAAATGTATTTATGCATATATATATATAATGCTAAACTGGTTTCATATATTTTAATTATCATAAGAACTTATTTAATCACTCTATACTTTTCTGGCCACTCATATATAATATTAATGTGAGATATGTGGATGTAAAACTCATTCATACTTAGTTATTTTTCTTCTCAGCGTTATTTACTGAAAACTACTATCCTCTTCCTTATTCATCTCTCTGATTCTTGATATTTATTTTCAAACTATTTTATCCTTGGAATATTTTCTATAAACTGATTTTTCATTTTTTTTTTAAAAATTATTTTCATCTCAATAATTTGGGTCTTCGCATACTCTCCTCGTAAAAGGAATTATGTCCCACAATTATTACTATATATTTTTTTTATACATTTCCATCCAATTGTATATAATGCATAATTTCATTTCAGAAACTTCAGAAACTTATGCATTTAAAACCAATCAAACACACATAAGTAATGTTTAAGTTTACCAAAATTTTAGGCATACCTTTAAGCAGAAAATAGATTAGGATAGTTATCCTTCATCCTATCTTCAGTTTCCCATGTACAATCATTCTCATCTAAACTCCACTGGATTTTAACCAACTTAATTATTTTATTTGTCAATTTCTTTTCTTCTCTAGCTACAATACCCACTGGTTTCTTTTTATAAACTAGATTTTATTGAACTTCACCTTGTGTAGGAGATTCCAGAATGGTCTCCTTATCATGCACCCGTTTTCTTAATTGAGATACATGAAATACATCACGTATATTACTCAATTCCTTTGGCAATTTCAACTTATAAGCCAAAGTTCCTACTTTTTGAATAATTTCATATGGTCCTATATATCTTGGTGATAATTTTCCTGCCTTGCCAAACCTCAGTATTTTTCTCATTGGTGAAACTTTGAGAAATACATAATTTCCCACTTCAAATTCCGTTGGCCTTCTCCCTTTATCTACATAGGCTTTTTGTCTCTCTTTTGCTGTTATCATTCTCTGCCTTACAAGTTCAATCCTTGCAGAGGTCTCTTTCACACGTTCTAGTCCAAGCAACACTTTTTCACCTGCTTCCATCCAGCATGCAGGAGATAGACAAGGCTTCCCATACAAAGCCTCAAATGGGGCCATACCTGTAGTGGATTGATAGTTATTGTTATAAGCAAATTCAGCCAAATAGAGATGATCTTCCCAGTTGCCTCCAAAATCAAGTATACATGCTCTAAGCATATCCTCCAAAATCTTGTTAACAATCTCTGTTTGCCCATCTGTTTATGGGTGGTAACTGTGCTCAAGCTTAATTTTGTCCCCATGGCCTCTTGAAAGCTACTCCAGAATCTTGAGGTAAACAAGGTAACTCTATCACTAATGATAGTTTTGGGGATTCCATGTAATCTCACCATCTCCTTTACAAATAATTGAGCTAATTTGTGAGCATTTCTATTTGAATTCACTGGAATAAAGTGAGATGCTTTTATGAGCCTAACAACCATAACCCAAATACTATCATTACCTCTTCTTGGTCTTGGCAAACCATCCACAAAATCCATTGAAATGCTTTCCCATTTCCAGGTTGGCACTTCCAGAGGTTGTAGTAGGCCTGAAGGTCTTTGATAATCTGCCTTAACTTGTTGACGTGTTAAACACATTGCCACATATCTTGCTACTGCCGCTTTCATTCCTGGCCACCAATAATTTCTTTTAAGATCATGGTACATTTTTTACCACCTGGATGTATAGTGTACTTTGTCTTGTGATGCTCATCCATAACCTCTTGCTTCAGTTCTTCTACATTGGGTATGCAAAGTTTCCCTTTCTTTCTTAAGTAGCATTTATCATCAACTTCATAATTTTCCGCTGATATGCCTTGTGATATTATGTTCTTTTCTATTAAATTAGTGTCTTGATTCTACATCTTTCCTATTTTATCGACCAGGGTTGATCTTAAGGAGATGAGGCTTAATTTTCCATATTCAATCATGTCACTGTGTTCATTGTCTGATGCACCAATTTCTTCCTTTATTTCTACTTCACTAAGGATTGTTAAATCCTTAAATTCAGTTATCATTAAGCTTGCCAATCTTGCTTGATGCCTACTCAAAGCATCTGCTACCTTGTTAGCTTTTCCAGGAGTATATAATATATCAAGATCATAGGCAGCTAAAAATTCTACCCACCTATGTTGTCTCATATTCAAGACTTTTTGAGAAAACAAATACTTTAGTGATTTATGGTCTATAAACAATTCAAATTTAGTACCAAACAAGTAGTGTCTCCATAGCTTCAATGCATAAACATCGGCAGCCAGCTCTAAGTTATGAGTGGCATATCTGGTTTCATTTGGCTTGAGTTGCCTTGATGCATATGCTATAACCGTTCCATGTTGCATGAGTACTGCCCCTAACCCAGACCCACTTGCATTAGTGTAGACCGCTAATCCTTCATTTCCCTCTAGAACTTGCAAGACTGGAGCTTCCATGAATGCCTTCTTCAATGATTCAAAAGCTTGTTCACATTTTTCTGTCCACACATAAGGTTGCACTTTTCTGGTTAGCTTGGTTATTGGAATGGCTATCCTTGCAAAGTATTTTATAAATCTTCTATAGTAGCCTGCCATACCCAAAAATGACCTCACCTCAGTTACTGATTTGGGTCTTCTCCATGATTGCACCGCCATGACTTTGTTTAGGTCTACACAAATCCCTTGTTGAGATATAACGTGTCCCAAAAAATTAACTTCATTCTGCAAAAATGTACACTTAGAAATTTTTCCTTTAAATTGTGTACTCTTAATCTTGACAAAACCAGATGCAAGTGCTTTGCATGCTCCTCTTCTGATTTTGAATGCACCAATATGTCATCAACGAAAACAACTACAAATTTATCTCGAAAACATCTGAATGTCCTATTCATTAAATCTACAAAATAGGATGGTGCATTTGTCAATCCAAAAGGCATTACCAAAAATTCATATAGCCCATGCCTTGTGTTGAATGCAGTGTACTTAATACTCTCCTCCTCAACCTTCATTTGATGGAATCCAGAGGCTAAGTCTAGCCTTGAAAAGATTCTTGCTCCATTCAATTGATCAAATAAATCATCAATTCTGGGGAGTGGATATTTATTCTTGATGGTAACTTTGTTTAATTCCTTGTAATCAATACACGTCCTCATTGTACCATCCTATTTCTTTACAAATACCACTGGAGAACCCCAGTTTGAACTACTAGGCCTTATGAAGCCTTTTTTCTCGAATTCTTCCAATTGCTGTTTTAATTCCACTAATTCTTTAGGACCCATTCTGGTAGGCTTCTTGATGACAAGACTTACCCCTAGGATTAATCTTATTTGAAATTCAACTTGACTATTTTATGGAACTCGTATAACCTCTCCAAAGACATCTGGGTATTCATTCACTATTTTATGTCTTCCAAAATTAATTCTTTTTCAGTCATGCTCCACATTTGATTAAGGCAATTTTTTTTGGGTATTTCACTCGTGACTATAATATTTTTACCATTTTCTGTTTTCAAAGAAATAGTAAAAATTTCTAAGTTCAAAATTGCTTTGAATTTACTCAACCAATCTACTCCTAGAATAATTCCTATTCTAGGACATTTTAACACAAACAAATCAGATTTAAACATATTTCCACCTATGTTTAATTCTACTCCCAAACATCTAATTCCTAGCATGCAAGAACTACCTAGGGGACTCTGAATAAACAAAGGTTTATCAACAAAATTGCATGTGAGAGCCAATTTATTCTCTATGTCTTATGATATTAAAGAATGTGTATCCCCAGTGTCATATAATTGAGATTGGATAATCTTTAATTAAGAGTATACCTTCCAATTGTCCAGAATTTCCCACTGCATTTGCTTTTGCTTTGCCTTCCAATGCTTCTACCTTTGCTCCTTTCTTGAACTCTGGACAATTCCTTTTGATGTGACCTTCTTTCCTACAATTATAGCAACTGAATGGTGTCTTCTTAGCTGTTTGACACCTATTACTCATTTGTCCTTCCTTGCCACAATTGTAGCAAATAATTTTCTTCTAAATTACCCAACTGGTTGCTCCTTCAACCTTCTTGTCTGAATTCTTCTTATCATAAGGATGTGCTCTGTTTTTCCCTTTTTTGTGGTTATTAGCTCACATGTTCCTGAATTTCACCCTTGCATTATCATGTTGTTCAAAAGAAAGTGTGAGATCTATAACTTGATCTAATGTTTTGTCTTTGTATGGTAGCATTGCTCTACTTAAACCAGCATTAAGTCCTTGAATAAATCTTGAATTCTTTGATTCCTCATTTCCTATGAGCATGATTCCATACTTAGACAAGCTCTCAAACTTTTGAGTGTATTCACTCACACTCATTGGTCCTTGCCTCAACCTTATGAACTCCTCAAGCAACGTTGCCTTAGCTATTGCTGGGACAAATCTAGCCTCAAGCATATCCTTGAACTGATCCCATGTTATCTCATTTTCTGGTCTTCTTGTGATGATTACCTCCTACCAATCCATTGCTGCTCCTTTGAGCCTTCTAGAAGCTATTTGCCAGTTCCTCTGGTCATTGATTTGCATGTTTGCAAATATCCTTTCCAAGGTTCTTAGCCATGTTTGCATACCCATGACCCCTTCAGCGCCTTCAAAATCCTTGCCTCCTAAATTTGAGAATGTTTTCAGTAGCTTAGCTAACTCCTCATGAGGATTTTCTTCCCTCTACATTGTTCCTTCCTTAAATGCCCTCACCAAATCTTTCAAATTAACCAATGGTGTTGCATTAGAAGGTCCTGCTCCAGGGTTTGATGGTCTTCCTACCATGATTCACTATACAATTAATATAACTAGTTAGTCTTGTTTTTTTATTTATTTGTTTCAGTAATTTATTCCTACTGAATTTTTTTCTATGTTTTTGGTAACATAGCTCTGATACCAACTGAAGTGACCCACTTTGCTTCACCTATATTTTTTTTAATTTTCAGTTGAGTTTTTTGAAGGGTTCACGTCTTTTAATTAATTTCCCAAGATCTAGAATTTACTAATATAAAAATATCTGTATTTAAATCAAGTCATATCATTTATATATATATATATATATATATATATGAAGATATATAAATGTTTCTTTGCCTATCAGAGTGTTAGTGTAGCAAAGAAATTTTTATCACGCAATATTTTCCATAATTGGAAGGTTTTGTGCCACATAGCTATTTCTACACTATTATCTTGTTTTATTCCCCGGATTAATTATTCAATTCATGGATTTATACCACATGTATTTGATCATTGGGATTTAAGAATTCTTACATAATCTTGTATAAACAATTTATGTCAAGCAAAATGCATATATCCTGGTTCATAGAGAATGTAATGCTCAGGTAAGTAATAAGATAGTAAACTAATTTTAAAGGTCATGCAGATGGAAACAATACAAATGAACAAAGTGCAAACCCAGACCAACATACCAAATGAAGACTGAACAAAGTGCAAACCGAGACCAACATACCAAATAAAGACTGAACAAAGTGCAAACCCAGACCAACATACCAAATGAGACTGGGCATGTATATGAAAGCAGCAAGCACACTGACTTAAGTGATAGGCAACTATACACATAAATTGTTTAGTAAGGATACCAGCTCAATATGCTATGAACAAGAACCAAGGCCAGAGGTGACATCAATACATGCATATAGTCAGGTAATGTCAAAAGTCGGGATAATGCAAAACTTCCAGATGAACACATAATCAGGACTAACTACTGAACTCCAAGCAAAGAGAAACTAACAGTGATCGGCATGCAGTGGAGTAATGGCTATGCTCGATACACAATCAAGACCACATGGTACTGCGACTACAACAGACTCTACTAAAACCAAATGCAACCAGTCTTTGAAACAAGCATGTAGACATCAGGGTTTTGTTCAATATGGTTACAGTGAAGACTTCAAGTACAATGCATGCACATCAACCCACTACACAATGCATTACAGGCTTCAGTTGGTAAATCAGATGTTCAGGTAGGATTGCAGGCTACGACTTCAAGCCTTTGCATGTACTTATATCAATTATAAGACAAGTTTAAGCCTTACTGGTAAGCCAATACCTGGTCTAACCCATCCACCTAACACTTTGGCACTTATTTATTCAAAAACAACTTTAGCTTTATAACTGAAATTAAACAAACATGCCAAGGAGAATATGTCCACATATCAGATTACTTGGCATAATCTCCGTCATCATAATCCATTGGAAAACTCCAGAATTTGTTGCTTAAATCAACATCTCACAAGCACATATAAAACTTAAGTTTTTTTCTTTTACATGTTGTTTTCAAGAAAACAAAGCAAGTATTAATCTGGAAATACACAAGAAGAAAGTTTGCCTGGATTATTTATTACAAATTAAACTGTTACTTCTCTAAAGCATTTTAAACCAACAAGATCTTCAAACATCCATTCAAGCAAGCACTCATGCATCTTTCCCTACAGCAACACTTTGAACTGCCTCAATGAAAATGAGACACCCCAAAGATTGCAAAGGCAATAAATAGGGTCAGAAAATATATTCTGGTGTGAGTGAAATCATAGGTTAAAATAACTTGCAAATACCCAAGACTGTGCAGAGAATTTATATGTTTGATGCTTATTCAAGTTCATACTAAAATCTGAGTATATGTATATATGTAAGCTCTTTCATACATGTACACAAGCATTCATCCATCCACACCATTCAGTTATACATACATATACTCCTATGGATTAACTCCCTAAATTCCATAGTTTAATTTCTCAATCCCATTTATTTTTCAATTGTTCTTAACTCTTGCCATTGAACACCAAGTGTGCATTGCAAAGGGGCTCAATTCTGTTAACCCTTTACACAGAGGCCTACAGAACTTAAACAAGTCATGCACATACCCATCATCCACCTGATGACGAATAGATCAAGGCACTAATCCTAAATTAACTTTGTAATCTAGAGACCATTCCCATTTTTCTTTCAGGAGAATTTTATTAATTTTGGAAATGCTTATGCTGTTTTCTTCCTTTCATAAATCAAAGAATATTAAACTCACTCCGGGATTTCAGCCAGACATACAGAGCATTCATACAAGATACCACATCCCATTTTAAAGTCATTTTTATTTAATCATATTTGCTAAAACTAGCATATATATTTATTTCCAAAAATGTTCCCATTCTTATATAAATCTGGTGAAGTCATATAAAATATTTACATACTTTACTGTGTACATAGGGTATGGTTTTTGAGAAAAACCGTTAAAAACATTTTGGCTGGTGATTTGAACAAATCAGCACATATATAATATATTGCTTTGTTCATATCATTTTTAAAATGAGCTAGACATAAGCATGAATCTTCTTATTCACACTGCCTACTTCATTCTTCATTAATACCCTATTTCTCAGTAAAATAATTTAGCTCATCTCCATATAAAAACTAGATTATAGAATCCATTTCTAAGATCAGGTTGTTTATTTTTTTTCACAGCAAAATCAAAACAATCATAAAAAATCAAAACATCAACCAAATACTCAGCCAATGTACCAACCATAATCAACATTCATTTATTCAGAGAATAAAAATTAAACAAAAGCATGATATGGTTTTATAAAAATAATACGGCTGCCCTTAACTTGGGACTTAATGCCTTAAATCTCATAAGATGATTAGTCACTCACATTCCTTCTTTTCTCCCCCGAGAATGCTCTATCTTGAAAACGGTGTGAGTTTTCTCTCTCTTTTTTCTAAAAAAAATATCTTTCTGTTTCCCAAAATAAACTGCTGCTTATACTCTGGTTTTTAAAACAGTTACCTAGGGTTTTAGTGCAGAGAAAACCCATTTTTATCCCCACACAAATAAGAGAATTATGTATATGTGTTTATGGCTAAATATGCCATTTTCTCTTTGATTCCATTTCGGGTATTTCTGTAACAGCCCGCAAATCCGTACCCCTTGAGTTAACACTATTCTACCGAAATCAACTCAAGTTGTACAAAAATACGAACCATTTGGGTTAGACAAGAAGAGGTAGAAAAAGAAAATAGAAAACAACAATGGAATCTAACCATCGCAGCGGAATAAAATATAATAGATAATAAATACTCTTTACTCAACATCAAATATCTTTGTTTGTATATTACATCATCGGAGTACATCAATCACAGCTCAACATCAATATCATACAAATGGGTACACAACAACTCAACACAGCGGAATATATATATATATATAAATAAGTACGAAAATACGCATCGTCATCTAGCTCGTCTCCTGAGCTCCAAAGCATCATATCCTGTATCCTATAATACTCGGTCTGACCCGAGCATTACAGTTAAATAACACCCGAGTCAGTCTAGAATACCAGCGTGAGAAAATCACACCCAATTGATTATTAAAGTTTCAAAAATCCTTTGAAAACAAAAGCATCTCGTAAGACCACGCCACAAATAAACATGTCGGGTTTTTACCATACGCTAGCTAAAACAATTTTTATAGAAATCCTCTGATATTATAATAGGGTCTATATACAAATACTTATAAAATAGCCGAAATTGTTACATGATTAAATTCCAGCTACTAGCCATAGAGTGGGTAATACAAACAAAACTCGTACAAGGCTCGTAGGGAGAATGGATTTCCAAACAATGACTAGGCACTGGGGTACCACCTGTCACAGTACGGGGCCTAGATCACCGTACCGAGGAGCACGCCCGCTCCCCTGCAACACAAGGCCGGGACTACCCCTTACTGGATAATCCCAAGTGAGATCACTTCGCGGTTGGGATCAGCAGCTGCCCACTAAGCTGAAATAATAAGGGACATCTAGACTGAAATGACCTCACCCTACTTGGGTGCTACCCATCTAGCCTTGCTGCATAACCCCTGATTTTTAGTCATTCCCATTTTATGAGGCTTGAGGTTAAGCGTTACCTTTTTAGAATATATTCCTTAGAATGCCCATCGTCCACCTAACGATGTTTCGCAAGCATTCATCCATACAAGTCCGTCCCGGGTTCGAACGGAACCGAAGGCACTATTCCTACTACATCTACTTTGGAAATATCCTCAGGATTAGTAGCGACTAGCCCTTGCACTTCACTGCTCCATCTTCGATTCCAAAAATTGTTTTTCACGAAAACGTACAAATCAGATCGAAGTGGTTTTCGAGCAATAAATCTCGATCCCGATCTCTTCGAAACGATCAACGTATTTGCCCAATGTTGATAGTCGGTGATTTAACTATTAATTAATATTCACAAACATCCATCCAACAATAAATAATTTCCTAAATTATTTATTAACCTCAAAATATCTTCACAAGATATATTTCTATTTTCAATCCTTTGAAATCAGTTTCAAATCCATCCTTCTTTCAGAATAAACTTTCCCAAATATTTCCTATCCCCTCTGAAATCACCAAGCACAAAATTAGATTTCTAAAATAATTTAAAACACTTTACTTTGAAATATACTTTAAAACATTTAAGTTAAAACTACATCAATAATTTATTTAAAATACCATACTATATGAATATTTGAAAATAAGGTTACTTCATAAATATAAAACTAGATTTATACTTTTAAAAACATAATATTAAGTCATTCCTTAAATAATTATTAATATAATAAATTAGGAGAAAATACTTACTTTAGGATTTAAATATTAAGAAATTTTCCAAAACTTGCTTTTAAAAACAACTTTAAAACCTTTAAAAAAAAATTAGTTTAAAGACGTGCTTGGTTACCCAGAGAGAAATTTCCAATCTCACTCACTTAAATCAATTTTCCAAATTGATTCTGAATTTATTACCTTTGAAATAAATTTCTTTACTTACTCAATTCATTTCAAAATTCATTTATTATGGACTTTATTGTTGTTTCTGTTTGATTTTTAAATCTTTTAACTGAAATATACAAATTTCAGGTTATTCCCAATTTCTTCTTTATTCTTTTCAATAAATTAAATCTTAAATAATAAATAAATGTTTTGTTCTTTCAAATGTTAATATCGAAGTTTAAAATTCATTAACTTTCTGTTTATTCAAAAATTTCCTTTCCAATTCATTCTTAAATATATTCAACTTTTCTATTATTATTTTACTTTAAAATTCACTCCCTTTATTTCCTTTCCAAAATCCAATTTATATATTTTTGGTAATTCATTATACTCAATTATATCCAATTGAACCATAGCATTCAATATTTCAATATAATCCATCATGGAATATAAAATAATCACAACAACAGAAGGTATTAAATAATTTAAATAAATATTGAGGGATCCAGTTGGATCCCTCCAACCTGTTTTCCCTACATCCACAGATGTTAGCACAATATAATATGCCATACCACACATCAATCAATTCAACCATTCAAACAATTATTTAAATTTAATCATTTAAATTTAAATATAACTGAGTGAGATTAACTCACCTTTGACCTAAGATTGCCATCCACTTCAAACTCGACTTGGTTCCATGATTTTAGACCTTGTATAAATGTTTATACAATTTATTAATATTCTGAATTATTTTAATAATCAATTTCCATGTAATAATTTCAATCGACTAATGATTTTAATTTAACTATTAATTTCCCCTTGAAACTACATATACACTGATAAAAATAAATTACAGATTTTCAAAAATCTACTTTTATAAATTCCTCGAACATTTTAAAATCCCTATATTTTCCTAGCTCTTTTCTTTTCTTTTGAAATCCTATACATATACATATATTTATAAAATATATTCAGATTTTAAAAAAAAAAATCTGATTTTTATATAAACTCTTCTAATCCATAGGTTTTTTTTTATATAACATAAATTTACCTTAACTGTAAAATTCCAGAATTCAAGTTCACTGTAATATTTAAATTTCTATATTTCCAAATCTTGTCTATATACTTTTTCTGATTAAACCATATACTTTTAATTTCCTATATCTACATATTTATATATATATATATATAAACCAAATTTGCCTGAAGACAAGTATTCGAACCTTGCTGCTGCAACTCCAGAACTCACGCGACAAGCATACCTAAACCCACGATACGCCACTGCTTGAACCACCATCGCAGTCCCATATGCAAACCCACCACTATCTCGACCCAGAACCAATGCAGCTCGGCCTCTTCAAGCTTCGGTCACGAAGCTGAACACTCACCGCAACACAGAGCCACCACTTCCACACGAAGCACCGCCACACCCCACTCGAGAACGAGTCGAGTCTTTAATCGGCGGAGGCTGGCCTCGCGATGAATCAAGTGGGTCAGCTCCACTTATCGTGCGCACACCCATGTGCCGCTGCTACTCGTCCCCTTCGTGCCGTCGCACCACCCAACGCCGCGATATCGAATCGCTTTCCCTCGAAAACAAAATCGAGCGAGGTGCTGGGTTGTCGCGATTCCAAACGAGGCTCGGCCTCGATTCCCCCCACCTCTTCTTCGATTTACTAATGGTTTGATTTGAGGAATTTAGGGCTTCGGCCATTTATTATATATATATATTTTAGTTTTTCTGAGTATTCCATTATGGAGGAGGCTTCGGTAAGTTT
Source organism: Allium cepa (assembly GCA_030765085.1). NCBI lineage: Eukaryota > Viridiplantae > Streptophyta > Magnoliopsida > Asparagales > Amaryllidaceae > Allium > Allium cepa. The sequence continues at coordinate 416,202,923 of CM060937.1, read as the reverse complement.
TATTTAAGGGAGATGAAGCTTGCGTGATAAGTGAAAGGAAAGCGCGATGATGATGGCATGTACGAGAGGAGACAAAGATTTGAAAGAAGGCAGTTCATAGGAATAGTACGTGAATATATAAATAGAATTTCCGATATAAAAAAAAATTCCACGTGTTTATATATCGTACGCTCACACAACTGCTCCAATTACTACGAAATTTGAAATCCGATAATAATACAATGTTCCGGACCTAATGGAATTGGTTTTGTCAAATTCCTAGATTGTGCCTCGTAAATCTATTTTTAAATTCAATTTAAGCTATAAAATTTTAAAACTGAACGAACCACTATTAATTTCAATTTTAACACTTCTATTCTCTTTAATATTATCAATATAAATTTTATAAGCCTTCAAATTATATTTTCAATAAGCTTAGAATTCCAAATTCAATATTTTACCCAACTTCAAATTATTTAATTCAACAATTGAATTGTCAAGTAAATTATGATATTCATAATTTAAGTTAATAATTAACCTTTAAATATTTAAAATCAATTAAATATTCCGGTTACAAATGCTTAAAAATTCCGGGTCGTCACATTCCTCCCCCCTTAAAAGAATTTCGTCCCCGAAATTACTAGTTAGGAAGAATGGTTCAATACCCGTTACTATTTTTCCAAAACCAACAATTTAACATCCTACCAATTATCTTTTTAATAAAAGACACATTACCTTTCTTATTACCTTTCCAAATCTTTCCCTAATTTGCAAACAAACCTATTTGCCAAATCATTCAAGTTTCAATTTAAAACCAATTTGGAATTATCAAAATTTTCTCAAAAATCAAACCAATCCTGGTTTTATTCCCAACAAATTTCCTTTGAAATTTCAAAAACAAACTAGTTCTTCTAAACAAATCAATTTGGCAGTAATCCATCACTTAGAAACTCGAAAATGAACATCGATGATGCTACAGTCATCACCGAAATTATTTTCCAACGACTGAAGTGAATTCAATGCTATATCACTTCCAAAATCCATCTTAAAACAAATTCCCTTTCATAAATAACCCAAAACAATAATACTATTTATCTCCAAAATACTTCCAAAATCTCCGGGTTTGAAGTTTCAAATTTTGTTTTAATTCAAATTTAACTATACTGCATTTGTATAATTTACGCTTATACAAATTCCCATTTAATTATATTTCAATTCATAAATTACATTTATAATTCATATTTATAAATCTCATTTTATAATGAATTTATTTCCTTAATCTTTGGTTATATTTTCAATTTCTAGTTAAATTCTCACTTAACAATGATAATACTTTAATATTATCATTTCTAACATCCAAGTAACCATATATTAGCTAAATAGTTTTCAAAAACTATTCTTTATATCAAAATATGTTTTTGGGTAAAATTATTTCATTTACCCATATTTAAAACAATACAGTGTCGACTGTTCTATTTAAGTGTTTAGAAACCCCTTCAATACAGTTGCGCAGACTGTATCGACGAAGGTTCACATGCCACTCAATAAACCAATCAACACAATATTAAAATAATTTATATTCACTAACAAATACGCGCTCATATCTATTAATACACTCAAACTCATTATAGAGTACTACGGACTCTATTTTAAATGAGTAATTCCCACCAGAGCCAAGGTTATTACCAACCTCGCTTTGATACCAAGTGTAACAGCCCGCAAATCCGTACCCCTTGAGTTAACACTATTCTACCTAAATCAACTAAAGTTGTACAGAAATACGAACCATTTGGGTTAGAGAAGAAGAGGTAGAAAAAGAAAATAGAAAACAACAATGGAATCTAACCATCGCGGCGGAATAAAATATAATAGATAATAAATACTCTTTACTCAACATCAAATATCTTTGTTTGTATATTACATCATCGGAGTACATCAATCACAGCTCAACATCAATATCATACAAATGGGTACACAACAACTCAACACAGCAGAATAGATATATATATAAAGAAGTACGAAAATACGAATCGTCATCCAGCTCGTCTCCTGAGCTCCAAAGCATCATATCTTGTATCCTATAATTCTCGGTCTGACCCGAGCATTACAGTTAAATAATACCGGAGTCAGTCTGGAATACCTGCGTGAGAAAATCACACCCAGTTGATTATTAAAGTTCTAAAAATCCTTTGAAAACAAAAGCATCTCGTAAGATCACGCCACAAATAAACATGTCGGGTTTTTACCTTACGATAGCTAAAACAATTTTTATAGAAATCCTCTGATATTATAATAGGGTCTATATACAAATACTTATAAAATAGCCGAAATTGTTACATGATTAAATTCCAGCTACTAGCCACAGAGTGGGTAATACAAACAAAACTCGTACAAGGCTCGTAGGGAGAATGGATTTCCAACCAAAGACTAGGCACTGGGTACCACCTGTCACAGTACGGGGCGTAGATCACCGTGCCGAGGAGTACGCCCTCTCCCCTACAACACAAGGACGGGACTACCCCTTACTGGATAATCCCGAGTGAGATCACCCCGCGGTTGGGATCAACAACCGCCCACTAAGCCGAAATAATAAGGGACATCTAGACTGGAATGACCTCACCCTACTTGGGTGCTACCCACCTAGCCTTGCTGCATAACCCCGGATTTTCAGTCATTCCCATTTGATGACGCTTGAGGCTAAGCGTTACCTTTTTAGAATATATTCCTTAGAATGCCCATCGTCCACCTGACCCCTCTGAAATCACCAAGCACAAAATTAGATTTCTAAAATAATTTAAAACACTTTACTTTGAAATATACTTTAAATCATTTAAGTTAAAACTACATCAATAATTTATTAAAAATACCATACTATATGAATATTTGAAAATAAGGTTACTTCATAAATATAAAACTAGATTTATACTTTTAAAAACATAATATTAAGTCATTCCTTAAATAATTACTAATATAATAAATTAGGAGAAAATACTTACTTTAGGATTTAAATATTAAGAAATTTTCCAAAACTTGCTTTTAAAAACAACTTTAAAACCTTTAAAAAAAAGTTTAGTTTGAAGATGTACTTGGTTACCCAGGGAGAAATTTCCAATCTCACTCACTTAAATCAATTTTCCAAATTGATTCCCAATTTATTTCCTTTGAAATAAATTTCTTTACTTACTCAATTCATTTCAAAATTCATTAATTATGGACTTTATTGTTATTATTAGTTTCTGTTTGATTTTTAAATCTTTTAACTGAAATATACAAATTTCAGGTTATTCCCAATTTCTTCTTTATTGTTTTCAATAAATTAAATCTTAAATATTAAATAAATGTTTTGTTCTTTTAAATGTTAATATCGAAGTTTAAAATTCATTAACTTTCTATTTATTCAAAAATTTCCTTTCCAATTCATTCTTAAATATATTCAGCTTTTCTATAATTATTTTACTTTCAAATTCCCTCCCTTTATTTCCTTTCCAAAATCCAATTTATATATTTTTGGTAATTCATTATACCCAATTATATCCAATTGAACCATAGCATTCAATATTTCGATATAATCCATCATGGAATATCAAATAATCACAACAACAAAAGGTATTAAATAATTTAAATAAATGTGGAGGGATCCAGTTGGATCCCTCCAACCTGTTTTCCCTGCATCCACAGATGTTAGCACAATATAATATGTCATACCATAACACATCAATCAATTCAACCATTCAAACAATTATTTAAATTTAATCATTTAAATTTAAATATAACTGAGTGAGATTAACTCACCTTTGACCTAAGATTGCCATCCACTTCAAACTCGACTTAGTTCCATGATTTTAGACCTTGTATAAATGTTTATACAATTTATTAATATTCTGAATTATTTTAATAATCAATTTCCATGTAATAATTTCAATCGACTAATGATTTTAATTTAACTAATAATTTCCCTTTGAAACTACATATACACTGATAAAAATAAATTATAGATTTTCAAGAATCTACTTTTATAAATTCCTCGAACATTTTAAAATCCCTATATTTTCCAAGCTCTTTTCTTTTCTTTTGAAATCATATACATATACATATATTTATAAAATATATTCAGATTTTAAAAAAAATCTGAATTTTATATAAACTCTTCTGATCCATAGGTTTTTTTTATAACATAAATTTACCTTAACTGTAAAATTCCAGAATTCAAGTTCACTGTAATATTTAAATTTCTATATTTCCAAATCTGATCTATATACTTTTTCTGATTAAACCATATGCTTTTAATTTCCTATATATATATATATATATATATATATAAAACCAAAATTGCCTGAAGACAAATATTAGAACCTTACTCCTGCAACTCCAGAACTCACGCGACAAGCATACCCAAACCCACGATACGCCACTGCTTGAACCACCATCGCAGTCCCATATGCAAACCCACCACTATCTCGACCCAGAACCAACCCAACTCGGCCTCTTCAAGCTTCGGTCACGAAGCTGAACCCTTACCGCAACACAGAGCCACCACTTCCACACAAAGCACCACCCCACCCCACTCAAGAACCGGTCGAGTCTTTAATCGGCGGAGGCTGGCCTCGCGATGAATCAAGTGGGTCGGCTCCTCCTATCGTGCGCACACCCATGTGTCGCTGCTACTCGTCCCCTTCGTGCCGCCGCACCACCCAACGCCGCGATATCGAATCGCTTTCCCTCAAAAACAAAATTGAGCGAGGTGCTGGGTTGTCGCGATTCCAAACGAGGCTCGGCCTCGATTCCCCCCTCCGCTTCTTCGATTTACTGATGGTTTGATTTGAGGAATTTAGGGCTTCGGCCATTTATTATATTATTTTTTTAGTTTTTCTGAGTATTCCATTATGAAGGAGGCTTCAGTAAGTTTTATTTAAGGGAGATGAAGCTTGTGTGATAAGAGAAAGGAAAGCGCGATGATGATGGCATGTACGAGAGGAGACAAAGATTTGAAAGAAGGCAGCTGATAGGAATAGTACATGAATATATAAATAGAATTTTAAATAGAATTTTCGATATAAAAAAATTCCACGGGTTTATATATCGTACGCTCACACAGCTGCTCCAATTACTACGAAATTTGAAATCCGATAATAATACAATATTACGGACCCAATGGAACTGGTTTCGTCAAATTCCGAGACTGTGCCTCGGAAATCTATTTTTAAATTCAATTTAAACTATAAAATTTTAAAACTGAACGAACCACTATTAATTTCAGTTTTAACACTTCTATTCTCTTCAGTATTATCAATATAAATTTTATAAGCCTTCAAATTATATTTTTAATAAGCTTAGAATTCCAGATTCAGTATTTTACCCAACTTCAAATTATTTAATTCAACAATTTAATTGTCAAATAAATTATGATATTCATAATTTAAGTTAATAATTAACCTTTAAATATTTAAAATAAATTAAATATTCCGGTTACAAATGCTTAAAAATTCCGGGACGTTACAATTTCTGTTACTTTTCTTCTTTTCTATGTACATGCCATTTGCATGTTTCACCTATACACTATTTTCATGTGACTTATTTACATTATGTGTATTTTTTTTCCTTTAAATCTGTAGTGTTCACACATATCTCTTTTCATCAATTTAATTCCTTGCTAATATTTCAAAACATTTGTTTTCTCTTGATTTTTTTTAAAATGTATTTATGCATATATATAATGCTAAACTGGTTTCATATATTTTAATTATCATAAGAGTTTATTTTATCACTCTATACTTCTCTGACCACTCATATATAATATTAATGTGAGATATATGGATGTAAAACTCATTCATACTTAGTTATTTTTCTTCTCAACATTATTTACTGAAAACCACTATCCTCTTCCTTATTTATCTCTCTCATTCTTGATATTTATTTTCAAACTATTTCATCCTTGGAATATTTTCTATTAACTGATTTTTCATTTTTTTTAAAATTATTTTCATCTCTAAAATTTGGGTCTTCGCATACTCTCCTCCTAAAAGGAATTTTGTCCCACAATTATTACTATATATTTCTTTTTATACATTTCCATCCAATTGTATACAATGCATAATTTCATTTTAGAAACTTCAGAAACTTATGCATTCAAAACCAATCAAACACACATAAGTAATGTTTAAGTTTATCATAATTTTAGGCATACCTTTAAGCAGAAAATAGATTAGGATAGTTATCCTTCATCCTATCTTCAGTTTCCCATTTACAATCATTCTCGTCTAAACTCCACTGGATTTTAACCAACGTAATTATTTTATTTGTCAAATTCTTTTCTTCTCTAGCTGCAATACCCACTGGTTTCTTTTTATAAACCAGATTTTCTTGAACTTCAACTATTGTAGGAGATTCCAGAATGGTCTCCTTATCATGCTCCCATTTTCTTAATAGAGATACATGAAATACATCACGTATATTACTCAATTCCTCTGGCAATTTCAGCTTATATGCCAAAGTACCTACTTTTTGAATAATTTCATATGGCCCTATATATCTTGGTGATAATTTTCCTGCCTTGCCAAACCTCAGTATTTTTCTCATTTGTGAAACTTTGAGAAATACATAATTTCCCACTTCAAATTCCACTGGCCTTTTACTTTTATATGCATAGGCTTTTTGTCTCTCTTGTGTTGTTATTATTCTCTGACTTGCAAGTTCAATCCTTGCAGAGGTCTCTTTCACATGTTCTGGTCCAAGCAACACTCTTTCACCTGCTTCCATCCAGCATGCAGGAGATAGACAAGGCTTCCCATACAAAGCCTCAAATGGGGCCATACCTGTAATGGACTGATAGCTATTGTTATACGCAAATTCAGCCAAATAGAGATGATCTTCCTAGTTGCCTCCAAAATCAAGTATACATGCTCTAAGCATATCCTCCAAAATCTTGTTAACAATCTCAGTTTGCCCATCTGTTTATGGGTGTTAAGCTGTGCTCAAGCTTAATTTTGTCCCCATGGCCTCTTGAAAGCTACTCCAGAATCTTGAGGTAAACATGGTATCTCTATCACTAATGATAGTTTTGGGGATTCCATGTAATCTCACTATCTCCTTTACAAATAATTGAGCTAATTTATGAGCATTTCTATTTGAATTCACTGGAATAAAGTGAGCTGTTTTTGTGAGCTTATCAACCACAACCCAAATACTATCATTACCTCTTCTTGTTCTTGGCAAATCATCCACAAAATCCATTTAAATGCTTTCGCATTTCCAGGTAGGCACTTCCAGAGGTTGTAGTAGGCCTGAAGGTCTTTGATAATCTGCCTTAACTTGTTGACATGTTAAACACTTTGCCACATATCTTGCTACTGTCCTTTTCATTCCTGGCCACCAATAATTTCTTTTAAGATCATGGTACATTTTTGTAACACCTGGATGTATAGTGTACTTTGTCTTGTGATGCTCATCCATAACCTCTTGCTTCAGTTCTTCTACATTGGGTATGCAAAGTTTCCCTTTCTTTCTTAAGTAGCCTTTATCATCAACTTCATAATTTTCCACTGATATGCCTTTTGATATCATGTCCTACTTTTCTTTTAAATTAGTGTCTTGATTCTACATCTTTCCTATTTTATCGACCAGGGTTGATCTTAAGGAGATGAGACTTAATTTTCCATAATCAATCATGTCACTGCGTTCATTGTCTGATGCACCAATTTCTTCCTTTATTTCTATTTCAGTAAGGATTGTTAAATCCTAAAGTTCAGTTTCATTAAGCTTGCCAATCTTGCTTGATGCCAACTCAAAGCATCTGCTACCTTGTTAGCATTTCCAGGAGTATATAATATATCAAAATCATAGGCAGCTAAAAATTCTACCCACCTATGTTGTCTCATATTCAAGTCTTTTTGAGAAAATAAATACTTAAGTGATTTATGGTCTGTAAACAATTCAAATTTAGTACCTAACAAGTTGTGTCTCCATAGCTTCAATGCATAAACAATGGCAGCCAGCACTAAGTCATGAGTGGCATATCTGGTTTCATTTGGCTTGAGTTGCCTTGATGCATATGCTATGACCCTTCCAAGTTGCATGAGTACTACCCCTAATCCAGACTCACTTGCATCAGTGTAGACCACTAATCCTTCATTTCCCTCTGGAACTTGCAAGACTGGAGCTTCCATGAATGCCTTCTTCAATGATTCAAAAGCTTGTTCACATTTTTCTGTCCATACATAAGGTTGCTCTTTTCTGGTTAGCTTGGTTAGTGGAATGGCTATCCTTGCAAAGTCTTTTATAAATCTTCTATAGTAGCCTGCCATACCCAAAAATGACCTCGCCTCAGTCACTGATTTGGGTCTTCTCCATGATTGCACTGCCATGACTTTGTTTTGGTCTACACATATCCCAAAAATTTAACTTCATTCTGCCAAAATGTACACTTAGAAAATTTTGCCTTTAAATTGTGTACTCTTAATCTTGACAAAACCAGATGCAAGTGCTTTGCTTGCTCCTCTTCTGATTTTGAATACACCAATATATCATCAACGAAAACAACTACAAATTTATCTAGAAAACATCTGAATGTCCCATTAAATCTACAAAATAGGATGGTGCATTTGTCAATCCAAAAGGCATTACCAAAAATTCATATAGCCCATGCCTTGTGTTGAATGCAGTGTATTTAATGCTCTCCTCCTCAACCTTCATTTGATGGAATCCAGAGGCTAAGTCTAGCCTTGAAAAGATTCTTGCTCCATTTAATTGATCAAATAAATCATCAATTCTAGGGAGTGGATATTTATTCTTGATGGTAGCTTTGTTTAATTCCGTGTAATCAATATACATCCTCATTGTACCATCATGTTTCTTTACAAATACCACTGGAGAACCCCAGTTTGAACTACTAGGCCTTATGAAGCCTTTTTTCTTGAATCTTCCAATTGTTGTTTTAATTCCACTACTTCTTTAGGGCCATTCTGGTAGGCTTCTTGATGACAGGACTTACCCCTGGGATTAGTCTTATCTGAAATTCAACTTGCCTGTTTTCTGGAAATCCTATAACCTCTCCAAAGACATAATGGGTATTCATTCACTACCTTTATGTCTTCCAAAATTAAATATTTTTCAGTCATGCTCCATATTTGATTAAGGCAATTTGTTTTGGGTATTTCACTCATGACTGTAATATTTTTACCATTTTCTGTTTTCAAAGAAATAGTAAAATTTTCCAAGTTCAAAATTGCTTTGAATTTACTCAACCAATCTACTCCTAGAATAATTCCTATTCCAGGATATTTTAACACAAACTAATCATATTTAAAACTATTTCCACCTATGTTTAATTCTTCTCCCCAACATCTAATTCCTAGCATGCAAGAACTACCTAGGGGACTCTGAATAAACAAAGTTTTATCAACTAAATTGCATGTGAGAGCCAATTTATTCACCATGTCATGTGACATTAAAGAATGTGTAGCTCCGGTGTCATATATAATTGAGAATGGATAATCTTTAATTATGAGTATACCTTCCAATTGTCTAGAATTTCCTACTGCATTTGCTTTTGCTTTGCCTTCCAATGCTCCTACCTTTGCTCCTTTCTTGAACTCTGGGCAATTCCTTTTGATGTGACCTTCTTTCCTACAATTATAGCAACTGAATGGTGTCTTCTTTAGCTGCTTGACACCTATTACTCATGTGTCCTTCCTTGCCACAATTGTAGCAAATAATTTTCTTCTTAATTACCCTACTGGTTTCTCCTTCGACCTTCTTGTCTGAATTCTTCTTATTATAAGGATGTGCTCTGTTTTTCCCTTTTTTGTGGTATTAGCTCTCATGTTCCTGAATTTCTCCCTTGCATTATCATGTTGTTCAAAAGAAAGAGTGAGATCTATAACTTGATCAAATGTTTTGTCTTTGTATGGTAGCATTGCTCTACTTAAACCAGCATTAAGTCCTTGACTAAATCTTGAATTCTTTGATTCCTCATTTCCTATGAGCATGATTCCATACTTAGACAAGCTCTCAAACTTTTGAGTGTATTCAGTCACACTCAATGGTCCTTGCCTCAACCTTATGAACTCCTCAAGCAAAGTTGCCTTAACTATTGCTGGGACAAATCTAGCCTCAAGCATATCCTTGAACTGATCCCATGTTATCTCATTTTCTGGTCTTCCTGTGATGATTACCTCCCACCAATCCAGTACTACTCCTTTGGGCCTTCTAAAAGCTATTTGCCTCTTCCTCTGGTCATTGATTTGCATGTCTGCAAATATCCTTTCCAAGGTTCTTAGCCATGTTTGCACACCCATGACCCCTTCAGTGCCTTCTGAAAGTCTATATGAGTGGATCGTATATGATATATATGCAAGTATGAACAACTAACTATATAATATAACTTGATAGATAATAATAGCAACGTAAATTAAAATAATCACACCAGGATTTTATACTGGTTCGGACCTCCCGTCCTACGTCCAGTCCCGAAGCTCCTCTTCGGAATTTCCTTTCAACCAACCCTCACTTGACCCGGAGGAACAGGTTTACAATAGGAGAGTTTCTTTGTCAAGAATGTGTTCTACAACACGAATGTTGACTATTGAGTACAAGTGCTTCCAATATATATATATATATATATATATATATATATATATATATATATAGGATATTGAATAATGAGTTCTGAATATATGGAAGTGTTAAATACAAGTAGTTGATTGTTGGAGAATAGGTATAAGTCAGAGTATAGGAATTAAGAGCATAATTAAGTAAGGTGAAGATTCTCTTTGCATTCCTAATCCTATTTATAATGATGAAGAGTTTTCTTGTATAGTTGCATCTGTTGTAATCTCTATAAAGTCACTTCTGTTGCTGATGAACAGTTACAGCAAAGAGAAGCGGATGTGTCCTTTCGAATGTGACAGTTGGTCTTTGAAATTACTCAGTCGAGTTCAAAAGTAGACGTCTGGAGGAATGTTTCAGACGTCTGGTCTTCATATATTTTTTGTGTCCGGTTGCTATTCAGACATCTGAGTTTATTATCAGACGTCTGTTTCCTTCTGAGTTGTGAACCAGGGAGTTTAATCAGACGTCTGAGCATATTAACTAGACGTCTAATTCTCTCTGATTTGCGAACCAGAGGAAACATTTAGACGTCTGGCTAGTGCACTCAGACGTCTGAAAATGTGCATGGTGCTTTATTTGTGTCTGTGCCACTCCTTTTCAACTTCTACCGATTTGAAGTCTTTTGATACTTCTCTTGAGTCTTGTTTTTGTCTCTTTGGTGATGTTACTCTATCATCTACCTGTAAATAAAGATATATATGTACATTCGATTTCCATTGTATAGTTGTTATCATCGAAACCATAGAATTGATTTCCTAACAATCTCCCCCTTTTTGATGATGACAACTATTCAATGTACTTATATATATGTGTCTATATATATATATATATATATATTAGAAATCTCCCCTTGGATATGTGCTTATTTTTAATGTTTTACGATTCTATCTATATTTTATCTCTCCCTTTTTGATAATGACAACTATTCAGTGTACTTATATATATATATATATATTATAAATCTCCCCCTGAATATGTGCTTATTTTTAATGTTTTACGATTCTATCTATATTTCTTTCCCTTTGACATTATCAAAAAGAATTTATAATATTTAAGCTAATCGTTAAAAAGAATATTTTCATTAATAACATGAAGAAGTTACATACATAGATTTGTACAAAATATAAACACTACAATTCCTAAATTCTTAGAGTTCTTTTGGACAAGCTTGATTTGGATCATCCTCCTTTGGTGAAGCTTGATTTTTATCACCCTCCATTGGTTCTTCTTTTGTAGAAGTGCTAGCTTTTAAAGGAGATGTCAACGCTTCCTTTGGAGGTTCATCCTTAAATAATTTGGAATGTTTTGCAGGAGGAGAAGGTACATGTAACGACCCAGAATTTTTAGTAATTAAAATTTGAATATTTAATTTATTTTAAATATTTATAAGTGAATTTATAAGTCAAATAAATTTTATTTTGAATTATTGGATTTAATTGGATAATTAAATCGATAATTTAATATGTTAAATTATGAAAATAATTGAATATTGAGTTAAATATGATAGAAAATGATTTGTAAAATTTTATTTTATCATATGGGAGTTAGAACGTTATTTTAGAACTTTTAAAATCGAATTAAAAGTTAATTTGTGAAAATTGAATATTTTAATATTTAATAATCGACTGTAAAATAGCCAATTTTTGAACAGTCTCAGAATTGAACGAAACCAGTTCCATTGGATCCGTAATAGTTAATTATTACCGGATTTCAATTTTCGTGTCAATCGGAGTTATCGTTTGATCGTGGCAGCTCGAAACGCATCGAATTATTTTTAATTTAAATTTGGCGAGTCAAAATAGCCATTTTTCAAAAAGTCTCGGAATTCGACGAAACCAGTTTCATCGGATCCGTAATGTGATATTATTTTAAGGTTTCAAATTTCAAGTCAATTGGATTTACCGTTTGTCCTGTACAAATTAAAACGCCTAGAAATCGACTGAAATCGGTTTAATTCAAATTGAGCGTTTGTAGCCATAACTCGCACATACTTTCGAATTAGCTTCCGAAACCTGTTCCATTGTGTCCGGAACACGGGGTAAACCTTAGAAACGCTGGTTACGGCGCGTAAATCGGAGTTCGGAATTTCCGGGATGAATAGTGTTTACGCTAGCTTTTTCTATAAATACACCTCTCTCCTCTTCACAAATTAAAAAAAAAAAAAAACCTAAAACCCTAAATTAAAACTGCAGCCGCCACCTATAGATGGATGGCCAGAAATGAGTGATCTTCTCCTCTCAATCTCTCTCTATCTACAATGAATTAGCTAATGTGTTCAACATGAAAGTTGTTGAGAATCTCGAGAGCTTGAAATCCATACGGATATGATCTTGGTTGGAGTCGCAGAGAGGGAGAAAAGTGGCTGTGATGACCATCAGGTCGGCACGCAAAACGAGACGCATCTTAGGGCCGAGTGCGTGCGGTCATGGGCTAGGGGTAGAGGAAGTCGAGAGCTTCGAGTTGGTGGTAGTGTGATGAAGTTTCATCGAGTATTGGGGATGCAATATGTAACCCTAATTTCACTATATGGGTTCGGCGGCCTCGTGTTGCCTGTAGACGTGAAGCGCGTGTATTGGGGAAGATGATAAGGGAGCCGTTGGATATGGGATGAACGGCTATGATGTGGGAGGTTAAAAATTATAAGTTATGTTGAAATAATTAAGTTATAAATTGTGTACAAACTTGTAAAATTCGTAACTTTTTCATACGAGGTCGAAAAAATGCAAACCCAGTTGCGTTGGAATCGTATGGTCGAGCACTACGCGATGGATTTGGTTTGGAGTCGTTTGGAGTTAGTGAGAATTTTGGGTAAAATTAAACGCGCGTTTAATTTTATTCGAAATAAAAGCTAAAACGGAATTTAAAATCAAGGTGAGAACTTCTCACTCAATCGAATAGATTTCGATTTTATTTTAAATAGTTAGATTTAAAATATCTGAATGCATGTTTGAATGATGACTGTAAATTATTGATTGTTAAAATAGACATTATTACGCCGTTATTAAGCGGATGTTATTTAATATAAACATATACCGCGAATATTTCATAAACAGTGAAATTGGTATTATATATAATATCAATATATATATATTGGCATATGTATATATTGCAGTTGTTGATTTCCCGCATTTTTTGTTTAGCGGATGAGACCCTATTACGCCGTTATTAAGCGGATAATATTTAATAAAAACATGTACCGCGATAATTTCGTACTGGAGCGAAATTGGTATTGTGCTAATGTTTTTGGATGCAGGAAACAGGTTGGAGGGATCCAACTGGATTCCTCAACAGTATTTATTTTATTTCAGATATTTTGATATTTGATGGATTATCATATCAATATATGATATCGTTGTTAGTCGTGATTGACTATTTGGTGTGTAGCATCATTGGACCCAGATTTTGGGATTTTAAAATGGTTTTAAAGTGATTTTTGAAAATATACTATATTTTGGAATTGAACCATTATAAATAAATAAACGTTATAATTTTTAAAGTTATAAAATTATGGTTTTTGTGAAATATAGTTAAAAGCTGGTTTTTGAGAAATATGAACCAATGATTTTATAAAATAATTTAAACTGGAATTTTGAGTTTATTATTAAAAGTTTGAATATAAGATTTATAAAATTTGATTATTTTATAAATCAAGAGAACGGTGAAATTTTAAAGGAATTTAAAGACGTTTAAAAGAATAATATAAATTAATTTATATTAAGAGATTTATAAATGGATATTTATAAATTGAATTATGGACATTATAAAACGAGTTTTTATAAGTGTTTGAATGTAGTGAAAATGAATTTCCTAAATGAATGAAATTTATGAAATTATAAACTGTGAAGTTATAAATGAAATTTTATAAGCAATAGGTTTATAAAATTTATAAAGTTATCGAAAGAATGAATTTTGGATAAATAAACAATCTTATAAGTTAAGATTAATAATTTGGGAAGTTAAATGAACGATTTTGTAAAATAATCGTTTTATAAGTAATTAACTTATAATATGAACTTGTAGTTTATAATTGAGTTATAAACTGGAATAGGTTAATAAAGGAATTTATAAAAAGGAAGTTTTTATAAATAAATAGAAATGGAATTTATAAACGTTGTTTTATAAATTCGCAAACGACTTATTTTGATAAGTTAATTGTTATAACTTAGAAATAGAGTTATATTCACGTTTTAGACAGTGAATAATCCTTAGAGTAAAATGAATAGAAAAGATGAAGTTTGTTAACGTAGTTTATTCACGTTTTTGAATAGTGAATAACACGTTAAAGAAATTGTTTAGAATGTGAATGTTTTAAATAGAATTAAAACGATCTAACGATGTTTTAAAAGGGGTTGAGATTCGAAACCATAGATTTCAACATTTATTGTTGAAATAGACGTTTTCGAGAAATAAAAGGAAATGGTGGACTATAACACTGTTGTTATAGTAAATGATTTCCGAAAGGAAATGTTTTGTATAGTATTGGGATTTATATATCTATTTTAATTCGAATCCCTATACTAATGATTTTGGGTTGTTGTAACGATGTTTTACGCAACATTCGTTTTGGCCCAAATAAATATGTTTAAGTGAATGATTTCCTTAAAGAATGAAATATATACTTAATTCGATTTAAGTATATTGAATATTTTCCAAGTGTTGAAAATAAATAAAATTTGTGAATTACTTATTAATAAATAAGTAAGGAAATGTTTTCCAATATGCAGTGAATATTTAGAATTTATCTTTTTGAAGATAAATTGAAAATGAATAATTGAAATCGTATATGCATGAATATTTTGGAATATAAATTCATTATGGAATTTACAAATGAAAAGTAGAGTTTGTTTGAAAATAAATATTGATTTATTTTTGAAGTGTTGAAATTATATATCTTGTAAAGATATTTTGGAAAATAAATAATTTGGAAAATTATTTGGAATCTGGTGATGTATGCATATCAATTGATAGTTCAATAGCCGACTATCAATATTTCCCTTTGATTGGGTATTTGATGTGAATTGATTGAATTTGAATGCACACTTATTTTTGAATAAGCGCTCACTATTCGGGTTAACCGGGAAAGGACCATGGGGTCGTATAACCCATTCCGAATATGTGATACGTCGTTGTGAATTGCATTAAAGATCGGTGTTGAAGACCGAGTATTTGTGAAAGCGATAGGATGACCTATCGATTGTCTCTGCACTGGGTAGCTCCTGGTATAGAGATCTCCTAAGTGATGTGAAATTCGATCGGGATTGTGAATACCCGTATTGCAAGGGCTTCGTAAGAAGTGCCTTCGGTTCTGTTCGATCCCGGAACAGACTTGTATGGATTGTATGTCTGACATTACAATTTGAGATATAAAGCCGATTTCTTTCAAATATATTTCTGTTGGTGGCGGAGAATTTATTCTTTGCTTAACACCCTTCTTTGAGACGTATGTGCTCAAAGGTTATATAGTTGAAGTTATCAGCGATATATTCCCAGTTTAGTAATGTGACATGCTGAGTGATGCTGAAATGATCATTGTGTTGATTATTTGTGATAGGATCATTTATTTGATCGTCTATCTTAGTGATCATTGTGTTGATCATTTGTTGACCCAAAGCATGGCTTTTGTATAAAGTATGTTTTTGTGGACGTGACTTCGTCGAGCCTCACACCCCGTGAATGGTCAAAACAGGAAAGAAGCAGCAAGGTTATGAGGGGTAGCACCCTTTAGGATGTGTCCATTTCCTTCTGGAAAAGGGTGGTATCATGGTATGGAGCCCAGATACTTACTCATGTTGAAACACTTTGTTTTTATGATTGTGTGAATTGATTAGAGAGCTCTCGGATAAAGGTCCCAAAGGACCGGGGGATGGCATATTCGGTCAGTTGTTACTCAGTTAGGAGTAACCCGGCCTTGTGTTGGTAGAGATCCGGTTTGGTTCTCGGGGATGTCCATCCAGAGGCATTCTCATGTGGCAATGGGAAGTTCCTTGGCCTGACCATTTGTTGGAAATCCAAAGAAACAATACGATCTTGTACGGTTTTAGTTGTAGAACCTGCCATCTAATATGGTAGCTATTAGTAGGCATAATATAATGGTACCTATGCTGGCTAAGATTTATATTCTACTTTCGAAATGAATTTTCTCTACACTATGCACTAGTAATAATATCAAATGTTATTTTAAATGCGTATCAAGCATCTTTGGCTATCATAAGGAGAAATCTTCTCCAAGTCTGCGTTTGCATTGTATGTGTGGCAGGAGGTCTTATGGTAGTCTCATTTTTAAAAGCATTGCGAATTGAAATAAAAATATCTCTCTATTTTGATTTTAAAGATAAATAAATAAACTGTTTTGAGTTCTCACACCAGTCACATGACTGACTCGGAGTTTATTGTTTTCCTTCCTAAACTCTGGGTGCCCACCAATTTCCACACGGGAAGTCAAGAGTTAGGTTTATCAGGATATTCTGGATATTCTGGAGTTGCTGGAGGCAAGCTGGATGGCATGGCGTATTACTAGTTTATATAGTATTTCTTTTTCCACTGCACTGTTTGTTGTTGTTGTTGTACACTCTGATGATGTGATGTAATGTAATGTGATGTAATGTAATAACTGAGATAGTTCTTTGTTTAAAGATTATTCATTTATTATTATATGTTGTTCCGCTGCGAATTGTGAGATTCTGATGTTGTTCTGTTGTTTTTCTGTTCCGTCCTATTTTCTTCTGTGTTCCATTTCCTTTCTCTTCTCTTTTCTTTCTATTTTTAAAATTCTCTGTTTTCTAAAAAAATCGTCTATCTTCTTTCCTCTCTATTTTCTATCTTTTCTCTCTTTTTCTTTTCTTAAATTCTTTTTAAAACCCCATAACTATTCGGTTTTTTTCGGCAACGAAAATCCGAACTGTTACAGTACAGGGGTTGCCCAATCCTCAGAGGGTGGTGTTGGACCACGAACTCGTTGTAAAACTTCTTTAAGAACCATAAAATAGTCGAAAGAGATTTTTCAACTGTGGCTAGTCGTGTAGCAAATGAACTTTCAAATTTGTCAATTCACCTAGCCAAATATTTTTGATTTTGGGATAATGTATGTTGGTTTCGAAGTGTGAGATCTCGAATACTTTCATTTAGATTTGTTTCCAATCGAGTCTCTATAATTTCGTCCTGTCCCGGATAATCAAATGGTGCAGGAGGAGGAGGAGGAGTGACTTCTAGATGTTGTTCTTCCTCATGGGACGGATCAATGTGTGGTTGAGGAGGAGGCTCAACTCTTCGAGATTGACGATTATGCGTCCAATCTTCGAAGGACATAATATCTGGAGGAATTTCTAGTAGGTGCATCAAAGAAAAGAATTTTGTGGAAGCATATTTTGGCGAAATTTCTTCGAACGTTGATATATAGGAAGGAATATTATGTGCACGAAGAAGTCTCATAATATAGGTAGGGTAAATGATCGATGGCCTTGAGCGAGTCCAAAGTGTTTGAGCTCGTCGAAGATGAATTTTGCCCAATTTACCCGAGTTCCACTAAAGAGAGCATACAGAGCTTTGTGCTCCAATTCTGTTATTTTCTCGTGACTCCCCATACGTGGAACCACTGCATTTCTTATCATTCTTGTCAGGAGTCGGGCTTTTGGACGTAAATATTTTGAAGCGAATTTCGGCATTTCGTCCTCCCATATTTGATGAGTAATACTATTTCATCGCTTATAACGCATATCCGGAATGTTGTGCAAATCCTCCCCGGTATCGGAGCATCCTAAGGTTCTGGCTATTAAACCCGGAGTTAATCGAATAGTATTCCCATAAACGCTTGACCATAGCCAGTTGTCCACATCTTCGGTATTCCAAACTGAAGTACTATCTAGATTGGCGTAGAATAAAAATATAGCTAACTAATCTATATGAACATAATTAGGAGTAAACGAGATTAGGGTTCCAAACTAGCATTTTCACAAAGTTCATCTAAATCATACATGGGGAATTTAAAAAGATTATAGAATGCTGATGTATGAAGTTTCTTCTTTTGAATATCTTCATACCTTTTTATAGATTGGGGAGCTTTATTCATCCACCGCTCAATTTGGTCGTCGGAGCAAACCTGGGGATTTGAAGATGTGGTGGGTTGATCTTGCTTTCTTTTCGTCATTTTAGGATTCTTAGTGCGAGGAGGCATCTTGATTATATTTGTTGTAAGATCATGTTTGGATATGAAAATTGACGTTGAGAAAATCATAGGATGTAATAATTTTGGGTTAAAAAAATGACGTTATCGGCTCTAATTTAAATGGTCGATTGGGAATCAGAAGTCTAGATCAAAAAATCAGACGTCTGGTTTGCCCCAATTTTTGTCCAGAGGATAAAATCAGACGTCTGCTTTGTGAGCCAGACGTCTGGTTTTGAGCGTAGTTATAAAATTATAGATACAGTGAGATTTTTCAAACGTTTGGAATTGAAAATAGATGTCTGTTTTCGTGTAATTTCGAAACAGAAAACTAAGGCAGACGTCTGGATCTTATTTCAGACGTCTGGATTGGTCTGAATTTTATTCGAAGGAGACAGAACAACATTTCAGACGTCTGGGGGGTATATCAGACGTCTGATATATGCACACTCCTAAATTTTGAATAGTATATCCTTGTGTCAGACATCTAGAAGTTGTTGATAGACGTCTGAAAATTGCAAATGGGCTAAAAATGACTTAAAGTGTGATGATTTCACTTATATATCGAATGTAGATAACAAATAACTTTATTATTGTAAAAATATAATAACAAATAAGTTTAGATATATTCAATACTTAATACAATTTATTTAGATGGAGATGGAGTTTTTGGATTTTCTGACTCATTATCCTTCCATGGTCTAAGTGGGGACCATATATTTCCACGTTTGTGAGTCCATGGAGAGCCAGAAAATCGTCTTGGTGAGGGGTCTGAAGAATTACGATACGAAGAAGATGGATCCAATGAACTACAAGGTTTTGGTAGTGGTTCATGAACATCGTTCTTTCGGGACGAACAAAACTTCATTGCCACTTGCTCAAGAAAGCTTAACCTTCATGCTGTAACTTTTTGTTCGAAATAAAGCTCTCGTTTAAGATCCACCTGTTGTTTTTGGTAATGATGGATTTCATCAATTTTCACCTTTGTGTTAGGGGAAATAAATAGAGAACTTTTAGTTTTCTTATTATCCGAAGTAAAACCCGTACGATACGAAGACCACCTATATGTTGGCTCTTGCCTTGGTGTAGGTATCGGAAGTCGTTGTGGGGTGTCAACCGAGTTGTCCGTTGTTGGTGTTGAGACGGAGATAGATATATAGGTATCTTCTGACGACATTGTTATATTTTGATTCTTCCTTTTTATTAAAAAATTCAATTGTTTGAATGTAGTTTTTGTGTTTGGCTATATTTATATGCTGAAAATATTAAATATAGGCAAACTAATTTTCTAAAAGTTTGAAGGTGCAGAAATCAATGATATATAAATTGTGGTGATTACTTTGGTGACTAATTTTAGCCTTAAAATAAATTATTATTATATATATATATATTAAGGAAGAATGTCATTTAGTGAGCAAATACCTAAACTTCATCTTAGTTTAGAGAAAGTTTGTTCATTTAATGGTTTTGTAAAGATATCGGCTACTTGATTTTGGGTATTTACGTATTCTAATGAAATGGTTCCTTTTTCAACATTGTCTCATAGAAAATGATGTCGTATATCTATATGTTTAGTTCGTGAGTGATTAACAGGGTTTTTTGATAAATTAATTGCACTTGTGTTATCGCAATAAATTGGAGATTTGGTGATAATTTTACCAAAATCCGTTAATGTTTGTTGCATGCATATTACTTGCGCACATGCTAGAGTGGCGGAGATGTATTCGGCTTCGCAAGTAGATAAAGAAACACAATTTTGTTTTTTACTAAACCATGAAACTAAAGATTGTCCGATAAAATGACAAGTTCCACTAGTACTCCTACGAACTATTCTACATCCACCGACATCCACATCCCTATATGAAACAAGTTCAAACAATGATCCATTAGGGTAGAACAAACCATAATCTTTAGTGCTAGATAGATAACGTAAAATTCGCTTAACCGCTCTTAGATGAGATTCTTTTGGTTCTACTTGAAATCGAGCACAAACACATACAGTCATCATAATATCCGGTCAACTAGCCGTTAAATAATGTAGAGAACCAATCATGCTACAATATAATTTTTCATCAAAATCTTTTTCGTTTTCATCCTTTTCTAAGTGAATAGTGGTACTCATTGGTGTTGGTTTGCTTGATGTTTTATCCATTTCAAATCGTCGTAATAAATCATTACAATATTTTTCTTAATGAATGAAGATTCCATTTTCGAGTTGTTTTATTTGTAAACCTAAGAAGAAATTTAATTCTCCCATGTGTGGCATTTCAAATTCATTTTTCATAATATTAGAAAATTGTTTACATAGTTTTTCATTGGTTGAACCAAAGATGATATCATCAACATAGATTTGTACAACCAAAATATCATTATCTTCTCTTTTAATAAATAAAGTTGTATCTATTTTTCCTATATAAAAACCAGATGTTATTAAGTGATTTTTAAGACGTTCGTACCACGCACGAGGTGCTTGTTTAATCCATATAGTGCTTTATGTAATTTAAAAACATGATCAGGATATTTTTCGTGAACAAATAGTGGTGATTGTACGACGTATGCATTTTCTTTAATAAAACCATTCAAAAAGGCACTTTTGACATCCATTTGAAATAGTTTAAAATTGTTATGAGTTGCAAAGGCGAGTAATGTACGAATGCCTTCTAATCTTGCTACTGGAGCAAACGTTGCATTGTAATCTATGCCTTCTTCTTGATTATAGCCTTGAGCAACCAAACGTGCTTTATTTCTAACAATATTTCCATTCTCGTCTGCTTTGTTTTTAAATATCCATTTTGTTCCTATTACCGGTTGATCTTCAGGTCTTGGTACTAATTCCCATATGTTATTACATTCAAATTGATTTAATTCTTCTTGCATAGCTATTATCCAAAAATTATCATTTGACGCTTCTTTATAATTCTTTGGTTCAAAGTTTGACACAAATGCTATATGGCTTATATGATTGAGTTGATTTCTAGTTACTCTTGAATTAAGATCTCCAATAATATTATCTATTGGATGATCCTTAAGAAATCTAGGAGATGATATCAAAGTATTATTTTGACTATTTGTTTCACGAGTAATAGAGTTTGTTGAATTTGTTAGTGGAATAATTTCTTCTTCATCATTAGTATGATGTTTAAAAAGATTTTCGTCGAATGAGACATGTAAGCTTTCGTTTATCAAAAATTCTATATGCTTTACTACGTTCCGAATATCCAACAAAGACATCTTCATCGGCTTTTGGATCAAACTTTCCTAAATTATCTTTTGCATTTAATATAAAACATTTTGAACCAAAAGTTTTAACGTATGATACTTTAGGTTTTTTACCAAAAAAAATTCAAAACAAGTTTGTTTAGTCATGGGGCGAATAGTTACTCGATTGAGTACATAACAGGATGTTGCAATAGCTTCAGCCCAAAAGTGTTTTGGTAATCCACAAATATTTAGTAATGTTCGTGCACATTCTTGTAATGTACGATTTTTTCTTTCAACGACACCATTTTGTTGAGGTGTACGAGGAAAAGAAAAATTATGAGTTATACCTTTCTTATAGCAAAAGTTTGTAAAAGGATCATTTTCAAATTCTCCTCCGTGATCACTTCTATTATTTTTAATTTTTAAATTCATTTGAGTTTTAATTCTTTTAGCAAATATTTTAAACATACCAAAAGTATCGCTTTTATGTTTTAAAAGTAAAGTCCATGTATATCTTGAAATATCATCGACTATTATGAATACATATTTGTTGTGATTTATAGACCATACTTGTGTTGGACCAAATAAATCTAAATGTAATAATTCTAATGGCTGTTTTGTAGAAATATTATTTTTAGATTTAAACGAGCTTTTCTTTAGTTTTCCAATTTGACAATCGTCACATAAATTTTCTACTTTGTAATTTATTTTAGGTAATCCTCTTACTAACTCATATTTTGCCAATTTATTAATACTTTCAAAATTGATATGACAAAATCGTTTATGCCATAACCATGGATCATTATGTTTGACGGTTAAACATAAGTTTGAATTTTTATTTATATTCATGTTTAATACATAAATGTTTTTGTTTCTAAATCCTTCAAAAATGAGTTGTTTGTTATTATCTAATATATTACATCTATCTTTTTCAAAATTTATTTGAAAACCTTCATCGCATAATTGACTAATGCTTAGCAAGTTATGTTTTAAATTTTCTACTAATAATACATTTGTAATAATAGGAGAGTTAGATATACCAGAGTTGATGACTTCTCCAATTCCTATGACATCCTTTTGAATTGTCTCCAATGGTTACCGTTCCACCTTCGACGTATGTTATATTTGATAACATTTTTGAATATTCGGTCATATGCTTGGAGCAACCGCTATCTAGTATCCATTTCTCCTTATTTTTTATTTTGGGTACCTGCAAAATAGAAAATGTTTTAATTGGTACCCATATATTTTATTAGGGTCCTATTTGTTAGAGGAAGGTAGCCATACCCAAGATGGTTTGGTACCTTTATAAATATAATTTTTATTATAGACTACATTTTCTAAGTAATTATTAATATGCTTTTGTATAATCAAATTATTATTTGTTTTAGCAGTCCAAATTTTTATATGATTGGTATTCAATTTAGTCTTAGACAAACTTTTAGCTTTTATATGTCTACTATTTTTAGCTTTATTTTCTTTTTGTTTAAAAGAATTTTTGAATCCTATTCCATTTCTATTACCTGATGGTTTTGAGGTTTTGATAAGATTTTCCAAATCATGTTTACCTTTGTTAAATTTTGACACATTATTGGTAATTTTATCTAATTTTTCTCTCAACTCTGTATTTCCAATTTTCAACAATTCAATACTATTTTTAAAATCAATATTTTCTTTTGACAAATTTTTTTTTCCATAGAAATATTCTCACTTTCTATC
Source organism: Allium cepa (assembly GCA_030765085.1). Classification (NCBI taxonomy): domain Eukaryota; kingdom Viridiplantae; phylum Streptophyta; class Magnoliopsida; order Asparagales; family Amaryllidaceae; genus Allium; species Allium cepa. The sequence goes on along the minus strand of CM060937.1, from coordinate 416,179,261 downwards.
ATATTATTTTTGATTTTTTGTTGAGATATTTCAAGTTCTTCTTCTAGAATAATTTTTTCATCTTTCAACATTCCTACCTCAAGTTCTAATCTATTTATTTTGACTATATATTCTTTGTTCAATTTTTTTATTTGTCTAAATTTATCGTCTAGTTCCATGCTAAGCTCTAATAGTTCATCATAGCTAAGTTCAAGACATACCTCTTCAGTTTGTGCCATAAAACACACATTAGCTTGTTCTCTGTCACTATCGCTATCACTTTCAGAAGATGAAGAATCTGAATCATCCCAAGTTACTTTGAAAGCCTTATTCTTCTTGAATTTTTGAATTTTGTTATTCTTTTTGTCATTATTGAGTTTAGGGCAATCCTTCTTCATATGTCCATATTGATCACATTCATAGCACTTGATTTGAGATATGTTTATTGTGTTGGACTTCCCTTCTTTTTGAAACTTGGTCATCTTTCTAAATTTCTTGAACCTATTATAATTCTTGGCAATAAAAACTATTTCTTCTTCATCTAGATCAGAGTCATCATTTTTTGTTGCTGGAAATGCTATATTCTTTTTCTCCGAATTAAGTTCTTTTCGTGCCTGCAAGTTAGCTTCATAGGACATTAAATTTCCTATCAACTCTTCAAATTTGAGAGTGGAAAGATCATTAGCTTCTTCTATAGCTAAAACCTTCCTTTCCCAATCTGATGTCAAAGAGTTGAATATTCGAGATATTAAATCAAAATCAGTGAATTTAACTCCTAATGCCATAAGATCATGTTTGATAGTTTGAAATCTAGAATACATGTCAGTAATAGTTTCGTTTTGCTTCATTTTAAATGAAGAAAATTGGTTTTGCAAAATCGAAATCTCAGTTTGTTTGACCTTTTTTGTAGCTCATGTGTAATTTGTAAGGTACGCCAAATATCAAATGCAGTGGTGCATAACATGACACGTGAAAATTCATTTTCATCTAAAGAAAAAAATAATACGTTCACAGCTTTAGCATTATTTGATGCTAAGGCCTTTTTTGCATCGGTCCAAGTGTTCATAGCAGTAGTCGGCGCTTCATATCTATCTTGTGTGGCTGCCCAAATTTCAAGACCAGTAGCTTCCATCAAAATTCTCATACGTGTTGACCAATATGCATAGTTAGATCCATTAAAAAGTGGGGGTCGTGCAGTGGATTGTCCTTCTTGAAAAATACTTGCCATATTAAATTGATTCAAAAACATGTTACTGTTATTTGATCAAAACCTTGCTCTGATACCAATTGAAAGTCTATATGAGTGGATCGTATATGATATATATGCAAGTATGAACAACTAACTATATAATATAACTTGATAGATAATAATAGAAAAGTAAATTAAAATAATCACACCAGGATTTTATACTGGTTCGGACCTCCCGTCCTACGTCCAGTCCCGAAGCTCTTCTTCGGAATTTCCTTTCAACCAACCCTCACTTGATCCGGAGGAACAGGTTTACAATAGCAGAGTTTCTTTGTCAAGAATGTGTTCTATACACGAATGTTGACTATTGAGTACAAGTGCTTCCAATATATATATGTGTGTGTGTGTATATATATATATATATCTAGAGGATGTTGAATAATGAGTTCTGAATATGTGGAAGTGTTAAATACAAGTAGTTGATTGTTAGAGAACAGGTATAAGTCATAGTATAGGAATTAAGACCATAAGTAAGTAAGATGAAGATTCTCTTTGCATTCCTGATCCTATTTATAATGATGAAGAGTTTTCTTGTATAGTTGCATCTATCGTAATCTCTCTAAAGTCGCTTCTGATGGTGATGAAGAGCTACAGCAAAGAGAAGAGGATGTGTCCTTTCGAATGTGACAGTTGGTCTTTGAAATTACTCAGTCGAGTTCAAAATCAGACGTCTGGAGGAATGTTTCCGACGCCTGGTCTTCATATTTTTTTGTGTCTGGTTGCTATTCAGACGTCTGAGTTTATTATCAGACGTCTGTTTCCTTCTGAGTTGTGAACCAGAGAGTCTAGTCAGACGTCTGAGCATATTAACCAGACGTCTGATTCTATCTGATTTGCAAACCAGAAGAAACATTCAGACGTCTGGCTAGTGCACTCAGACGTCTGAAAATGTGCATGTTGCTTTATTTGTTTCTGTGCCACTCCTTTTCAACTTCAACCGATTTGAAGTCTTTTGATACTTCTCTTGAGTCTTGTTTTTGTCTCTTTGGTGATGTTACTCTATCATCTACCTGTAAATAAAGATATATATGTACATTCGATTTCCATTGTGTAGTTTTTATCATTGACACCATAGAATTAATTTCCTAACACCTTCAAAATCCTTGCCTCTTAAATTTGAGAATGTTTTCAGTAGCTTAGCTAACTCCTCATGAGGATTTTCTTCCATCTACACTGCTCCTTCCTTAAATGCCCTCACCAAATCTTGCAAATTGACCAATGGCATTGCATTAGAAGGTCCTGCTCCAGGGTTTGATGGTCTTCCTACCATGATTCACTATAAAATTTATATAATTAGTTAGTCTTGTTTTTGATTTATTTGTTTCAGTAATTTATTCCTACTGAAATTTTTTTTTGCTATGTTTTTGGTAACATAACTCTGATACCAACTGAAGTGACCCACTTTGCTTCACCTATATATATTTTTTGAATTTTCAGTTGAGTTTTTTTAAGGGTTCACTTTTTTTTATTAATTTCCCAAGATCCAGAATTACTAATATAAAAATATCAGTATTTAAATCAAGTCATATCATTTATATATATGAAGATATATAAATGTTTCTTTTCCTATCAGAGTGTTAGTGTAGCAAAGAAATTTTTATCACACAATATTTTCCATAATTGGAAGGTTTTGTGTCACATAGCTATATCTACATTATTATTATCTTGTTTTATTCCCCATATTAATTATTTAATTCATGGATTTATACCCCATGTATTTGGTCTTCGGGATTTAAGAATTCATACATAATCTTGTACAAACAATTTATGTCAAGCAAAATGCACATATCCTGGTTCATAGAGAATGTAATGCTCAAGTGAGTAATAAGATTGTAAACTGATTTTAAAGGTCATGTAGATGGAAACAATACAAATGAACAATACTAAAATCTGAGTATATGTATATGTGTAAGCTATTTCATACATGTACACAAGCATTCATCCATCCACACCATTCAGTTATACATACATATACTCCTATGGATTAGCTCCCTAAATTCCATAGTTTAATTTAGCAATCCTATTTATTTTTTAATTGGTCTTAACTCTTGCTATTGAACACCAAGTGTGCATTGCAAAGGGGCTCAATTCTGTTAACCCTTTACATAGAGGCCTACGGGACTTAAACAAGTCATGCACATACCCATCATCCACCTGATGAAGAATAGATCAAGACACTACTCCTAAATTAACTTTGTAATCTAGGGACCATTCTCATTTTTCTTTTAGGAGAATTTTATTAATTTTGGAAATGCTTATGTTCTTTTCTTCCTTTCATAAATCAAAGAATATTAAACTCACTCTAGTATTTCAGCCAGATATACAGAGCATTCATACAAGATACCACATTCCATTTTGAAGTCATTTTTATTTAATCATATTTTCTAAAACTTGCGTATATATTTATTTCCAGAAATGTTCCCATTTTTATATAAATCTGGTGAAGTCATATAAAATATTTACTTATTTTACTGTGAATATATGGTATGGTTTTTGAGAAAACCCCTTAAAAACATTTTGACTGGTGATTTGAACAAATCAGCACATATATAATACATTGCATTGTTCATATCATTTTTACAATGAGCTAGACATAAGCATGAATCTCCGTATTCACACTGCCTGCTTCATTCTTCATTAATACCCTATTTCTCAGTAAAATCATTTAGCTCATCTCCATATAAATACTGGATTATAGAATCCATTTCTGAGATCAGGGTGTTTATTTGTTTGTTTATTTTTCACAGCAAAATCAAAACAATCATAAAAATCAAAAAATCAACCAAATACTCAGCCAATGTACCAACCATAATCAACATTCATTTATTCAGAGAATAAAAATTAAAAAAAAAAGCATGATATGGTTTTATAAAAATAATATGGCTGCCCTTAACTTGGGACTTAATGCCTTAAATCTCATAAGATGATTAGTCACTCGCATTCCTTCTTTTATCCCCCGAGAATGCTCTATCTTGAAAACAGTGTGAGTTTGCTCTTTTTTTTTTTTTAATATCTTTCTGTTTCCCAAAATAAACTGCTGCTTATCCTCTGGTTTTTAAAACAGTTAGCTTGGGTTTTAGTGGAGAGAAAACCCATTTTTATCCCCACACAAATAAGAGAATTATGTATATGTGTTTATGGCTAAATATGCCATTTTCTCTGATTCCATTTCTAGTATTTCTGTTACTTTTCTTCTTTTCTGTGTACATGCCATTTGCATGTTTCACCTATACACTACTTTCATGTGACTTATTTACATTATGTATATTTTTTTTCTTTTAAATCTGTAGTGTTCACATATATCTCTTTTTATCAATTTAATTCCTTGCTAATATTTTAAACCATTTGTTTTCTCTTGATTTTTTTTAAAATGTATTTATGCATATATATAATGCTAAGCTGGTTTAATATATTTTAATTATCATAAGAGTTTATTTTATCACTCTATACTTCTCTGGCCACTCATATATAATATTTATGTTAGATATGTAGATGTAAAACTCATTCATACTTAGTTATTTTTCTTCTCGACTTTATTTACTGAAAACTACAATCCTCTTCCTTATTTATCTCTCTCATTCTTGATATTTATTTCCAAACTATTTTATCCTTGGAATATTTTCTATTAACTGATTTTTCATTTTTTATATATTATTTTTATCTCAATAATTTGGGTCTTCACATACTCTCCTCCTAAAAGGAATTGTGTCCCACAATTATTACTATATATTTTTTTTATGCATTTCCATCTAATTGTATACAATGCATAATTTCATTTCAAAAACATTAGAAACTTATGCATTCAAAACCAATCAAACACACATAAGTAATGTTTAAGTTTATCATAATTTTAGGCATACCTTTAAGCAGAAAATATATTAGGATAGTTATCCTTCATCCTATCTTCAGTTTCCCATGTACAATCATTCTCATCTAAACTCCACTGGATTTTAACCAACTTAATTATTTTATTTCTCAATTTCTTTTCTTCTCTAGCCACAATACCCACTGGTTTCTTTTTATAAACCAGATTTTCTTGACCTTCAACTTGTGTAGGAGATTACAGAATGGTCTCCTTATCATGCACCCCTTTTCTTAATTGAGATACATGAAATACATCACGTATATTACTCGATTCCTTTCGCAGTTTCAACTTATAAGCCAAAGTTCCTACTTTTTGAATAATTTCATATGGCCCTATACATCTCGGTGATAATTTTCCTATCATGCCAAACCTCAGTATTTTTCTCATTGGTAAAACTTTGAGAAATACATAATTTCCTACTTCAAATTCCACTGGCCTTCTCCCTTTATCTACATAGGATTTTTGTCTCCCTTGTGTTGTTCTCATTCTCTGCCTTACAATTTCAATCCTTGCAGAGGTCTCTTCAACATGTTCTGGTCCAAGCAACACTCTTTCACCTGCTTCCATCCAGCATGCAAGAGATAGACAAGGCTTCCCGTACAAAGCCTCAAATGGGGCCATACCTATAGTGGACTGATAGTTATTGTTATAAGAAAATTCTTCCAAATAGAGATGATCTTCCCAATTGCCTCCAAAATCCAGTATACATGATCTAAGCATATCCTCCAAAATCTTGTTAACAATCTCAGTTTGCCCATCTGTTTGTCGGTGGTAAGCTGTGCTCAAGCTTAATTCTGTCCCCATGGCCTCTTGAAAGCTACTCTAGAATCGTGAGGTAAACAAGGCATCTCTATCACTAATGATAGTTTTGGGGATTCCATGTAATCTCACTATCTCCTTTACAAATAATTGAGCTAATTTGTAAGCATTTCTATTTGAATTCACTGGAATAAAGTGAGCTGTTTTTGTGAGCCTATCAACCACAACCCAAATACTATCATTACCTCTTCTTGTTCTTGGCAAACCATCCACAAAATCCATTGAAATGCTTTCCCATTTCCAGGTAGGCACTTCCAGAGGTTGTAGTAGGCCTGAAGGTCTTTGATAATCTGCCTTAACTTGTTGACATGTTAAACACTTTGCCACATATCTTGCTACTGCCCCTTTCATTCCTGGCCACCAATAATTTCTTTTAAGATCATGGTACATTTTTGTACCACTTGGATGTATAGTGTACTTTGTCTTGTGATGCTCATCCATAACCTCCTGCTTCAGTTCTTCTACATTGGGTATGCAAAGTTTCCCTTTCTTTATTAAGTAGCCTTTATCATCAACTTCATAATTTTCCACTGATATGCCTTGTGATATCATGTCCTTCTTTTCTTTTAAATTAGTGTCTTGATTCCACATCTTCCCTATTTTATCAACCAGGGTTGATCTTAAGGAGATGAGACTTAATTTTCCATATTCAATCATGTCACTGTGTTCATTGTCTGATGCACCAATTTCTTCCTTTATTTCTACTTCACTAAGGATTGTTAAATCCTTAAATTCAGTTATCATTAAGCTTGCCAATCTTGCTTGATGCCTACTCAAAGCATCTGCTACCTTGTTAGCTTTTCCAGGAGTATATAATACATCAAGATCATAGGCAGCTAAAAATTCTACCCACCTATGTTGTCTCATATTCAAGTCTTTTTGAGAAAACAAATACTTAAGTGATTTATGGTCTGTAAACAATTCAAATTTAGTACCTAACAAGTAGTGTGATGACCCAGAATTTCTAGCATTTTAAATTTGAATAGTTACTTGGGTTTAAATATTTAAAAGTTAATTTTAATTTGAATTTAAGATATCAATATATACTTGAAAATTTAATCAATGAATTGTATAGTTTAAATATTGAATTTAATAATTGAAAACAGGGTAAATGGTTGAATATGAAATTTTAAGCCTGTTAAAATAATTTGAAGGCTTATAAAATTTATAAGAATGATTCTAAAGATAATTGAATGGTTAAAATTTAAATTAAAGGTGATTCGTTCAATTTTAATAATATTTCGTTTAAATTAATATTTAAAAATAGCCTTCCGGCACAGTCTCGGAATTCAACGAAACCAGCTCCATTGGATCCGTAATAGTTAATTATTATCGGATTTTGATTTCCGTAGCAATCGGAGTTGTCGTTTGATCATGGCAGCTCGAAACGCTTAGAACGATTTTAATCGATTTAATTTAAAATTGGTCGTTTACTTCTGTAACTCGCACTTACGATCAAATTAGCCTCCGAAACACATCCCATTGTGTTCGGAATGCGGGTAGAACCTTATAATCGTCTGTCGGCATGTCTGATTTGGGGTTCAGGATTTTGCGTTATGCAACTCGAGATATTTGCTTTATTTAATTACTATAATAATCAACGCGTACTCGAGACGCTTCCTTTCATCTATATTACCCTCGTCCTCTCTTGCCTTTAACAACAACAACAAAAAATCAAACTCATTGTTCATGGCCGCATCTTTCAGATCCAAAGCCTAACAAAAAAAATCCTAATTCACGGAAAAAAAAATGGCCTTTTCTCTCTCTCTCGTTCGACATGAATCAAGGGATTTCGCTCGAATCGGTTCGTTCCTCTCACGGTGAATCTTCGAAGGGTATAAGCTGAAGCGACGTGGGTGGTATCGCGATGGGTTGTGGAGGGCCGCGAACGTGAGGCGATGGGAGGCGCGTTGGTTAGTGGCACGCCGTTGAGGAGCAGGGCGATCTTTCGATTAGGGTTTCTGGGCTTCTTCTCTGTCGTGCGGTGGTCGAGGGAAGGCGTAGGCGTAGGTCTAGTCGAGGCAGCGACTTCGAAGTCGCGATGGTTGGTAGATTCACGATTGCGGCAGGCTTCGAGGCGTGCGTTGTCAGTGTCTTGATGGCGATGCTAGCACTAAGGTATAATCTTGTAATTAGTTTAGTTTAACTTATGAAATTTGGTTGTTAAGTTAATTCAAAATTATAATGGAGTTGTAGGCTGTTTTCTTATCTGTAACCAGACTAAAAAAAATATAAAAAAATAAATAATTACAGTAACGTATGGGTTGTTCTATTTTTAAAATTTTCACAGTTTGAAATATATATATATATATGAAGTTTAAGATAGAAAATTACTTTTATATAGAAAGACTTTGAAAATTATATATATAGAAATTTTTAAGTATAAAGTTATGTAAAATCAGTTTTCCCCATAATTTATTTTTAAGTATATGTGTATATAGATAACTATTGAAAATATTTTTAGCAGCCTATTTTAAATTAACTTGTGTAAATTATTTAGCTACTAAGAAATATAATTTATATTCATAGGTTAGAGAAATTGCTTAGAGGAAAGTTTTAAAAAAAAATCAGGTTTCTATATATATATACCTGACTTTGGAAATATATTGGAATTGTATTAAAATGTTTAAAAGTTATTAAAATTTAATTTTTTAAAGGAGGGATTGGTTTAAAACTATCAGTTAATTAATTTATTTAACAGTAATTGATTATTCTGTTGTTCGAATATTAACGAAATTTTATATAATATAATAGTGTACAAGGTCTAAAATCATGGGAAGTCCAAGAAATTTTGAAGTGGATAGCAAAGGTGAGTAAATCTCACTCAGCCCAATTTTATTTAGATTTAAATGGTTTGGTTGAATGATTTAAATTGATTGGACGTATATTGATGATGACATGACCTTGGTTTTGATTGGTTTTTGAGTTGATTTTGGTTTGACTCGAGGTATATTGGGATCTAAGTTGTATTAAACTTAAATCATAAATGAGGAAATGTCTTCATTTTAAATTGAATAAGGGCTTGATGTTTTGTGATTCATTAAATTAATAGGATAATTGAAAAGAATAATTGATTAATTCCATTAAATAATGCTTGCTTAATTAATTTAGTGGTGAATTATTTTGAAGTAATTAATTAAGTTTAGGTTAATAAATTAGGTGTAAGTAATTTAGAATAATCATTGGATGGTTGGGTAAATAATTACTTAATGAAATAAATAAAATATAATTATTATTGAAATAAGGCAAGAGATTAATTATGGTTATTAATTAAGGAGAAATTTGATTTATTTAATAAAGTAAATAAATGGATAATAAATTACAGGATGAGATTAATCAAAGTGATTAACATTGTGGTTGAATTAAACTAATTAACTTAGATTTGAAACAAATTAAAATATGAATGGAAATAATTAATTAATATGACTAACGATGAATTAATCAGTAATAAGTGACTCATGGGAAGTAAATTAATGTAAGTAATTAAGAATTAATGTAATTAAATAATTAATTTATTCATGAAGAAAATAAGATTACTTAATGATCTTTGTTGAGACTAATTAATATTATGAAGTTAATTTAAGATTATTACTTGAAAATAATGGGAAATAATTAATCCTGGGTGATTAATTAAGATGAATAGTGAATGGATGATTAATTAATTAATTTGGAATTAATTAATATTGAAGGAAGGGAATCAAGTGAATGTGGTTAGAAATTCAATTAGAATCAATTGAATTAATTTATATGTGAATAAGTAATTGCTTATGGATGACTGAATGATATTGGATGCTTTGGATGTGTTGATATCTCTGATATGAAATGTTGTGTTTTTCATTTGGATATCTTGGAATAGGATGGTATGAGACTCGAAGAGACCGAGATCGGGTATTAGGAAATACCCGATACCACTTCAAATTTTTATAAGCGGTTTTTGTGAAATCAATAAGCTGGAGTGAAACGATTTAAGTGAATTGGAATATTTCATCTAAGTTTGGTACTTATAAATTTATTTCTGAAATAAATGTTGTCTATAGCAAATTGTGAATTTGGTTAAATTGATATATGTTACCCCGGGTTTATATAAGTTGATTGTTTTGGTATTCCATGTTAGTTGGGTTTACTCACGCTGTTTCCAGCCTGACTCGGGTGTTACTTTGGTGTAATGCTCGTGTCAGACCGAGTATTACAGATTTCCAGGTTAGGATGTTCTGGAGCTCAGGAGGCGAGCTGGTGGCAGTATCGTATGGAGTATATCCGCTGTATTTATATTGTTGTTTATCTGAGTCATGATAATTGTAAATATTCAGTGACTGTATATTATGTGAAACTCTGATGTATATTAAATGTAATCGACAGTTATAATATTCTTTATAAACTGTTATTATTTATTATTATATTTTATCCGCTGCGAATGTGAGATGTCTGGTGTTTCTGATCTTCTTCTTCTATCTCTTTCTTCTTTTTCATAACTATCTGGAATTTTTGGATTCGAAAATTTCGGGTCGTTACAAGTAGTGTCTCCATAGCTTCAATGCATAAACATCGGCAGCCAGCTCTAAGTCATGAGTGGCATATCTGGTTTCACTTGGCTTGAGTTGCCTTGATGCATATGCTATGACCCTTCCATGTTGCATATGTACTGCCCCTAACCCAGACCCACTTGCATTAGTGTAGACCACTAATCCTTCATTTCCCTCTGGAACTTGCAAGACTGGAGCTTCCATCAATGCCTTCTTCAATGATTCAAAAGCTTATTCACATTTTTCTGTCCACACATAAAGTTGCTCTTTTCTAGTTAGCTTGGTTAGTGGAATGGCTATCCTTGCAAAGTCTTTTATAAATCTTCTATAGTAGCCTACCATCCCCAAAAATAACCTCACCTCAATCACTGATTTGGGTCTTCTCCATGATTGCACTGCCATGACTTTGTTTGGGTCTATACAAATCGCTTGTTGAGATATAATGTGTCCCAAAAATTTAACTTCATTCTGCCACAATGTACACTTAGAAAATTTTGCCTTTAAATTGTGTACTCTTAATCTTGACAAAACCAGATGCAAGTGCTTTGCATGCTCCTCTTCTGATTTTGAATACACTAATATATCATCAACAAAAACAACTACAAATTTATCTAGAAAATTTCGGAATGTCCTATTCATTAAATCTACAAAATAGGATGGTGCATTTGTCAATCCAAAAGGCATTACCAAAAATTTATGTAGCCTATACCTTGTGTTGAATGCAGTGTATTTAATACTCTCCTCCTCAACCTTCATTTGATGGAATCCAGACGCTAAGCCTAGCCTTGAAAAGATCCTTGCTCCATTTAATTGATCAAATAAATCATCAATTCTCGTGTAACATCCTGAAATTTTAGTTAAAATAAATTGATAATTAATTTGAATTTTGAAATTAAGTTGTGAATTTAATTATGAAATAAAATACATATGTGAATATAAAGTTGTTTTTAACATTTAAAACATAATAAGCATGAGTACTTAAGTTAAAATGAAAATTTTAAAGTAAGTATTTGTTAATAAGTTTAATATCTTAGGTTTAAAAATATAAATGTACTGAAAATAAAAATTGTATTTACTAACTTATAAATATTTATTAGTAATGTATAATTTAATTTCAAACCATTTTTCTTTAATTTTTATAAGTATAAATAATACATAAGAAAGTATTAAATAATTGTTTTTAACATTTAAAACATAATAAGTATAATTTGAGAAAATATGTATATGTGTAAAATTAAATTGAATAAAGGGGTTTAAACAAAATTTATAAATTGAAAGCAAATAAGGGCTAAAAACATGAAATGTAAATAAATTAAAAAGAAGGTCTAAACATAAATTTAAATATATCTTTTTACAAGTGTTAGATTTATATAACTTAGTATTAACAAGTGTTAACATGAAAACAACAAGTGGCAAGGATAAAGAAAGAGAAAAAGACTTTTATTGACATGTATTAAAAGAAACAATTAGGTTTCTTAATATTTTTTCTCAGTTCATACTACTCAAAACTGAGAAACAAAATGTAAATCAAAATCTGAAAAGCTCTTAACCTCAAATTCTTCAACCTGAAATGATTCAATCAAGTACTCAAGCAGAGGTTAAAATCTGAAACAAAACCAGATCGAAATCTAGAGACCAAAAGCAAAAGATTAAACAAAATTGAAAACCAAGATTAAATTCCAGATTTTCAGATTCAAGCAAATCAAAAATCCAAAGTTTCAAGCCTGGAAACTCAAGCCTAGAGTTTAATCTGTAATCAATTCAAGGTTCAGCTCTAACATCAGTTTACAAACAAGCAATTCAAACTTCAAACCTGAGAGCAAGTTCAAATTCAGATTTTCAAACTTGAACACAATTTCCAGACCTAAACCACAAAAGCATGTTCTTTCCTCTGTCTTCAATTTTTCAAAGTGAGAAAATCTTTAAAACCCTATATACGTTCTGTTTTGCTTGTGATCTATGTGATGCATGCTATGAAACCTATATGCATGGATGTAAAATTGTTGAAATATATAAATACAGGCATCTATGCTTGTTCATGTCTGGTTACAGGCTAAAAACATTTTTTGTTCTAGGGTTTACAGAATAAACCTATTCTTAAATCCAAGTTTCTCTTTCTCTATTTTCTTTTTAGGACTAGAATCTAAACAAAATATTGTTTGCTTTAAACATATTCTAAGATTTAAAGAAAATTTTAAGCAAAAGTAATTAAAGTTTCTGGAAATAAAAAAAATATACAGAGAAACCCAATGTCTATTAACAAGTACCATGGTTTCTAGTTGTAATTACATCATGCAAAACAATTTTGAAAGTGGTGATTTTTAAAGGTGAAATCAGAATTTTTAAGTAAGAATTCGTTGAGAAATGCGAGAATGAATGAATTTGGGTTTATTGGCTAATTCTGGTGACCGGAATAATCTTGGGTCTCGGGGATGAAGTTGTAGCTTGGTGGAGGATCACAGACCATCAGAAAAATACTGGATGATATTATAAATTGTTGTGGCAAGTTGACGAGATCGATCTAGGGCTTAAGCTCGTATGTAGGTATTAGTCAATAATCGAGTTACTGCAGCATCCCTGATGAATCGAGTGTCACCGGTGCAAGGGGAATTGAAGCTATGGTTTGTGGCGCAACTCTGGTTATGGTGGCGAAGTTTCTAATGGTCGGTATCGGTGATGACGAGGCATTTTTTTTGATTGGGTTTGGGTGCCTGTATGATCAAAACGCTCGAATTCAAACCACGTCGATGTAGAGGGTTCTGGAGGGTCAACTAGCTTGCGATGGTCATGGTCGACTTGTAGGTGGTGGTGAGATTGATCGGAGGGGGACAGATTCATGTGCATCGTGCACGCGTAAGAATTCGTGTATCAGAGGACTTCGTGTTTGGGGAAGGAGAACGCGACTCGAAGCATGTCTCGAGGAAATCGAAAAGAAACTCGAAGCAGAGGAATGTGGGGTTGGTTTCGTGAACGTCTCGAGTGTTGGCTCGAGAGAAATAAAGTTAGGCCCGAGTTTTATTTAAAATGAATTAACTAGATATTAAAAGTTAACAAGTTTTAAGCTATTGAAGTAATTAAGTTTGAGGAAAACATTACCAAGTTTTAAGGGAAGGAACTCGAAGTATGGCTCGAGTAAAACCAGGGTTAGCTTGGGTTGTTTTCAGAAAGGGATTAAGTTGTACAAATTTAAAGTTAAATGATAAAACAAATTTTAGTGTTGACAAAGAACATAAGTGTTTAACGATTTAAGTTAAGAACTTATTTCAAGTTTTAATTACTTTAGAATGTTTTTTTAAATCTTACTTAATGTTTTAATTAAGTAAATAATTTAAGTTAAATGTTAAAGTTAATTAACATTAAAGTTTTTATAATTAATAATAATTAGTTTTCAAAGTTTAAAGAAGATTTTTAAATGTTAATTAAGATAAATTATTATTATTGATTGTTTAAAAAAGGTAATTAAAAATGGTTAATTAATTGAAAATTGTAATTAACTGGGTGATTAGAGATTGATTAATTTGAAAGTAAAGATCGGTTAGTTAATAATTAAGTGTTTGATTAATTTGAAATTAAGAATTGTAAACTAGATAATTAAAGTTAATTAATTGATAATTAGTAGTTAATTGAGTTAATTGATTGAAGAATAATTAATTAAAAATTTAATTAATTCATCATTAAGAATTGTTAATCATTGATTTAGATAAATCAATAAAAAAAATTATGTGGTAAATTCTTTTGAGTCACCTTATCTTAAATTGAAAACGATTGATTATAATCAGATGTTGTCTATTGAATTGATATTTCTATTTATGATTGTGATACTTGTGATGTGAGTTGTTTTATGTTAAACTGTGATTTGTGATTTTTTTCTATATAAATGTGAAAACCACTTTAAACGGCATTTGAAATTCGATGCGACAGGGAGTCGGATTTCAGTTGGTTATCCGAAACCCACATCGAATCGTAACGATGAATCTTTGTTATTGATAAATTTACTTTATCTATGAATCAGTGAATGAAGATAAGCGTTGTAGTTTGTACCGCTTATCGATATTTATGCGCTTTAATCTGTGATGTGATGATTGTTGATGCACTATTGTGTACAACCCTTGGACCACACTTATACACACACAATTATGGATTTCACGAGGAAATCGGCTAAGTCACAGATTTTTGAAATAGTTTTAAATTTGAATTTTGAATCCAAATGGTTTTCGAAAAGAATTGGGTGTTTTCAAAGATAAAAATTATTTTTGAATAACTTAATTAAGTTTTGAAATTCAAATAATTTAATTTGAATTTAAGATTTGAAATTGAGTTCTATGTTTGAAAATTTTGGTTTAAAAATGTTATTCAAGTTATAAACGTGTTTATATGGGTTTTGAACCACTTTAAAAAGTATCATTTGGGAAATTTGAATTTAACCAATTTTTTACTTAAAAAGATATAACTCGTGCAAATGAAATCGGATTCTTTCCTAAACGAAAACTATTTGTTTTTCAAATAATTATAGCTTCCATATAAACAAGGAATTTCCAATTTGTGTTGAAAAGATTTCAAATTGAAATGAAATTGTTTTGAAAGCTATGAAATGATTCTTTGATTTAAAAGACCCTATGAGTTAATCCAACTTGAAATGGAATTGTTTTGAAAGATCATAAATGAATCTTTGTCAAAGATTGGTGAACCTTGTTTTAATTTGAAAGAGGTCTTAAAAAGCGAATCTTTTGTTTAAAAGATTAAAGTGTGGAAATTGTTTAAACCATTGAAAGGTTTCTGGAAATGAAACTTTTTTGTTTAAAAGATTAGAAATGGTAATTTGTTTTAACCATTTGAATGAAAGATTTTGGGCTTTAAGCTGTGATTTAACTGAGATCCCAATATCCTTATGTTTTTTTAATATTGCACTCATTATTCGGTTTAACCGGGAGAGGACCTTGTGTCATATAACCCATTCCGAATAATGATACGACATTATGGATAGCATTTAAAAACCGGTGGTGAAGACCGGGTATTTGTGAGAACGATAGGATGACTTATCGATTGTCTCTGCACCGAGTAGCTACGGTATAGAGATATCCTAAGTGATATGAAGTCCGATCGGGATTGTAGATGCCTGGATTGCAAGGGCTTCTTCGGAAGTGCCTTCGGTTCTGTTCGAACCCGGAACAGACTTGTATAGATGTGTGTCTGACATTACATGTTGAGATGTAAAACCGGTTTCTATCAAATACATTTCTGTTTGGTGGCGGAGATTTATTCTCTTAGATTAACATCATTCTCTGAGACGTACGAGCTCAGAGGTTATGTAGTTGATGGTCACTGGTGATACATTCCCAATTTGGTAATGCGGCATACGAAGTGCTGATGATTATTTGTTTATCAAAGCATGGCTTTGTAAAAAGCGTAGCTTTGTGGACGAGACTTCGTCGAACTTCACAACCCGGAATGGTCGAAACAGGAAGAATGTGCCAAGGTTATTTGGGGGTAGCGCCCCCTGAGGGTATGTTCATTTCCTTCTGGATAGAGGTGGTATCATGGTATGGAGCCCAGATACTTAACCTATGTGGTTGCTGCAAATTTGTTACTTAGTGGTTGTTGGTGAATCCCGGGATAAAGGTTGGTTACGACCGGGGGATGGCATACTCGTGTCGGTAGTTACCTAGTTACAGAGGTAACCGGCCTTGTGTTGGCAGAGATCCGGTAAGGTTCTCGGGGCGTCCCTCCAGAGGCGTAACCATGTGGCAATGGGAAGTTCCTTGGCCTGACCATTTGTTGGAAATCCATTATTCAATACGCGCCTTGTACGGTTTTAGTTGTAGAACCTGCCATTTACATATGGTGGTCACAAATATTTAGATGGTAGCTATAGTAGACATAGTTCGGAATGTCTATGCTGCCTAGAATTTATATTATACTTTCGAAGTGATTTTCCACACCGTGCACTTATAATAATAATATAAAAGAAATTTTCTCGTATCAAGCATATTTGACTATCATAAGGAGAAATCTCCACCAATTCTGCGTTTGCATTGTGTGTGTGTGGCGGGAGGCCTTATAGTTCCCTTCCTAAACTCTGGGTGCCCATAATTTTCCACACGGGCAGTCTAGAGTTGGGTTTTTCCAAATAGTAGATATAGATATTGATTTGGTAGCTTTCGGCTTCCTCTTTGGGTTTTTTTTGGAGATCTTGGATATTGGAGTCTTTGGATTCACCGGACGAGACTTGCTCATCTTTATGCAACTTGATGGTGGTTCGAGCTAATGGCTTTGGAGCATTGGATTGGAGTTATCTCTTTCGCTATTTGTTTTCCGCTGTAACATTGTTATCTTGTATATCCGATACTGATTCATATTTTATCATTGTTGTATCATTGGATATTGTATTCATTGGAGTTGTATATGATATTCATTTATTTTCTTCCGCTGTGTTGTTATACTTGATGTGTTATAAGCTTCGGCGAACCAAATTCGATGTTTGGATCTTCGGCATTCGAGTACAAGTGTCGTATTCGATGTCGATTTTCGAAGGTCGAGTCAGGGTCGTTTCATTTGGTATCTGAGCTGAAGGTTGAAACTTTAGCTCAGGAGTATAAGACATTAGTTAACTCATTAGAGATAGGGTGAAGTATACCCTAGAATGAGTATATCCCTAAGATATCCGCCTATATGCCTCAGTAAATTCTCTTACTATTCACTGATAGTGAGTATGAGTGCAAGAAGAGAATGAGATAGGAGACAGGGGAATACGACTACAAATGGTCGATACCCTGCAATAGCGGAAACAATTTTCTCTATCAATCTCCTTTGATTCGTCTTTTCAATTCTTTGATGATTCGTGGCAGCTCCAGGAAGAAGCTTTGATATATTTGCATGGGACACAAACTCCAGATGGGTCAGAATTGTTTGTTTGTATGAAATGGTTTGCTTTGATTGCTATAATTGATAGGTATATTTTGGTTGTTTAAACTAAATGTTTTGGGATTGTATCCATATATCTATCTATTCTTTGGGGTATTCCGACTTGAGCTTGGAATCCATACCCAGTGTTTGAGAATTTTGGAAGATTAAATTCATTTATTTGTTCTTTTGGGTCTCGATATATTCTACTAATGGTTAGTTATCCTTTGAACTAACCAATACCCCTGTATATTTCATAGATCTGGTGAATCGAGTATCTTGATTCGTTCTTGTATCTATTGTCGGTATTCTGATTTGGTAAGCCAAATGCAGAATAGATATTCAATTTGATCTGGTGATTCATCTCTCTATCACTCTATATTCTTTTGTTGTCTCCATACTTTCAAATTTCGAGGACGAAATTCTCTTAAGGGGGAATCTATAACATCCCTTAAATTTTAGTTAAAATAAATTGATAATTAATTTGAATTTTGAAATTAAGTTATGAATTTAATTATGAAATAAAATACATCTGTGAATATAAAGTTGTTTTTAACATTTAAAACATAATAAGTATGATTACTTAAGTTAAAATGAAAATTTTAAAATAAGTATTTGTTAATAAGTTTAATATCTTGGGTTTAAAAATATAAATGTGTTGAAAATAAAAATTGTATTTACTAACTTATAAATATTTATTAGTAATGTATAATTTAATTTCAAACCATTTTTCTTTAATTTGTATAAGTATAAATAATACATAAGAAAATATTAAATATTATTTTTAACATTTAAAACATAATAAGTATAATTTGAGAATATATATATATATGTAAAACTAAATTGAATAAAGGGGTTTAAACAAAATTTATAAATTGAAATCAAACAAGGGCTAATAACATGAAATGTAAATAAAATAAAAAGAAGGTCTAAACATAAATTTAGATATATCTTTTTACAAGTGTTAGATTTATATAACTTAGTATTAACAAGTGTTAACATGAAAACAACAAGTGGCAAGGATAAAGAAAGAGAAAAAAAATATTTTTATTAACATGTATTAAAAGAAACAATTAGGTTTCTCAATATTTTTCTTAGTTCATACTTCTCAAAACTGAGAAACAAAATGTAAATCAAAATCTGAAAAGCTCTTAACCTCAAATTCTTCAACCTGAAATGATTCACTCAAGTATTCAAGCAGAGATTAAAATCTGAAACAAAACCAGATCGAAATCTAGAGACCAAAAGCAACAGATTAAACAAAATTGAAAACAAAGAATTAAATTCTAGATTTTCGTATTCAAGCAAATCAAAAATCCTAAGTTCCAAGCTTGGAAACTCAAGCCTAGATTTTAATCTGTTATCAATTCAAGATTCAGCTCTAACATCAGTTTACAAACAAAGCAATTCAAACTTCAAACCTGAGAGCAAGTTCAAAGTCAGATTTTCAAACTTGAACACAATTTCCAAACCTAAACCACAAAAGCATGTTCTTTCCTCTATCTTCAATTTTTCAAAGTGAGCAAATCTTTAAAACCCCATATATGTTCTATTTCGCTTATGATCTATGTGATGCATGTTATGAAACATGTATGCATGGATGTAAATTGTTGAAACATATAAATATAGGCATGTATGCTTGTGAATGTCTGGTTACAGACTAAAAACATTTTTTGTTCTAGGGTTTACAGAATAAAGCTATTCTTAAATCTAAGTTTCTCTTTCTATGTTTTCTTTTAGGATTAGAATCTAAACAAAAAATTGTTTGTTTCAAACATATTCTAAGATTTAAAGAAAATTTTAAGCAAAAGTAATTAAAGTTTTTGGAAATAAAAAAATATACAGAGAAACCCAATGTCTGTTAACAAGTACCATGGTTTCTAGTTGTAATTACATCATGCAAAACAATTTTGAAAGTGGTGATTTTTAAAGGTGAAATCAGAATTTTTAAGTAAGAATTCGTTGAGAAACGCGAGAATGAATGAATTTGGGTTTATTCGCTAATTCTGGTGACCGGAATAATCTTGGGTCTCGGGGATGAAGTTGTAGCTTGGTGGAGGATCACAGACCATCAGAAAAATACTGGATGATTTTATAAATTGTTGTGGCGAGTTGACGAGATCGATCTAGGGCTTAAGCTCGTATGTAGGTATTAGTCAATAATCGAGTTACTACAGCATCCCTGATGAATCGAGTGTCACCGGTGCAAGGGGGATTGAAGCTAAGGTTCGTGGCGCAACTCTGGTTACGGTGGCGAAGTTTCTGATGTTCAGTATCGGTGACGACGAGGCATTTTTGTTGATTGGGTTTGGGTGCCTGTATGATCAAAACGCTCGAATTCGAACCACGGCGATGTAGTGGGTTCTGGAGGGTCGGCTAGCTTGCGATGGTCATGGTCGACTTGGAGGTGGTGGTGAGATTGATCGGAGGGGGCCAGATTCGTGTGCATCGTGCAAAGAATTCGTGTATCAGCGGACTTCATGTTTGGGGAAGGAGAACGCGACTCGAAGCATGTCTTGAGGAAATCGAAAAGAAACTCGAAGCAGAGGAATGTGGGGTTGGTTTCGTGAACGTCTCGAGTGTTGGCTCAAGAGAAGTAAGGTTAGGCCCGAGTGTTATTTAAAGTGAATTAACTAGATATTAAAAGTTAACAAGTTTTTAAGCCATTGAAGTAATTAAGTTTGAGGAAAACATTACCAAGTTTTAAGGGAAGGAACTCAAAGTATGGCTCGAGTAAAACTAGGGTTAGCTCGGGTTGTTTTCAGAAAGGGATTAAGTTGTACAAATTTAAAGTTAAAAATGATAAAACAAATTTTAGTGTTGACAAAGAACATAAGTGTTTAACGATTTAAGTTAAGAACTTATTTCAAGTTTTAATTACTTTAGAATGTTTTTTTAAATCTTACTTAATGTTTTAATTATGTAAATAATTTAAGTTAAATGTTAAAGTTAATTGACATTAAAGTTTTTATAATTAATAATAATTTGTTTTCAAAGTTTAAAGAAGATTTTTAAATGTTAATTAAGATAAATTATTATTATTGATTGTTTAAAAAAGGTAATTAAAAATGGTTAATTAATTGAAAATTGTAATTAACTAGGTGATTAGAGATTGATTAATTTGAAATTAAAGATCGGTTAGTTAATAATTAAGTGTTTTATTAATTTGAAATTAAGAATTGCAAACTAGATAATTAAATTTAATTAATCGATAATTAGTAGTTAATTGATTAAAGAATAATTAATTAAAAATTTAATTAATTCATCATTAAGAATAGTTAATCATCGATTTAGATAAATCAATAAAAATAGCTATGTGGTAAATTATTTTGAGTCACCTTACCTTAAATTGAAAACGATTGACTATCACCAGATGTTGTGTATTGAATTGATATTTCTATTTATGATTGTGATAGTGTGTGATGTGAGTTGTTTTATGCTAAACTGTGATTTGTGAATTTTTCTGTATAAATGTGAAAACCTCTTTAAACGGCATTTGAAATTTGATGCGACAGGGAGTCGGATTTCAGTTGGTTATCCGAAACCCACATCGAATCGTAACGATGAGTCTTTGTTATTAATAAATTTACTTTATCTATGAATCTGTGAATGAAGATAAGCATTATAGTTTGTACCTCTTATCGATATTTATGCGCTTTAATCTGTGATGTGATGATTGTTGATGCACTATTGTGTAAAACCCTTGGACCGCACTTATACACACACAAATATGGATTTCACGAGGAAATCGGTTAAGTCACAGATTTTTGAAATAGTTATAAATTTGAATTTTGAATCCAAATGGTTTTTGAAATGAATTGGATGTTTTCAAAGATAAAAATTATTTTTGAATAACTTGATTATGTTTTGAAATTCAAATAATTAAATTTGAATTTAAAATTTGAAATTGAGTTCTATGTTTGAAAATTTGGGTTTAAAAATGTTATTCAAGTTATAATGTGTTTATATGGGTTTTGAACCACTTTAAAAAGTATCGTTTACGAAATTTTAATTTAACCAAAAAAATTTACTTAAAAAGATATAACTCGTGCAAATGAAATCAGATTCTTTCCGAAACGAAAACTATTTGTTTTTCAAATAATAATAGCTTCCATATAAACAAGGAATTTCCAATTTGTGTTGAAAAGATTTCAAATTGAAATTAAATTGTTTTGAAAGCTATGAAATAATTCATTGATTTAAAAGACCCTGCGAGTTAATCATCCTTGAAATGGAATTGTTTTGAAAGATTATAAATGAATCTTTGTCAAAGATTGGTGAACCTTGTTTTAATTTAAAAGGGGTCTTAAAAAGTGAATCTTTTGTTTAAATATTAAAGTGCGGAAATTGTTTAAACCATTGAAAGGTTTCTGGAAATGAATCTTTTTTGTTTAAAAGATTAGAAATGGTAATTTGTTTTAACCATTTGAATGAAAGATTTTGGGCTTTAAGCTATGATTTAACTGAGATCCCAATATCCATATGTTTTTTAATATTGCGCTCATTATTCGGTTTAGCCAGGAGAGGACCTTGTGTCATATAACCCATTTCGAATAATGATACGACGTTATGGATAGCATTTGAAGACCGGTGGTGAAGACCGGGTATTTGCGAGAATGATAGGATGACCTATCGATTGTCTCTGCACCGAGTAGCTACGGTATAGAGATTTCCTAAGTGCTGGGAAGTCCGATCGTGATTATAGATGTCCGGATTGCAAGGGCTTCTTCGGAAGTGCCTTTGGTTCTGTTCGAACCCGGAACAGACTTGTATGGATGTGTGTCTGACATTACACGTTGAGATGTAAAACCGGTTTCTATCAAATACATTTCTGTTTGGTGGCGGAGATTTATTCTCTTAGCTTAACATCCTTCTATGAGACATACGAGCTCAGAGGTTATGTAGTTGATGGTTACTAGTGATACATTCCCAATTTGGTAATGTGGCATACGAAGCGCTGCTGATCATTTGTTGATCAAAGCATGGCTTTGTAAAAAGCGTAGGTTTGTGGACGAGACTTCGTCAAACTTCACAACCTGGAATGTTCGAAACACGAAGAATGTGGCAAGGTTATTTGAGGGTAGTGCCCCCTGAGGGTATGTTCATTTCCTTCTGGAAAGAGGTGGTATCATGGTATGGAGCCCAGATACTTAACATATGTGGTTGCTGCAAATTTATTACTTTGTGGTTGTTGGTGAATCCTGGGATAAAGGTTGGTTACGACCGGGGGATGGCATACTCGTGTCAGTAGTTGCCTAGTTACAGAGGAAACCCGGCCTTGTGTTGGCAGAGATCCGATTAGATTCTCGGGGCGTCCCTCTAGAGGCGTAGCCATGTGGCAATGGGAAGTTCTTTGGCCTGACCATTTGTTGGAAATCCATTCTTTAATACGCACCTTGTACAGTTTTATTTGTAGAACCTGCCATTTACTTATGGTGGTCACCACTGCTTAGATGGTAGCCATAGTAGGCATAGTTTGGATTGTCTATGCTGCCTAGAATTTATATTATACTTTCGAGATGATTTTCCACACCGTGCACTTATAATAATATGATAAAAGAAGTTTTCTCGTATCAATCATATTGGACTATCATAAGGATAAATCTCCTCCAATTCTGCATTTGCATTGTGTGTGTGGCGGGAGGCCTTACGGTGGTTCCATTTTCTAAAAAGCATTGCGGATTTATTTTAAATATCTTGTTGTTTGTTTTAAAGACCAACTGTTTTTGTTTGCTCATACACGTCCCACGACTGACCTTGAGTTTATTGTTCCCTTCCTAAACTCTGGGTGTCCACAATTTTCCACACAGGTAGTCTAGAGTTGGGTTTTTCCAGATAGTAGATATCGATTCGGTAGCTTTCGGCTTCCTCTTTGGTATTTTTTTTGGAGATCTTGGATACTGGAGTCTTTGGATTCACCGGACGAGACTTGCTCATCTTTGTGCAACATGATGGTGGTTCGAGCTAATGGCTTTGGAGCATTGGATTGGAGTTATCTCTTTCGCTATTCGTTTTCTGCTGTAGCATTGTTATCTTGTATCTCTGATATTGATTCATATTTTATCATGATTGTATCACTGGATATTGTATTCATTGGAGTGGTATATGATATTCATTTCTTTTCTTCAGCTGTGTTGTTATACTTGATGTGTTATAAGCTCCGGCACGACTCGAATTTCAACGTTTGGATCTGCGGCATTCGAGTACAAGTGGAGTACAGATGTCGATTTTCAAACGTTGGAATTTGGATCGTGACATCTGGGGAGTGGATATTTATTCTTGATGGTAACTTTGTTTAATTCCCTGTAATCAATACACATCCTCATTGTACCATCATGTTTCTTTACAAATACCACTGCAGAACCCCAATTTGAACTACTAGGCCTTATGAAGCCTTTTTGCTCCTATTCTTCCAATTGTTGTTTTAATTCCACTAATTCTTTAGGACCTATTCTAGTAGGCTTCTTGATGACAGGACTTACCCCTGGGATTAATCTTATCTGAAATTCAACTTGCCTTTTTTCTGGAACTCCTATAACCTCTACAAAGACATCTATGTATTCATTCACTACTTTTATGCCTTCCAAAATTAATTCTTTTTCAGTCATGCTCAACATTTGATTAAGGCAATTTGTTTTGGCTATTTCACTCATGACTATAATAATTTTAGCATTTTTTATTTTCAAAGAAATAATTAAATACTTTAAGTTCAAAATTGCTTTGAATTTACTCAACCAATCTGCTCCTAGAATAATTCCTAATCCAGGATATTTTAACGCAAACAAATCAAATTTAAACATATTTCCACCTATGTTTAATTCTACTTCCAAACATCTAATGTTAGGGATGCGGATTATGGATCTTAAGGCAGAAATAACACTGGAGAGGGGTGAATAGTGTTTTAAAGAATATATGAACTATATGACTAAATTAAAACTTTCAACACAAATCTAAACAGAATTCTAACACAGAATGATCACAGAACATATAACAAATGCAAATAGTAAAGTAAAGCAAGTAAAAGGAAAGAACACGCCGGATTTTATACTGGTTCGAAATCCACCTACATCCAGTCCTGCACCATGGCAATATCCTTGTACATATTTTTATAAGCCAATATCCAAATTACAACCCTCAATTTCTAAGGCCTTGAGGAACCCTCCTATCTCCGAGTCTGGGGTAAACTCTCTTGATTTACGGGACACAAGATCACCCTAATACTTCTTAATAACAATCCTTTTGAATGGATAGACTCTATGGACTTTTTGAATGCAAATTAATCCTATAACTCTGAATAGCACTTTGATCTTTAGTAGAATGATGGAGAATCAAATAGAGAGAGTATCTAAATGATTTCCTATTGAGAATTTGGCAGAATGATGGCACGATCTTGAAAATATGAAGTTTTATGTATATGGAATGGTGGAGAGGAAAGAGTGAAGAAAATAAGAAATTAGTTGTCAAAAAAATTCGTTTTGGAAGCCTTTATATAGATGCACAACAGTCATAACCATTGGCTAAAGGTTTTCGAACGAATGGACACTTCTTTTGAAAATTGAATTTTGAATCCAACTGTCACCATGTCGACATGGGGTATCCCCTTATGTCGACATCCCTTAGTTCAAAATTATAGAGATGTTGTTTTGTAAAGACAATTGAATTTAAAATAAATTGAAACTTCTCTGAAGCAAAGTAAAATGTTTAAACAATATTTTGAGATAGAGAATGAATATAAAACATTATTTTAAATATATATATAATTGACATAGACCGTCAATTATATAAGTAATATTTAAAATCAGAATAAGTATTGATGTTTTAAAAATAGAAGTTTTTAAAATCAGAATAGAGGAATATTTCAAGGCTAAAACAAAGTTTGAAAATATTTTTGAAAACATGATTTTGAAAGCTAAAACATTTTGAAAACAGATTTAAAAACATTTTGAAAAATCTATTCAAACTGAAATTGCAAGAACCTTCCTACAGAGCTCCTCCATAGGACTCGAGAACTTGTACAAAGTAGTTTAAATGATTTTGATTTTCGTGGGTTTGTAAGCCACTTGTCGTAGGTTTGTAAGCTACTTGTCGTGGGTTTGTAAGCCACTGGTTTCGATAGAAATTGGGTTCCATCCCAAAAGAAAATTGGAAGAAAGATGAGAGTGCTATTATGAAGTTTTAACAAAATACTAGACACTTATCTTGAGATCTTGATATCTTGATTCTCTAGAGTCTTGAATCTTGAATCTCTAATCTTCATCTTGATGCTTGAGTCTGTATATTGATCAGTCTTCGATGATACCTGCATATACTTCCTATATACATACATACATATATATATATATATATATATGGAAATGTTAGTATATATTTTATAAAGTAAAGTATAATAACTATATAAGGTTGTTGTCATCAAAACATCATCAACTCAGTTCCTAACAATCTCCCCCTTTTTGATGATGACAACCTTTATTTATAAAATATTCTTACCATACCATAACTCCCCCTTACTCCGTGATTTCTTCTTAAAACTACAACTCATGACTCCCCCTTACACCAAGCACATATATTTTTATAACTTTCTCCCCCTTTGACATCAGCAAAAAGGAATAAAAGATTTACCTGTTCTAAGATAATCAAGTATATATAGAATAAGAGTATAAAGTGAACGTGTAAGTGATCAAGTGTGTGAGCATATATATAAGTGTAACTTGACAATCAAATCAATATCATACATAGCAAACCAATCATGTATAGTATATGAAGTTATATACAAACCAAATCCAAATCAAACTTAAGTCAACAATTCAATCAAATCCTAATCAAATCTAAATCAAATCAAATCAAACAAACAAACAAACATACATAATGATCAGACATTCCTTGGGACTTCCACCCATCCATCTTCTCCAAAGATAGGATCAGTTTTGAAAACATCCCAATTATCTTTGTCGAGAGTGACCGGTGGATTTGCTTCGGGTTCGTCTTTTGTAACGACCCGCCTTTTTGGACAGTTTAAACCGACGATCAAATACACATGTCGATTTCAAACCATTCAAAAGGGCAGATAGTTATTGGGGTAAATAAGAAAAGAAAAGAAAAGAAAAGAAATAAAGGAAATGAAACAACACAGAATCTCGCAGCGGAACGATAACATATAATAGTCAAATAAACAGTTCATGAAGCTGTCTACTATACTTTGACAATTATTTATACAACATTTATTAGAGTTTATACATATACAATAGAATGATTAAATAATGCAGCAGATAACATGATGCAAGGGTAATAATAGTAATAGTATACCAAATCTTTGTCTTCGTCCTCCAGAATAGATCTTCAAAAATCTG
This sequence comes from Allium cepa, assembly GCA_030765085.1. Taxonomy (NCBI): domain Eukaryota; kingdom Viridiplantae; phylum Streptophyta; class Magnoliopsida; order Asparagales; family Amaryllidaceae; genus Allium; species Allium cepa. The sequence continues at coordinate 416,152,579 of CM060937.1, read as the reverse complement.
AAAACTCAGGACTGACCCGAGCGTAATGAAAAGACAAAACACTCGAGTCAGGACTAAATACCCTTATGAAAGTTAAATCAATCGTAAATAAATGAGTGCAACGGCGTCGGAGATGTTTACGGGGTTTGACATCTCCTATCCAGTGTCAACGTGCGTGCAATAACTTAAGAGATGTTACGGGATTTTCCATCTCTCAAGGATCCGTTAAACTATCTACTATGTAGTAATATACGCTAAGTAGATAATGCCTATCAGTAATATAAAGTATCAAAATAGCGTTAAGGCGTTACCATAATCCCCCTTAACACATTTTATATTCCCAAAAGCATATACAAGACCGTAGTTTCCCCAAAACCGGAAGTCAGCAGAGGGCAATCCATATACTCAAGGTACAAATCAAAACGTAGCGGTCGCGAATGGGATAATCAGTATGAGAAGGTACATGAGGCGATACCAACTAGGATACTAGTAGTTGCGTCATCCGGACTGATGTTGGGCATAGCCAGCAGCCACCCTAACACCGCGAAACAACACTCCCAAATCAAGGGGTGCACCCAAATCGCATCACAAATGTAATAGATATGGTATCGAAGAAGTGTGTCCGCTAGAGGTGGCGAACCTCAATGGCCCGGCGCGGCTCCTGTTTTAGTCATGTCAGGGGTCATCCAATAATCGTTCTCTTTCTTCAGTCAACGCGTTCATCAAACCATCCACTTCATTCTGGATCAACACTCCGCGTATAATAGTTATTAAAGTGGTTTTCGGTATCGACAGAGAGTATGTCCATATCCGATCCCGGTCTCTTTAATAACTACGTATTATTACACCGTTGGCTCTTTTACATTTCAAATCGATTCATAATTGATATCAAAATATCATATTTGCTTCAAAATCAAATCCATTTCAAATATCATCGTATCTATTCAAATGTAAGATTTCGTTCCAACATAAATTTCGCATCAATATCTCATTTTGATTTCAAAATCATTTCGAATTTTAATTTAGGTTGCAACTTCATTTAAACCAATTCGTATTTACATTTAAGATTTAAACATAAACATTTCACCTTACTGACCTATTTGAAATTTTAGAAAAATAGTTTGAGTAGTTTAAAACTAGTTTTAAATAATTAAAATCGTTAAAATACTTTAAAATCTTAAAATGGATTTGAAATAGATAAAATTTAGTTTAAATAATTTAAATTGGGTTAAGTAGATTTAAAATAGATTAAAATAGTTTAAGTATTCAAAATGGTTTATATAACAGAGAAATTTGGAAAACAAAATAAAACAGCTTCAAAATCAATCCATTTCAATTATAACTTCCCAATTCAAATAAATTTCAATTTCCATTTTACCGATTCAATTTCGATTTTTAATTCAAATCAATGCCAACTTTGACTTCAAATTAATTCGATTTTACATTCACCTTCAACTTATTCAATTTCAATATATATCGATTTTTAGCTTGATTTTTCAAAATATCAATTTTAACACTTAACAAAATTATCCTTCAATATTCAAATTTAAATCCAAATTTCAAACATGATTCAATTTCAAGCTCAATTTCAATATCATTTTATATCGCTTTTACTTAATAATATTCAAAGCTCGATTTAAGGTTCAATCCTTTAAACGAATAAATTTTCGAACTTCAATCATAACCAAATTTCAAATTTCAAATTTCAAAGTCTCAACTTAATTATTTAACAAATTCCTTTAACCAAAATTTATTTCAACATTCCAAACTCAATTTTTCGATGAATTCAATTTCTATAGATCGATTTCTATTTATAACTTTTAAATCAAAACATTTAAATAAATTTCAAATCGACGATTTCAAAAATTATTAATTTAGCCAATTCGGTGTCCATATATAATTTTCTATCCTATGGCCAAGTAATTATTTATTTCAATTAAATGTCAGGGATGAGTATATATTACTTAAATTAAATCACAGTATCATATGTGTGCATAACAGGATCTATATAAGCAAATAAACATCCAAACACTCAATTATCAACCAATAGCATCCATCAAAATACATCAACCAATAAACAATTCAATTCATGGCAGTTTCATAGTTATCAATGTCAGGTAATTTAATCGCAATTCAATTTTAATTTCAATTTAACTGTCAATTTAATTTTTCAACGGTTAATTCAAATGACAAGCTATATCAAACAACGACAAATAAAATCATAACACTTCATAATATCAAATTTAACTAGCATAAAGATATTTAGTACGTTGTGAGCGTTATAAAACACTCACCTTGATTTTCACGATTTTAAATCAAATCGAACGACGTTCGATTTAACCCAAAATTTTCTCAAGCTCCAAACGATTCCAAACCAGCTTCATTGCGTAGTGCTCGACAAAACGAAGCGAACGCAATTCGTTTCGTTGAATTCCGACCTCGCGTCAACAAGTTATACATTTTATAAGATGACAACCATTTAATTTAAAATCAAATAGCTTATATTTAAATTACACAATTACCCTCCCATCTTCTTTCCCTCACTGCCAACATTTGCACGAGACACAGCAACCCATCCACTAAGCACGCGCGGCCACTGACACCCCTCCATGATCATCGATCGAACTAACGGACATCGCCATCCACCTTCTCGCCTCGAGCTCGACTCAACGAGCACCTTTACGCGATGGCCGAAGCCCCCACCACCATCGCGAGCTGCTCACTCCCCCTGACCGTACAACGGTCGCGCCACCCCAAACATTGATCGCACGCCGCAAATGCCCTCCCCCAGGTGCGCCTCGCCATGCTAAATCCAAAGCACACCTTCATTTGTTGATTTGATGGCCCTAAACCTTGCAAGACCAAATCCTAGTTTGTCCCCATGCTCTGGCAGCAATTCGAATATCACAGACGAAGGCCGCACCCCACACGACATATATCAGGATGAATAGAATTCAAAAATAGGATTTTTAGAGGAAGTTTGTGAATTTTACGCTGAGTATAATTGGAGAAATAAATTTTTGAAAGTTCCATTGTTGTTTTTTTTCTCTGTGACTATGCCTGAGGCTTAGAATGAAAGAGGGTTGCGTGATGAAGGGGGAAAAGCACCATCAACTTGTTTTGACTATAATCCGGCTGATGTGAATAAGATATACAGCTGTGATTGACTTAAAACAATTTAAAATATTATTAAATTTCAAATATCTCATTTAAAGGTAGCTTAAATTTCGAACTCCTATCGAGGCGTGCCGCTAGGCGTTCATAATATTATACCCCTATTCCGGAAGCAATGGAAAAGGGTTCAAGCCCGAATTTGATCGTGTGTGCGAGTTACGGAAATAAACGATCAAATTTAAATTAAACCGATTAAACAAATTTCTATGCGTTCTGCCTCTCCCCAGACAAACGGTAAATCCGATTGACACGAAATTTGAAAACTTACAATAATATCACATTACGGATCCGATGAAACTGGTTTCGTCGAAATTCGAGACCGTTTGAAAAATGACCATTTTAACTCGCCAAATTAATATTAAAACAATTTCAACGCGTTTCGAGCTGCCACGGTCAAACGACAACTCCGATTGCTACGAAAATTGAAATCCGATTATAACTAACTATTACGGATCCAATGGAACCAGTTTCGTCCAATTCTGAGACTGTTCAAAATTTGGCTATTTTCAGTCGATAATTAAATATTAAAATATTCAATTTTCACAAATAAATTTTAAATTCAGTTTTAAAAGTTCTATAACATCACTATAACTCCTATATGATAAAATAAAATTTTACAAATCATTTTTAATCATATTAAACCCGTTGTTCAATTATTCAATAAATTCCAATTGTAAAATCTTATTAACTCTATTATAATCCCAATATAACTTACATTCACTTTGGAAACCAATTTGAATCATATTAAATCAAATTTCAATTATTCACTCTATTTTCATATATTAAATTTCAATATCAAATTAATCATATCAATTCGGAATTTAATTCTTCAAATATTTGTAATATTAAACTTAAACAAATTTGATTCTTCTTAAATCACTATCTTTTGAAATATTGAAATTGAACTTATAAGATTTAACCTTTAAAACCAATTCACAATTTAGACACTATTTCATTTTACAGTTATTCAATTATTCAATAAGTTTAAATATTTAATTTAAGCAATTTACCTGTTCAATATTCAATATTTGATTTTAATTGGATTTTACTTATCAATCAATTACTCTATTATACCCAATGAATTCAACATTTATTATCCTATTCAACTATCGACTGCAAAGGCATTCACTAAGTAGCTTTATTTTTCATTACTTGGATAATTATTGTTGCAATTCATTCCAGTTATTATTATTCCAAACGAATTACATTTTTTTTCTAACACTAAATCACGAAGTCTTATCAAATTAGCTATTTTAGTTATCGAAAATTTACGGATCGTTATACTCTCCCCCACTCAAAACTTTTCGTCCCCGAAAAGATAAAAGAAGGGAAAAGGAACTAAGTATAGAATTCAACATTAGATATATTTTATTCAAAGTTACCAACTTATAAACAATGAAATTCCATTTATAAAGTCATTACTACACTTCCACTAAGTTACTCCGAACGGCTTTCTAACTTTAAAAGTTAGTTATCAAAACAAGTTATAATTTTTTTTAAACTTGAAAAATTTTCTAACACCCGGATTTTACGGAAAATTTCGGCAGAGTCTCCTTTGCGCGGCTCGATCGGTACAACTACAAAACGCCTCTACGGGCACCCAAACCAACAAAAGAAAATCAAAAGCCAAGTGGCTCATCCAAAAATCACCAAATCCAATGACAAAATAAACATGTACCTTATATTTTATTTGCGAGCATATACGACTAATATAGCGCGAAACCGAGCTCCAAATGCGAAGCAAGTGCAATCCGCGCCTACTAAACACTCAACAAACAATGAGAATCATGCATATATGAAAATAGTATCAATATACGTCATGTAGCAACATAACAACTACATGTGCCAACATAGTAAATGCAACAAAACAACAAATGCAACCATCAATCAACTATCATCCAACAAATCCATAACTAATCAATATAAACTCACTTCTCATTAATATTTATTGACTTGGATTCCAATTTTAATCGTAGTTGATTCATTAACGTTGGATTTTACTAACATTCATTCACAATTCAATTACTTAACATTCACTAATTTATTTTTACATTAGTTCACTTTCAATTTGAATCAAATTAAATTCTATTCAAATTCATTTAGCTTCCAATTTGATTTCAATGATTTATAGCTTTCAATTTTATTAATACTTAATGAATTATATACAATCAACTAACAATCATATAACAACCAAATCATACCCAACATAACCAAATTATAAATTTTTACATTCAATTTGGTTATCTCTTTCATATATATATCCTGTTATATAATTTTAAGAGATCATTTTATATTCGGCATCGTAAATTTCCAATATTAACTTGAATTAAGTCCGTAAGCCGTACGTATATCATCCGTGAGCAATACCAATCTAATCGCTTATTCGATCACACAATTTCACTTCCAACTAGTATCGTTCACCCGACTCTCTAGTACGGACTCAGATTTGGTTTCTTAATTGGAAACTGTTACTCTCGTTGCATAGCCATATGCTATGATAGAGAATTCCAGAATCAAATTAAAAATCCATATCCAGGGTTCGCCGTCGAAAATCGAGTGAAAAATCCTAACTTGGATCGATATAAATCGTCTCGAAATTTTGTGCTCGAATTTGGATCAAATCGTTATGCAAACAAAATAATATACGTACAATCTCACGTATTACCTTCCAATAGATTTCTATCCAATTTATCTATACTAAATTATTTTATTGACTTCTATTTTATTTACAATTAATTATTCGCAATCCATTATTCAATTAATATATCCATTTCTTTACATAACCTATTCTTTGACATTATCTTTTCTCTAACATTATATCATAGAATTTTCTGTCTCAAGTTCATTTTAAACATTATCTGTAATTTAATTAAATTCAATTTCATTTTCCAATTGATTCTTAACTATAAGAAATTTCTTTGTTTACATTTACTTCAATTTCATAATTTTAGTTAATAACAAATTTCTTTATGGAACATTTTATTAACCAGCACTTTAGTTTATTAATCATCTTATAAAAGTCTAATATCTCATAAATGACTTTTCTTAGTTACAGTTATCTTAAAGGTTACAATCCCTTTTCAATTTTTATTTATTTTCTATAACCAATTTACAAAGATATATTATGATTCATTTATCTTCTTTCTTAAGTTCACTTACTTGTTCCATTTATCCATTCATCATTTCATGCTATATTTAAGTATATAACATTTTTATCACAACCAAAATTTCATTTGTATACATTTTAATTCCTTTTTAAGTTTTCCTTACTTGTATACTTCAATTATTTTCAGGTTCTGTTTATTTGTACAATATCTCATTACATATCCAAAACATTATTTCTACTTCTTAATATTTGGTAAGTCATATTATATGTTATTAGAATGCAAATTCGGTATTATACAAATTTATAGAATTTCATTTTTCTTGATTAGAATGTACACAAATTTGATTTATTTAAATCCACTTTACCTTTCAACTTTAAAGTTTTCCCAAACAATAAGCTTAGATATCTTAATCCTCTTATTTTATAAATTCTGGTTATTCACATTTCATTCAAATAATTTGAATATTATTAATTAACAAACTTAGAAGTTTAAATGCCCGGTTCTTTTCAAATCGTTTGAAATAAACATATACACTTATATCTTTAATACATCCAATCATACCTTTGGAGTTTAAACCAAACCCATTTACCCAAAATAATTTCGAAGAAAAGCAAATCTTCTTAGAAGTCTCCCCCACTTTGAGACTCGAAAATGAACGTCGATGATGCTGCGCAGTCATCACCGAAATTATTTTCCAGCGACATAAGAGAGGAGTACTTAATTCATTCTTTCCTTTAAAAATCCTTTCAAAATATTTCCATAAACAATTTTCAACAAATATTACTATATATTTCTTCAAAACTTTGAGAACCATTTTTCAAAACCTCCAGGTCTTTAAATTCAATATTTTCCAATTTAATCTATCTTAATTTATAAGTCACCTTTATAAAATAGTCTTATAGGATTTTCTTTCTTAAAACATTCCACAAGTTGTTTTATCGTTGTTCATTTTGTAATTCACCTTATTTATTTAAATTACAATATCCGATTAATGTTAATAGCCAATATTTCATTTCCAACAACCAAATAAGCTAGATTGATCACAATAAATTTTGAAATAAATTCTTTATATATACAAAATATAATTAGGGCAAAATTATTTCATTTACCCAATTTCAAAACAATACTATGTCGAATTGTTCTGTTTAAGTGTTTAGAGATCCCTGTCAATGACGTTAATTACTCGTATTGACCAAAATCCATAAGCCACTCAACAAATCAACCGACACAATATAAAACATTTTATATCACTAAAAAATACGCTCTCTCATATACACTCAACTCATTCATATATTTTACCTCTATTTCAATGAGTTATTCCCCACTAGAGCCAAGGTTTATCGCTAAACCAAAGCTTTGATACCAACTGTAACGACCCACCTTTTTGGACAGTATAAACCGACGATCAAATACACATGTCGATTTCAAACCATTCAAAAGGGCAGATAGTTATTGGGGGTAAATAAGAAAAGAAGAGAAAATAAATAAAGGAAATGAAACAACACAGAATCTCGCAGCGGAACGATAACATATAATAGTCAAATAAACAGTTCATGAAGCTGTCTACTATACATTGACAATTATTTATACAACATTTATCAGAGTTTATACATATACAACAGAACGATTAAATAATGCAGCAGATAACATGATGCAAGGGTAATAATAGTAATAGTATACCAAATCTTTGTCTTCGTCCTCCAGAATAGATCTTTAAAAATCTGAAAACTCAAGACTGACCTGAGCGTAATGAAAAGACAAAACACTCGAGTCAGGACTAAATACCCTTATGAAAGTTAAATCAATCGTAAATAAATATGAGTGCAACGGCGTCGGAGATGTTTACGGGGTTTGACATCTCCTATCCAGTGTCAACGTGCGTGCAATAACTTAAGAGATGTTACGGGATTTTCCATCTCTCAAGGATCCGTTAAACTATCTATTATGTAGTAACATACGCTAAGTAGATAATGCCTATCAGTAATATAAAGTATCAAAATAGCATTAAGGCGTTACCATTATCCCCCTTAACACATTTTATATTCCCAAAAGCATATATAAGACCGTAGTTTCCCCAAAACCAGAAGTCACCAGAGGGCAATCCATATACTCAAGGTACAAATCAAAACGTAGTGGTCCCGAATGGGATAATCAGTATGACAAGGTACATGAGGCGATACCAACTAGGATACTAGTAGTTGCGTGATCCGGACTGATGTTGGGCATAGCCAGCAGCCACCCCAACACCGCGAAACAACACTACCAAATCAAGGGGTGCACCCAAATCGCATCACAAATGTAATAGATATGGTATCGAAGAAGTGTGTCCGCTAGAGGTGGCGAACCTCAATGGCCCGGCGCGGCTCCTGTTTTAGTCATGTCAGGGGTCATCCAATAATCGTTCGCTTTCTTCAGTCAACGCGTTCACCAAACCATCCACTTCATTCTGGATCAACACTCCGCGTATAATAGTTATTAAAGTGGTTTTCGGTATCGACAGAGAGTATGTCCATATCCGATCCCGGTCTCTTTAATAACTACGTATTATTACACCATTGGCTCTTTTACATTTCAAATCGATTCATAATTGATATCAAAATATCATATTTGCTTCAAAATCAAATCCATTTCAAATATCATCGTATCTATTCAAATGTAAGATTTCGTTCCAACATAAATTTCGCATCAACATTTCATTTCGATTTCAAAATCATTTCGAATTTTAATTTAGGTTGCAACTTCATTTAAACCAATTCGTATTTACATTTAAGATTTAAACATAAACATTTCACCTTACTGACCTATTTGAAATTTTAGAAAAATAGTTTGAGTAGTTTAAAAATAGTTTTAGATAATTAAAATCGTTAAAATACTTTAAAATCTTAAAATGGATTTGAAATAGATAAAATTTAGTTTAAATAATTTAAATTAGATTAAGTAGATTTAAAATAGATTAAAATAGTTTAAGTATTCAAAATGGTTTATATAACAGAGAAATTTGGAAAACAAAATAAAACAGCTTCAAAATCAATCCATTTCAATTATAACTTCCCAATTCAAATAAATTTCAATTTCCATTTTACCGATTCAATTTCGATTTTTAATTCAAATCAATGCCAACTTTGACTTCAAATTAATTCGATTTTACATTCACCTTCAACTTATTCAATTTCAATATATATCGATTTTTAGCTTGATTTTTCAAAATATCAATTTTAACACTTAACAAAATTATCCTTCAATATTCAAATTTAAATCCAAATTTCAAACTGATTCAATTTCAAGCTCAATTTCAATATCATTTTATATCGCTTTTACTTAATAATATTCAAAGCTCGATTTAAGGTTCAATCCTTTAAACGAATAAATTTTCGAACTTCAATCATAACCAAATTTTAAATTTTAAAGTCTCAACTTAATTATTTAACAAATTCCTTTAACCAAAATTTATTTCAACATTCCAAACTCAATTTTTCGATGAATTCAATTTCTATAGATCGATTTCTATTTATAACTTTTAAATCAAAACATTTAAATAAATTTCAAATCGACGATTTCAAAAATTATTAATTTAGCCAATTCGGTGTCCGTATATAATTTTCTATCCTATGGCCAAGTAATTATTTATTTCAATTAAATGTCAGGGATGAGTATATATTACTTAAATTAAATCACAGTATCATATGTATGCATAACAGGATCTATATAAGCAAATAAACATCTAAACACTCAATTATCAACCAATAGCATCCATCAAAATACATCATCCAATAAACAATGCAATTCATGGCAGTTTCATAGTTATCAATGTCAGGTAATTTAATCGCAATTCAATTTTAATTTCAATTTAACTGTCAATTTAATTTTTCAACGGTTAATTCAAATGACAAGCTGTATCAAAAAACGACAAATAAAATCATAACACTTCATAATATCAAATTTAACTAGCATAAAGATATTTAGTACGTTGTGAGCGTTATAAAACACTCACCTTGATTTTCACGATTTTAAATCAAATCAAACGACGTTCGATTTAACCCAAAATTTTCTCTAGATCCAAACGATTCCAAACCAGCTTCATTACGTAGTTCTCGACAAAACGAAGCCAACGCAATTCGTTTCGTTGAATTCCGACCTCGCATCAACAAGTTATACATTTTATAAGATGACAACCATTTAATTTAAAATCAAATAGCTTACATTTAAATTACACAATTACCCTCCCATCTTCTTTCCCTTACTGCCAACATTTGCACGAGACACTGCAACCCATCCGCTAAGCACGCACGGCCACTGACACCCCTCCATGATCATCGATCGAACTAACGGACATCGCCATCCACCTTCTCGCCTCGAGCTCGACTCAACGAGCACCTTTACGCAACGGCCGAAGCCCCCACCACCATCGCGAGCTGCTCGCTCCCCCTGACCGTACAATGGTCGCGCCACCCCAAACATTGATCGCACGCCGCAAATCCCGTCCCCCAGATGCGCCTCACCATGCTAAATCCAAAGCACACCTTCATTTGTTGATTTGATGGCCCTAAACCTTGCAAGGCCAAACCCTAGTTTGTCCCCATGCTCTGGCAGCAATTCGAATATCACAAAGGCCGCTCCCCACACGACATATATCAGGATGAAGAGAATTCAAAAATAGGATTTTTAGAGGAAGTTTGGGAATTTTACGCTGAGTATAATTGGGGAAATAAATTTTTGAAAGTTCCATTGTTGTTTTTTTTTCTCTGTGACTATGCCTGAGGCTTAGAATGAAAGAGGGTTGCGTGATGAAGGGGGAAAAGCACCATCAACTTGTTTTGACTATAATCCAGCTGATGTGAATAAGATATACAGCTGTGATTGACTTAAAACAATTTAAAATATTATTAAATTTCAAATATCTCATTTAAAGGTAGCTTAAAATTTCGAACTCCTATCGAGGCGTGCCGATAGGCGTTCGTAATATTATACCCCTGTTCCAGAAGTAATGGAAAAGGTTTCAAGCCCGAATTTGATCGTATGCGCGAGTTACGGAAATAAACAAGCAAATTTAAATTAAACCGATTAAACAAATTTCTATGCGTTCTGGCTCACCCCGGACAAACGGTAAATCCGATTGACACGAAATTTGAAAACTTACAATAATATCACATTACAGATCCGATGAAACTGATTTCATCGAAATCCAAGACCGTTTGAAAAATGACCATTTTAACTCGCCAAATTAATATTAAAACAATTTCAACGCGTTTCGAGCTGCCACGGTCAAACGACAACTCCGATTGCTACGAAAATTGAAATTCGATAATAACTAACTATTACGGATCTAATGGAACCAGTTTCGTCCAATTCTGAGACTGTTCAAAATTTGGCTATTTTCAGTCGATAATTAAATATTAAAATATTCAATTTTCACAAATAAATTTTAAATTCAGTTTTAAAAGTTCTATAACATCACTATAACTCCTATATGATAAAATAAAATTTTACAAATCATTTTTAATCATATTAAACCCGTTGTTCAATTATTCAATAAATTCCAATTGTAAAATCTTATTAACTCTATTATAATCCCAATATAACTTACATTCACTTTGGAAACCAATTTGAATCATATTAAATCAAATTTCAATTATTCACTCTATTTTCATATATTAAATTTCAATATCAAATTAATCATATCAATTCGGAATTTAATTCTTCAAATATTTGTAATATTAAACTTAAACAAATTTGATTCTTCTTAAATCACTATCTTTTGAAATATTGAAATTGAACTTATAAGATTTAACCTTTAAAACCAATTCACAATTTAGACACTATTTCATTTTACAGTTATTCAATTATTCAATAAGTTTAAATATTTAATTTAAGCAATTTACCTGTTCAATATTCAATATTTGATTTTAATTGGATTTTACTTATCAATCAATTACTCTATTATACCCAATGAATTCAACATTTATTATCCTATTCAACTATCGACTGCAAAGGCATTCACTAAGTAGCTTTATTTTTCATTACTTGGATAATTATTGTTGCAATTCATTCCAGTTATTATTATTCCAAACGAATTACATTTTTTTTCCAACACTAAATCACGAAGTCTTATCAAATTTGCTATTTTAATTAGAAAATTTACGGATCGTTACATCTTTGCTAAGGCTTGAGATCATCCAACGAAGTGCGTCGAAGTGTCTCTCTTGCTCTTTGATCATATGCATTTGGCTTAATTCTAAGTGCCTTTGATTTCTAAGTATAAAAGAGAGAATATTCTTGAAAGAAGTAAGAGTTTCTTCAAGATTTTCACTTAAATTCTTAATTGGAGAAGCCATAATTTAAGAAATAAGTTGAAGTATGAGAGGAGATGAGTAGAAATGGAGGCAGAGAAGTTTTTCTGGAAGAAATAGGTATTTATAGGAGTTATTGGCCGTTCAAAATGAATTGTCACTTGGTAGTTACAAGAATTTGAAGTTAGAAATTGTAACTACTTTCTGACTGTTATATGTCGACATGGGGGGATGGGGCATGTCGACATGGTCTAGACAGAATGACCAAGTTGAGTTATTTTTGATTTCTAAGTTTATTTTTATACTAGTTGACCTATATAAACTTAAAATAAATAACTATCAGAGATATATAAAGCTGGAAAACAGAGAATAAGATAGCATTACTTATATTAGTCAACATTACATAATATTAAAAAAAAATAGAAAATACAAAGATAGATAAACGATAGCTAGAGAGATAATGGCTAGGATTAGTTTGATGAAGATGATGATGAGGACAAGCCAAGTTTCCTGCCTATCTTCCCAAAGAACTTGTCGATCTTGGTAGAGATTTTATACATTTTCTTGCTAATAGATCTCTTAAGAACCTTTTGGTTTTGAGCAAGTATCTTTTGGTTCTTGAGTATGGTTGACAGGTGTATGTGGATACTCTATACTTTCCAAAGAGGTTTCTTCATCTTCCACTTCTTCTTCAATTTCCATTCCTTCCCCTTCTTCTTCCTCTTCTTCTCCCTCTTCTTCCATCTCTTCATGAGCCAGTCTCTCTTCCTTTTCGGTAAGTGTTTCATACGGTTGAAACATAAGTGGGATTTTCATAAGGGAAATGTTCCCATGATTGAACACTTTCCTACTTACAAACTCTTCCTTTTTAACATCCACGTCAAAATAATTGAAAATCCGAGTAAGATAAATTCCATGATAAAGAGTGTTTTCTCCCATAGTAAAATTTTTGGGTCTTAACTCATCCAAAATAGTTTGTGCCCAATTAATATCATATTTTCCAAATATAGCAAAAAGAGCTTTACACACTTTTGAGGTGGGATTATTGTAGTTTCCCGACCTAGGAATAATGGTGTGTTGAATAAGAAGGTTGACAATTCTTGCTTTTGGGCGGAAAAAGAGATTCTTAAAATCCATGTGGTCATCGCTTTCAAAAATGTGATGAAAAGTCTCTCGATCGGTTTCATTGATTTGAAATTGCGAGAGATTCATACCGGTAGATTTGAAACCCAAAATAGTACCCAAAATATCGGAATCCAGAACAATAAGTGTTCCTTTAACACTACTCCAAATTTGATCTTCATTTCCATTATAAAATTCACGGTTTAGGTTTGCATAAAACATTTTGACAAGGTTTGGATAACAAACGAAATCATTTTGCTTGTTATCATCAAGCTAAGAATGGAGTTTTCTTCAAAAAGTTGATCGATTTCATAAGAAGGAAATCATCAAAAATAGCAAATTTTCCGTATTGACTTTACCATAGTTTACATAACTTATGTAAGCTTTGATAGCCTCCGGGTCATTAAAAAGATAATTTTTGATGGATTTGGTCAGCCTCAAAGTTGATGCGGTACTTGAGGAAGCCATTGATGAGTGTTTGAGAGGAGTAGAAGATAATGAAGAAAGTTTGAATTATGAGAATAAAGTGAAAAGAGATGATAAGAGAAGTATATTAAATAGATTCTCTAAAGTCATGTTCTCTGGTCAAGAGGTATCTTTTCAGAATTTTGAAGTAAGTGAAAAGGTGGAGAGAAATTCAAAGTTTGAATTCAAATTTTGAAATCAAATTTCTAAGAGACATGTCGACATGGGGTATCCTGGCATGTCAACATGTGCCTGTTGAATTTGAAAAGGGGTGTCTTTTTCTAAAAACTAAGAAATTCCTAAAATCTTAAGAAAACTAATATATATTCTATATCTATATATAATTCCAGTAATAGTATTAAATATAATAATATTAAAATATTTTAATATTTAAAATATTATTAAAATAATATTATTTTAAATTTAAAAATTCAAATTTCAAAGGGTGATTTTGAATTTAAAAATTCAAGGAACTGCAAACAAAATCAAAACAAACAAGCATCCAATAAAATCAAAATAAATGTGTACCTATTTTTAGATCCAAACTCCGATCGTCTTCCGTTCGAGAATAGCAGTGAAGCACGGATTTGAATTATCAGTTTTCCTCTCGTCATTACTGGATGAATCTGAATCGTCAAGAGTTGCTGCATATGCCTTCTTTCTTTTCCTTAGTTGCTCGTTATTTGGTTGAAATGTCTGTTTGTCTGGATATGGACAATCTATCTTGTAGTGCCCTGTTTTGTTGCAGTTGTAGCATCTATCACCATTGTTGTTGTTGTTGTTGTAATTGTTGTTGTTCTCCGAAGTATTTCTGGAATTCCTTTGATCATTTCTTTTAAAGTTATTCATCTTTCTATACTTCAGAAACTTTCTGAAATTTCTGGTCATGAAAGCAATTTCTTCATCACTATCTTGTTCTGAATCTCCAGTTGTTGCTTTGAATGCGTCGATTTCTTTTCCGTTTCCTTAGATTCTTTTCTCCCTTGTAGTTGAACTTCATAAGACATTAGATTACCGATTAACTCTTCGATCTTCATTTGACTAACATCATTTGCCTCTTCAATAGTAAGTGTCTTTTGATCCCATTCTGGAGTGAGTGAATTGAGTATTTTTCTGACTTGATCTTCTTCTGAGAAACCCTTTCCTAAAGCAATCAATGAATGTACAATATCTTGAAATCGACAATACATGTCGGAAATGGACTCATTTTCATGCATTTTAAACAATTGAAACTGGTTAGTTAATATGGAAATTTTAGTCTGTTTAACTTTGCTTGTTCCTTCATGAGTTACTTGCAAAGTTTTCCAGATTTCAAATGCAGACTTACAAACAGAGACTCTACTAAACTCATTCCTATCTAGTGAACAAAATAGTATATTCATAGCCTTAGAATTGTTTTGTGCAACCGCCTTTTGCTCAGTAGTCCACTGGGCAAAATTAGTAGTTGGTTCAACATATTCAATTTGTGTCATATTCCAAGTATCCAAACTTATGGATTGTAAATAAATTTTCATCCTACATGCCCAATATGCATAATTACTACCATTAAAAAGTGGTGGTCTGATAGTAGACTGACCTTCTATAAATGAACTAGTGTTAGTGCTTGTGTTGACAGAAGTAGTGGTGACAGGAGTGACATTATTAGTGTGTTGTGCCATTAAACTTTTCAAAATTTCAGATTATGAAAATAATGAAAACCAATGCTCTGATACCAATTGTTAGGGATGCGGATTAAGGATCTTAAGGCAGAAATAACACTAGAGGGGGGTGAATAGTGTTTTAAAGAATATATGAACTATATAACTAAATTAAAACTTGCAACACAAATCTAAACAGAATTCTAACACGGAATGATCACAGAACATATAACAAATGCAAATAGTAAAGTAAAACAAGTAAAAGGAAAGAACACATCGGATTTTATACTGGATCGGAACCCTCCTACATCCAGTCCTGCACCAAGGCAATATCCTTGTACATATTTTTATAAGCCAATATCCAAATTACAACCCTCAATTTCTAAGGCCTTGAGGAACCCTCCTATCTCCGAGTCTGGGGTAAACTATCTTGATTTACGGGACACAAGATCACCCTAATACTTCTTAATAACAATCCTTTTGAATGGATAGACTCTATGGACTTTTTGAATACAAATTAATCCTATAACTCTGAATAGCACTTTGATCTTTAGTAGAAATGATGGAGAATTAAATAGAGAGAGTATCTAAATGATTTCCTATTGAGAATTTGGCAGAATGATGGCACGATCTTGAAAATATGAGGTTTTATGGATATGGAATGGTGGAGAAGAAAGAGTGAAGAAAATAAGAAATTAGTTGTTAAAAAAATTCGTTTCGGAAGCCTTTATATAGATGCACAACAGTCATAACCATTGGCGAAAGGTTTTCGAACGAATGGACACTTCTTTTGAAAATTCAATTTTGAATCCAACTGTCACCATGTCGACATGGGGTATCCCCTTATGTCGACATCCCTTAGTTCAAAATTATAGAGATGTTGTTTTGTAAAGACAATTGAATTTAAAATAAGTTGAAACTACTCTGAAGCAAAGTAAAGTGTTTAAACAATATTTTGAGATAGAGAATGAATATAAAACATTATTTTAAATATATATATATATAATTGATATAGACCGTCAATTACATAAGTAATATTTAAAATCAGAATAAGTTTTGATGTTTTAAAATAGAAGTTTTTAAAATCAGAATAGAGGAATATTTCAAGGCTAAAACAAAGTTCGAAAATATTTTTGAAAACATGATTTTGAAAGCTAAAACATTTTGAAAACAGATTTAAAAACATTTTGAAAAATCTATTCAAACTGAAATTGCAAGAACCTTCCTACAGAGCTCCTCCATGGGACTCGAGAACTTGTACAAAGTAGTTTAAATGATTTTGATTTTCGTGGGTTTGTAAGCCACTTGTCGTAGGTTTGTAAGCTACTTGTCGTGGTTTGTAAGCCACTGGTTTCGATAGAAATTGGTTTCCATCCCAAAAGAAAATTCGAAGAAAGATGAGAGTGCTATTATGAAGTTTTAACAAAATACTAGACACTTATCTTGAGATCTTGAAATCTTGATTCTCTAGAGTCTTGAATCTTGAATCTCTAATCTTCATCTTGATGCTTGAGTCTTTATACTGATCAGTCTTCGATGATACCTGCATATACTTCCTATACACACACACACACACACATATATATATATATATATATGGAAATGTTAGTATATATTTTATAAAGTAAAGTATAATAACTATATAAGGTCGTTGTCATCAAAACATCATCAACTCAGTTCCTAACATCTAATTCCTAGCATGCAAGAACTACCTAGGGGACTCTGAATAAACAAATGTTTATCAACTGAATTGCATGTGACAGCCAATTTATTTACTGTGTCTTGTGATATTAAAGAATGTGTAGCCCCGGTGTCATATATTATTGAGATTGGATAATCTTTAATTAAGAGTATACCTTCCAATTGTCCAGAATTTCCCACTGCATTTGCTTTTGCTTTTCCTTCCAATGCTCCTACCTTTGCTCCTTTCTTGAACTCTGGGCAATTCCTTTTGATGTGACCTTCTTTCCCACAATTATAGCAACTGAATGATGTCTTCCTAGCTGCTTGACACCTATTACTCATGTGTCCTTCCTTGCCACAATTGTAGCAAATAATTTTCTTCTTAATTACCCCATTGGTTGCTCCTTCAACCTTCTTGTCTGAATTCTTCTTGTCATACGGATGTGCTCTATTTTTTCCTTTTTGTGGTTATTAGGTCTTATGTTCCTGAATTTCTCCCTTGCATTATCATGTTGTTCAAAAGAAAGAGTGAGATCTATAACTTGATCAAATGTTTTGTCTTTGTATGGTAGCATTGCTCTACTTAAACCATCATTAAGTCTTTGAATAAATCTTTAATTCTTTGATTCATCATTTCCTATGAGCATGATTCCATACTTAGACAAGCTCTCAAACTTTTGAGTGTATTCAGTCACACTCATTGGTCCTTGCCTCAACCTTATGAACTCCTCAAGCAAAGTTGCCTTAGCTGTTGCTTGGACAAATCTAGCCTCAAGCATATCCTTGAACTGATCCCATGTTATCTCATTTTCTGGTATTCCTATGATGATTACCTCTCACCAATCCAGTGTTGCTCCTTTGAGCCTTCTAGAAGCTATTTTCCTCTTCCTCTGGTCATTGATTTGCATGTCTGCAAATACACTTTCCAAGGTCCTTAGCCATGTTTGCACACCCATGACCCCTTCAGTGCCTTCAAAATCCTTGCCTCCTAAATTTGAGAATGTTTTCAGTAGCTTAGCTAACTCTTCATGAGGATTTTCTTCCCTCTGCGCTGCTCCTTTCTTAAATTCCCTCACCAAATCTTGCAAATTGACCAATGGTGTTGCATTAGAGTCCTGCTCTAGGGTTTGATGGTCTTCCTACCATGATTCACTATACAATTTATATAACTAGTTAGTCTTGTTTTTGATTTATTTGATTCAGTAATTTATTTCTATTGAAAATATATTTTTTTGCTATGTTTTTGGTAACATAGCTCTGATACCAACTGAAGTGACAAACTTTGCTTCACCTATATATTTTTTTAATTTTAAGTTGAGTTTTTTTTAAGGGTTCACTTCTTTTAATTAATTTCCCAAGATCCAGAGTTTACTAATATCAAAATATCAGTACTTAAATCAAGTCATATCATTTTTATATATGAAGATATATAAATGTTTCTTTGCCTATCAGAGTGTTAGTGTAGCAAAGAAATTTTTATCACACAATATTTTCCATAATTGGAAGGTTTTGTGTCACATAGCTATTTCTACATTACTATCTTGTTTTATTCCCCGGATTAATTATTTAATTCATGGATTTATACCACATGTATTTGATCTTTGGGATTTAAGAATTCATACATAATCTTGTACAAACAATTTATGTCAAGCAGAATGCACGCATCCTGGTTCATAGAGAATGTAATGCTCAGGTGAGTAATAAGATTGTAAACTGATTTTAAAGGTCATGCAGATGGAAACAATACAAATGAACAAAGTGCAAACCCAAACCAACATACCAAATGAAGACTGAACAAAGTGCAAACCCAGACCAACATACCAAATGAAGACTGAACAAAGTGCAAACCCAAACCAACATACCAAATGAAGACTGGGCATGTATATGAAAGCAGCAACCACACTGATTTAAGTGATAAGCAACTATACACATAAATGGTTAATAAGGATACCAACTCAATATGCTATGAACAAGAACCAAGGCCAGAGGTGACATCAATACATGCATATAGTCAAGTAATGTAAAAAGTCAGGACAATGCAAAACTTCCAGATGAACACATAATGAGGATAAACTACAGAACTCCAAGCAAAGAGCAATTGAAAGTGATCGGCATGCAGTGGAGTAATGGACAAGCTCAATACACAATCAAGACCACATGGTACTGCAACTACAACAGACTCTACTAAAACCAAATGCAACCAGTCTTTGAAACAAGCATGTAGACATCAGGGTTTTGTTCAATATGGTTAAAGTGAAGACTTCAAGTACAATGCATGCACATCAACTCACTACACAATGCATTACAGGCTTCAGCTGGTAAATCAGATATTCAGATAGGATTGCAGGCTATGACTTCAAGCCTTTGCATGTACATATATCAATTATAAGACAAGTTTAAGCCTTATTGGTTAGCCAAGACCAGGTTCAACCCATCCACTTAACACTTTGGCAATTATTTATTCAAAAACAACTTTAGCGTTATAACTGAAATTAAACAAACATGCCAAGGAGAATACGTCCACATATCAGATTACATGGCATAATCTCCTTCATCATAATCCACATGAAAACTCCAGAATCTGTTGCCTAAATCAACATCTCACAAGCACATATAATACTTATGTTTTTTTTCTTTTACATGTTCTTTTCAAGAAAACAAAGCAAGTATTAATCCTAGAAATGCACAAGGCATAAGAAAGATTGCCTAGATTATTTATTACAAATTAAAATACTACTTCTCTAAAGCATTTTAAACCAACAAGATCTTCAAACATCCATTCAAGCAAGCTACTCATGCATCTTTCCCTGCAGCAACACTTTGAACTGCCTCAATGAAAATGAGACACCCCAAAGATTGCAAAGGCAACAAATAGGGTCAGAAAATATATTCTGGTGTGAGTGAAATCATAGGTTAAAATAACTTGTAAATACCTAAGATTGTGCATAGAATTTATATGTTTGATGCTTATTCAAGTTCATACTAAAATCTGAGTATATGTATATGTGTAAGCTATTTCATACATGTACACAAGCATTCATCCATCCACACCATTCAGTTATACATACATATACTCCTATGGATTAGCTCCCTAAATTCCATAGTTTAATTTAGCAATCCTATTTATTTTTTAATTGGTCTTAACTCTTGCTATTGAACACCAAGTGTGCATTGCAAAGGGGCTCAATTCTGTTAACCCTTTACGCAGAGGCCTACAGGACTTAAACAAGTCATGCACATACCCATCATCCACCTGATGATGAATAGATCAAGGCACTACTCCTCAATTAACTTTGTAATTTATAGACCATTCTCATTTTTCTTTCAGGAGAATTTTATTAACTTTGGAAATGCTTATGTTCTTTTCTTCCTGTCATAAATCAAAGAATATTAAACTCACTCCGGGATTTCAGCCAGACATACAGAGCATTCGTACAAGATACCACATCCCATTTTAAAGTCATTTTTATTTAATCATATTTTCTAAAACTTGCATATATATTTATTTCCAGAAATGTTCCCATTTCTTTTATAAATCTGGTGAAGTCATATAAAATATTTGCTTATTTTACTGTGTACATAGGGTATGGTTTTTGAGAAAAACCCTTAAAAACATTTTGACTGGTGATTTGAACAAATCAGCACATATACAATATATTGCATTGTTCATATCATTTTTAAAAGGAGCTAGACATAAGCATGAATCTCCTTATTCACACTGCCTACTTCATTCTTCATTAATACCCTATTTCTCAGTAAAATCATTTAGCTCATCTCCATATAAAAACTGGATTATAGAATCCATTTCTGAGATCAGGGTGTTTATTTGTTTTTTTTTTTCACAGCCAAATTAAAACAATCATAACAAATCAAAACATCAACCAAATACTCAGCCAAAGTACCAACCATAATCAACATTCATTTATTCAGAGAATAAAAATTAAACAAAAGCATGATATGGTTTTATAAAAATAATATGGCTGCCCTTAACTTGGGACTTAATGCCTTAAATCTCATAAGATGATTAGTCACTCACGTTCCTTCTTTTCTCCCCCGAGAATGCTCTATCTTGAAAACAGTGTGAGTTTGCTCTCTTTTTTTAAAAAAATATCTTTCTGTTTCCCAAAATAAATTGCTGCTTATCCTCTGGTTTTTAAAACAGTTAGCTAGGGTTTTAGTGGAGAGAAAACCCATTTTTATCCCCACACAAATAAGAGAATTATGTATATGTGTTTATGGCTAAATATGCCATTTTCTCTTTGATTCCATTTCCAGTATTTCTGTTTTCTTCTTTTCTATGTACATGCCATTTGCATGTTTCACCTACACATTATTTTCATGTGACTTATTTACATTATGTATATTTTTTTTCTTTTAAATCTATAGTGTTCACACATATCTCTTTTCATCAATTTAATTCCTTGCTAATATTTCAAACCATTAGTTTTCTCTTGATTTTTTTGAAAATGTATTTATGCATATATATAATTCTAAACTGGTTTCATATATTTTAATTATCATAAGAATTTATTTTATCACTCTATACTTCTCTGGCCACTCATATATAATATTTATGTGAGATATGTTGATGTAAAACTCATTCATACTTAGTTATTTTTCTTCCCAACATTATTTACTGAAAACTACTATCCTCTTCCTTATTTATCTCTCTCATTCTTGATATTTATTTTCAAACTATTTTATCCTTGGAATATTTTCTATTGACTGATTTTTCATTTTTTTAAAATTATTTTCATCTCAATAATTTGGGTCTTCACACCATCCCTTACAAAAGTATGGACAACATAAATATCTTAACAAAAGTATGAAAAATATCCCTTAAGAAAATATGGTCAATATCTTTTAACGAAAGAATCATAATTTATCTAAACCAAAACATAGCCAGTATACTTTAACAAAAATATGGCTACTGTCCTAACAAAAGTATGACTAATTTATCTTAAAGAAATATGGCCAACATGTTTTAATGAAGCTCTGGTTCTTACCAAAAACACAATGGTAAATCAACAGTAAAGTTGAAAATTGTTTTATCATTTAACAATGTAATACCCTTTTAACCAAATTTGCCACTTGTATACTTAATAATTATTCTTTCTTTTTCTTTATAGAATTATTCAATGAAATTTAGAAAATTAATTTATTTTTCCCAATTACTTAATTGGTTTTAAATAAATTAGGTGATTTTCTTATATTTTCTACTTATTTCCCCTTCCTTTAATAATCGTTTTTAAATCCAAAATACATGAGAAAAAATCTAGAGTTCCAAAATTAATTTCAACCTTATATATCACATATATAAATTTCATATTAAAATAATTAGTTTTGGTATTTTGAACTAACTGAAGATAAAATTAACACATTTACACCTTGGACAATTCATAATGAATTATGCAAACATAAAAAAATTTCTCAAATTTAAAATCCATCTATAAAATCACACTTTATACCTCATGGCGAAATTTATAATTATTAGAACTCATATATTCGATTATGATTTAAAGAGTTTAAGTTGTATATAAAACATATAGATTCATATTACCAATCCATAGCCATGCATTTAACAAAATAAAACATGAATATAACACATATATCGGAGTTCAAATAGGGTGAACCTAAAATTAGGGATATATTACTCACCAAAGATGTAGGTTTTAGCTTTATTTCTTCCGTTGAAATGTTTAGCTTCCATCTTGATGTTGATTGGTTTTAGTTTCCTCTTCTTTAGCAAATGGCATCCATTTTTGTTCTTCTTTGTTTTTTTAGTTTATGGTTATGAGTAAAAATGAATGATGAATGAGGGGGTATGAGATTCCCTTAATGGATTTTGATCACTCCTTGCTAATTAAGTCTTACCTTAACTTCTTTCATTTATTCCCAATCTTACATTCATTTGGTCCACTCAATTACTTTTAGTTCAACCTAACCAATCATTTTAAGTATCCAACTAAACTAGATCGATTAAATTTTGATTTAAGCAGTTTCATTTTTAAAATTATAAATTATTTTATGTTTATTTAAGCTTATATAATGACACCAAATATAAGGTGTGTAATGATCCGCCTTTCTATACTCCTAAAAAACAACACTTAATACATCCACAATATCGTGTGTCGATCATCTAAGTGCCTGAATGATTGTTCGTTGGGGTAAAAGAAAATAAAAGATAAGAAGAAAGAAACATAGAATCTCACAGCGCATGGAACTTATGTATAATAGAACATAAGATAGTACATATAGTCACTACCAAAATGAAACATCATGTTATAATAAATGTTAATTTTAGTCAGGGACAGTTATAACTACATGCCCCTGCAATGTTAATACACACTATACGAAAATTGCGAAAATAAAATAGATAACTAGATAATGGCGAAGCCTCATCTCCATACTCCTCCAAAATGCACCTGTAACATCTTGGACTACTTGACTACTCAAAAATTAAAGTACCCAAGAGTTTAAGAGAAAGAAAGAAAAATTATGGCTCGGACGTGGGTCGAGTGTGAGTAAACTCAAAACATATGAATTTTTTGCTTATAAAACTCTTCAAAATAAAGGTATCTCGTAAGACCATGATGCATATAAACATGGACTGGTTTTTACCATACGATAACCAGAACACTTCTATAAGACGTTCTATGATATTATAATAAGGGTACTTTTGGCACAGGTCCTTATTAAGTTTCAAAATTCATGAAAAGTCCTTCACTAAATTTCAGTGTAAATTAGGTCCATGTTTTTTTATTCACGATTATTGCAGAGCATGATGTAACTTTTCATAAAAGTTGCTGACATTTCCGCAACTTTTCTGTACACGGTGAACATAGTGTACGAAAGTTGCTAAAATATCAGCACTTATTTATAAAAGTTGTTGACATTTCAGCAACATTTATGTACACTGTGAACACAGTTTATGGAAGTTGCTAAAATATCAGCACTTATTTATAAAAGTTGCTGACATTTCAGCAATAATTTTCTTCGTTTCCAGAAAACAAGGACCCGATTTACAATGAAACTTTGACAGGGAAAGCTGCTGAAATATTAGCTCTTATTAAAAGTTGCTGACATTTCAGCAATAATTTACTTCGTTTCTAGAAAACAGGGACCCGATTTACAATGAAACTTTGACAGGACCCGCTTTACAATATGAAAGTATGATAGGGATGCCTCCCTAATTTCCACTTAAAATAATGTTTAGGGTTTAAAATAAATATTTAACATAGCCAAAAATGGTTTACATTCCAACATATTTAGTATACATCCAAGTCCATAAAGCATATAGTGGAAATAGATTTCAACAATGACAAGTTAAGGGACTACCTACCGCACAATATCTCTAGAGAAAATATACAAAGGCTGCAAACCTATTGCACCACTGCAAATTAGGACTGGCATAATCTTCCTGGATAGTACCGAATATGATCACCCCTTGGTTGTGGTCAATAACCTACGGGGCCCAAGCATACATAAATCCATAAATACTAATCTAGATCAGGCGATGACCATACCTTAATGGGTGTGGCTCACAAACCCTTACGGCACAACTCTTTTTTTTTCATTCCCGGATATGAGGCTCGAGATAACGATTACCTTTTTAGCAAATCCTATATGGAATACTAACACTATTCTCTAGCAATAATGTAATGTCACCATTCATCCATACAAATTGTTGGGGATATCAACAAGCCAAAGGAACTACCTTTACATCCTTTTCGGAATCGTCCTTGGGATTAGTAGCAAGTAGCCCTTGCACTTTGAAGAACTCCATTAATGACTTTTATCATCTTCAAGATGTCTCTAGTCTAAACGTTTCTATTGGTTCCAAGTGGTTTTCAAATAACTTATCCAAACCCGGTCTCTCCGAACAAATAATAGATAGATTCTCGCTGACTCAATCTCGGTTCTTCCAGAAGTAAGCGGACTATGTAAGAGTCCTAGGGAAATCTCTAATATACCCCTTAAAGCAAGAGTTGTTTCACTGGAATGAGTTATGGGAATCTCAAACCATATAAAATCTTGAGTTTCATATACTTCTCTAGTCAAAATAGGTCAAGTACTCTCTAGTGGACAAACCGCCATCTGGTGTAAGTAATGGGTTTGCATATGCAAAATTGGACATCATATACTTATCACAACTTTTTGATTCAACCCCGTACTATCCAAGACAAGTTAGTAAATTATCCCTGCCTCGATGTACATTCTTAAATTCTCAAAGATAGAAATGGGCTTCCATAGCTCAAAATTTAGTATCAAGTATAAGATGAAGCAAGTTCCCTGCACTTAATTAACCATGACCTATTTATCGAAATTAACCCTCTTAAACTTATCTTGTTTCCGACATTTCGATTTCTCAATCTCTCGCCTAGAGCCGAAGTCAGGTAAGTTAGAGCACCGATTGCTTCAGCCTCATCTTAGCTAAAATACTATGATTCTAGATCTCATAGATACATAAAAATTTACTCATCGGCTTTTAGTACTAATTATACGATGACTTAATTTCCATAAACGTATCAACATTTTTGCATTACTTTATCATATTTGTTTCGTGTTAATGACACAAACAAAGAAATCCTTTGTATTTATAAATAAAGGCATTTGAGAATCTTTGAAAAATCACCTTTGAAAGTTAATTCTAGTTTTTGGTTTCAAACTAGCAATTAAAAGCTTTTCTAAAAATCCTTTGTTTAAAACTAAAGCTTGAATTTTAAACAAAATAACATTTTCCTTTATAAATGTAAACATCTTTTTAATAAATTCCAAACCACTTTCTAACCTCTTTGTAAATAGTTTCGAAAACAAGAATCGAGTTCGGAAAAGAAAACATTATAAAAACTTTCTTGGAAAACTAAGTGGTAGACTAGTTTTAAGAAAACACGAGATCTCGATGTCGAATTAAAACCAACTCAATTGAGTTAACAATGCTAAGCAACATTCACAACATTTACATACACATGAACATATATAAAAATCACTATGACGAGGAACTCTTTTGAGTTCCTCTACACAAAGTCCCACATAAATCATTTCTTATGCACTTCAAAATGGGTTATAGAAACATATGGAAGTGGATCGTCGTGACCTATCCGCTACGACCACTTCGACTTCAATTCAAGTCCTATGTCTAAATTCTACGTGTCATTCGCTTTCAAGCAGGAACCAAACCAAACAATAATAATTGTACACGCTTATAAGCAAACAACATAAATTATTACAACAAAATAATTAAATTATAAGGTTGATTTTAAGTGAGTTTTACTCACTTAAAAACACGAACTTTCATTCAAACTACGGCGACCATGCAAACAACATACGGACCTAGATTTCGCTTGAAAATCTGGCTTCACAAGACCCGAGGGAAGTCAAATGAGCTAAGAGCCCATTTGGGCTAGGGGGTACAGCATTGACTTATATGGAGGGGTTTTGAGTTTGTTTTTTGAAGGTAAGTGATGTAGAGAGGAATAGAAATGGCTTTAGGAACTAGTTTAAGAATTTAAAGAGAAAAGAAGAAACTTTAAAAGTATTTCTTTTAGGAAGCCATGGAAGAAGAGAAGTGAGGAGAGTGAAGAGAAAGTGGGTTTTAAAATGAAAATAATGAAGTAAAATGAAAAGTGGAAAGGTATTGCTCTTTTTATAGAAAATGAAAAGTGGCTAATTACAAAACTGTCCCTCCTTAAAAATTAACTACCCTCTTCAAAGTATAATAACTCACCCTGTTCTCCATCATTAAGGCACACCCCTCTCCTTGTCACAGTAAGTCATCTAATCTCCTTTCTAATGTACTTTTATATTAGATTTTTAGCTTTATTTCTTTTTAAATTATAAAAAAAGATTCCACTTTTACCTTATTTATTTAAGTATGTTTTTAAACTTGTTTATATCTAAACTATTCTGTTTGTAAAAGAATTTGTTATTTGAATAAGTTGTACATAAGTACATAAATGTGCACAATATAATCTGACAACTTTTGGTCGATGAAAAATCGAAATTTCAAGGAACAATCACGTTCTCGATTTTTCATCGAACTACTCATTTTTGTAAATTAAATTTCAAAACAAGTCTGCTAATTATTACTTAAAAGAGGTTTATGTGAGTTATAAAATCCGTTATTTAATTATTTAAGAATATATTAAATATTCACATTCTAAGTGTCTAAATTGTGGATCGTTACAGGATGTTACGTTACATCACAACCAAGATTTAATAAATTTTAAAAATAGAAAGAAAAAAAATCATATTGCAAAAAATAAAAATTGCTAGTATGTTTCAAAATTAAGATATATTGTGTACATTATCACTCTTCTAAATCAACGTTCTTAAATTCTTTATTTTAAATTGTACTGTTAAAGCGCTTAGCGGTTCTATAGCGGAGGAAGTACAAAAAATTATAGCAGGGATATAGCAGAAAATAGCCAAAGTGTAAAAAGCTTCACTAGATGTAAAATGAAATATTTAAAGTTAATTTATTCTCATTTCCTCATCTTTCATGTAGAAAAAGAAATATTGTTTAATATTATATAACAAAACTAAATAATATCATTATTTATGCAGACTAGATTTTACACTATAATATATTTCTAACTTATATTGTGCATTTATGCCTTAAAATTATGTTTTTACCCTAACTTTGTTGATTTTGGTTCAAAAGAGAAATAGTCAAACCAACATTTGTATATTAATATTGTTAAAGTGGATGCTAAAATGTCTTCATTTAGCGGGTGTAGTGGAAAATAATGGGGCCTAAAGCATGTCTATTGTTTAATAGCGCTATATTAAAATAGCGTAACGATCGAAGAGGGCTATGCGCTCCGGGGGGTTTTGCAGGACATCAGCGAGACTTTAACCGCACAGATTTTAAATCCTTCTGCCTAGAAATGTAAATATTTTTTATATCCACTATACATTATTTTATGTTATGAATAACAAGTAACAATGCATTACCGATCCCAAACACGATAAGGAGAAGAGTTTTTGAAATATTAAAACATAAATATATTAAAAAAAATGTTAATTAAGAGGTTACGGAAATCTCGTGCTTAAAGTCTAATTATATTGAGACGTCAATGTTCTCAAGCACAAATTTTTTACTGAAATAAGAAAAGCCCTTTTATTTTTGATTGGCTCTTCATGATTTTAGTTTAATGCATGATTTTACATGTAGTGTGCATGCTTATTGATACTTAGGACGAAAATGGAGGTACACTCCAATGCACAATTTTTCCATAACCTCCCAGATCAATAAAATCGATTTTGTGAAGGGACAAATATGTTTTTTCAGACCGTCAAAATCCATCAAGTCATTATTTGTAAATTCTAGGAAAGACTGCATTGTGCAATCGATGCATACTCAAGAAAATTCACATCGATAATGTAGCCAGTGTGGATCGAACTATAAATCTTGCCAGTTGAAGCCAAACTACTTATGAGGGATAAAGCGACAAATATGTCTTGATCCTTATTTAAAATTTAAAATAAATAAAAAATTCTACTCAAATGTCTTTGCTGCTTTTCGTAATAAAAAATAGGTCTCCATTTTCCGTTTTCAAGATTGCAACTTAAATGTTTCGTTATGTTTAAACTACGTTTGAATCCGTGTCATTCCATTAAGTTTCGGTGGTTTTTATAGTGCTTTGAAATGTACAACAATTTCTTTTTCAGTTTACTTATTATTGGTAGAATAGTAATTAAGCTATTTTCATTTTCCTTCTTTGAACATTGATTAACAAGCTAAACGTTACCACTAGTAGTTATCAGCTTATTTACCATCACGCTCTAGATTGAACAAATTTAAGGTAGGTAGTCCTCCAGCATAGAATTTTATGCTTTATGATTGCTTCAAAAATGTAAGACAAAACACTTAAAAAAAAAAGACCCCGTTTGGTTTGTCTTTTTAGTTTCGTGTTTTTAACTTAACAAAAATTCGTATTTTTATATATTGTTGAAAACAAAAATTTTGAAAAACAAAATTAATCTAAAAAGATAGAAAACAAGTTTATTTGCTTTTTCTTGTTTTGAGACATAACAAAAGGATGTAAAACAATTCTATCGTAGTGATGGCTAAGAATAGTAAACAAATTTCTCACTTTTTATTTTATTTTATCGTATAGGTTGAAAACAAAAACTCAAAACGAAACCAAACGGTCTGAAAATCCGATATATCTTGAAAACAAACAACGAAAAATGGAGGAATACCGTGTACCTTTTGTTTTTAATAGCGTCTTGATTGAACGAAAATACAAAGATTTATACGGAAAAAAGATGGTAATAATAATTAGATAAGCATACAATGAAACAACCATCTAAGAAACATAAGTTAGTAAGACAGCCAAATTCAAGCGATAAATGGCATATCAATATACAGCTTTGCATGCATTGATTGCTTAGTCAATCACATCGACAACTGCAAACTCTAAATGGGAACCTATGTCCTATTTCTCATATGAAGCTTTACTCAGATAATCTCATTAACTTGTTGGTTGTTCCATGCATCAACTTCGATAAGCAGCTTCATTTTATTGGTCTAGTATCTCTATCAGAAGAGCCCGTTTGTCTCAGCAACTGAATAACATAAGAAATTTCATGTGTTAGAATCAAGCAGAATAGCATACACATTTGCATTGTCATTGTACACAGA
Source organism: Allium cepa (assembly GCA_030765085.1). Lineage (NCBI taxonomy): Eukaryota > Viridiplantae > Streptophyta > Magnoliopsida > Asparagales > Amaryllidaceae > Allium > Allium cepa. The sequence continues at coordinate 416,122,476 of CM060937.1, read as the reverse complement.
TTATTATAGCACAAACCTGGAAGTATGCTTCCAGTTTCTGTCTCAAAGCAGCATGCTCCCTCTTCACTTTCTGGAATGTTTTTCTGCATCTGAAAGCAAAGAACAAGATTCCATAAGATGAGGTTGCAGATATTTTGTGTTCTTATCTTTGGTTCAGATCAGAATAGGCTTTCCTGATACTGGGGCATTGGAGCATAAACGAACATTTATAAAGTATTTGAGTGTAATACAAATGTACAAAAGTATATGCCACCTGGTAAAATTGGTATCCCAATACTTATCCCTAATACATCACTTTAATCTTTTTTTACAAATAGTTTATTAGGTATTTTCTGGAAATAGCAAATTCTGTGCATAAGCTGACATGCAAAAATGTTGTTCTAGTGTTATTTTAAAGTGCGAAACATACCCTTCAATATTTTCAATGTCGCAATAATCCCTGAACAGCGAGCATTCATTCTTTACCCTTAATGCGCCAATACTGTAATCAAAACAACCGTGAGATTTGAGACTACTGAAACAAGATATTTGATGAAAGCAGCTGGGAATAATATGATTCTATATTATACACCACGTAGCTGGGAGGAGAGGAAAACACAATGTGTTAAGTTGTTCTAAAGCACACGGTCCTGAGTTCTGAGATGGAGATGTTTTTATACTCGAGAAAGCCGTAAAGTATAACAAAATAAAACTGCCGTTAATATTCAGATCTATTTGGTGAATGTGACAACTTTAAAGCTTGTTTACTAGTAAACTGGGCATTTGCCAGAAAACAAAACAATGTGTTTCCACCAGTTTTGGATTTAAGCCTTGAGCATTGCCTAAAATGATTGTTTTTACTTGAAAGAAAACTACTTTAAATGAATATCATTTTAAGTAGTGCAGCCCTGCACAGTAAAGGAACTCCAATTATAATAGTTTGAAGTAAAAGACAAAATACATAAGCTTCAAACCATGCATCGGTCATTTTTCATGCCTGCCTATTAGATTATGTAGCCATAATGCATGTAGTATGTAGTCAAATAAGTATACAAAGCATGTTCTGAGCCAGCAATTAGACTAACATATAAGTTGAAGAAATTGTACGAATAACTGTAGGATGTCTATAAGAGAAACGTATTACTGATCTTCCACTTAGTTGTAGGATAAAAATAAAGTTAACATTTCCTTGATGTAATATCAACTACATGTTTGCCAAAATCACCTAGCTTCTTCTTTTTTATTCATTTCATCCCATAAATTGTTTATTAAATAAATTATTCAGAATCCCCAGAAACACTGTTAATACACATAATCCACATAACTACAGAATATTTTAATGAAATGTCAAGTTATTACCTAGAAGTACTCCCCTTAAATTGATGCATGTAAGCATCAATTTTGCGGAAATCCTGAGGGCACCTCTCTCTGCATAGGATAAGTCTATAGATTAGTTCTTAAAATTCTTAATAGGACGTACATGACAGCTATTATGGTATGTTTAGAACTTACAATGCTTGCTCAATGTTGTTAAGCAATCTCAAAGAGTCCTTATAGAACAAGGTAACAACCTCTTCCACGAAATTAGGACTAACTTCATCCTGCAACTCTTCTAATTGGTAAAATTGCTCATCTAGGTAACCCTGTAATCAGGAAGTATAACAACCAATTATGCAATAGAAAGACTCAAGCATAAACTACAAACATCCCATTAACCAACTTATACATAACCAAACATAAAGGAGACATATCAAACTGTACTTGACGACCAAGATGTTGGAACTTAATGTTATCAAAAGAGTGCCAGTAAATTGAAGGGGCTCTATTACATGTATCTCAAAAATCCTATGAATAATTTTTTGCCAAAATAATATGAATTAAAAGGTTTATTTTTATGTTAACAAGGGAGTGAAAAAGTAAAACCCATACATCCTTGAAAATAGAAGTCAAACTTAACTTTAATTACGATAAGAACTAGAATTTAAAAAAGTAACACAGAAATATAAAATGGGTCGTACTGAACTAAGTCTGTAAGAATTACCTAAGTAAGGTCAATTATAACAATACCTAAGTAAGGTCAATTATAACAATGCATTTTATTACATATGCATCTATGTACATGCATGCTTCATGCATATGACCAAGAAGAGCACTATAAAATTTTAACTATCATAAACTATGTTACAAATCAGTGGGTACTGTGAACCTGATCAAAGAGGCTCTTTTTCAGAATGGTAGCTTGTCGTTGCAAGTTAGAATAATCCATTTTTTTCCTTAAGAATATAGGAGAGAAATCAAATTGAAGTGGAAGGCTTAATACACTGAATTTGATGAACTACACCAAACATTGTCCCCTATTTATAGTATAGAGCATAACAGAAAAGATAATACATGTAAAGTTTATTCCTATCCATGAGTTTCAGACCAAAAATAGGTAGGATTGCAAAATTCTGTAGGAAGATATTTTATCAATTTAAAAACAGAAATTGATTCCAAGTTATGTCATCAAACACGTAATCCATAAATGATTCGTTTCCATATCATCCATGAAATGGGTGTGGACCTGAGGTATCTGCAAAAACAATTTAACACCAAATTACAAAGTGGCACAAGGATAAGTGGAAGAGAAAATTGATAGTGAAAAAACTAGGATAATAACGTGAATTCAAGTATTTGGAAGATAAAAGGAAGAAGAAAGGGATTCAAGCCAATATGTGTATTAACCAAGGTTCAAAATTTCATTTTCTGTTCCCGTTCCGGCCAGTGGTAATTTTAAAATTTTCTGTTCAGTTCCGAACATTTCGAAAGTTCCGCTTTAATTCCAGTTTTCTAATTTCGGTACTTTTAGTTAGAATGAAAAGAATGCGGTGTAACTTACTTATCCTCTCTGTACAGGGTATGCGTTATAGGTTCAAGGATAACCTGACCGGCCCAATACAATATGTTTCGTTTGTATATAAACTGAAGTCATATTGTACAGCCAAGTATCAATAAGAAAATAAAACATTTCATTTCTGCAATCATACTTCTTTTCTGTTTATACAATCTTATCAATATTTCCATCAAATCTGATTTATCAATTTACAAAAGCATTCTATTATGGTATTATAGCCATCGAAATCTGTCAAACGACAATAACTAAAATCTGATCATCATCAGTTTCCCATCAGAGAATCACTGCATCATCACTGAGCCATCCAAGGAGGTGTCTGATAGATATCATCACCCACCACCCTGGTTGCTCTCGGATTGTTTTGCTATCTCATCATCTAAGTGTTAAAGTTTACCTGTCCCTGTGCCAAGAATTCTCTGTAAAAATGCATTGCCAAGATTCTTGAATCAAGAAGGTTGGATGCACCACTATATTACTCATATCAGAAATCTCAACGGCACTTCTTCATAATCCACCATGGCAGGAGATGATGACGCTACATCATCAGCAAGCACTCGAGTTAAGAATCAGAAACGGTCAAGATCAAGAAATCAAGATTCATCAGCCACTGAAATAAATTCCTGCAAGATCATAAAGCCCAAGAATAATTTAGTAACAACGATACTTGATGAAAATAACTTCATATTATGAAAGTATCAAGTTGAAACTAGTATAAGAGGGTATGGATTGGAAAACTTTCTGTATGGAACTGCTACAATACCTGCAAGAATGATAACTGATAGCATAGGAGAAAGGATCATCAACTATCAAAGGCAAGACAGTCTATTGGCTGCATGGATACTTTCATCTATCAGTTCAGGCCTAATATTATATATTGTTGGATGTAAAACATCATTTGAAATATGGTCTGCAATACAACAAAATTTCAACACACAGTCAGCTGCAAGAATTATGTATTACAAGAGGCAACTGTAGAATCTCAAGAAATAAAACATGTCAATGAGAGAATATCTAATTAAGATGAAATCATACTATGATATTCTTGACACAGCATGACACAAAGTATCTGAAACTGAGAAGATACTAACCATTCTGAATGGTCTGGACAGTGAATATGAGTCTGTAGTAGCAATTATTTCATCACAACAAGATCTACCTAATATGCAGTATGTTAACTCAATAATGTTCGCTCATAAAGGAAGAATTGAACAGAGGAAAGAAAACACAGAATTATCTCTTAATTATGCATCAAATTCAAGAAACAGAAATCAAGGGAAGAAGCAAGAGAATCAAAATACCAGACAAGACAATTTCAGTCAAAGAAGTAATGCAGCACAGAGAGGTAGTGGAAGAAATGGAAGATGGAATAACAATAGAACAAAATGTCATATTTGTCAAAAACCTGGGCATACAGCCAGACAATGTAACTTCAGACTCAACGTTGATTACTACCCAAATCAACAAAATCAATCAAATCAGAGAAATCATAATTCCAGTGCAAATGTAGCACATATTGATTAAAGGCAGGGCAGTCATTCAGAAAGTTCAAGAACTCAAAGTTGAAACTCAGAAAGACTTACTAGATCTGAGGAGATAGAAGAAGAGGACTGGTACCCAGATTCAGGTGCAACCAATCACCTCACAAACAACCTAAAGAATCTCAATCTTGGCAATAAAGAATACACAGGTATGCATTCTATTCTTATGGAAAATGGTGAAGCTCAAAAAATCACACATGTTGGAACCAGTAATGTTCTAAGTAAAAGACTTCTTTACCTTAATAATCTACTAAGAGTACCGCAAATTAAGAAAAATCTATTGAGTGTATCTCAATTTGCTAATGATAATAATGTGTATTTTGAGTTTCACCCTAAATTCTGTTTAGTTAAGGATCTACTAATTCAAGACATATTGTTACAGGGTAAACTGGACAAAGGATTATACAAATTCAATCTTGAGAATACAAGAAAGAGCAATATTAGAAATATGTGTTGTAACAGCACTGAGTCTCATGTTATAAATGATCAAGAAACATTTACTCAGTGGCATTATAAACTAGGACATCCCAATGTAAATACTGTAAAACAAGTTCTTAAGAGTAATAATATCTCTTTTGATATATCTCTGTCATTTGTATGCACTTATTGTCAATTAAGCAAGAGCTATAAATTGTCTTTTGCAGATTCAACAATAGTTATTAGCAAACCACTGCAATTAGTTGCAACAGACTTATGGGAACCAGCTCCTATAAGTTCAGACTATGGCTACAAGTACTATATATCATTTGTTGATTCATTCTCTAGATATATATGGATATATTTTTTTTAATCCAAATCAGATACACAAAAGGCTGTAATACAATTTATAACTCAAGTAGAGAAACAACTGTGCAATGAAGTCAAGATTATACAAACAGATGGTGGCAGTGAATATAAGCCACTAAAGGAATATTTTCAGAAAAGAGGTATTATTCACAGAACAACTTGCCCACATACATCTAAGCAAAATGGTATAGCAGAAAGAAAAAACAGACACATAATGGAAACTGGCTTTACTTGCACGGGCTTCTTTACCTACGAAATTATGGCCAAAGGCCTTTAACACTGCTGTATACTTAATTAATAGACTTCCTACTAAAGGTCTTAAGCATCCGATTCTCATAGAAGTGCTATTTGGGGTGAAATCTGGCTATGAAAGCCTAAAGACTTTCGGCTGGTTATGTTTTCCATGTCTCAGACCATATAATAAGCATAAATTAAGTCTTAGGTCTGCCCCATGCACCTTTATAAGGTATGGAAATAATCATAAAGGGTACAGATGCTTAAGCAATGATGGTAGGATATATGTCTCAAGACATATGGTATTTAATGAGAATATTTTTCCATTTACAGGTAAAGATGTACAGACAACTAAGAAAGTGCACAGTAAAAACAGCTTCTCAATACCTTCTATACCCACTATACCTGAATGGGATAAAGCTGATGGAAGTGTGCAGAGAGATCTAGGATCACAACACACTCTACTTAGCAGTGACATTAGATCAGGTCATGATTCACCTGAATCCTCCAGCTCCTTCCACAATACAAGGCAAAAGAGTGATGCCAATCCATGTCAAGGAGAATCCTCCTCATCCATGTCTCAACATACGGATGAAAGCACACATATTCAAGAGCCACCATCTGAAATTTCAGGATACCATATGATTACGAGATCAAAAAGTGGAATATTTAAACCGAAAGCATACAATGTTCAACTTGACTCAACTGAGCTAAGAAACTACAGTGAGGCCATCACAAACAGCAATTGGAAACAAGCCATGGATAATAAATATGGTGCTCTTATCAAAAATAAAACTTGGAGTCTTGTACCACTACCCAAAAACAAAAACATAGTAGAATGTAAGTGGACCTACAAAGTCAAAAGAAATCCAGATGGAAGTATTGCAAAATACAAAGCAAGCCTGATAGTCAAGGAGTATAATCAACAATATGGTTTTGATTTCAATGAAACATTCTCCCCAGTTGTAAAGCCAAATACAATGAGGATTATGTTAATCATCGCTCTTCATAGAGGATGGAAGGTCAGAGAATTTGACGTAAACAATGCTTTTCTTAATGAAGATTTAAAAGAGAATGTGTATATATGTAGCAACCAGAGGGTTAAGAAAAGATAGTCAGCAACAATCTAGTATGCAAATTACATAAGGCCATTTATGGATTAAGACAAGCTCCACGTGTATGGAATAAAAAACTTAAGTTAACATTGATAGATATGGGATTTACCCCAACAAAGTCAGACAGTTCCTTATACATGCAACACAAACAGGAAAGGGTCACTTACATATCAGTATACGTGGATGATATCATCATCACTGGTAATGACAATCAGACAATGAATCAGACTGTCAAACATTTTGACAAAATGTTCTCTATAAAGGATCTAGGTGGCTTATATTACTTCCTTGGAGTTGAAGTAATCTGATTCAGAAATTTTTCTATGTCAAAAACGATATATACAGGATTTACTAAAAAGAGCAAATATGGATCAGGTAAAGCCACTTCCCACTCCTATAACCAGCAGTCTCAGACTATCAAAAGACTTTGGAGAAGCCATTACAAATGAAAAACAATACAGAAGTACCGTAGGAGCACTACAATACATCACAATAACTAGGCCATATTTAAGTTATAGTGTAAACAAAGTCTGCCAGTTCATGCATAACCCACTTAGTCATCATTGGAAAGCAGTAAAACATATATTAAGATACCTAAAGGGAACTATGAATCATGGACTGCATCTCAACAATAAAAAAGGTTTAAACATACAAGCTTGCAGCGATGCAGATTGGGCCTCTGATCCAGAAAATAGGAGATCCACAACAGGAATTTGCGTATACGTAGGTAGCAACCCAATTTCATGGAGTTCAAAGAAACAGGCCACCATCTCACGCTCCAGTACCGAAGCTGAGTATAGAGCGATAGCCAGCACTATAGCAGAGATCACTTGTATTATGTCACTTCTCACTGAAATACAAGTCAATCCTACAAACACCCCGATAATCTGGTGCGATAATCTAAGCTCAGTCTCCCTCTCATCGAATCCGATTTTGCACTCACGAACGAAGCACGTTGAAATAGATCTGTATTTTGTTCGCGACAAAGTTCTAAAAGGAAAATCGAGAGTTAATCATGTACCAGCTCAGTTTCAGAGAGCCGATATATTTACGAAGCCACTATCGACAAAGAATTTCACTCGATTGAGGGAAGATTTAAGAGTTGAAGATGGTGGCGCAAAAATGGCGACGAGATGAGGAAACCCTAGATAAAATTGAAGCGGGGAGTTAGAATGAAAAGAATGCAGTATAACTTACTTATCCTATCTGTACAGGGTTTGGATTATAGGTTCATGAATAACCTGACCGGCCCAATACAATATGTTTCGTTTGTATATAAACTGAAGTCATATTTTACAGCCAAGTATCAATAAGAAAATAAAACATTTCATTTCTGCAATCATACTTCTTCTCTGATTATACAATCTTATCAATATTTCCATTAAATCTGATTCACCAATTTACAAAAGAATTTCATTACATTTTTGCTTTAATTTACTATATACGCTAATAAATATTCAATACTGTCATAAATTTGTAGTACATTTTTTACATCATATATAAAATATATACTTTAATTAAAAATTCATTGTATAAGATTCTGTGCTGTTCGTTTGAGATTTTAAAACTACGGTTAATTTTGAAAATTTTGAATTTTTTATTATGATTCGATGTAAATTAACAAAAGTATAACAACTTTTGTTATGAAACTAAATGATTTCTTCTTCATTTATTTATCGCCCCGATTAATTTATTTTCTTTTTTTAATTACTATATGTTTGTTGTATTTTTTTTAGTTTTTAATAAATAAAAAATTCAATATTTGAAAAGCAAATGCAGAATTTAGACCGGAACCGGAATTTTGATCCGATTCCGTTCCGGTTATGAGCGGGACCGGAACGGAATCGTCGAAATAACCGGAATTCTGTCGGAATTTTGAACCACGGTATTAACTGTTAACTATTAAGTATGCTAGTAGGTCTAATCTGAACAATATTTTGAAGGTCATGGACATCTAAGTTATGCTAAATTCTACAAGATTATCCTAAATCTCATTGACAACATTTGATTTGGTAAAGATGTATAGATATGTATTTGAAATAATTTTCTTAGCAGGCATGAATATGCAGTCAAAAAAAAAAAGTCAGGGGAAGGGGAAATAAAAATATTCTTGCAATCTAGGATGAAATTGTATCATTAATTTCACCACGTGTATTTTAATTGCATGCTTTGGAATAAAACTACATACCCGTGCCAATTTAGAGTCAAAAACAGCATTTACATTTTAAAGGTGAGGAAAGATAGGACAGAACCATTTGTAAAATATATCACAGGCAACTATCATCCCCACACTTTTATCCAGGGAACATTGGTGCTTTGACTAAATAAAAGTTGGTAAATCCTTATACATAACAGAGAAACTGACATGTAAACTCTATACAAATTTGTTTTTTGAACCATGGTACAAGGACCAGCATTTGGAGGTATACCGGTTGTGGTAACATTTTGCTAGTTTTTTCCTTTCTGAGTAAGGATTTGACAACAAGCCGAATGTCCTAATGCTATATTGCAGTGTCTGTGTTCAACAAAGAATCAGATAACAAGTGACCGTCTCGACATAGATTGGCATGAGTACACGCATTCACACGGGCAGACATGAGGACACATATCAAAAACATATATCGTAACGCATGAGCTCCATTGGCTAATCAATTTATTTTTTGTCATCTAATATTAACTTGGGCTTTAAGTAACTGAATTTATAATTTGAGATTAGAAGGAAGGGTGTAAAAAGTGTGGAAATCTATATGCTAATTCTCTCTTCTTCTATCTTTGTTCTTCTTCTCCAACAATTTTAGCCAGATCAAGACTTTCTTTCTCAATTTGTTTATTGGTTCAATTCGTACTTTGTTTACTTTCATTTTGTTTGATTAATGGTAAACAAATTTTAGTGAATCATAAAAAGGGTGGTTGGGTAGAATCTCTTGCGTGTTGATTTCTGATTTCATGTTTGTTTATTTTCTATTCAAATTTATCGCTTTGTGATTTGAACGATAAAAGATATATTAGGAAAATCTTCCGCAAAGCAAAGTTTTCACCTCACCTTTGTCTTATTATGTATCTAATGTTAATTGATACGTAAAGTTCATGTTAGTTGTTAGTTGTTACTCTCTACTCAAAAAATACCACTATATTACCAATACCTTCCCTATCCATAAGTATGATCCTCCAAAATGCTACCACGTAAAACTAAATCTCTACATATTGATAGCTAAGTAATTTCTAGCAACATCATCCATATCCCCCACCATCCATGTGTATGAACATCTGAAGGACAGCCACTAAGTATATGCGGTGACATCCTGAAAAGAGACTGAAACAAATCACGTCAATCAGTCTTCCAATGTGATATGCTTTGTTCTTGTCTGTAAATGAAATCAATAACCAAGAACAATCCTGATATTCATGTATTCAATCACAAACCATATGATCTTTATTCAATTGTAAAATATTTTCATTAAACACACCTTAGTTTTAGGAACGAATATCATTTTTGCAATCCATCTTACCTGCAGATCCAGCCAACTACAAAGAACTGCATGCGGGAAATAGTGCCAGAATGTGATCCTGATTAAAATAAAAGAATTCGTTGTGGATAAGGGCTGATATATCTTAATCATGTATGTTCCTTCTCATCACTGAAGACAGAATATAACGATCTTGAAGACCATACCAATACTGATATTGTGCATCCCAAACTTAATCTGAGCCATCCACCCCCTTAGTCCTCCTTGTACATCCATCCAAACAGTAACTTCATGTATACTGGTTTAATGGTTATCAGAACACATGATGAAGATGCATCAGGTATGTTATAACTGTAAATAAGAACACAAGTTTGCCACCTAATTTCACTCTCAGCATAATACTAGTATAGATTGAGTAGAATGTTGTATAATTAACACAACTTATTTTGTGTCATGTTTTATTAGTTATTACCTAAAGTTTGAAGATCGTGTACATGTTTTTATTTTGTTTATAGATAATACACCTTAGGTGATGGGTTAAAAAATAATTCACCAAAATTTACATGGAACTATTCATACATCCTAGCATGCTCTAAATATTCGACACATAGCTACAAAGTCCGAAATTCACTTAATCCTTGAATTGACTAATGGTGCTTGAAACTTACAGTTAAGTAAATGGTAAATAAACAAAAAGAACAGAGGGGGAAATACACAAAGCTTGTTTTCTCAGGGATAGCACAGTCAAAGTAGAAAAAGTTTACGAAAGCTTCTTTGCAAGTATTCATAGTCCTATGCACATTAATGGTAAAAGGAGAAAAGCAGCAGTATACATTTAATGATCGGTCTTACGATTATGATTCTTGTCCCCTGATCACTATCGAACTATGATAAGAGAATCTCAGCAAAGTAGGGTCCATAAACTAATTTGGATGAGGAACATAAATGGAAAAGGCGAAATTCCATATGATTGTTACCATGAAAAGGAGTGCTGATACTCAATCACAGCCATTCATGTGGAGCAATAATGATAGAAGTAGTTTAAACATAGCATTCTTTGATTTCAACGGCCAACTCCCTTACTTTGATGTATACGGTGCTCTCGTTTCTCTTGAATATCTATTGAAAAAGAATATAGTTTTTGGAATAAAAGATCGTTATTATGGTTATACATGTCCAAAGCAGAAAATTAAAATGCATATCGGTCTCTTAAGCCTTAATATAAAGCTGAACGTGGTGTATAAGGCTCCATGCTTTGTGAGGGTGGGAGAGGGATTTAATATGCAAATCATGTTGTTCTCTACATTGCACATATTAGATGAATGTTGGCTTTATCCCATAACTAATAGAAAGTTGAAACATATCGATCCGTCTTACTAACACCAAAGTCTGCTTCTTCAAATTGATCTTTTCATATTTCAGACAAATCAGAACTATACAGAGATTTTAAACACATCAGAAAATGAGCATAGATATTAATTGATAAGGATGTATTAAAGCAACAAAAGTAATTGGGGAAAGAATTATACATATAGCTTTTTTGAAGAATCTCATCATTGAATTTGGGAGCAACAACACACTGTGGGCCTGAAATGTAAGAATAAGTGCTGAAGGCGGTTGCCAGTTTCCACATCATCTAAAGTTAAATAATGTGAAGTGAGTAATCAGTGATCTCAATTCAGTCATTCAAAATGCTAGCCATACTATCTTAAATTCTATTATTACCGTATATTGACGATCTGAATCAAGCCAACACAATTCATATTACTTGACGATCTGAATTAAGCAAACGCAATTCATATCACACGGCGCATTTTTCTGGTTCAATTATTTTTAACTAAAGTAACTGTTACATCTGGGCATACAAGTAAACTACCAGTTAAAAAGAAAATATCAACAACAACAACAACAACAAGTATGCTTCTTTATTATTTTTAATCCAAAATCAAATGAAACCTTAAGGATGTTCAATCTGTTAGATTAAGATTTTGTTGTAGGCACATATGTTAAAATGTTTAAAATGTATAATGCTATTATAATTGGGGTATAAATAAGTGTTATTTACAATTTGTTGAGGGACCAAATTGTAAATATTACATAACTGTTTTAGTCGGTTATAAAACGCCCTGGTCCCTAAGAAACAGTATGTACATTTTCATCTTCCTCTATTCTCCGTCAGAGAGAAATAATCCAGAGAAAGGAGAACTGTATTATTGGAAAATCGTAACCATTGCAAATTGATTCAATGGACTCCGGTACGCTTCCACTAATCACCTTTTGTTTATCGTTTCGATCTCTCTTGAATTGATTAGGGTTAATTAGGGCTGAATTGAAATTCTCAGCAATTGGTATCAGAGCAAACTCTAAATTGATTCTTGAGGATTTATTGTAGTAGTGCTATGATCTGAAATTACGTAACAGCCACTATTCCTCTTTTCTTGTCGCATTGGTTTCTGATTGCGGCTCCCGTGTTATTTCATCCATGAATTATTACTTGAGGCTGAAGCTGTTAGAATCACATGCTTCATTATGCATTTGTACTGAATTATTTAAAATGGCATGTCTGGCCACTTGCATATGTGGTGCCCACACTTTAAATAATGTTTTAAATAATGTCAGATAACCCATACTTTAATGTTTTATTCTATGGTGAAATGAGTTTCGTACTAAAACAAAAGCATATAACTCTAAGGCTGCACAATTGTGAAACCCCATTTTGGATTTTTTTTGTTTCTGACTGCCTTGGAATTCATTTTGCTTTCATATTTTATACGGCTGAATTTTTTTCAGTACATAAAATATGGATGACATATTTGCAGTCATTGGAGACTTGGATAATGCATGCGGTAGAAAATTTCAATATTTTAATATAAACTTTAAGTAAAAGAAACCATGCAAGTTGCAGAATAAAATATTGAACCATCAAGCAACTTTTGTCTGTATGTGCATGCTTCCAGTACATGAAATGTATTTTGCATGCGCATGTTTCCAGCGTGCAGAAGTTGACAGGATTGATCTGTGAATGTTTGACTTTTTCCTTGCTTTAAATGGTACAAACAAAATTATCACAGCAGCATATTTTTTTAGCCTGGCTTACTTAGGTTTTGATATGGTTAGGATATATATATAATAATGATAATAATGTATTCAAATATGGTTTCTGATTTTCTTAAGGATATTTTATATTTTAAATAGTTTAATTGAAACAAAATATCGCCAAAGCGATCACTTCTGTGTAGATTACTCTAATTAAAATATCAAAATAATTGTGTGTATATGGTTCATGCATTTATTAACGAGCCCAAAGGTGAATTAATATTTGATCGAATTTCATACATACTTGTGGCGATAAATGTGTGATAATTATAAGGTATTTTATGTGAGCAATATGACAGTCCAAAGATTGCATATTGTTTGACATAATTTATTGTCAACGTTTGATTGCTACAACAAGAGCGTCGCTTACAGTTAATATTACTGTCCAAAAACTTGATATTAATGATGTGTTTGGTATCTTAAGATGTGATTAACCATTATTTGAATTTATTGTTTTATATGAAGTCATTAAAGGCATGTAGTTTATATAATTTTATTCGTTTTCTGTTTCAGTCGTTGCTACTATATCTGCTAACCTTAATTCAGTATCGATCCTTAATGACAATAATTTTAAGGACTAGAAAGAGAACATATTAATTGTTCTTGGTTGCATGGATCTAGACCTTGCATTAAGATTGGATCGGCCTGCTTCTCTTACAGATGTTAGTACCTCCGAGGAAAGGAGAATTTTTGAGAAATGGGACCGTTCAAATCGCATGAGTCTTATGATCATTAATCGGGGTATTCTTGGATTATCACAAAAGAGCTATATTGATAAAGTACTCAAAAGGTTTGGCATGCAAGATTGTAGACCAGGAGATACCCTTGTCGCTAAAGGAGATAAATTCAGTCTTAGTCAGTGCCCTAAAAGCAATCTTGAAATTCAAGAAATGCAAAAGATTTCATATGCTTCAGCCGTAGGGAGTCTAATGTATGCTCAAGTATGTACACGTTCAGATATTGCATACATTGTTGGGATGTTAGGCAGATACTTAAGCAACCCTAATATAGACCATTGGAAAGCAGCCAAGAGGGTTATGAGGTATCTTCAAAGAACAAAAGATTACATGCTCATTTATAGAAAATCAGATCATTTGGAGGTCGTAGGGTGTTCTGATTCTGATTTTGCTGGATGCCAAGATAGCAGAAAGTCTACATCAGGCTATATTTATCTATTGGCTGGAGGAGCTATATCTTGGAAAAGTGTTAAATAAACACTTGTAACTTCTTCCACTATGGAAGCAGAATTTGTAGCATGTTATGAGGCATAAAACCATGGAATATGGCTACGCAATTTTATCATTGGGCTGCGCATTTTGAAAAATGTAGAAAGACCGCTGAAGTTATATTGTGATAATAAGTTAGCAGCGCTATATTCTAATAATAACAAAAGCTCAACTAAGTGAAAGCATATTGACATAAAATTCTTAGTTGTGAAAGAAAGAGTGTAGAGTGGACATATATCTATAGAGTATATTGGAACAAACTTCATGATAGCGGATCCGCTCACAAAAGGTTTACCGCCCAAGGTCTTTCATGAGCACACTGCTCATCTGGGTGTTATATTACTGGAGGATGTTATTGTAACGACCCAGAATTTATGTCATTTGAAATTCGCATATTTAATTAATTTTAAATGTTTAAAAGTAAATTTTATAAGTCGAATAAATTTTATTTCGAATATCTAGATTTAATTGGATAATTAAATTGATAATTTTATATTTGAAATTACAGAATTAATTGGAAATTGGGTTTAATGTGATTAAAATTGATTTGTAAAGTTGTAGAGTTAGAATGATGTTATAGAACTTTTAAAATTGAATTAAAAGTAAATTTGTGGAAATTGAATATTTTAATATTTAAATTGACGAGTAAAAATAGCCATTTTTCAAACAGTTTCGGATTTCAACGAAACTAATTTCATCGGATCCGTAATGTTATATTATTGTAGGATCTAAAATTTCGTGTCAATCGGATTTACGGTTTGTCCGGGGCAAGCTAAAACGCACTGAAATCGGTTTAAGTGATTTTTAAATTTAAAATAGTCGATTTGAAAACCTATCTTTCAAATATGATCGAGTTGGTTCCCGATATATATTCCATTGCGTTCGGAATGGGGGTAAAACATTATAAACGCCAGGCGGCATGCTTCGTTTGGAGTTTGAAAAAAAATTCGGGTGAATAGTGTCGCGTAATTTTCTATATAAGGCCCCCTATTTTCATTTTTTTCACAAACCCTAATTCATTCAAGCCCTAACCGCCAGTTATATATTAATGGCCGACATCATTCGATTCTTTTCCCTCTATTTTCTTCCAATCCATCAAATTATACGAAAAACTTTCTAAAGAAATATCGTAAAGCATCGAGAGAACTATATATCCAAGGGCTATGATCGTTTGAAACAAAGTAAATCGACGAAAATTCGTCTTGGAAGGTCGCACATTTCGGTGCATTGTTCGAGGTCTACAGGCGACCGAGTTGGCTGCTGTTGTAGCTGAAGGTAGAGCTCGCGACGAGCTTTCGAACGATAGTGCTCGATCGTCTTCACGTTGATCGGAGGTGGACCAATAATTGATGGAAGATCGGCGACATTTGGGTTCTTTCGACAGTGTTTAACCTGGAGCAGCATCGTGGAAGAAGCATTTTAGCGGCCATGATTTTCTGTTATTTTCATGCGGTCCAGATTGCGTTTGGTAATAATATAAAAACAAAGAAGTTGTAAATTAATATATATTAATTTGTGTAGACTTTAAAAAGCTGTAACTTGTTCATACGAGGTCGGAAAATGACGAAACGAATTGCGTTGGCTTCGTATTAACGAGCACTACGCGATGGAACTGGATTGTAATTGATTTGTGATAGTGTAAATTTTGGGTAAAATTAAACGCACGTTTAATTTTATTCGGAACGAAACACTGCAACTGTATTTGAAACAAGGTGAGAACTTCTCACTCAATCGAATTTGTTTCGATTTAAATTTTAAATAGATAGATTTAAAATTTCTTGATTGTGTTGATTGTATGCTTGGATGATAAATTATTATCTATTGTTTTGAAATAGACCCTATGCGCCGTATATTAAGAGGATGTTATTTATTAAATACATATACCGCGATATTTCACCTTGAAGTGGAATTGGTATTATATATGTACTTAGAGTTGATTTTCCGCATTATATAGTGGATGAGACCCTATTGCGCCGCATAATAGCGGATAATATTTTATATAAACTCATGTACCGCGATATTCCGTCTTGAAACGGGATTGGTATTGTGCTAACATCTGTGGATGCAGGGAAACAGGTTGGAGGGATCCAACTAGATTCCTCAACAGTATTAATTTATTTACAGATATTTGTGATATATTCTGTTATCATATTGATATATGATGTTTGGATGCCGTGGTTTATGTATTGGTGCTGTTGCAGCATTGAGCCTATTTTTGGAGTTTTAAAAATGTTAAAGTAACGATTTCGAATTTAAAAGGATTTTCAAGTGATTTTTGAAAGTATACATATTATTGAATTTTGGAATTGATTCATTTTAAATAAATAAACGTTATAATTTTTATGGTATAAAAATTATGATTTTTGTGCAATATAACCGAAATGTGATTTTTGAAATAAGTAGTTGATTAATTTGTAAAATGGTTTAAATTGGGATTTTTGAATTATTATAAACGATTTATATAAAAGATTTATAAAATTGGTATTTATAAATTAAAATATTGGAATTATAAAACAAGTTTTTATAAGTGTTAAAATGAAGTATAAATGGATTTCATAAGTGAATGAAATTTATAGATTTATAAATTGTGAAGTTATAAAATGAATAGATTTTGTAAAGTAAAAGATTTATAAGTAATTAACTTATAAATTGGATTTTGGCATGTAAATGGGATATGGATAGAATTTGTTAATAAAGTGATTTTATAAGTTGAAGTTGTTATAAAATATAAATGGAATTTATAAACATTGTTTTATAAATCCGAAATCGACTTATTTTGATAATTTAATTATTATAGCTTATTAAAGGAGTATATTCACGATTTTTGGACAGTGGATAATCCTTTAAAATAAAATGCGTAGAAACGTTGAATTTGGTAAACGATTTATATTCACGATTTTGGACAGTGAATGATATATAAAGAAATGTTTAGGAAGTGATCTTTTAAATATAATTAAAACGATTTGAAGTTGTTTTAAAATGTGTTAAGGATCGAAACCATAGATTTCAACATTCATTGTTGAAATAGACGTTTTCGAGAAATAAGGAAAAGATGGACTATAACACTGTTGTTATAGTAAATGATTTTCGAAAGGAAATATTTTTGTATAGTATTGAGATTTATATATCTATCGTAATTTCGAATCCCTATACTAGTGATTTTGGATTGTCGTAACGATGTTTTACGCAACATTCGTTTTGACCCAAATAAATGTGTTTAAAGAGAACGTTTTCCTAAAAGAATAAAATATATACTTAATCGTGTTTTAAGTATATTGAATATTTTCTAAGTATTGAAAATAAATAGATTTGTGAATTACTTATTGTTAAATAAGTATTTGGAAATGTTTTCCAATGTAGAAATTGAAATGGTTTAGAGAATATATATATTTCAAAGATAATTTGAAGTGAATATTTGGCAAGTTATTTAATTTATGGAAGATTAATAAAATGGCCTAATGATTGTTATGGTGCTGAATATTTGTTGTTTGTTTTGATAGTTAAATAACCGACTATCCATATTTACCTTTAAATGGGTATTTGTTGTGATTTGCTTGAATTTGAATGCTACACTTATTTTAAAAATAAGCGCTCGTTATTCGGTTTAGCCGGGAGAAGACCTTTGGGTCATGAATCCCATTCCGAATAGTGATACGTCGTAATGGATAGCATTTGAAGACCGGTGTTGAAGACCGGATATTTTCGAAAACGGAAGGATTACCGTCGAACATCTCTGCATCGGCTGATCTCCGATATAGAGATTTTATCACCCTTTGTGATGGGAATTCCGGACGTGATTAGTGAATATCCGGATTTGCAAGGGCTACTTTTGGAAGTGCCTTCAGTTCCGTTCGATCCCGGAATGGACTTGTATGGATGTATGTCTGACATTACATTTTGAGATGTAAAGCTGGTTTCTATCAAATACATTTCTATTGGTGGCGGAGAATTTATTTTTTTAGCTTAACACCCTTCTCTGAGACGTATGAGCTCAGAGGTTATGTAGTTGATGGTTACTAGTGATATATTCCCAATTTGGTAACGTGGCATGCTGAGTGTTACTGATCATTTATTGATCAAAGCATGGATTTTATGAAAAGCGTAGCTTTCTGTACGAGACTTCGTCGGACCTCACACCCCGGCAATGGTCAAAACAGGAAGAATGCAGCAAGGTTATTTGCGGATAGCGACCCCATATAGTATGTTCATTTCCTTCTGGATAAAGGTGGTATTATGGTATGGAGCCCAAATACTTAACCTATGTGGTTGCTGCAAATTTATTTCTTTGTGGTTGTTGGTGAATCCCGGGATTTAGGTCGGTTACGACCGAAGGATGGCATGCTCGTGCCAGTAGTTACCTAGATAGAGGTAACCCGGCCTTGTGTTGGCAGAGATCCGGTTAGGTTCTCGGGGCGTCTTTCCAGAGGCATACCCATGTGGCAATGAGAAGTTCCTTGGCCTGACCATTTGTTGGAAATCCAAAGAAACAATACGATCCCTATACGGTTTTAGTTGTAGAACCTGCCATTTACTTATGGTGGCGCCCCACTATTTAGATGATAGCTATAGTAGGCATACGATAATGGTCGTATGTTAGCTAAGATTTATATCATACTTTCGAAATGATTTCCTACACTTTGCACTTATAATAATAATATCAAAGAAATTTGCGTATCAAGCATGTTTGACTATCATAAGGAGATATCTCCTCCGATTCTGCGTTTGCATTGTGTGTGTGTGCGGGAGGCCTTATGGCAGTTTCATTTTCTAAAAGCATTACAGATCTATTTTAAAAATATTCCTTTGTTTGTTTTTTAAGATAAACTGTTTAAGTTCTCACACCGGTCCCATGACTGACCTGGAGTTTATTGTTACCTTCCTAAACTCTGGGTGCCCCTCATTTTCCACATGGGCAGTCTAGAGTCAGGTTATCAGGTCATTCTGGAATTCAGGAGCTGCTGTAGAGATCTGGAGGCAAGCTGGATGGCGTAGCGTATCACTTGTATATAGTATTTCTTTTCCGCTGTTTGTTGTTGTAAACTCTGATAATGTAATGTGATGTGATGTAATGTGATAACTGATATAGTTCTTTGTTTTAAAGATATTCATTTATCTATTATATATTGTTCCGCTGCGATTGTGAGATTCTGATATTGTTCTGTTGCTTCTTCTTTCTTACTTCTTCTATCTTTTTCTTCTCCTTTAAACCCTAACAATTCGGTTTTCCGGCGTTCGATTGTTCGGCAGTTGATACAGTGGACGTATTAATGTCGATTTTCGGAAGTCGAAAATCTCGAAATATTACAGTTATGGTTTAGTGGGAGTTTGCATTTTTATGCTTTATATTTGCCTTGAGACATTTATGTATTTGGTTTCCTGATCAAAATAAAGTATTCAGTTCATTCACTCTGTCTACTATTTTGATTCTGACCTCACTTTTGTTTAAAAAGGACCAGTTGAAAATAGACATGTTTTGTTCACATTACATGTAATTTTCATGCTACGTATTCATGATTGATCTATGTTATTTGACTATATATATGTATGTGACCATTGATGGGTTTAGTCATGATTAATATGGCGCAGACCACTATGATCCTATATAGATATGGTTGATGGACAAGATTGTTAAATATTACCGTTATTTAATAGCAAATTTTGAGCTCATAAGGTTGTACATTTATAAAGAAACATATGTCGCCCAAGTGAGAGATTATTAGATTAAAATTTTGTTGTGGGTACATATGTTAAAATGTATAAGGCTATTATAATTGGGGTATAAATAAGTGGTATTACAATTTGTTTAGGGGTCAAATTGTAAATATTACATAACTGATTTTAGTCCGCTATAAAACGCTCTGGTCTCAGAGAAACAGTACGTACATTTTCATCTTTCTCTTTTTCCCGTCAGAGAGAAATAATCCAGAGAAAGGAGAACTGTATTCTTGGAAGATCGTAGCCTTTGCAATTCGATTCAATGGACTCTGGTACGCTTCCGCTAATCACCTTTTGTTTATCGTTTTGATCTCTCTTAAATTGAATATGGTTAATTAGGGCTGAATTGAAATTCTCATCACAATCTACATTGTGAACATCGTATTCACAGAAAATAAATTATCTCAAAATTTCTAACATGTTCAAAATGTTAAGTTGGTACTATTAAAATATTTATTTTAATCATTAGTTTAAAATATTGTTTTAAATATGTTACGATTATCCAAATTAACCAAAATTCTATGAATATGATATTGAGTCACATAAGAATATATTTACATATTATCATTTCACATCGAGTTTTATAGCTCTAAAAATTGTAAGGATATAGGTAGAGGGTAACCGAACCAAACTACATGCGTGCATGCGCGTATATGTATAATCAACAACGACCAATAGCGAAGTTGTAGGACCTTTGGACTTTGAATCCAATGGTCTTGATGTGAGATCCCTAAACAACAATTATCAACCATACATGGGAATATGTCTATAGATACATACATACTACGCAAAAGGAAACAACAATACATTTTATCGTCCATTGCAAATGAAGTGAACATATTGAATTTTAGACGAGACGAGAGAATATGATGGATAATTAATTTTATTGCCAAAAAATTCCCTAATTTTATAATCTCTTTGTGTTGGAAAATTTCAATATGTAGGCCACATATGTGAAATAAAAGTGTTGTGTTATTTTGGTGTAACGCCAAAATAAAGTGGTCAAATTATGAATTAAAGTTAAAAGGTTTACTGGGGAAATTGTATTTTGTTAAAGGGCCAAATTAGAAAATGCTAACAGTATAAATAAGAGGCTATGGTCCCCAAATTACATAAACTCTTGTTATTCTCCTAGTATCTTCATGAAAATAATTCAGATTTAGGATTTACATCAATTTGAAAGATCAGATCCAACTCTCATCTTTTAGATCTATCTCTTTCTCTTAATCAGTTTATGAAAGCAACAACTATGAATTCATATATCATATAAGGTCTATAATTTGTGTCAATATGGAAAACCAAACCAAATTTACTTTTCCAACAGAAACTATGAATTCAGGTATGGCTTCCGCTAACCCATTTATTTTCCTCTATTTTCTTTAATTAAATTAATATGGATCACCTATTCAGATCTAGGATTTCATGATTAATCAGTCTTAAAGTATATTGAATCCCTAACAAATGATATCGGAACCACCCATCATTAATTTCATTGGAATTTTTTTAATATTGAGTAATTTTTGAATTGAACTTTTTTTTAGAAGTCCTGTAATAATCTTACTTACGTTTTAGTCTATTTGATCTGTGCATCAATGACTTTTTGATGATGATTTTGGATTTGGTTATATCAATTTCTGCTGTAACTGAAAGGCTAATTTATGAAATTGTTTTGGTGTAGAAAGATAGATGGATCTAAATGATCTGTATGTTATTTATGAAATAGGATAAAATTTTGAAATTATTAAATTATGAGAAATAATCTAATTTCCTCTCAATTTTGAAAATAATTTATATTGGTTAAAGCATTCACGTGTTTATTATTGTATATTTTATAAATAAATTGTGAATTTTAAAGTAAGGAATGTTTTCGATCTGATATATACAATTATTTTTTAAATAAATAGTATAAACATATATATATATATATATATAATTTAGAACCATTTATGCAAGAAATATAAATCTGCTTCTATGGTTATTTTACCTTACTTATCTTTTGATTAAGTAGTTTAGATATTTATGCAAATTATTTGGGTTATTTCAAAAAAATCGGTTAAGCAAAAATAAAGTATGCTTCTTTAATGTGTTTATGTTTATTTTATTATTGAAATAAATTTTAGCATGGCACTAATTTACATTTTAAACCACATAACGGATCAGTTACATTTATTTTTATCATAATTGCACCAAACGTAATTATTATGGTAATAAATTAATTAATTTATTATCATAATTGCAGTAAATACGCCAGTTGTAATAAATTTAATGATGCAGCATGTTTGTATTTGAAATGAGAAAAGACGTATGGTTTATTATTTGATGCATTTGTGTTTATTAGTTATATATATTTTATATGTTTGAACCATGCTTATTGAAAACATGTTTCACTTTCGTGCTTTGGTTAGTATAAAATAAAAGGAGCAACAGTTTGCATGGTTATTGACCTTAACCAAGTATTCAAATGATAAACTAAAGATAAAGTGGCACAGTAGCATACTATATAATTATATTGTGGTTCAAATGTGCATTATAGCTATTGCATGTTATTTAGTATGACAGTTACTATGTCATTTATGCATAATTTTATATAGCATTTAATTATGGCGTTCATCTATGACATTTGTTATATGATTTATTTATGATATCTTGTATGATACTTACATAGAAAATGCCATGATGTAACCACATACTTTAATTAAAAGACTACAACGGCTATGATTAAAACATGTTGTGCTATAGTTATAATTTTGAGATTTTCAAATGTCATATATACTTAAAATGCTTTTGGGAGTATTTTATAGCACTTGAAATATTGTACACACATTAAAAAATAAATTCAAATATATTTTTTGTGTCTTTTTGTGAACTAATTGCAAATACCCTACATTCCAAGTGTGCTAACTGAAATAACATTTCACCAAAGTGACCTCTCTTATTTTAGTTGTTCATGAATTTTTTTTTTATATTTGTGTGTATTTATTCATGCGGATGTTAACCAGCCCAAAGGAAGACTAGCATTTGATCGAATAATTTACATATATGTGGTGATAAGTGTGTGATAATTATATGATTTTATAAGTCAATATCTAATCGGCCCAAAGAAAGACTGTTATTTGACTTGAATTTATTATCAGTGTTGATCATTACAGCATGAGTACTACTTATAGTAAATATTATCGTCTAAAGACTAGATATCAATATTGTGCTAAGTGTCTTGTAAAGAGACTTACCAGTTATTTGAATTTACTATGACTGATATTTGGATATGGGCATGTACAGTCAATCCTTAATTTTTGGTCAACTTTCAACTAATTTGACTAAAGTGTGTGCCAATTTTAATGTTATCATCTTGTTTGGGACTAACTCAAAGGATTGTTAAGAAAAAATGTTGTTTGTTCTTAACTTTATCGATCTAACTCCTGCAATTAGGAGGGTCACACTCACTCATATTATGGTTAATGTCATGAAGATCATTCAATGGTAAGACAATTCAAAAGAAAAGAGTCAAAAGATCATAAAGTAAATATTTCAGAAGGCTTCAAGGATGTGGTACCCATAGGAATAACCAATTTTAAGGAGTTTTTTATTGAGAATGAAAAGTGTTTTGTTAAAATGGTAAGAAGAAACAAGCACGCATTCTATTGGTTGATTCCATAATGTCAAATAAAGGAAACATAAAAATTACTATATAAAAAATATTGCTTCAAAAATTAAAAGCACTCAAGTGATTGTTATTTTTTCTTGTACTCTCTTTATTGACATCATAACCATTTCAATATTATTATTAATGTTCTAAAAATAAAATGACTTTTATTGAGATCATTCACATTGTGGTAAGAAGAAGAGAAATTAAAGCATGGTAAGATAGAAAGTACAAATTTATCGTACACTGCACATAAATGTATAAATAAGGATAAAGAAGTTGCTAAGGATTTAGAAGAAAAGAAATAACATATAAATATATTTATAGTTGTTTCTTTAATAAGATATACAGATATATAAAGTAAAGTTTACTAGATATTTTTAAGGTATTATTGAAATTTCAGTAATATTGTTTGGATTTATTTGATATTTTTGTTATGTTGTCATTTTGATAGATTTCGGTTTTCTATTTCTAATATGAACAAATTGGATTATTATTGTTCATTTAGGAATACTAAGGTTGATTTATGAATAAATTCAAACATTGTTGGAATTAAAGCCTTAATGTTTTAATATATATTATATATCTCTACTTTTGCTAAATACCTTTCATAATGAAGTCTCAAATTTTGATTCGGTGATTAATATGATTGTTTGTTTCAGCTTACTAAATGATTGTAGATTGAGGCACTAAAGATAGCAAATATTTTTTTATTATTCTAAGTGACTTAAAAGGTATAAGTTTTATAAATTCACACTAAGAAAAAATTATATGATAGGAGATGCTACAATTTTTGAGGATGTTGAGTTTGGAGGAAGAAATAAAGTACAGATCATTGTCATTGAGGAGAATCATTAACTTCGATTCAACTACAGTTACTTTTTCGGATAATGTATAGGATTTGTTTCCTTTCATTAATAAGAAGTAAATTAAGAACCATAATAAGACAAGGTTAAACAAAATTTTAAGGTATGTATCATTGTCTTTAAGGAGAATTGTTATCTTCGATTCAACTACAGTTACTTCTTTGGATAATATATAGGACTTGTTTCCTTTCATTAACAAGAAATAGATTAAGAACCATAATAAAACAATGTCAAACTAAATTTTTTTCAAATTAAGGTTATTGTTTTAATAAAACAAACTTAACAATCTCAATGCGCTAGGTCACTAAGGAAATCCACTTGAAAAAAGAAATACTATTCCGATGACTATATGCATTTTTCATAAAGATAAATATTGGATTGGTGAAGATGATTCTTTGGACCTGCATCAATCCATATAACATACTAATTTGAAATGTGGATTTAAGTTATGAATATCTAGTCTAAATCTTTAAGGATTTGAGATCCTTTCCACCACCTTAAGGTAACAAAATCATTGGTTATGAATAATTATTCAAAATAAAAATGGATCGAGTAATGTGGAAAGGTATGAGGTTCATTATAGAAAAGACTATATTCAAAAGGAAAACAATGTTTTATTTTTAAAGGGACTTTCTCTTTGGTTTTACTAAAAGACTCTTTAGAATTATTTTGAAACTAGTTGTAGATTACGATCTTAAGAAATATCAGAGGGATATTAAAGTCGTGTTACTCAATGTAGACATTGATGAAACAACTAACAAAACCACTAATCAATTACCCTTTTGTATTAGGGATTTAAATACATCATTATCATTCATGAAGTGCTATTAGGATTATCAAAAAAGGGCTATGTAGATAAGGCTTTAAAAAATGGGGGATTTGGTATGAAAACTGTAAATCAATTATCTTTTGCCAAAATAGACAAATGTTGTCTTATATAGTAATATAAGAACATCCTTGATGCTAAAGAAATGCAAAAAAATCCTCATGCATTTGCGGCGTAGAGTCTAATGCATGCTAAAACATATACACATATGGATATTGCATGTATTATTTGGCAGATATCTTACTGACATTAAAAGTGGATCAATTGTTAGTAACCAAAATGGCTATGAGATATCTTTAAGAAACAAAGGATTATATGCTGAAGACGGATTAGTTGGAGATCATAAGGCATTACAATCTGAATATTTTGGATGGCAAGAGTACAAAAGATCCACTTCAGATAACAATATTATTCTTGTTATTATTGTTATTTCTTTTGGATGAAGCTATATAAGGAAAGTTGTCGTGCAAATACTTATAGCATTCTTTACTATTTTTCGTTATGGGGCATCCAACGATGGAAAATAATTTTATAATTTTGTCATAAAGTAATGGACTATTGAATAAAGATCACTAAAGTAATATTGTAATAATAAACAATATATTAATTTTCAGTAAGGGGAGAATGCAAAATAGATTGTAATTCATAGAGCATACTGTGACAAACTCCACTATGATGGATCTGCTTGCAAAAGAATTATCACCCAACATTTTTCATGAGCATCTTGCTCAATTGGTGTAACTTTTATGTGAGAATATTTTGGTTCAGGGGGAGTTTGTGTTAGGTACTGCCATATGACACATTGCTTTAAACTTTGGTTATAGATACATATCAAGTTCTTTTTCCGATCAGAAACAAAGTAACAAAGTTTTGTTTGCACTCTAGGTTGTTCAAATATTGAACGTTTTAATCTTACTAAAGTAGG
Organism: Allium cepa; assembly: GCA_030765085.1. Classification (NCBI taxonomy): domain Eukaryota; kingdom Viridiplantae; phylum Streptophyta; class Magnoliopsida; order Asparagales; family Amaryllidaceae; genus Allium; species Allium cepa. Next base: position 416,096,167 of record CM060937.1, on the reverse strand, counting down.
AACAATTGGAAATAAGCATGTATATATCACATCTCATGTAATTTCCATGCTACGCATCCATGATTGATCTACGTTGTTTAATTGTGTTGGTATATGTGACCATTGATTGGTTTAGTTATACTAAAGGTAACGAAAGCCACTTTGATCCTTTGTCGGCATAGTTAATGGACGATATTGTTTTAGAAACACATTATGTTATAAATAGCGAATTTTGAAGCTCATAAAGTTAAACACATTTATAAGGCTATTACATATATGGCCCAAGGAGAGATTGTTGGAAGTTTTCAATATGTGGGCCACATGTGTAAAATAAATATGTTGTGCTATTTTGGTGTAAAACCTAATTAAAGTGATCAAATTATGAATTAAAGTTAAAAGGCTTATAAGTATAATTGTCATCGTATTAATATGTAAATACTGGGGCAATTCTATTTTGTTGAATGACCAAATTAGAAAATATCAACATTATAAATAAGAGGTTATGGTATCCAAATTACTTAAGCTCTAGTTATTCTCCTAATCTCTTCCATGGAAATAATTTAGATTTAGGATTTATGTCAATTTGAAAGATCGGATCCAACTCTCATCTTTTAGATCTATCTCTTTCTCTTAATTAGTTTATGAAGGCAGCGACTATGAATTCAGATCTAATATAAGGTCTAGGGTTTGTGTCAATATGGAAAAAAAAACCAAATTTACTTTTCCAACGGCAACTATAAATTCAAATATGGCTTCCGCTAACCCGTTTACTTTCCTCTATTTCTTTTCAATTAAATCAATATGGGTCACTTATTAGATCTAGGGTTTCATGATTAATCAGTCTTAAAGTATATTGAAATCCTAATACTTTGTACTTGATTATATATAGATTAATTCTTCCAGTCGTTGCTTATTTTCTAAAATATAATTGCTAATTACACCATGATTACAATAAAGTACCAAGTATAGCTAACAGTTGTATGATGGATGCTAGCATTTTATTTGTTTTTTGTTTTCAACTTAGACGAAATATCCTGATGCTATCATTCTTGTTTTTCAACACTCCCTCTCAAGTTGGGTTCGAATAAATTTATAGAACTCAACTTGTCAAGCATGTTCAGATTGTTATTCTTGTCGAATGCTTTTGTGAAAATATCTACCAGTTGCTCTTTGCTTTTGACGAATGGAGTTTTTATTCCCCTCGGTTACACTTTTTCTCTAACAAAGTGACAATCTACCTCCATATGTTTTGCCTTCTCAGGGAAGAGAAAATTGGATATAATATGACATGCAGCTTGATTATCATAGTACATTTACAATATTTTTGTGTGCTCTATCCTTATGTCACTAGGTAATGTTTAATCCAGACAAGCTCACTTATTGTGGATGTCATAGCTCGATATTCTGCTTCTGCACTTGATTTAGGTACAACATTCTGCTCTTACTTTTTCAAGTGACTAAGTTATCACATACAAACGTATGAAACTCTGTGGTTGATTTTCTGTCATAGCTTCCATCTCAATCTGCATCAAAAAAACCAACCACATCGCTAGAATTGGTTTTCTTCATCCAAATTTTTTGACCGAGACACCTTTAAGATATCTCAATATCCTATTAATTGTAATCAAGTGTCTGGTACATGAAGCATGCGTAAATTGACTTACGACACTAACTGCAAAAGCAATATCAGGTCTGGTTATCGCATGGTAAATTAATTTGCCCACCATCCTCTTATATTGTCTTATGTCAGATAATGGCTCATCATCTTCACTCCAAATTTTATATTCGTCTCCGTAGGAGTATTACCTGGTTTTGCTTCTAATTTACCATTCTCTTTTAACAGATCAATGATATATTTTCTTTGGGTTAGAATTGTCCTTTACTTGATTGGGCTATTTCTATTCCAGGAAAATATAAAAGTTTTCCAAGATCTTTGATGTCAAATTCGTTTTAAATATTGTTTAATCATTTTAATTTCCTCGGTATTATTTCCATTAATGATAATGTCATCAACATAAATCAAATAATAGTAGTGGTATTTTGCGAGTGTTTAATGAACATAGAGGAATCAGTGGTACTTTTAAAAAAATAATCTTTAAAAGGGAAAAGCTTAGATTGGCATACATGCTCTTGAAGATTGTTTTAGACCATAGATTGCCTTTTTTAATTTACACACCAATGGTGAGTGCATCTCACTTTTGTACCCCAAAGGAAGAGTCATTTAGACTTCATCTTCTAAATTTCCTTGAAGGAATTTTCATTTTTTACATCCACTTGGAACAAATTCCATCCCAAGTTGGTGGCTATGTATAGCAAAATACTGACCGTATTCATTTTGCTACTAGTGCAAAATTTTCTTGGTAGTCAATATCATACGTTTGGGTAAATTCCTTGGCCATTAAACTAGCTTTATACCTTTCAATAACACCATCGTTGTTGTATTTGATTTTGTATACCCATTTGGAACCTACAGGCCTTTTGGTTTTTAGTAAATTAATAATATTATGTCACCTTTTTACTAAGGCTTGAAATTCTTCATTCATAGTCTTACGCTAAATTTTGGCTTTGATTGGCTTCACTAAAATTGGTTGGTTCCATTTGGTTAGTGATGTTACTTAAGTAGGCTCAATATGAAGGGGATACCCTATTATATGAAATAAAATCTTGTATTGGATACATCACCTGTTGGGATATATAATCCACTAATTTGATGGGAGGTCAAGTTTGTCTTGTAGTTTTATGATATTTTCTTCTTGAGTTGTTTCTTCATGAGAGTTCTTCACTTGACTAATTTATCTCTTATTCTCCCTATGAACGAATTAGACTTGTTTCTTCGATTTGTTCTTCATTTGTATGATTAACATGTTCTTGATTTGTTTCTTCAGGAAACGTGAAATTAATTGGAGACAATATAAACGATTTACCTTATGCGTGTTTCCTTGTTCACTTGTTTGATAATATGGTTCATTTTCGAAAAATAATATATCTCGTAAGATAAAGTTTATAATTTTTTGGATCATAACATTTATACTCCTTTTTTGGGATGGGTATCCTAAAAATATAGCTTTAATAGCATTTTTATCTAGCTTGTCATGTCTTTTTATGTGTATGAAACATGTACATCCAAAAACTCTTATGTGATCAAGATTTTTTTTCCTATTCTTAAGAATTTCTGAGATACTCATATTTTTAAGCATGACACTTGACAATCTATTTATGAGGTAAGTCGCAGTTTGCATAACACCGGACCAATAAAATTTTGGAGCATTAGTTTGAAAAAGAAATGATCTAGTAACTTCGAGTAAATGTCGATTTTTTCTTTCTTAAACTCTGTTTTTTGAGGTGTATTAATATAAGTAGTTTGGTAAATAAATCCTTTAAAAATATATTAAATCTTTATTTACATATTCTGTCCCATTATCAGATCGATTTTTTTTTTAATTTTTGCATTATATTGATTTTCTATAAAACTGTAAAACTATTGATAACATTAGAAAAAATCATTTTTTCCTTTCAAATGGTAAACCCAAGTAGTGTGAGAAAAATAATCAATAAATGTGACAAAATATTTAAAATGATCATAAGAACCAACAAGGGCTGGACCCCAAACATCAAAACGAATAAAACCAAAGCATTTTTTGACTTATTAGTAGATAAAGAAAATGGTAATCTAGTTTGTGTTGAAAACTTACAAGCATCATAATTTTTTGAATCTAATTTATAGCTAAAAAATTATTCAAAATTTGATTAAATGAATGACCAAATCTCTAATGCAGCAATTTATCATGATCTACTTAATTTGATGACACGTGACATTTATTGGTGCTTTCATCAAGATAATAGAGGCAATCTTCTAGACATCCCTCGCCAATCTACTTCACTGATTCTCGATCCTGAAGGGACACTTTATGCGGTGAGAACATAACATTGCAATTCAATTCATGGGTTATTTTACTAATTGATAATAAATTTGAATTAAAATCAGGTAAATATAAAATATTTTTCATGTCTTGTGGAAGAAACTTTGTACCAAAACCATGAATTTGGACTTTATCTTTATTAATAATATTTACATGTGGAGGGTCTTTATTTTGTGTAACATTGGTTAATTTATTTTTGTCCCATGTTTGTGGTTCCGCTTCAGCTTTTTTGGAATCACTTATCCTTTCGAAGCCCTTGGTGTATCTCGTTGTGGCTGCTAATGCTCCAATTTTTGGTATTTGTGGAAACTCAATTGCGTTTAGGTCTTCCTTATTTCCTCCTTTCTAGTGGCTGCTGCTAGTGGTGATGGTTAATGGATGGCTATTGATGTGCCTAATCTTGGTGATAATCTGAGGGAGGATGAACATTTGGTTAGTGCTACAAACGTTGATTTAGCTACTGCATATGCAAATGATTTAGGGCCTAATGTTTGCTTGTCTTAATGCCAAACCTAATAATTAACTACGTGCTGCTATCTGTATGCCTCTTGCTGCCGAGTTAGTTTGTGTATTGCCTCAGCTTATAGAGCTTGGCAAATTGTCATCTTTAATTTCTGCTTTGTCACGTAACGTTGGCGTATATATTCCCTGCTCCTTTGTAAAAGTTGAGATTGACGGAGTGATGGTTCCTCCATATGAAGTTTTCCAAGTGGGTGTAGATATGATTATTTGGCTGGTTTTTTCTTGGACTCAAATCCGCCTTACAATCTTGTCAAAGAAAGTTGTCGTAATGCATGGAAACTCCATGGTGATCTCCATGTGCATTTTGATTTTTCTATGTTCTTCAAATTCTCTAGAGTTGACGAACGTCTTCGGGTTCTTGTGGCTGATCCGATTCTCATTGCTGGAAAACATTTCAATATTACCACTTGGAGTCCTATGGTGGACATAGCTAGGGAACATGTATTGTCTATCCCCGTTTGGGCCCACTTCCCATTTGTTTACAACCTATGATTGGACTTGACTAGTTAGCCAGCCTAGCGAGCAAAGTGGAATGCTTTGATGCAATGATGTGGTCAGGCAAAAATTGATGTATGCTAAGGCTTTGACTGAAATCACTCTTAGATAAACCAATGCATTCAAAACTTAGGATAAGAATTGCAGATGGTCACGAGGCAGAGGTGGAAGTTCGATACAACTGGAAATCGGACATATGCACATCTTGTCGATCAATGGACATTCTCCGACGATTGCAAGTTTGGGCCGACCGATCTGCTTTAGCCAGTATCTGCTAATATTCCTCTACAACGACCACTTGTCAGGAAGTGGATTCCTAAGTCAAGGCCTGCAACCCCTCTGGTCGAGGAGTTGGATTCCATCTCTATTTTGGATCCTTCTTCTGTGATTTCACCGCGTCTTATTTTGCCTAGTAATGCGGTGGTAATGACTATGAGGCCTCACGAGAAGAGTGCTATTATTTGGCAACATGGTGAGCAATCTTGGGTTCATGTAGCATCTGCAATGAGACACAAACCATTGACTAAGAGTTATCATATGTCTATTGGAGGTGATGGTGAGGAACGCATTTTGTTGTATCATGTATAGGGGGATGGATTAATCTTATCTACTGAAGGTTAGGATGGTGAGTGTAACAAGGCTATCGTAGAGGATGTCTCTTGGGTTTGGAAGTATTTATACTCGCGTGATTCTAAGCTCTTTGTGTCCGATTTGGTTCTGCTATTTTCAAGGTATTTAAATGTCTCGGAGCCTATCTCTGATGGAGAGAGCAGTTATGATGATGGGGACTAGTCGTCCTTGTCACTTAATAATTTAAGCCTTTCTATCTAACTCCTGTGTTTTTTTAGCTGTTCTAATGCATGTGCTGAACATTTGCTCTTAATAATTATTAATACAAGTGGATGACCCACTTTAAACCGGTCAACTTTGCTAAAAAAATAATTAAATTAAATTAGTTGACAATTAAATTCAGTAGACACTAATTAATAATTTAAATTTAAAAATGATAATTGATAATTTAAATTTTATAATTAGTAATTTTTATTTCATAATTAATAGTTTAAATTAAATCAATAATACATGCGTGATTACTTTAATTTTTTCAGTACAACATTGATAAAACAAATACATTATGAAAATATAAAAAATGCGCAAAGCCTAAGTAATTACACGTCAAATATCATTGTAATCGAAGTTATAACCCTTGATGTTAGAGTCGAAAAAGCATGTAATACCACAAAGGTATCTTGTTGATAACACTCTAGGAACATAAGCCTTACTAACTTTTAGATATTATGATACATGCCACATGGTCATCAATATCATGTATAGTAGCATAGTAAACCGTAGTGTGAATAACATGTAATCAACCAACTTCTACTTATATAGTGGTTATTTAGCATATGTAAATACATCAAAGGTCTGTCTCCAAAATGTTATATCGTTATTAGCAAACTCCAATGTGAGATCTCATCTTTCACCTTCCACGAGGATTTTTCAAAACTCCAATTATTCATAAAAAATATTATATCACCTATATGTTATTTTTTATTAAGAAATATCAATTCTCATGCTTCGTGAAATAGATAGCGTACTCCTTGATGAAAATTGTCAGATGTTTCACTCACTTTTATTTGGTTAATTGATAACTAAGATCCACATACAATTCTGACTAAGCTGGCATCTAGTTAAAATCATATGCATTAAATAGATGGAAAATGAAAAAGGCATAAGCAGTGAAATATTTGATTTGTAATATTTTAATTAAATGTTTATGAAAAAATTTCGCTGATGAATTTGTAATAAAAATATTTCCAAATGTAAGGTCACATCCAACTCGTCCTATCTTAAATTGGATGTAAGCATTTACGTTATGTATTAACACACCAAAATCCACATTCTAACCATGTCTTCCCAACACAAATATAAATCCTCTACCTACCTCATTTTTCTAAGTCTTGGTTTTTTAATTTGTCAGAAGTACTGAATGAATATTCAAAGTAGGTAATTAGAACTTTATTTATAGTGTTTCTAGTGGATATTTACCCACTTCGGCCCATAAACTCATATTACAGATTAAAATACGTGTATCTGTTGCATAGTAATGTATTAGTTTATACAAGAAATTTAAAACATTTTGTTCTCTCCTTTCTTACATCCATTCAAAACTCAATTCTACTATAATCAAAATCTAATATGGTATCAGAGCAAGAGCTTAACGGCAATAGGTTTGTATACTAAAGCAATTCAAGTTGCTCAATAAAAGTGGAGAGAATTAATATGCATTAGAGAAATCTCGTCATTTGATAATCAAGTTACCCATCAGGGATTATCTCATCATCTAAGTGAATTTGCTACAAGAAAAAAGGTACCCTGCCAAGAAACTCGTTGGATTCACTAGATGCAGCGAGATATCTTTCAAAAACAACAAATTCAATAAAAGAAAACTCATAATACTAGAATCAGAAATTAAAAAAAATCATCAGAAGAAGAAAGAAAGCAAGTTTTAGGCCAAGAACCCATCGGATCATCATCATCTGGGTTTGGTTGCATCAAACCCAAAAATCCAGTTTTTTAAAGCATTACTTGCATCTGTCTGTTTACCAAGTCTTCATTTTCTTTAGCTTCAGTGTTCTGTCACCATGGTTGAAGGCGATCAAAACTCAGCAACCTATGATAACACAAAAAACTCCAATCATCACAGTGCAGCACCAACTGAAGAGTTGATCAAAACTGTTGTAAGCCCTCACACCTAATTGATCACAGCACATCTTGATGAAAATAATTATCTTATCTGGAAGTTCCAAGTTGAAACAACAATAAAAGGATATGCGCTTTAAAGGAATTGTTCTTGGAACGTTGGTAATCCCTCCAAGATTTATCACTGATCAAGGTAATAAAGTTGTTAGAAATACGTAATTCAAAAAAGCATCAAAGGAAAAGTTATTGGCTATTATCCTCTATTACCACCAATTTATTGCCACAAATAATAGGATGCAAGCCATCCAATGAAATATGGACAACCATCGAGTAAATTTTCAATATGGACAACCATCGAGTAAATTTTCAACTCATGTTCCACTGCCAAGATTATGCATTACAAAAGGCAACTGCAAAATATCATAAAAGATAGTTTAACCATGAGAGAGTATCTATCTAAAGTAAAAACAATATATGATTTATTTGAAGTTGCAGCACACAAAATATCTAACACTGAGCAAGTTTTAACTATCTTAAGTGCCTTATGTGATGAATATGAGGCAGTAGTAGTAGTAATATCATCTAAAGCTACACTGCCATTAATGTAATATGTGCATTTCACAATTCTTGCATATGAAGGCAGGTTGGATCAGAAAAACTCTTTAGATAATGATATGTCCATCAACTATGCGGCAAATTATAAGAATAAAGGTCGAGAATACAACAAAACAAGTCAGTACAAATCAAAAAGGAGGATAGTCAACCAGAGCCAGATGTAGAGGAAGATGGAATAACAGTAATAGATCAAAGTTTCAAATTTGTGAAAAGATTGGTCAAACTGCATCAAAATGTTATTTTAGATTCAATCCCAACTATGTACAAAATCAGAATCGAAATAGTTGAAGTAATACAAACCCAAGTGCCAATATGGCTCAGGATCAACATGTGTCAAATAATCAAGCAGACAAATCAAAAATCCATCAAATGAATATGATCACAAAACCATATGATATACAAGATGAAACTTGGTATCCTGATTCAGTGGCTACAAATCATATCACAAGCAACTTGGACAATTCAAATCTTGATAAGAGGGAATACAAAGATAATAAGTCCACATACATGGGCAACGGTGAAAGTGCCAAAATAACACACTGGAATTGCTTGCATCAAAGGTGAAAAGCGATTATATCTCAATAATTTTCTTAGAGTACCGCAAATTCAAAAAATCATATAAGTATGTCACAATTTGCAAGTGACAACAATGTTTATTTTGAATTGTATCCAAAATATTGTCTAGTTAAAGATATTCTAACTAAAGATATTCTTTTGCAGGGTAATGTAGATAGAGGACTTTACAAGTTAAGTCTTGTTGATACACAAAAAATCCTGAAGATAAAGGAAATCATTGTCATCTTTCTGAAATTACAGAAAGAAAGAATAATATGTTTGTGTAACGGCCCGCAAATCCGTACCTTGAGTCAACACTATTCTACAACAATCAACTCAAGTTGCACAGAAATACGAACCATTTAGGTTAAAGAAGAAGAGGTAGAAGAAGAAAATAGTAAACAACAACAGAATCTAACCATCGCAACGGAATAAAATATAATAGATAATAAATGATCTTTACTCAAAAATCAAATATCTCTGTTTATATATTACATCATCAGAGTACATCAAACACAGCTCAACATCCATATTATACAAATGAATACACAACAAATCAACACAGCGGAATATATGTATATAAACAAGTACGGGAGTACGTATCGTCATCATGCTCGTCTCCTGAGCTCCACAGCATCATATCCTATATCCTATAATACTCGGTCTGACCCGAGCATTATAGTTAAATAACACCCGAGTCAGTCTGGAATACCAGCGTGAGAAAACCACACCCAATTGATTATTACAGTTTCAAAAATCCTTTGAAAACAAAGCATCTCGTAAGACCACGCCACAAATTAACATGTCGGGTTTTTACCTTACGATAGCTAAAACAATTTTTATAGAAATCCTCTAATATTATAATAGGGTCTATATACAAATACTTATAAAATAGCAAAATTATTACATGATTAAATTCTAGCTGCTAGCCACAGAGTGGGTAATACAAACAAAACTCGTACAAGGCTCGTAGGGAGAATGAATTTCCAACTAATGACTAGGCACTAGGGTACCACCTGTCACAGTACGGGGCCTAGATCACCGTACCGAGGAGTACGCCCGCTCCCCTGCAACACAAGGCCGGGACTACCCCTTACTGGATAATCCCGAGTGAGATCACCCCGCGGTTGGGATCAGCAACCGCCCACTAAGTCAAAATAAAAAGGGACATCTAGACAGGAATGACCTCACCCTGCTTGGGTGCTACCCACCTAGCCTTGCTGCATAACCCCTGATTTTCAGTCATTCCCGGTTGATGAGGCTTGAGGCTCAACGATACCTTTTAGATCATTTCACTAAGAATGCTCATTGTCCACCTGACGATGTTCTGAAAGCATTCATCCATACAAGTCCGTCCCGGGTTCGAACGGAACCGAAGGCACTATTCCTACTACATCCATTTTGGAAATATCCTCAGGATTAGTAGCGACTAGCCCTTGCACTTCACTACTCCATCTTCGTATCCAAACTCATTTTCCCACGAAAACGTACAAAACGGATCTAAGTGGTTTTCGAGAAATAAATCTCGATCCCGGTCTCTTCAAAACGATCAACGCATTTGGCCAATATTGATAGTCGATTATTTAACTATCAATTAATATTCACAAACAACCATCCAACAATAAACAATTTTCCAAATTATTTATTAACCTCAAAATATCTTCACAAGATATATTTTCTAATTTCAACCCTTTGAAAACAGTTTCCAACTAACTTCCTTTTTACAGAATAAATCTCCCAAATATTTACTATCTCCACTGAAATTATCAAGCACAAAACTGGATTTTTAAAATAATTTAAAACACTTTACCTTGAAATATACTTTATAACATTTAAGTTAAAATTACTACAAGAGTTTGTTAAAAATACATACTATATGAATATTTGAAAATAAGTTTACTTAATAAAATATAAAACTAGATTTTTAACTTTTAAAAACAAAACACTAAGTCACTCTTTAAATACTTACTGCTATAATAGACTAAAGAAAATACTTACTTTAGAATTTAAACATTTAGAAATAATATATTTTCCAAAACTTGCTTTTAAAAACGACTTGAAAACTTTTAATTTATATTTAAAAATCTATTTTGAAAACATACTTGGTTGACCAGGGAGAATTTCCAATCTCAATTACTTAAATCAATTTTCCAAATTGATTCCCAATTTATTCCATTAGAAATAAATTCATTTTCAAATTCATTAGTTATGGACTTTATTATTATTATTCCTAATTTCTTCTTTATTCCTCTTAAATAATTTAAATCCTAAATTTAAAATAAATGTTTTGTTCTTTTAAACAATAACGTTGAAGTTTAAGTTTCATTAACTTTCTGTTTATTTTAAACTCCCTTTTCATTCTCGAGTTTTATTTATTAGAATTTTAAAGTCACTTTATTTCTTTCCAATTCATTCTTAAATTTATTTAATTTTCCTATAATTATTTTTCTTACAAATTCACCTCTTTTATTCTCTTTCCATAAGCCAATTTATATATTTTTGGCACCTCATTATATCCAAATTTATTCAATAAAATCAAAGCATTTAATATTCCCACATAATTCATCATAGAATATCAACAATCACACAGAGAATATTAAGTAATTTAAATAAATGTTGAGGGGTCCAGTTGGATCCCTCCAACCTGTTTACCCTGCATCCACATATGTTAGCACAACATAAATACCAATTCCAAAATATACCATACTATAGCACATCAACCATTTCAAACATTCAAACAATTATTTAAATTTAATCATTTAAATTTATTTAACTGAGTGAGATTAACTCACCTTTGATTATTGAAATCCCAATCCAAATCTCGAATTGTTTTCTTCGCGATCTTTTAACCTTGTATAAATATTCATATGATTAATATTTGAACTAAGCGAAAAATTAATTTCCATTTAATAGAATTTTATTTAATCTAATAATTTAAATTTAAACTAATCTTTTTATAAAAATCTTTTAGTAACCGGAATAAATTAAATAAGCTAATTAATTACCAAATCATTATTTTATTTCTAACAACTTCATTTTAATAAAAATGCTTTCGACTAAAATAATTTGATAAGCTTATTAAATAAATTTATCTCCTCTTATTTTCCCTATTAAAGTCTTCCAGTAATTAAAATAAATCATATAGGTTAGTTAAAAAAAAACTTGCCTTACTGAAAACAATTATTCCTATTTACATACTATATATATACTGCTAAATGAAAAATATTTAAATAAAATTCCATCCTTACCTCACTGCAACGATAATAATTCTTGCCTAACACTGACGTTCGAAAACCCTTCTTCCAAATCACCTGCCGAATTTCCCCTAACCCTAGAACTAACCGCAAATCGATAAATCATCACCCGCTACTACTTTGCTCGCCCTCATTCCCACATCGTCGTTGAGCATCACCTAGGCGCCGCGCCATTTATGCGAACATCCCCGAAATCGAAAGTCGCCGCTGTTACCACTGCTTCTCAAAGCCCTAGCCGAGCTCGAATCTTTCGCCCAAACGAGTCGCGAGAACCTATGCGACGTCGCGACCCCTCGAATCACCAGTTGAGGCGCCATCAATGCGAGCAAGCCGTAGCTGATCTCGATCGAGATCACTTCAGTCGAGCATCGCTCGCGATCCCTGTCCACGAAATCGAATGAATTTCACTCGATCGGTTTATCTCTCACTCTTTTGTTTACTGAGGGTTTTCGATTTTTTCTCTAAGAAAGAGGAAAAGGAATAAGCCGTGTTGTTTATTATAGAATGAGAAGCTTGAGTTTATAAAAGGAAAAGTAAGTGGCTTCGGCTAGAAGATGGGTTAGATATTTTTATTTTTATTTTTATTTTTTTTGTTTTGTAAATGAAACGAAAACGTGATTTCTGAATTCTGAGGTGAAAGGTGGCATGAAAGAGTGGGTGTACAGTGATTCGAAATGAAAGAATGCAGCTGATATGAGGGTATAGGTCAATCAAAATTAGATTATATTTAAATTAAGTTTTCGATTTAACTTTCAGTGCGTTTATATGTCGTACACTTACATACTAACTCCGATCATACGAAATTTGAAATCCGATAATAATTCAATATTACGGACCCAATGGAACCCGTTTCGTCGAATTCCGAGACTGTGCCTCGGAAGGCTATTTTTAAATTCAATTTAAAACGATAAAATTTCAAAACTGAACAATTCAGTGTTAGATTTAATTTTAACACTTCTATTATATTCAATGTTATCAATATAAATTTTGTAAGCCTTCAAATTATATTTTAACAGACTTAAAATCTCAGATTTCATATTTTATCCAATTCAAACTATTTAATTCAATAATTTAATTATCCAAATAAATCGTGATATTCGTAATTCAAGTTAAAATTACCTATTGAATATTTAAAGTCAATTAAACATTCTGATTTTAAATTCTCGCAAATTCCGGGTCGTCACATTCCTTCCCCCTTTAAAGAATTTCGTCCCCGAAATTACTAGGTGGGAAGAATGGTCCAATACTCGTTTACTTATTCTCAAAATCACACAATTCGACATCCTACCAACTATCTTTTTACAAAAGACCCATTATTATTCTTATTAATTTTCCAAATTTTTTCCAAAACCTTTTATAGTTTTCAAATAACTTACTTGATCAACTATCCAAATTATAATTCAAAACTAAATTTTGAATTATCAAAATTTTCTCAAAAATTTTCTAACTCCCTAAATTTCCGAAAAATTTCGTCAGCGTCTCCTTTGCGCGGCTGACACGATACAACTACAAAATGGCACTACGGCCTCCCAAATTCAAAAAGAAAACAAAATGCCAAGTGGCTCGATCCAAATCCCAATCAAATTTCATATAGAGACTTAAACACATACCTTTTGTCGAGCATATCAAATTTATCTCCTGAAATCAAAATCAATTCACTTTTCCTTTTATATTACCTGCATATCCTGCTTAGCAATATGTCCAATCACAATATTCAAAAACATTTTATCGACTCACTTACAGATGTCAATATCTATTCATTCCAATATTAACTTAGATCATATTTGTAGTATCAATCTCCATTTAAGAATTCATCATTCCTTCTTAAGTTAGTATAAGCATTTCATATGTTTCTTTATTTATTTCACCTTACCACTTTAGTTTATATCTATTTTTATTCACGTTGATTCTTTCATTACGATACGAATTCAACTTATCTTTAACTCTAAATATTGAATTTTATTTTCCATTTATAACTAATTAATGTCATTATTTTAAGTAGTTTCATTTACTAATTCGTTTCAATTCTCAATTTGAAATCGTTTTGCTGTTAACAAAAATTTCCAAAAATTTTCTAACTCCCAAAATTTCCAAATTTTTTTTGGCAGAGTCCCCTTTGAACGGAGGAGCTTTTGCAATTTGACAAAAGATATAAATATATATACATCGACGCACACGGGCGGAAAAACCAAAAACAGTTCATATTTCCTATTTTTATTGCGTAGGCGTACCTTATTTAGCATTTTAAGCAAGCGGCTTATTATTTTTAGCAAATAGCGCAACCCCATCCAGCCACATGGCTTCCAGGTACCTGTACTTACTTAATTCAAACATGTAAGTGTCAAATATATGAAGTTTAACAACATCTCACTTATTTGCAATAGTTAAACTCAGGAATTCTAAAAGAAATTCCCATTATACACTTTCTTTATAAGCAATTTACATATTCCAACATAAATTTTAATTACTTACAACCAATCACATATCGTTTCACTTAATTCGAATTGTTAACAACTCACAAACTTACATTTAATTTATTTTTAAGCAAACTGGGCTCATATTTAATTCAGTTGTTCTCAAAATCAATTTATTTCACTCCTATCAATTCATATAATTTTAATTACTTCCATTTTCATCCAATGACAATTTATTCCATGTAAGTTGACGAGATTTATGTGAATAAATAAGTATTTATGTTTATAACCAATTTAAACTGATTTCAACTCAATTTATACTTAATTCTATCCCATTTTTAGTTTATCCACAATCCATATATCTCATTTTCATTGCATTTCAGATTTGAATCCATTCACTTGCATTTCATTTAATTAACCAAACTAGTTTCATTGTTCAAACAGGTTCCATTCAAATTCATTTGATCTAGCTCGACACATTCTGTTTAAATTTCATTCACAATCCATTCATTTACATTTCATTCCATATTAGTTTATTCCAAACTATTTATTTAGCTCGAAGACAATCCAAGCTGTTGCATTCCATAACCGTTTCTTAACTTATTTAAACCACACTTCATTTGATTCTTATTTATTACATCCATTTATTTTCACTTGATTTAAATTCAACCAATATCATTAAACTTAGTTTCAAGTTGAATTCAATTCAACTTTCTACCATTTGTTTAGCTTTAAGTTAATGTACTTCAATTTATTTAAATTATATACTTAAGCTCATTTTCGTTTTTCAAGTGGACTTTTCTCTTTTCTATTCAACTTAACTCTATCACAATCAAATCTCATTTCAATCTACAATTTCTTTTGATTAGTTATTATAAAATTTAACTTTCCAGATTCAACTCATTCAACTTATTACAAGGCCATTTCCAATTTTTATTCGATACATTTCAATTATATCTAATTTGTTAACACTTCAAGTCAAATTTTTAATTTATAACTCAAGTTTGAATCCACTATCCATTTCATTAACAATTCAAGTCGAATTGGATTTATAACTTGAATTTTATTTCCAATCTTCATTATTAACTCACAATTCAGCTTTATTTAACATTTCATTAACTAATTTATTATCAATTAGTTCTTCCCTTATTTATAGTTCAATACTTGATTTTTAAGTCCCAATATCACTTCATTTAATTTACTTAGTTCAAATTATTTTATAATTCAAGTTTGGATTTTCTTTCGTTTTATTATCCAAAACATCAAACAATATTTATTTTGCATTCCATTCTCAATTTTATAAGTCATCACTTATAATTTACACAATTCCATTCATCATAGGCTTGAATATATTCTTCTTTCATTTTTAACTTGAAATTTACACTTATTTAGAACCCAAGCATATTTTATTCATGCAATTTAATTCTTTTATAAGTTATTCTGGTCTATCTATTTCAATTCAATTCTTACCAAACTTATTTTTCCATTTATTCAGGTAAGAATTTAATTTCATTCATTAATTCAATTGAATTCCCATTACAAATTCAATTTTACTTTAACTCAGATTTATTTAATCTCAATTCGATTTCAACTTAATTCGAATACAACCGGATATCATTTTTAGCCTATTTAATCAATTTCAATCCAGTTAAATTTTATTCTCCAATCCAAGTTAATTTCATTTTTAACTCTTCTCTTTAAATTTAAATTCCAACATTCAAAGCTTATATTCCTTCCTGATTTAAAAATCATCTCAATTTATAAGCTTACAACCTATCTCATCAGGATTTTCGAATACCCAACTTTTTGTTTCAAATTATCGTGAAATCTCCAACATCTCAAATCACATTTCTTAAAAATTTAAACCAATCTGGTTTTATTCCCAACAAATTTCCTTTGAAATTTCAAAACAGGTTTTCCTAAACAAATCAATTTGGTAGCAATCTGTCACTTAGAAACCCGAAAATGAATACTGATGATGCGGCCGTCATCATCAGAATTATTTTCCAATAATCCAAGTGATTTCAATGCTATTTCACTTTCAAAACCCATTTAAAACAGCTTTCCTTTCATAAATACCCCCGAACAATAACGCTATCCTTTATCTTCAAAACACTTCGATAACATTCCCAAAATCTCTGAAATTTTGAATTTCCAAATCCCGCTTAAATAAATTTTAACTATAATTCATTTGTACAATTTATGCTTATACAAATTTCTATTTGATTGTATTTCAATTCATACATTACCTTTATAATTCATATTATAAATTCCATCTTATAATGAATTTATTTCCTTAAACTTTAGTTATATTTCAATTTCTATTTAAATTTTCACTTAACAATGATAATACTTTAAATATCATCATTCCTGACATCCAATTAACATCCAAGCAACCATATAATAGCTAAATAGTTTTCAAAACAAAACTATTCTTTATATCAAAATATATTTTTGGGTAAAATTATTTCATTCACCCACCTTTAAAACAATACCGTGCCGATTGTTCTATTCAAGTGTTTAGAAACCCCTTCAATACAGTTGCGAAGACTGTGTCGACGAAGGTTCATATGCCACTCAATAAATCAATCAACACAATATTAAAACAATTTATATTCACTAACAAATACGCGCTCATATCTATTAATACGCTCAAACTCATTATAGAGTACTACGGACTCTATTTTAAATGAGTAATTTCCACCAGAGCCAAGGTTATCTCCAACCTAAGCTCTGATACCAACTGTAACGGCCCGCAAATCCGTACCCTTGAATCAACACTATTCTACAACAATCAACTCAAGTTGCACAGAAATACGAACCATTTAGGTTAAAGAAGAAGAGGTAGAAGAAGAAAATAGTAAACAACAACAGAATCTAACCATCGCAGCGGAATAAAATATAATAGATAATAAATGATCTTTACTCAAAAATCAAATATCTCTGTTTATATATTACATCATCAGAGTACATCAAACAAAGATCAACATCCATATCATACAAATGAATACACGACAACTCAACACAGTGGAATATATTTATATAAACAAGTACGAGAGTACGTATCGTCATCATGCTCGTCTCCTGAGCTCCACAGCATCATATCCTGTATCCTATAATACTCGGTCTGACCCGAGCATTACAGTTAAATAACACGCGAGTCAGTCTGGAATACCAGCGTGAGTAAACCACACCCAATTGATTATTAAAGTTTCAAAAATCCTTTGAAAACAAAGCATCTCGTAAGACCATGCCACAAATAAACATGTCGGGTTTTTACCTTACGATAGCTAAAACAATTTTTATAGAAATCCTCTAATATTATAATAGGGTCTATATACAAATACTTATAAAATAGCCGAAATTATTACATGATTAAATTCCAGCTACTAGCCACAGAGTGGGTAATACAAACAAAACTCGTACAAGGCTCGTAGGGAGAATGGATTTCCAACTAATGACTAGGCACTGGGGTACCACCTGTCACAGTACGGGGCCTAGATCACCGTACCGAGGAGTACGCCCGCTCCCCTACAACACAAGGCCGAGACTACCCCTTACTGGATAATCCCGAGTGAGATCACCCCGCGGATGGGATCACCAACCGCCCACTAAGCCGAAATAAAAAGGGACATCTAGATAGGAATGACCTCACCTTGCTTGGGTGCTACCCACCTAGCCTTGCTGCATAACCCCTGATTTTCAGTCATTCCCGGTTGATGAGGCTTGAGGCTAAACGATACCTTTTTGATCGTTTCGCTTAGAATGCTCATCGCCCACCTGACGATGTTCTGAAAGCATTCATCCATACAAGTCCATCCCGGGTTCGAACGGAACCGAAGGCACTATTCCTACTACATCCATTTTGGAAATATCCTCAGGATTAGTAGCGACTAGCCCTTGCACTTCACTGCTCCATCTTCGCATCCAAACTCGTTTTCCCACGAAAACGTACAAACCGGATCGAAGTGATTTTCGAGAAATAAATCTCGATCCCTGTGACGCCCCACCTCTATACCCACGCTAGCCAAGAACACTACGGTGTAGTGCTGTCAACTCGCATGGAGAATAAGGCTATTGAGGAGCGACCATCAATAGTTAGGCCTTATACTAGTATTGGTTATCTCAATGGGAGTGGTATATAAATATATTTTCTTTCATTTTTCATCTCTGATTTATTTTCTCCCATCGACATACCCCAATTCCAGTATAAAACGAACTACGATGGTTCGTAATAGTTTAGAACAGTAAATATAAAATATCACACAGATAAAATAATGCGGAACACAAATCAAACAGAAAGTCTCATATATACAATAACTGATGTCAGTTACAATACATTTGATACAATACATATGACACGGTACATATGATACAACTACAACAGTCGACTAAGGAAGTTACATATACAAGTACATTAACGTATTTAATATACATGAATACATATCTTCCTATACAATTTTACAGACTACTACAAATGACGACGACTACTCCAAAAGATATGAAAGAACTTCATAGCTCTAGCAGCAACCCAAAGCAGAATATCTACAACCTGAAATACTCGGTCTGACCCGAGTATTAAATTCAAAAGAAAATAATACTCGGGTCAGTCTAATTCAAACTCAGTTATTAGTGCACAGAAGCAATAATAATTAAATAATGAATAGACGACAGTAATTAAACCAAATCAGAATGCAATTCAGAACATTGAATTGAAATAAACAAAACAGTTCAAACCATTGGAATATCAATTAAAATATTAATTCAAGTAGGGCTGCAGTACACGCACGCGTGCACTTCCTCGTCACTACTGAATATGGTATACGCAAAAAGATCCATAAGTCAAAACAAATAGAATATCATACACGCCATACCGTGTGGCTGCAGTTCACGCTTGCGTGCACTGCCGTGCCACTACAGTGATAGTGTACCCATTGAATACCGTGTGGCTGCAGTTCACGCTTGCGTGCACTGCCTTGCCACTATAGTGGTGATGTACCCAATGAAAATTCACAAGCAAACACAAGATCAAACCCGAGTCACCGGATTTAACTCAAGTGTAAATTCGAAAACAATCCATTTGCATCAATACGATGCAAAACAACATGGGCAACTGCAACAAAAAGCTGCAGTTCACCACAAGATCACAAGTGTGTGAGACAACATGTATCGAAGAACGGGCAATAAAAGAGGCAACCAAGTGATGTGCAAATGAATGCAACAGTGGAATGAATCAGTGCAGTGATATCCACAATGCACCGCGACAACACAGTGACAACAAGCAACAGTGAAGCATCAGGTCGAGCAAAAAATGGAAATACAGTAAGGCAACACAAAACTCGAACAAAGGTCAAGGCCAAAAGCACATCAGGAATGTACCAGTGGACCAGAAAATGACTTTAAGCATCGGAATAAAAATCATGAATTCAGATGAAGGCAAGTGTACAGGCTCAGCGAACACTTTGAATGTTGACCAAAACGAGCAGATATATATGTATGCATATATATGCATATAAACATACACATATCAGTTCAACCAGATGTGCATGATCTCATAATTGATTGTTGTGAAAATATAGTTCTCTGGCTTGCACAATTAACTAGAAATAGAGACATGAGTGCTAAACTGGAATGCCCTCCATGTCAAAATACAAGCAAAAGTCAAGGAACCCTTTTAAATAAACAAGGTCAAGCCTGGACAACATGAATGCGAACACAATTGTACAAAATGAATGTACAATTACAAACTGCACATGAGAAAAGTTAAACAAAGGTGCAACATGGAACCGCAAACATATAGACTAAACTTATATGAGTGCTCGTATAGGCAGTGAACATGTGAAACTCAAGCTACCGGTATAAATCAGCTCAAAATGTAAAGGAATATCAACAAGGTACAAAGGCAAAGCACCTGTACAACTACATGAAACAGGTTAACATGAAGCAGTAATTTATGTACACGAACATGAAGATAAGGCATTCTAGATGATACAAGCGATGTAGATAAGTATTCCAGATCCAGTCAACCAAAATACGCCAGGCAGTTCCAGCCAAACCAAACAATACAAAACCTCAACAGCAACGAGACTCAACACATAAGTACTATGCAGAGCTCGAAGCTACAACCCAACACACGTACACCTCAAACAAACCGCAAAATGTCTAGAGCATAACAAAGTTGATTTCGCAAAGAAAAAGGATTATCACTGTCAACAAGCACAAGTGCTACACCAACACGGCAGTGAGGCAGTATAGTGCAAGTTTAAACATGTTACTGCAGTTTCAAACCAAGACAGATATGTCAAAAAAAAATTCATCACATAAACACTGTCAAGTTCCAATGTAAAAACGCAAAGCCGTGTATTCAAAAAAATTCAGAGAATACATCAAATGAGTTCAAGTATCGGCACAACTGAAAATCAAATGGGAAACAAAGGCCACAGTGAATCATCAAAACAAAAATCAAAGCCGAAGCTTAGCAATGTCAACCAAACCAATGTCCACAAAAAATTAAGTGACCGAAGTCAATGCGAAGCAAGCCTTGGTTATGAAACCATCATATCCGCAGTTCATCAGAGAAAGCAAGGCCGAAGCCAACAAAGTAAATGAAAATCAAGTAGTTAGCGAATTCACAGATTCGAACACAAGCAAGAAACCATAAAAGCAATTCCCCAAATAAATTTTCATCTCGAATCAATAACAAGATAAACTCGAACTACCGAAACACTACACTAAGGATGAATTGAGATGTGAGTGAGAGAATCACTCACCTATGCCACGAGTTGGAGCAGCCGATGAGAGCACGAGCACGATTTCCATTCGATCGACCAATTAAAGCCGGCGCTTCAAAAGCCCTAGCTTCGAAAAGAACGATAGGAACGGCCGTCATTGTTTTCGTGATTTTGTTTAGGGTTGGTGAACGAATGGAAAAAAATGGATAAAGGGGGATCGGGTTTTATGCTTTGAGAATTAACACGGCCCGATATAAAAACATGGACCACCATTCAATTTCAAAGCCCAAAATTTCTTTCACAATTTATAAAAGAATTTTAATTAAAATTTAAAAACTTCAAATGGAACTTTGTGTCAATATTAATCGTTTAAATTGTCGATTATAATAGGTGCAAAATAACGGGTTGTTACAGACTCCCCTCCTTAAAGAAATTGCGTCCTCGCAATCTTAAGGAATAAATGGCCAAAAGGTAACAACCATAAGAGCATATCATCACAATATGAAGAAATTCGAAGTAGGAAGTTCACCATAAAGAGCATGATAGAGTAAGCCTGAACGTGATTGCTCGATGAATTCTCTGGGTTCAAAAGTGAAATCCATAGAATTAGAGAACACTGAACTTTCACGAGAAGAACATCTTTATTTCGAAGGTGCTGAACCCCCGAAACATTGATGTGAATAGAATGTTGCTCAAAGTCAAATCTGGTGAAACTTCAATTTCTTCAATAATACCAGGCTCAAGAATAAAATCGGAATCCCTAAAGCATTTCCGTAGAAGGAAGACGTGTGAAAACGTCATAAATAACAGAAAATTGAGCCGGTAATAAGAGGCGATAAGCCAAGAAACCAATACGTTCAGTGATAGGAAATGGCCCAATATATCGAGGCACTAACTTCCCCGACCGACTGAAACGCACCACACCTATCATAGGTCAGACACGAATAATTTGGAACAACAGCGTAGTACAATAACGATACGCTAGATGAATCAAAGCTTCATTAATTCGGAACGCCGACGTAATACAAAAACGGTACGTCCAATGAACCGAAAAGTCGGGACATCGATATAGTACAATCAAGGTACATCCAATGAACCGCTCAACATAAAAGAACATCAGACGTAAGTCCATAAAAGGAACGAGACGAAGCTCAATAAAACGAAGTACATCGAAACGTCTGATGAACTTGGTAAAAAGATGATTCCATACGGACATCATCAAAGAAACAACCACTTGTTGCCTACGACTAAGTGCATCGGCAACACGATTTCCCATCCGGGAGTGGTAAATAATATCAAGATCATAAAATTTATGGAGCTCGAGTCAACGTGGTTGACGCAAATTAAGTTCCTTGTGAGAAAATAAATATTCCCAAGATTCATGATCAGCGTAGAGAACAAATTTCTCACCCAAAAATAATGATGCCAAATCTTGAAGAACGAAATCAATAGCCAAGAGCACTAAATCATGAGTGACATATCTAGTCTCAATAGGCATTAATGATTTAGAAACACAAGAGACAGCACGTTCTCTTTTGCAAAAGAATGTCATGCAAACCAACACGATTAGCATTGGTACAAATGATAGAGTCTTGGTTCCCACGGGAATCACAAGAATAGAAGTGTCGGAAAAGAGTTGTTTTAAATAATATTCTTTCCCGAAAAGCTAAAACTTTCGAAATTTACAATTTTACTATATGTAATTATCTTTTCAGACAAATTTACATTTAAAATTCAATTTACTGTGTCTGATTGTCTCATCAAAGCGTCTAGGAGATTCCTATCGATAACGTTGATCAAGCGCATCGACCAGAATTCTTAAAGCACTCAATGGGCAATACAATCACAAAACATTCTTTTAATTTTATAAAAGGAATTTACAAATTTTCACCCTCAAACGGACAAGTCCGGAATTAAACGAATTAGTAAAAGAAAGGGGTCATAGTCCTCGATTTTGCTGAAACGTTTAAATCGCTTCCTCATTCTTTTGAAAGCGTAAACTGTAAAAATTTTGAAAACAATTTTAATTTTAATTTTGAAACAATTTTGAATAATAACAAATTTTTAAAACACGTGATTAAAATAGCAACGTCAGTAGCAACTTCGACATACGTCAAAATTTCATCGAAATAATTGGCATCAAAATATAATACCAATGAATTTTCATTCATCAAAAATGTCACAAGAATCTTCTCAAAGATAGGAAGGGGTATCATACCCTAAACTTGTATTCATAACAAGTCAATAACACGCGAATTCACCAATGCACAAAAGTTGATAAAACTTATCAATAGAAATCACGAAAATTGGTGAAGCAGAAATTCTAGAAATCATCACAAGAAATCCAGAAATCACAAGATGAAAGTATGAAAACTCGAACGGGAGTATGAAAACTCGAACGGAGTATGAAAACTCGAATGGAGTATGAAAACTCGAACGGAGTATGAAAACTCGAACGGAGTATGAAAACTCGAAGTAGAGTATGAAAACTCGAACGGAGTATGAAAACTCAAACGGAGTATGAAAACTCAAACGGAGTATGAAAACTCGAAGTAGAGTATGAAAACTCGAAGGAGAGTATGAAAACTCACCTACACGCGAGCACGAAAATTCATCAACACATGTAACGCATAACGAGAACGGGAGCACGAAAACTCACCTACACGCGAGCATGAAAACTCATCAGCACATGTAACGCAAAGCGAGAACGGGAGCACGAAAACTCACCTACATGCGAGCATGAAAATTCATCAGCACGTGCAACGCATAACGAGAACGAGAGCACGAAAACTCACCTACATGCGAGCATGAAAACTCACCAACACGTGCAATGCAAAGCGAGAACGGGAGCACGGAATCTCACCTACACGCGAGCATGAAAAATCATCAACACGTGCAACGCAAAGCGAGAACGGGAGCACGGAATCTCACCTACACGCGAGCATGAAAAATCATCAACACGTGCAACGCAAAGCGAGAACGGGAGCACGGAATCTCACCTACACGCGAGCATGAAAAATCATCAACACGTGCAACGCAAAGCGAGAACGGGAGCACGGAATCTCACCTACACGCGAGCATGAAAAATCATCAACACGTGCAACGCAAAGCGAGAACGGGAGCACGGAATCTCACCTACACGCGAGCATGAAAAATCATCAACACGTGCAACGCAAAGCGAGACGCTATCTCATGGTTGCAAGCCATTAATTTTTTGACACACGAATGGCCCGAAGACCGTGGGGCGCTACCCCACATGTGTGAGTCGGAATCACACAGATTGAGGTCAAAACTAACCTCGCAATCAAAAGAAAAGTATGTGTGAATGAAATCACACAAGTGGTGTCCAGACAATCCTCAAAGCCCAAGAGATATGTGTGAGACGAAATCACACCGATGAGGCCTAGTCTAACCGAAAAGGTATGTGTGAACGAAATCACACAAATGGTGTCTAGACAATCCTCAAAGCCCGAGAGATATGTGTGAGACGAAATCACACCGATGAGGCCTAGTCTAACCGTAAAAATGATTGTCATGATCAATGAGAAGTGTCAATTACACTAAGTTAGTAAATATAAAAGTTTAGCTTCATGTCCCATAACCACTTGCTTAACTTAAATATTTACGAACAAATTGTAAATCTTCACTAGAAAATTGTCACAAGAGGTTCAATCGAACAAGTCCAAGAATTAACCGACGAAGTAAACGCAAGCGTTTCATACCACTTGTTTTACTAAGCCGTTTAATTAGATTTCTCATACGAGTGAAATAAAGATTTGTATATACTAATAGATTGGAAAACGGTTTTAAAAACGAGTTTGGTATTGAAAATAGAGTTGAAAACATTTTGATAAAAGAGTTTTGATATTTACTATTAGTATTGAAACCTTTATATTATAAAGTGACAAATCACAAAAATGATTGTAGAAACAATTAATCACAAGAATTCACATACGAAGACGTGAATAGAATCCAAAGAAATCGATACTGAATTCATCGAAAGGTATGTTCACAAAAATCCCGAAGAAAAGGTCATCAAAGTTGCTAATAAATGATAGCAACAAATCGGGAAATAATCAAGAATCGACTAAATTCGAAAACCAAATCAATTCACTAAGATTCACATTCGAATACGTGAATAAAATCCGAAGAATTCGATTCCAATCCATCAAGATAGGAATACCCAAAAATTCCTGAAATAGAAGTTATCAAAGTCGACAAAGGCGGTAACAACTAATCGAAAAGAAGAATCGATCAACAATTGGAAAAACAAAGCAGAACGAGCATAAATGCTTGAATGACTTTAGCAAAAGTAAAAGTCAAGTCAATGTCGATATCAACCAGGCAAAGTCCAAGACAATTTCTTTTATACCAAAGAAATTTTAAAACTATCAGAGAGAGGCACATGAAAGCCAACAAACCATGGATAAGAAGACAGAGTCGACAATTGAAACTCAATTTGTCTCAAAGATTGATACCCAAAACCCAATTGCATGGAGACTCCACCCAATGCACGAATCAGAGATAAGAATGCATAGATACAGCAGCTCGAATAAACAATGCGAGTTCAAATCGAAGTAGGTGCAAGTTGCAGCAATATGCAACTTGGTAAAGCATACACACAATGATACTTAGCAGTGCATACAGAAATGAGCAAGTGCAATAGAGAATAGCAGCAATGCTCATGAATAAGAGTTAGGAATTCATACCTAACAAATCAAAGATGATCTTAAGCAAAGATGAGAGAGAAAACATCGACAAATAGTTGTAACACATGTACTATCTAAGTTATGTTTTATATTTGTTCTAAACCCCAGGCTCTGATACCAAGCTGTGACGCCCCACCTCTATACCCACACTAGCCAAGAACACTACGGTGTAGTGCTGTCAACTCGCACGGAGAATAAGGCTGTTGAGGAGCGACAATCAATAGTTAGGCCTTATACTAGTATTGGTTATCTCAATGGGAGTGGTATATAAATATATTTTCTTTCATTTTTTATCTCTGATTTATTTTCTCCCATCGACATACCCCAATTCCAGTATAAAACGAACTACGATGGTTCGTAATAGTTTAGAACAGTAAATATAAAATATCACACAGATAAAATAATGCGGAACACAAATCAAACAGAAAGTCTCATATATACAATAACTGATGTCAGTTACAATACATTTGATACAATACATATGATACAACTACAACAGTCGACTAAGGAAGTTACATATACAAGTACATTAACATATTTAATATACACGAATACATATCTTCCTATACAATTTTACAGACTACTACAAATGACGACGACTACTCCAAAAGATATGAAAGAACTTCATAGCTCTAGCAGCAACCCAAAGCAGAATATCTACAACCTGAAATACTCGGTCTGACCCGAGTATTAAATTCAAAAGAAAATAATACTCGGGTCAGTCTAATTCAAACTCAGTTATTAGTGCACAGAAGCAATAATAATTAAATAATGAATAGACGACAGTAATTAAACCAAATCAGAATGCAATTCAGAACATTGAATTGAAATAAACAAAACAGTTCAAACCATTGGAATATCAATTAAAATATTAATTCAAGTAGGGCTGCAGTACACGCACACGTGCACTGCCTCGCCACTACTGAATATGGTATACGCAAAAAGATCCATAAGTCAAAACAAATAGAATATCATACACGCCATACCGTGTGGCTGCAGTTCACGCTTGCGTGCACTGCCGTGCCACTACAGTGATGGTGTACCCATTGAATACCGTGTGGCTGTAGTTCACGCTTGCGTGCACTGCCTTGCCACTATAGTGGTGATGTACCCAATGAAAATTCACAAGCAAACACAAGATCAAACCCGAGTCACCGGATTTAACTCTAGTGTAAATTCGAAAACAATCCATTTGCATCAATACGATGCAAAACAACATGGGCAACTGCAACAAAAAGCTGCAGTTCACCACAAGATCACAAGTGTGTGAGACAACATGTATCAAAGAACGGGAAATAAAAGAGGCAACCAAGTGATGTGCAAATGAATGCAACAGTGGAATGAATCAGTGCAGTGATATGCACAATGCACCGCAACAACACA
Organism: Allium cepa; assembly: GCA_030765085.1. Lineage (NCBI taxonomy): Eukaryota > Viridiplantae > Streptophyta > Magnoliopsida > Asparagales > Amaryllidaceae > Allium > Allium cepa. Next base: position 416,068,890 of record CM060937.1, on the reverse strand, counting down.
GTGATAACAAGCAACAGTGAAGCATCAGGTCGAGCAAAAAATGGATATACAGTAAGGCAACACAAAACTCGAACAAAGGTCAAGGCCAAAAGCACATCAGGAATGTACCAGTGGACCAGAAAATGACTTTAAGCATCGGAATAAAAATCATGAATTCAGATGAAGGCAAGTGTACAGGCTCAGCGAACACTTTGAATGTTGACCAAAACGAGCAGATATATATGTATGCATATATATGCATATAAACATACACATATCAGTTCAACCAGATGTGCATGATCTCATAATTGATTGTTGTGAAAATATAGTTCTCTGGCTTGCACAATTAACTAGAAATAGAGACATGAGTGCTAAACTGGAATGCCCTCCATGTCAAAATACAAGCAAAAGTCAAGGAACCCTTTTAAATAAACAAGGTCAAGCCTGGACAACATGAATGCGAACACAATTGTACAAAATGAATGTACAATTACAAACTGCACATGAGCAAAGTTAAACAAAGGTGCAACATGGAACCGCAAACATATAGACTAAACTTATATGAGTGCTCGTATAGGCAGTGAACATGTGAAACTCAAGCTACCGGTATAAATCAGCTCAAAATGTAAAGGAATATCAACAAGGTACAAAGGCAAAGCACCTGTACAACTACATGAAACAGGTTAACATGAAGCAGTAATTTATGTACACGAACATGAAGATAAGGCATTCTAGATGATACAAGCGATGTAGATAAGTATTCCAGATCCAGTCAACCAAAATACGCCAGGCAGTTCCAGCCAAACCAAACAATACAAAACCTCAACAGCAACGAGACTCAACGCATAAGTACTATGCAGAGCTCGAAGCTACAACCCAACACACGTACACCTCAAACAAACAGCAAAATGTCTAGAGCATAACAAAGTTGATTTCGCAAAGAAAAAGGATTATCACTGTCAACAAGCACAAGTGCTACACCAACACGGCAGTGAGGCAGTATAGTGCAAGTTTAAACATGTTACTGCAGTTTCAAACCAAGACAGATATGTCAAAAAAAAATTCATCACATAAACACTGTCAAGTTCCAATGTAAAAACGCATAGCCGTGTATTCAAAAAAATTCAGAGAATACATCAAATGAGTTCAAGTATCGGCACAACTGAAAATCAAATGGGCAACAAAGGCCACAGTGAATCATCAAAACAAAAATCAAAGCCGAAGCTTAGCAATGTCAACCAAACCAATGTCCACAAAAAATTAAGTGACCAAAGTCAATGCGGAGCAAGCCTTGGTTATGAAACCATCATATCCGCAGTTCATCAAAGAAAGCAAGGCCGAAGCCAACAAAGTAAATGAAAATCAAGTAGTTAGCGAATTCACAGATTCGAACACAAGCAAGAAAACATAAAAGCAATTCCCCAAATAAATTTTCATCTCGAATCAATAACAAGATAAACTCGAACTACCGAAACACTACACTAAGGATGAATTGAGATGTGAGTGAGAGAATCACTCACCTATGCCACGAGTTGGAGCAGCCGATGAGAGCACGAGCGCGATTTCCATTCGATCGACCAATTAAAGCCGGCGCTTCAAAAGCCCTAGCTTCGAAAAGAACGATAGGAACGGCTGTCATTGTTTTCGTGATTTTGTTTAGGGTTGGTGAACGAATGGAAAAAAAATGGATAAATGGGGATCGGGTTTTATGCTTTGAGAATTAACACGGCCCAATATAAAAACATGGACCACCATTCAATTTCAAAGCCCAAAATTTCTTTCACAATTTATAAAAGAATTTTAATTCAAATTTAAAAACTTCAAATGGAAATTTGTGTTAATATTAATCGTTTAAATTGTCGATTATAATAGGTGCAAAATACCGGGTTGTTACAATGTCGGTCTCTTCGAAACAATCAACGCATTTGGCCAATATTGATAGTCGGTTATTTGACTATCTATTAATATTCACAAACAACCATCCAACAATAAACAATTTTCCAAATTATTTATTAACCTCAAAATATCTTCACAAGATATATTTTCTAATTTCAACACTTTGAAAACAGTTTCCAAACTAACTTCCTTTTTATAGAATAAATATCCCAAATATTTACTATCTCCACTGAAATTACCAAGCACAAAACTGGATTTTTAAAATAATTTAAAACACTTTAACTTGAAATATACTTTAAAACATTTAAGTTAAAACTACTACAAGTGTTTGTTAAAAATACATACTATATGAATATTTGAAAATAAGTTTACTTAATAAAATATAAAACTAGATTTTCACTTTTAAAAACAAAACACCAAGTCACTCTTTAAATACTTACTACTATGATAGACTAAAGAAAATACTTACTTTAGAATTTAAACATTTAGAAATAATATATTTTCCAAAACTTGCTTTTAAAAACGACTTGAAAACTTTTAATTTATATTTAAAAATCTATTTTGAAAACGTACTTGGTTGACCAGGGAGAATTTCCAATCTCAATTACTTAAATCAATTTTCCAAATTGATTCCTAATTTATTCCATTAGAAATAAATTCATTTCCAATTCATTAATTATGGACTTTATTATTATTTTTCCTAATTTCTTCTTTATTCCTCTTAAATAATTTAAATTCTAAATTTAAAGTAAATGTTTTGTTCTTTTAAACAATAACGTTGAAGTTTAAGTTTCATTAACTTTCTGTTTATTTTAAACTCCCTTTTCATACTCGAGTTTTATTTATTAGAATTTTAAAGTCACTTTATTTATTTCCAATTCATTCTTAAATTTATTTAATTTTCCTATAATTATTTTTCTTACAAATTCACCTCTTTTATTCTCTTTCCATAATCCAATTTATATATTTTTGGTAGCTCATTATATCCAAATTTATTCAATCAAACCAAAGCATTTAATATTCCCACATAATTCATTATAGAATATCAACAATCACACAGAGAATATTAAGTAATTTAAATAAATGTTGAGGGGTCCAGTTGGATCCCTCCAACCTGTTTTCCCTGCATCCACATATGTTAGCACAACATAAATACCAATTCCAAAATATACCATACTATAGCACATCAACCAATTCAAACATTCAAACAATTATTTAAATTTAATCATTTAAATTTATTTAACTGAGTGAGATTAACTCACCTTTGATTATTGAAATCCCAATCCAAATCTCGAATTGTTTTCTTCGCGATCTTTTAACCTTGTATAAATATTCATATGATTAATATTTGAACTAAGCGAAAAATTAATTTCCATTTAATAGAATTTTATTTAATCTAATAATTTAAATTTAAACTAATCTTTTTATAAAAATCTTTTAGTAACCGGAATAAATTAAATAAGCTAATTAAATACCAAATCATTATTTTATTTCTAACAACTTCCTTTTAATAAAAATGCTTTCGACTAAAATAATTTGATAAGCTTATTAAATCAATTTATCTCCTCTTATTTTCCCTATTAAAGTCTTCCAGTAACTAAAATAAATCATATAGGTTAGTTAAAAAAAAACTTGTCTTACTGAAAACAATTATTCCTGTTTAGATACTATATATATACTGCTAAATGAAAAATGTTTAAATAAAATTCCATCTTTACCTCACTGCAACGATAATAATTCCTGCCTAACACTGACGTTAGAAAACCCTTCTTCCAAATCACCTTCCGAATTTCCCCTAACCCTAGAACTAACCGCAAATCGATAAATCATCACCCGCTACTATTTTTCACACCCTCATTCCCACATCGTCGCTGAGCATCACCTAGGCGCCGCGCCATTTATGCGAACATCCCCGAAATCGAAAGTCGCCGCTGTTACCACTGCTTCTCAAAGCCCTAGCCGAGCTCGAATCTTTCGCCCAAACGAGTCGCGAGAACACTATGCGACGTCGCGACCCCTCGAATCACCAATTGAGGCACCATCAACGTGAGCAAGCCGTAGCTGATCTCGATCGAGGTCACTTCAGTCGAGCATCGCTCGCGATCCCTGTCCACGAAATCGAATGAATTTCACTCGATCGGTTTATCTCTCACTCTTTTGTTTACTGAGGGTTTTCGATTTTTTTCTCTAAGAAAGAGGAAAAGGAAGAAGCCGTGTTGTTTATTATAGAACGAGAAGCTTGAGTTTATAAAAGGAAAAGTAAGTGGCTTCGGCTAGAAGATGGGTTAGATATTTTTATTTTTATTTTTTTGTTTTGTAAATGAAACGAAAATGTGGTTTCTGAATTCTGAGGTGAAAGGTGGCATGCAAGAGTGGGTGTACAGTGATTCGAAATGAAAGAATGCAACTGATATGAGGGTATAGGTCAATCAGAATTAGATTATATTTAAATTAAGTTTTCGATTTAACTTTCAGTGCATTTATATATCATACACTTACATACTAACTTCGATCAATACAAAATTTGAAATCCGATAATAATTCAATATTACGGACCCAATGGAACTCGTTTCGTCGAATTCCGAGACTGTGCCTCGGAAGGCTATTTTCAAATTCAATTTAAAACGATAAAATTTCAAAACTGAACAATTCAGTGTTAGATTTAATTTTAACACTTCTATTATATTCAATGTTATCAGTATAAATTTTATAAGCCTTCAAATTATATTTTAACAGACTTAAAATCTCAGATTTCATATTTTATCCAATTCAAATTATTTAATTCAATAATTTAATTATCCAAATAAATCGTGATATTCGTAATTCAAGTTAAAATTACCTATTGAATATTTAAAATCAATTAAACATTCTGATTTTAAATTCTCGAAAATTCTGGGTCGTCACAGTTTGACTTTTGGAACTCCAAGTTAGGACATCCTAATGCCAAGGTCATATAGCAGATATTAATAGAGAATAAAATTTCTTTTGAAAATGTTACTCTTCCATATATATGTACCTACTGCCAAATGGGTAAGAGTCACAAACTTCCATTTACTAATTCATAGTTAAAATTTGATAAAACACTTGAATTGGTTGTTGTTGATCTATGGGGTCCAGTGCCAACCAATTCAGATTATGGTTTTAAATATTACATATCATTTGTTGATGTACACACTACATACACTTGGATATATTTCCTTAGAGAGACATATAGAGCAGGAATACATTTATTACCCATGTTAAGAAACAAACAAATCATCAATTGAATGTATTACAAATAGATGGTGGTATCAAATTTAAACCACTTGTTGATTACTTTCGAAAGAGAGGAATTATTCATAGAATTACATACACATCTGAACAAAATCGACACACTGAGAGAAAACATAGACATATTGTTGAATTGTGTAACGATCTAATTTTTCAACTTTCAAAAGTCAACATCAATACGTCCACTGTATCAAATGTCGCACAATCGAATGCCAAAAATCCAAACCGTTAGGGTTAAAGAACAAGAAGATAGAAGAAGAACAGAAACAATATCAGAATCTAACATTCGCAGTGGAACAATATATAACAGATAAATGACTAATCTTTTAACAAAAGAAATATATCTGTTTGTACAATACATTATTAGAGTACAACATCAACACAACACTACAGTCATTATAACTTGTCTATATGGAAACTGACTTGCATCAACCCATACGCAGCATATACCATATAATATAAATGATACGTTTCGCCATCCAGCTTGCTTTTGATTTCCACAGCATACTTTTCTGACTTCGCTCCAGAACAACTGATAACCTGACTCTAGGTTGCCCGTGTGGAAAATTATGGACACCCAGAGTTTAGAACGGGAACAATAAATTCCAGGTCAGTCATGGAACTGGTGTGAGATCTTAAAACAGTTATTTGCACAAGAAGGAAATAAAAAGAAATCCGCTTTGCTTTTGGAAAATGAAACTACCATAAGGCCTCCCCGCACACACAATGCAATCGCACAATTGTAGGAGATTTGTCCTTATGATAGTCAAACATGCTTGATAGGCAAAATCTTTTTACTATTATCATTAGTGCATAGTATGGAAAACATTTTGAAAGTATGATATTAATCTTAGCCAGCATACGTACCATTATAGTATGCCTACTATAGCTACCATATTAGATGGCATGTTCTACAACTAAAACTGTACAAGGCTCACATTGAATGATGGGATTTCCAACAAATGGTCAAGGCTAAGGAACTTCGTTCACCGAATGGGAATGCCTCTGAAGGGATGCCCTAAGAACTTAACCAGCTCTCTGCCAACACAAGGTCGGGTTACCTCTGTAACTAGGTAATTAACTGTCACGAGTATGCCACCCCATGGTCTAAACCGACCTTTATCCGAGGCGCCTCTCAACCAATAACCACTAAGTAAATAATTTAGGCTCCATACCACAATACCACATTTTTTATCCGCACAAGTTAACTATCTGGGCTTCAAACCAGATACCACTTTTAATCCAGAAGGAAATGAACATACCGTGAGGAGCGCGACCCCCATAGCCTTGCTGCATCCTTCTTGTTTTGACCATTTCCAGGGTATGGGGTCCGACGAAGTCTCTTCCATAAAGCTACACTTTTCACAAAAGCCATGCTTCGATTAACAAATTATCAGAAACACTTGGCATGCCACATTACCATATTGAGAATATATCACTAGTAACCATCAACTACATAACCTCTGAGCTCGTACGTCTCAGGGAAGGGTGTTAAGCTAAGAGAATAAATTCTCCGCCACCAATAGAAATGTATTTGATAGAAACCAGCTTTACATCTCAAAGTGTAATGTCAAACTTACATCCACACAAGTCCGTTCTAGCTTCGAACGGAACCGAAGGCACTTTCAAAGAAGCCCATGCAAATCCGGGTATTCATAATCCTGATCGGACTCTCCATCACATATGGAGATCTCTATACCGTAGGCTACTCAGTGTAGAGTCATTCGACAGGTAATCCTTTCGTTTTCAAAAATACTCGGTCTTCACACCGGTCTTCAAATGCTATCCATTTCGTCGTATCACTATTCAGAATGGGTTTTATGACATAAAGTCCTCTCCCGGCTAAACTGAATAATGAGCGCAAATTTTAAAAACATATGGATATATGGGATCTTAGTTAAGTCATAACTTTCAACCTAAAACATTTCCTTTCGAATGGTTTAAACAAATTTCCACTTTCAAATCTTTTATACAAAAGATACACCCTTAAGATCCACTTCAATTTGAAAACAAAGTTCACCAATCTTTACCAAAGATTCATTCATAGATTTCAAAACAATTCCATTTCAAATTTGAAACCCTTTCAACGAAAGCTGGAAGTTCTTTCTTTATATGAAAGTAATTATCTTTTGAAAACAAATGGTTTTCGTTTCGGGAAAATTCGATCAAATATGCACAAGTTATAGCCTTTAAAGTATAAAATTGGGTTAAATTTAAATTCCCAAAATAATTCCTTTAAAATGGTTTAAAATCCATATAATCTGTATAATCCCTTTAAATCATAGTTTTCAAATAAACATACATACATACATACATATATATGTCTCTATATATATGTATATCAACTTTAAAATCTTGAATCAAATTCAAATTACTTTAACAAACCATATTATATCTAAAATAATTTAAATTCCAAAATTCCCCTTTCAAAAGTTTAACCCAAACCACCTCCAAACCATTTTGGATTCAAAATTCAAATTTTAAATAAAATAATATTTAAATTCAAAATATCCGTGACTTAACCGATTTCCCGTGAAATCCATATTTATGAGTATGTGGTGTAGTCCAAGGGTTTTACACACAACAACATATCACAACCATTATCAATTCAAGCACAACAATATAGATAAGCGGTATACTTCTATAACGCTTATCTTCATTCATAGATTCATAAATAAATATGTAAATTCATCACAGAAAAAATAAATCACAGATCACAACTTAATAGAACATCACACAACAGAGATATCAAACAATTTAAAGCATTCAATATAATCCAAACATCCATAAGAAAGATTACTAAATCTCATAATCTAGAATTAATTTAATTTCAACCAAATAATTAATCTCTTTATGATTATGCTTAATCATTAATTAATTGCAAATCATTTTAATTAATTATCCTTTAATCATTTATTAATTAACCTTTTATAATAAATAATTCAACCTTTAATTTTTACTTAATCAATCTCAATTAATAAATCAATCAACCTTTAATCATTGAATAATTAATCCTTAAATATTTAATTTTCTTTAATTAATTATCTTTAATTAATTTCATTAATTAATTTACTTTAATTAATTATCATTTAATTAATTATCCTTAATTAATTACAATAAGTGATTATCCTGATCACTTATATTTATAAATCACAAATTAATTACATTAAGTAATTATCCTTTAATCACTTGATTAATCAACTTTAATTATTAATTAATTACTTTTAATTAAGTTAATTAGTAATTATCCCCTTAATCACATTGAGAGATAATCATTTATTAATTTCATTAATAAATTGCTCTCAACCTTAATTAATCAAAAGATAACCCATTTATCTTAATTAATTACTTAACTCTTAACTATTTAATTATATTTGAAAACACTCAAAGATTTAAATCAAATAATTAACCTAATACAAAATTAATTTAAACCAAATCAAATTTAATCTTAAAAATGAGTAACTTTAAAATTTTAACCTTTATATAAATTTATTATTAACCAATAAATTTATTTATATTCTCAAGCCACTTAATAATTGAAAACATTTTATCTTTATAATTAACCTCTTAACTAAGGTGTTAAATTTTATTTAAAGTAATCTTAAGAAATAATAAATGGAACTATACACATATTAAACACTCAAAAACTTGATTAATTAAAATAATTCATTTTAAAATCTTTAGCCAATTCCAAACTAGAAATACAATATTTATCATTTAAAAGAAAATTTGTTTAAGAAAATAATTCAAAATTGATTGATTTAAAATTTAAAACTTGATTTGTTTGAAAATTTAAACCTGTTACTACTTCAACCCGAGATAACTTGAGTCCATCCCGAAGCAAAATACAAATTTTCTTGAGCCTTTCCCGAGTCACACTATTTGTCTTTGATTTGGTTTAAGTTTTCAAAACTTGTTAAACATATTGTCTCACACTAACCTACCCGAGCACTTACTCGAGCCAGCAATCCATTCTCCCGCATCAACACCCAAGGCAAACGCTTTTCTTCCTCGAATCCAAACTACTGACACTACCTTGTCTCGTGTGCACATGCATGGTCAACTGATCGACCTCTGACCATCGTCGTGGCCTTCAACACATCACCAACAATCCCTCCGATCACCACGAGCACCCAGAACCCATCAATTCACCGTAGTTCAAAATCGAGCAGCTCGATCGAGTACTAGAACCTATCCTAGTCGCCCAAATCAACCTTGCGCCGACGATCTCATCTACCATCAGCCATGCTACTTCGACCAGAGTTGCCCCGATGACCCACGAACCTTTTCTCCTTGGTCCGGTGCAACTCAATGCAACGATGACGTCAAAATCATCACAGGAACCACCTCAACCAAAACTAAGTATAAAACCTTACTTTTTGTCGCCTATCGATCGCCACGACCACCTGAAAACCTTCCCACTATTTTTTTCGATGACCTACGACCTCCAATCTACCTTCGACCAAAGGCACGACCCACGAATCTTCACCGTTCAACGAATATTGACAAAAATGCGTTTTTTGTTCAACTCGTAATTTCCCACAATTTACCAAACTAAAAATCTTGATTTTATTCTTAAAATTCATGGTTTTTGAAATCGAGTTAGGTAATGAAGGTGAAATTCAAAACCATGATACTTGAAATTGACAAGAATTTAAGTTTTCTCTGTATATCTTAAATTTTCCAGAAAAAAATTAAACTTACCATCCTTAAAAATATTTTTAAAATCAAGATCTTGCAAATTCAAACAAATTTTATTTAGACATCAAGGTCCAAAGAGAATTAAGGGAAGGGATTCGAATTTTTGAAACAGGTTTAAAACCTGTAACCTATACAGAGCATCAACATGTATATACACACAAGCATGCATAGACATATATACATATTTATATAGATATGCAATACATTTTCATCACTTCACTTCACAAAAATCTAGTTGATAAACAAATTCAGGTTTTAAAATAGAGGTTTTCTCACCTATTATGAACAGAGGAACAGATTTTTGTTTTTCCTTAAATATGGAAATTGGAAAATGATCCGCACTTCATTGCTATTGAAGTTGAATCTGATCTTGATGTTGCATTTACTTATTACAGGGTTTGATTCAGTTTGAAGCTTTGTTGTTTGATTCCAATTTTTATTGCATGAAGCCTTAATTCAGGTTGAAGCTTGATCTTCTTGCTTCCAGGTTTTATTATTTCAGGTAATTTTTAAACTTTGTTTTTATTTTCCAACTTAAATCTGGAACTTAACTTTCAGCTTGAAACTAATGTTTGTTGATGATCTGAACTTTGATCTTTTCTTTGGTTTTGTTTTGCTTGATTCGGGTTATTGATTTCAGATTGAAAGCTTTTTAATTTGAATTCTTTTCAGGTTATAGTTTGGTTAGATTTAGAAGAAAGTAAAAGAATTTGAACTGTATAAAACGTGGTTTTCTTTCTTAAACATGTTATTTATGTCTTTAAATTTTATAAAACAATTTTGCTACTTGTAAATGTTGAACTAACACACGTAAATTAAGTAAACACTTATTAAAACATGTTCTTATTGTTTTACAAATGTTAATATATGATATTCTTATTTTACACTCGTTAAAAACAAAGATTTTTATGTTTTAAACCCCTACTTTATTTAATTTATAAATTTTATTTTAAACCCTTTTATCCTACGTTTTACATGTTTATATAAATTTTAAGTATTATGTTTTTATTGTTTATGTAATATGTTTACATATGTATTTATGTGTTTTAAATATATTTTTATAAAATTTTATATATTATATTTACAATTTACCTTTATGCGTTTCATTTTATAAATATTTATTGAACCTTAAAGAAATGATTTTAAAACTTAATTACATTTTAATAATATAAACACACATATGTATATTATAAAATATAGAATTTAGCTTTAAACAACTTTTGAAAATTTACCACATTAATTTTAAAATATAACTTTAAAATATATATTACATATGTATATTATAATTAGAAAATAATGTTTTTATTATATTTAATTCAAAATATAACTTCCAAAATATAGATATACATACATATATATATATATATATGATAATTACAAAACAAATTTTTATTAGTTTAAATTATAGAGTTTTCAAATTCAAATTATTTCTCAAAATATTCATTTTAGAGTTTCAGTTTCAAAATTCAATTTATAATACATATATATAAATAACAACATATATTATTGGTTTTGGAAAATTTTCAAATTCAAATTTCAAATTACCATCTATTTATAAGCACATACTTATTTACTTTGAAAAATTCAAATTAATTCACAATTAAATCTAAAATTTTATATTAATTATCAAATTAAATTTGACTCAAAACCGGGATCGTTACAAATTGGGTCTTACTTTATTAGCTCAGGCTTCACTTCCCTTATAATTCTAGCCTATGTCATTTAGTACAGCAGTCTATTTAGTTAGTAGACAGCCAACTAAAGTTCGGAAAAGTAATGTCCAATAGAAGTTTTATTTAATATGTGACCAAATTATCATAGTTTAAAGACTTTTAGATGCCTACATTTTCCATACTTAAAAACCATTTAGCACTCACAAATTAAAATTTAGATCAACTCCATGTACATTTTTAAGCTATCGAGCAAATCAAAAGGGATATAAATGCTTAGATAGAAAAGGAAAAATATTTATGAGTAGACATGTGGTATTCAATGAATATGTATTTCCTTTTTCTAGTATAGGCATGAAAGCAATACAAAAAGTTTATAATTCAAAGGCATCAATACCAAACATACCTTTGTATCCAACTGAGAAAAGTAAGGAGAGGATTGAAGAAAGTTCAGATCACCCTGATCCATAACTCACGGTGCTCAATGAACCAGGTCATGAACAAGCAAAGTAATCTGACCAATTCAATCACACTTTTGAAAATAGCCAGATACAAAGCAACAGTCACGAAAATGATCAAGATCATTCAAGTGCACAATCAAAAAGTACAACTGATCAAACACATAATCAATAACAAGTTCAAACTTGTCACGAACCGCCAAGCAAAATCCTGAGGCAAGCGGCATTGAATAATCAAGGAATTCCCTTGATCCTCAACAAGACGAACAGTCCGGGCTTTACAAGAGATATGTGCATCATGATGCATTAACCAATCCTGACCAAGCAGTAAATCAATAGCATCGAAGCCCAAAACATAAAAATCACCACTAAAGCGATGATCAAAATGGAGAAGTTTCACTTCTCGACAAATTCGATTAAGGTTAGCAGGACCCCAATAGGATTAGAAACACATAATGGAACAGAAGCATACTCAGGAGACAGCAGATGCTCAAACTTATCACACAAAGCAACAGAAATAAAACTGTGTGAAGCACCAGTATCAAACAACACACGAACATGATGATGGAATAAAGTAAATGAACCCTGGAGAGTACCTTGGTCATCACTAGGAGAAGGAGCAGGTGGAGGAAAAGGAGATGATGCAGAAGTGACAGCAAATATGCCAGAAGGAGTACCCCTCTGCTGGGTAGTGCAGTCCTTCTTAAAGTGACCAGGCTGGAGACAGATATGGCAAAGATCACGCCTAGCCAGCTGAGAAGGTGGAGGAATAGCAACACCAGATAGATTAGGACAGCTATTGGCATAGTGCCTCTTCTGATCACATCTAAAGCAAGTGATGGAAGAGAGATCAACTGGTGGCCTCTGAACAGGAGCTGATGATGAAGATTCCAAACCAGAACGCTTCTACCAATTCTTCTTCTGCTGCTGGAAATTAGGCTTACGCTTCTTGGAATTAGCAGAGGAAGACTGAGCACCAGAAACAACAGGACCTTTGGATGTGGGATTCTCATAGCGAATCGCCATATCCATAAGCTGGGTGAAAGAGCCATGAACATGAGAAATGAGGCGACTATAATACTCTGGATGAGAACCAGCAATAAATTTCTCATTCTTCTTGAGAGGAGTATCAATCAAGCTAGGACCGAATTTGGAAAGTTCATTGAACTTCCTCTCATACTCAGCAAAAGACATGCTACCCTGCTTAAGATCCATACATTCTCGATAAAACTGAGATTTCCCGTCTTCTGGCATCCAATTTGCCACAAAAGCCTCCCTGGAAAAGAGATACATAAACAGGCTTAAGATAGATTCAAAGGAAAAGGAAAATAGGAACAAAATTCAGGATAACACAAAGGATACCTAAACTGCTCCCAAGTAATATCAGCTTCGACGGTGTTAGCCGTAACGGACTCCCACCAATCTAAAGCAGAATCACACAACTGTCAAGCTGCTAACTGACGCTTTTGGGCATTAGTAATATTAAGACCAGTAAATATCCTCTCAAGACTCCGCAACCACTGCTGAGCCTCAATGATGCTCTTTGAACCGTTGAATGGGGTACCACCAAGTTGAGAGAATTCCTTACAAAGAACAGTGAACATGACTGGAGCAACAGGTTGAGGAGCTGGGGCAATACCACGACCCCTACCTCTGGCATTTCCTCGATTCATCCTGACAAATATCAAGAATGAATTTAGGACAAGATAAAGAAAAGCCAAAGATAAATTAAGGTAAGACAAGAGAATTCACTTGGATGAATATCCTAAAGAAAGAAAATCTAACAAGGTAGATACGAAAGAAAGGAAGTTAGAAAACATTTGAAAATCCTTTAAAACAAGAAAATTTTTATATATCAAAATAATCTTTGAAAATCCATTGATAACATTTTGAAAAATCATTTTATACTTTGAAAATACGTCTCTCACAAAGATATGATTCTGAAATTGATTTCACTCATTCTAGGGTAGAAATACCTTATCTGTAATGAGTTTTTGCTCCTCAGAGGCAATGGTTTCCCAAAAAAACCTGGCTCTGATACCAACTGTCATGATCCTCCATTTCGTACCATTCAAATCGACAATAATCCACACATATTAGACTTGAATGATGCGAAATAACAGATTGTAAATAAATTTGGAGAATATGAAATCAAATACACAGAATCACAGACACAGAAGAAATAGAATAACTCACGGCGGAATATAAAAATACATAGTAGTTCATGAAGCTACTACGGCAGAGTCTCAAACCAAATACATAATACAGTCTGAAAAAACATAATAGAAATCCCAAATACATAGAAGTTCACTAATACATGAGATAAACTAGAACAACTGAAACAGAAAGTAGATATAAATGCAGATAAGCAGAAACTCCAGCAAAGACCTGCTCCAGAAAGAGAACCCGAAGCTGTGAATACTCAGGCTGATCCGAGCGTAAAGCAAAACACAAAACACTCGAGTCAGGACAATATATACTTATATAATGTAAACTAACTCAAGTGAATTGTAAATAAGAACAAGTAAATTAAGAATGCCTGGGACCGCCCATCCTCTAAGGATCCGTCAAACTATTTACTACATAGTAATGTTGCGCTATTATAATAATGTCTACAGTAAAATAAATAGCGTTCCGGGCTACCCATATCACCATTCACATATAATAGTCTCAGTAGTCCATCCAGTATCAGCATATCTCCAGATCAGGAGACTACCCTAAATACTCCATGGGCTACGGGAGAAAAACAAACTCGTAGTAAAGGCTCGGTATGGTAGGTGACATGACACACAAGGCAATGGCAGGGTAGATACACCAATTACGCACACGAGCTGGTGGTAACGTAGCAGCCACATACGCCCACCCCGAACAACACTCCAAATCAATGGGTGCACCCAATCGATCACAACAGTAATAGAATGGTATCGAAGAAGTGTGTCCAGCCAGAGGTGCTACCTCCTTTGGCCCGAGATCGCTCCTGTTTTAGCCACCTTAAGCTAACTCACGGGAGTTAGGTCCACGTAAAGTACCTTAGGAACGTCGTGACCATCCTACTTCATTCTGGAATCTCCACCACGTACACAATTGTTAAAGTGGTTTTCGGTATCGACAAAGAGTATGTCCATATTCGATCCCGGTCTCTTTAACAACCAATCGTTATTATAACTGTAATTATAATTTAAAAATGGTATTTATTTCAAAAATCAAATATCATTTAACAATTTAATATCCATTCAAATCCATTTCAAAATATCAAACCTATCATTTCATTTCAAAACCATATTCATTTTATTCAATTTAAAAATACCATTTCAATTTACATTTCAAAATAGTTTATATTTCAAATCGAATCACTTCATTTAAATCATTAGAAATGAAGTTATTACAATTAATAATTAAATTACTAGATTTCAAAATTTTAAACTTTCAAAGTTCATTTATTCACTTAAGTTTGTCAAAACAGTGAAAATTCACCTTTCGTAGCATTTAGAAAATGCTATGGAAAGTCACATTCAAAATAGTTCAATTTAACAAAAGACAGCATTCAAAATTGCTGAAATAGGTTTACATTAGTTTTAAAGAAAACTTAGTTAAATTCAACAATTATAGCATTTACAAAAATGTTATAATAGCCTTTAATTAAATTTAGCCATTTGGTTCATTATTATCAAATACAACATTTACAAATGTTGTATTATCATTTACAATAGAATTAATAGCATTTCAAAAATGCAGTTAATTAACTTCAAATATTCAATATAATTTCACAAACAAATATATTTTTATTTAAATCATTTTAACTTATAAAATCATATAATTTCATTTTTATAATCATCATTCAATTTTCCTTAAATTCATGATTTTATAAAGTTAAATTTCCACTCAAAAATAAATATTTAATAATAATTCACTTATTAAATTCCAACATTTAACTTCAAATTCATTAAATTAAATATTAACTTAACACTTAAGTTTAAATTCTCAAATATAACTTAATTTCATTTTTATTTACTTAACTTAAAATTCACTTTTAAGCCAAATTCACAAATTCCCAATATTAGTTATATTTCAAATTTCAACTTAAATATTCATTCATTTCACAATTTTAACTTTATTCAAAAACCACTAATATATTATAAAATCACTTTAAATTCATTTTAATCCAAATTATCATAAATTTATCATATTTTCATATTTAATTTAAATTCCAATTATAATTAAATCAAAATTTCCAAAAACAACTTACATTCAAATTTTCTAACTTTTTCATTAGTTTATTTCACTTATAATATTCAGAAAATCAATAATATTTTTCAAAAATCATTTTTAATCAAGTTTAAATCAAAATAGTATAATATTTACATTTCTAAAATATTTAAAAAAAATTTAGAAAAGCATACTTTAACTACGGGTTTGTATATAATTTTCTATGCTAGGTAAAACGATACGGGTAATATATCATTTCAACCCGTAATTTACAAAGAAAAACCTAGGTTTTATCATTTCAAACCCGCAGTCCCAAGTAAATGAAATAATTTGAAAATCGCTTAGGCCTATCATTTCAGCCCATAATGATTTTTCCCTATTCTAAAGTCCGTTCGGGTATGTATTATTTCAACCCATGGTGATTCTAACCTAAAGGGAACTTGCAGTGTGATAAACTGATAAAAATAACATAACATCATAATATAACAGTAACATATGATATACAGGTGTTTAAGCATGGGTGAACATCATATAATCATAACATAGCAGATGTGATATGGTTATGCATTTTACAGATTCACAAGCGGCTAATTTACTAATTATATATGTACACATTGTCAAGTGAGAATAACTCAGAGGTTTGAGCTGGAGACACAACAACGAATGCACAAAAGAGATCCACACAAGCACGATAGCACGACAAGATACGAGTGAGAGAGCCAAAGTATCAATTCCTTTGACAAGTCAAACAAAAAAATATAATGAATATAAGCTTTCAAACCAAAATGATTAAACTAAGCTAGAAATAACCGCATAAATCAAAGCAGAATTGCTTTGCACTTACTTCCAGCATACATTAGGCTCGGCCATAGGTATAGTACAAGGCTAAAGCAAGGTTTTTGGGTTAGGTTTTGGTTTCCTAAGGGTCGGCCTACATAGGTTAACATGGTGCAAAAGTGTGGAGATGAAAACAATCAACACAACAATCAAGCTACATGGTTTCAAGGCCAAAACTACGCTCGACCAAGGCCACTATGGGCACGGCCTTCACTGTGAGGTCCAAGTGATGATGTGGCAGAGGATCCAGGTGGAGCTGGAGCTGGTGGAGGTGGAGATGGTGGAGGTTATAGGGTGATGAATGTGATGTAAGTGGATGAAGGCTCGGCTAAAACATGTTGATGGAGTTTTGTTGGAATTTGTAGTGGATCGATCACTTTGGTGGCTCGGCTTAGGGTTTGGCCAGAGAGAAGGTGGTGATGGTGGTGTTCTCAGGTGGTGGTGGAGGCGGCAGGGCATGGAGAGGTGGTGGCCGAACCTAAATAAAGGAAGAACAAGTGCAAAATCCATGAAATTAAGCATAAAACCAAGAAAAGAAATGAATTTTTTTACCAATTCCTTGAACAAAATGAGGTCGATTTTTTTTCTTCATGAATGAGAAAAAAGAATGTATGTGAATGATAAAAGTGACGTGCGGCTGAAAGATGTGAGGAGTAATGTCCAATTGAATGAAAAGTTAGGTTAAAAATATGAAAAGATGGAATATAAAAGGCCTTAGGAAAATCAAAAGGCACAAACCCTTTCAAATTTCTTTTATTTCTTTATATAAGTTTAAATAACTGAAAATAATTATAATTTCAGTTTAAATTTCGAAAATATAACAAAAATATAAAATATAAATAAATAATTATTAATTATATAAGATAAAAATAAGAAAATAGCACAAAAATGAAAACTAGTCTAGAAAATTTGAAAATAAACAGAATAACTTTTGAAAATTTATATGGACTTGGAAAATATTTATAAATAAAGATAAGAACATAAAATAAAAATGCATTCACAAAATAAATAAATAAAATTTAATTAAATATAATTTAAATGAAGAAAAATAGCAGAAAATTAAGAAATAACCCTTAAAAATAGGAAATAATTGCAGTAAATTTTGAAAAAAATTCTATTATCATTATAAAAATATTTAGAAATTATATCTTACAAATAAAAAAAAATTAAAATAATTTCAAAATGAAATAAAGTCAAATTTAAATTTATATTCAAAAATCAAGGGTTGTTACAAAACTGGGCACCATATGACTACTAGTTCTAAAAGTGGAATATTTAAACCTAAATCATATGCTGCAACAATCACATCTAAAGAACCAAACAGCTTTGCTCACGCAATGAAGAATATAAATTGGAAAAAAGTCATGGATGATGAATACCATGCACTCATAAAGAATAAAACATTGAATTTGGTATATCCACCTGAAAATAAGAACATTGGGGTGCAAGTGGACATACATAGTAAAATGGAATCCAGATGGAACTATTGCAAGATAAAAGACAAGACCAGTAGTCAAAGGATATACAGGGCAACATGGATTTGATTTTGATGAAACATTTTCCTCGGTTGTGAAACTAACAACTGTTAGAATCATATTCATAATAGCATTGCATAAATAGTGGAACACTAGGCAATTGGATGTAAATAATGGCTTTCTAAATGGTGTCTTAAAGGAAGAGGGATATGTGGAGCAGCCAGAAGGCTTCAGGAAAAACAAGAAATATGTGTGCAAGTTGAATAAGGTCATCTATGGACTTAAACAAGCACCTAGTGTCTGGTTTGATAAACTGAAAAATACACTAACAATTTTGAATTTTCAATCTACGAAATCAAATAATTTTTTGTTTATAAGAATTAACAAATTTTCAACTATATATATTCTAATATATGTTGATGACTTGACTATTACAGGTGATGATGAGGCAGAATTCAATAATCTCATTAAGTCTCTGGACAAACAATTTTCAATCAAGGGTCTTGGAGCTTCGAATTACATTCTGGGAATTGAAGTCACCAAATTATCAGACTCAAAAATTTTATTATGTCAAAGAAAATACATCACATAAATTTTAATCAAAGCAAAAATGGATGGTGCCAATTCTCTGCCTACACATATGATAACAAGTCTTCATTTGTCAAAAACAGGGAAGAACCAATACTTAATGATAAACAATATATAAGTATTGTTAGTGCATATGCAACCATCACAAGATCAGAAATATCATTCAGTGTTAACAAAGTATTTCAATTTATGCAGGATTCTAAAGACGAATGCTGGAAATCAGTCAAAAGAATACTAAGATACTTAAAAGGTACAACAGATCATGGTTTAAACTCAATGCAGACAGGAATCTCAACAAGATAGGGTATACAGATGCAGATTGGGCAATAGATCCCGATGATAGAAAATCTACCACAAGATATTGCACCTATATTGGAAATAATCCAGTTTCATTGTTTTCTAAAAAATAAGCAACAGTTTCTAGATCAAGTACTGAAGCAGAATATAGAAGTATAACGAGTGCAACTGTTGAAATAACGTGGATTCAATCCTTGCTAAGTGATTTAAAAGCAAATACAGATGTAAAGCTGATCTTGTGGTGTGATAATCTAAGTCTTATTTCACTACCTCTCAATCCAGTACTTCATTCTAGAGCCAAGCACATAGAAATTGACTTACATTTTTTTCGAGAACAAATAATGAGAGGAAAAATACAAGTTAATCATGTACATGCTGCTTATCAAATAACTAATATACTTACCAAACCCCTCTCAACCAAGAACTTCACCAAGTTAAAAGGCGAGTTGAAGATTGGAGCTAAGCCAAGTATTCTCAAATCCAAGTAAAGGCGAAACTCATTGAATTCAGAAATTCAGGTCTTAGCAAATTGAAGTTAGCAACAAAGCTCTTTTGAGGAGAAAGCCAATTATCGATACTGAATCAACTGATCTTCAAAAAAAACCGAAAGATAAAATCCTAAAGACCCTTCAATTCTTCGAATTCTCGGCTATGTCCTTCATCAAATCAAAGTACAAAGAGTATATCCATGAAGGAAAGAGTTAGGTTTGTGTTATTTTTGAATCAATTTAAAGATCGAAGAATTTTTCAAAGAATTGGGACATCGCAGGAGCTAGGGCAAAAAACCCTGGATATATTTGAAGTGGCGTATTATGATAAATGAGAAAGACCGCTAATATATCATATAGCAACATTCAGTGATAGTAATCAGTATTGGGTATCTACCTACTTCGGACCATAAATTCGCATTGCTGATTATAAATACCTGTATATGGCCGCATAGTAATGTATCAGTTTGTACAAGCAATTTAAAACATTTTGTTCACTCTTTTCATACATCAGTTCAAAACTCAATTCACTATAATCAAAATCTAATAATCATCCGAAATCCAAACTTTTCATATTTTCAAACTTAAATATTTATTTGTTTCAAATTCAAGCTTTTACAATCGAAAATTTGGGAAACTATTTCTGAAAATTAAAAGTTGCAAATATTTCAATACATTAGAAGTTAATATTTCAAAAATGCATAATTGCTTTTGCAGTTAAAACTTTAAACTTAGAAGTTTGATAGTAAATGATTTGAAAGTTAAATTTTTTAAAGCTAAAGTTATAAAAGAAAATGTTGTATTAATTTTTATTTTTTCCCCTAGTTTCAAAGTTTATCGAAGTTCAATATCTTCAAATTAAAAATTAAAAATTTCATGTTCTTTTGATGATCATTGTTTAAAACATCAATTAACTTGAGGGATACGATTGTTAAAACACAAGAGAAGTTTAAAATGCAACAAACAATTAAACGATCATTCAACATTCATAATTCGATAATCAAAATTCAGTATTCAATGTGCGGTGTTTCAAGCATACACAACTGAGTCTTATGCAATACATTGGTGTTGTGGTAAATGTTGGATATGCGCTTATATGTTTTTGTTTGATGATAATAAACATATATATTCAGTTAAATGTATTTGGTAATGTACTATTTTGTTTTTCATAGATTAAATAAATATTTGTTGAATAAAATTAAATTACACAGAATTCGAATTTGAATTCAAACAGAACAAGTTAAACAGATTTTGAATTCAAACAGAAATTTTATTCAAACAAATATTTATTACAATTTTGAATAGTACAATTTCAATCTCTCACTATACATATACATTTTTGATTACAATCACATCACATTTCACATTTACAGTTAACCTCACTACATATCACTCACACTCGTGTTTTTGTCTTCAACTGCATTCCGGTTTGAATCCAGCATCTGAGTAATCTGTAAAAATATTCTCAAACGCAGTAAAATTGAAAGAGAAATATTTTTGAAATTTGAAAGAAACGATGATTTTGAAAACATTGTTTGCCTCAGTTATTTGGGTTGCTCGTCATCATTTTTGACTGTGCAATATCTGTGCATATCAGTATTTTTATCAGGGACAGGCAATTATAAGTGGCTGCAGTACACACGTGTACATTCGTATACGTGTGCACTGCCTCGCCAACTCGTGTGCAAAAATCAAACAAATGCACAAAAATAAAAAACAAGGTCAAACCCAAGATAGATTCAAATCAAGGCAGAATACAAGCTGCAGTATACCAAAGTGGTACAGATACATGCAAATTCAACAAGCAACTGAAGGCAAAAGGTCCAAAGTATCACACATACAAACAAAAAAAAGGCAAGGCTACACAATGAAACTGACTCGAAGCAGTAGTGACATAAGCAATGCAGCAACGATGGTCAAGTAATATGCATCAGGCATCAAAACAATGTTCAAGACATCAAGTGATACGAGTGAACAAGTATGGCAGCATGCAAATGCATCAAAGCACAAAAGTGCACAGCAACCATCATGAACACAGTAAAGATCAATATGCAGTGACACATGCAGTGGATACACAAAACCAAATACACAACCGAGTTCCCAACATTGTCCAGACTGAATTCAAGTGCAGACCAAGTGCGGGATCGAAGTCAACAACTCAAGTGCTACCAGTGAAACACAAATGAACAAATATCACAATGAACCAACAATACATGCAGGTGAACAGAAGTTTTGAATCAAAACATAATCAAGGCCAGTTGATAACAGGGAACACAAGTGTGGCAAATGCAAACTGTGGTGAAGCAACAAAGATGAACCAGAGCTAGTAATACATGTACAGGCCGCAACAAAATGCACCACCAAGAAAAGCCATGGTCAATGCAAGGCAAAAAGCGAAGTTACAGAGAAACTCGAACTCAATTGCAACAACTCAATGGACCAAACTGCAAGTACAAGGCACAATGCACACCAAACCAGGTTCAAATTACACAAGCTCGAGATGAAAGTGTCGAAGTTACCCGAAGCCAACAGCAATACATGTATTATGAATATACACAATGCAGTACAACTACAGGTATAAGGGTAAATGACCAATGAATGCAACTACAGGACTGCAACAGGTCAAGACTGTGTACCCAGCAAATACAACGACCAAAACCATCAATGAACAAGACTACAGATGAAGCCAGAAACAATGCAAGTAGACCAAACGAAGAGTGCAGGTGAACAAATGTACAAATGAACTCGACCAGTAACCAAGTACTACAAAGACCATGTCGAACACAGTGACAACATTAAGTATGCAACATGGTGAGCAAGACGAATTCAAGTACGCATCTTTCAGAAAGTCAAGCCATGGTCATCACAAAATGAATCAAAGCCACGACCGAAGCAAGCAGTAAAAAAAAATTCACGAAAATCATCAACACCGTGATTTACAGGTAATAAAAATATATACTCATATGAACAAGCCATAAATCATATCAACATCAAAAGACCAAGCCGAAGTCAACGTTGAACAAGTAAAATTCAAAACCATGGTAGCAAAGAAAACTGACCAAGTCACAAATCCAAGCCGTGTCAACCAAGCATCAAAAATACGAAATTGACAAAGTCAGATTTTATCACAAGCATCCAAGTGTAATCGAGTGGCCGAGATGAACAAATTGACAAATTCAAACACGAATAAACGAACGCAAAAATAGGATTTCAAATCCTATATAAGCCCAATCATCATCGGCTTAACTACAATCAAGTTCGAATACAAGTATCAGAGAAAAAAAAATTGTTACCGAATCAATAATCGAACTCACCGAAGCAACCGAAGGAAGCAACACGAAATCGATCAAGGCAGGATAAATCACGAACAATCAACAAAGATCGAAGTAGTATCGGAGCTTCGCAAAAGCCCTAATCTGGAACAGAGAGCGCAAGGACGAGATCCCCAAATTTTAAAGAGACGAGAAGAACAAACGGCCACCATTATCAAGAGAAAAAGGAACAGGCCGAAGTTTATCAAAAGGGGAATTAAAAAATACTATTTACTTTTTTGGGCCGGCCTTGTTATTAAAAGGAGGGGTTTTAATTTTATAATAGGGGTTTTAGTTTTTAATTTTATAATAGGGGTTTTTAGTTTGAGCAAAAATCACGTGTCCAAAGTTCATATTTTAATTTTTTGCTCCTGGTTGTATTTTTTGAAGTTGTTTTTTCTTTTCAAGTCAAAGGAGTAGTAAATCACCACCTAGGTTTAGGTAGTGTCAGATTGTCTATTTTGAATTAGTTCAGTGAGCAGGGTGTGCGAGTTTGCAAAGCTCTATAGGCGGGAGCAGTGTTTGCGAGTAAGCGAAACTTTATAGGAGGGAGCAGGGTGTGCGAGTCTAGTAGAGTGTTTGTGAGCGGGAGCAAAAGGGTCTGCGAGTCTAGTAGAGTGTTTGTAAGCGTGATACTGTTTAATTCTAATAGAAATCTGTGAATGCAGCAGTAGGCAGGGGTTGCCGAAGCTGGGTAAATTTTGTGTGTGATTTACTTTTCAGCATATTTATTTCTGCTATTATATTTCTGTGTTTAATTCGAGAAAATTTGCTATAACCCTATTCACCCACCCCCCTCTAGGGTTAATCTAGATCCTACAGTAAATGGTACTTTTGGAAGTTTAAAATGCAAATAAACGACTAAACAACTAAGTCATATGGCAGACAATGGTTGTAACGACCCGGAAAATTTTAACAATTTTTAATTGATTCTAAAACGTATTTAATTTAATATGTGTGAAATCTTATAATAATTGAATTTTTAAATAAAATGTTTATATATTTAGAATACGTATATTTAAATATAGCAGATTGTAAATTTTCAAATAATTTTATGGAAGTTTATTTAATTGAGAAAACGTGCTGTCCAATTCAAGCTATTAATTGCTTTAATTGGTTTCTGAATCAGTGTGTAACGGTTTCTTTTTACTACCGTTAAAGATTTCTATTGCTTAATACTTTTCCAATTCAGGTAGACTTTTCCATTCGTAACCATTAATAAATTTGAGATCATCGACCTTGTTTTTATTATTCCTTGTAGTTTCGTGCACTGACTTTACTTTTCCCACTACCCATAATTTTCTCTATACGTTTCTTTTGCAATTGAAGCGTATATTTATATTTATGGTGGTGCATTTATTCTGGTCTCCCTTTATTTTTGTTTTTAACGCTCGAAAGAATCTCAAATCATCAAGCTAGTAGCATCCGTTCCTTCCCTCGCTTTCATAAGGCCTATAATATATAAACAATTTGCTTATAGATCTGAACACAACTTTGTCATCAAATTTAATGTGCCTTCCTCTCCCTATTATTTCGGTTCCAACCTTCCTAGTAAATGGCTTTAATAAATTTTGGCTAAATCATAGCTACGGACTTTTCAAATTTCTTTCATTTTATATTTATTTCCAATTCCTTCATTTGATTCAAAATTTTTAAACGTGCCTAATCATCTCAGCATGTATATATAATGTAAGCCTACCTTTCCTTAGAAAGCTATTGCTCACAAAATTTCCTGATTTCTTTCCTTTTATCCATTTTTATATCCTTGACTTTCAAAACTCATTTTGTGTTGTACAAACAAACAAAAATTTATTGCTTTAAGTGTATAGCTAAATCAACTATTGACCATTACAATTACTTTTATTTTTATATTCATTTCAATTTATTACTTAAATAATGTTTTGATGAACTAATGGACAGCTTTACGTTTCTTTTGCTTTTGAAAACTTTATATTTATAGTGTACGTTTCTTTTGCATTTCAAAAATTTGAAACATGCTGCCCCATTTAAGCCATTAATTGTTTTAATTATTTTCTTAATCAACATATAAACGTTGCTTTTTATTATTCCTGGATTTACATCCATACTTTAATCTCTGCTGTTCCATTTATTTCATTTGAAATCTAAATTTATTTACCATTCATTTATACGCCTCTTTCTCTTCCTCTTTTTACGTTATTTCCCTGCTTGCAAGATCCGTTGCCATTCCCGTATTTATTTCTTTCCTTTTTGAAATTTAAAACGTATACGTTTTACATTTATTTATTTCTAAACCATCCATTGCCTTTCCTTTAAATCAATCCATTCTCTTCTTATTTGTTTTAATTTATTTCCTCTTTTCACCAACACTCAATCTTTATACATATTTGTTTTAATTCATTTTCTCTAATTCATGTGCGTTCAATCTTTATACATATTTGTTTTAATTTATTTTCTCTTTTCACCAGCATTCAATGTTTATATACATATTTGTTTCATTTTATTTCCTATGTTCACCAGCATTTAATCTTTATATATTTGTTTTAATTTATTTCCTCTTTCTTTTTCTTTCTTTTTCTCCTTAAATTATAGGAATAAATTCCTAAATTTCCTCTAGCCATTACTATCTTTATCTCTTGCCACTTTAAACAAAATTTCTTTCCACTCTATCAATGTGAGGCTTCTCTTATAAATACAAATCACTCGCACATACCCTACTCCATATCAATAGATCTTCATCTCCTCTCTTGCGTGTGAAGCTTCTTCTGTAGGTAAATGGCTGCACTAATTTTTTTTTCTTCTTATTTCTTTTCTTTTTCTTCTTCTTTTTCCTCCTTTTCTTTTGTTTTCTTATTGTTTATATTGCTTTTGCTTTTCCTTTATTTTAAGCATAACATGCTTCAAATATATATTTTACATTATAAGTATGTTTATATAGTGCAGCGCAAGTATACATTAAATATAAAGTTATAAACATTTGCATTTGTTCTATGGTTAGTTTTATATGAGTATTTATTGAAATTTGTTTAGTATGACTTTTGAATATACATTGGGTTATTTCATACTGTTTATATATAATATAAGATGTTTAGCAGTCTGCATATATGTTACAGCATGTAAGATTTTTATAAAAAGAAAAGAAAGGTGTTAATTTTATATTGTATTGTTTATAAAAAGGTGTTAATTTTATAATATATATATTGTGGGACAGTATACATTTATAAACATATTAATATACAGTAAGTTATAAAACATAAGTTTGATATATAGGTAGAGTTTGCATGGGTTTAAATTTCCTTCTGTTGTTTAAAATATAGTTGTAGAGTTATAAAATTTTGGGGAGAATATATAGTATAATATATTTTAAGTTAGTTTGTGGGTCTGTCCAGAGATGAATTATTATACAAGTACAGTTTTATAAGATCTAAGATTTGTTGTTTTAAAATGTAAGTTTATACTAGTGATTATATGGGTTAAAATTTGACACTGATATTTTTAAGATGATAAAGAAAGTTTAATGTAAGTGTTAAGATGTAAGAAATGCCTGAAGCCTGTTTTAATATTAAAGAAAGTACTGGAATTTAAATTGTTAAATTAAGTTGGAGCTGTGCTCTCGCCATTTTCTTTCTTATAAATATTTTGCAAAAGGTAAATTTATATCAAGTATAAGGTGTGTAGTGTTTCAACAAATTAAGAAAAGTCGATATTGGTCTTAACAATAATAATGTGGAATGTTGATTTAAATATGATTATAAAAAATTTATGTTAATATTGGTTTTAAACATAGTTTTGCAGTTTTCTATTATTTGCGTTTGTTTGAAAACGTATGTATGTATATGTAATTTTAATGCGTTTCAAAACTAATATTGGTTAAGAGAGTAGTATAATAGAATAATATTTGTATTTCATTTCGGTCTACATAAAGCAGTTTCTGATCTATTTTCATCGATCTCTATTTATCAGTTGTTCATCGTATTCGTGCCAATCTTGCTTCACTTTGAAAATTTTGTTTGGATTTGTTCGATGTCTAGATCGTGATCCAGCGTAGCTCAATTCTTTGTCCAATCTATCTAGCCTCGAAAGGTGAGCAATCACTCACGATTAACATTCTTTTATTCATTAAATTTGATTTCAATTGAAACGACAATTGAAATATGCTGCTGTAGTTATCTAAATTTGTTATATATGCTATTATCTGTAACTGTTCACCTGCGGGATATGACACCATATCCTGTTGTTTATATTATATTGTTATTGATGATATATGCTTGTTATTTTATTGTATTATCTGTTATCACTCTGCAAGTACCCTGCAGTTTAGAAATCACTATGGGTTGAAATGATACATACCCGAACGGACTTTAGAATAGGAGAAAATCGTTATGGGTTGAAATGATAAACCCAAGCGATTTTCATTTAATTGAATTTGGGATTACGGGTTGAAATGATATCCGCCCGTATATATTTAGTGTACGGATTGAAATGACAAATATCCGTAGCACTAGACTATATGATAGGAAATATATACAGACACCGTTGGTCCATATAAATATTCTGAAAATAATTTTTATAATTTTGGAAAAAATTATATGGTTTAAATAATATTGATTCTTAGGATATTATATAAATGGAAATTTTATATATAGACTAGTAGGTATCCCGTGCGCTGCACGGGTTCATAGGCTATTACTATTTATGCTTGGTTGTATTAATTTACAATAGGAAACATACTATGTTTAATTAAAATGATGATTCATTGAGATAATTTTTTTTACTTTTAATGTTTTATTTCAGATATGGTGAATGTTAAAATTTGTTGTTATAATGTGTTTAAATGCTGAATTGAGGTTGGAAGGCAAAGAATGAAAATGCTGTGGAGCTGAAGCTCATTTAATAGATGTTATTATTGAATGTTTGTAATGTTCACTTTGACCTGTGGATTATTTAATAAGAGAGGACTATTTTTCTCCAGCAAATATAAGCTAGCAAAGATGATAATTCTTTAGTTTACTCCAGCAAATATAAGGGGTTATGGTCATGAGGTGATAATGTAATAAAGTTAATGTAGTTTTATCAAAGTTAATGCAGTTGCCTTTCAACCATGTTTTGTAAATGTGGGTTACAGAAAAGTTGGAGACCACTCACCACATTGTTTGGTTGTTACTATAAGTGAAAAAATTACAATATAATAGGTTGTAACGCAGCGTTTAAATTTTGGTCATTAATATTTTTTTATTAGTAGCATACTGAATTTGTGCTCATCATAAGATAAATGTGGAAAAGTAGTACAACTCCTTTATTCGTCTAGTACCACAATTAGGCAGTGATGAATAATCATGTAAAACAGACATGCTCGTGATTAGATAGGTCATATGCTACAATGGGTATGTATGCTTAGTCAGTATATTTCAACTTTTTTGTGACAAACAATATTTAAATCGTCATCCAAAAGAACGACTTCATTTTTTTAGGTAGTCCTAGTACAATCAGAATAAATATTGGAATATAAGTGGCTAACATGTATACAATCAAATACCTTTTCCCAAAAAATAGCATAAAAAATTGGAGGTTTGAAGGGAGCAGAATGAAAAATGCATACAGTTCAAACCATGTTTTAGTAATATAGTACAGTTGGAGTCCAAGATTGAAATAAAAAAATAATTCTTAGAAGACAGTGTTATAAGAAGTTAAAAATAGAAAGAGTAACTTGATTAAAGACATAAAACATGGAATATAGATACAGATTGAGAAACAATGATGCCCAAAATTTACATATTTAATTATGCATTAGTTTGAAAGCATGTCCTTCACACACATTGCATAAACCATTCGTTAGAAGGTATATTTGTCAAGTTTTATATTTGATAGCCATCCAGGTGATCGCAAAGTCAGCGGTTGCATGATAAAGAAAAATGATGTACGTTAGGTGTACTTTGGGAAGTATATAATTTGGTTTCAAAAATACCATTAAGTTCTGTGTTAGTCGTTCTTCAAATGTTCTATCCTCTAAGTATGCTATTTCATATTTTTTTTACTGTTTCATCCAAAAGCTACAATATTATAATCTAAATTATCAAGAAAAAGTATATAAACTAAAATTGAAAGTAGTATGTCGACTACATTACTTTGTCTGCTAGTGGGTTCATTACTGGGCCATGCTTCTTGGTTGTGGGAGTGTAGGGATTCCTTAGCACGATTCACCCTGTGATTCATACTAACAATGTAGTGAGTTGTATGATACAGATAATTAACATGATTTAATTTGAAAGGATAACATACTTTAGTTGTGAGAACGGTTAGGTTGACTCCTAATTTGTACAATAAACTTAGTGTCGTGACAATTTCATTGTCGACCTCCTTCTAGCTATTTCCATATAGGGTAATGTTTTCAAAAAAACGTAGCTGCTGCGATCACCATGAGGCAATCGATGCTACTTGTTCTGTTGCTCTATAAATTAAGTTAAAATAGATCATATAAACTAATGTTGGTAACTCAATTCTATAAGAATATACTTTTCAATTTCTATCATCAACTTCAATTCTAACATGTAAACTTACTCATGATTCAGAGAACCTAACACAGTAAAATATTTATGGACAATAAGAATAACACATTTTATGAGAAACAGCGAAAACCTTCTTATTAATTGATACCGTACTTCAATCTACTCAAGCAGTGGATGGGTTAGCGATGGAAGTAAGAGTACCTTGTTTGCGATAGCAGAATCTGCATAAAATCCGAAGAAGAAGTTTCTGCGAGGTCGATGAGAACACCAATATTTAAGAAGGGAAAAAAAGTGGAAAAGGAGATGTTATATCCAACGTAGGAGATGGAAAAGTTATATAGATTGGTTATGAGATTGGGTAGTGGGTTGTTGGTTGTTCATGCTAAACTTTAAAAGGAATGTGGGGTCATGTTTGGCGGTT
Source organism: Allium cepa (assembly GCA_030765085.1). Lineage (NCBI taxonomy): Eukaryota > Viridiplantae > Streptophyta > Magnoliopsida > Asparagales > Amaryllidaceae > Allium > Allium cepa. The sequence goes on along the minus strand of CM060937.1, from coordinate 416,038,808 downwards.
TTGTTTTATTGCAGGTTCACACCTTTTTTTTAAACAATTGAAGGAAGTATTTTGGCTAGTGGGGCGATTGTGGAGGAGGAAGTTTGGAAACAAACATAAATTTTGACCACAGTGTTAAATATTTAACGGACAGCTTAACAGTGTTAATACAGAAGCATTCTTGCTTACGTGGATGAATTATTTCCATCTGATGTCTTTCCCAATATTAAATCATATCCACTCTTTATCTTTTCCGTTAAACCAAAGGAAATTTTATATATAGATTTAGTCGTAATATTTGATTTAAATTAGATTAATTTAATACGGATAATATGGTTGAGTATTTATGTAAATCTATATTTCAAATAGATTTTCTTGTAATAAATTGAATAATTAAGATTGAGAGTTAAATTTTGGTTTATTAAAAATAGTATTTAAATGAGGATTTATTTAATTAAATCAATTTGAAATTTTTGAATGGGAAATTTAAAGGTATGATTTTATAACTGGATTTTTGATTTATGGATTTAATGAATATTTCACGTTTAAATAAATTAAAGAAAATATTGAGTAAAATGTAATTTAAGGTTACTTAAATGATATTGTATCTAATGAGGGAGTATTTCAAGACTAAATAATAATGAGGTTAAATCGAGATCTATAGGAAACTGTTAAATTGAACATTTAAATACTAAAGCTTTGAACTATATTGGAATTTAAATGGTTTATTTTGAGATTCGGATCTGTATTTGAAATCAATATAGTTGAATTTGTTATTTAGAAACTAAATTGAATTAAAATGAAAATTTAGGTTGAACTAAATTTGAATTTATTATTTAGAAAACTAAATTGAATAAAAATTTAGTTTGAAACGTTGAATACTTAAAGTCTTGAAATATATTGAAATATAAAGGGGTATTTTGTGATTACAAATCCGAATTTGAGATCGATAAAATTGAAGTGGTTATTTTTGGAATTGAGTTGAATTAAAATTGAAAATACTTTACTGTATAAATTATTTAATATATGTAAATACTATTTTGGGAAATATAGAGATATTTGAAGTGAAATGATATTTGGTTTTGAAGTATAAATTAAGCTGAAATGACCACGGTGTATAGCGTATATTTCTACCTTGTAGATAGTTCCATGGACCCTTAGAGGATGGTTATCCCAAACATCCTCTAAGTTAATTATATTTCAGTTGATATTTCACTTGAGTTAGATTTATAGATATAAGAATGTTAATCCTGACTCGAGTGTTTTGTGTTTTGCTTTACGCTCGGGTCAGACTGAGAGATACAACATTTGAGACTCACCTTCGAAGTTGGAGCTTTGCTTGAAGATCCAGCTATCTATCCCTTCAGTCATCCAGTTGATTGGTTCAGAGAAGCCATCTGTTGCATTGGAGACTTCATGGCATTTGAACAATTCGGTTGTATTTTATTTCTAACTCTGAGGTATATAGTAGCTTCATGAACTACTATTCTTTATCTATTCCGCTGCATTGTATTACTCTGTGTAAGTGATCTATGATTGATTTATTTACTGTATATTTTAAGTTTTGCCAAATTTTATTAACAATTCGGTATTTTGAATTATTCAAGTTGGACATGTATGGTTTTATTGTCGATTTGAATGGTCCAAAATAGCGGGTCATTACAGTTGGTATCAGAGCTTCGGCTCTAGGCAAAACTTAGCATATATGTAAATTTATTTACAGAATCACTTTCGTTCGAGTTGAATCTCTTCCTTTTTGACTCAATTTCCTTTGAGTTTTGGAATGTCCCTCGGTTTCGAAATTCATTCTTGTCTCTTCCTATTTATATTCGTTTGATTCTGGAGTATCCCATAACTCCACCGAATGTTTTGTAAAGGGGGTGAAAACACCTTTACAATTGGCATCGATTCACCGAAGATTTTTGTATCCTCGGTTTACGATGCTGCTATATCTTGATATGCCGAATTCCATCTCTGGCAATCGAATGTCGATTTGTTTTAGAATTCCGCATCGATCATATCTCTGAAGTCACGGTTGACCCGGTTAAGGTCGCCCGCGATTTATAGAAGTATATCCATCTTCTATTTTGTAATTTAATTATCTCATCTTTGATCGAGTCTATCTTCGAATCAGAATTCTATTGATTGGAGTTCCTCTAATTCAAATCTCTATCTTTGTTTTGAAATCCATTCTTAAAATTATTCTTTGAAAATCGAGTATATTTGCATTTTTGAAATTGTTTTATATATCGAAATTATTATTTTGATAATTATGATTTTATTCTATATAAAAAGTGAAAATGTTTTCGACAAGGATTATATACCTATATATAAAACGAATAAGAAATGTTATTCTATATATAAAAGTTTTGAAAGAATTGGAAATTTTGAAAATTTATAAGAAAGTGATTCATATAAAAATGATTTATAACTGAAGGGTTAAATTTGAAATTCGAGAATTGAACTCCGGTATTTTGAAATTGGTTTTAAGATTTTGGAAAATATATAAAAATAATATGATTTAAAAGTATTTTTCCGAATAAGAAATGTTTCAAATGAGTTCAAATGAATTCCAATAATTTTGAAGAAATTTCAAAGAAGTTTTCAAGAAAATAGAAATCCAGAACTCACTTATGTCGCTGGAAAATAATTTCGGTGATGAGTGCACGCATCATCGACATTGATTTTCGAGTTTCAGAGTGGGGGAGTGGCCACTTTAATAGCTTCGCTATGCAAGTGATTTTGTAAAACCGTTTTTGATTTCAAATTCCGAAGTATAATTTGATATTTTAGAAAGATATAAGTATATATTTGAAACAATTTAAAATGAGACCGGTGTTCAGTCCTCGAGTTTCGGATTTAATAATTGGTTTATTGATTTATTGTTGATTTTCAACTGTTGAATTGAAAATTTGATTTCCCTAACTATTTTGAATGTTCGAACACTTCCAAATCGAGATTAAATTTTCAAAGCTAAGAAATTTCGAGGAGTATAAAATGTTTGATAAAGAATATAAATTTAGTTTTGAAATGTTTTGAGAAAAAATATGGTTTTGAATAATGGTTTTCAGAAAGGTAAATTGGATATTTCAAATAGAAATAGATAGTTTAAAAGTTTTAAAGGGATACTTATAAATTTGGAAACTATTTTTAGTATAATTGATTTTGAGAAAATATTTGGTTTTGAAATTTAATTGAAATCAAAACCAGTACTTATATGGTGATTTTGGAAATGAATTTGTTTGACTTGAATTATTTTAATTTGGAAACTGGGATTATTTTCTAAACCTATTATTATGGGAACTTTGAAATTGAGATATTTAATTTGGAAGAAAATTTGGTGAAATCATATATGATTTTGAAACTGATATTGAAATGATTTGAAATTTGAGAACCTTATATTATTAAGCACTTGATTTGGGAGTGGTCGAACCTATATAAAATGGATTGTATAAGTATGAAGTTGATTTGAAATCTATTGATTTGAAAGGTACTCAATTTGGAAAGAGATTTTATATAATCGAAGTCTATATAAGTATGATTTGATCTACTATTGATTTGGAAAGTATTCGATTTGGGAAAAATGAAATCCTATATATATGGACATTATATAAGTACGATATTTGAAAGTGATTTGAAAAGGTACTATATGATATATATTTTCGAAGTAAAGATATGGAAAGTGCCTTCTGCTTGATATCCGCTTTGTGGCCACATCGTGAATTCATTCTATCGATATTATTCTCTCTGATTTTTGGTTTTCCGGATGTAATACTCGAGTGTTCCCACCGTGGCGTAACCCATGGTTTTTTTTCTCTCTCGTGAATGCATAGCGCAATTGCCTGGCTGAGTCTTGCCTAGGGGTACAGATTGTTTCCTGGGGGATCCAGGCGTAACCATTGTGTATCCTGCAATCTGTGTAGGTCGCGAATAGTAGCGCAAGTGGCTGGCTGAGTCTTGCCTAGGGGTACGGATTGTTTCCTGGGGGATCCAGGCGTAACCATTGTGTATCCTGCACTCTACTAGTCATCATGGCGTAACTCGCAGGGCTGAGAAAGCTTACGGATATGGATTGTTTCCTGGGGGACCCAGGCGTAACCATTATGTATCTGCGAACCATGATCGGACAAAGGTTTTGGTTTGGTTGATTTGTTTGGATTGTACTTTCCATATCTGTTTTTAAAAGGTTTTTCAAGTATTTTCACTGGGTGTTGAAACAAGTCTACTAAGTACTTGAAGAATTCTAGCTTTACGCCTGATCAACGCATGGCAGAGTCTGCAAGAACGAGGATAAACTTGTTGAAACATCGAGTTATAAAAGTATTTTCGAAAAGAAAATTTATTTCGATATAAAAGTATTTTATTTATAAAGGTATTTTATTATAAAAGTATTTTCAACAAAGAAATTTTGTATTAATATTTGAAATTTAAACTCTTATGGTTTGAAATAAATTATTCGTGCCCGATTCTATTCTTTTGAATCTACCTCATCTGCTCAGCTTTATTTTTCACCTATATTCCGTTTTCGGAATCTACCTTCCTTTCCTTTTTGAATAAATCTTTTAAATATTGCTTATTTGTATACTACATTGTTTTATATAAAATTTTAGTGTTATAAATATTTTTGAAGTTATAAATTAAATAAAACATCTTTAAAGAGAATGATTATTAATTTATTGATAATATTTGAAAGGTATCTTGAGAAAAATTAAAAATTTCGTAAATTTTGGATTTAATATTTTCAATAGTCTTTGTAAATAGAAGTAATAATGTAAATAATTGTTTGCAAAGGAGTTTGAGAAGTATTAAATATTCAAGAAAGTTTAATTTCAAATGAAATTTTCAAATAAATATAATATTTATTGTTTATCTTGGCTTTCAATCTATTTTTTTCTGGTTGTTTTATTCTCCTACCTCCTTCCGTTTCGGGGACGAAAAGTTTTGAGTGGGGGAGAGTGTAACGACCCGGAAAATTTTAACAATTTTTAATTGATTCTATAACATATTTAATTGAATATGTGTGAAATCTTATAATAATTGAATTTTTAAATAAAATGTTTATATATTTAGAATACGTATATTTAAATATAGCAGATTGTAAAGTTTCAAATAATTTTATGGAAGTTTATTTAATTGAGAAAACGTGCTGTTCAATTCAAGCTATTAATTGCTTTAATTGATTTCTGAATCAGTGCGTAACGGTTTCTTTTTACTACCGTTAAAGATTTCTATTGCTTAATACTTTTCCAATTCAGGTAGACTTTTCCATTCGTAACCATTAATAAATTTGAGATCATCGACCTTGCTTTTATAATTCCTTGTAGTTTCGTGCACTGACTTTACTTTTCCCACTACCCATAATTTTCTCTATACGTTTCTTTTGCAATTGAAGCGTATATTTATATTTATGGTGGTGCGTTTATTCTGGTCTCCCTTTATTTTTGTTTTTAACGCTCGAAAGAATCTCAAATCATCAAGCTAGTAGCATCCGTTCCTTCCCTCGCTTTCATAAGGCCTATAATATATAAACAACTTGCTTATAGATCTGAACACAACTTTGTCATCAAATTTAATGTGCCTTCCTCTCCCTATTATTTCGGTTCCAACCTTCCTAGTAAATGGCTTTAATAAATTTTGGCTAAATCATAGCTACGGACTTTTCAAATTTCTTTCATTTTATATTTATTTCCAGTTCCTTCATTTGCTTCAAAATTTTTAAATGTGCCTAATCATCTCAGCATGTATATATAATGTAAGCCTACCTTTCCTTGGAAAGCTATTGCTCACAAAATTTCCTGATTTCTTTCCTTTTATCCATTTTTATATCCTTGACTTTCAAAACTCATTTTGTGTTGTACAAACAAACAAAAATTTATTGCTTTAAGTGTATAGCTAAATCAACTATTGACCATTACAATTACTTTTATTTTTATATTCATTTCAATTTATTACTTAAATAACGTTTTGATGAATTAATGGACAGCTTTACGTTTCTTTTGCTTTTGAAAACTTTATATATCTAGTGTACGTTTCTTTTGCATTTCAAAAATTTGAAACATGCTGCCCCATTTAAGCCATTAATTGTTTTAATTATTTTCTTAATCAACATATAAACGTTGCTTTTTATTATTCCTGGATTTACATCCATACTTTAATCTCTGTTGTTCCATTTATTTCATTTGAAATCTAAATTTATTTACCATTCATTTATACGCCTCTTTCTCTTCCTCTTTTTACGTTATTTCCCTGCTTGCAAGATCTGTTGCCATTCCCGTATTTATTTCATTCCTTTTTGAAATTTAAAACGTATACGTTTTACATTTATTTATTTCTAAACCATCCATTGTCTTTCCTTTAAATCAATCCATTCTCTTCTTATTTGTTTTAATTTATTTCCTCTTTTCACCAACACTCAATCTTTATGCATATTTGTTTTAATTCATTTTCTCTATTCATGTGCATTTAATCTTTATACATATTTGTTTTAATTTATTTTCTCTTTTCATCAGCATTCAATGTTTATATACATATTTGTTTCATTTTATTTCCTCTGTTCACCAGCATTTAATCTTTATATATTTGTTTTAATTTATTTCCTCTTTCTTTTTCTTTTTTTTTTCTCCTTAAATTATTGGAATAAATTACTAAATTTCCTCTAGCCATTGCTATCTTTATTTCTTGCCACTTTAAACAAAATTTCTTTCCACTCTATCAATGTGAGGCTTCTCTTATAAATACAAATCACTCGTACATACCCTACTCCATATCAATAGATCTTCATCTCCTCTCTTGCGTGTGAAGCTTCTTCTGTAGGTAAATGGCTGCACTAATTTTTTCTTCTTCTTATTTCTTTTCTTTTTCTTCTTCTTTTTCCTCCTTTTCTTTTGTTTTCTTATTGTTTATATTTCTTTTGCTTTTCCTTTATTTTAAGCATAACATGCTTCAAGTATATATTTTACATTATAAGTATGTTTATATAGTGCAGCGCAAGTATACATTAAGTATAAAGTTATAAACATTTGCATTTGTTCTATGGTTAGTTTTATACGAGTATTTATTGAAATTTGTTTAGTATGACTTTTGAATATACATTGGGTTATTTCATACTGTTTATATATAATATAAGATGTTTAGCAGTCTGCATATATGTTACAGCATGTAAGATTTTTATAAAAAAAAAGAAAGATGTTAATTTTATATTGTATTGTTTATAAAAAGGTATTAATTTTATAATATATATATTGTGGACCAGTATATATTTATAAACATATTAATATACAGTAAGTTATAAAACATAAGTTTGATATATAGGTAGAGTTTGCATGGGTTTAAATTTCCTTCTGTTGTTTAAAATATAGTTGTAGAGTTGTAAAATTTTAGGGAGAATATATAGTATAATATATTTTAAGTTAGTTTGTGCGTCTGTCCAGAGATGAATTATTATACAAATACAGTTTTATAAGATCTAAGATTTGTTGTTTTTTAAAATGTAAGTTTATACTAGTGATTATATGGGTTAAAATTTGACATTGATATTTTTAAGATGATAAAGAATGTTTAATGTAAGTGTTAACATGTAAGAAATGCCTGAAGCCTGTTTTAATATTAAAGAAAGTACTGGAATTTAAATTGTTAAATTAAGTTGGAGCTGTGCTCTCGCCCTTCTCTTTCTTATAAATATTTTGCAAAAGGTAAATTTATATCAAGTATAAGGTGTGTAGTGTTTCAACAAATTAAGAAAAGTCGATATTGGTCTTAACAATAATAATGTGGAATGTTGACTTAAATGTTGATTTAAATATGATTATAAAAAATTTATGTTAATATTGGTTTTAAACATAGTTTTGCAGTTTTCTATTATTTGCGTTTGTTTGAAAACGTATGTATGTATATGTAATTTTAATGCGTTTCAAAACTAATATTGGTTAAGAGAGTAGTATAATAGAATAATATTTGTATTTCATTTCGGTCTACATAAAGCAGTTTCTGATCTATTTTCATCGATCTCTATTTATCAGTTGTCCATCGTATTCGTGCCAATCTTGCTTCGCTTTGAAAATTTTGTTTGGATTTGTTTGATGTCTAGATCGTGATCCAGCGTAGCTCAATTCTTTGTCCAATCTATCTAGCCTCGAAAGGTGAGCAATCACTCACGATTAACATTTTTTTATTCATTAAATTTGATTTCAATTGAAACGACAATTGAAATATGCTGCTGTAGTTATTTAAATTTGTTATATATGCTATTATCTGTAACTGTTCACCTGCGGGATATGACACCATATCCTGTTGTTTATATTATATTGTTATTGATGATATATGCTTGTTATTTTATTGTATTATCTGTTATCACTCTGCAAGTTCCCTGTAGTTTAGAAATCACTATGGGTTGAAATGATACATACCCGAACGGACTTTAGAATAGGAGAAAATCGTTATGGGTTGAAATGATAAACCCAACCGATTTTCATTTAATTGAATTTGGGATTACGGGTTGAAATGATATCCGCCCGTATATATTTAGTGTACGGATTGAAATGATAAATATCCATAGCACTAGACTATATGATAGGAAATATGTACAGACACCGTTGGTCCATATGAATATTCTGAAAATAATTTTTATAATTTTGGAAAAAATTATATGGTTTAAATAATATTGATTCTTAAGATATTATATAAATGGAAATTTTATATATAGATTTAGTCGTAATATTTGATTTAAATTAGACTAATTTAGTACGGATAATATGGTTGAGTATTTATGTAAATCTATATTTCAAATAGATTTTCTTGTAATAAATTGAATAATTAAGATTGAGAGTTAAATTTTGGTTTATTAAAAATAGTATTTAAATGAGGATTTATTTAATTAAATCAATTTGAAATTTTTGAATGGGAAATTTAAAGGTATGATTTTATAACTGGATTTTTGATTTATGTGATTTAATGAATATTTCACGTTTAAAAAAATTAAAGAAAATATTAAGTAAAATGTAATTTAAGGTTACTTAAATGATATTGTATCTAATGAGGGAGTATTTCAAGACTAAATAATAATGAGGTTAAATCGAGATCTATAGGAAACTGTTAAATTGAACATTTAAATACTAAAGCTTTGAACTATATTGGAATTTAAGTGGTTTATTTTGAGATTCAGATCTGTATTTGAAATCAATATAGTTGAATTTGTTATTTAGAAACTAAATTGAATTAAAATGAAAATTTAGGTTGAACTAAATTTGAATTTATTATTTAGAAAACTAAATTGAATAAAATTTAGTTTGAAACGTTGAATACTTAAAGTCTTGAAATATATTGAAATATAAAGGGGTATTTTGTGATTACAAATCCGAATTTGAGATCGATAAAATTGAAGTGGTTATTTTTGGAATTGAGTTGAATTAAAATTGAAAATACTTTACTGTATAAATTATTTAATATATGTAAATACTATTTTGGGAAATATAGAGATATTTGAAGTGAAATGATATTTGGTTTTGAAGTATAAATTAAGCTGAAATGACCACGGTGTATAGCGTATATTTCTACCTTGTAGATAGTTCCATGGACCCTTAGAGGATGGTTATCCCAAACATCCTCTAAGTTAATTATATTTCAGTTGATATTTCACTTGAGTTAGATTTATAGATATAAGAATGTTAATCCTGACTCGAGTGTTTTGTGTTTTGCTTTACGCTCGGGTCAGACTGAGAGATACAACATTTGAGACTCGCCTTCGAAGTTGGAGCTTTGCTTGAAGATCCAGCTATCTATCCCTTCAGTCATCCAGTTGATTGGTTCAGAGAAGCCATCTGTTGCATTGGAGACTTCATGGCATTTGAACAATTCGGTTGTATTTTATTTCTAACTCTGAGGTATATAGTAGCTTCATGAACTACTATTCTTTATCTATTCCGCTGCATTGTATTACTCTGTGCAAGTGATCTATGATTGATTTATTTACTGTATATTTTAAGTTTTGCCAAATTTTATTAACAATTCGGTATTTTGAATTATTCAAGTCGGACATGTATGATTTTATTGTCGATTTGAATGGTTCAAAATAGCGGGTCATTAAAATGGTGTTGTTGTAAATGGTACCTTCAAAAGTTTAAAATGCAAACAAACGGCTAAATGATCATTCAACATTCATAATTCTATCAAAATTCAGTATTCAACACGCAGCGGTTCAAACAAATACAACATGGTTGTATGCAAGACATTGGTGTTGTTAAGGGCGGATCTAGGCTTAGGTTAAGCCTAGAAGGGGCCACTGCCTTAACTGGGTCAGTCAATTTTTAATTGGAGTTACTGAAAATTACCAATTTTTAATAGATATTAATGAAAAATATTGATTGGTCATAGCTTAGCCCTATCTGACACAAATAACTAACAGTTTACAACCCCAATTCCTTCATCTTCGTATAATATTTCAAAAGTAATTGCCTGGCACGTACTTTTATAGTTGATATTTAGTACCCAGTCATTCTTTCTTGTGCTGAGACTGGACAATATATTTTTAACCCTTTCTTATCAATTTTAGCCCAACCTGAACTTAGCTACCTCCGACACTGGGTGTCGTTGTAAATGGTACTTTCGAAACATCTAAGAACGAAGTTCAAATTTCTTGATACCCTGCTATATTTGACGCTTTGAATTATTACACACCTATGACAGCAGAGCCAAACCTAACATGGCATGGACGCTTAACCACGCTAAGACTTTTTTACTTTCCCATGTTAACATTAAGATTTTAGCCAAATGTATGTATGCATTTGTGTTTTCGATCCTATCTGAGCGTTCAATTCAAATAATTCTTCCACTATGCGTCTCCTTATAATTTTCTATTTTCATAGACCTGTTGTATTTTCAAGTCCATCAATCTCAATAATTCTTCAAATACACATCTTGTTATATCGTTATTAGTTTCATTTCAACGATATGCGTTGTTACAAAATATTCTTTGGCACAGGCATGTGCATGTATATGCGTAAAATATATGTATTCAATCAATAAACTGATTCGAAGTTACTCGATTAGCTGTTTAACTGACATTAGTAGCTTTAAGCAACAGGCGAGGGGGAAAAAAAAAACAAGGGCTGTCATCGTTGAACCTTCACCGTTGTTGAAGTATTCTCCATGTAAATTTTTTGACTATACAAGTGACTCAGATTAAATTTTCAACTTTGTGAAAATTTTCTTGGCACGAAAACAGTATATATACTTGGATGCAAAATAGCAACATGATGCAAGACTAACCAAAGGAAAAACATCAAATGTCCATGCAAATGGTAACATAAAGCGAATGGGGGTCAGCATTGGTTAGTCTTCTAAAATAATAAAGGTAAACAAAAACGAATTTTTGCTGAATTTTTTTACTGTAGCTCCTAAAGAGCATACATTTATCATCTTAAAGTTAGTCAAAAGAAAGCAACTAAAGCAATATTCTGCAGCGTATAGTTTTCCATGATCAACAGTGTTCATAGCACAATGTAATACAGTAATAGTTGGGACAATTAGTAATACCTCAACGACAGATTCAGAAATTCGTGACGGACTGTACATAAATTTGTGATTTAGTTTAAGATGGAGAAATGCAGATAATTCGGATTTCGGAAGCTACTTGCCAATGTTGAAGAATAGACCAATAGGAAAAAAGTTTTTATAGAAAGGGCGAGAGTTAGGCACAAATGGGGCTTTGGGTCGGACCATACTTACCAGGCTTTTATGCTAATGTAATGTCAAAGAAATAAAGAAAAAGAAAAGCATGCCATATCTAAGGTGGTGCTGTTATGCTAACGGCCCTAACATTTTTTTTCTTCCAAAATCAACAATGCATGAATATTATTGTAATATGTTGTATCACACACGTTAAAAAACAAGTAAACGATCAGATTTAGTTTAGAAATTCAGTTCGACTTATACTAATTATATTTCTTTTTTGCTTCTTATTGTTGTTTTTTATTAAGTGACACGATGAAATATATTGTGAACACCGTTACATTGTACAAACATTTCAAGCTTTTGATTTTTTGAGCAAACAGCAATTTAACCTTATCAGTATAAAAGATACTTCTTTATTGGTATATCAGCCTTCAATATACTAATGAATCGGTAATTGTAAGCAATTTCAGATTACCAATAAAAATAGTGTGCTAGCGATATTTACAAAATGTTGATGGTAACGGTTATCATAACAACTTTATGTACGCGTAACCGCTGGCGTAATTTAGTTAAAATTTATTTCGCATTAAAAAATTAACTTTTTTGTTACTGAACCCGATTAATGTCCTTTTATTACCCTTTAAGTTGAGAAAATATATCACAATGCATTAGTTTTGTTTAGCCGCCCTCTTCCCCTGGTTAATTCCAATATTATATTTTCGAAGAAGAAAAAACTGCTGAAATTCCGACGATAAATTATCCTTGGAATATCCTGGAAAACTGTTTTTTCGACAATAAATTAGTGTCTCTAAAACGTTAGAAGAAAAAAAAAATTGACAACATTACGACAACTTTCGTGGGGGTGTTTCTAACAACTTCCCGACGACATAGCGACGACAAAACTTGCGGAAGGCTTTGTGATGATATAGCTAAAATTTTCAAAAGTGCAATTTTCGAAATTTCCCATGACATAACAACTACAATGAAGATTTTTCTGCATTTTTATAGCAATTTTATTGATTTTCATTTGCTCAATTACAAATCATAATGATATTAAGTATGGTCATTCCGATAGTGCCAAACTGAAAATGCTAACAACATATATCACGTTCAAACGCAATAATTTTACATTTAAATACAATAATATCGCGATCAAACAGAATACATATCAAACAATATATCAACTACAACCTAATCATCTCAATATCACTTGCATATCAAATGTCCATTATACAATAATATTGTAGTTAAACAGTGCATAAACAAAGTCTGACGCAGCGGATAGTAACAAATGAAGCAAAACGATGGAATGATACAAAGATAAATTGGTGAATTGATGATACCAAATGGCCAAATCCGTTTATCTCTCGAGATACCGGATTCTAGCCATCTTTAACACGTTGATCGCGCACGATGCCGCGTTAGAAGATCTACGATTCTTCGACGTTGATCTCGCGTACGAGATTTCGTGAATCGGCTTCAAATTCGTTGATTTGAGCGCACTCAAATAACCGAAGATGGAAAAAGGAGCTCACACTCAACTTTCAATTTTTAAAGAGGCACAAAGCTCTCAACAAAATTTTATTCAAAATCAACCACTTTTTACAATGACGACACACCCGTATTTATAGAGAATTACAACACCACAGATATGCGACTCAACCATCACACGACTCACGACCTATCAATAGTACAAGTTACAAAAATTCACGACTTAACAACACAACACGACCTACGACCCAACGACCTACGAACAAACGACTTAACAACATAACACAGCTTCAAGAATCTTGAGCGACATAACTCTGGAGCGACCTAAGAGATAGCACAATTGAGCGACTTAAAAGAACATACGGCATAGGGACAATCTACTTCAAGTTGCGACTTAGCGACTTACGACCTAAGATATGCAGCGACCTAAGCTTCAGCGACCTAAACTTCTGGGAGACTTAAGGTATGTGAGCGACCCACTAGGTCAGAACTCATTAGGTCATAACGACCTAAGGAAACGCAAGTTGGATCGCTTAACTCGCTAGGTCGGTCAATATGACTCGCTAGGTCGCTCGGCGACTTATCATAGGTCGCTGGATCATTTTCCACTGCATAACTCACATATCTTGTTAGGTCGCTGATTGGCATACTATTGAAGGTAGGTCGCTGATAGCATGAGCGGCTTAAGGTGGCCGACTTAAGGAATGAGCGACCTAACGCATAACTTGCTATGTCGTTCAAGGTATAGTGTGCTGCATCATCCTTCCCTGGTTGAAAAGAATTCGATCCCGAATTCACACTGTCCTCTTCTTCGACATATTCATTTTCATGATATGGGATCAAGTGTTTGACGTTGAAAACATCACTGGTGTAGATATAATCCGGCAGTCTCAACTGATACGCATTCTCTTTAATCTTCTTCACGATCTCCAAAGGTCCAATCTTCTTAGTAGCCAGCTGTTATAAGTTCCCATAGGAAAACGATCTTTAGTCAATACTGCATATACAAAATCACCCTCTTTGAAGTCCACACTCCTTCGCTTCTTATCTTCCAGTTGCTTATACTTCTCATTTGACTTAAGCAATCGTTCATGAACAATCCTGTGACACTCCTGCAACTCATTCACGAAATCACAAACTCGTTTAACAACCCCTTTCTGACATGGAACTGTCGACAAATCCAACAGTCCCTTCGGAATGGTTGAATATACTACTTGAAATGGACTGAATTCAGTACTTCGATTAACGACATGATTATGTGCGAATTCTGCCTGACACAAGTTCATATTCCAACTCTTTAAATTATCCTTCACAAGACATCTCAACAAGTTTCCCAAAGATCTGTTCACCACTTCCGTTTTCCCATCTGTTTGTGGATGATAGGAGTTAGTAAAATTCAGCTTAGTCCCAACCATCTTCCACAGACTCAACCAAAAATGACTTAGAAATCGAGTATCCCGGTCAGAAACAATGGTCTCAGGTAGCCCATGTAGTGGATAAACCTCTTTAAAGAACAATTGAGCAACACGGACTGCATCAGCGGTCTTCTTACAAGCTATAAAATGTGCCATCTTCGAAAATCTATCCACCAAAACATATATAGAATCATTCCCTCGTTGAGTTTTTGGCAAACCCAAAACAAAATCCATGCTAACATCAACCCATGGTCTAGTAGGCACGGGCAATGGCATATACAATCCTGCATTCGTAGCTTTCCCTTTGGAAACTTGACATATGTGGCATCTTTGCACAAATCTTTCAACCTCTTTCCTCATGGAAGGCCAAAAATATGATTGAGAAATCAACTGCAAGGTATGATCTCTTCCCGCATGACCTTCTTCATGAAATTCCTTCACAATTTTCATTCGCAAACTGCACTCTGGTATACACAACCGATTTCCTTTGAATAGAAAACCATCTATCAATACGTACTCATCCGTCTTCCCTTTCTCGACTTCATCTACAATCTTAGCAAAGTAAGGATCCTCAACAAACAATTCTAGAAATACATCAAACCCCGTTACTTCAACTCTCATCGTAGTCAACAAATGATTTCTTCTACTCAATGCGTCTGCCACACGATTTGTAACTCCCGACTTATGCTTTACAACAAATGTAAACTGTTGCAAGTATGCGATCCATGAAGCAAGTCTTGCTGCAATCTTATCATGTCCCTTCAAATGTTTCAATGCTACATGGTCAGTATACAACACAAACTCTTTATAAAACAAGTAGTGTCTCCAATGCTTTATGGCTTGGACAATAGCATAGAACTCCAAGTCATAGGTACTGTATCTTGTCTTGGCTCCAGAAAGTTTCTCGCTAAAATAAGCAATTGGATGACCCTTGACTTAACACTCCACCAATTCCAACTTTAGACGCATCAGTATTCAGCTCAAAGAGTAACTGAAAGTCCGGGTATCTAAGAATCGGTGTTGTAGTCAAAAGTGTCTTGATATGTTGGAATGTAGAATCAGCCTCTTCAGTCCATACAAACTGCTTTCCTTTCATACAATCTATCACTGGTGCCATCACGCTACTAAAATGTGGAATAAATCTTCGGTAAAATGATGCTAAACCATGGAAACTTATCACTTCAGTTACAGTCCTGGGTTGTGGCCAATCCTTGATTGCTTCAACTTTACCTTGATCCACTTGGATACCTTCCTTGGACAACACATACCTCAAGAACAAAATACCGTGTGTCATGAACATGCACTTCTTTGTTGCCGCGTAAAATTGCTCCTGATGAAGTATCATCAACACTTCCTGCAAGTGTTGTAGATGTTCTTCTGTGCTTCCACTGTATATCAATATATCATCAAAGTATACCGCCACGAACTTTCCAATAAACGGTCGAAAGATCTGATTCATCACTCGCATAAAAGTACTAGGTGCATTCGAAAGGCCAAATGGCATGACCAGCCATTCATACAACCCCCCCCTCCCCCGTGTCCTGAAGGTTGTCTTCCATTCATCCTCTGGTCGAATTCGAATCTGATGATACCCACTCTTTAGATCAATCTTTGAGAAGATAGCAGCTCCACTCAACTGATCTAACAAGTCGTCGAATCTTGGCATTGGAAATCTATACCTCACTATAATCTTGTTTAGTGCTCGACTATCTGTACACATTCTCCAAGTTCCATCATTCTTTGGCACTAACAAGGCTGGTACTGCACAAGGACTTAAACTTTCTTGTACACGCTCTTGTTAAAGTAACTCCTCCACCTGCCTTCTCAACTCTTCGTGCTCCTTTGGACTCATTCTATAATGTGGTTTATGTGGTAACACAGCTCCCGGAACAAGATCAATCTGGTGTTGTATGTCTCTCAACGGTGGTAATTCTTTTGGTAATTCTTCAGGAAATACATCTTCAAATTACTTCAACACTGGCTTAACTTCCTCAGGAATTTCAACGGTTTCACTACTTTCACGTCCAATCAACAGAAATACTTCAGGCCCATCCTCTACTTATTTAACAAACTCCTTCAAAGATAACAGAGTCTTTAGTTCCTCGATTTCCTCCAACTCGCTTTCACTTTGTTGTCGCTTTTTAGGAACTAAAGTGATTCTAGTGCCATTGAACATGAAACTATAACAGTTAGTCCTACCATCGTGTTGCACGGCTCTATCAAATTGACACGGTCTTCCCAAAAACAAATGACATACATCCATATCCACTACATCACACCAAATTTCATCCTTATACTTCTTTCCGATGGAAAAAGTTACATAAGCTCTTCGACTAACCTTCGCTTCACCACATTTCCTCAGCCAAGCCAATTTGTAGGGTTTGGGATGCTTCTCTGTCTTTAATGCTAACTTTTTTATAGCTTCTGTAGAGATGATATTATCACAACTTCCCGCATCGATAACAAACTTACAAACCTTTTCCAAAATAGTGCACGTCGACTGAAAAATATTACTCCTCAACCAGCTAGTCTCCTCTTCCTGCTTTGGCGTCAAGCAAGATCTCCTCATCATTAAAGAATATCCCTCGTCTCCCATCAATAATTCTTCTTCCTCCTCAACTTGTGGTGAATTGGAACATTCTATTTCTGCATCCTCATCCTCAAGCTCAGCAACCATCACTAGCTTCTTAGGCCTCGGGCATTCATTGCTCTTATGACCAAACTCCTGACAGTTATAACACTTGAAATTGTTGTTGACCTTGGTCTTAGCAACTTCATTGACAACCAGTTTACTAACAGCCTTAGAAACATTAGTATTGCTACTAGCCCCTTTCACCTGATTGATCGAACTTGTTAGTGCACCACCTCCTCTTCTACCTTGCTTCTCCCAAGCTAGAGACTTCTGATGTGCTTCAGCAATGGATCTTGGATCAAACATATTTACCATATCCTGAATTTGCATTCTCAATCCTCCAACAAATCTAGATGTCAACTATTCCTCCGTTTCCATGATATCGTTTCTAGCAATCAGTTGATAAAACTCATCTGCATAATCATTTACCGACTTTGTCCCTTGTCTCAAATTCTGTAAGCGTTGATACATAAGAGACTGATAATTATAAGGCAAGAAAGTAGCCTTCATCAACTTCTTCATCTTTTCCCATGAAACAATTTTCGACTTTCCCATTCTTTCCCGTGTAAGTTTAGTTTGTTGCCACTATGCCATAGCTCTTCCCCTCAATTGTGTAGCAACCAACATAACTCTACGATGCTCAGATACTTCCTTGAAGTCAAAAATTTATTCAAAATTTGATAACCAATCCAAAAATTCTTCCGCTATCATTCCCCCTTTGAATTCTGGAATCTCTGTTTTCATCCCCGACTCTCATCGACGATCATCTTCGAAATCTCTATTTCGACTTCGTCCTTGGCCATGGTTTCGACAAAAGTTACTATCACCATCACTGGATTCCTCCAAATCTGACGTATGTCGATGTCGATTCTTACCATCAACATTTCTACTACCACGCACGTCTCTTTCTCCCAAAACTGATAGTTCTCTTCTTCCCCGATCCGATAGTGGTGACATTCTTCTCCTCTCGAAATTTGATGGCGAAATTCTATGTCCACCTTGATTTGAACCTGGCGATGCTCTTTGTCGAGTTTGATTTATATCCATCACGATCCTTTCCAATCTACCAATTCCCTCATTAAACTTCTCATTGAATTTGTCACTAATTCGTTGCTCCACTTGTTCAGCATCTTATCTTCGATACACATCTACAACATTATGATGACGATTAACTCTTCTTAGAGGCATTGTCGAATCTTCAACAAATCCAAACACACACTTCAACTAGCACAACTTTCAATGATGCAAAATCTACGTACAAACTCCTAGCTCACGACTTGAACAAATCTCGCACAAACTTGAACAAGCTCATTTTTGGCTTTAACTTGCTTTAACTTCGGCCTTGATCTTCTTAGTTCTTCTAATTCTCGGCTTTGACTTACAAAAAGTGTTGTACGGCTCCAACTAGCTCTGACTTTAACTTCGGATCTGAATCAGCTTCAACTCGGCCTAGGAACTGATTAAGCTCTGATACCAAATTGACGCAGCGGATAATAACAAATGAAGCAAAACGATGGTATGATACAAACATAAATTGGTGAATTGATAATACCAAATGCCCAAATCCGTTGATCCATTGAGATACCGGATTCTAGCTATCTTCAACACGTTGATCGCGCAAGATGCCGCGTTAGAAGATCTACGATTCTTCGACGTTGATCTCGCGCATGAGATTCCGTGAATCGGCTTCAAATTCGTTGATTCGAGTGCACTTGAATAACCGAAGATGGAGAAAAGAGCTCACACTCAACTTCTAATTTTTAAAGAGGCACAAAGCTCTCAACAAAATTTTATTCAAAATCAACCACTTTTACAATGACGACACACCCGTATTTATAGAGGATTACAACACCACACATATGCGACTCAACCATCACACGACTCATGACTCACAACCTATCAACAGTACAAGTTACAAAAATTCACGACCTAACAACACAACACGACCTACGACCCAACGACCTACGAACAAACGACTTAACAACATAACACAGCTTCAAGAATCTTAAGCGACATAACTCTGGAGCGACCTAAGTGATAGCATAATTGAGAGACTTAAAAGAACATACGACATAAGGACAATCTGCTTCAGGTTGCGACTTAGCGACTTACGACCTAAGGCATGCAGCGACCTAAACTTCTTGGTGACTTAAGGTATGTGAGCGACCCACTAGGTCGGAACTCGTTAGGTCATAACGACCTAAGGAAATGCGCGTTGGATTGCTTAACTCGCTAGGTTGGTCAATATGACTCGCTAGGTCGCTCGACGACTTATCATTGGTCGCTGGATCATTTTCCACTGCATAACTCCCATATCTCGTTAGGTCGCTGGTTGACATACGATTGAAGGTAGGTCGCTGATAGCATGAGCGACTTAAGGTGGCCGACTTAGGGAATGAGCGACCTAACGCATAACTTGCTATGTCGTTCAAGGTATAGTGCGCTGCATCAAAATCTCAATACTATGTCCATGCTACATGTTCATCTTAATATTACACTACCACTACAATAAAATGAACATATTATCTTCGACTCTAGAAAATAGACACTAATATATCCTCGATATTCACGTACCGCAAATTCAAATGCTGGAGAAGCGGATTCTCAAGGGTGAGAAAGAAAATAAAGACAGAACAGAATCTCACACATATTATTTCAATATATAAATGAATACAGTGGAAATTTAAATACATTTATCGGAGTTAAAAATGGACAATTATATATATCTGTCCTTACAAATGCGGAATACTATAGCACATGAGTGTGGTGGAAATGAATAACAATCATCAAAAGAATCTTCTAACTTCATGCTTTGAGCTCCATCCATATTCCTTCTAACAAAGTCTGACTACTAAGCTGTCCGGGGAAATTAGGGCACCCATAGTTTAAGGGAAAGAAAAATAAACTCTAAATCAATCATGAGACTAGTGTGATAAACTCAAAATACGTATTTTGAAAACAAAAGGAATCTCATAAGACCACGCCCACACATAAATACGGATGTGTTTTACCTAATGATAACCAAAACATTTAATAAGCAAAATCAATTGATATTATTTTTAATCACATTATTTGAAAACATTTGCGAGTAAACTTGTTAACTTAGCCGAAATTGTTACCATTATTAAATTCTTTATATGTTAGGCTCTACAAACAAAACTCTTACAAGGCTCGCTCGGAGGTTTTCATACAATGGCAGGTAAGGGACTACCTTCCATACAGTACATCTTTAGATGAATTTACTGGGGATAAACAAACAATCATCCGCATATTGTAGGACCGGTCTATCCCTATTTGATACTCATACATGGCCTGGATAAAAACTGAATATGATATCACCCCGGTCGTTACAGACTTTTCTGGGAGGTCTCATAGCATACGCCACATACTCGAAATATAGAAGGTTATCTAGAAATATGATGATCGTATCCTAATGGTTGGGAACCACATAGCCTTGCGACGTACGCTATTTAAGCCATTACCTGGTGATGTGGCCCGAGGTAGCGATTACCTTTCACATAGCACATTACACTTTGAATGCCACATTGTCATCACATAGTCACACAATTGATTTCTACGAACATATAAATCCTGAGCTCATACGTCCCAAGAAAGGGTGTTAAGCAAAGAGAAGTTGTCTTCTCCGCCACCAAACAGAAGATACGTTCATAGAGATCAATTTATGTAAATAAAAATGCAATGTCGGACATTCGCTCATACAAGTTATCCAGGAACAGGACAAACCGAAGGCACTCTCCTACCACATCCTATAGCAAGAAGTTCTTGCGTCGATGATCACGAATGAAGAACTACTTCCACATAATATGATATGAAAAATTCTGCCGAGGATCAATGATAAGCAGCCCTACATTCCATCTTCCAAATCATCTCTATGTCTTTACTTCAAATACATAAATTGGTTCGAAGTGGTCTACGGATAGGAATTACCGCGATCTGACCCCGGTTCCTTCGAACCAACCATCGACAAAAGATGTTAAGTGAATAAAGAATTATTCTTTTATTGATTAGTTTCTTTTTATCAAAATATCTTCTGGAGCTATATATTTTTTAAACATTGTTTTCGGTATATACGGAATCAATAGACCTCTCTTATCAATTTTTTTGATTACTTTAAACTGGGTATAATTCAAAATAATTTCATTTTTCACTTAGGAAAATACTTCTCAATCATTTTATTTAAATTTTAACATAGATTTCTTAATTCAAAACCTAAAATTTTGATTGAGTTAAAACCATGTAATCTAGGATGTTAATCCAAAACTAGTAAATACTTAGTGAGCAGAATCTATAGATATCATTCAATCCTACTCAATATCAATCCTCGTATTCAACAAGTACAATGGGAAGAATAATATGAAATCACATTTTAAATTTCACGAATAATGCGAGTTCCCTCTTTGGGTTTTAATACTAAGTACTAGAAGATTATCTCCATAAAATCTACATTATTTATATTTGAAAAATTATATCCTTTACACTTTTGAAAATTTGATCCGAGTAAATCAAATTTACTATCCCCTCCATCGGGACAGTTCGAATAGCTAGGGAGAGTAGAAAACTAGTTTTCTAAACTCAAACCTATACATTGTCTAACTATGACAGCCAAGTTATTTGATCGACTCTAAATCATTTAACATTTAACTATTCCATAAATCCTTCAAATCACCATTAAAATACATTATTAATTATATAGAAACATTTATAGAAGATTTGGAAAAGAATGGTAGCATTTAAAATTATATTTTAAAAGTTATATAAAAGTGCCGTGGAAAAGTGCCTTTTAAGCTATTTTTATCAAAATGACTTTTAATATTCTTTTGCTAAATATTTTGCCCCTATTTTACTAACCATTGAAGCCATGAAAAAAACTTGGAAGAGGAGGAGAAAAATGATAAGAATGTGGTGAAAAAATATGAGAAAGCATGGGTATTTATAGGAGAAAATTTGGAACAAATATCTAATGGTAAAATTACCATTTTGCCCTCGACCCACACCCCTCTCCTAACCCCTAGGCTTCTTCCGAAATGATGTTTACATCCGTAAAACCATGTGCTTGTCCTTATGTGTGTGTACTTTTGTGTACTTAGTTGACTTTGAGCTTACTTAAGGCTTAAGTAATTTAGAAATATCTTATATATTTCTTATATATATATATATATATATATTTATGCATGTTAAGGTATTAACAAAGTGTATATATGTATGTTACATAAGTGTTCGTAACTTTTTAATAAGGTTTCAATAACCTTTGAATGACTTTATTACATTAAATCGTTGAAAATCAGGAAATGACTATCGGACACATTTTAACTTATTAATTTATATACATATATTTGTAAACAAAATTCAAAAATAAATTTATTGTCATTATTAATTAATTAAAATGATCACATTTGAATTATAAAACAATATAAATTAATATTGATAATTATTTACAATAATTGCGATTATACCGATAAAGCGATATCGATTATTTCTTATATTTTCAAATCAAATATATAACTTGTGACGACCCACATTTCGAAAGGTTTAAATCTACAATAATCCACACATGTCTGATTTAAACAATCCTGAACGTAGATAATCAATAGGGTTAAATAAGAAAAATAAGAAGAGAAGAAGAAAACAACACAGAATCTCACAGCGGAAACGATAAAATATAATAATCAAATAAACAATTCATAAATCTATTTACTATACATTTGATTTTAATCTATACACATTTATCAGAGTTATATATATACTCATCAATGATAAATAATCAATATAGCGAAATAGCATGATGCAGGGCATAATAATAATAGTAATATACCAAAACTCTGTCTTCGTCCTTCGGAGAATAGCCTTCAAAACACTGAAAAACTCAGGACTGACCCAAGCGTAATGAAAAGACAAAACACTCGAGTCAGGACTAAAATACTCTTACGTAAGTCAAATCAATATCACAAATATAAGTGCAATAACTTAAGAGATGTTACGGGATGTTTCATCTCCTAAGGATCCGTTAAACTATTTATATATAATAGTATACGGTATAATAGATAATATATATCAGCAAAATAAATATCAAAATAGCGTTAAGGCTTTATATTGATCCACTTTAACATATTTTTACAGTTTTAAACCAAAGTCGAAATAGGCTTGTATAAGGATAAATATGACAAGGCACATGAGGCAATGACCAAGGTAGGATTCTACCAGTTTACCCTTTATGGCTGGTCGTAAACCATCCGTGGCTGACCGCGACAATCAATCCAAACGACAAAAAGGGGCACCCATCGAATCTGAAATAATAATAATAATAATACGAGAGATCAACGTCGCTAGAGGTAGCTAACCTCATTGGCCAAACATAGGCTCCTGTTTTGGTCATTTAATTATGACACGAATGTCAAGGATATCCATCATCGTTCTCTTACTTCATTCCAATAAACGTCGCCAATTCAACCACTACATTTTGGATATCACCCACTGCGTACATGGTTGTCAAAGTGGTTCCAATATTGATAGAGAGTATGCCAATAAGAGGCCCCGGTCTATTTAACAACCAATCGTTATTTTACACACCGGTTGGTTTTTTTACATTTTAAAACAATTCGTACTTGATATCAAAATATCGTATTCATTTCAAAAGTATAAACCATTTCTTAAATCATCATATTTACTAAAAATTATATTTTACTTCACAATGTCAATTTAACTCGATATATTGGTTTTGAATTACAATTTTGGTTATAATTCACTTTAACCCAATTCGTATTTAAATCCAAGATTTAATTATAAACATTTCCACCCCTTTAACCAGTTTGAATTTTAGAAAATAGTTTAAATAGTTTTAACATAGTTAAAATAGTTTAATAGAAATGTTTAAATAGTTTAATCGAAAATAATTTGAATATAAAAATGGTTATATAGTAAAATAGTTTGGAAAATCAAAATAATTTGAATATTTAAAGAACATGGATTTCAAATTATTTATACTAAAATATTCAAAAAAAATATAATCCCAAAGTCAAACTGATCAACTTCTCAATTTCCTACCCAAATCGATTTCAAATTCCATTTCGATTTAATCGATTCAATTCTGGTTCCAACTCGATTAAATTTTGATTCCCTTTTGATTCAAAATTTGAATCGATTAAATCGAGTTGAAGCAATTCCGATATGGTAAAAATTTGGAATTTGTTTAAATTTAATTTGATCATTAAACAAATTTAAATTCCAAATTTTTACCATATCGGGTAATATGCTACAATTAAATTTAAATTTGTTTAATGATCAATTTAAATTCTATCAATTAATTCATATACCAATTTAAATAAAAATTAAACCTACAAAACAATATCCAGTAAATTTTATAACGCTTTAGAATATAAATATAACTAACATAAAATTATTTTAGTCAATTGTGAGTGTAAAACACTCGTCTTCGTATGGAACTGAAAATTCGAATGAAGCAAATTGCAACACTTTCAACTTCATAACATAGAAATAACCAATACGATTCCAACACACTTCTCCTCGCCTGAATCAGACCTCGTACATGCCCAACACGAATTTATTAATATACGATAACTATAAAATTTAATTAATCAAAATAAGATAACATAAAATCGCTACCTATCTTCTCTCGTTCGAACACGCTCCCCTGCACACCTGAACCAACCCAAAAAGCATCTGGTTTCTTCTAGATGAAAGCTAACGTCAGGCAATCGAGCCCATCGAGCTTCACCATCTCATGCATCCCAGCCCTAGTAGTCGCCAAAATCGCGACTCTGTGCTGTCTTAGCAGTCGCCATCGTGAGAAATCGCGCGACCCCAACGCGCCCTCTCCGCTTCGACCCTGCCATGGCCGCAGTGCTTCACGCGCGCCAAACCTAAGTACGAAAACCCTAAAGCTATCGCCGACAACCCATAGCTCGTGCTCTCCGCGCGTGCCTTCGCCGACGTCGCGAACTTGTCCCACGGGCTCTCGCGATTTATCATTCGACCGTATTTTTCTTAGATCGAGCGTGTTTGATTTTTTTTCTTTTTCTGTTATTCTCATTTTATTTGATTTCTTTGAGCCATTTGTTTTGGCTAGTTTTAGTGAACGAGAGAAAAGGTAAAGGAATTGGGTGATAGGGAAACGTGGCTTGGACGAGGATAATTCTATTATTAATTAATTTGAAAAGAAAAAAAATATCTGACGTTAAACGTTTGAAATTTTCGAACTCCAAATGAAGCATGCCGCCTGACGTTTATAATGTTTTACCCCCATTCCGAACACAATGGAACTAATCCCGAGGTCTAGTTCAATCATATGCGGAAGATAGCTTTTCAAAGTCGATTATTTTAATCAAATTCGAAATTAAATTTTTACGCTTTTCAAGCTCTTACGGCCAAACGACAAGTCTGATCGCTACGAAAATTAAAACCATACAATAACTCACTATTACGGATCCGATGAAACAAGTTTCGTCGAAATCCGAGACAGTGGCCAAAATGACTATTTTTTACTCGTTAATTAACAATACAAGATTTCCAATTTTAATTATTCACATTTATATCCAATTTTGAATGTTAACCGTCTTCATTTATATTTAAGCAAAATTTAAATCAATTTATGATACCATTTTTAATCACATTAAGTCCAGAATTCAATTATCCAAGTAATTCCAATATCATTAAATTTTATTTCTAACCATTTTATCCAATAACCATCTAAATTTCAAAAATTTAAACTAGCTAAAAATACGGGTCATTACATACTCCCCCACTCAAAACATTTCGTCCTCGAAAAGGCGTTAAGTACAGAATTTAACACCCGATATATTTAGTTAAAAACTATCAACTTATAAAACTCTAAAATTCTTATGTACAAACTATTACTACATTTCTACTACGCTACCTCGATCGGTTTACAGAAAATATAATATATAAAGAAAAACAAGTTATAAAAATTTTAAAACTTTAAAAAAATTCGAACTTCCGGATTTACGGAAAATTTCGATAGAGTCTCCTTCGCGCGGTTCGATCGGAAATTTTTTACAATTTAATATATAACACAAATATAACTAATATATATCAAATATACATCTCATCTCCATGATGAGGCATCCCGAAGGGCAAAAATATAAAATTGCGGGATGTAATCCGAGATACGTACCTTATTATTTATAATATGGGCGAGTTCGCTCGTAATAAGCAAGCAAAGCATATAAATTCACGTATACATCCCCAAATGTTATTCGTATGTACCTATCTCAACTCAATTTAAGATATTAGTCATTTATAAGAAGACGTAGAACATGCATAAGTTCAAATAAGTATAGAAATGCATTCTAAATCCAAATCTCAAGCACAAGCACAAATATGCAACCATACAACCATTATATGCATTCAAAACAATTAAACAAGGATCTACAACAAAAGAAATCATTCAACAAATCAATATTTATTCAATTCAATTCAATTCATACCTATCAAAATTTACATTTTCAATGTCAATATTTTATTTATATACTCATCCTTAGTAACATTCAATTTTATTAACATTTAATTGACTCGATTCAATTTATTTGAATTCAACTAACTTTTATTCAAATAGATTCACGTTCCATTCAATTTTTTCATTCGGTTTTTTTGCTTCTAATTAGTTTGCATATACTTATCAACATTAGTAAGTTTACATTCTATTAACTTACACTCGATAATGCCTTGCCAAAAAAAACTTACACTCGATAATAGTTACATTCATATTTTCTTCTTTCTTCCATTATTTTATTTCAATAATCTATATAATTAATCATGCTTAAGTAAATTAATTCCATACCACATTCCGTATATTTAAAATCAATTCACATTCACTTAATTATTATTTCGTTAATTATACAATGGATTTATAATCAATTCATTCGCTTTTAATTAATTCACATTCAACTAATTTGATTTCAATTCATTCTTTTCTTTCAATTAATATTTATTTCTCACATTTTGATTTATTACAACTCAATATACTTACGTTCAAGTGATTTATTTCAATACTTATATTAAAGTGATTTATTTCAATTATTTACATTTGTTTCACCCACATTTGATTGGGTTACATTCCATTGATTTCTTTCAATTAATTAACATTCGTTACAAATTCATTATATTAAATTTTATTCAATTCAATTTGTGAAATCCCAATTTGTTTCACCTTTTGTTCAACATATTTCATATAATTTCATTGACGAATCTTGTATAAAATTATTCCATTTAACCCTACTTAAGTTAAATTTGTTTTCGTTCCACTTAGCATGTCTCCCTTTTTTTATACTAACATCATTTATGAATTATCTAAATTTATTATAAATATTTTATACACCACAATCACATTTATTATTACTTCGTATCTTAAGTTATCACTAACTCATCGATTCACATCATTTATCAAATTCATATTATTAATTTACCAAATTAAATTTTATTTTTTAACTCAATTCATATTAATAAATCTTTTTTCTTTCTTTTCAGAATTAATTCATTCAGCTTCTCTTAAGTCCACTTTTAACTAGAAAAATTTCCAATAACTTATTCCATATTATATTAGTTAACATTCAAAATTTTATTTAAACTACTCCTCTTGCAATTTAATTTTTTTTATTTTTTCAATTTAAATCATATCCAATTATTCATACTAAATTTTTCTTACATTCATTTATTTTATTTAATCTCCTTCACACATAAATTATATTTCATTTTAAAATTCAAGTCCTTTTTTTATTTTTAATTCATTTTATAGCTCAAATGCAATTAATCCACTTTACTAGTTTGTCTAATTTCATTTAATATCAATTCAATTTATTAATTTAAACTTCAATTTATTTTAATTTATTCCTCATTTTATTTAATCTTATTGAAGTTAAAATTTATTTTTCCTCTTATGATTGAAATTCAACAAATTTAAAGTTTATCTTAGCTTAATATTCTCAAATCTATAAATTATACTATTTATTCATTCATCAACTTCATTTCAATGCAATTCAATTTTTTTATTTAAGCTTTCACTAGTTAAACTATATTTTATTTATTTCATTCCACTAACTCAATCAATTTTATATTTCTTCAGTCAGTTATTTAGCTTAACCAAAAAATTTAACCATTTTAAATTTGTTTTTTATTTTTCTATTCAAATTTATAAGTTATAACTTAAATTTTTCTACACTATTTTAAATTTATAAGTCATAAACTTGTTCCTTATATACTATTCTCAATTAAGTTCAAAATGTTTCATATATTTATTAAATCACTTAGAATATTTTTCACAATCAAAACTTTTTTAATCGAAAATTAATTTCTTTTAGTAGCAATTCTCACTCACAAACTCGAAAATGAATACTGGTGATGCTGCAGTCATCCTAGAATTATTTCCCAGCGACCAAGCGAGGTTAATGCCTTTATTTATTCAAAAA
The DNA here is from genome assembly GCA_030765085.1 of Allium cepa. NCBI lineage: Eukaryota > Viridiplantae > Streptophyta > Magnoliopsida > Asparagales > Amaryllidaceae > Allium > Allium cepa. The sequence continues at coordinate 416,010,165 of CM060937.1, read as the reverse complement.
TCTTCTCAAAGTATATATCTAGTCACAACACCTTCAAATAATACTGTTTATAAAAATTTAAGGCTTTGAAAAGCAAATTTTTTTTAAAACAAAAGGAATTTAATTCTAAAATTCTCAAATTTTAAAAATCATTTCTTTATATAAACTGTATTATAAATAGGCTTATACAAATTTCCTGAACTTATTATCGAAATATCCCATTAATTTACAACTTGGTCATTTTAACCAATTGTTGTTACAATTATATTTCAATTCAATTTAATTATCGCCGCTTCATAAAATAAAATTCATTAAGTATTCGTTTTATTTTTAATTCAACCAATATTCGATGATAATCAAATATTATCATCTATAAAAAATAATTTCATTAAAAATTATCATTATATATATAATATAATTTATCCAAAATTATTCCATTTACTCGATTTTTAAAATAATATTATGTCGACTTGCCTCGTTTAAGTGTTTAGAAACCCCTATCGATAACACAGCGTCTTGCATATCGACCAGAATTCATAAACAACTCAATGGATAAGTCAATACAATATAAAACATTTTATAAAACTTACAAGTACTCTCTCTCATATATATACGCTCAAACAGACTCATTCTAGGGTATCACTACCCTATCTCTAATGAGTCAAACCCCACAAAACCAATATTATCGCTAAACCTTCGCTCTGATACCAACTGTGATGACCCATATTTTGGAAGGTTTAAATCGACAATAATCCACACATGTACGACTTAAAAAATTCGAAACGTAGATAATCGATGGGGTTAAATAAGAAAAATAAGAAGAGAAGAAGAAAACAACGCAGAATCTCACAGCAGAAATGATAAAGTATAATAATCAAATAAACAATACATAAAGCTGTTTACTATACATTTGATTTTAATTTATACACATTTATCAGAGTTTTATATATATATATATACACACACACATCAATGATAAATAATCAATACATTGAAATAACATGATGTAGGGGATTATAATAATAGTAATATACCAAAACTCCCACTTCGTCCTGAAGAGAATAGTCTTCAAAACACGGAAAAATTCAGGACCGATCCGAGCGTAATAAAAGATAAAACACTCGAGTCAGGACTAAAATACTCTTATGTAAGTCAAATTAATATCACAAATATAAGGGCAATAACTTAAGAGATGTTACGGAATTTTCCATATCTTAAGGATCCGTTAAACTCTTTATATATAATAGTAACGCTATAATAGATAATGTCTATTAATAAAATAAATATCAAAATAGCGTTAAGACTTTACATTGATCCACCTTAACACATTTTTACAGTTTTAAACCAAAGTCGAAATGGGCTCATATAAGAATAAATATGACAAGGCATGTGAGCCAATACCCAAGGTAGGATTCTACCGGTTTACCCATTCTGGCTGGTCGTAATCCATTTGTGGCCGACCCCGACAATCAATCCAAACGACAAAGAGAGGCACCCATCGAATTCAAAATCACAATAATACGAGGGACCAATGTAACATCCCGCCTTTACGCACGATTTAAACAGACACACATGCCAATTCAAACCATACGGAAGGGCGGATTGTTATGGGGTAAATAAGAAAACAGAGAAGAAATAAAACAAAATAGAATCTCACAGCGGAAGGATAAGATATAATAATAAAATATACAGTTTATAAAACTGTTTACAAAACATTTGATTCTTCTTTATACAATTAAATATCAGAGTTCACATACCAATAATATCAATGCAGCGGAATACAGTGTGAGTGTAGTGCAATACTATAAATAATAATAATACAAATCTTCGTCTTCGTCCTCCAGATCTAAATCTTCAAATCCTGAAACGCTCGGACTGACCCGAGCGAATTTGAAAAGACAAAAACACTCGAGTCAGAACTAAAAGATCTTATGTAAGTTAAATTTACAGAAATAAATATGAGTGTAGTAACTCAAGAGATGCTCGGGATTTACATCTCCTAAGGATCCGTTAAACTATTTACTATGTAGTATATTGCGCTATTATGATAGTGTCTATTTATAAAATAAACTTACTTTTAAATAGCGTTAAGGCTTTACATTTTCCACCTTAACACATAATAGTCCCAGTAGTCCATCCAATATCATAGTCCCTCCTGATCGGGAAGCCACCAGAGGATACCACACGGGCTACGGGAGAAATCCAAACTCGTACAAGGCGCGATAGGGTAGGTGACACGGCACAACTAGGCAATGCCAGGGTAGATATACCAATTGCTATCCGGGCTGGTGGTAACGCGTAGCTTCCACTACCGTCCACCCCGAACAAACACCCCCAAAACAAAATTAAAAGTGGCTACCGAATCAATCCAAAGTCAGAGTATAATATCGAAGAAGTGCGTTCGATCAGAGGAATGACCTCATTGGCCCGAGAATCGCTCCTGTTTTAGCCACCTTATGCCAACTCACGGGAGTTGGGTCCACGTATTTACCTTACAGGAAACGCCGCCACCAACCTACTTCATTCTGGAATCTCCACCGCGTACACGGTTAGTCAAAGTGGTTTTCGGTATCGACAGAGAGTATGTCCATATCCGATCCCGGTCTCTTTGCCAACCAATCGTTATTATAACACCACGGTCATTTAAAAATATTTTATACTTAAAAGCCAGAATAAAATTTTCCATTTCAAAACTATGAATACGATATCAATTTATAACCCAAAAAAAATGATATCATTTTATCTCAAATATAATTATTTTCCCAAAATCATACTGGTTAAAAATTTAAATATCTGGAAACCAAACATTTGGATTATATTTTCAAAACATAATATTTCGGAATTCATACTTTTAAAACCATAACTTCTAAAACTTGAATGGTTTGGATATTCAACGGTATATAAAATAAATGGTTTAACTTTAAGGTTACTTTGTAAAGAAAAATAATTTCCATGGCTTTACAAATATATTTCTTTATTTAAAGCCTAAACCGTAGATTTAAATATCACTTCAAGTTCCAAAACCCTTCAATTTCTATATAGATATATCCATTTGGAGTATTAATATTTCAAAACTAAAGTTGGATTTTATTCTTTCAACAAATTAATGCTCTATTATTTAGTCTTGAATATTCCCATAAATTCCATAATTAAAACTCCAATTTCTAGCAATTTAAATATTTTCTTCAATTTAATTTATACCAAAATATTCATTTTATATTTATCTTGGAAAATCCAGTTATAAATATCATATCTTAAAATTTCCAAACTTAAACATATAATATAAATTATCAAATTCCATTTCTCAAATTTTTCCATTTTTATTTAACGGATTTATACACAGCTCAAATTCAAAAATTTAACTTCATATGTATATATATATGGAAGAATAATATTAATAAAGTATCAAAATTCAAAAATTTTATAAACCGTATCCCATCCAAACCATAGAAATCACTTTAAAAATACTTTATATATAGACCACGGTGCCTGTATAAAATTTTCTATCCTATGGTCAAGTGATACGGATATTTATCATTTCAATCCGCAATTTAAAATAAAAATGCGGTTGTATATCATTTCAAACCGCAATCCCGAATGAAATGAAAATGCATGATGACTTGCAGTTTAATGATATAAAATAAAACATCCATTCATCAACATCATCCATCATACAACCATCATCCAATAATAAATCAATATCAATATATATCTGATAATATATAACAGGTAATAACTGGCAGTTATATTCAAATAAATTTAACAACTATTAAACTAACAGTTTATATTCAGTAATAAATTTTATAACTGTTTAACTAGCAGTTTATATGCAAATAAATAAATTCTAACTGTCAATTAATATGCAATAAATAAAATAAATTAACAGTCAAATTAAATAAATGCGATTTAACAGATATGATGAATAAAACACGCCAAACAGTCATAAATAAATTTCTACTCATATCTAATATAAATTTAACAAACATAAAAACTTTTAGTAGTTGTGAGTGGGTTAAAACACTCACCTTTTGAATTTAAATCGAATTTAAATTCGATTTAAACCCAAAATTTCGACGGTCTCCAAATCTATCCAAACCTACGTCATCAGATCCGGAATTTAAATACGATCCTAACAAAAGAAATTTCGCATGAAACGGATTCCATATGTGAAAATTATGACGAAAAATCGATTGAAACAAAAATAAAATAAACAAACCAAAAAGAACACAATCACATACTCAAAAATCAATTCACGTCAGCATGTTCCCTCGTCCAGGCACCCACTCCCTTGTTCGAACGCAAGAAAATAAACGAACCCATCTTCATGTCTACTGACCGGACTTTGACCGCCAATTGCATCCACCTCCGGCCACCGTTCACCGAGCTACCACCACCACTAGCCTGCCCTTGCCGAGCCGCCTCCATCCCCCTAGGTCCGAACATCCATCTCCCTCAGCCGCCGCCTCGTCCAACGGTATAACCGAACCCTAAAACCAAAATCCCCACAGATCTGACCGTCGATTTGCACGATAACCCATCCAGATCAACTCCCCTCAGATTCCTCTCCAAAACCCAGGAATCGTTTGACGATCTGACGAAGTTTGTTACAGCGCCGATGTAAGGCCGAAAATGATCTGAATTATTCTGGACAAACGATAGCTCCAATCGAAAAACAAAATTACACTAGCAGATTACGAACACTGAGAACTATGACATATATTTTTATGGAATTTTTCTGAAGAGTTTAAAATTTCATTTGAATTATGGATTGAAGTAGATTTAGGTTTTGCAACCATTGAGGAAGAAAAAGAGATGAAGAAAATGAACGTATAGACAAATGATAGAAGATGGAGGCTAGGGTTTATCACAACAAATATATAGACAAATAGTAGAAGGCTAGGTGGGCACGAATTACGAACGTGCTAAGCGGTAGTTGGCCCAAAAAGCCCGTTCTGACTCCGGAACGAAATTCGTTAAACCCATATATCCAAATAGGTATTTTAAAATATTCTGAACGCGATGGAAAAAGTTTCACATCCAAATTTGATCGTATGAAGAAGTTATGCTGAAAACAAAATTTCCAAATTGATTTCAAATTGATTTTAATTAAATCGATTTCAAGGCGTTTCGTGTTCGTACGATCGAACGACAAGTCCGATCGATACGAAACTTGAAACCCTATAATAATTCACCGATACGGATCCGATGAAACTGGTTTCGTCGAAATCCGAGTCCGTGACAAAAATGGCTATTTTTATATTAATTAAATAAATTAAAATTTAGTCAATTAAATCAAATTTCTCATTTCTTTTTGATAATTGACGATTCTTATTATTATAAATTTTTCAATCACCTATACTAATTTAAACAAAATTTAACTTGTCGAATTTAAAATTTTAGAAATCCTCAAATTTCATTAATTTCACCAAATTATAAATTAAATTTCCAAAATTCTAATTAAGTTTACTTTCCATTATTATTGTCAAATAGAAGAATCTATCATTGGATTCATATTTCAATATGTAAATATTTCCAATTTCACCTGAACTTATATTTACATAATTCCTAAATATTAAATCTCAAATATCACTTAAATTAACGTTAACGTAATAATTATTTATTATTTATTGCAGTTGATTATCAGTTACAATTAATATACTAAATAGATGGTAAATCTTGAATACTGGTTATCCTTAACGTTTTATTTCCCATTTAATTGCAACAACGCAATTTCAAAAATTTAACTCAATTAAATAGACAACTCTTTATATTCTAAATCAATTGCAATGGTTTAAAAGTTGCTAAATTTTGATTTCAGTAATCCCTTTAATTCGATTCAAAATTAGCAATTACCTATTGAATGCCCCAAAATTCCTATTAAATAAATCTAACAAATCTTTATCATCAATTAGATGAATTAATATTGCAATCAACTATTTGCGTTAATAATTTTCGTTTCACTTTAAAGTATCTAAATTAGCCAATTACAATACTTATTGCCCAAATAACTTCAATTTCTTCCAAATAATATTTACATAATTATTTTAAATATTGAATCCATTTAATTGCAATAAATTCAATTGATTGCAAATCAATTCCAAATAAATTTGATTTCTATCCAGTTACAACTTAATATCAAATCAGTTTTCACTTAACTAACAAAGTCATTATTACTTAGAATTTCATTACATTTTATATTTTCACATTTTCATTTTGGTTTCATTTCTTTTCCCACATAGTTTATTAAAAATGGGATTTTTCTTGGTTACAACTTATTTGGATCCAACATTCTTCATTTTCCAATTTATTCCACTTTAACTGCAAAAAAATTCACATTAAATTATAAATTAAAACTTTAACAAATCCGTTACTTGATTTAAAACCCTGATATTCAATAAATGGACATTTATAGGTGAAATTAACATTGACCTATATTTCATATCATAAATGCATACCTATTTCATATTATTTAGTTATATTTACCAACCATGTCCACAAATTTACTATTTATATACCTAATTAATTTATTACTAATTTAAGTAAGTTTATTATCGACAACATTCATTAAAATTACTTATCTACACTTATTGCATTGGTTTATTCAACGGTCACTCTTATTTAGTCACTATCCATTTTACAACCAAATGTACAATCTCCACTATTGATTTTTATATTAATGAGTCCCATTCTAGTTAATATAATTATTAATATTCACAAATTCAACATTTATTGGTTTCTTATATTTAACTTATACTAAGTATGACAATTTACATTATTCAAATCTATTGCCATATAAATATTAAATTGTTACATTAAATTACAATTACTATATCTAATTCCCACATTTACTCAATTAAAATCTTAAGACTTTTATTTCATTCTAAATTAGATTAGAAATCATATTAAATTAATTCATTTAATACCTTCGAATTTACCGGGTCGTTACAACCAACATCGCTAGAGTTAGCTAACCTGATTGGCTAAACATAGGCTCCTGTTTTAATCATTTTAATTATGACACGAATGTCAGCGCTATCCATCATCGTTCTCTTACGTCATTCCAGCAAACGTTGCCAAGTCAACCACTATATTCTGGATATCATCCACCGCGTATACGGTTGTCAAAGTGTTTCCAATATTGACAGAGAATATGTCAATAAATGGTCACTGTCTCTTTAACAACTAATCGTCATTTTACACACCGGTTGGTTCTTTTACGTTTCAAAACAATTCGTACTTGATATCAAAATATCGTATTCATTTCAAAAGTTAAAACCATTTCTGAAATCATCATATTTACTCAAAATCATATTTTACTTCACAATGTCAATTCAACTCGATATATTGGTTTCACTTCAAAACTTGATTCGAATTACAATTTTGGTTATAATTCACTTTAACCCAATTCGTATTTAAATCCAAGATTTAAGTATAAACCTTTCCACCCCTTTAACTAGTTTAAATTTTAGAAAATAGTTTATATAGTTTTAAAATAGTTAAAATAGTTTAATAGAAAGATTTAAATAGTTTAATCGAAAATAATTTGAATATAAAAAAGGTTTATATAGTAAAATAGTTTGGAAAATCAAAATAATTTGAATATTTAAAGAATATATATTTCAAATTATTTATACTAAAATATTCATAAAAAATTATAATCCCAAAATCAAATTGGTCAACTTCTCAATTTCCTACCCAAATCAATTTCAAATTCCATTTCGATTTAATCGATTCAATTCTGGTTCCATCTCGAATAAATTTTGATTCCATATAAATTTCGATTCCAATTCACGAATTCCTTTCACTTCAATTTCCATTTCCAAATTAACTTAAATCCTAATTTCAAATTAATTTCCAATTCCAAACTAATTTAAATTTCCAATTTCAAATTAATTTCCAATTCCAATTCAAATTAATTTAAATTTCAATTTCAAGTTATTTCTAATTCCAAATTCTATTTTAAATATTTTGATTTAAACACTTAAATCAAATTCACTTTCAATATCCAATTTTCCTAGAAAAAATCCAAATTAAAATATAATTCAATCCCAAGCTTAAATTTGAAATATCATTTCATATCACTCTTTACTTAGTAATATTCAAAGTTCGAATAAAAGCCAATCCTTTAAAACAAATTCATTTATGAAATTTACGACGTTTTCGTTTATAACTTAAAATTTTAGACTTTGATTAATTAAACAATCTCGTTTATAAAGTTTAAATTCCAACATTTCGAGCTCCAATTCAAAATAATTCAATCTCCATAAATTTGATTTTTATTCTTAAAATCAATTCATTGAAATAATTTCAAAACAACTTTTAAAATCATTTAATTTAACCAACCCGGTGTCCGTATATAATTTTTTAACCTATGGCCAAGTGGATAATTATTTCAATTTAATTTCAAGGATATATATATGTATATATATATATATATCATTTCAATCCAAACAGATGTCATAGGTATATATCATTTCAATCTATTTCTTAATTTATTAAAAAACAATTCAGTTTACAGGATGATAGCTTGATATATCAAAATAAATAAACAACCAATATCGACCAAAAGCATCCATCACAACCAATCAACCATAAAACCAAAAACATTCACAAATTCTAAATTTTTACCATATCAGGTAAGATGCTACAATTAAATTTAAATTTGTTTAACGATCAATTAAATTCTATCAATTGATTTATATACTAATTTAAATAAAAATTAAACCTACCAAACAATAGTCAATAAATTTCATATCGCTTCAGAATATAAATATAACTAACATAAAGTTATTTTAGTCAATTGTAAGTGTATAAACACTCACCTTCGTTTGGATCTGAAAATTCGAATGAAGTGAATTACAACACTTTCAACTTGATAGCATAGACAAAACCAACACGATTCCAACAAACTTCTCCTCGTCCGAATCGGACCTCGTACGTGCACAACACGAATTTATTAATACACGATGACTATACAATTCTATAAAATTTAATTAACACAAAATAAGATAAAATAAAATTGCTACCTATCTTTTCTCGTTCGAACACGCTCCCCTGCACGCAAGAACCAACCCAAAACCCGACTGGTTTCTTCCAGGTGCAAGCTAACATCAGGTGATTGAGCCCATCGAGCTTCACCATCTCACGCATCCCAGCCCTAGCCGTCTCCAAAATCGCGAATCTGTGCTGTCTCAACAGTCGCTATCCCAAGAAATCGAGCAACCCCAACGCGCCCTCTCCGCTTCGACCTTGCCATGGCCGCGGTGCTTCGCGCACATGAAACCTTAGTACGAAAACCCTAAAGCTATCACCGACAACCCATAGCTCGTGTTCTCCACACGTGCCTTCGCCGACGTCGCGAGCTTGTCTCCCAGGCTCTCGCGATTAATCATTCGACCGTATTTTTTTAGATCGAGCGTGTTTGATTTTTTTTCTCTTTTTCGGTTATTCTCATTTTATTTTATTTTATTTCTTCGAGCCGTTTGTTTCGGCTAGTTGTAGTGAACGAGAGAAAAGGTAAAGGGTACAGGGTGATAAGGAAATGTGGCTTGGACGAAGATAATTCTATTATTAATTTTTTTTTTTGGCAAGGCATAATTCTATTATTAATTAATTTGACAAGTAAACAAAATATCTGACATTAAACATTTGAAATTCTCGAACTCCAGATGAAGCGTTCCACCTAGCACTTACAATGTTTTACCCTCATTCCAAACACAATGGAACTAATCCCGAGGTATAATTCGATCATATGCGGAAGATAGCTTTTCAAAGTCGATTATTTTAATCAAATTCGAAATTAATTTTTTACGCGTTTCAAGCTCGCATGGTCAAATGACAAGTCCGATCGTTATGAAAATTGAAACCATACAATAACTCACTATTATGAATCCTATGAAACTAGTTTCGTTGAAATCTGAGACAGTGGCCAAAATGACTGTTTTTTTACTCGTTAATTACAATTCAAAATTTTCAATTTTAATTATTCACATTTAAATCCAATTTTGAATGTTAACCATCTTCATTTATATTTAAACAAAATTTAAATCAATTTATGAGACCATTTTTAATCACATTAAATCTATAATTTTATTTCTAACCATTTTATCAAATACCATCTGAATTTCAAAAATTTAAATTAGTTAGAAATACGAGTCGTTACATAACTTCATAAAATTATTACAAAAGATATATTATCACTTTATAAATTATTTAAAATGAATTATAACTTTTTAAATCATAATTTGAATAATTATAATAATTATTAAATCATTAAACCTCAACTTAATTTAATAAATGAATTATTATATCTAAGGGCATTACCAACGATGTCATAAATACATATTATTTTCAAAATAAATGATTTGATTTCACATTCTTGTTAAATTATAAAAATAAGTGTGGATCCAGCTCTGTGTGTGACGTTTTACGATTATAGAGTTGTTTATCGACAAAATGGTTTTCGGCCATTTCATCTATTTAAATTTCGAGGAAAATATTTTTGTAAATATTTTTTCAAAATAAGATTCTTATTATTTATTATCATTAAAAACAATATTATTTGTGTTATTAGCCTTTTATTTGAATAATTTTAAAAATAAATATAATTTATCCAAGTGATAAATTTACGGGTCGTTATAAACTCCCTCTTTAAAACAATTTCATCCCCAAAATTACCCAAAACAAAAACCCAAAGGTTTTTCTCAAAATATTTATTTTTAAACTTAAATTCGTACGATGTATATAGATCATCCGTATGCAATATCTGATTCGATCTTCTATTCGAATTCACAACTTTACTTCCGAACTATCATAACTTCTCCAACTCATTCCTCATCACCTTCTAGCTTGTAACGACCCGCTATTTGGACTATTCGCATCCGCACATGTCGGACTTGAATAATTCAAATACCGAATTGTTAATTTAAATTTGGCAAAACTGAGATATACAGTAAATAAATAGTCACAGAATCACAGACACAGAGTAATAATATGCAGCGGAAGTAAAAGAAATAGTAGTTCATGAAGCTACTATATAAATATATAAGATACATCAGAGTTAAATAAGTTACAACAGAAGTCTCGAATACAACAGTCAAATATAAGAATCAGAATACATCACTTGGATCATCGAATATCTGCAAGCTGGATAGATAACTTGATCTCCAGGCGAAGCTCCAACTCCAAAGGTGAGTCTTAAAAGCCGAACCACTCAGTCTGACCCGAGCGTAAAGCAAAACACAAAACACTCGAGTCAGGATTAATATTCTCATATCAATAAATCCAACTCAAGTGAAATAGCAATCGAAATATAAGTAACTCAAAGGATGTTGGAATAACCATCCTCTAAGGATCCGTTAAACTATCTACTATGTAGTAGTATACGCTAAATAGATAATGTCTATCAGTAATATAAAGTATCAAAATAGTGTTAAGGTGTTACCATTATCCCCCTTAACACATTTTATAAGCATCATGTAATATATACATACATCTAATATATCACATCAAATCAATAATCATATACCAATATGCATGAATCGAGTCATAATTTAGAAATTCAAATCTATTTAAATTTTTCAAAACAAACTGTAACAAAGCTACAGAATAGTCTCTCCACTTCGAAACTCTAAAATGAACATCGATGATGCGGCAGTCATCACCGAAATTATTTTCTAGCGACAAAAGAAAAGAGCTCAAATTTAATTATTTAAATTTCTTTGCAAACCATTTTTATTCGAAAATATTTTAAATCATATATGTTTTAAACTTTTAACACCGTAGTTCGAAATTATCGAAAATTAAATTCTCAAATTCTAATTTAAATTTACTTCAAATTCCAAATCAAATTTATAACTAAGTTTTACAAATTCATTTATTTATATTATGAAGTAGTCAATGATTTATAAAACAATAAATGAAAATTAAATATTATCATTTCGGACAACAAATTCATTAACATTTTAATTTCAGAAAATTTAGACTTATATATAATATAATCATTCAAAATTGTTTTATTTACTAAATTTGAAAACAATATTGTGCCAGTTTGTTATGCTCAAGTGTTTTAGAAATCCTATCGATAGCGTTGATCAGACGAATCGGTCGAAAATCCAAATCAACATCACCAACCAAACAACACAATATATATAAAACGTTTAAATATTAATTTACAAATACATTTCTTTGCTCGACGATACAAGAACGAATTTTCAAAATAAGGACAGGGTTTCAAATTTGATGGACTCGATCAAAGAATTTTTTTTATTCGATAATAAGTTCGAAAGAAAAAATAAGGTGATTCAATTAACAGAATCAGGAGATGGATAAGCTTATTTAATTCACGGGAAACCTTAACCGCGTCGACCGTAACTTCAAGAATAAGATCGATGCTGAATTCCGAGGTAAATCAACATTCGATCTCAAGAAATAGAGTTCAGGTATAGCAGGAGATAGATCGCATCGAAAACCGAGGATACAGAAATCTTCGGTAAATCAATGCCTATTGTAAAGGAGTTTCACCCATTTACAAATAATTTGAAGGTTGGCAAGACCGCCGATTTATTATAAAGATTATTCGAAGTGAGAGTTATGGAATACTCCAGAATTAAAGCAGACGAGTAGTGAGGGATAAGAATGAATTCCGGAACCGAGGGACGTCCCAAAATTCATAGGAATTGAGTCAAAAGGAAGAGATTGGAACTCGAGTGGGAGTGATTCTGCGAATACATTTACCCTATATGCTAAGTTTTGCCTAGAGCTACCAAAAGCTCTGATACCAACTGTAACGACCCGCTATTTGGACTATTCGCATCCGCACATGTCGGACTTGAATAATTCAAATACTGAATTGTTAATTTAAATTTGGCAAAACAAAGATATACAGTAAATAAATAGTCACAGAATCACAGACACAGAGTAATAATATGCAGCGGAAGTAAAAGAAATAGTAGTTCATGAAGCTACTATATAAATATATAAGATACATCAGAGTTAAATAAGTTACAATAGAAGTCTCGAATACAACAGTCAAATATAAGAATCAGAATACATCACTTGGATCATCGAATATCTGCAAGCTGGATAGATAGCTGGATCTCCAGGCGAAGCTCCAACTCCAGAGGTGAGTCTCAAAAGCTGAACCACTCAGTCTGACCCGAGCGTAAAGCAAAACACAAAACACTCGAGTCAGGATTAATATTCTCATATCAATAAATCCAACTCAAGTGAAATAGCAATCGAAATATAAGTAACTCAAAGGATGTTGGAATAACCATCCTCTAAGGATCCGTTAAACTATCTACTATGTAGTAGTATACGCTAAATAGATAATGTCTATCAGTAATATAAAGTATCAAAATAGTGTTAAGGCGTTACCATTATCCCCCTTAACACATTTTATAAGCATCATAGTCTATACAGCACTGTAAACTCCACCGTAAACTGGTGGGATATCAGGGAGTACTCCATAGGTATAACACAAAACAAATTCGTAGTGGTCGCGTATATAGGGATACAAGTATGACAAGGCACATGAGGAAATACCCAAGGTAGTGAAACTACCGTTTGTCTAATCCGGACTAGTGAGAACGCATCGCCGCAGCGATCGCAACACCGCGAAACAACACTCCTGAAATTCCGAGGATGCACCAATCAAACACAAGTAATGAGTAGTAGTTACGAAGAAGTGTGTTCGCTCGAGGTGGCTAACCTCATTTGGCCCGGCATGGCTCCTGATTTTAGTCATTTCCAATTTGACACAAGTGTCAAGGCTATCCATTATCGTTCTCTTTCTTCAGTCATCACGTATATCATTCCAACCACTTCATTCTGGATCACCACTCCGCGTATAGTTATTAAAGTGGTTTTCGGTTTAGACAGAGAGTATGTCCACAACCGACTCCGGTCTCTTTAATAACTTTCGTAATTATTATACCGATTGGTCGTTTAATAAATTTCAAACCAAATCAAATCCAATTTCAATTTCAATTAAAATTTATAATCAACATTTCATTCGTCTTTCGAAGTCGATTTCCATAATTTACGTTTCAAAACTTCCAAATAACCATTTCAAAGTCTTACAATTCAATTTCTACTTTTATTTAAACAATTCAAATATTGATTCCGGTTTGTATATAAGTTTCATTCCGAAATCATTTAAATTGCTTAATTTTCGTTCAAATCAATTTAAATTCATTTATCGATTTCATTCAATATTCGCTAAGCTAATTTATCATTTAAACAAATTTCATTTAAATTTCTAATTCATTAAATCGATTACTTAAGTTCAACTTTATTATATCAAAACTTCATATTGAATTAAATTAGATTTGTCAAATCAAATTCTTTAAATTCCAGTCTTATATTTATTTCAATAAAACGCATTCATTTCAATAAATCACATTTTATTTCTTGTTAAAGAAATTCAAATTTCACTTATTTATTAACTTCGTTATAAATTTCAAACTCAATTCATAAAGAACTAAATTTCACATATTCGAGAATTTCAATTTCACTTATTAACTTACTTAAATAATTTTCAAACTTAATAAATTAAGAAACCCAATTTCATTTATTAACGAAGTTCAAATCCATTTATTCAAAAGTTCAATTTCTCTTATCAAAGAATTCAATTTTTATTCAATCATAAAATAATTAAATCTTATTCAGTTATTAAATAATTTCAAACTTAATTATTAATAATTTCATTCTTAATTTTTAATAATTTCAAAACTTAATAATTACAAATTTAATTATAATTCCAACTTGATTATAATTTCAAATTTAATTATTAAATGATCTCAAACTTAGTAATTTCAAAACTCAATTATTACTAATTCCAAATTATTAATTAATAATTCCAAATTTAATTATTAAATAATTAAATTTCAAACATCGTTCTTTCATCAATTTCTACGTTAATATTTGTTTCAGATTTCAATCTTACATTTTCCTTTCATAAATTCAAATTCCAACTTCATTCAAAACCATATTATTTATTCAAATAAAATCTTTATTTTAATTTTAAATCAAATTATTGACCAATCGGATTTTATTTAATTCTCTATCCTAAGTCAAGTTCATTTGGGTATATATCATTTCAACCCGATTCCAATTCCAATTCAAAAAATCAAGCATAATAAAGGGAACTTGCAGTGTGATAACTGGGATGGTGTCAAAGTAAATAAACAAGCAATAACAACAATCAATAACAATCCAATAATTAATTAAAATAATCCCGATATAATCATATTAATTCGCATTGTTATTTGTGCGAATTAATATAATTATTTCTAGAATCTACACTATCATTTCATGTAGATTAAAGATTATTACATTACGGTTTTTCTCTTGTCTTTTAATTTCAATTTCAGTTCATCAATTTAAACAACATACATTCAATGGTTCAAGGTATAATTAATCAAATCCTTCGTGTCAATTAATTTAACATTTAAAGGGGTCATATTACTCAAATTAACTAATCAAATTCAACACATATGTCGATTCAAAATTTTAAACTATCCTACGACAAATTTCAATTGCATAATATTTATCACTTTATACATTACAATTTAACATCCAAAATAACAACCAACAATCAATCAATTATCAGCCAAACAGGATTATCATCGTATAATTTACAGATAACGGTGTCAGATGTCAAAGGTGAACTGATACATAAATAACAACAGTATATTTCAATTGTCGTTTCAAATTGAAATCAAATTTAATAAATAAAAGAACATTAATCGTGAGGGATTGCTCACCTTTCGAGGCTAGAACGATTTGACAAAGCCCTGAGCTAGGAATTTCAAAGCGGCTCTGGATGGACATGATTCGGTGGAGATAGCAGGCACGACGGACAAAGCTGATAATAGAGATCGATAAAACGAATCAGAACTGGATTGATAAGGATAGATGGTATAATTAACTTATATGTATAACTATATATAACTATTTACATAAAATCATGTTTCAAACACATATTAAATATACAAGTAATTCAAAATTATTGTTTAAATTTAACTCATATGTTACAGTCAAAATATATGCGTGTATATATATATGTTGGAATACTATACACATTTTTTTTTAAAATATACGCATCATATATGTAACAAATATGCAGACTACGAACCATAAAAAATGTTGGTTATATTTATAGTAACGGAGACAAAGCTATTTAGATACGGTGTAAAAATATATAAAGCTTCACGCCTAAATAGTATACCGTTCCCAGAAGACAGAACACGCTTAACTTCCAGTATAATATCATATAAAATCTCTTAACTTCAATATATACTTTCTTATATGTGGGAATATATATATGCAGGCTGTATGCGAATTGTGAAAAGATATGCGACCAATTATATGAAGATATGCAGGTATAAACTATAAATTAGCAAATATAAAGCTAAGACAGTAACTCATATTCACGTTTTCTTAAACTATATGTGTAGAGCCCACAAAGTCACCCATAATGGTATTACATATACTAACCAATCTATATATACCAACATATACTATATGTGCCTTAACAATTTGCAGCCCGAACCAAATATATAAACATCACCAGATTTAAATAAATTAATATATATATATATATAATATCACTTTAACTTAGTAAAATTCTAATTCAACTCTGCTAAAACAAACATATCTGTATGAAATCTCTGACCCTGTTCAAACTAACAGAGTATACACTACTGATAGAAGCATATTCATATTTATTTTGGTAAAACTAAAAACAATGCTTCAGACTAGTGTATTTTATATGGATACTATTATACAAAAGTCACCTGCATACTGTTTCACGCTATATGAAAATTATGTAGACATATCTTCATAGAAAATATATTCGTAGAAAATATATTCGTATAAAATTATGCATACTGTTTCGGCTGAGCATGGGTTTGCTGGCCACGCAACACGCAGGAGCAGATTCAAAATGGGTTAGAGGAGGGGCGACAGGGTTAGATGCAGGAAATGAAGGCCGGTTGCTCTTGTCGAGCGGAGGCAGGGACATCTCGACGCAGTGGTGGAGGTGAGTTGTAGCAGTGGACTAAGGGAAGTGGTAGGTTGCAGCTTGGTGCAAGAGGCGGGCTCGGCGGAGCTGACAGGGTGGCCCACGGCAAGCTCAGTCGGCGCTTGGTCGCGGAGGAGAGAAGTGCGAGGTGGAGGAGATAGAGAGGTGAGCGGGTGTGGCAAAGAAAAGAGAGTCGGTGGTTGCGGCACGCATGAGGGAAATGACGAGCTTCTTTTGTTTTTTGTTTTTTTTATAGAGGAAACAACTAAAGGGAAAAGAAGGAGCAAGGCTGAGAAAATATGAAGCAGGCAGGTGGTATATGAAACGTGAATGGTTATGTTGGTAACAGCATAATAAATGGGTTGCATTAACTATACAAATTACTTTATGTTATATATATATATATATATATATATATATGTGTGTGTGTGTGTGTGTGTGTGTGTGTGTGTGTAGACTCAAAGAAATGGAAGGCTAAGTGGTATGAGGTTTGAAAGTGGACAGTTGGGCAAGCTTACAATTTAAGAGCAACAGCAACATTCAATTAATTTCTTTAGTCAGAACCAAGAAAGAAAGAAAGAGAATGCACCACAATAAAAGCAACGACACACTATAATTCATACATAGGGAACAGTGACAGTCAGGAATGTGAATTCTAAGATAGTAAAATCAATTGGCGGTTTGATTTACAGAGTAGAAAATGAAAGGACACAGAAAACTAAAGGTTTCAAAATGAATACCGGTATGGATAACCGGTTTCGTGGATTCCACAGTGCGCCAGACTTCAAAACCCAGAAAAAATATACCGCAGAGATCAGTACGACGGGACGATCAAAACGGTATGCAGATATTAGTGATTCGATTGAATTATAAAAATTCGAATTTTTCTACTAGCGGAAAATGCATGAAAAACGTTGAAAAATAAGATCGACGGAGTCAAAGATGTCCAAAATTGGAAAAACGACTAACTGACGACTTGCTCAGAAGATGCTTTAGAATTTTTCTATGTAAAAATATTTAGGTTTCGAAAACGTTTTATTTTCATCGCTTTTTAACTGATTAAATTGAAGTGAATTTGCGCACGAAATAAACTTTCATATTTTCGAACGAAAATTTACCAGTTGCTATGTTTAACTAGACGCATTCCAAATATAAAACTTGTATTTCAAAATTCTATCGTTTAAAATTTCATAAAATTAAATCAGTAACGTCATTAAAACCGGTTAAATTTACGGGTCGTTACATTCTCCCCCGCTCAAAACTTTTCGTCCCCGAAAAGGAAGGAGGTAGGAGAATAGAAACAAGCAGAAGAAAATAGACTTGAATTACATAATATTCAATTAATTTAACCATATAAATTTCAATTTAAATAAATTTATATTTAACAAATTATATTTAAATTCAAGATTTTCGTTAAATTGATTTGATTTCTTATTTATTAATGTTAGGTACAAAAGGTTTCTTTCAAACGAAATTCAATTTAAATTCAATAAATTCAAAATATCTCATTTAGTTGATTTAATTTCAATTTTTATTAACTTTCAAAACAAAATTTTTATTTTATTACTCACATCTATTATCCAATTAGTTATTATTCTATTTATCTCCAAGATAATTTATTAAGTTGATTTCATTTCAATTTATTAATGTTTGATAACAAAACATTCCTTCAGAACAAAATTTTATTTATTTATCTCATTAATTTATTGTTTTATTATTTAATTATGCCCTATTAATAATTAATAATCATATTTTATTCAACAAATTCAATTCCTCTTTATTTTAAATTATTGTTAAATTAATTCCACTTAATATATTCTATCACATATAACAAGCATATTTATAGTTATTATAACTACTCAAAATTTAAATTTCTTTTATCATCATTTCGCATTGTAAGTTGTCCAATTACATATTCAACTCTTGGATGGTTTTGGTAAGTCGTATTCTAATGTAATTCAGTATTATAAATGTAAATTTCTAATCCAATTTGTTAAGTTTCAATATTCATCCAAATTTGGCTTTTTTTAAAATCGAAATTATTCTTAACATGAATTGTAAGAATTTCCTTTCAGTTTACTTCAAACAATTTTGAAATAAATATATACATACATCTAATATATCACATCAAATCAATAATCATATACCAATATGTATGAATCGAGTCATAATTTAGAAATTCAAATCAATTTAAATTTTTCAAAACAAACCGTAACAAAGCTACAGAATAGTCTCTCCACTTCGAAACTCGAAAATGAACATCGATGATGCGGCCGTCATCACCGAAATTATTTTCTAGCGACAAAAGAAAAGAGCTCAAATTTAATTATTTAAATTTCTTTGCAAACCATTTTTATTCGAAAATATTTTAAATCATATATGTTTTAAACTTTTAACACTGTAGTTCGAAATTATCGAAAATTAAATTCTCAAATTCTAATTTAAATTTACTTCAAATTCCAAATCAAATTTATAACTAAGTTTTACAAATTCATTTATTATATTATGAAGTAGTCAATGATTTATAAAACAATAAATGAAAATTAAATATTATCATTTCGGACAACAAATTCATTAACATTTTAATTTCAAAAAATTTAGACTTATATATAATATAATCATTCAAAATTGTTTTATTTACTAAATTTGAAAACAATATTGTGCCAGTTTGTTATGCTCAAGTGTTTTAGAAATCCTATCGATAGCGTTGATCAGACGAATCGATCGAAAATCCAAATCAACATCACCAACTCAAACAACACAATATATATAAAACGTTTAAATATTAATTTACAAATACATTTCTTTGCTCGACGATACAAGAATGAATTTTCAAAATAAGGTCAGGGTTTCAAATTTGATGGACTCAATCAAAGAAATTTTTTTTATTCGATAATAAGTTCGAAAGAAAAGATAAGGTGATTCAATTAACAGAACCAGGAGATGGATAAGCTTAGTTAATTCACGGGCAACCTTAACCGGGTCGACCGTAACTTCAAGAATAAGATCGATGCTGAATTCCGAGGTAAATCAACATTCGATCTCAAGAAATAGAGTTCAGGTATAGCAGGAGATAGATAGCATCGAAAACCGAGGATACAGAATTCTTCGTAAATCAATGCCTATTGTAAAGGAGTTTCACCCATTTACAAATAATTTGAAGGTTGGCGAGACCGCCGATTTATTATAAAGATTATTCGAAGTGAGAGTTATGAAATACTCCAGAATTAAAGCAGACGAGTAGTGAGGGATAAGAATTAATTTCGGAACCGAGGGACGTCCCAAAATTCATAGGAATTGAGTCAAAAGGAACAGATTGGAACCCGAGTGGGAGTGATTCTGTGAATACATTTACCCTATATGCTAAGTTTTGCCTAGAGCTACCAAAAGCTCTGATACCAACTGTAACGACCCGCTATTTGGACTATTCGCATCCGCACATGTCGGACTTGAATAATTCAAATACCGAATTGTTAATTTAAATTTGGCAAAACTGAGATATACAGTAAATAAATAGTCACAGAATCACAGACACAGAGTAATAATACGCAGTGGAAGTAAAAGAAATAGTAATTCATGAAACTACTATATAAATATATAAGATACATCAGAGTTAAATAAGTTACAACAGAAGTCTTGAATACAACAGTCAAATATAAGAATCAGAATACATCACTTGGATCATCGAATATCTGCAAGCTGGATAGATAGCTGGATCTCCAGGCGAAGCTCCAACTCCAAAGGTGAGTCTCAAAAGCCGAACCACTCAGTCTGACCCGAGCGTAAAGCAAAACACAAAACACTCGAGTCAGGATTAATATTCTCATATCAATAAATCCAACTCAAGTGAAATAGCAATCGAAATATAAGTAACTCAAAGGATGTTGGAATAACCATCCTCTAAGGATCCGTTAAACTATCTACTATGTAGTAGTATACGCTAAATAGATAATGTCTATCAGTAATATAAAGTATCAAAATAGTGTTAAGGCGTTACCATTATCCCCCTTAACACATTTTATAAGCATCATAGTCTATACAGCACTGTAAACTCCACCGTAAACTGGTGGGATATCAGGGAGTACTCCATAGGTATAACACAAAACAAATTCGTAGTGGTCGCGTATATAGGGATACAAGTATGACAAGGCACATGAGGCAATACCCAAGGTAGTGAAACTACCGTTTGCCTAATCCGAACTGGTGAGAACGCATCGCCGCAGCGATCGCAACACCGCGAAACAACACTCCTGAAATTCCGAGGGTGCACCAATCAATCACAAGTAATGAGTAGCAGTTACGAAGAAGTGTGTTCGCTCGAGGTGGCTAACCTCATTTGGCCCGGCACGGCTCCTGATTTTAGTCATTTCCAATTTGACACAAGTGTCAAGGCTATCCATTATCGTTCTCTTTCTTCAGTCATCACGTATATCATTCCAACCACTTCATTCTGGATCACCACTCCGCGTATAGTTATTAAAGTGGTTTTCGGTTTAGACAGAGAGTATGTCCATAACCGACTCCGGTCTCTTTAATAACTTTCGTAATTATTATACCGATTGGTCGTTTAATAAATTTCAAACCAAATCAAATCCAATTTCAATTTCAATTAAAATTTATAATCAACATTTCATTCGTCTTTCGAAGTCGATTTCCATAATTTACGTTTCAAAACTTCCAAATAACCATTTCAAAGTCTTACAATTCAATTTCTACTTTTATTTAAACAATTCAAATATTGATTCGGGTTTGTATATAAGTTTCATTCCGAAATCATTTAAATTGTTTAATTTTCGTTCAAATCAATTTAAATTCATTTATCGATTTCATTCAATATTCGCTAAGCTAATTTATCATTTAAACAAATTTCATTTAAATTTCTAATTCATTAAATCGATTACTTAAGTTCAACTTTATTATATCAAAACTTCATATTGAATTAAATTAGATTTGTCAAATCAAATTCTTTAAATTCCAGTCTTATATTTATTTCAATAAAACGCATTCATTTCAATAAATCACATTTTATTTCTTGTTAAAGAAATTCAAATTTCACTTATTTATTAACTTCGTTATAAATTTCAAACTCAATTAATAAAGAACTAAATTTCACATATTCGAGAAGTTCAATTTCACTTATTAACTTACTTAAATAATTTTCAAACTTAATAAATTAAGAAACCCAATTTCATTTATTAACGAAGTTAAAATCCATTTATTCAAAAGTTCAATTTCTCTTATCAAAGAATTCAATTTTTATTCAATTATCAAATAATTAAATCTTGTTCAATTATTAAATAATTTCAATCTTAATTATTAATAATTTCAAAGCTTAATAATTACAAACTTAATTATAATTCCAACTTGATTATAATTTCAAATTTAATTATTAAATGATCTCAAACTTAGTAATTTCAAAACTCAATTATTACTAATTCCAAATTATTTATTAATAATTCCAAATTTAATTATTAAATAATTAAATTTCAAACATCGTTCTTTCATCAATTTCTACGTTAATATTTGTTTCAGATTTCAATCTTACATTTTCCTTTCATAAATTCAAATTCCAACTTCATTCAAAACCATATTATTTATTCAAATAAAATCTTTATTTTATTTTTAAATCAAATTATTGACCAATCGGATTTATTTAATTCTCCATCCTAAGTCAAGTTCATTTGGGTATATATCATTTCAACCCGATTCCAATTCCAATTCAAAAAATCAAGCATAATAAAGGGAACTTGCAGTGTGACAACTGGGATGGTGTCAAAGTAAATAAACAAGAAATAACAACAATCAATAACAATCCAATAATTAATTCAAATAATCCTGATATAATCATATTAATTCGCATTGTTATTTGTGCGAATTAATATAATTATTTCTAGAATCTACACTATCATTTCATGTAGATTAAAGATTATTACATTACGGTTTTTCTCTTGTCTTTTAATTTCAATTTCAGTTCATCAATTTAAACAACATACATTTAATGGTTCAAGGTATAATTAATCAAATCCTTCGTATCAATTAATTTAACATTTAAAGGGGTCATATTACTCAAATTAACTAATCAAATTCAACACATATGTCGATTCAAAATTTTAAACTATCCTACGACAAATTTCAATTGCATAATATTTATCACTTTATACATTACAATTTAACATCCAAAATAACAACTAACAATCAATCAATTATCAGCCAAACAGGATTATCATCGTATAATTTACAGATAACGGTGTCAGATGTCAAAGGTGAACTGATACATAAATAACAGTGCAATAAATAACAGCAGTATATTTCAATTGTCGTTTCAAATTGAAATCAAATTTAATAAATAAAAGAACATTAATCGTGAGGGATTGCTCACCTTTCGAGGCTAGAACGATTTGACAAAGCCCTGAGCTAGGAATTTCAAAGCGGCTCTGGATGGACATGATTCGGTGGAGATAACAGGCACGGCGGACAAAGCTGATAATAGAGATCGATAAAACGAATCAGAACTGGATTGATAAGGATAGATGGTATAATTAACTTATATGTATAACTATATATAACTATTTACATAAAATCATGTTTCAAACACATATTAAATATACATGTAAGTCAAAATTATTGTTTAAATTTAACTCATATGTTACAGTCAAAATATATGCGTATATATATATGTTGGAATACTATACACATTTTTTTTTTAAAATATACGCATCATATATGTAACAAATATGCAGACTACGAACCATAAAAAATGTTGGTTATATTTATAGTAACGGAGACAAAGCTATTTAGATACGGTGTAAAAATATATAAAGCTTCACGCCTAAATAGTATACCGTTCCCAGAAGACAGAACACACTTAACTTCCAGTATAATATCATATAAAATCTCTTAACTTCAATATATACTTTCTTATATGTAGGAATAAATATATGCAGGCTGTATGCGAATTGTGAAAAGATATGCGACCGATTATACGAAGATATGCAGGCATAAACTATAAATTAGCAAATATAAAGCTAAGACAGAAACTCATATTCACGTTTTCTTAAACTATATGTGTAGAGCCCACAAAGTCACCCATAATAGTATTACATATACTAACCAATCTATATATACCAACATATACTATATGTGCCTTAACAATTTGCAGCCCGAACCAAATATATAAACATCACCAGATTTAAATAAATCAATATATATATAATATATCACTTTAACTTAGAAAAATTCTAATTCAACTCTGCTAAAACAAACATATCTGTATGAAATCTCTGACCCTATTCAAACTAACAGAGTATACACTACTGATAGAAGCATATTCATATTTATTTTTGTAAAACTAAAAACAATGCTTCAGACTAGTGTATTTTATATGGATACTATTATACAAAGGTCACCTGCATACTGTTTCACGCTATATGAAAATTATGTATACATATCTTCATAGAAAATATATTCGTAGAAAATATATTCGTATAAAATTATGCATACTGTTTCGGCTGAGCATGGGTTTGCTGGCCACGCAACACGCAGGAGCAGATTCAAAATGGGTTAGAGGAGGGGCGACAGGGTTAGACGTAGGAAATGAAGGCCGGTTGCTCTTGTCGAGCGGAGGCAGGGACATCTCGA
The DNA here is from genome assembly GCA_030765085.1 of Allium cepa. Taxonomy (NCBI): domain Eukaryota; kingdom Viridiplantae; phylum Streptophyta; class Magnoliopsida; order Asparagales; family Amaryllidaceae; genus Allium; species Allium cepa. The sequence continues at coordinate 415,985,522 of CM060937.1, read as the reverse complement.
CGCAGTGGTGGAGGTGAGTTGTAGCAGTGGACTAAGGAAAGTGGTAGGTTGCAGCTTGGTGCAAGAGGCGGGCTTGGCGGAGCTGACAGGGTGGCCCACGGCATGCTCAGTCGGCGCTTGGTCGCGGAGGAGAGAAGTGCGAGGTGGAGGAGATAGAGAGGTGAGCGGGTGTGGCAAAGAAAAGAGAGTCGGTGGTTGCGGCACGCATGAGGGAAATGACGAGCTTCTTTTGTTTTTTTTTATAGAGGAAACAACTAAAGGGAAAAGAAGGAGCAAGGCTGAGAAAATATGAAGCAGGCAGGTGGTATATGAAACGTGAATGGTTATGTTGGTAACAGCATAATAAATGGGTTGCATTAACTATACAAATTACTTTATGTTATATATGTATGTATAGACTCAAAGAAATGGAAGGCTAAGTGGTATGAGGTTTGAAAGTGGACAGTTGGGCAAGCTCATAATTTAAGAGCAACAACAACATTCAATTAATTTCTTTAGTCAAAACCAAGAAAGAAAGAAAGAGAATGCACCACAATAAAAGCAACGGCACACTATAGTTCATACACGGGGAACAGTGACAGTCAGGAATGTGAATTCTAAGATAGTAAAATCAATTGGCGGTTTGATTTACAGAGTAGAAAATGAAAGGACACAGAAAACTAAAGGTTTCAAAATGAATACCGGCATGGATAACCGGTTTCGTGGATTCCACTGTGCGCCTGACTTCAAAACCTAGAAAAAATATACCGCAGAGATCAGTACGACAGGACGATCAAAACGGTATGCAGATATTAGTGATTCGATTGAATTATAAAAATTCGAATTTTTCTACTAGCGGAAAATGCATGAAAAACGTTGAAAAATAAGATCGACGGAGTCAAAGATGTCCGAATTTGGAAAAACGACTAACTGACAACTTGCTCAGAAGATGCTTTAGAATTTTTCTATGTAAAAATATTTAGGTTTCGAAAACGTTTTATTTTCATCGCTTTTTAACTGATTAAATTGAAGTGAATTTGCGCACGAAATAAACTTTCATATTTTCGGACAAAAATTTACCAGTTACTATGTTTAACTGACGCATTCCAAATATAAAACTTATATTTTAAAATTCTATCGTTTAAAATTTCACAAATTAAATCAGTAACGTCATTAAAACCGGTTAAATTTACGGGTCGTTACATAGCTCATCGTCGACCTCATTGCCATCATCTTCTCGTTGCATTTGTCCCTTAACCTGGAGTAGCCATGGTTGGTTCCATGGGGCATATCCCATGCCAATGTTATTCCTAGGACTATACAGCCCTCCTCCAGTTTTCAAGGCCTTGAACCCCCACTTCCCAAGGATTTTCAAACTCTTCAACTTCATCTTCTTCTTCCACTATATCTTCATCGTTGCTCTCCACTTCGTCCTAGTTTATGTAGGAACTAGATGATCCTTTAACATCCCGATATTCTCTACCATTAGCATCAGCATATGTCGGACTTGAATTGCTCAAAATATCATATTGTTAATTTATATTTGGTAAAGCTCAGCATATACAATAGATAAATTAACCACAGAATCACAGACATGGAGTAATATAACAATAAGCAGCGGAAACAAAAGAATAGTAGTTCATGAAGCTACTATATATATAATAGAGTTAAACAAGTTACAATAGAAGTCTCAATACAATAGTCGAATACAAGAGCAGAATATATCACATGAGTCAGCTGAATGACTGTAACCTGAATAGATAGATGGATCTCCAAGCGAAGCTCCAACACCAAAGGTGAGTCTCGAATGCTGTGACACTCAGTCTGATTCGAGCGTAAAACAAAAACACAAAACGCTCAGTCAGGATTAACATTCTTATATCAATAAATCCAACTCAAATGAAATATCAACTGAAATACAAGTAATTTAAAGGATGTTTGGGATAACCATCCTCTAAGGATCCGTGGAACTATCTACTATGTAGTAATATACGCTATTATAATAATGTCTATAGTAAAGTAAACTATTAAAATAGCGTTAAGGCACTACCCATGTCCCTCTTAACACATTTTATATATTCTCATGATCTATATAGTACCGTTATCTTCTCCGTACTGGGCGTCGTCATAGGGAACTCCATGGGTATGGTACAAAACAAACTTTAGTGGTCTCGATAAGGTAGGTGACACGACACAACTAGGCAATGGCAGGGTAGATATACCAACTACACTTTCGGCCTGGTGGTAACGTGTAACAACCCAGGGTTTTACAACAATTAATTATCGTCATTAGACGATTAATATTGTTTGCTAATTGCTAATTGAAGTTTTAAATCGAGTTGAAATTCTTTAATATTGGTTATAAGTTAGGCGGGCTTTAAAATTAATATCGGCCCATGTTTTCTTGGTGTTGTGTTATGGAGTTAATACCCGATACCCCCCTCTCCTTTCATTCTCTTCGAAACCCTAGTTCAAACGAAAAAAAAGAAAATAAATGGCGGCCTGCTCGTTCGTTCCCCTTTTCGAAGCTAGGGCTTTTCAAAAATCGCAGGCGCCGACTTTAGGTTGATCGATCGTGCTCGTTGCTCACTTCGGCTACTTCTATTGCGTCGAAGGTGAGTGATTTTATTACACTCACATCTAATTCAGCTGTGCTTTGGCCATTCGATTTTTGTTTTGATTAATGATGATTTCATTGACTTTATTGTTTTGCTTGTTGATGACTTCATTGACTTTATCAATTTTTGTGTAAATCTGTTACTTGATGCTCATGGTATTGATTTTGTTCGGTTCATTTATACGGCCTTGATGACTTTTGGATTGTTGTTCATCATTGGAATTCGGTTGTTGACATTGGTTAATGTTTGGTGTTTCTGCACTGTGCCTTGAACTCCGTTGACATGAAGTTGTTCGACTTTTACTTGTCTTCTTTTTTTTGGCTTCGGCCTTGTACAATTGTTGTATGTCCCTGCACATTGTAGCCTTTGTGTTTGATGTTCATTTATAGTTCGAGACATTTGCGTTAACCGGTACTCTAATTGAGCCGAGCACTTTGACTTGTTCAGGTTTCATTTGATTCATGTACAACCTACTTGGTACTGTCTTGTTTCGAGCCCGATACTTTGTGCCTTGATCTTTGATGACCTCTGTGTATTATAGTTGACTTCGGTCTTGATGCTATTATGTGATTCCCCGACTTTGTATTATCTTGGGCCATCACCATTGCCTGTTGATTTATTTTGTCTTCGGCTCTGCTTTGAAGTATTCCTCTACAAGTTGAATCTGACAGTAGCTTGAATTATGAAATTTTGATTTTGTTAATTCGAAATGAATCATTTATGTGTGATTTCTTTGTATTGCTGTTATCTTTGATGGCCTTGCACTTGTGTGGAGTCCTGATATTAGTGACTTGACCTCTACATTTGGTTAATGATTTTGGCCTTTGATGCTTTATTCCCTGAATCAGTATGAGTTTCTTAATTATTCCTGCACCATTGCTCAAAACTGATTTTTGGTGTTTATCTACCTGAATAAGTGAGTCCAGTTTCTATGGTGCATGATTCTGAATACTTTGAAATTGCTACTTGACATTAATTGTAGCACCAGGGCACTTGTATGTGTACTTATGTCCACTGCTACACACATCCCTTGGTGCAGTTTGTTTTACATCTCCTTTTGTACTCGAGCTATTCTATTGCATTGAGTAATTAAGTTGTTTTGCCTACTTGTTCATCATGCCGTTCATTTGTGTTGGGTATCGAAGTGAACTGTACTGCATCTGCAGTGTGGTTTCATCGAGTCTGGTCATACATGGTTGTCTCTGGTTTAATGTACTCGAGTTTGATATTATTGAATCTTGCACTGTCCTATTTCATGTTGCATTAACACATTTTGATTTGGTCGAGGCTTGTTCACATTTCTAGTGCACTGTTGTAGCCTATATGCACCGGTCATGTCATTAACCAGCATTACCCTGTTTCACAACTGCATATATGTATTAGTGTATTCATCTCTGTGACCATTCATGCTGTTGCATTGGGTTGTACTTCACTGTGTACATTAGCCTGCACTTCCCTATCGGCTCTGACTTGGTGTTTTCACCTTGGTTCTGCTGTCATTCATTGTATATTTTAAGTTTGTCTACATTTGGTAGTCGCATTCCTTTGTGCTTGAGTCTGATGTTTTTTTGAAGCCTGAACCTATTAGTCGAGTTTGCAGTCTGCATATATGTTGTTTCATGTACTTGTTCTCTCAGGATAGTTGCATTTGAATTTGACTATCTCGTGCTAGTGGTTGTGCACATTATATACTGATTTGAAGTTTAGTTCATGTATTGTGACTTGTACATTGATTTGTACATTGAGTTGAATCCAGCTTAAACGCTCGGGTTTGACCTTGTGCTCGTGTTGTGATTTTATTGGTATTGCATTTGAGTTGAACTTGACTTTTCCTTGGGTTTGACCTTGTGCTCGTTTGTGAAATTTCCATTGCGCTTTTGTGTACATCACCACTGTAGTGGCAAGGCAGTGCACGCAAGCGTGTACTGCAGCCACACGGTATTGCTTTTATTGATATTATATTTGCTTTTGATTTATTGATCTTTTGCGTATTCCATATGTTGTAGTGGCGAGGCAGTACACGCGTGCGTGTACTGCAGCCCTACTCGAATTGACGTCTTATTGATATTTCTTTTGCATTTTTGATTCACTGAACTTTTGTGAAATTCATCACTGTAGTGGCGAGGCAGTGCATGCAAGCGTGCACTGCAGCCCTATCGGATTTGAAGTTTTAATTGATAGTTTAATTGTTTAAATTGTTTCGTGTGTCCAATTCAATATTTTGAATCGTATTTTGATTTGGTTTAATTTGATAATTTGTTGTTATCTAATTATCTTTTTGATAATTAGATTATGAGATTCTAATTATTTATTTAATAATTAGATTTTGTTTTTAATTGTCATTTAGGCGATTCTGTTGTTTTATAAATTATCTTCACTGATAACCCTTTTATTTATCTTCGTTGATAAAGTTAAATTTATTGGTTGTTGTTTAACACTATTACGTGTTATATTTACCGTTATCCGATTTCCTTGTATTAAGGATTGGATAGGTGAATTTATTTTGACTGTCATCTAATTGTTATTTAATTATTATTGCTTCTGTGCATAAATAACTGAGTTTGAATTAGACTGACCGTGTATTATTTTCTTTTGAATTTAATACTCGGGTCAGACTGAGTTATTACAGGTTGTAGATATCTTGCTTTAGGTTGCTGCTTGAGCTATGAAGTCTTTTCATATCTTTTGGAGTAGTCGTCGTCATTTTATAGTAGTCAGTGTATTTGTATAGGATGATATATATTCATGTATATTATTCACGATAATGTACTTGTATATGTAAATTCTAGAGTCGATAGTTGTAGTTGTATCATATGTACTGTATCACGTGTATTGTAACTGACTTCAGTTATATATATATATATATATATATATATATATATGGGACTTTTTATTATCTGTGTTCTGCATTTAGCTGATCTGTGTTATTATTATATATATTGTCCTAAACTATTATGAACCATCGTAGTTCGTTTTATACTGGAATTGGATAAGTCGATAGGAGTAAATAAATAAGAAATGAAAAATAAAAATATATAGCACTCCTATCGAGGTAACCAATACTAGTGTAAGGCCTAACTACGGATGGCCGCTCCTATCCATCCTTATTCTTCGTAATAACAGACAGTAATTCTTTTAATACTCTTTGTTATTGTGAGCATAGAGGTGGGGCGTTACAGTTGGTATCAGTGCTTGAGGTTTATGGACATAATATAAAAAATAACTTAGATGGAACAAGTGTTACAACTATTGCTCGATGTTTTATTGTGCCTTTAGTCGAAACTAAAGTTTTGAAAGTATGATGGAATTTTTAAATATCTTTATTTAAAAATAAAAGTGAAAACTGTGTTTTGATGATTAAGTAATTTGTGTCGGTTTATCATAGTGCGCAGTGGAAACAGCGACTGTCTTCGCTGAGTACAGCTGATAAGCTTTTGGATTTAAAAATCAAAATATGAAATTGAAATAAATTTCATTTGTTGTTTACATAGCTGTGTTTATTTTGTTTTCTTTGAAAATTTCGAATCCGATTTGAGGATTCGAAGCGATTGCAGTTATGTGATTTTGTTGAGATTTTTGCTGTTTTGAATTATCTTCGTTGAAGATATATTCGAATGATTTCTTTGTTCATTTTATTGTTTACGAGCAAATTTATGTTGCATGTTACTACATTAATTTTACGTTGAACCGGTGTTGGGTTTAAACGTATTTTGTTGTCGTTATTTCATAACGGGATTTTCACATTGGTGCTAAGTTTTTGAAGCACGGTGTTTTGTTGACATTTTTAATGAATGAAAATTCACTGGTATTATATTTTAATGCAAATTATTTTGATGAGATTTTGACATATAAAAATTACTGTCGCTTTGACTTCAATAACCGTCAAATTTTAAAGTGGATTTTCGAGTGGTTATCCCGCAATACTGATTTTGGAATCCGTTTTTACGGTATTTTGAGAAGTGCAATTTCCTTGTCGAAGTTGCTACTGATGTTGCTGTTTTAATCACGTGTTTTAAAATTGTTTCAAAATAAAATTGTTTTCAAAAATTTTACAATTTACGCTTTCAAAAGAATGAGGAAGCGATTTAAACGTTTCAGCAAAATCGAGGACTATGACCCCTTTCTTTTATTGATTCGCTTAATTCCGGACTTGTTCGTTTGAGAATATAAATTATTACTTTTATAAAATAAATGAAATTGTTTTCAGAAGTTTTGCAGTTTGCGGTTTCAAAAGAATGAGGAAGCGATTTAAACGTTTCAGCAAAATCGAGGACTATGGCCCCTTTCTTTTACTGATTCGCTAAATTCCGGACTTATCCGTTTGAGAATGTGAAATGTTATTTTTGAAATACACAATTTTGCACTTTCAAGGAAACGATGAAGAGAATTAAACTATTCAGTAAAACTTGTGGTTATGGGACATGTGCGTTTGCTATTTTGGTTAATTCCGGACTCGTTAATTGAAATATTTGCTGTTTTGATGATTTTGATGATTTTCGTGTGCTTTCGAGCCACTATGTTGGACCTTCGGGTCATATGTTGGACCTTCGGGTCAATGCCAGTACTAGACCTTCGGGTCATTTGTTGGGCGCCAAAAATTATGTTGACAGTACTTGGTAGGCTTCGGCCATTTGTTGATGCACGTGCGGCGTAGCTTAAAAAATCGCCATCTGTTGGGATCGATCCAACCTTTTATGTTGATTTTCTAGTTATCTTAATTGATTCTAGATATTTGTTGTTTCCAATTATCTGCAGGTAATTGGATATTTGTTGATATGAGTTCTAATTATCTTTGTTGATAATTAGATATTTGTTGTTTCTGATTATCGTTTTTGATAATAAGATATTTGTTGTTTCGGATTATCGTTTTTGATGATTAGATATTTGTTGTTTTTTATTATCATTTTTGATAATTAGATATTTGTTGTTTCTGACTATCGTTTTTGATAATTAGATATTTGTTGTTTCTGACTATCATTTTTGACAATTGAATATCTGTTGATTTGAGATTTGATTATCGTTTGTGATAATTGGATATTTGTTGATATGAGTTCTAATTATCTTTGTTGATAATTAGATATTTGTTGTTTCTGATTATCATTTTTGATAATTAGATATTTGTTGTTTCTAATTATCGTTTTTGATAATTAGATATTTTTTGTTTCTGATTATCGTTTTTGATAATTGAATATTTGTTGATTTGAGATTTGATTATCGTTTGTGATAATTAGATATTTGTTGATTTGAGATTTCTGGTTATCGTTTTTGATAATTAGATATTTGTTGATTTGTAATTTCTGATTATCGTTTTTGATAATTAGATATTTGTTGTTTCTGATTATCGTTTTTGATAATTAGATATTTGTTGTTTCTGATTATCATTTTTGATAATTAGATATTTGTTGTTTCTAATTATCGTTTTTGATAATTGAATATTTGTTGATTTGAGATTTGATTATCGTTTGTGATAATTAGATATTTGTTGATTTGAGATTTCTGGTTATCGTTTTTGATAATTAGATATTTGTTGATTTGTAATTTCTGATTATCGTTTTTGATAATTGCTAATTTCTGCTGATTATGAGATTTTCTAGTCTCTAATTGATTCTATATTATGTTGATTATATTGAATTGCTGTTTTCTGGTTAGAGTTTGCTGATTATGGAGTTCGTGTTTTTCTAATTTTCTGGTTGATAACTAAATGTTGCGGTTTTGCGATTTGGTGTTCTCTAATTGTCTTTGTTGATAATAAGATTTTGCTGTTTTCTAATTGTCGTATCGATAATTAGATATTACTATTTTGTGGTTTTTGTATTCTAATTATCTAATTGATAATTAAATATTGCTGATAATCGTATTTATTCAGTTTTGCTATTTTCTGAATTATCTATTGATAATTAGATTTTGTTGAGAATTTGTGAATTTCTTTTATGAAATTAAAAGATTTCTTTGGCGTTTGTATTCTTGACCTGTATTTTTCTAGCTTAACCAGTTTATGTTAGAAAAATAATTATTATCAATGACTTTATTTATGAAAATTACGGGGCGCAATTTTTATAAGGAGGGGAGTCTGTAACAACCCAGAGTTTTACAACAATTAATTATCGTCATTAGACGATTAATATTGTTTGCTAATTGAAGTTTTAAATCGAGTTGAAATTCTTTAATATTGGTTATAAGTTAGGCGGGCTTTAAAATTATTATCGGCCCATGTTTTCTTGGTGTTGTGTTATGGACTTAATACCCGATACCCCCCTCTCCTTTCATTCTCTTCGAAACCCTAGTTCAAACGAAAAAAAAAGAAAATAAATGGCGGCTTGCTCGTTCGTTCCCCTTTTCGAAGCTAGGGCTTTTCAAAAATCGAAGGCGTGACTTTAGATTGATCGATCTTGCTCGTTGCTCACTTCGGCTACTTCTGTTGCGTCGAAGGTGAGTGATTTTATTACACTCACATCTAATTCAGTTGTGCTTCGGCCATTCGATTTTTGTTTGATGATGATTTCATTGACTTTATTGTTTTGCTTGCTGATGACTTCATTGACTTTATCAATTTTTGCGTAAATCTGTTACTTGATGCTCATGGTTTTGATTTTGATCGGTTCATTTACACGGCCTTGATGACTTTTGGATTATTGTTCATCATTGGAATTCGGTTGTTGACATTGGTTAATGTTTGGTGTTTATGCACTGTGCCTTGAACTCCGTTGACATGAAGTTGTTCGACTTTTACTTGTCTTCTTTTTTTTTTGGCTTCGGCCTTATACAATTGTTGTATGTTCCTACACATTGTAGCCTTTGTGCTTGATGTTCATTTATAGTTCGAGACAGTTGCATTAACCAGTACTCTAATTGAGCCGAGCACTTTGACTTGTTTAGGTTTCATTTGATTCCTGTATAACCTGCTTGGTACTGTCTTGTTTCGAGCCCGATACTTTGTGCCTTGATCTTTGATGACCTCTGTGCATTATAGATGACTTCGGTCTTGATGTTGTTATGTGATTCCTCGACTTTGTATTATCTTGGGCCATCACCATTGCCTGTTGATTTATTTTGTCTTCGGCTCTGCTTTGAAGTATTCCTCTACAAGTTGAATCTGGCAGTAGCTTGAATTATGAAATTTTGATTTTGTTAATTCGAAATGATTCATTGTTGTGTGATTTTGTAGTATTGCTGTTATCTTTGATGGCCTTGCACTCGTGTTGAGTCCTGATATCAGTGACTTGACCTCTGCATTTGGTTAATGATTTTGACCTTTGATGCTTTATTCCCTGAATCAGTATGAGTTGCTTAATTATTCCTGCACCATTGCTCCAAAATGATTTTTGGTGTTTATCTACCTGAATAAGTGAGTCCAGTTTCTATGGTGCATGATTCTGAATATTTTGAAATTGCTACTTGACATTAATTGTAGCACCAGTGCACTTGTATGTGTACTTATGTCCACTGCTGCACACATCCCTTGGTGCAGTTTGTTTTACATCTCCTTTTGTACTCGAGCTATTCTATTGCATTGAGTAATTAAGTTGTTTTGCCTACTTATACATCATGTCGTTCATTTGTGTTGGGTATCGAAGTGAACTGTACTTCATCTGCAGTGTGGTTTCATCGAGTTTGGTCATACATGGTTGTCTCTGGTTTAATGTACTCGAGTCTGATATTATTGAATCTTGCATTGTCCTATTTCATGTTGCATTAATACATTTTGATTTGGTCGAGGCTTGTTCACATTTCTGGTGCACTGTTGTAGCCTTTATGCACCGGTCATGTCATAACCAACATTACCCTGTTTCACAACTGCATATATATATATATATATATATATATATATATTAGTGTATTCATCTCTGTGGCCATTCATGCTGTTGCATTGGATTGTACTTCACTGTGTACATTAGCCTACACTTCCCTATCGGCTCTGACTTGGTGTTTTCACCTTGGTTCTGCTGTCATTCATTGTATATTTTAAGTTTGTCTACATTTGGTAGACGCATTCCTTTGTGCTTGAGTATGATGTTTTTTTGAAGCCTGAAACTGTTAGTCGAGTTTGCAGTCTGCATATATGTTGTTTCATGTACTTGTTCTCTCAGGACAGTTGCATTTGAATTTGACTATCTCGTGCTAGTGGCTGTGCACATTATATATTGATTCGAAGTTTAGTTCATGTATTGTGACTTGTACATTGATTTGTACATTGAGTTGAATCGGGATTAAACGCTCGGGTTTGACCTTGTGCTCGCGTTGTAATTTTATTGGTATTGCATTTGAGTTGAACCTGACTTTTCCTTGGGTTTGACCTTGTGCTCATTTGTGAAAATTCCATTGAGATTTTGTGTACATCATCACTGTAGTGGCAAGGCAGTGCACGCAAGCGTGTACTGCAGCCACACGGTATTACTTTTATTGATATTCTATTTGCTTTTGATTTATTGATCTTTTGCGTATTCCATATGCTGTAGTGGCGAGGCAGTACACGCGTGCGTGTACTGCAGCCCTACTCGAATTGACGTCTTATTGATATTTCTTTTGCATTTTTGATTCACTGAACTTTTGTGAAATTCATCACTGTAGTGGCGAGGCAGTGCATGCAAGCGTGCACTGCAGCCCTATCGGATTTGAAGTTTTAATTGATAGTTCAATTGTTTAAATTGTTTCGTGTGTCCAATTCAATTTTTGAATTGTATTTTGATTTGGTTTAATATGATTTGTTGTTATCTAATTATCTTTTTGATAATTAGATTATGAGATTCTAATTATTTATTTAATAATTGATTTTGTTTTTAATTGTCGTTTAGGCAATTCTGTTGTTTTCTAAATTACCTTCACTGATAACCCTTTTATTTATCTTCGTTGACAAAATTAAATTTATTGATTTGTTGTGTAACGCTGTTACGTGTTATATTTACCGTTATCCTATTTCCTTATATTAAGGATTGGATGGGTGAATTTATTTTGACTGTCGTCTAATTGTTATTTAATTATTATTGCTTCTGTGCATTAATAACCGAGTTTGAATTAGACTGACCCGTGTATTATTTTCTTTTGAATTTAATACTCGGGTCAGACCGAGTTATTACAGATTGTAGATATCTTGCTTTGGGTTGCTGCTTGAGCTATGAAGTCTTTTCATATCTTTTGGAGTAGTCGTCGTCATTTTATAGTAGTCAATGTATTTGAATAGGATGATATAAATTCATGTATATTACTCACGATAATGTACTTGTATATGTAACTTCTAGAGTCGACAGTTGTAGTTGTATCATATGTACTGTATCACATGTATTGTAACTGACTTCAGTTATATAAATATATATATATATATATATATATATATATATATATATGAGACATTTTATTATCTGTGTTCCGCATTTAGCCGATCTGTGTTATTATTATATATATTGTCCTAAACTATTATGAACCATCGTAGTTCGTTTTATACTGGAATTGGATACGTCGATGGGAGTAAATAAATAAGAGATGAAAAATAAAAATATATACCACTCCTATTGAGGTAACCAATACTAGTGTAAGGCCTAACTACAGATGGCCGCTCCTATCCAGCCTTATTCTTCGTAATAACAGACAGTAATTCTTTTAATACTCTTCGTTATTGTGAGCATAGAGGTGGGGCGTTACATAACACATAACCACAGCTACCGCCCAACTCGATCCACACTCCCAAAAATCCGAGGGTGCACCCAATTAATCATAAAGTAATAGAATAGTATCGAAGAAGTGTGTCCGATCGGAGGAGCTATCTCATTTTGTCCGTCAATTGCTCCTGTTTTAGCCACCTCAACATAAATCATGGGAGTTAGATCCACGTATATACCTCATATAGGATCGTCGCCACCATCCTACTTTATTCTGGAATCTCCACTGCGTACACGGTTGTTAAAGTGGTTTTCGGCATTGGGAGAGAGTATGAGAATAACCGTTCCTAGTCTTTTTTACGACCAAACATGATTATAACACCGTAGTCATTTCAAAATACTTTATACTTCAAAACCAAAATATCATATCATTTCAAAAACCAATCGATACAAAATCATTATTCACTTCAAAGATATCCATTTCCAAACATAGCACTTTTAGAGTTATAACACTTTCGAAATGATAAAACTTCGAAACTATAACACTTTGAAAATCATAATACTTCGGGAATTTTAACACTTTGAAACATAACTTCCCACTCAAACTGTTTAGATATAGAAAAATAATATATATATATAATAAAATAGTTTATATGTTAAATAATTTGTATATAAAATAGTTATAAGTTAAATAGTTTATATAAATAAAATAATTAGAATATTAAAATATTTTAATTAAAATAAGTTTTATTTTAAAATTAATTTATAATAAAATTAGTTTTACATTAAAAATATTTTATACTAAAAATGGTTTTATATTAATAATAGTTTATAAAGTAAAATATATAAATAGTTTTAAATATAATTTAAACATACTTTATATAATAAAATATCTTCCTCAAATTTCACAAATCGATTAATCAACTCGAATTCCAAAATTCAAATTTAATTCAATCTCAATTCATAAATTTCAACCCAATTCAGTTTCTCAATAAACCGTTTCAAATTATATCGATTTCAAATACAGATTTGAACCACAAAATAAACCATTTAAATTTCAATATATTCCAAAGCTTTAAATATTCCATAATTTCAAAACTAAATTTGATAATGTCATATATATCTTAATTTAACTTCAATATTATTTAATTTTAAAATATTCACTTAATAAAACCAACATCATTTAAATAAAACCTCACATTACAAGTAAACTAAATATTTCCTTCAATTTATTTAAACTTAAAATATTCATTAACCACCTTAAACCAAAATCAAGTTATAAAATCATATCTTTTAAAATCTCAAATTCCATAAATTTCAAATCGATTTAATTAAATAAAATTATTAATTAAATACAATTTCAAATATATTCAAATTTATCTTCCCAACCTTAACTTATAAAAATCATTATAAAAGTCTATTTCAAAATATAATTTTAAATAAATATATAAACATATTATATTTTAATTAAATCAAACTTTATTAAATTAAAGCTTATTATTAAACCTATTTTATATTAAACCATATTTTACATTTTTAAAATAGTAAAATTATAAGTAAATTCTTAAAATTTATAATTTCAAAACTAACTTATAATTTTAAAATTTTCAAACATATAATTTTAAAAATCTAAATTTTAAAAATTTATAAATTACACACATATATAATATCTTAAAATCAATATTTATTAAAATCATATATTTCTTTCCAAAACCATAGAAATCATTTTCAAATATTAATATATGGACCAACGGTGTCTGTATATAATTTTTTATCCTATGATCAAGTGATACAGATATTTATTATTTCAATCCGTAATTTAAATATATACGGGTATATACCACTTCAACCCGCAATCCCAAATTCAATTCAATAAAAATCGCTTGGGTTTATCATTTCAACCCATAAAGATTTTCTTCTGTTCTACAAGATCGTTCGGGTATGTAGCATTTCAACTCATAGGGAAATTCTATACTAACAGGGAACTTGCAGGGTAAAAACAAATATGATAATAATAATATAACAGGCTTATATCATCAATATAAATAACAGATAATAGTGTCGGATGTCATAGGTGAACAGATACAGATAATAGCATATATATAGCAATGTAAATAACTAACAACAACATATTTCAATTGTCGTTTCAATCGAAGTCAAATTTAATAAATATAAAAACGTTAATCGTGAGTGATTGCTAATCTTTCGAGGCTAGAGAGATTCGAAAATGGAATGAGTTACGAATCCAAGCATGAATTCCAAAGTAAAGCTAGATTTGCACGAATTTGACGACCAAAACTGATCGATAGGGTCCAATGAGAAATAAATCAATCAGTTTAATATAAATAGAAAATATATATATTATTATTATTTCCTTGAAATCAATATTTTTAATTTAAGGAAAATATAAAAATAAAATAAATATATATGTAAATAAAAATCATTGTTTTCAAATTAAAATCACATATACTAAAATCAAATATATATATACATATATATGTAATATATTATGAAATAAATACTTATGTGGGTATACACATATCACTTATACAAATAAACCCACAAATTGATATATAAATTCATTAAACAACATACATATATAATAAAATTGATGCAACCATAAACTTATACAAACATACCGCAATTATACATATACTTTCATACAAAACCCATTATAAAATCAACACTAATTATAAAACAATATAACTTTTATAACCAGATTATATAATACGAATATAGACCAATGCTATTGTCTAATATACATATATATAAACTAATATATGTAAAACCGATATAAAATTTACATACTGCAAGCATATTTTAAGATTTATATAAACAAATATTTACACTAACATAAAATAAACTATAATATATGTAATATATTCATAAGTACTCGTAGATCCTATACAATTTATAAGCCTTTATATGTAACAGATAATATATTTTATAAAAGTATCTTTATGTATATATATAACAATAGATTTTTTTGACTCTAACACGAGTTAAGACACATATATATTAACTTGTGAAATATATATGCTAAAAAAATCCCCACAGAACTTATATGGATATATAAACTACTATATATACAACAAAACCCTTTGATCATATTAATATACCTTTCACAGCAAACGAAACAATCCATATTTATAAACCTATAATCTAACAACATATATATATATACACATACATACATATATATATAATATATAGCATATACAACTTTAACAAAGAGGAGGCTAAGGATTTCAGATCCAAATCTAATATAAAATCAAGTACTTACTTTACTTTATTATATACAATTCAACAGATCAACATAAATTTATATAAACATATATGTATAACTTATTACATATAATAACAGATAGATTTTATATGTGCAGCTAATATAACTTATGTATTAAAACCCAACAGGAAAAGCTTATAATATGATATATAAAATGATACTTTTAACATAAATATGCATATATGTACAGTAATATAAACTTATACCTTATATTATATAAACTAACACGTCTTGGCAAGGAGGAAGGACCGCTGGCCGGGAAGTGGTGGCAAGTTGCGGCATCGGTTTGCGTGGGATTGCGAGTTAGAAGAAGTGCACGCGGTGCTCGGGGATATAGAAGTAATGGTGTTTCGGGTCTGGGTTCAAGGAGGTGGAAAACCTGCACTGAAGTAGTAGCGATATGGCTGCTTGAGGCGGGTTCTCGAGTTTGAGCTTGCGGGTGGATGAGGGTAAGGGGAGGTAGGCTATCGGGAAGGTGATAATGACGAAAGAGATAGGAGAGGGAAGGGAAAGATGATGAAACATGCATGTTGGGGCTTGCATGCTTTGGCGGAAGAGGAAAAATTAGTGGGGAAGTTGGAAGAATATGGAGGGGAAGGAGATAGGTATGAAGCAAGGCGTATGAAGGTAGATGACGAATGCAAATATATCTAAGCTTTTTATTTTTTATATATATCTTATTTTTCGAAGACAGAACGAAGAGAAAAGGCAAAGAAGGAAATGAACCAGCTTATATTAAAACTAGTGGGATAACAATAGTCACAAGCCTAATATTAATGGGTGACGGCTGTTAGTTTACAAAGGGTGAAAAATGAATGGTCACGGGAAATCCAAAAGTCAAATTACTTCACCGATACGGAAATCATTCCGTAGATTTCGCTATCTTCCAGACTCTGAAATACACAAACAATATACTGCAGAGATCAGTACGAAGATATGATCAAAACGGTATACAGATATCAGCGGTACGATCATCCTATCAAAAGTCGATAATCGGTAACCAAATGCTGCTAAAACACCGGGAATTAAGATAAAAAGAGCAATAGTTGTACAAATTTGAAAAAACGAAATATGACTCTCACTCAAAAGATGATTTACAAATTTATGATATAAAAATATTCAGATTTGGAAAATATTTTATTATTATCTAATATTAACTGATTTAAATTTAATAAAATTACACAATAAAATAAACTTTCATATTATTAGATGATAATTTACCAGTTGCTATGTTTAAGTAAACGTATTCCAAAT
Source organism: Allium cepa (assembly GCA_030765085.1). Lineage (NCBI taxonomy): Eukaryota > Viridiplantae > Streptophyta > Magnoliopsida > Asparagales > Amaryllidaceae > Allium > Allium cepa. The sequence continues at coordinate 415,968,792 of CM060937.1, read as the reverse complement.
ATCAAATTTATATTTCAAAATTTAAATATTTAAAATTTCACAAAAATTCAGTTAATTACGTTATTAAAACCATTAAAAATTTACAGGTCGTTACATCCTTCCTGATATTTTCTCCATCCTAATCTCATATCACATTACTAAATTCACTAGATATAATGGCATCTAGGTCTTCCATTAGTCCTGATTCTTCTTCCATGGGCTCTACCTCTTCTTCCATGGGTTCCGACTCTTCTTCCATGGATTCCACTTCTTCCATAAATTCCATTGCGGAGCTAGCAAGATCTGTTATCCCATTTCTTTCTAAGGCCTGTCTAGGTTCATCATCACTAGAAATTGTAATAATTTCTGGAGTCGTGGGTGGTATAAGCATTCCAGCCATTAGATATCTATTATTATCCCTTCGGGTGTATGGGGCATGCTTTTCCCCAATCGGGAACCCACCATTGCCAGGTGGATATTTAGGTTGCTCTTCTTCATCACTGGTGAGAATAATACGGCTGTCCTTCTTGCCCTAATTTTCTTTGGAAGTCTCTCCTTCGGAGTGATTACTTTCATATGGTTTCTACAAGGTAAACAACGTTTCCTTAGACATAAGAAATACGTAATTTTCTTAATCTAACATATTCTTAGGCAGGGAGGTTTGCTAGTTGCTTGGTATCACTTTTCTCAAACCAATGTTTAGTCATTACTTAGAAAATGACTTGAGATCCATTTCTAAAGGTAGCTTTTCCTATTTAAAATTCTTTGTATGACGAAAATAGTTTATTCTTCCAAAAATTCTTTGAAAATTTTACCAAATATTTATGTTTATCGCTTATAATTTTTTTAACCATTTCTCAAATTATATTTTGGGTAAAATGATTTCGTGTACAAATTTTCAAAACCAAAATTATTTATATATAACAAATACATGCTCATATATACTCAAACTCATTCTTGGGCGTTACTAACCCTATCTCTAATGAGTTACTCGTCCTAAGACATTACTAATCCTATCTTTGATGAGAATTTTGCCCTACAAAGACATGATATTCGCTCAACCTAAGCTCTGATACCAAATGTGAGGACCCATTTCTTCGACTTTGGAAATCGACACTAATACATCCTCGGTATTCATATGCCGCAAATGCAAGTGCTTGGAGAAGCAAATTCTCAAGGGTAAGAATGAAAATAAAGACGGAGTAGAATCTCACATATATTATTTCAATATATAAATTTTTACAGCGAAAATTTAAATGCAATTATCAGAGGTTAAAATGGATAGTTATATGCTTCTGTCCTTACAAATGCGGAATATTATAGCACAAGAGTATGGTGCAAATGGATAAAAAAATATATAGAAGAATCTTTTAACTCCATGCTTTAAGTTCCATCCATCTTTCTTCTAACTAAACCTGACTACTAGGCTGCCCAAGAAAATTAGAGCATTCTAAGTTTAAGGGAAAGAAAAATAAACTCCGCGTCAATCATGAGACTAGTGAAAGAAACTCAAAATACGCATTTTGAAAACAAAAGGCATCTCATAATACCATGCTCACACATAAATACAGACGGATTTTTACCTTATGATAACCAAAACATTTGATACACAAAATCAGTCGATGAAATTTTTAATGACATAACTTGGAAACATTTGCAACTAAACTTGTTAATCTTAGCCAAAATTGTTACCATTGTTAAATTCCGGATATGCTAGGCTCTACAAACAAAACTCTTAAAAGGCTCGCTTAGAGGACGGATTTCCGTACTATGGCAGGTAATGGACTACCTTTTCACTGTACACCTCTTGAGGAATGTACCGAGGATACACAAAGAATCCACCACATATGGAAAGATCGGCTATCGCTATTTGACACTCATACATGGCTTGGATAGAAACCAAATATGACATCACCCCAGTCGTTATCGATCTATCCGAGACGTCTCATAACATACACCACATACTCGAAATATTAAGGGTTATCTAGAAAGGTGATGACCATAACCTAATGGTTGCAAACCACATATCCTTGTGGCAAACACTGTTTAAGCCATTACCGGGTGATGATGCATGAGGTAGTGATTACCTTTCACATAGTACATTACACTTTGAATGCCACATTGCCATCGCATAGTCACACAACTGATTTATACAAGTGTTTAACTCCTAAGCTCGTACGTATCAGAAAAGGGTGTTAAGCTAAGAGAAGTTGCCTTCTCCACCACCAAATAGAAGATACGTCCATAGAGATCAATTTACGTAACTAGAAATCAAACGTCAGACATTCGTCCATACAAGTTGTCTAGGAACAGGACAAACCGAAGGCACTCTCCTACCACATCCTGTCGGGAGTTACCTCTAGTATTAGTAGCAGAAGTTCTTGCATCGAAGATCATGAATGAAGAACTACTGCCACATAATATGATATGAGAAATTTCTCACGAGGGTCATTGACAAGCAGCCCTACATTCCATCTTCCAAATCATCTCCATGTCTTTATTTGAATACGTAAATTGGTTCGAAGTGGTCTTCAGATAGGAGTTATCCAAATCTGACCCCGGTTCCTTCGAACCAAACATCAATAAAATATGTAAAGTGAATAGAGAATTATTCATTTATTGATTAATTTCTTTTTATCAAAAAATATTCTGGAGATATTTTTTTTTTAAACTTTCTTTCCGGTATATACGAAATCATTAAACCTCTCTTATCAAATCCTTTGATTACTTTAAACTAGAAATAATTCGAAATCATTTGATTTTTCACTTTGGAAAATATCTCCAAACCATTTCATTTAAATCTTAACATAGATTTCTTAAATCAAAACCCAAAATTTTGATTGAGTTACAACCATGTTATCTAGGATGTACCAGTAAATATTAAGTGAGCAGAATCTATAGAAATCATCTAATCCTGCTCAACATCAATCTCCTTATTCAATAAGTACTATGGGCGGAATAATGGTGAAATCACCTTTTAACCACGAATAGTGTGAGTTCCCTCTTCGGATTTTAGCACCAAGTACCAGAAGATTATCTCCATTGTGACGCCCCACCTCTATACCCACGCTAGCCAAGAACACTCCGGAGTAGTGCTGTCAACTAGCACGGAGAATAAGGCTGTTGAGGAGCGACCATCCATGTAATTGCTTATCACACGGTGGCTATAAATAATCTTCGGAAACAAACATAGAAATAATCATATCACAAATCAGTCACAGATATCCATATCACAAAGGCGGAAGAAGATATGAATATATAACTAACACATGAAAGAGTACATCAGAGTAGTGGTCAGTAAGATCCACGATAATACAAAAGAATAGCAACACGTGCTATACAAAAGAATACAACTATGAGTCTATATCTCAAGTGTATACAACAAAAACTGCTAATCTAAACAGTTAGCCAAAAGTCAAAGTGGTGAATCCCTGGGAAGAAGTCAAGCAGAAGCACCTGTAACATCTCGGTCTGACCCGAGTATTATTTAAGAAAATAATAAACGGATCAGTCTAGCTATAAATATCAGATGACATGAGATAACATAAAAGATATGGCATAAACATAAACATCCATAATGACATACCGCTATAAGTATGTAAATAATGATCAACAGAAGATCAATCAATAAGAGATAATCAATATCACAAGAATCTTCTCAAAGATTCGGAAAGGGCATCATACCCCAAACTTGTACTCATAACAAGTCAATGACATAAATTCTAGAAATCAATGCAAGAAGTCCAGAAATCATAGAAAAGAGAAAGAGGCCTATCACATGACGGTCCGAAGACCAAGGGGAGCTACCCCACATGTGTGAATGGAATCACACAGATTAAGGTCCAGACTAACCAAAAAGCAAAAAGGTATGTGTGAGTGGAATCACACAAGTGGTGTCTAGTCTAACCTCGCAACAAGAGACATCGCACAGTTGCTAGTCTAAATCATCAGAATGATCGTCATGATCAACAAGAAGTGTCAATTACACTAAGCTAGTAAATATAGAAGTTTAGCTTCATGTCCCATAACCACTTGCTTAACTTAAATATTTACGAACAAACTGTAAATCTTCACTAATAAAATTGTCACAAGAGGTTCAATCGAACAAGTCCAGGAATTAACCGACGAAGTGAACGCAAGCGTTTCATACCACTTGTTTTACTAAGTCGTTTAATTAGATTTCTCATCCGAGTGAGGTAAAGGTTTGTATATACTAATAGATTGGAAAACGGTTTAAGAAAAGAGCTTTGTTACTAAAAATAGAGTTGAAATTGTTTGTTAAAAGAGTTTTGATATTTACTACTAGTATTGAAACCTTTATATTTTTTTAAAATGACAAATCACAGAAGAGATTGTAGAAACAATCATCACAAAGATCACATTCGGAGATGTGAATAAAATCCAAGGAAATCAGCTCAAAAGCATCAAAGTGGAAGTTCCCCAACGACCAAACGTGGCCGAGATAACCAGAGATGGTTTGTCTCGAAGAATGGTCAACTCAGCATCTCAACAAAGCAAGTTTTGTTGAATGTTTTTCAGATAAGATCGCCTACGGAGGGGGGGTGGCAACCCCCCAAGGTGGGGGTGCGGGGGCAACGCCACCGCTTACGGGGAGCGACCTGACCTACGAGTTAAGTGTCAGGCCAGGAACGACTCAAGGGTCATACGACCTAACGACTCAAGGGTCTAACGACTTAAGGGTTGCACGACTTAAGGGTTAGGCCAGGAGCGACCTAACGAGATAAGGTCCAACGACCTACGAGTTAAGTGTCCAGCGACCTATCGGGATAACTCGTAACCAACTTAAGGGTTGCGTGACTGAAGGGCTGCACGACTTAAGGGTTAACTCGTAAACGACTCACGACCTATGGATGAACGACTTAACTCCGAACGACCTAAAAATGGCCAGAACGACCTAGGGTTAACTCGTGAACGACTCACGACCTATGGACGAACGACTTAACTCCGAACGACCTAAAAATGGCCAGAACGACTCAGGGTTAACTCGTGAACGACTCACGACCTATGGACGAACGACTTAACTCCGAACGACCTAAAAATGGCCAGAACGACTCAAGTGCAGAAAATTCAACAAAACGCTAAAAATTGGAGTTTTTCGCCAATCCAATCCAAACCAAATGCTAACATGCATGCAAAAATGATAGGGAATCATTTCCAACAGTCCAATATAGTTATAGGCTAGAATTGTGAGATAAAAATCTCACCTTTGCACCAAATATCAATGAAAATGAAGTTTTAAGCAAGCAAGAATCAATCCTTCTTCTATCTAAGCACAAGAAGCTTGAATCCAATGTCTTCTTCTTGAATTTGGAGTAGAAAGATGGATTGCAATTGAATTTGAGTTTTGGAATTTTAATTTCCCATTCCCTCCACCATTAATGCCAAAGCTTGATTAGTTAGGAAATTTATGAAGAGTGAGGAGAAGAGGGTTGGAACTTGGGCTTAATAGGCTAAACTAACCCAAAGTCCAAAGCGGGAAAAGTTAGTGAAATTTCACTAACTCCAAACCTATCGATGTTTATACTTAAAAAAGTTGTAAACGACATTTCGAACTCAATGGAAGTGGTCTCGAGTCCTAATTTGACCGTTTTCAAAAAGTAGCTTTTCGGACCAAAATTCGATTAACGAGTTAATATTTAAATAAAATATTTAAATACAAACTCGATAAATATGCGGGTTGTTACAGACTCCCCTCCTTAAAGAAATTGCGTCCTCGCAATATATATAAGATGGAAATAAAAGTAACAACCATAAAAGCATATTAACACAAGAGGAATTTTGAAATAAGAAGTTCACCTCAAGGAGCAGGAGTAAGCAAGTCCGGATGTGTACGCTCGATGAATTCTCTGGATTCCCAAGAACAATCCTTAGGATTTGAGGACCATTGAACCTTCACAAGCGGAACATCTTTATTTCGAAGTCGTTTAACCTCAGAAGCTATAATTCGAATAGGATGCTGCTCATAAGTTAAATTCGGCGAAACTTCAATTTCTTCCACAACAGCAGGCTCAAGAATAGAATCGGAATCCCGAAGGCATTTCCGTAATTGAGAAACGTGAAATACATCATGCATAGCAGAAAACTGAGCCGGCAATGTAAGGCGATAAGCCATGGAACCAATACGTTCAGTGATAGGAAATGGCCCAATATATCGAGGCGCTAACTTCCCCGATCGACTGAAACGTACAACACCCTTCATAGGTGAAACACGAATAAAAACAGGATCCCCAACAGAAAACTCTAATTTCCTTCTTCGATTATCGGCATAGGATTTTTGTCTACTCTGGGCTTCTTTCATCCTATGTCGAATAAGTTCAATCTTTTCCGTGGAATCACGAATAAAGTCTGGACCTAAAACCAGCTTCTCACCGGCCTCAAGCCAACAAGAAGGAGATCGGCATGGCCTTCCGTAGAGTGCCTCGAAAGGTGCCATACCAATATTAGATTGGAAGCTATTATTATAGGAAAATTCAACAAGTGAAATATGATCTTCCCAACTTCCACCAAAATCAAGCACACAAGCACGAAGAAGATCTTCAAGAGTTTGATTCACACGCTCGGTTTGTCCATCGGACTGGGGGTGATAAGCGGTGCTAAAATTAAGCTTCGTTCCTAAAGCTTTTTGAAGACTCTTCCAAAATCCACTAGTAAACAATGGATCACGATCGCTAACAATAGAAGTAGGAACTCCATGCAATTTTACAATTTCCTTAACAAATAGTTTGGCCAAAAGAGGAACGGTTCGGTTAGACCGAACCGGAATAAAATGGGCGGATTTAGTAAGTCTATCAACAATCACCCATAAGCTATCATGACTCGAACGAGAACGGGGAAGGCCATCTATAAAGTCCATGGAAATTTGATCCCACTTCCAAATTGGAATTTCTAAAGGTTGCAATAACCCACCAGGCCTTTGATGTTCGGCCTTGACAAGTTGGCAAGTCACGCAACACTTAACAAAGTTAGCAATATCAGATTTCATTCCCTTCCAATAATAAAGTCGCTTCATATCAGCGTACATTTTACTACTACCGAGATGAATGGTGAATTTAGAACGATGGGAATCTTCTAAAATATCTTTACGAAGATCTCCAATATTTGGTACGATAAGTCTACCAAATTTTCGAATGCCGCCACGAGAATCAATATCAAAGTCTTTCAAACCTTCAATATCAATTTTATCCTTAACATTTTTGCCAAGAAGAGCCAATTCAGAATCTAGCCCTTGAGCTTCAAGAATGCGGTCTAAAAGAGAAGGATGAGCCTCAAGGCTACATAAAACAAGCGATGAGCATAAATCGGATATGCGCTCTCGAATCTCACAAGTGGATAAGATCTCGAGATCGTTCCATTCGGATATCATCATAGAAACAACTGCTTGTTGCTTACGGCTAAGAGCATCGGCGACACGATTACCCTTACCGGGGGTATAAAGAATATCAAGATCATAAGGTGCAAGGAACTCGAGCCAACGCTGTTGACGTAAATTAAGTTCTTTTTGAGAAAATAAAATATTTCAAAGACTTATGATCCGTGTAAAGAATAAATTTCTCTCCCAATAGATAATGTCGCCACATTCGAAGGGCGAAAACAATAGCCGCGAGCTCTAGGTCATGTGTGGCATATCTAGTCTCGGCCGGCTTCAATTGCCTAGAAGCATAAGCAACAACACGTTCTTTTTGCATAAGAACGGCACCCAAACCAACGTGACTAGCATCGGTATAAACAACAAAATCTTGATTCCCCTCGGGAATAACAAGAATAGGAGCATCGGAAAGGAGTTCTTTCAATTTCTGAAAAGAGGCTTCACATTTGTCCGACCAAATGTATTTAACTCCCTTCTTAGTCAAGCCAGTAAGAGGCACGGAAATCTTAGAAAAGCCTTTAATAAAACGACGGTAATAGCCCGCCAATCCGAGAAAACTACGAATCTCTGTCACACTCTCCGGTCTCTTCCAATCTTGAATCGCTTCAATCTTTGAAGGATCCACGGATATCCCGGATTCGGAAATAATACGACCGAGAAACTTCACACGAGGTTGCCAAAAGTGGCATTTAGAAAATTTCGCCTTTAATTGATTACTCCTAAGTGTTTCCAATACAATCCGAAGATGTTTCTCATGTTCCTCCTCGGTTTTTGAATACACAAGAATATCATCAATGAATATGAGAACAAACCGATCGAGGAAATCTTTGAAAACTCGATTCATGAGGTCAACGAAATAAGCTGGAGCATTCGTTAACCCAAATGGCATAACAAGCCATTCATAAGATCCATAGCGAGTACGGAATGATGTCAAAGGAATGCTATCCTCAGCGATACGAAGCTGATGGAAACCGGTAGCCAAGTCCAATTGTGAAAAGACCTTAGCACCACTAAGCTGATCGAATAGATCATCAATCCGAGGTAAAGGATATTTATTTTTAATAGTAAGATCGTTAAGCTTGCGATAATCAACACAGAGCCTTAGAGTACCATCGGATTTCTTTACGAAAATAGCCGAAGCTCCCCAAGGCGAGGAACTAGAGCGAATAAATTGCCTCGTCTCCAACTCAGATAATTGTTTACGCATCTCCTCATTTTCCTTATTGGACATGCGATAAGGAGGACGAGTAATAGGTTGAGCTCCAGAAACAAGAATAATTCTGAACTCAATTGCTCGTTTAGGTGGTAAACCTAAAACGGGCTCGAATATGTCGGAAAATTCACGAACAACATGAATACGAGAAATAATATCATCTTCATCATCATCATCGTTATCACGAGGATTTAAAGAATATAAAGATGCCACCAAACAGGATTCTGAATCTTTAAGATTAACAGAAATCTGATTAACAGATAGTGGATGTCGGAGATGAATAGTCCGCTCAGGACATAGGATATGGGCTTGATAACGGTTAAGCCAATCCATTCCCAAAATTATTCCAAAGCCTAAGTAACGCATGACATGCAAATCGGCTAGGAAAGAAAAATCGCAAAAAATAATCTCCACATCTTTACAAAGCAAACTAAGAGTTGCGGATCCACCAACAGGATTCGCAATTTTTAAAGAAGTCATCAATGCAGTAACACTTAAGGAAAAAGTGTCTACTAGTTCCTTTGATATAAAAGAATGGGATGCACCCGTATCAAAGAGAACTCTAATAGGTTGACCATGAAATAAAATAATACCATCAAGAATGGAATGAGAAATACCTTGGCCACGAGATGTGTTGCCAGGGGCTTGAGCCACATTCAACTTTCCTTCCTTCTTGCCTTTACGCTTGAGGCATTGATGTATGTAATGATCCGGGCTCTTACAATAGCGACAAGATTTGGGCTTAGAGCACTTATTCGCATAATGATCCCCAGACCCACAGTTGAAGCAACTCGCACCACTAGGAGAAGGAGACTTTGCCGCAAGGGTTGCCTGCTTACCCTTTTTGTTGGGATAAGGACCCTTGAATTTGTTTGGCCTCTTCTTGTTGTTGAAGTTTGGTTTAGCGCCTTCCACTTCAACATCACTCTCTCTATCAGCCTCTTCAAGACGAAGAGCGATATCGACGAGTTGATCAAATGCAACTTCTAGTTTCAGGAGCAGTGGCTTCTTAAGATTCTTATTTAAGCCATAAACGAACCTCTGGTTCTTCTTCAATGGGGTGTTGATGTATTCAACCCCATATTTGGAAAGCGACTCGAAGGCTGCGACGTAATCAGTCACAGAAGATTGACCTTGAACAAGGTCTATAAAACGTCGAGCCAAGGTTACTTTCCCAGCTTCTGGTACAAACTTTAACTCGAAGCGTCCCTGAAATTGCTCCCAGGTGAGATCCGCTTCATTAATTTCTGAAATAAGGAGTTCGTACCAGTCCAATGCTCTCTCTTGGAGCATGCTGGAAGCCACCTGAATGCGGTGGAGATCGATAAGGTTCATGCGAGAAAAGATTCGATCGCATGATTTTAACCAAGCCTGGACCTCGATGATATTTTCCAAACCGTTGAAGGGCTTCCCACCCAAGTTGGTGTAATCGCCGCACAAGCGTGCAAATCCCGACTTTGGGTGAGTAGGTTCCGGGTTAGCTCCAGCTGCTTGAGCATTAGTTACTAAATCAAGAAGCTGTTGAGCAGTCATAAAAACTCCATCCGGAGGAGCAGCACCAGATGATCCAGTTCTGGGACGGCCTGGCCTAGACATTCTCTTCCTTTGAGAAAGAAAGAAGAGAAGGAAGAAGGTTATTTACCAATGAACATCAAGCAATCTTGATAGATAAAACAAGAAATCATAAAGGAAATAGGATGAATCGGTACGAAAATTCGAATTAATCCTATGGTATGACTCCTAAGATAGACCTAGGACGATGATCCTTGTTAAGTTATTCTACATTGTTCCGAAGTTTGGCTCCGATACCAAGCTGTGACGCCCCACCTCTATACCCACGCTAGCCAAGAACACTCCGGAGTAGTGCTGTCAACTAGCACGGAGAATAAGGCTGTTGAGGAGCGACCATTCATGTAATTGCTTATCACACGGTGGCTATAAATAATCTTCGGAAACAAACATAGAAATAATCATATCACAAATCAGTCACAGATATCCATATCACAAAGGCGGAAGAAGATATGAATATATAACTAACACATGAAAGAGTACATCAGAGTAGTGGTCAGTAAGATCCACGATAATACAAAAGAATAGCAACACGTGCTATACAAAAGAATACAACTATGAGTCTATATCTCAAGTGTATACAACAAAAACTGCTAATCTAAACAGTTAGCCAAAAGTCAGAGTGGTGAATCCCTGGGAAGAAGTCAAGTAGAAGCACCTGTAACATCTCGGTCTGACCCGAGTATTATTTAAGAAAATAATAAACGGATCAGTCTAGCTATAAATATCAGATGACATGAGATAACATAAAAGATATGGCATAAACATAAACATCCATAATGACATACCGCTATAAGTATGTAAATAATGATCAACAGAAGATCAATCAATAAGAGATAATCAATATCACAAGAATCTTCTCAAAGATTCGGAAAGGGCATCATACCCCAAACTTGTACTCATAACAAGTCAATGACATAAATTCTAGAAATCAATGCAAGAAGTCCAGAAATCATAGAAAAGAGAAAGAGGCCTATCACATGACGGTCCGAAGACCAAGGGGAGCTACCCCACATGTGTGAATGGAATCACACAGATTAAGGTCCAGACTAACCAAAAAGCAAAAAGGTATGTGTGAGTGGAATCACACAAGTGGTGTCTAGTCTAACCTCGCAACAAGAGACATCGCACAGTTGCTAGTCTAAATCATCAGAATGATCGTCATGATCAACAAGAAGTGTCAATTACACTAAGCTAGTAAATATAGAAGTTTAGCTTCATGTCCCATAACCACTTGCTTAACTTAAATATTTACGAACAAACTGTAAATCTTCACTAATAAAATTGTCACAAGAGGTTCAATCGAACAAGTCCAGGAATTAACCGACGAAGTGAACGCAAGCGTTTCATACCACTTGTTTTACTAAGTCGTTTAATTAGATTTCTCATCCGAGTGAGGTAAAGGTTTGTATATACTAATAGATTGGAAAACGGTTTAAGAAAAGAGCTTTGTTACTAAAAATAGAGTTGAAATTGTTTGTTAAAAGAGTTTTGATATTTACTACTAGTATTGAAACCTTTATATTTTTTTAAAATGACAAATCACAGAAGAGATTGTAGAAACAATCATCACAAAGATCACATTCGGAGATGTGAATAAAATCCAAGGAAATCAGCTCAAAAGCATCAAAATGGAAGTTCCCCAACGACCAAACGTGGCCGAGATAACCAGAGATGGTTTGTCTCGAAGAATGGTCAACTCAGCATCTCAACAAAGCAAGTTTTGTTGAATGTTTTTCAGATAAGATCGCCTACGGAGGGGGGGTGGCAACCCCCCAAGGTGGGGGTGCGGGGGAAACGCCACCGCTTACGGGGTTCGACCTGACCGGTCAGGTCGCGGGGGTCCAGGGGGCAGCGCCCCGACCAAAACGGTACGACCTAGTGAAGACAAAATGAGGTCTAACGACCTAACGACTCAAGGGTCATACGACCTAACGACTCAAGGGTCATACGACCTAACGACTCAAGGGTCATACGACCTAACGACTCAAGGGCCATACGACCTAACGACTCAAGGGTCATACGACCTAACGACTCAAGGGTCTAACGACCTAACGACTCAAGGGTCATACGACCTAACGAATCAAGGGTCATACGACCTAACGACTCAAGGGTCTAACGACTTAAGGGTTGCACGACTTAAGGGTTAGGCCAGGAGCGACCTAACGAGATAAGGTCCAACGGCCTACGAGTTAAGTGTCCAGCGACCTATCGGGATAACTCGTAACCAACTTAAGGGTTGCGTGACTGAAGGGCTGCACGACTTAAGGGTTAACTCGTAAACGACTCACGACCTATGGATGAACGACTTAACTCCGAACGACCTAAAAATGGCCAGAACGACCTAGGGTTAACTCGTGAACGACTCACGACCTATGGACGAACGACTTAACTCCGAACGACCTAAAAATGGCCAGAACGACTCAGGGTTAACTCGTGAACGACTCACGACCTATGGACGAACGACTTAACTCCGAGCGACCTAAAAATGGCCAGAACGACTCAAGTGCAGAAAATTCAACAAAACGCTAAAAATTGGAGTTTTTCGCCAATCCAATCCAAACCAAATGCTAACATGCATGCAAAAATGATAGGGAATCATTCCCAACAGTCCAATATAGTTATAGGCTAGAATTGTGAGATAAAAATCTCACCTTTGCACCAAATATCAATGAAAATGAAGTTTTAAGCAAGCAAGAATCAATCCTTCTTCTATCTAAGCACAAGAAGCTTGAATCCAATGTCTTCTTCTTGAATTTGGAGTAGAAAGATGGATTGCAATTGAATTTGAGTTTTGGAATTTTAATTTCTCATTCCCTCCACCATTAATGCCAAAGCTTGATTAGTTAGGAAATTTATGAAGAGTGAGGAGAAGAGGGTTGGAACTTGGGCTTAATAGGCTAAACTAACCCAAAGTCCAAAGCGGGAAAAGTTAGTGAAATTTCACTAACTCCAAACCTATCGATGTTTATACTTAAAAAAGTTGTAAACGACATTTCGAACTCAATGGAAGTGGTCTCGAGTCCTAATTTGACCGTTTGCAAAAAGTAGCTTTTTGGACCAAAATTCGATTAACGAGTTAATATTTAAATAAAATATTTAAATACAAACTCGATAAATATGCGGGTTGTTACATCCATAAAATCCACGTTATTTATATTTAGAAAATTATATTCTTTACACTTTTGGAAAATTTTGATTCGGGTAATTTACTATCCCCTCCATCGAACCAGTCCGAATAGTCAGAGAGAGTAGGATACTGGTTTTCCAAACTCAAACCTAGACACTATCTCTCTGTCACCCATAAAGCGGTCAAGTTATTTGATCGACTCTAAATCATTTAACATTTAACCATTTCACAAATCCTTCAAATCGCCTTTAAAATACATTATTAATCATTTAAAAACATTTATATAAGATTCGAAAAAGAATGGTAGCATTTAAAACTATATTTTAAAAGTTATAGGAAGGTAGGGAGAAGTTTTGATGATAGTTTGATGTAGTTTTACTAACATATATGTATTATACGATTTTAATTTTATTTTTCTAAATTTTTTGCCATTATTTTAGTAAGAATTGAAGCCATGAAATAAGATTGGAAGTGGAGGAGAAGATAATAAGATGTGGCGAAAAAATATGAGAAAGTGTGTGGGTATTTATAGGGGACAATTTGGAACAAATATCTAACATAAAATTACCAATTTACCCTCAACTCACGCCCCTCTCCTACCTCTAGGCTTTGGTCGATATGATTTGTCACATGGGTGAACCCATGTGCTTGTCCTTGTGTGTGTACTTGTGTATACTTAGTTGATTATGAGCTTGTTGAAGGCTTGAGTAATTTATAAATATCTTTTATATTTCTTACATATATAGATTTATGTATGTATGTATATTTGTGTGAATGTTAAGGTATAAGTTAAAGTGTATATTTGTATGTTATACAAGTGTTCATAACATTTTAATAAGGTTGCAACGTTCTTTGAATGACTTTTATTTGTTAAATCATTGAAAATCGAAAAACCGTTTACCAGTCACATTTTCACTTATTAATTTATACACATATATTAGTAAACAAAAGTTGAAAATAAATTTCTTATCATTGTTAATTAATTAAAATGTTCACATTTGAATTATAAAACAATATTAATTAATATTAATAATTATTTAATGATTATACCGATAAAGCGATATCGATTTTTTCTTATATTTTCAAATCAAATATATAACTTCATAAAATTATTACAATTTATTTATTATCACTTTATAACTTATTTAAAATGATTTATAACCTTTTTAAAATCATTATTTGAATAATTGTAGTAATTATTAAATCATTAAATCTCAATTTAATTTAATAAATCAATTATTATATTTAAGGGCATTACTAATGATGTCATAAATTCATTTTATTTTCAAAAAAAATAATTGATTTTATTTCATATTCTTGTTCAATTATAAAAATAAATGTGTATATCCAGCTCTGTGCGCGACGTTATTGATTTAAATTCCGAGGACAATGTTGCTGTAATATTTGTTCAAAATAAGATTATTATTATTTATTATTACTCAAAAAAATATTATTTGTATTATCAACCTTTTATTTGAATAATTTTAGAAACAAATGTAATTTATCAAGGTGATAAATTTGCAGGTCGTTACAAAACTTTTAATTTACAACATTCTTTTAGTGAAAGTTGTAATGAATGCCTTTAACAACTGTATTTAATAGAAAGTTGTAATAAAGTTGTTTTTTCAACTATTTATATTTTGCATTTGTAATAAATGTCTGTATCAACTTTCTTTTTATTGATCACTATAAATATTAGTTTATAACAACTTTTATTACATTTTTATCCCAAAGGTTTCCATAAGAAAGATTTTGAATGCATATATTTTTCTCCATTCTAAAAAATAAAATCAAAAAACTACAAAAAATACTTATCTAATTTCCTTAATTTTAGTAAAACCACCTAAAATTTCATTTAGGCGGTTCCTCTTTCCGCAAACTTACAATATTAGTGTGTAACCCATGTGTTGCACACGGTAATGTTGTCAAAAATAGTATTTTTATTTTAATTATCGCTAAAAATAAACTCTATGTTGCAATACATGATAAATTTATTGTGATATGTTAATCATAAACTAAAATGACTTACGACGCTCAAATATAAAGTTGAGCGTTCAATACTCGCTAACTACATATGTCTGTAAAAATTAATATCATAAATAAAGAAAATATAAATTAAAATTGTTAATACTATATATATGTTAATAATTTGTTTTATGTGATATATATATAAATATATATATATATATATATATATATATATATATTATATGTATGAGTGAATAAGTAACTTCACCATTTAGTAATATGATTGTTGTATATATAGTGAATTGTCATCTTTTTAAAGGATTTATAAATTGATTAATGAACATTAAATAATTGAATTTATTTGAACTATTTGAATTAATGATCAACGTAACTAATTAAATATAAGAAGATAAATGTAAAAAAAGTTGAAGAAAATTAAGAAGAGCTTTGTATAAATTTTCAATTAAGAAAAGCATAGATCTTATGGTTAGCTTATCTACATGTAAACTTTTATTCATTATTAAGTTTTCACTTTTAAGCAATTTTATCCTTGCAGATAATCATAGATTTTATGTTTTATACGAGGGTCATATCTACAACTTTGATAATTGCAAAATAATGTTATATAGCATTTAGTTGAGTTGTGAGTTGGGTATAATTTGATAACGTGTTGAGAGTGAGAATGTTTATATAATCTATTTTTTTAATTGATGTAATCTGTACGTTCACATCGTATATTGTAAAATATAAATTTATCTTTTAAAGGTTGTTAATGAAATTATGTTATGTAATGTACGATAAATTTTTTGGTAAATGAATTAGAACTTTAAAAGAGTTATTTTTATTTATGTATGTATACATTTTATGTTATATGATTTAAATATTTTCATATATTTGAATAAATAAGAAATAATTTTATCATTTTTCTCATTTATGCGAATATTATATATATTAAAATCCTCATATTTTTAGGATTTATTAGATGGATTAATAAATATTAGTTAATCATATTTATTTAAATAGTTTAAGTTTAAGACTACACAATTAGTTAAATATATGGACTTGAATGTAAAATATTAGAAGACAACTGAGAATGGTTTATAAGTAATTGTAAAAATTTAAAATTTTAGATATTTGAGGTTAATAGAATTTTATAGTTAATGTATGATAAATTCATTTAGTAAATAAATTATAAAATAAATTTATCATTGTCTTTAATTTGTATAATTTATGTTATGTGATTTATATATATTTGCATCTAAATGATTTTTTTTTGTACCAAATTTGTTGATGCTCTAGTATATGTATTGAAATTTTCATCTTTTACAATTTATTAATAAATATTAGTTGACTAAGTTGATCGATTGGTTTAAATTTTGAATAATGTAATTAATTTAAATGTGCGGACTATAATGAAAAATTTCATGAAAGAACCGTGGAATATTTGTAAATAATTGTAAACTCTTTTAAAAGTAGGCATTTAAATGCAAAATAGTGTGAAAAGTTTAATATTATAATTGTAAAGCGGTAAATAATAGGATCTTGAAAATAAAATATCAACTTAGTGAGAAGTAAGATGAACAGAGAATTCAAGTAAGGAGAGAGCTCTCTCTCAAAACACATCCGCTCAAAATCCTAGATTCTCTGCATCTCGCCACCGTCCGACTATCAGATTCTCACTCCTAAAATTCGTTATTCTCTCTTCGCTGCATCAGCTTCACAAGCTGAAGTCATCCATGCCTCCCTCTCCTCTCTCTACTCTCTTACCCAATCCTTGTCGATCGGTCTCCGCCTCAACCATTGTTGCAGTACCCTGCCTCAGCCTTCAACCGTCATTGTAAGCAAATCTTTGGAGTTCCATGTTTTGACATATGATATGATCTAAGCACCAACTGAATCCGTACAAAATTTTAACTTATACAACTTATAGTTATTAAGTTCAGCTCTATAAGAATTGTTTACAGATATTTCTAACCCATAGGTTGTTCATCTACTCTTGTATCCTTTTTTTCGTTCAAGGATATTGGTCTAGTGATATTATCTTTTGTTAGTTTACGCTGTTCATTTATAAAGAATAGCTTGTTGAAGTCTCCATAATTTCTTATTAACTAATGTGAATGAGTTGAGGTTTGACCTGAGTTGAGTTTATTATTGATCTGAAAAAATCAAAGACATATAGTATTCATTCAAATAGTTATTTTGAACTTTAAGCGTCAGAATTTAGTTAAAAATCATGGTTTTAGTTCAAAAGGGCGCGTGCACATTATAATCCGCTACACAAGTTGCACCTATGATTATAATTTTTAACCAGGAGGTAAAAAAAGCTGGGAAATTAGATAAATTGTATACATATCTAATTTTGCAGCTTCTCATGTTTTAAGGCATATCTTCGTACCTTATGTACGAAAACTATGGAAAGCTTGTGCAGGGCCTATTATGATTCCTCGAGGACAGTGTGTTTATACTTTTCTCAGGGTCATCTGGAACAGGTTTCTTTCCTTCTTATACATGTTTTTAGTTTGTAAATTTGTAATATTGAAGTGTGCTAACCATTCATATTCTTCTCTAAAATCGTTATATTATCTATAAATTTGTAGATTGAAGTAAATACAAATCAAAGGCAAGATCAGCAGATTCCGTTCTTCGGTTCACCAACTAAGATTTTGGGCAAAGCAGTAAGTACCACTTAGAGTAAGCTTTAACCACTTGTTCCTAGTTTTATAGTTAGTATATTTCACTTTCATTCTTTCAGGTTTTTCTGATATTGTAGGTTGAATTTGACGTAGCTAAGTTTACTCACTATGATCTTAATGGATTTACCTTTGCAACTTAAATTTTATTAGATTATCCAATAAGTTAGCTTCCTAACTATTATTTTTTATGTTGACTAGTTTAATCTACAACGGCATCACTATTTATATTTTTGACAGGCCGAGCAATTGCAAGATTTGATGGAGCAGGACTATGATAATGGGTAAGCTTCTCTTTGCATCTAATTAATCTAAAAGTTTAAGTGTCACGCCATATCTGGACTTTTGCATTAACGATTGAAATCCAAAGTACACCAAAAACCGTGGTATGTGCATAGATTCATTGTTACTAGCAACTGTTGTAACGTTCACATCTTTATCAAGTGATGTGCACGTAAAAGTGCATATTATTACTCACATATTTAATCTATTTTTATTTAAATAATGGTAGTGATGCGCACGTCAAGTGCATATTATTACTCATATGTTTAATCTATTTTTATTTAAATAAATGAGCATATTATGTTATTTTACATGTTTAAACCAAAATTTAAATTGTTTTCAAATCATCATTTATTCTTCTTTACGTGGGGTAAAATGGTTATTTTGTGTATGATTTAATATGAGAAAATTTATTTGCACATTTTTATTTTTATTTGTAGGAAATGAAGTGCAAATATAAGAAGGGTTTATGAATGAATACATGCATATATGTTGAAGGCAAATAAAGAATGAAAATAAATGAATTCATGCAACATAGAGGAGCCCACAAACCCATTTCCATATGGTCCATAATTAAAAGCACATGCACATGCTAACGGAGCATTAACGGCATGTTAGTGAGGATTAATTAATTCTCTAATGATTACTTGAAGATTACACTTTCTCGAAGGTATTTTAGGTAGATTCCTAAAATATATATGAATTAGAGTTTTAAGCATGTAAAAGTTGCCCCTTTATGTCTTATGTAATTATCTTCTATTTTTCATGCAATATTGTGGCCACAAAGTCAAAGATAAATAAATTTCCTTTCATGACTTCTTAGTCTTGTTTTTACTTTCATACAATTTTTATTTAATTATGCTTTTTTTCATGCTCTTTTTATTTCACGATGTCTCTTTCTTAGTTTATGCTAGCATAAATTTAATTCTTGTAACTAGTTTAGTTTTATTTCATGCAAGTAGTTAGCTCTTCTTTATTTTAATAGCTCTCATTTTCATTCTCTTTTTATGTTGAAAACATTTTACGTTCTCATGTTTTCAAATATGAGTAGCTAAACCTCTTCAATTTAGGGGTAACGAAGCTCTAATGAAACATATTAAATTAACATAATGATTTTAAATAATCTCTCTTATGTGTTTGATGGAAATATGAATGATGGTCATTAAAAGAAAACTCCGGTTTGCCTACGCCAAAATGGCATAGGTGGGACGTAGGTAAATGCAGTAACTACGTAATCACCACGCCAATTTTGACATGATTAAAACTTGCGTAGCTAATAAAATACATACGTTTTACCTACGCCATCCGTTAGGTTGTTTCCTACGTCTTCCCTACGCCATGATTTTTCTACGTCTTCCCTACACCTCATTGTTCCTACAGTTTTGCTACGATATTTACACTTCTTACGTTACTCACGACTTTCCTACGTCATCCGTTTACCTACGTCTTCCCTATGCCTTATTATTCTATGCTTTCCCTACGACATTCTTACATATTACATCTCTACGTCTTTTCTACGCCATTCATTTATCTACGGTTTACCTACGCCAACGTTAACCATGTTTTTCCTACACCATACGCATGACTTTTTGCTGCATAGATATAACCTTTACCTACGTCTTTCCTACACTTTTTCTGAATCAAATTTGATATGTTTTTATTGTGTTTCATTTCACCACATTAAATAGAAACTAAAATCAACTTATTGCACACATATACACATTCGAACAAAAAGATTAACATCAAATCATTCTTCTTTAATTCAAAAAATAAATATTTCATTAATATTACAAAGTCAAACAATATTAATCAAGTTCTTGTGTATCAAAATAATACGATAATAAGTTCATGATACATGACATCATACAGTTACCACTAATTAAGAATAAAAAATACCCCCACCCCTCACGGTGATCATTCAACACTCCATCAAATCATATATTTCCAAAACATGTTTCAACGCATCTCCAGCCTGATGACAGTCCATGTTAAAGAAGTACTTTCCAAAATAACTAATTTCACTATTAAAAGAAGAAAAATACGAAGATTAAAAGATGGGTGTACCTCCTTCTCGTTACCATATATTCTAGCGCAGTCAATGCGTCTATAACCAACCTACAAACAAATCACTAGCAAGTAAAAAATTGGGATCGAGCTTCAAATTATCAGAAGTTAATGAATAAATCACTTTGCTACTGTCCGAATTTCATTCTTACGTTATTACTGTGAGAAACTGATTGGAAATCTGTTCATTTAGAACATAATATATTGTTACTTACATAGCAAATTTGGAAACCAAATACCATGACCAAGTCCTAATATAGTTAGCAGTAATAACAGAATTAATAAGCAAGCCGTACTAACGGCATTACTGAGAGTGCATAAAAAATATCACTAAGATCTTGACATAAGTACCTTCCTTTGCTGCAATGCTGGCTAAAATCTTGAAATAAAGTCTTGCTTACTTCTCCTGACCGAATAAAGCCCTTTTTTACTATTTCAGAAAGCTGTGATAAAACAGCGTGCTAAGCTGAGCCTGCACATCAATGTGTCCAAGTAAAATTTACTATTCTATTCTCTGCTTCCCTGGAATAACCTAAAACTTTAGAAAAGAAAAGAAAAGAATTGAAGCAAATTTTCAGTGGCAATAGGCTTTCTATCTTTTAGAAAACACTAAACTTATCCCTAACAAAGACAACAACAAAAATGTACAAGGCTGCAAGCTGTTTACGTTTCACATGCTATAACAGCCTAAATAAATCTCGACCAATATCTTTAAGGTACTCTGCATGCTAATGTGATGATATAAAGGTATTTAAGTAGGAAAAAATAGGTTAAATAGAGCCTTTAGAACAAAGGAAATTATCCATATTTACCGCAATGAATCATGCTTTAACTCATGGTATCATTTAAGAAATACTTCATTAATGAAATAAGTGTTCAGGGACATGGATTTAGATGTAAATTATCAATATACAAAGAAAACTTATGCTTGTGCGTATACACTAATCCTTGGTACTCTTAAAACCATGAATTATAAATGTGGAGCACAATCTGAAATGGAAATAAAGCTCCCACCTCATCTTTAGTTTCCTCCAACAACCTATTTCATTTATAAACAGTTTCATTTTTCACTGAAGACAACAAGACTATTATAATTTGTTTTGTTGTATATGGTGGAGTATTATATTTGCATGTTTCTATCTGTCTATTATGGATTTGGATGGTTTGTTCCATTATATAATTAGCAGTAATTTCGTACAAAAAAAGGCCGTAAAATAACATGAAATGTGGATTAAAAAGTATACCTTTACAGCAGTAATAACAGTATTACCAACCAAACCAGGCTCAGCTCTCCACGTTCCCAAGCCGACCGATGGAATTTTTGCCCCGGTGTTTAACTGAAAACACATGGCACCAACCTCGGGCTCTCCTTTGATATTCATTATTCTTTTTTGGACTATAAATTCTCAATCAAAATGAAAATGAACAAATTTTAATTTATTAAGTAAAATATAGGAGAATTATGGCAATTAAATGCTTTCTTGATGGTGTTGTTTAATTTTGGGGAGCAGACAGCCTATATGTCATTTTTTGATGGAAGACAGACTATATGTTGTTACGTATGATGTTGTAAAAATGTAGATGATGCACATCATATGCTAAATGGAAAACTGCCTCGCTTTATAAGTATTAGATTGCCAATATCAGGCACTCTGTATGCTCTTGAAACAATCAAGTTAGCAAAAGATAACTATGCAGATCTAAAGATTGGTACCCTCCTCATTTACCCATTGATCTTCTTCTAGGTGATTATATGTTTTCTTTATAATTTAATTCCTTGGATTTATAATTTGGTACTACATATTTATCATGCAAACCCAAATGGGATCAAAATGCATTTATGCTTTGGCTATTAAAACATGACCAGTATTTTAAAAAGTATACTGAGTGATTTTTTCTTATAAGAACTTAGCGCATAAGCACACACATGAGTATGCACATGCACGTTATGATTATTTCTGTTGTCGATAAGATTCATGTAGTTCGTAGTCCACTCTGGCCTCTTAAACTCTTCCACGACATTAATCATAGCTTTTCATTTCTCCTCTTTTGCCTTCATCGTATTAGTCTCACACTCTTCTATCGATCTCTTTAGTTCATTTAGCTTCATATCCACCGCCCATCTTAACCCATCAACTCCTTCTCTCTATCAACACCATCCAAGGTCTTCCTTCCTATTAAGTACAATTCTATCCACAGCCGTTTAGCAATATTTTATAATCAAGTTACTTCAACATTACTGCCTAATTAAAATCTAAATAAAGATAAAAGAATTGATGACTGTTAAGATAAAGGAGCTTTGAAAGATAGTAATGTGTGCCTCATTCTTTTCTTGCACTGAAGTATGGAAATGAAAGAGCAGTAACTACTGAGTTTTAGTTTCCAGATTGAATATTACTTGCAATGGTTTAAAATTCATAACTTCATTGCAAAACCTCGCCACAAATTAGTAAACAGAAAGAAGAAAGAAGAAAGAAGAAGATAATATGAAATAATAAAGCTAATGAACTTACAAACATGATGTGATTGTAATAACTTAAATCGAAATGCAACAAAATTATTTTATCATGAACAATACACTTGTAATTTTGCAGGCTTATGCTACTGTAATTTCAACCACAAAAACATGTGCAACTCATACTCTGTATCCGTACATTGTGCCATGCAAACTGGGATTCAAATTTATCCACCTAATAAAATAATAACTTTTTCAATAGCAATTGTGTATTCAATTACTTGACACTATAAACAATTTGTCATAGTAATGTATATCTAATTTTCGACACTAAAAACATACCTGATCAAAAGCAGGATAGATATAATCAACAAATAGAATCCTTGCAATAGCTCGATTTCACTTAAAGAACAATTGAGAAAAGATTCATAATAGTAAAATTCAACTTTCCTTAGGTCACGTGTCGAGCTATCTTCAACATCGCCTCATCGAGCTACCTCCAGCACCCCCTCATCTCGAGCTTGTCAGATCGCGAAATTTGCATAGGGCCTGTGCGGATTTTTGCATTTTAGGGATTATTGATTTAATTGTGTTTTAGGGATTAGCCTCACCGCCATTTTCTGAAATGTGTTTTTCGTCGCGTGCGTGAAGAAGAGATTGGCGAATGAAGATTAGGTTTTTTCCGCTTGAGAATAATGGGTCGCTAGGAGGATACGTATAGGGTCAAAGTTTTAAAAAACTATATTTTTGTTTCACTGAGATGCACGGAAGGTGTAGAAAAACGGCGTAGAAGATTATCTACATTTTTGCTATAGTATAATTTTACATAGGAGATTTCCTACGTCTTTCATACTCCAGTCTGGATTTTTAGAAAATTAACAGGGACGTAGAAATGACATACGAGATTATCTACGTCTTTACTGCGTTATAAGTTTTGTGTAGGAAATTTCCTACATCTTTCTTACGCCTGGATTATTTTTCTACGTATTGAAGTTGGCGTAGGAAAGGCGTAAGAAATTTTCTAACGTCTTTCCTACGTCTTTATCTCTTTTACCTATTTTCTACGCCTTTCATACGCCTCATCTTTTGACGTAGGAAGGGCGTAGGAAATTTTGCGTAGGAAACCGAAATGTTTTCGTGGTTTATATTTTTTTCTTTTGTGAATTTTGATAGCCTATGTTGACATCTCAAACAGGCTATGCTTAACTCCTTTTTAAACATAAACCATTTGATCATTTGCTTAAGTGATTTTGATAAGAAAGTCAAACTAGAATCAAAATTTGATGGTCTATATTACTAATTCATAGTAAATAGATATGCTTAAAATAGATTTTATATTTAATTTCATGTCAATTTTAAGAGATTTGATAAGTGGATTTGAAAGGTGTGTTAGAGTTTGATGATTTAAGTTGTGCTAGTTAATAGCACAAATAAATCATACTTATAATAAGCATATTTATTATCTTCTACTTGATATTTTAATGAGAGATTACAGGTTGTGTTGACTTATATGAATGATTAGAAGTGGTTTGCCTAGTTTATTCACTTTTGCTCTAGTACATTTTCTACAATTTTTTAATTTAAAACAAATTTTGATAACTTTGAGTTAATTTGATTGAGTATTATTAGAATTTAATTCATTTCCTACGGATTGATCCGTACTCGCATACGTATTACGGTTGTATGTTGTGCGCTTACGGTTTTTAATGAGTATAATTTTTTTCGACGATTTTCTAATCGATGGAAAATTCGTCATCTAACATCAAGCTTCACACTGTACCCAACCACTGGTATATTCACTACATTTAGTTTATTATTCATGCCTCATTTTGAGTTAGATATAACAATCTACGTTTGATTTTATCTTAGAACATGCATAATTATTACATAAGAATAAGTTGGTGCTTTGTACATTATAAAAATGTGATTTCTGTATGTTGGATTTTTAAGTTATGTAAAAATCTCTAACTAGCAATGCTTGGTAAATATTGTAATCCTGGTAGTAGCCTATTTAGCTAAAAAAAAACTAGAAGAGATTAGTGTCTTCAAATTTGGCATAATTTATTGTAACATACCCTTGGATTAATTGCACATGACTATGTTTTGCTCGCGTTTAAAATTTTCTTATTAAGAACTTGTGTTGTATTTGAATTGCATGTCTGCTATTCAAAAGTTATGGTATTTTAAACACTCTATTATTGATGTTATGCATTTACAACAATATCACAAATATTTTACATAAATATTGATATCATGATTTGGTTATAATTTAGTAATATGAAATATTAGGATTTCTGGATGCATAAATTATGTAGTAGCACTTTCAGCAACAACAACATAGTTATACTTCAATATTATTTTTAACAAATGTAAATGAGTTTTGTTGTTATTAGTGCAATGTTGGTGTCAATTAATTTTTTTTTTTAATAGGTACTTTATGATACGGACAAAAGTAAATACAAGGTATGAGGGCAGTAGGAACAAACAATGGTCAGAGTTATTCAGCACGCAAGAACTCAAAAACCATTGTACGATCTTGCTTCCCCTTTGGAAACTGTTGCTGTAAACAAGAGCTAGTACAAAAAATAAAACTATAAAACACTTCCAACCGCTAATAAAAGTCGACATTTGTCCACGAAAAAGCCACTTCCATTGACTAGATTGGTTAATAGGTGGAATATCTTTGGTTAGTAGCTTCAAGTCCACTCCACCGTTGACTTCCTTCTGTTTCATCTCCACATTAGCTCCAGTGAAAATTAATCACCTACTCTAGCGCTACTGGCGCAAAACTCAACCATCTCAATGATCTAAGCACGAATGGAAGACTCATAGATCTTCAATTTCCAGCAAGTAGAAAGGTGTGCACGGTTCTGGAGTGTGCTGCACTGCTAACCTGTATCTCTATTCCAAAGTTGGTGAAGATAAGCTCTTTTCCTATAAAATCCTCATTTTTAACATTAGCTTGTTTCATGAGTTGCTTACTATTAGTGAGAATTAACTCCAATCTAATAATAGCAGAATGTTTCTAAATTCTCTAGAATTTTGCTACATCCATATCTGCCAAATGAGCACAGTGAAAACAATATTTTTAAGCTTTCGTAGAGTTGGATTGCTGCTATTTGTTATACGTCTAGTATATCAAAACAGAGGCTAACCAATAATAAACTTGTCTCACAAGTTTACAACTCAGATTTCCACTACTCTGTAATCCTGTATTGGTTATTTTAACACTAAGTATGTTGTAATTAATTACAACAACAAAGTAACAACTATAGCAATAATAAGTATAACGCTAAATCAAACGTTATACTATTTAATGAAATAGTACAACGTAGAAAGAAAACGATATTTATATATATAAATATATAAATCAGTAGAAATCTAACCAATTGAAGAAGAAAATTACGTCTGAGGCTTGTCGTAACAATTTCCTTAAAACTTTATTCAAAGTCTTCCAAGATACAACAGACGCGATCTGCTCGAGATTGTGATGTGTATTATCTTCTGTGTGATATGCAGAAGCGCACAAATTGTAGATATTAAGAAACGTAGAGGAAGAAGAGAAAATTCGGAATTGATTGAGTGAGCAAAGTGATCAGGTTTCCTTCTTATTTATAGCCGAATTCCCAATGTCTATACCCGTTGAGAAAGTAGCATCCCGTCATTTGCAACGCCAAAAAGCGTTACTGTTCGCAACAGTCACCCTTCTTCGTTTTGTAACTGCCGAAAACTGTTGTTGTTTGCAACTGCCGAAGCGCCTCTTCGTTTGCAACTGCCGAAGCGCCTTTTTGTTTGCAACGGCCGAAAACTGTTGCTATTCGCAACAGTCGCGTCTCTTCATTTGCAACGGACAGAAACTGTTGCGGTTTGCAATAGTCGCGTGCAATCCAGTAGTCTCTTCTTTTTGAATTTAAACAGTAGAAAACCGTTCTCTTTTGTACAGCAAAAATATAATATGATCCACTCTTATTGCACCCGCACAGGTTCGGTTGGTCGGACGGGCGGCCGACGGCGCATGTGTCTATTAGTCCATGGCCATATAAGTCCTCCCTCGCATAAAATTACATGACCCTGAGGGCCAATATAGGAATTAAGAATACACTATATAAACAAGAATAATGACTTATTTTTGGCGATGTGCGACATATCTCATTCACCAATTTTTTGAGAATTCTAACACTATTATCATATAAAACTTATTCAAACACCTCGTCAATGTCTGAAACTCCATTGCTTGATTCATGTAGTCTAGGTACGATGTTGTGTAGTAGAACTGTGGAATACAAACATTGAAAAATATATGTTTCCTTGTTTCGATTGCTTGATTACATAACTTACATGTAGTGACTATGTTTTTCATTTGGCGATTTTCTCTTCAACGTTTAATTTGTCCATCTTTGCCAATAATGCACAAATTGACATTGTAGGAGAGCATACACTACTCCAATTTCATTTACATCACTGCATTTCATTGTACCTATCTCTAACTTGGTTCCATGCTAACTTGAATGAGAAGTCCCCACCATTCATAGCCTTACAAACCCAAAAATGTTTATTATGATTGAAGTTAATCGGGATATTCTTGATTTGTTGGATTACCTACATGGTAAAACTGGAGATATCTTCTCTCTACTGTTCATTAGCTAGGATAGAAGTAACTTTTCTGTTGGGGCCAACAATGATTGTGAAATTTTGCCAACCTCAATAAATCTTTCAAGGACTGACCATCAGTCCATGGATCAAACCATAGACTTGTATTGTGGCTAGTAATTATTTTTCTTTCTATAAGATCCATGGTTGATTTCTAGCTTTAAGAAGTAAATTTCCATGTGGATGAAGAATTGTTATCCTCAAGAATAGCCCAACATTTCTTGTTTTTGCAGCATCTGTTCACCATCTACTTCGCTCACAAGCAATCATTTTGTAAGTATCCCCATGTAAGCTCAGTAGAAACTACCTTCATGATGTCTTCTATTATCCTTAGCCTCATACCTTCTTCGTGCACTATACGACACATATCACTCCATGACATGTTGTGATGTTTATTTTTCAAACATGATTTTGTTGATAACATATACTAGTGGTTGACAAAAATTGAACCTAAGACATGATCATCAGATAGATCACTGTTTTAATTAGTTTAATTTTGCTAGCTACGTTCAATATCCTATTTTTCCTATTATTAAAATTTTTATTTACCCTATCTAACAGCAGTGTAAAATATTTAGATTTTAGCTTACGGCAAGATAATGGAATTTCCAAATATGTGATTGGTCGGTTCCCTGATTGAACCTTTGGTATATTCATGATTTGGTTTCTCTCTTTAGCCCCTTTGCTAAAATACATGGTGGTTATCTATTCCTTCATTTCTAGATCCATATACCCTTTAATGTTGTGTATAACTTTGGCTATTGATTCTGCGTTTTTGATATTAGCTTTTGCGGACACTAAAGTATCATCCACATATGGTAAACAAGTGAGAGTTAGTTCAATCAAGAGAGTGGGGATAATATTACCTTCATGGAATTCCACATCCATCAGAAATGAGAAATATTCGATTGCAACAGTAAACATGTAATGACCCGTAATTTTCGATAATTAAAATAGTTAATTTAATAAGATTTTTATGATTCAATATTTGGAGGAATAAAAATTTGTAATATACTAATGAAATGATAACTAAAATGAAATGTAATAACGTTAATTTAAGTTAATTATTAACAATTTGAATGAAATTCCAACCAATTGAAATGATTTAAATGTTATATTTGGTTATAATTTGAATTTATGTAGATAAATGTAAATGTTGTATACATTTATGAACTAGTATATAATTAATGGTAACTGAACAAAAAATTAGTGTTATGTAAGATACTGTAACATTTGTTTATAAATAATGAACTTATAAGTGTGATAAAAAGTTAATGGTAACATTTATTTTATGTTACATATTTATTTGGTTTATTAAATTAAATTGAAAACCAATTGCAATTAAATGAAATTAAATATTACGTTAATAGGAATTAAGATGAAATTGGGAATATTAATGTACTAAGATTCAAACCAATGTTAACTATACGCGTAAGGTGATAATTGATTGAATAACAAGATTGTCAATCAAATGAATGGATTTATTGAAAATTAATTTTATAATTACTGAATTATTTGAAATTGAAATTAAATATTGTAATTTGTGCAATATTGAATTGATATAGAAATTTGTTTTAAAAGATTATAAAGTACCAAGTAATCTAAAATGATAGAAATTGTAAATTTTTAAATTTGAATTGAAAAAGTGATTAATTTATTTACTGTAAAATTATTTAATTAACGTGAAAATAGCCATGGTGGCATCTGACTTGGATTTCAACAAAATCTGTTTCATCGAATCCACAATGGTGAAATATTGTAAAGTTTCAATTTTTGTATCGATCGGACTTGTCGTTTGATTGTACGGACTCAAAACGCCTAGAAATCAATTTAATTGAAATCAATTGAAATCAATTTGAAATAAGTGATTTTAAAGCAACTTCTTCATACATGAAATTTGGACTTGAAACATGTTCCATTGAATTTAAATATATTGAAAACATCTATTTTGATGTATGGGATGACCCATTTTCGTTCCGGAGAAAGAACGGGCTTTTCAGGTCGTTTATCGTTCAACTTTGAAATCAATCTTGTCCATTCATTCTATTTTTGATCTGCCTATAAATAGTCTGTTATAAACCCAAGCTACTTCTTATTTTCATGTGTCTGTATGTACAATTCTCTGGCTTCTTCTTCTTAATGGCAGACAAACCAAAGAAATTTCAAATTCAATTGCAAATCAGAATCAAGTCAAAAATTTAGACTCCACCAACCCAAACAAATTATATATCAATTCAAAGCTGTCAACGAGTGTAGTGCATTAGTATGATACGTTTTTCAATTCAAATCACCGTTTGTCCAGAATTCGCGAATCATTTTCATCCGTTCATAGGTCACAACTAGGATCAACGGTGGATTTGCGATGAGGAGTCGATCGGAGGGCATGGGCATGTAGAGGGGGTCGAGCAGAGTTCATCCATGCGGTTACGCCTTGTAGCAGTTGATCGATTTCGCCAGAAATTGATGTTTTGGTGGTCGTTTTGCATGCGGCGGTGGATCTGGATATCGCGCCCGGAGGTGGTCGCGTGTTGGCAGCAGAGGCGGCCCCCGGTGCGTGGTTCATCGATGACCTCTGATCTTGGTGACGTGGTGTGTAGAGGCGGTAAAATTTAGAAACGAGGTGGCGACTGGTTCGTGTTGCTCGATCGGAAGTTCTGCCTAGGGTTTCTCTACGATTTGGCTACTGACGTGTCAGGTAGCTAGTTTATTTTGTTTTTATTTTATTTTTATTTTTTAAAATCGTTCAATTCTAATTGTCATAATTTCTCCTCATGAACTCGGATTTGGGCGCGTTTTCCTCCGCTATGATCTTATCGAAATTCTGGACATTTTGACGCTGGTTTGGTTTTATTTTAGACCTCATTTTGAATTTCAAATTAATTTTAATTTAAATGGTGAGTGTTTTAACCTACTCACAACTTCTAAAATTTCTTATGTTAGTTAAATTAAATTTATGATGTGATTAGGAATTTATTTATGGCTATTTGATATATTTAAATCGTCATTCCAGTTAATTTGAATTTATATTTGAATTAAATTGTCTTTTAATTTATTATTGACTTTAAATTTCTAGTTAAATACCGGCTATTGATAATTAGTTATTTATTGGTTGAATATGATGATGATTATGATGGATGTTTGATTTTGATATTGGATGATTGGATGTTATGTTTAATTTATATATTGTTATCACTCTGCAAGTTCCCATAATTATTATTAGGAAATCACTATGGGTTGAAATAATATATATACCTGAATGATCTATAGATTAGGAAAAAATCATTATGCGTTGAAATTATAGACTCGAGCGATTTTATGGGTTTTATTTAATTCGGTATTGCGGTTTGAAATGATATATAACCGTAAATTTTTACATTTGCGGATTGAAATGATAAATATCCGTATTACTTGACCCTAGGGTAGTGAATTATATACGAACATCAGATTGGTTAAATTTAATGATTTAAAATCCTTTATTTTGAATTTAGTTAAATGATATTTTGAAATAAAATTTTGATTCAAACAAATTGAATTAGCATCGAAATTCGAGATTTATGTTGGAACTGGAATTGATTTAAAGGAATCAGTTAAGAAAAAATTTAATTGAAATTTTAAGTTGGATTTTGAAGTATAAATGGTATTTATCGGAATTGAGTCACTAAAATTATGAAATAAAACTTTAACAT
This sequence comes from Allium cepa, assembly GCA_030765085.1. Lineage (NCBI taxonomy): Eukaryota > Viridiplantae > Streptophyta > Magnoliopsida > Asparagales > Amaryllidaceae > Allium > Allium cepa. The sequence continues at coordinate 415,937,719 of CM060937.1, read as the reverse complement.
ATATGAGAATCGTAGTAGCTTAAATGGATATTTCAAAAATGAACTGCAATCGATATAAAATTTAATATTTTATTTAGAATGTGAGTGGTGACTTGAGATTGGATTTTTGTTGATTAAGAAATGGAAATGGTTCTACTGTGTTGAAATGAAATAAATAGTAAATTGATATTAATTTCAAAATTCATATATATACTGTTTTAAATATATATTATTTCAAATTCTTTAGTTAATAAGATTTTTCAAAACATTAAACCATTTTAACCTATATTAAATATATTAAATCATTTTAACCTATTTCAAACCATTTAATTTATTTTAAACTAATTAACTCATTTTAACTTATTTTAAAACTAATTAATCTATTTTAAAGCTATTTAATCTATTTTAATTATATTCAATCTATTTTAAATCTATTTAACTATCTTAAATCAAATTAAAAGTATCTTTAATCTATAACTAACTATTTTAGAATATTTTAACTATTTATAACTATTTTAACTATTTATCTATTTTCTAAATTTTCATACTAAGTAGAGGGAATTGTTTATATTCAAATTCATCGGTTTGAAAGAAAATACGGTTAAATGATGTTATAACCTAAGTTGGGATTTAAATGGTATAATAATTGAATATGATGATTTTGAAGTGAGGATTTAACCTAATTGGAAATACGATTTTTGAAAGAAATTACGATTTTGGAAACAATGTTATTTTAAAAGTGAATACGATTTCAAAGTGAATATGATTTCGAAAGTGATATAGTATTGAGAATATGATATTTTGATATAAATTGTGAATTGACTTTTGAAATGTAAAAGAACCATCTGGTGTGAAATAAGAGTTTGGTTGTTAAAGAGATCGAGATCGGATATTGTCATACCCTCTGCCAATACCGAAAACCACTTTAACAACCGTGCACGTGGTGGAGATTCCAGAAATGAAGCAGAATGGTTTGGAAAACGAGTTCTGTATGAGATATTACATGACCCTGACTCCCATGAGTTAGCTTAGATGTGACTAAAACAGAAGCCATGTCGGGCCAAGTGAGGTCGCACCTCCGATTAGACACATTTCTTCGATACCATATTATGACTTTGTGATGATTTGGTGGCCACCCCTTGATTTTGATTAGGGAGTGTGTTCCGAGGTGGACGGTAGTAGCTGCTATGCATTACCACCAGTCTGGATCTACAATTGGTATATCTACTCTGACATTTCTTCGAGTGCCGTGGTCACATGTCATAGAACGTCTTCTACGAGTTTGTTTTGTACCATACCTGTAGAGTGCCCTCTGAGTAAACCTCTAATTTACGGAGGAGCATGCGGTACCGTATAGACTATGATAATATATAAAATGTGTTAAGAGGGATACAGGTAACGCCTTAATACTATTTTAATACTTTTACTATATTATAGACATATTATAATAGCTATTGTACTACACGGTAGATATGTAACGACCCGCTATTTTGGACCATTCAAAACGACAATAAAACCAACCATGTCTGACTTGAATAGCTCACAATACCGAATTGCTAATTTAAATTTGGCAAATCTCAGAATATATAGTAAATAAATAAATCATAGATCATAGACACAGAGTAATAAAATACAGCGGAAGCAAAGAGATAGTAGTTCATGAAGCTACTATACAAATACATCACAGTTACACAGGATACAACAGAAGTTTGAATATGATCAACAAGCACAAAGCTGAATACATCCATGGAATCAACTGAATAACTGAAAACGAAATAGCTAGTTGATCTTCAAGCAAAGTTCTAACTCCGAAGGTGAGTCTCTAATGCTGTATCACTCAGTCTGACGCAAGCGTAAAGCAAAACACAAAACACTCGAGTCAGGACATACATACTTATACAACGTAAACCAACACAAGTGAACTGTAATAGAAAGGTACAAGTAACTTAAAGGATGCTTGAGACCGTCCATCCTCTAAGGATCCGTCAAACTATTTACTATGTAGTAATATACGCTATTATAATAATATCTAAAAGTAAAATAAACTTACTTTAAAATAGCGTTAAGGAGTGACCCAATATTCCCCTTAACACATAAATAGTCCCAGTAGTCTATCCAGTATCAGCGCATCTCCTGATCAGAAGACTACCCTAAATACTCCACAGCTACGGGAGAAATCCAAACTCTTACAAGGCACGATAGGGTAGGTGACATGGTACAACGAGGCAATGTCAGGGTAGATATACCAATTACACATCCGGACTGGTGGTGACACATAGCAGCCACTACCGCCCACCTCGAGCCACATTCTGTAACGACCCATAAAATTCAATAATTAAATTTGTTAAATTAATAAGATTTTCGTAATTAAATTTAGAAAGAGATAAAAAATTATAATTTATATTGAGTAAATGTTAAGAATGAATTGTAGCAACGGTTATTAAAACTAATTATTGACAATTTGAGTGAAATCCCTATAGTGTAGTAGTGTAAATTTTTGCACTTGGTTAAAATGAAAAATAAGTAAATAAAAGTAAGCGTTGGATTTAACCAATGAATAATATATTGATTAATAGTAACTGAACGTAAATTTAGGTAATAATGTTAAAGCAAGTTAATAAATAATTAATTTAATGCAGTCCTAATTAATTGAAACAGCTATTTGGGTTATAATTGATTGTAAATAGGAATATTTGGTAATAAATTTAATATAAAACTGATGCATTGTTAAAGAGTTTCATCATCGCTGTTTGGAGAGATCGTAATACAAGAATTTTTGATGCCAACAAAGCTAAAACTGATGCATTGTTAAAGCCTTGGAAAGTGCACGAGATTAGATGTACCCTTGATATGCTCTTCACTTATGATCCGGGGATATACACGAGATATAACCTGTCGTAACTGCAGTGTTTCCTTTGTTCCTTTGTTTTTTTCCTGTTGCTTCCTTTGTGTTTGCTGCACTTTGTTCCTCTGTATTCTTTGAGCATTTGCTCATGATGTTGTTTGTGTTTGTATTCTAAGTGTTGCAATAAAATGGTCGGGGTCCATTCAACCCCGTCGGCCTTGCCAAAAAAATTTAATATAAGAAAAACAAATGTAAATATTGAATTAATAAATGAATTTATAATAATTAATAGTGATTGAATAAAATCAATGTTAATTATACCCATAAAATGTCAATTTATTGAATAGGAAGATTGTAAACCAAATAAACGGATTTATTGAGATTTCAATTGATAATTAATAAAATTAAATGTGAAATCAATTGCAGTTAATTGACTTAATTTGTACAGTTAGGGTAGATTTGATTTGTCATTAAAGACTGTTAATTCTATAATATGTAACCAATGTTAATTTTATTTATAATATGACAATTTGTTGATTTAAGGAGTGAAAATCAAGATTTATTAATTTATTTGAAATTAAAATTCAATAAGTGGATTAACTGCAATTAAATGAAATTTAATATTTGATTATTACGTTAATTGAAATTAAAATGAAACTTAGTATTACATTTATGAGTTTAAGACAATAATTACAATAATTACGTTTCATTTTTTATCTTTTGATTTTAAATATGTAACCACATTATGCCATTCAGGATTATCTACTACTCGGAAGAATTTGTTGATGATAGGTCAAAAGGAGATTCCGCATGCTGTTGTTTTCTTCATTGTTTTGATCTTGCGTGGGTGTCAATGTTAGCAGTAGAGAGAAATTTCAAAAATTTAATTTGCCTAGGAAATATAATCCTAGGAAAAATATTTAATTTTCCAAAATTTCAAAAATTTTAATACTACAATGACCCAGAATTTTAGTAAATTCATATTTGGATTATTTAATTTATTTAAATATTGAAAATTTATTTTTGTAAGTTAAATAACTTGAGTTTCAAATATACCGATTTATTTGATAATTAAATTGTCGAATTTAATAATTGAAATTGTTTAATAAGTGAATCTTGAATTTTATGTGAATAAATAATTTCGAAAGTTAATATAAATTCTATTTAAATAAGAATAAGATAGTAAACTTTTAATTTATATTTAAAAGCTATTAAATTGGTTTTTATAATATTTCGTTTTAATTAACGTATAAAAATAACTTTTCTGGACACTGTCTCAGATTTCGACGATAGTTTATTGGGTCCGTAATAGTATATTATTCTATGATAACGATATTCATGGTCATCGGATGTATCTTTGGTCATGTGAGATCGAAACACGTAGAAATTAATTTAAGAAATTATAGAATATAATTGGGTTTGAAAAGTTATCCTCTGCATATGATCGAATTAGGCCTTGTGACTAGTTCCATTGCATTTGGAATAGGGATATAACATATAAAACGTTAGACTTCACCTCTCGATCGGAGTTCGAAATTTTCAAGCATTTTGTAACTTGATATTTTAAATTTAAATAATATATTTTATATCAGGCCATCCACCAATGCTCAATTCCATACCTCCATTAGCTTGTCGGGATATTGCCTTGATCCTTGCCTTATTTCTAACATGAATTATAGGATCTTGTTTGGGTACAAATATACTTATCAATTAGGCTATGTTCTTCTTAAATCTTTTTATTTACAGTAAACATTTCAAAACAAGAAAATAAGCATTTCTCCCACATCAAAAATCATTTCCATCTAATCCACTCACATTTAGCAATAACGGCCAATATAGAAGTTGTTTGTGTTAGCCTCCTCAACTTTTGGAAATTTGTCACCCATGATTTCGTCGAGTAACGACCGGGATATTGTCGATTTACATTAAGAAGAAATTATTGTTCTCAAAGTTTGAAAATTTATATCTCTCTATCCGCTTCGAATTAGAAGGTGTCGTATGCGTCAATGGGATCGTGCGATCGAATAGTATTTTTGATGAAAGTTCGGCAAGTTTTCGTGTTGATGTTCGACGATGGATGAAAGTTAGGTTTTGGTTTTCTGGCGACTCTAGCAACGACGGGGAAATCAGAGGTTGTTTTCGGGTCTAGTGGAGGAAGCAGCACCTTCGGCCAAGTGCTCGACTCTTGGAGGGGGTCGCGATCGTACGCATTGATGTTCGTGAGGGTAACATATGTGTTTCGAAGGGTAGGTGCAGGCACTTGGCGATGGGCTAGGATGGACGAGCGCAAGAAGATGGAGGCGTTGGTAATTTGCGTTCGAAGGATAGGGGGTTGGAGCTCAGTGCATGTGCACGAATATGTGCATGATTTTTATAGGGAGGAGGAGGTTTGGAATTGGGGAAGAATTCGCTATTCATTGCAGTTTGGGCTTGGGCCTTGGGTTTGGGTGAGGGTTTGGTTTATTTTTTTAGTTAATGAAATGTTTAAAACATTAAAAATAAGTAACTTCTTCATACAACGTCAGTTTCAGATGCCATTTGTAGCATTGCGCTCGTATGGAAATTAGCTTCGCAATACAACTGGTTTGGACAAATTTGGAGACAATCGAAAATTAGACCAAATGGAACGTCTTTCGATTTTAGTTCCAAACCGGAATGCCTCGGCAACAACAGAAAGTTTCGGTGAGTTAAACTCACATTTTTGATTAACTAGAACGTTACCTAAAATTGTTGAATGATCATTTAGATGATTTATTATATTTTTTAGTTGGTTTGGATATTCCCGCCCTTGGAGCAGGCGAGTCCCTATTACGTTCTTGTGTAATGGCAGAGACCATTTATATACGAATCCCGCCTCGAGGCGGTTGATTTATAATATAAGAATATATAACGTTTTTAATATAAAGGAAATAGGTCGAAGTGATCCAATAGGATTCCTCACCAATGTTGATTTTATTAACATATATATATATATATGTGTGTGTGTGCGTGTTTGTGTGTGTGCAAGTGCGCACGTGCGCATGCTGATATATATGAGCTGTGTTGTAGGGGGGACAGGTTGGAGGGATCCAATAGGATTCCTCGTTATTGTTGAATTGATTTCACTAATATTCCAGTTATATGAATTATTGGATAATAAACCTGATTTTGGAAATATTGGTGATGACATCGTTATATGTTAAATACCGAAACCCAATAGTGATAGAAAATCAATATCGATATTAGTTTAGCGTTTGACAACTATTGGCCTCAAATTAGTATTTTAAAAATACTATAAATTGCCATTTGAATTGGAATTGGCTTTTGAGACAGGAAATGATTTTTAAATCCGAAATTAGGTTTCGGAAATATTTTGTTTAAAATATTATCTATTTATATTAATATATTATTTTATAGATTATCTATTTATATTAATATACTATTTTAAAGATTATCTACTTATATTAATATTTTGTTTAAAAGATTATCTGTTTATACTTAACATTGTTGTAAAATTGTTTAATTATATTAGTATTGTTTTAAAACTTATTTGCTTACAGTTAATATTGTTTTAAAGAATTTATCAGAATGTTAAAATCTTAAAAGTTTAATCATTTAAGAATAATTATGGTTTGAAATTAATAATAAGGATTTATTAATAAGGTTTTGAAATAAAATTATTACTATTTATAATGAGGGTAAAGATTAATTATTATTGTTTTTGAGACGATTAATTATTATTTTAAGATGTTTTAAGATTTATAATTATTTATTTATTCATGATGATTAATTTAATAATTATTTTCATATAATACTGTTTATAAGTAAATGATCTTTATCTATTTATAAATGTTTGGGGATTATAAATAGAGTTGTATTGATAGATTTGGACCTATAAAAATAATATTTCAAAGGGGTTTGGAGACTAAAAGAAAAATTGTTTACGATGTATAATGAGGGATTTATAAACGATTGTATATTTATAAACGAATTTTAGAAATGGGTTTTTGAGAACTATAAGGAGTATTATAACTGCTTTAGGGTTTATAAAGGATTTCTAATATCTATAAAGGATTTAGAAATGATTTTAGAAATGTACAAAAAGAATTTATGAGCGATTAAAATGTATAAAAGAATTTTATAAATGGTCCCAGGAGATTTATAAAAGGGATTATAAATGGTTTTACAAAATTATAAGGAGTTGATTAATGATTTTTCAATCGAATAAAATGAAAATCTCTCTAAGTTTTGTAAATATACATATACCATTGAGATGAGTATATGAGTACATTTTCTAAATTATGAGGTGTAATGTATGTGAATATACTTATACCGTTGAGATAAGTATGTGCATATTTTCTATGTATTGAAAATATAAGGATTTGTGGATAAACCTTCGTAAAAGTATTCATTGCAGTTTGGGCTCGGGCCTTGAGTTTGGGTGAGGGTTTGGTTTATTTTTTATTTTTTGTTAATGAAATGTTTAAAACTTTGAAAATAAATAACTCCTTCATACGAGGTCGAATTTGGATGTCGTTTGTTGCATTGCGCTCATATAGACATTAGCTTCGTAATGCAATAGGTTTGGACGAATTTTGAGATAGTTGAAAATTGTGCTAAAACCGGACGTCGCTCGATTTTAGTTCCAAACCAAAACGCCTCGGCGACAATAGAAATTTTTGGCAAGTTAAACTCATCTTTTGGTTAATTAATATGATATATAGTTAACTAAAATTATTGAATGATCATTTGGATGATTTACTATATTTATTAGTTGGTTTGGATATATTCCTGCCCTTGGAGCGGATGAGACCCTATTACATTCTCATATAAGAGTAGATGACCTTTTGTGTACGAATCCCACCTTAAAGCGGTTGATTTATATTATATAATTATATAATGTTTGTGATGCAGGGGAAATTGGTCAAAGGGATCCAACAAGATTCCTCACCGATGCTGATTTTATTTTTATATATATGTGCTGATTTATATAAGCTGTGATGCAAGAGGACAAAATGGAGGGATCCAACAAGATTCCTTGTTATTGTTGAATTGATTTCAATAATATTCCACTCATATGAATTATTGGATAATAAACCTATTTTTCGAAAATATTGGTTATGGCATCGTTATATGTTAAAAACTGAAACCCAATAGTGATAGAAAATCAATTTCGATATTGGTTAAGCGTTTGGCAGCCATTGGCTTCAAATTAGTATTTTAAAACTACTATAAATTACCATTTAAGTTGGAATTTGTTTTTGAGACCGAAATGATTTTTAAATCCGAAATTGGGTTTCAGAAATATTTTATTTAAAAGATTATCTATTTATATTAATATATTGTTTTAAATGATTATCTGTTTATATGAATATACCGTTTTAGAGATTATCTATTTATATTAACATACCGTTTTAAAGATTATCTAATTATATTAAAATTTTGTTTTAAAGATTATCTATTTGTATTTAATATTGTTGTAAAATTATTTAATTATATTAGTATTGTTTTAAAAGTTATTTTCTTATAGTTAATATTGTTTTAAAGTATTTATCAGAATGTTAATATCATGAAAATGTAATTATTTAAGAATAATTATGATTTGAAATTAATAACAAGGATTAATTAATAAGGTTCTGAAATATAAATTATTACTACTTATAATAAGTGTAAAGATGGGTTATTATTGTTTTTTAGTTGATTAATAATTATTTTAAAATGTTTTAAGATTTATAATTATTATTTATTTATTCATAATGATTAATTTTAATAATATTTTTCATATAATATTGTTTAGACGTAAATGATCTTTATCTATTTATAAATGTTTCGGGATTATAAATAGAGCTATATTGACAGATTTGGGCCTATAAAAATAATATTTAAAAAGGGTTTCGAGACTAAAAGAGAAATTATTTACGATGTATAATGAGGATTTTGTAAATGATTGGATATTTATAAAGGAATTTTAGAAATGGTTTTAGAGAATTATAAGGAGTTTTATAAATTTTTTATGGGCTTATAAAGGATTTATAAATGATTTTAGAAATGCACAAAAGGAATTTATGAGCGACTTAAATGTATAAAAGAATTTTATAAATGATCCAAGAAGATTTATAAATGGATTATAAATGGTTTTAGAGAATTATTAGGAGTTGACAAATGATTTCTGAATCGAACAACAAGAAAATCTCTCTTAGTTTCGTAAATATACTTATACGATTGAGATAAGTATATGAGTACATTTTTTAACTTGTGAGGTGTAATGTATGTGAATATACTTATAAAATTGAGATAAGTATATGGATATTTTCTATGTATTAAAAATATAGGATTTTGTAGATATATCTTTGTAAAAGTAGTCTTATACAAGTAATTTACAAAGTGGTTTTTATTTATGACAGAATTATAAGAGGAGGCTAGTGATTATTTATATGCTAAACCAATGTTGGTTTTTGGAATATCCCCCTACTAGAAGGCCCAAAACTAACGGCTACGAATGCTATAGTCATTCATAATTAATAATCTTCGACGACCAAATACAACGGTGCTAGATTCATTGATACATAGATCACAAGAATATGGAAAAAAATTAATAATTCAAAAACATATTTCCAAATTCCATCCAAAACATTTTGCGTTCATTACATAATCCCAAAACGTTAACCACGTTTGGCAAAATATAATTATTACACGTATGCCAAGAGTGACATGTGAAGATGCCCCCTTGGTTGATCAGAGTATATAATAAGGCTAATAAATCTGCCTTTACCTCCACATACAAAGCGGAAAAAGATAACTCTAAATAACGATATGCCTCTAGCATGCCTTCAGAAGCTTTATTCGTCTAAGAAGAGAACCTGAAAACCCTAAACTTCAAACTACTCAAAATCAATTAAGCACCCAAGAATTTTAGGAGAAAACAAAAACTTCGAATCAGACACAAAGCCTAATATGAATAATAGTCTATCATCTAAAATCATTTGGATATCTAGTGAGACCACGCCAATAGTGGAACGGATTTTTCCCTCACTATTATCCTAAATCATTTATAAAACCACATACTGTGCTCCTGCATCCACAATGATTAAAAACATAGTATTTTAAAGCATTATGATGATATGCAAAACAATTGAATTGATTCTAGATTACCCATCCCCATTCAATTTAGACTATCTGTCTCAGTTACAGATTTTAGGATTACTATTAAACTATTAGTTTTCATGAGCCGACGAATAACCAATTAAACATTTATGGACTCCCAGTCCAATTACATAGTTTTTGTGGGCTTACTATGAACCTGTCTATCCGAAATCTTCATTTACACATAGTTTTCATGGCTAACTACGAACCTGTCTATCTGACATCCTCTTTTATACATAGTTTTCATGGGATAACTACGATCCTATTGTCCCCTGCCAAAATCATACGGTTTTTTATTGGCTAACTGTAAACCTATTAGCCCTTGCCAATATCTTTCCTTTATAATTTAGCATCCTATATTCTGGTCTTCCTGGCCTCCTGGATGCAATTCTACTCATTTAGGAGTTTATTCAATTTATTCACTACTGGATTAACCTAACTGATTCTCTTACCATTTCCCCCCAAAATGTAGTTGTGTGTCCATTATAAAGTGAATACATTCATATTAGAAGAAGCAATATAACAACATGCAATATCACTCCTGTGAGTTTAATTTATCAAAGATTCTTCTTAAACCACTATAAATACTCCTTTAATATAGCCATGGGTTTTTCCTTTAAATATAGAGTTTGGGTCATAAAACCTTTCGATACCTTTGAAAACTAGCTTTTGACTTCATAGGATAACCTCCTTCGAAAGCCCTTAAAAACATTAGGCTCCTGTTGTCACGCCCCACCTCTATACCCACGCTAGCCAAGAACATTACGGTGAATGCTGTCGACTAGCACGGAGAATAAGGCTGTTGAGGAGCGACCATCCGTGTAATTTCTTTGCGCGAGCACCGATATGTCAGATAATATAACATGCATTCTATTTCAAGAGGAAATCCGACATACCGACACAAACTCAAAGCTACTACACGGTGGCTATATAAATCCTTCGGAAAACAAATATAGAAATAAGCATAACACAAATCAGTCACAGACAATTCATATCACAAAGGCGGAATAAGATATGAATATTACACTAGAAAGTGTATATCAGAGTAGTGGTCTAAAAAGATCCACAATATCACAAAAGAATAGTTACATGAACTACACAAAAGAATAAGTATACATTATGGAGTCTATATCTCGAATGTATACACCAAAATAAACTACTATTCTAAGTAGTTAACCAAAAGCAAGAGAAATCAATCCCAAGAGAGAAGTCAAGCAGAAGCACCTGTAACATCTCGGTCTGACCCGAGTATTATTTAAAAAGAAAATAATAAACGGATCAGTCTAACTACAAATATCATATAACATGATATAGAATAGGAGATATGACTAAACACATTATAATCACAATGCCAAGCTGTTATATATACATAAGTAATTGAAAATCGTCAAGGGATATATCAATATCTCGATAATCTACTCAAGATAAAAAGGGATGTTATACTCCTGATTTCATTCACCAAGCCACAATAAATGACATATAAGATATGGCAAAGACGTATAATATTCATAATGGCATACTACTATAAGTATGTAAATGATAATTAACAAACGATTAATCAATATCAAAGAATCTTCTCAAAGATCCAAAAAGGGTATCATACCCAAAACTTGTATTCACAACAAGTTAATGACACACGAAATCACCTATGCACAAGAATTGATAAACCATATCAATAGAAATCACAAAGTTGGTGAAACATAAATTCCAGAAATCAACACAAGAAATCCAGTCAATGACACACGAATTCACCTATGCACAAGAATTGATAAATCATATCAATAGAAATCACAAAAATAGGTGAAGAAGAAAATTCCAGAATTCGACACACGAAATCCAAAAATCACACAAAATAAGAGGGGAGGCCTATCACATGAACGGGAGCATGAAAACTCACCAACAGCTGTAACACATGAACGAGAAGCTATCTCATGGTAGCTAGCCATTAATTTGACACACGAATGGTCCGAAGTCCTGACACACGAATGGTCCGAAGACCGTGGGTAGCTACCCCACAAATTTGACACACGAACGGGGTTTAGTCTCCCACGCAGACAAAGAGACATCGCACATTGCTAGTCTAAATCACAAAAATGATCGTCATGATCATCGAGAAGTGTCAATTACACTAAGCTAGTAAATATAAAAGTTTAGCTTCATGTCCCATAACCACTTGCTTAACTTAAACATTTACGAACAAACTGTAAATCTCCACTAGAAGAATGTCACAAAAGATTCAATCGAACAAGTCCAAGAATGAACTGACGAAGTAAACGGAAGCGTTTCATACCACTCGTTTTACTAAGTCGTTTAATTAGATTTCTCATACGAATGAGGTAAAGGTTTATATATATACTAATAGATTGGAAAACGGTTTTATAAACGAATTTGGTATTAAAATAGTATTGAAATCGTTTGAGAAAAGAGTTTTAATATTTACTACTAGTATAGAAAACCTTTATATTTTTAAAGTGACAAATCACGAAGAAGATTGTAAGAACAATCAATCACAAAAATTCACATACGAAGACGTGAATAAAATCCAACGAAATCGATAAAGGATCCATCGAAATGGATATTCAAAAATCCCTAAAAAGAGTCATCAAAGTCATAATAGATGATAACAACAAATAGGATTATCACGAATCGATTTAAATTGGAATTTCAATCCAAAAAGGCAAATTGGACTCAAACAGCAGGTTCAGTCGACTGAACAGAGTTTTCAGTCGACTGACCCTGTACCTGGAAATTTTCCAGGTTCAGGAAACTTTCTGTTTCCAGTTTCAGTCGACTGTGCAGAGTTTTTCAGTCGACTGAATCATGCTTGGAAACTCTCGGGTTTCAGGTTCAGTCGACTGAACAGAGTTTTCAGTCGACTGAATCATGCTTGGGCTGTTTTTCAGCCTTATTCAAATGAAGAACAAACTCTTCCAAAATGCAACCGGTCGAACATTGGCTCTAAGGGTTTATGCCAATCGGCAACCCGGTCCTATATGCTCCTCGATGCATCACCAAAAGCATGATCAAACATCCATAAAAGGATTTCACACAAATTTGACTTAAAAACCCAAAAATTGGAGTATCCACAAAACCAATCCAAATCAAGAGCCAATGCACATGAAGAAGTGTTAGGAATTCATACCCAACAACCAAAGATAATTATAGTCATAGATGTGAGATAAAAATCTCACCTTTTCTAAAAATCAAACAAGAAGAAGCTTGAAAGCAGGTGGAGAATCAACCTCTCTTCAACACAACCCAAATGAGCTTGAATCTATGCTAAAAAAACAAGAACATTCCCAAAATTAGGTTTAGGAATTTCTGAAATTGGTAAGAGAACAAGTTGGAGAAGAAGAAGAGAAGCTTACCAATGGGTTCTTCTTGAGTTTGGAGCAAGGAATTTGATTTGCAAGAGAAACTAGGGTTTTGGAGTTTTAATTTCCAACCTCTCCCACCATTAAAGCTAAGAAAACTGAAAAGAGAAAGAAGTGAGGGAGAATGGGGAGAGTGGTTCAGTTTTTGGAGTATAAGTTAACATAGGGCTGAGCCCAAAAACCAAACCCGAAGTAAAAAAGTAGCAGAAATCAATTTTCTCCAGACATATCGAAGCTTATACTCAAAAAGGTCGCAAACGGCATTTTAAACTCAATGGGAGTGGTCCCGAGCCCTAATTCGACCGTATGCAAAAAGTAGCTTTTCGGACTAAAATCCGACTAACGATAAACTATTTAAATAAAATATTTAAATATAAAATCGATAAATATGCGGGTTGTTACAGACTCCCCTCCTTAAAGAAATTGCATCCTCGCAATATTACAAGAAGAAGATATATAGTAACAACCATAAAAGCATATTCAACACAAAAGAAGTTTGAAATAAGAAGTTCACCTCAAAGAGCACGAGAAAGTAAGTCCGGATGTGTACGCTCGATGTACTCTCTAGATTCCCAAGAACAATCCTTAGGATTTGAAGACCATTGAACTTTAACAAGCGGAACATCTTTATTTCGAAGTCGTTTGACTTCCGAAGCAATGATACGAATAGGATGTTGCTCATAAGTTAAATTAGGCGAAACTTCAATCTCTTCCACAACACCGGGTTCAAGAATAGAATCGGAACCTCGAAGGCATTTCCGTAATTGAGAAACGTGAAACACGTCATGAATAGCAGAAAATTGAGCCGGTAATAAAAGGCGATAAGCCATGGAACCAATACGTTTAGTGATAGGAAATGGCCCAATATATCGAGGTGCTAACTTTCCCGATCGACTGAAACGTACAACACCTTTCATTGGTGAAACACGAATAAACACAAGATCTCCCACAGAAAATTCTAACTTCCTTCTCCGGTTATCGGCATAGGATTTTTGTCTACTCTGGGCTTCTTTCATCCTATGACGAATAAGATCAATCTTTTCTGTAGAATCCCGAATAAAATCTGGACCTAAAACCAGCTTCTCACCGGCCTCAAGCCAACAAGAAGGAGATCGGCATGGCCTTCCATAGAGTGCCTCAAAAGGTGCCATACCAATACTAGATTGGAAGCTATTATTATAGGAAAATTCAACAAGTGAAATATGATCTTCCCAACTTCCACCAAAATCAAGAACACAAGCACGAAGAAGATCTTCAAGAGTTTGATTCACACGCTCGGTTTGTCCATCGGACTGGGGATGATAAGCGGTGCTAAAATTAAGCTTCGTTCCCAAAGCTTTTTGAAGACTCTTCCAAAATCCACTAGTAAACAATGGATCACGATCACTAACAATTGAAGTAGGAACCCCATGCAATTTAACAATCTCTTTAATAAAGAGTTTGGCCAAAAGAGGAACGGTTCGGTTAGACCGAACGGGAATAAAATGGGCGGATTTAGTAAGTCTATCAACAATTACCCATAAGCTATCATAACCCGATCGAGAACGGGGAAGGCCATCTATAAAATCCATGGAAATTTTATCCCACTTCCAAACTGGAATTTCTAAAGGTTGCAATAACCCTCCGGGCCTTTGATGTTCGGCCTTAACGAGTTGGCAAGTCATGCAACGTTTATCGAAGTTAGCGATGTCAAGTTTCATTCCCTCCCAATAATAAAGTCGCTTCATATCCGCGTACACTTTACTACTACCGGGATGAATGGTAAATTTAGAGTGATGAGAATCTTCTAAAATATCTTTACGAAGATCCCTAACATTTGGCACGATAAGTCTACCAAATTTACGAATGCCGCCACGAGAATCGATATTAAAGTCTTTCAAACCTTCAATATCAATTTTATCCTTAATATTTTGGCCAAGAAGAACCAATTCAGTATCTAGCCTTTGAGCTTCAAGAATGCGGTCTAAAAGAGATGGATGAGCCTCAAGGCTACATAAAACAAATGATGAGCATAAATCAGAAACACGGTCTCGAATTTCGCAAGTGGATAAGTTCTCGAGATCGTTCCATTCGGATATCATCATAGAAACAACAGCTTGTTGTTTACGGCTAAGAGCATCGGCGACACGATTACCCTTACCGGGAGTATAAAGAATATCAAGATCATATGGTGCAAGAAATTCGAGCCAACGCCGTTGACGCAAATTAAGTTCCTTTTGAGAGAATAAATATTTCAAAGACTTATGATCTGTGTAAAGAACAAATTTCTCTCCTAAGAGATAATGACGCCAAATCCGAAGAGCAAAAACAATAGCCGCGAGCTCTAAATCATGAGTGGCATATCTAGTCTCAGCAGGCTTTAATTGCCTAGAAGCATAAGCAATAACGCGTTCCTTTTGCATAAGAACGGCACCCAAACCAATGCGACTAGCATCGGTATAAACAACGAAATCTTGATTCCCATCGGGAATAACAAGAATAGGAGCATCAGAAAGAAGTTCTTTTAATTTCTGAAAAGAAGCTTCACATTTGTTCGACCAAATGTATTTAACACCTTTCTTCGTCAAGCTAGTGAGAGGCACGGAAATCTTCGAAAAGTCTTTAATAAAACGACGGTAATAGCCCGCCAATCCGAGAAAACTACGAATCTCTGTCACACTCTCCGGTCTCTTCCAATCTTGAATCGCTTCAATCTTTGAAGGATCCACGGAAATTCCGGATTCAGAAATAATGTGACCGAGAAACTTCACACGAGATTGCCAAAAGTGGCACTTAGAAAATTTTGTTTTTAATTGATTACTCCTAAGAGTTTCCAACACAATCCGAAGATGTTTTTCATGCTCCTCCTCGGTTTTAGAATAAACAAGAATATCATCGATAAAGATGAGAACAAACCGGTCGAGAAAGTCTTTAAAAACTCGATTCATTAAGTCAACGAAATAAGCCAGGGCATTTGTTAACCCAAATGGCATAACAAGCCATTCATAAGATCCATACCGAGTACGGAACGATGTCAAAGGAATGCTATCCTCTGCAATACGAAGCTGATGAAAACCGGTAGCCAAGTCCAATTGTGAAAAGACTCTAGCACCACTAAGTTGATCGAATAGATCATCAATCCGAGGTAAAGGATATTTATTTTTGATAGTAAGATCATTAAGCTTGCGGTAGTCAACGCAAAGCCTAAGTGTACCATCGGATTTCTTCACAAAAATAGCTGAAGCTCCCCAAGGCGAGGAACTAGAGCGAATAAATTGCTTCGTTTCCAATTCAGATAATTGTTTACGCATCTCCTCGTTTTCTTTATTGGACATACGATAAGGAGGACGAGTGATAGGTTGAGCTCCCGGAATAAGATTAATTCTGAATTCAATTGCTCGCTTAGGTGGTAATCCTAAAACGGGCTCGAATATGTCGGAAAATTCACAAACGACGTGAATAAGAGAAATAATATCACCCTCATCATCATCATCGACATCACGAGGATTTAAAGAATATAAAGATGCAACCAAGCTGGAATCTGAATCTTTAAGATTAATAGAAATCTGCTTAACAGATTGAGGATGTCGAAGATGAATAGTCCGCTCAGGACATAGGATACGAGCTTCATAACGGTTAAGCCAATCCATTCCCAAAATCATTCCAAAGCCTAAATAACGCATGACATGCAAATCGGCTAGGAAAGGAAAATCACACAAAATAATTTCGACATCTTTACACAATAAACTGATTGTTGCGGATCCACCAACCGGATTCGCAATTCTCAAAGAAGTCATTAAACACAAAACATCCAAAGAAAAAGTATCAACAATTTCTTTTGATATAAAAGAATGGGACGCACCCGTATCAAAAAGAACTCGAATAGGATGATCACGAAAAATAATAATTCCATCTAGAATAGAATGAGAAATACCTTGGCCACGAGATGTGTTGCCAGGGGCTTGAGCAACATTTAACTTTCCCTCCTTCTTATTTTGAAGTTTGGGACACACATGCATAAAATGGTCCGGGCTTTTGCAAGAGCGACAAGTACGAGGCTTTGAACACTTGTTCGCAAAATGGTCTTTCGAACCACAATTATAGCATTTTCCTTGAGTAGAGGAAAAGGTCTTTTCAGCAGGAATTGCTTGCCTCCCTTTCTTATTGGGATAAGGACCTTTGAATTTGCTTGGCCTCTTCTTGTTGTTGAATTTTGGTTTGGAACCCACCACTTCAACATCATTCTCCCTATCCGCCTCTTCAAGACGAAGAGCGATATCAACGAGTTGGTCGAAAGAAACTTCTAATTTTAGGAGTAATGGCTTCTTGAGACTTTTGTTTAAGCCATAAACAAATCTCTGATTCTTCTTCAGAGGGGTGTTGATGTATTCAACCCCATATTTGGAAAGCGACTCGAAGGAGGCGACGTAATCAGTCACGGAGGACTCACCTTGAACAAGGTCTATAAACCGTCGAGCCAATGTCACTTTCTCTGCTTCCAGTACAAATTTCAACTCGAAGCATTCTCGGAATTTCTCCCAGGTGAGATCCGCTTCATTAATCTCAGAAATAAGAAGCTCGTACCAATCCAATGCTCTTTCTCGGAGCATACTAGAGGCCACCTGAACTCGGTGAAGGTCAATAAGATTCATGCGCGAAAAGATGCGATCGCATGTTCTTAGCCAAGCCTGTACTTCAATAACAGTTTCGGAACCTTTGAATGGCTCCCCACCCAAATTAGTGTAATCGCTACACAAGCGTGCAAATCCCGACTTTGGGTGAGTAGGTTCCGGGTTAGCTCCAGCTGCTTGAGCATTTGTTACCAAATCAAGAAGCTGTTGAGCAGTCATAAAAACTCCATCCTGGGGCGGAGTGCTAGATGGCACGGCTCTGGGGCGGCCTGGTCTAGACATTTCTCTTCCTTTAGAAAGAAAGAAGAGGAATAAAAAGGTCATTCACCAAATTGAATATCAAGCAATCTTGATAGACAAAACAAGGAATCATAAAAGAAAATAGATAGAACGGTACGTAGACCCGAATAAAATCCTAAAGCACGACTCCTAAGATGAACTTAGGACGATGATCCTTGTTATAATATTCCATATTGTTCCGAAGTTTGGCTTTGATACCAAGCTGTCACGCCCCACCTCTATACCCACGCTAGCCAAGAACATTACGGTGAATGCTGTCGACTAGCACGGAAAATAAGGCTGTTGAGGAGCGACCATCCGTGTAATTTCTTTGCGCGAGCACCGATATGTCAGATAATATAACATGCATTCTATTTCAAGAGGAAATCCGACATACCGACACAAACTCAAAGCTACTACACGGTGGCTATATAAATCCTTCGGAAAACAAATATAGAAATAAGCATAACACAAATCAGTCACAGACAATTCATATCACAAAGGCGGAATAAGATATGAATATTACACTAGAAAGTATATATCAGAGTAGTGGTCTAAAAAGATCCACAATATCACAAAAGAATAGTTACATGAACTACACAAAAGAGTAAGTATACATTATGGAGTCTATATCTCGAATGTATACACCAAAATAAACTACTATTCTAAGTAGTTAACCAAAAGCAAGAGAAATCAATCCCAAGAGAGAAGTCAAGCAGAAGCACCTGTAACATCTCGGTCTGACCCGAGTATTATTTAAAAAGAAAATAATAAACGGATCAGTCTAACTACAAATATCATATAACATGATATAGAATAGGAGATATGACTAAACACATTATAATCACAATGCCAAGCTGTGATATATACATAAGTAATTGAAAATCGTCAAGGGATATATCAATATCACGATAATCTACTCAAGATAAAAAGGGATGTTATACTCCTGATTTCATTCACCAAGCCACAATAAATGACATATAAGATATGGCAAAGACGTATAATATTCATAATGGCATACTACTATAAGTATGTAAATGAAAATTAACAAACGATTAATCAATATCAAAGAATCTTCTCAAAGATCCAAAAAGGGTATCATACCCAAAACTTGTATTCACAACATGTTAATGACACACGAAATCACCTATGCACAAGAATTGATAAACCATATCAATAGAAATCACAAAGTTGGTGAAACATAAATTCCAGAAATCAACACAAGAAATCCAGTCAATGACACACGAATCACCTATGCACAAGAATTGATAAATCATATCAATAGAAATCACAAAAATAGGTGAAGAAGAAAATTCCAGAATTCGACACACGAAATCCAAAAATCACACAAAATAAGGGGGGGAGGCCTATCACATGAACGGGAGCATGAAAACTCACCAACAGCTGTAACACATGAACGAGAAGCTATCTCATGGTAGCTAGCCATTAATTTGACACATGAATGGTCCGAAGTCCTGACACACGAATGGTCCGAAGACCGTGGGTAGCCACCCCACAAATTTGACACACGAACGGGGTTTAGTCTCCCACGTAGACAAAGAGACATCGCACATTGCTAGTCTAAATCACAAAAATGATCGTCATGATCATCGAGAAGTGTCAATTACACTAAGCTAGTAAATATAAAAGTTTAGCTTCATGTCCCATAACCACTTGCTTAACTTAAACATTTACGAACAAACTGTAAATCTCCACTAGAAGAATGTCACAAGAGATTCAATCGAACAAGTCAAAGAATTAACCGACGAAGTAAACGCAAGCGTTTCATACCACTCGTTTTACTAAGTCGTTTAATTAGATTTCTCATACGAGTGAGGTAAAGGTTTATATATATACTAATAGATTGGAAAACCGTTTTATAAACGAATTTGGTATTAAAATAGTATTGAAATCGTTTGAGAAAAGAGTTTTAATATTTACTACTAGTATAGAAAACCTTTATATTTTTAAAGTGACAAATCACGAAGAAGATTGTAAGAACAATCAATCACAAAAATTCACATACGAAGACGTGAATAAAATCCAACGAAATCGATAAAGGATCCATCGAAATGGATATTCAAAAATCCCTAAAAAGAGTCATCAAAGTCATAATAGATGATAACAACAAATAGGATTATCACGAATCGATTTAAATTGGAATTTCAATCCAAAAAGGCAAATTGGACTCAAACAGCAGGTTCAGTCGACTGAACAGAGTTTTCAGTCGACTGACCCTGTACCTGGAAATTTTCCAGGTTCAGGAAACTTTCTGTTTCCAGTTTCAGTCGACTGTGCAGAGTTTTTCAGTCGACTGAATCATGCCTGGAAACTCTCGGGTTTCAGGTTCAGTCGACTGAACAGAGTTTTCAGTCGACTGAATCATGCCTGGGCTGTTTTTCAGCCTTATTCAAATGAAGAGCAAACTCTTCCAAAATGCAACCGGTCGAACATTGGCTCTAAGGGTTTATGCCAATCGGCAACCCGGTCCTATATGCTCCTCGATGCATCACCAAAATCATGATCAAACATCCATAAAAGGATTTCACACAAATTTGACTTAAAAACCCAAAAATTGGAGTATTCACAAAACCAATCCAAATCAAGAGCAAATGCACATGATGAAGTGTTAGGAATTCATACCCAACAACCAAAGATAATTATAGTCATAGATGTGAGATAAAAATCTCACCTTTTCTAAAAATCAAACAAGAAGAAGCTTGAAAGCAGGTGGAGAATCAACCTCTCTTCAACACAACCCAAATGAGCTTGAATCTATGCTAAAAAAAACAAGAACATTCCCAAAATTAGGTTTAGGAATTTCTGAAATTGGTAAGAGAACAAGTTGGAGAAGAAGAAGAGAAGCTTACCAATGGGTTCTTCTTGAGTTTGGAGCAAGGAATTTGATTTGCAAGAGAAACTAGGGTTTTGGAGTTTTAATTTCCAATCTCTCCCACCATTAAAGCTAAGAAAACTGAAAAGAGAAAGAAGTGAGGGAGAATGGGGAGAGTGGTTCAGTTTTTGGAGTATAAGTTAACATAGGGCTGAGCCCAAAAACCAAACCCAAAGTAAAAAGTAGCAGAAATCAACTTTCTCCAAACATATCGAAGCTTATACTCAAAAAGGTCGCAAATGGCATTTTAAACTCAATGGGAGTGGTCCCGAGCCCTAATTCGACCGTATGCAAAAAGTAGCTTTTCGGACTAAAATCCGACTAACGATAAAATATTTAAATAAAATATTTAAATATAAAATCGATAAATATGCGGGTTGTTACACCTGTCTTATAACACTTTAAACTCTACCTTTCGAATATATTAAAGTATTAGCATTTAACTTTAGAAGCTTAGGTTCGAAACCAGTTGAAAGTACCCCTTTCGAAAATTTATAAAGATTAGTTAAAAGAAAACAATTTCACAACCCCTTCGAAAGTATCCCCTTCTAAGGCAAAGAAAACAAAGCAAACGTATTCGAAAGCAAAGAAATCAACTCCTTCGTAAATTTAAAACTTTGTTTTAGCTATAACTTTTTATAGGTCTAGAATTAAGATCTCTAATTGATTCCATCGTGTTAAAATGATGGTTTCCCTTTCTGTAGAGTGATCACAATAGAAGAATGGGTTTATAGTTAGAGAGTTATGCTTATTTGAAGTTTTGTAAATAAAGATGATGAAAACTGCTACAAAAGGGCTTCTGCTACATTTACAATCACTGTCGAAAGAGAGCTTTCGACTGAGTCAAAAGGTGCTTTAGAAATGCGATAGAAAGTTTGAGAAATGCTGCGAAAATATGCTTTTGAAAAGTGCTTTCGACTAAGTCGAAAGGTGCTTTCGGAAATGCTACAGAATGGTTCAGAACTGTTGTAGAATGATGCAATCGAAAGGTGCTTCCTATAATGCTATAGAAGGATCCAGAACTGCTGCGGAATGATGCAGTCAAA